>JAXCHB010000068.1:4116000-5488000 GCA_036926305.1 Uropetala carovei
TTCCCACGTCTTAACGAGCCGAACTCGCAAACGTCAAAAATTAACAGGGAAAAATACAAGCGAACGAATGTTCTCAAAATATTCTCACTATCTCTGCTTCGTTCAGTTTCAGTTAGGAGAGATATTATTCGTTGAAAACAACAGTCCGCTTCTTCCGGGATGTCCGTTTCTCTCTCCTACCCGCTTCGAACCCCTCTCGCTTGACAGCAATTCCCTCCTTTGCTACGCCGTAGTAAACTCAAAGGGGTTATCCCTCCCTCCCTCGCTGCACCCTTTCCCACAAACTCCCTTTCTCTCTACCTGACCCAAAGTTCACTTTTGTGGAAAGGTATTCAAGGACACGGCGTGCGAGTGTCCTTTTCACCCTGCCTCGCGGGTGTGAGATGGCTCTCTTCCAAGGGATACACTTCCACGGTTTTCCCGCCAAAATCACCGTAGCGCTTCCGTTAACGGCGAGGTTTTTGCTTTACACGCCTAATCGGAAATTTCATTGTAATTATTCCCATTTAAATTATTACTAATCAAGACACCGAAAGCATTTGGCAGGGAATGTAGTTACGTCTGGGAAGAAGTACGTGTAGTATTTTCCTGTTCTACTGATTTCTTATAATCATACGCTCACTAAATGTCCTTTGTATTTGGAATTAATTCACGATTTCTAATTTTTCGAGTTTTCGCGTCGTAATCACTGATTCTAATTAATTCCTCCTTGATTAGTGTAGAAAATGGAAAAGGTATTTTAAATGCACCTTGTATAATTAAACTTTCCTACGTCTATTTTATATACGCATTATCTGCGTATTTGTGTAGATTCGCTTGCTGTGTTTGAAATTTAGCAAACAATCTGAAACAGCCTCCTTCATACCGCTGACGATTCCATACACCCACTATTTAAATGAGAGTCGACGTAAATATTTCCAGCGTGAGTGTTATTAATGTAAAACGTTAAAGTTTTCGGACTTTAACCAAGCGTTTTCCCTTCTTTCAAGAAAAAAAATTGCTTCTCTTTCAACCGATAGAATTTATCATTGAAATCTCTCGATTGAGGTTTGGTTTGCGGTCGTAGATCAAATGAAAAAAGAAACAATCAATGATATTATGTATTATAAATGTATTTTGTGATAAGAATTTGTGAGTCGCAACTTTGCCTGCAAACCAAAGATCCGCAAATTTGGCAGATGAGAATGAGATTTTATCGATTGTTTTGCGAAAAAAAGGTCTTCCTCATAGTGTACATCTGGAAAAGAGTTGCGACAATGAATTATTAGAAACGCGTTATTTACCTCTGGTTCGCCTTCACATTGAAAACACGATAATCATATTCCTACTTCAAAAGAAATGATCTAATACATCGCATACGGATCTGTGAGAGGAAAAAATGGCGTTATCCTGTGCTGGAACACCTCCGCCATATAGTAAACCCTTCTGCCGTTCGCACCACTTTCTCCTCCCTCCAGCCGTTGCCTCTTCCCACAACCACTCTCCTCCCCTCGGCCACACCAAAATGGCACCCATTGCTGCTGCAAACAATTGAAGGGGCAAAAGCGAGGGTGGTTGCCTTTTTGGGGGCTATTCCTTTTTGAGAATCGGGAAGAATAAAGAGGGTATGTGGTGGGCGCCATGGGAGTGGGAGAGGGGTGGGGAGGGCGGGGGAGGAGAGAGAGAGAGAGGGGGAAAGAGTGGGTTTGAAGGGGGCGTGATTTTACGTGGCGAGTAGCGAAGGGAGGAAAAGGCAGTTTTTGCGGTTTCACTTGAAGTTATAAGTGAGAGGGAAGTACGGTCGGGAAATACGTCGAGGTTTTCACAAATAATTCTCATATATGTAGGACAGACATATTTTTACGGACGCATTCTCAGAAGCGTTTTCGCGTGGCGATCAAAATTTTCAGTAGCAACCACGAGAGAAAACATCGCTCTCCTGTTTTTCTCCGCCATTATTTGCCCAGAAAATAAAATATCGAATTCACCTTATTGCTGAATCACATTTGATAGTCTTAATTTAGGACAAACTGTTAGAATGGTTTTCATGATTTCCAAAAACCATGGAATGTAATGAGCGTGTTTTTATAGAATGATTAACGGGAATCGCCGAGAGAAATGTTTTGGACTCCTCTTCGGAAATCACATTAAGTTCGTGACATTCGAGTCTCTCGCGTCACGATGTATAAACCCAGCGCGTCCGCTCATCTCCCGCTCTCCAGGGACTACTACGCATTTCCCCGACTGGGCAAATGGCCGGTTAATACGTCCGACTTCTTCTGCTGACGCCGTGGATTCGAACCCGGTTATATGTTCGTGTTTGTTATCGTTTTTAGGCTCATCGTAAAAGGCCGTCAAGAACCTTTTATGAGCTAAAGAAACTGAATGATTGAAAATTAGATTCTAAAATAAAAATATGTATTCATCTTTCTCTTAAAAAGTTTTATTTCTCCTAGACTGTAGTAATTACCACGAAATTTTTTCCATAGATACTGACCAACATATAATAACAATGTCTGTTGGGCTTCGCATCTTTATCGTTCTTGCACATCTAAGCCTCATCACCTATCAGTTTACGAAAGATGATGAACGACAGGTGGGCAATCCAAATTCTACGTCACGACCTTTTTAATGTGTTCGCGGAGCCTTTTGCGAGAACTGAATCATTTAGAATCGTCTAAAATTATATATTAACCATCCTTCATAATTTAATTCTATCTTAAAATTCTATATTTTTAATTTTGACATATATTTCGTCAATCAACTTTCCGCTCTTAAATTGTCTAAGATTATGACTGCTAGACTACTCGCGTCTGTTAATGGCGAAAGTTCTCAAATAGATGGACAAAAAGCAAGGCAAGTTGAAATCGAACGAATGTCATTATGTATCAAGCATTCTTTGACGTCTTTGGTTCACCCCCCTCATACCTTCAATTCATAAACATACCAAAGTTTTATATTTTCCATCATTCTTTGTGTATTCCTTGAAAATGAAACGCTTAATTGCCTTATAGTCTGGTTTCGTACCATTTCGGATTTATTTATTTTGCACAAGCTCATAAACAGAACTTCACGACCTTTGGAATGAGCGTGATAACAATAACAAAGACGATTGGGCAGGATTCGAACCCGCGATCCCAGCATTGGGTGCTACACACGCTAACCACCCCTCTACCATATTTCATATGTTTCTTCTATTCACCGTCGTAAACAAAGTGAAACTCCATCATCGAAACAAGCGAATCTCGCCATGGAATAATAGATTTATGTTCGTTCACATTATCATTCCGGAGACAGCGAATAGTTCAGAAAAAGATTAATAAACCTACTTTTGATGGCCTCAATATCTAGGAAATTCTTGAGAAAACCAAATGCCGTTATTTTTATAGCTATCGGAAATTTACAAGTTGGAAAGTTGGATCGCGAGCTTCTGTGTTCTGCAGTGTCGAAGGCATGTTCCGCAATAATGTCGCCTCGGAGAGCGGATAGATTTGTAAAAGGAGAATATCGGTATGATGCGAGTGTATCAGAGATATTGAGGGATCTGAAATGGCAGACGTTGAAGAGTAGAAGAATTGAATACAAAAGGAAACTATTTGAAAAATTCGAAAGCTCCGAATTCGTTGAAGACGTACGCGGCATAGTAGTCTCCATCGGTGTTAGTGAACCTAATGTTAGATCACAGTGCAGGAGAAAATATGTCGAAACAATCGCTAGAACAGAGAAATACTACAGATCCTTTTTCCCAGACGCGATAAGACAGTCCAACAGAGGAATTAGTTAGAGTTCACTTGGTGTTGTGACACCCCCTGCCAAACGCTTCTAGCGGCTTGCAGGGTATTGATGTAAATGTAAAGTTTAAGTTGGCATTTATTGCGTTTATAACCACCGTATATGCATAATTTCTTAATTTAAATTCGAAAAAAATGAACCACCTGCACTCATCCGAAGGAGCGTACCGTTCGGTGAATGGAGTTGAATCGACGAGAGATGGAGTGAGGGTGGAAGAGACAGACAGACAGACAAACGAGAGGAGTGAGAGGAAGATGGAGGAAATTAGGGAATTAATGAGGGAGGGATGAAGAGTAGGAATATGCATAAAGGCCTATGGCTTTCCAATAGCTCACCAGTGGTTCCCTTTAAGCACCCGGAACACTCGATTCGATCTTATCAAAAGTTATTTTGGCAGCATCCGGACTTTGCACCGATAAGAAAAGACTCCTCTTTCGAGTCTCGCAAATGCAGAATCGACATGAATTTTGGGTTTCAGTGCGTCGGAAGGAAGAGGCAGAGGAGGGAATGTAGTCAGGGAGGAAGAGCGAGGGGAGGGAGAAGAGAACGGTCACTATAGGCCCTCTCCTGGATGGTCATTGGCCGGGTCAGATTTTGTGCCTTCCCTTCGCCCCCTCCCAGGTGGCCCCCTCTTCCGCCTCCACGCCGCGCTTTCTCCTCCCTCCACACCACTAGGTTTTCCCGCTCTCTCTCTCTCCCCTCCCCTTCCCTATAGTCTCCTTTTCCCTCCCTCCCTCCTCCCCCCTTCCCGCGACCTTCCTCCCCCCTCCGTTCATTTCGGGGTAGGCCTCCTT
Source organism: Uropetala carovei (assembly GCA_036926305.1). Lineage (NCBI taxonomy): Eukaryota > Metazoa > Arthropoda > Insecta > Odonata > Petaluridae > Uropetala > Uropetala carovei. Next base: position 4,120,566 of record JAXCHB010000068.1, read on the forward strand.
GTGCCAGCTCGTGTGTGTGCTGCCAAGTGTCCATCGTGTTCAGTGGCGTGCGGAGGATCGTGGTTTTTACTCGTGCGCGCAGCCATTACTACTTTTCCGCGCGGCAAAGAAATTTCGGTCGGAGCGTCGCTTAGTATCGCGTGCGCCCTCTGACGCTAACATAAGGAAAAAGAGGCGACACCAGATAAGCGGCGAGGCGATAAAAAAAGTGCCGCCCCTGCAGGAAGAAGAATAGGTTTGGTGAGAGCAGAAAAAAGGAAGATCGCGACGCGATCACTTGCGCGCGCCCTTTCATTCAACGCGTTCCTTCTCCGCGTCGCACATCCTGAATCGCTGCTTCTCCTTCCGGAGTAGTTTGCATCCTCCGGATACATCTCGTGGTGCGCGCGTGTCCGAGGAGCACCACAGCCGTCGATCTCGCTTCGCCCCGCCCCGCCGGGGGCGCTAGCGTTCGCCGGAGAGGCGTCGGGGGCCGGTTCGGCCCGCATGTGCAGCGGGGAAGGAGGGGGGGCGGAGGGCTCTTCTGGGGGCGGAGGGGGCGACCCCATCACCACCAAGACGGTTGCATCTACGAACGTCATGGCGGAGGCGGCGGAGGCGGCGGAGGCAGCGAATCCGGAGGCGGAAAAGGGAATCGGTGAGGCGGAGGGGAACGGAGAGGGTGAGTGAATGCGAATCGCGAAGATGTGCGAGAGTAGGGATCCCGAACCAATGAGCGGCCCTCTCGTTACTTTGGTTTTAGTGTTACGTTACAAAGTAACTAAGAGCTAGGAAACGTCACAAAATTTTTTTATGGATAGTATGACATTTCGTGTTGAATTGAAACAATTTTTGTCGTTTTCTTTAAAGTTAAAGGCACAATGGGACCCGACTTATATTTCGAAATTACATATCCGATTGGCTCTCTTGTAGTTCGTGCTATAGGAAGAGTTTTTGAAGAAATCCTAATTCGCTGTCTGCTTTCCACGCTGGGTCTCGCACATCGGAACTATTCGAGAGATGTATGTGATATCAAAGATTAAAATCGATCCGAAACCATATTTTAGTGTTTAAACTTCGCCAGTCAAGGTTTTATCAAAACAATTTCAATTAAAACCCTACCATCCACCAATAAGGTGACTTGCAGGATATAATGTAGATGTAACAGGTACAAAATCATTTGTATCAAATATCAGAGATCGCATCTCCATCAAAGCTTCGCGGGCAGCATAAAATGGCCTCTCTAGTCATTTTTATATTTCCGATAGGTTAACACCTTAGGCATGCTATGTTCCAAATCTGTCCGATAAGACTCGGTTATTTTCTTGTATTTTTTTGTACTAACAAACGCGTTTTAACCTTTAAAAAAATAGAAATACCTTATTATGATTCATTTAGATCCAACGAACATAAAAATTCACCTGTTATGGATTCCAAAGAAAAGACTGACTCCGGAGCTTTTTTTCGTGTTTCTTAAAAAAGGTTCTTTTTAGTATAAATTGCAGTTTATATATTAACAAACACAACTACACGAAAAATAAACCTATTTATCGTTGAAACAATCGAGACGTATTTCATCGTAATAATTCCTTTGATACAAGGTGCGAGTTCATCATATTTTGGTAAAGTATATACCGTGATGAAAATCAAAGTTTTAAACAAAAGTAATTATGCTCGAGAACACTTTAACCTGACTGGATGCCTCTGAAAATAGTCGGATTATTTTTTTTCCTTATTTGCCTCGAGCGACATGTACTCTCTTTGTCATTGGCTCCAGTCCGCGTCTTTGAATGGTGAGAAATGTGTGACTTCCAGAGAAGTCACACATTTCTCACCATTTAAGCATTTATATAGCAGCATTATTCCAGGAAGTTTTACTTGGAAGTAAATGCCCCAAAAGCTCTTCAACTGATCTTTATGGACCTTTTTTTGAGTAACCGGAGGAGGAATTACGACAGTTGTTCTTTGATTCGTGAATTACATTGCGGTAGAACTTTTCAAACGGTTCACGCGAAAGTTTGGTATAAAAATCGTGAATTGTTATAGAGAACTCAATTAAACGTGAATCTAAATATCCTATTATAATTTGTGCCGAGAGAATATTCCAGTCAGAGTCACAAAACTAAATTTGAAATGAAAATTTCAAAGATGTAGAAGTGTTCATCTTGTTAGTGATATATCTAAAAAGATTGCACCAACCTGCCATTATTTGCTTCGCTTCTCAGTATATACATCAATATCAACATGTTACCCTGCAAGTCACCTTATTGGGGGACGGCAGGGGATGCAGTGCACCAAAAGTAGTATACATAAATACCCTGCAAGCCGCCAGAAGCGTTTGGCAGGGGGTATCACAGCACCAAATGAACTCTAATGCTACGTTACCTCTTCCTATTACCGTCCTAGGGGAAAAGATCCTCCGTCCTAAAATCGATCTCGCGGATATTATCTTCGCTGTCCTCCCTTCCAAGATATTTCGGACTTCTGATAAGATCTATTAGGTATCTCATTCGCTAATCCCTCAGACATATATTTTTCTAGCAGATTAAATCTAGTCTACGTTCCTCTAACGAAACCCATTTCAGATTTTCTATTAATGGCTATACGCTTTGTTTACTATAGTAATTTTCGTTACGAATCTATCTGCCATGCGCTACAGCTGACACATATTCGACCTGTTGTCCAACCAAGGATTAATAACATATGTATTCTCTGGTTTCTCTGGTTTCCCACCTTCATCACCAATATTCGCCGGGAAATCCTGAAATCTTTTTTTAATAACATATTTCCTTCACTTTTTCGCAGCTGAGTGTCTCAAGACCTACATTCCTGAAGACAACACGATCGTCATTATAAAAAAATCTCATATTGCTAACGAGTATGTGCTTGAGTATCTTGTACGATATTGAAGTTATGGAAATCGGCATGTAATTTTCTGGTTTCTCTTTGGCGTCTCCCTTGCCAATTGCGGTCACGTACGGTAACTTATAGTCCTTCGAGACCTCTCCGCGGGTAATAGATTTCTCCAATATTATCCTAAACAAAAGTTGCTCTTTCTACGGCCGATCCTTTGGAAAGAAAGCGTTTACTTCAGTGAGCAACGAATTTGAGGAACCAGCTTTGAATGATGAGGGAAATTCGATGGAAGATATGATATTCTCGGAAACAGGTATCGCGCACCAGCTAGAGTCTATTAAGCTAAATAAGTCTCCCGGGCCGGAGGGCATACCCGCGCGTGTGTTGAAAGAGCTAGCCTCGGTAATCGCACCTTACTTGAAAATAATATTCGAAAAATCCGTTGCACATGGTACCGTTCCAAAAGACTGGAAGCTAGCATACGTAACGCCCATCCACAAAGGCGGTGATAAAGAGAACCCCGAAAATTATAGACCGATTTCCTTGACGTCATTATCGTGTAAGATTCTAGAACATATAATTGTTAGCTCTGTTCTGCGTTATTTAGACGGTCGTTCTTCACTAAGCAAAAACCAACACGGGTTTCGGAAAGGTAGGTCATGCGAAACGCAGCTCGCCCTGTTCGTAAACGAATTGTTACAATGCGGAGAGAAAAACACTCAGGTTGATGCCATTTTCATTGATTTTAAAAAAGCGTTTGACAAAGTACCCCATAATAAATTAATAGGAAAACTACGAAAGTACGGCATAAACCCTAATATCGTGAGTTGGGTAAAAGACTTCCTCTCAGACAGAAAACAGATAGTAATTATTGATGGGAAATCTTCATACCCGGTAAAAGTCGCATCAGGTGTTCCACAGGGAAGTGTCATAGGCCCACTACTATTCCTGATATATATAAACGATATCTGCTCGGTAGTTCGCTGCAAAATAAGACTTTTCGCAGATGACACAGTTTTATATAAGGAGATAACGAGTCAGGATGACCAAAAATCGCTCCAGGAAGATTTAAACGCCCTTTCAGCATGGTGTCAAGATTGGAAAATCGAAGTTAATCACAGCAAATGTTCGCTATTGAGTTTCTGGAAGAGTAAGAACAATGAATTAGACTCGGAGTACAGAATTGATAGATTGAATATCCAATCTGCAGAGTACGTTAAATATTTAGGAGTCACCATTTGTCGTGATCTATCATGGAATATGCATATTCGAAGGATCGTAGGCGCAGCTAATAAGAAATTGGGCTTCGTAGGCAGAATAGTAAGAAGTAGCACAGAACAGGTACGAGAAACGTGTTATTTATCATTGGTCAGATCTCAGGTCGAATACGCTTCCAGCATATGGGATCCGTACGAAAAGGGACAAATACTTGAGTTAGAAAGAATCCAACGCAGAGCAGCCAGATTCGTAAAGCAAAAATATGAGCAAAAACTAAGCGTCACATCACTCTTGAAGGAGTTGAATTGGATATCGCTAGAGGATCGCAGAATTAGCGCTAGGTTAAGGCTTCTGGAGAAATTTAGGTCGGAAGTTCTCTTAGAGGAGGTCTCAGGAATATTAGAGGCACCTACGTACATGGGCAGGCACGATCACGAGAATAAAATACGAGAGATCGACTGTAGGACCGAGCGATATCAGAGCTCGTTTTTCCCAAGGACCATACGGGATCATAACAGGAGAGTGATTCCCACGAGGGACGTTATTAGGTAGGTTTCGGTGTGCTGCACCCCCTGCCACCCACCAGTCTGGTGATTTGCAGGGTATCATGTAGATGTAGATGTAGATGAACCCGAGAATGAATTTCTTCGGGGCCCGGGGCTTTGTTAGATCTAATCTCACTTAATTACCTTAATATTTCCTCCTCGGAAAGTACTATATCGTCCATTCGCACATTTAGAAAGAAAACGGGCGAACAAACCAAATGAATGGTGCAGGGAAAGGCGAGTTTTAGCATCGTAGAAGTGCACGGCAAGACCGCTAAAGAGCATATGTACCTGCACGGTATATTTCTTCTTGGCTTCTAACCGCGTCTCTTCCGAAGGAAACCGAACCACTCGTTAGAGATCAGTCACGTCTGATATATATATTTATCACGCCGCCCAACGTTCAGGAAATAAACGAACTCGATTCCCGGTCGCATCGTTATCTCATCAGTCAACTCGTAAATATTTACACCTTTGAAGAGAAGTTTGGGCTGCGGTCCCTTTCTCCGACTGCGTTTTGTTTACCCTAAGTAATAAATTCAAAACTTATGCGAGCGCATCTGAATCCGTGCGTGCGTTCAGGTGCGTCATAGAAACAACACAAGTCGTCCATCCTCAACGCCAGTCTACCTGAAGCCTCATTGGTCCCATTGTCGCCATGACAATGACCCTAAAAAAAAGATTGCAGCGGCGAGTTTTTGGCTGGGTGAAAGCGTGCGAGCGGAGAGAAAAGAGAGGGAGGTCTATTCCAGAAAGTGTTTTTTTTATCACAAATAAAGGTGAGAGAGAGAGAGAAAGGGGGAGGGGTCAGACGCATCGTTCTCGGTTCAATTGAGTCGTTCGATTCTATCCGCTCCATTTTTTGCACGAGGGTGCTAGGAGATTCGCCGGTGGGTGCCCCATTTTTAGGAAGAACTAAAAAAAAGAGAGAAAGGGCGGGATTTGGCCACCGTGGCTTCCCCCTTCCGCCCCCTCCTCTTCTCGTCCAGCCCATAAAAAGGGTCCTTTCGGAGAAAAGTGCGTGTAATTCGAGGGCCGCTTGATGGTCACGTGACTCCCTCGGATCGCAGGGGGCGCTTCTAAAGGTGTCCGCTATTAGGTGAGCCCAAAAAAATAATAGAAAGATAAACACAGGATAGTACAGAAAATTGGACCAAAACGGCGATTTTTTTCCCTCTCTCTCTCTCTCTCTTCCGGAAGGGTCTCTGTAAAAAACAGGGTCAGGGCTTAACTGTCTTCGGGGGCACTGTTTATCGCACGCCCTTCTCCGTGTCTGTGGTGTTACATGCCGCACGCCCCTCCTAAGAGGATGGCCGGCGTGAAATTTCACCCAATCATCCGGAGGACGAAAAAAGTGACGTTCGCCAAAGTAAACATTCCCCCCTCTTTCCCACATCTATAGGAGTTCGCAATCAAACACCGTTCTCCAACCCATTCTTGTCGAAAGGCCTTTTAAAAGGCGATTTCAACACCCTACAACCTCAACGTCCACCCGGTATTATGAAGTTCCCTTTGGAGTGAGAATAATAATGGTCCGATTCGCCCTTTGCTTTGGTTTCGATACAAGTGAAAAATATATACGTATTTGGTGTGAGAGGGTCATCGATGTCAAAGGCTAAATAAAATATTAGTGTATATTCATCCTCCGCTTATTTGTGACATTATAACCTGCTGTTATTGTTATATTGTGAGGTAAATTTCCATTTTTTTCTGAATAGTTTATCAAAGAACTCATTAGATAGTTTCATTGAACCTCAGCTATTATAAATGCAAATTCAGAATACATAGTTAATTTTTTCGTCTTTCTTATATCGAACCTCTGATTACGGGTTAGTATCAAAGTACGAATAAAAATGACAACGGCATGATTTCTTAATACTGAACACAAAAACCCGAAAATGCACAGTAAGGCATTCTCTCTGGTATATATTTAAGCGAAGGCGATAAAGATCAGCTTTCGAGGAGGGCCTAATTAGGGAACTCGAAATGGTTCAGCGTAGAGCGGCTAGATTTGTAAAGGGAGAATATCGGTATGATGCGAGAGATCTTCAGGGACCTGAAATGGCAGGCGTTAAAGAGTAGAAGAATTGAGTACAAAAGGAAACGATTTGAAATTTTTGAAAGCTGCGAATTCGTTGAAGACGTACGCGGCATAGTTGTACCCATCGGCGTTAGTGAACGTAATGTTAGATCAGAGTACAGGAGAAAATATGTCGAAACAATCGCCAGAACCGAGAAATACTACAGATCTTTTTTCCCAGACGCGATAAGATAGTCCAACAGAGACATTAGGTGCCGTGACACCCCCTGCCAAACGCTTATGGCGGCTTGCAGAGTATTAATGTAAATGTAAATTGAGTATTCTTAAACTTTTCTACTCTTCTTCCGTATGAGAAAGGCGCTATTGAAGGGATGGAGAACGAATTTCGTAAAGGGAGCAGTGATGTTAAGGATGAGACATTGTTCAGAGGCAGTGGGGGATCCAAGTAGGGTGGGATATTCTTTAGGGGTAGCAAAAGGGGAAGCCGAGAGGGTTGTTTTGCTGCAGAAGGTTTTCCCCAATGGGCTTCTCTGTAATAATAATCATACTATTATATCGTTTACCATAGTTTTCTAATGAAAAATTACGTTGACAAAGATTTAGTGTACAATAGTCAATAATCGCCCCCCCCCCCCCCCTTGGGAAGTTTCTAGATCCTCCCTTGCCCAGAGGCATAATTGTTCATTGATCATAAACGAAATGAACCTCGTTAATTATTTTCACAATGCAAAAAGAAGATTGATGTCGTTTTAATATTCCCAGAGCGAGGGCGGAGGTGGCTTAAAATTATCACAAAGCCCATTGAGCTGCGCTTACAAATTGAAGCAAACACCAAAGGTCCCGCTGAAGTCGGGTTTCCTCTTCACAGAACCTCCAAAGCACCTCTGTGGAACTGCTTTCCTCCCAGCTGCCTCCCTCTTGTTTACCTGAGCCCAACCTACCTATACGTATCATCCTCCTAGGTGTCCTCACTCTGAGGTGGGTGCCAGATCCTTTTTCTCGCCTCCCTCTCGCCCTCCACCTCTCTCCAGCCCCTCTTCTCCCCTTCCATAGCAACGGACGCGAGCACTGCGGCTGATAAAACACAGGAAGTTCCAATTTGTCTCTCGCGACCCCCGACCCATCTCGAGCCCACGTTTCCAAAAACCTATCCCAAAACACACATGTCCGTCGCCTAGGCAGCCATTACGGTTGGAGTGCCTTCCGCTGGATTGGGGGAGGGAAGCAGGGTTGGGTTGGGTCGGGGGCGTAGAGAGCCCACAGCACTTTTTCGACCCGATCTTGGAAGAACGACTTAGTTTTGAGACGGCTTTATTCGTTTCTAACAGATGCATCGGAAGTGTCCATGTAAACAATAGATAAAATTCCTATTAAGAAAGTTCCAAACATTTGCTGTTAGCATGGTAATCGAGACATTTAATTCTCAACTCAAAACCGAGCGTTGAATTCGTTGTTTTGAATTTATAGTTAATTATGATGCACCTTGCGAATGCCAGTGTAAATTATAAATTAGAAGTTTTGATTTTTAATTATTTGACGGACTACGCAATTATTAGAGATTTAGATTCATACTGTCCTCAGTTTAAAAGGACTGTCGCTGATGAACTATGCCGGCCAAAGATTCTAAGGCGTCTGCTCGGGACGGTATAGTATTAATCCCAGCGGATGGATTATTTGCAGAGGTGAATGTTGACTAGCAATGGCGGAATCTCCCCCTGCCACCCACCAATTGCGGTGGCTTGCAAGCAGTGGCGGATTAAGGTATCTGAAGGCCCCGGGCGCAAAAACTACGGAAGGCCCCGAACTGACAGAGGGATACTCAATCTACAAAAATGTTTACAACTTACGCATGGAAAAATGTGTGCAGCAGATTAAATGAATTGAATTACAGAAACGCATAAATAGAAATTTTAATATTTATCGTATAAACTTGCAGATATTGAAAATTAAAGAAAAAATGAATTATAACTGTGAGATGTGTTTTCGAATGACGCAAGGGATGTTACGTTGTAACAAACCTAAGTAAAATACGAGGTGTGTACCTAAGTAGTAGATTATACTGATTGTGAAATATTTTACTAAATAAAATATTGAAAAAATCGAGTTTTGACCGTTTAGAGGCCCCCATGAGTGTCGAGGCCCCAGGCGAGCGCCTCATGCGCCTGTGCGGTAATCAGCCACTGATTGCTGGGTAATTATTCAGATTCAGATGAACACGTGCGTTAAAAGTTTTCCGAAAAATTTTCTGGGTCGTTTGAATGGTTCTTTACCCGAGACAGAAAAATACCTCGAGCCAATCCAACCGGTGAGAATACTATTTATACCTTTAAGACATTGCCCATTTCACATTTCAATCCTAAACGGGTCCATAAAGAGTAACGTAAAAAATGCCATGGATATACAAAGACAAAATATTTTTGTTTTGTCGATATTATGCTAATTAAGATTATTAGTTAAAGAAGTTTAGCAGCCAGTTTTCAGTGCTGCAAGACAAACAACAACCAAATGAAAATATTAGATGCTATCCCTATGTTGAGGGAACATCGTCAGTAATGTTTTCCTTCTTGTTAGTGGAACCAGAAACTGAGTCAGAGAAGCGTCTTGGTATCCTAAAGAAAGAAGAAGAGAGAGAGAGAGGGAAGGAGGATGAAGTGCAGTAGTAGAGAAAGAAGAGGGAGTATCTGGGATCGTGACGTCACTTCCTGAGATATTTCCCCCTATTTCTCGGAGCGGAGCGCGTGTTTGGGAGCAGGAGAGTGTGAGGCACGTGGGTGTAAGCGAGGGCTGATCGGGCGAAGGGTGCGGAGGGGAGAGGAGAGGGAAAAGGAGAGATTGGGAGACCGGAAGTAGAAGGTCACAGTGTGGCGTCGTTAAGAAAGATTCCCGCTGGCTTTGTAGTCATTTGGATGAGGTTTTCGAGTACGAGTCAATAGGGAGGAGAGGCAGGGTGCGGTGGTTGGAGGAAGAGGAGTTGGGAGGTGTGAAGGGGAGGGAGCGAAAGGAGAGAGGGCGGGAAAAGAGGGAGTTGAGAGAGGGAGAGAGATCTCCTCGGAAGAAGGGATTCGAAAATAAGCGACGACGCTCTCACGAAACGATGTTCTTTTGAGACGGTATTTTTCGAGAAAAAAGTCTCTGCAGGATCAAATTGAATGAGAACAAATCCGTAAATACATCTACATGACACCATGCAAATCACGAGATTGGTGGGTGGCAGGGGGTGCATCGGATTCTCTCCTTTGATGACAGAAATCTCCCCTGAGTGAAGAGCGGTGTTGTGTTTTTCCCTGCCACCCACCAATCTGGTGATTTGCAGGATAGCATGTAGTTGTAGATTACAAGTGGAGAGCTATTCTTGTTTCAAAAATGCTTCCTTTGAATGTTTACCGAAAACTCTCTCTCTCAATCTCTCTCTCGGCACATTAAGTGAGCTCTTGTATTGGCTTCCATCTCGATAGGTCACACCCACCAGTCTGGTGATTTGCAGGGTATCATGTAGATGTAGATGTAGATATATCTCTCGCGGTCGCCATTCAGAATAGAGATAACGTGGTATGTATACGGTAGTATACCTTTGCTCCGCACGAGGGAATGGACCGCTATTCACGTACGACTATTTTTAGGTTGTCGCTCATGAACACGTGTGTACATGACGTAACATTAGAAAAATATAAAGGGCTTATTTTATCCGAAAATTATTGTGCTTTATAGAAATAAAGTGATTTATTCGTTGTAGCTCCTTACATATTTTTACAGCGAACCTACGCCATGCGGTAAATCAGTAGCGAATGCGTTGTTAGACAACGGGATAAATATAATTACCTATTCTATGTTATGGTACCCGAGACGAGATAACGCATAACGAGAGACAGATGTGACATTTCGATCTCTCCGAAATGATCCGTCCCCGGATGCATTCGTCCCTATAAACTCCCGTGTCCAAGCACTCGTCTGCGAACGAAATGCTCGAGGTAGGAGTGTGCAATCTGGCGCCATGCCACTATTTCGTCGCGATGTAATCGGAAATGGCGGGAAATGCACTCCTCCGTCACATGTTGAAACTTTCTCTTGGATATCGCGTCGCTTCTCCTTGTACTGGAAAAACGGAAGAGGAAGAGACATAAGTCGCGGGTCCAGAAGGCCTTTCGATCCACGAGCGATATATCGCAAGGCGAAGAGAGGGGAATGGCCCAAACCACGTGCCAAGTTGCCGTGCCTCTTTTTCCTCCTTTGCCAAGTCTTGGAGCGTGCCCCTTCTCCCCCACGGAGGCCCGGAAGAATTTGCATTCGACCTTGGTTCTTTCCGTTCGCGATGGGAATTCCGTTCCCTTATGGAATGGCAAATCCACCAGAAACGCGGGCGCAGTTCCAAAATGGCGTGTGCAGCGGGAATGCACGCTCTCCTGCTTACGGTAAAACGTACGTCGTACATTCTGCCGTCATTTTTGACGCGTGTCGCGAGCTAAAGAGTCTCCGCACGTGCTAGCACTTGCTCCCCACCCTCCCTCCCTCTTACTCTCTCGCTTCCCCGCTCTCTCTCTCCCTCCCTCCCGTCTCTCCTTTCTCACTCCCTCTCCTTCTCTCGCTCCCCGGATGCAAGGGAGGAGGAGGTTAACACCACTCCACCAATCTCTCGTTTTTTGTTTACTCTCCTCGCGTCAATCTTTTTCGGAGGAAACTTTAACTCGCCGCAGACGCCGCATCATCGTTATGGCGTCTCGGCAAACCGGAAGTGACCCGAGGAGTGAATTGTGGATTCCTCGTCGCCATGGATGTGCGTTATTTCGGAGTGACAAGCCGGATTTCCAGGCTTAGCGGAAAAGGGGGATATTATTACGGTATAAATGTTATCGGCTTAATTAGTGAGATTAGAACAAACTCGCGATAACAAATTTTGTGGAGCCTGGAGGTAAGTTCTTAGAAGAGACGAAAAACTCAAAATTTTCTCTTTTCCGCAAACTACAAAATCGATCTTTTGTTAATCCAGCGGAAATTAAGTCATCCCCATCGATTCCTCTCTGCTTTATTAAAGATTTTTCGATAACTGGAAATTAAATTACGCGAATTTCGATAGCTCGAGGGACGTTTCCCTCTTTCCCCCTTCGTCTATCTTCGCTCGAGCTAAATCCAGTAACTCGAAGTTTATTTATTTTTCTTTTCTTCGAGGTCCTTGTTTGCTTATATATATTAATTGTACATACGTCAAGGTGCTTAGATATAAAGCTCGTCTTTAAGTATCCCGACATTCCTTTTTGTGTATCACTCGGAGTTTAAGAGAACTTGACACGGATTGCCGTCAATAAACAAAGAAAGGAGCCGGCGAGAGCAATCTCCTGGGTGGCCCTCACTCATTCATCCGCCCTTGGATAGAGAGTACCGTTACGATGTGAGCTTGGCATTTTATCGTACGGGAGGAAGGAATGGAGGGGGAGGGGAGGGAGAGGGTGACGTGGAGAGAGAGGGTGACGTGGAGAGAGAGGGTGACGTGGGGGAGAGGAATGTACGTGAGCGGATTGTAGAGAGGGAGCGTATTTTTTCGGGTATTTTGATTGCCGTCCTTCCTCTGCGGAAGCCAAGAATTCCCGAACATGGCGTCAATCGTATGCTGCCACTATAAGAGAGGGGAATCCGCGCGTCGCGAGTTGCGCTTCTCATTCAAAGCCACGCTCTCCCGATTTCACGATCGCCTCATGCTCGCACGCATTCTCTCTCGCCGATTCTTATTGTTTACTTTTCGTAAAGTGTGGTATCCCTGACGATTTTTTTCTTCCCTGTTTTTCGTGAAATACGCTCGTCCTTCTTGGCAAAGGCGGTGCTTTTCCCACCGAAGACGACGCTGGAATGCTTCGGCGTTGGGTATCTTCGCGAAAACGGCTTTCCGCGCGTGATTCACCCCAGGTCCTCGGCCCAATCGCTTCCCTAAAAAGGCCTTTCCATTCCATATGCACCGTGGTGTCGGTCCGTGTCACCAAATGAGGTGTGGGGATTATTATGATCAACTTGCGGGGTTTTTTTTGTCCGCCGTAATTGCATTCGCCACCGATTGATCTTTAAATGATCCCTTTTCAAATTAAACCTTTAATATTTATGGAAAGATTCTCATAATCTTTTCTAGACCAGTGGTTATCATACTTTTTCGGTCCGCGCACCACTTCGACGGGCAAAAGACTTCGGACCACCTACCCCATCCACTCCCGTCTTGCCACTGCTAAAACTTTATTAGAGTAACCATTTTTTATTGTTCCAAACCAAGTAGGGGAGTAGGAACAGTTGCTAGGACATTTCGTTGTATCCAATGAGAATTTACGCTGTGGAGAATTTAGTTGATTTCAATGGTATTCATTTAATTTGTTTTGGTCGACATTAATTGATTTAACAATGACTAATCATGTGAGATACGCAAACGAATTAATTTAAAATGTTATGTTTATCCTTATCACTATTGTATTGCGCCACGCGAGTGTTGAAGATACATTTACGTAATACCCTGCAAGTCACCTTATCGGTGGATGGCAAGGGGTGCAGTGAACCAAGGTTCCGTAGTTAAACTACGTTACCCCTTCCTAGATAAGGGTTCTGGTCTGTTCTCTAGTAAGACCTCGGCGTTGTGTATCAGTAACTTGCATTATGGACCAGCCCGCGGACCACCTGGAGGACTCTCGCGGACCACACTTTGAGAACCGCTGCTCTAGACCAATTAAGAAAAAGTTTCAGGAGACGATGAAAAACTAAAATATAGAGGCAGAACGTCCAACCGAATAACCATTAATAATTATGTTTTATAATATTATGCATTAAAATTTCGTAAAAACATCATTAGAGCTCGTCATTCCAAATCGATAAGAGTTAACCAAGGCAACTTTCTAAGACGCGTCTATCATGAAAGCTTTAGCGAGAATTTACTAACAAAGTCGCAGAAACGCTGAGAAATTGCATTTTTTTAAAAGCAATGCTCGATATGAAATATTGCGCTTCTCAACCTTCATGCATCGATAAGAAATTGTTATTCGCGCCTATACTTTTCTTCGTTCTATTCTAAAAATACTCGCATGGACAGATACGAATCCTTGTGATGGACGAAGGGTTCGTTGAGTCCTTATATTCACGATCGCCGCAGTTAATAGTATATTCGTAACGAAGTATCTTTCGTTTATTATCAGACGCTATATGGTTTCTTAGTTACGTTTAGTTTATCAACCCGAGGACGGGGAGAGGCCTGTTAAGATAGGACATTTAGTTGCATCCTCTATGGTTTTCCCGTTCAAGATATGCTGTTATCCTTACGGTGGTAACTAGTACAATGTTTTAATTCACTTTGGCGTGGTAATTTAATCGAGCGTGAAATACTCGATCAATTGAAGTGATTTTCAAAGCATTGGAAACGGATTAGGATTGGTTTCGCAACAGCGAGCGGCCTGCTGCACCTGTTTGTATGTACATCATGGATGCTCTTTAAAAATGTTCTACCTCGCATCTAGTATCTCTCTCCCTCTCTCCTTTCTTCTCTTTCCCTCTCTCTCTCCCTACCTCTCCCTTCCTACCACTCTCTCTCCTCCCTCTCTTTCTCTCTCCCTACTTCTCTCTCATTCCTTCTCATTCTCCCTTTCTCTTCGTCCCTACCTCGTCTCTACCTCTTCCCTTTCTGCATTTCTCCCTCTCAATCTCTCTTCCCTAACTTTCTCCCTCTCTCTTTTCCTCTCCCTCGATACTAGAGTGAAAGTCTCATTCCACTCCTCTTCCGGGACAGACAGACTCTTGATGTAGCTGCCCTTAATTCCTGGAGCGGAGATGCCCCAATCGATTGGGGTCAGTGCCACATCAGATAATGGATACGTGCTCATGCGATGTGACATTCTGTGTCGCCGTGGACCAATAGGAGGCGAAGGGGCCATGGCAGAGCGCGTGCACATACGCACGGACGCGGTCCTCTCTGCCTATAGGGCGAGTGGCATCCAAAAGAAAGTCGTAGCACCAATGCGTGCGCGTAGGTGGCGTGATTAGATGCGTGACTTTTGCACCCAAGTGAGAGGGATTATAGAAGTAATTAAAAATCCTGCGGTTATAAATTCGATTCTTTTGTGGTTGCCGATTGCCTCGTCATCCGGCGGCGGTAACTGGAGACAACTGATCAGTTGTGCCTCTCTTTTGCCGAAGAAGGGATCATTCCGAAAGCTCCTTATACGTCTCTGTGTATAAATGTGTCACTCCGACACCCCAGCGGCTCTCTTTTTGGTAAGTGTACACTGGGTTTCCTTCAGCATGCCGTCCATTTCCATATTTACCTTTCCTCTTCCACAAGCATGACGCTGTGCGTAGAAATTTAGATTGAATCAAAATTGTCTAGTAGAAATTTACTAAATTATTTTATCTAGTCAACTGAAATTCAAATAGTTGTATTTATTTCCGTTCAAATTAATAGATTTGAAAAATACAGGCTTGTTTGTTTTATGTAACAATACTCTTAAAAATTTCCTTCAACACAGCGTTGCACGTAAAAATGTGTTAAAGTTTCTTTTTGGAATTCCATCGATTCTTGCAAGAAACGTCTCCCAAAGCCATCGGAAAATATTAATACTCAGAAGCAGTAAGGCGCTAAGATCTCAAAATTACGTAATATGGCGTCCGCCCATCACCATAGCGACAAAGCAGTTTCGATGAGCGGGCGATGGCAGGGGTTGGTTGCCAAGGGGTGCGTGTGTGGGGGAGGAGCGGATTAAGAGAGGGGAGAACGTGGGGCCGACGGGGGCAGAGAGAGAGAGGGTGGAGCCGTAGATATTGTGGGAGGGTGGAATTTCGGGAGGGGGAAGGGGATGAAGGGCTCGCAAGAAGGGTCAGGGAAAGCGGACGTGGGCGTGTTTGGTGCGAGGGTGTCCTATTGATCATCCACGAAGGACCGGTGACGTCAATGGAGTCGGTTTTTGCGACGGGGAGGCAGTGAAAGGGGGGGGGAGGCTTTTCTGCCGTTGTGATAAGTCCTCAAAATGGAAGGTTTTGACGCTTGGGGAGAATGCGGTAGAGAACTATTTTATTCTCCGAGCGCTCTTTCCCTCGATAACTTAGTGTTTCCTGTCTCGGTCGCGTGCCACTTATGTTAGGCCGCGAAGCATTTCGCGTCCTTTGCAAGAGATACATAATTGTCCGAATTTTTCTTTATTCGTCGCGATTATGTCCCATATTGGGAAAGGATATTTTATAATTAAGTACGGGTCAATTTCATAAATCGATTTATTAGCGAGTTCAAAGTACAAAATCGTTCGGATATCTCTTCGATATTTTAACTGGTGGATATGTAATATTTTTATAATTGCGACTCACGGTAAACTTCAGGTGTCATTTATCATTGTAAATATATCGAAAAATCGTTCTTTTTCGTTTTTTATGAGACTCGCGTTACACGGCGAATGATAATGTTATTTACACTTTTTATCGCGAGGAAAAATATTTTCATTACTTCGAAAAAGGCGCAACATATCGCTTAATATTTTCGATGGTTATTGCTATCAGCCGGTTTTTTAAATCAGCTGTGGAAATCTCAAAATTAATTTAATTTAAGCAGAACTGTCGTTTATTGTCATCAGCCGGTTAATTCCATTCCAATGTGAATTTTGATCACATTAATCTCCTCCATGGGATATCGTTCTAATGTCTGAATTACCATGTTAACGATAGGAAAAATGTATTTTACCGCAAGGTAGTTTTTTCTCATGTAAATGAATAAATCGCCATCCGCCGAATTGAAACCTTTAGCTGCAGATGTTGACCAATTAATTAATTTGAGATATTCCATTCGCGCGTCGGTAGAATCAGTTCAGTTTAAAAGATGTTCACTTGAATTCTTAGCCATTTTCACGTGAACACTGATTAAAGCGATTGCAATTTTATTGAAATGCCCGATTCTCAATTGACAGAACCACTTGATTGATTGTTTCATTTACGCTTAGGTAAGATCAGGGACTATTCGTCAGCTATATTTTTTCTAATTTCTGAACAATATTCCAAATTTACATTTTTGGTATTTGTGGAAATTTTTGTGCCATATTAAGAAATTTAGAATACAATATTAACTATAATTTGAATTAACCCCTTGTGCTGGAGGTCAGGGGCGAATCAACAAATCTGCCGCCCTTAAGCACTATAAACTTTGTCGCCCCTGTACCTATATGAAATTTTAAAAACCTTTTAAGTAAAACATTTTTGAGCCCGTTTACCTTCTATAACTCATTCTTATCTGCGATTCATCATAGTATAGTATAATAATTAAGTATTATTATTAAGTGATATTTTTTTTAAAATGCCGCCCCTAGACATTTGCCTCCGTAGGCAAGTGCCTAAAGTGCATATCCGTAAATACGGCCCTGCTGGAGCTATGTTAGGAGAAAATTTTATTTATTTATATTTAATTTACAACCTCGAACAAGTTTTCAAACAATTATTTGGAATGCGCTAGATATGCATTGCTTCTCCAATAGCCATAAAATTGTTGGTAATATTCACTAATATTTAGCATTAAGACTTTCCTATGTGTTTAACTGGCCATCTCACCTTTGGGATGTAACCGGGGTATCTTTGGGCGTTACTCATGGAGGACATTTGTTACTAATAAGGTTAGCCTAACCTCAACTTGAAAAATACCTATTTCTAAAATAGAAGGGTTAAGATGGATATATCATGACCAATTTTTGAAATGAACAGAGAAATTGCGGTTTTATTTGCAGATTATGAACGGGGCAGTGGAGAATACCAGCTTACGGAAAGGCCGAAATGAATTAACAAAAGAGCAATTTCACATAGTAACACATTATATGTATAGTACTAGACGAATGAGCCGTTTAAAACGGCATTTGAAAACAAACAATATAAAAAACCAACAAACAAATGATAAAATTATAATATTTGAATAAGATTGGAAAGGGCTACAAATGAATACAAAGGAATAGTTTTAAAAAATTAATAGGAAAACAGTCTTATATCTCAATAATATTATTTTAGCTATTCAGTAGCTCTCTTATAAAGACGTTCCTTGTAAATACTCTTTCGTTTAACAGCAATTGCCCTTGGTTATCTTTATCCTTAACCCAAAATTTCAAATTATGTTTGTCACGTGTTCTAGTTATGGCTACATACGGCTGTCCATGTGAAAAAACTGCATCTGGCAAATGTAATTCATAATATCTGTTCCATTCAGATAATGCGAAGGCACAGCGCAAGCAACTGCCTTTAATATGCAGAAAGACTTCAATAAGACAACGAAGGCACGTTAAAACATCGTCGAATTATTTCAAACACTAGCCTGTTTTAAAATACGTAATTTACCGCACTTATCCATCCAATTTACGTAAGTGAATATAGGTTTATGAGCATATATGGCTTGAAACAAAAATGCCCATTTCCAAGGCGATCATTGATGAAAATGAACGATTTTTCTTACATCGGCGAATTTAAACGTAAAATTTGCTGAAGTTTTTCCTTTAGGTGAGAAAATACGAACAAAATTAAACGGCCCGTTTATTTTCCTTTAAAATGGTCTTAATTTGAAGGTCGTAGGTCAATTCTTTCTAATTTTAATTTCCAAAAGAGTAAAACTCCGCACGTTGGAAATTAAATTTTAGCATGTAAACTTATGGGCCGAGATATGAGATTCATATGGAATGTAAAACATTCTCCTGGCGTCGAACCCGGGACATTTTTGAAAATTTTTTATAGCATTCGCTTTTTGAACGTATTCATAGCAATCCTACCGAATTTGGCTGGACTGGCTGAAGAAAAAGCCGAGATATGTTGAGATATTTAGCGTTACGCAAAAAATGATGACCAAGTGACCAAGAGATTTAGCCTTTTATAGTTATTGATGATACAAGTGTCAGATTTACCCTTAAGATTTTATTATGACTCCATGGTGTGTGGCTCAGTGTCTACAATCTCTCATTTAATCGAGATCGTATAATTTCATTTTGAACAATAACACGCGAATATCGACCACGAAGGAGGATGCAATGTCGAGTCGAGCGTTTGTTCCGAAAGAGAGTGAGAGAGAGGATTACCAGCGGAGAAAGAATTTAACCGAGATCACTCAATCGGGTGCCGCCGTCTTGCACGAATAGAACCCTCCTCCGACACCACTTATGGGACACTCTCCCGCCCCGCCCCATCCACCGCCACACAGGGTCCTTTAGTGGCTATATACCCTCGATAACTCTATTCCTCGCTCCTCTTAGGCCCTACCCTCATCGTTTTTTTACGACGCCTTTGGGAGCGTTTCTCGGACATATCCGTGAAAGCCGCCCTATTTACTCTTCCATTATGGCGCTACCTGTTCCTGCGACGAACTGTGCTAATGGTAAAAACATGCGAGAGACCTTCCGAAGGTGTCTCTTCGACGGTCCACGGCCATTGGATGGAGACTGTGTTTTGACGCTGGCCTCGGATTTAAAATATGCGGCAGTCGACGATTGGTGGAGGTTGGTGGATGTTTCGAAGTGGTCGGACACTTGCGTCGCAGGGACTCGCATGTGAAACCAAGAGGTTGTTTCTTACGCGTCCTCTTTCTCATCTCGACCCAATAGTACTCCACACGCAGTATTCGTTCGAGCATGCATTGATATGTCAAATCATTATCCACACTCTTCCGAGTGGTCGAGATAAGAGGTTTATCTCTTACATAGATGTCATCATATATAAAACTCGCGATACAAAAATATTGGAAACAAACGTTTCCGACTCAGCAAGGCCGAAAAGAAATCTTTAGACTCGCGTGCATTCATGCCTAATTTCTCAACCAACATACTTCAAAATAGTATTCTTTTTCTTAAAATTCGATGGATCCTCTTAAGAATCTCGACTGAAATTTCTATCTCTATAAGTCCAAGAGCCATAATCGTTTGTTTGAGTAAGTTCGCTCAGTTTTATATTGTTACATGACGGTCTACGGTAAACTTGAACAATAGCATAATTATAATAAAGTAAAAGAAAAATGGAATTATCTTCCGACTAGCACCACACGACACTCGAATGAATTCATCATTAAATTGAGACTGCGAGTCACACTGGCAAATCGAAATATTCGGACAAGAATCGGTGAATCCAAATTCGCATAGCGGATTCTAAATCTAGATGAAGAACTCTTGGAAGCCGATAATGGCCTTATTTACCCTTCCGCGATAATATTTACAAACCCCTCGGCTTTCCTCGACCGTGTTTTTGGTCTGCGACCCTTTGACCCATGACCCAGACAAGGTGTGCCTTGCGCACATAGCGATACAACTTAAGAAATAAACAAATCCTAAAAGGGCTGCGACTGATTGTACTAGTGTCGACACACACTAAGACGATTTGATCGAGCAGTTGGACTTTCCGATTTAATTCCTTAATAAATGGCATTTATTCTCATCGCTTCAATTGTAATACTCCTCCATAATTTAAATGTTTTCACACGACCCTCAACGTTTAAAATCATGCGGTCGGCAGGTACTAACTGGAGATTTCCAGGGCGAGGATGTGCTCGTCCCACGCCATCATCTGACCATGTACTCGCGCAAATGTTTCGCCTGCAACTCCCGACTCGACTGTCATTTTCTATGGCTCTCAGACTTTTTAGCAACGGTGGAATTTACCTGAATAAGCCAGCATTTTGTCGATGGCCAGATGTAATCCTTAATGGAGTAAAGGAGGTGCCACACAGAAGAAACTGAGATATATCACGAAAAAGAAAACACATTAACAATACCATGCTTACACAATGCATGAAACTTATTTTGTTAATTATCTTCATTTTCATTATCTCCACTGATGTGGTAATGCAATTTCTGGTTTAAAAAATATTGACGCAGATGTTCTCGGACTAAATGTTTGTTATTTAAATCTCTCATTGCATGATGGTCGACGTTTTTTCACTTGGAGTGACCAGATATGTAGGTTATGAGTAAATTCCATCTTGTTTTATAATAAAATTATGTAGAACACATGTTATTTTTACAATATTTTCTACTGTCCCTTCCAAAGCGCATATGGGACCTTCAAAAATCGAAATTTCGACACTAGCATACCAAATGCACAGTCTATTGATTTACGACCACTAGAAAATCTATAATTGCATGTACGCCTGTCATTATTCAGAATGCGTCTTGCATATCGTCTCATTGTGTTGGTTTTTAAGGGAAACGCTTCATCGACGATAAAATAAAAAAGAATTTTGTAACCGCTCTCATCCAAAGGTAAAGGTTGAGGTTCAGGTAGATGTATGACATAAGCATATAATAATTTTCCTAAAGATGAATTCTTAAATACTCCTCCATCACTGTTTCTTCCAAACTCACCAACGTCAATATTTTTAAAAAAAATGCCATCGGCGTCACAGGTTGCCATAAGCATCATTGAATAAAATGAAACGTTGCGACTAGTCCCTTCTGCGTGGATATAGAAGTCGCTAGTTGCTAGTCGGTTGCTACAGTTGCCTGTTGCTAGTTCTGTGTTGCACCTTCCTAAGACTTCAAGGTCTTATCCCGTGTTGTGTCATTGCAACAGAGGCAGATCCAGTAATTCCTCAATCTTACTAATCGCCCTTATCTCTTTCTCTTTCATTTCATTCCACTGCCTATAACCTTTTATTCTGAAAATCTCGGATTCTGTGAAAATCTTTCTTTCCGTATGGACCTAATTGGCGATGCAGAATCGATAAATATTTGGTTTAAGAATGCAATATAGGGCAAAGGGTACAGCCCTCCTCGTTCTTCTCTTGGATTCGCCAATGCGATGCTACTAAAAATTGAAGATTTCACAGGAATACAAAATGTAGCATACACGGAGGCCTTAATTCCGAGCTAATTGTTATCAGTTTGCTTTGTTTTCTAAGTGGTAGGTGCATTCTTGGGCGTTCTTTACCACCAAATCGGTAATAGCAGAATGCCTTATGGTAGTGTGACCACCCGTCCCGAATTTGGAGGGACAGTCCCTCCATTTCGTCACTCGTCTCGCTTTGATAAATGTTCCAATTATTGTTCCGCTTTTGAAAAATAATTATTTCTGTATCAAATTGTCATTTAAACCCTCTGCATCACACCAAGCAACCTGATATCTATTACATCTATCTACGTATCTAAGGCTGATCCATCAATGTATGTGCCATCAATGCGTCACTCTCCTTCCTGATAACCGGTAAATGTTTGAAAATGTCCCTCCTTAACTTCCTCAATAGTTGGTCACCTTACCTAATGGACACTTCTCTTCTGTTTGTCCGTCTTTCTTCTCTTGAACCACTTGACGGGTTTTGATTAACTTAAGTATGAGTGATCCTTATTAAAATTTATCGCCGTATTATTATTTTGACAACCGTCCGTCAATTAGAACGTCCATTTGACATAAGTTCTTAAATAAACTTATGTTCATATCTCGTTAAGTGGCATTCGTCAAGTAACAAATGCCACATTTTTCTCTCCGTGACTCTTGTGCGATCTGTAAGGTATTGGTCTAAAAATTCATTCGGATAAAGGATAACATTTACCATATAAGTCCGCAAAACTATAAAATAACGACTTTTGAAGATAAGAGTTCTAGAAAATTCAAAAAATAACTTCACTTATCACCCATCGGCAAGTAACAATTAATAAACCGTACCTACTCATTTCACCCAAGCTCTTATATGATTTGTGAGGTACCTATAGATAAAAAAACGGAAAGAGTACATTTGTCCCCAAAATATCATCGAGAGCATTATAATAATAAAGAACAACTTTGTGTATTTCATTTGTGGAATGTACTTTCCCTTCTTATTTCTTAAAATAATAAATTCAATGCCTAACTGCTTTTTTAATGAGAAAAGAAGAGCATCATCCGATTTTTTTTGTGTCGAGCAGTCCTCAGAATTTTGTTTAAACTTAATCACGTAACTTAGAATGGCACGTGTTTACATTAAAACCTTGAAAACTGGTGCAATTCCTAAGTATTAAACTTTACGTCATTCCAACACTGACTCGTGTCCGCTCTATTCCACCTGTTTAATTTAGTATCCCTGACGAGATTTCTGTCGCCACAACGTCGAATTTGACGAGCGAAAACTCATCAGTTTGTGCTAGAGCTTCGGTGGGCCGCATTAAAGTTCGCATCGGAAATTATTTCAGAGATCGAATGATATTAGTAGTATTAGTAGATCGATTATAAAAAAATTTTAAATCGTTATAACTCCACCGGAAAAGTTTTCCCGGCCTAGGACGTAATAAAAGTGAAATCTTCTCGTTTTCATAATGGCCGCGAGGACTTTATGTGGCCCTCAGACCATAGTTTGCGCATCATAACTTCAGAAACTCAGCCGTCTGAGGAGTGATGATTGGGAGGGATTCGCAATTCCACCCCGCCTCCTCCCCTCCACTACCTCCTCGCCTCTCATAATACATCTCCCCCTCGCTTTACCAGCCGCTGCCTCGTTTTTTTACTTTTCGGCGAATCCAAGGAGCCCCATTGGCCGCCGACGCGCGGACTCTCTCCACGAATGACAGTCCGCGCGCGCAAACCGGGTAGCCAATGCGACGGCTTTGTTCGCGAGCGGAGAGGGAGCGATTGGAGAGAGGGAGCGTGGCGTGCATCGAGAGTAGCCGTAATCTAAAAAAAATAGCGAGGGGAAGGGAAGTTGGGTGGCGAGTGGCGAATCGTTCCGCTCGTATGCAGATGAGAGAGGACCAATGGCGCGCCAGAGATCGAGGAGGGGAGGGAGAGGGAGGGGGGGAGTGGAGGGGGGGGGCGTTGTAGTCGAGGGATTTTTTTTGCGCTGAAAGATTACGGAGTGTGAGAGGTGGAGGGGAATGGAGGTGAAGTATGTTGTGTGTTAGCGGTGAGAGGCGGCTTTTGTGAAAGCGGAAGTGGAATTTCAAAGAATTATAAAAATGACTTGTCTGCGATAGGGTTTAAAAAATTTTCTTTCAGGTATCTATAATCCTTTATAGGTTACACGCACATTTTCCTTGCAAATACGCAAATTTTCCAATTGGGCTAATTTGCTCGAGAATAAATTACTGTAAACATGTGGTATAATTATACCATGCCACTATAGTACCCATTAATTAGCATAACATAAGGTAGTTAAATGTTTCCGTCTTTGGAATTTCAAGATTTGCTCTCTGAAGATAACAGCGTATTTGGGTAATCGCGATATTCTCGTCTGGTGTGCTTATCTTAAAGGAGTAAACGGATTTGTAGTGATTAGGAGCGCGTCATTGCATTGTGAGAATGTAGCACCTCCGACAATAAATGAGTCACGCTTTATGACTGTCGAATTGTTGTAATTTTTTGAACCCTTAATAAATATCAACGAGTATGGAGATGTACCTGTGTAGTTAAGTTTTTATATAGATATTATATAACATCGTGAAGAAGCAAGTGGATATTTTTGCAGTAGGTACTAATTATATCAGCTATTCACTTTAAATTCGATCTGTCATTCTTATTAACGACTAAGATAATTTCTATTTCGTATTGATCTTCTCACGTTCCGTCTCATCCAGCGATGAAAGCAATATAATAATCATATACCTTTGTAACCCTTGAGAAATGATAAGCAAGGCGTTGATTTAACTGAGTTAATTTGTCCTGGTACCAAGTCCGTCGATTTTCGACTTATTAAAAAGCTCTACATTTCAGAGAGAATATATTGAGTTTAAAGACCCTCAAATTTCGTATAAAAATGTAAAATGATTAATTGATTTTCTGAGTAACGAATGACTTTTTATAGTGTACCCATCAGTTTAGTATTTTTCACTAAGTTAATTGCAATGCTAAGTGACCCTTATGGCACGATAACAAATTTATTGAGAGACAGACGGAGGAGAGGAGCACGCAAGATTAAATGATGGTCTCTTTGATCACAATGTAGAGGTTTTGACGTTAATTTCTAATTCAGTTAAAAATGACTTTTTCGAGGGATGACCGTTTTCAAAGGTGTTACTCTAGTTCATTCCGGGAAAGAAAGTTTATTTTAAAGTATTCAAATTTAGGGCAAATTTGTGAAAACTAAAGTCAATTATTAACATTAAAAAGTAGAAAAAATTGGTTACATAAAATTTATTTTAATAGTGTTATGAATGAACCAAATGATTGGCGTGATATAAGTTCTTATTAAATATATAATAATCCCGATATATTCATTTATTCATCATAAAAATACTACAGTTTCGCCTGGAATACAAATTCTAAGGTAATCGATGGAACTTGATGATATTTTTCCTTTATTTGTTGATAGTATTTTCGTATCAGCGATTAAAAATTTATCTTTCGGAAACAAAATTTGGGAAAAAATTTTCGCATCAGCGATTAAAAATTTACTTTTCGGAAACCTAATACTATACGTATTATGCTTATAATTTCGTATGGTAGACATCTCAAAATGAACTAATTGTACGTTATATCTTGAATGCTATCTGTTAATATCGATTTCAGTTATCTGCCCAATTGATGACTCTGAATAAATCCAATTATCGTAGCTGAATATGAAACAAAATGCCTGTGCCGTGAAAATAAATACTATCTCGATGCATTACCAAACGACAGATACTTATTTTCCGGAAGCCAAGGAATCATTCGTCCTACGACAGTGGTCTGCAACCGTTTTTGAATGGCGAGCCACATTTGTACGTGTGAATGCTTTGAAGGGCCGCGTTGGAAGTCACGAGAGCTTCGGAGGATCTGATGGGCGTTTACCGAAGGAGTTACGTAGAGATTCTGTTATCTCATATTAGAAAAATCAAGTCAAATTGGTTAAATATCTTTCACCAGAAAAGGCTTTGAGGCCATAATTTTACTGAAAAATATGATATTGGTAGTATTAAATTTTGTCGACCACTTTTTCATCAGAGCTTGGCAGGCCGCATAAAGCGCTGTTGGGGACCGCATGCGGCCCACGGGTCGTAGGTTTCCGGCCCCTGTTCTACGAGGTAACTTTCTATACGTGAAACATTTGTGTGCACTGTTTTACAACTATAGCGAATGAGAAGTATCTCCTCGAAATTTTTAAAGTAATCTCCTCGCAATTTTTTAGCTGTTTAATCGTCACTTTTTCCTGCGGACCAACAACATTTTAGTTGCTTAGTGACAGGAGTTCGTATTGTATTTTCATCAATGTAATTCGTTTAAAGTTTCAGTGCATATTTTAACTTAAAAAATAACTTTTATCTTCTAGGTTCTTATCAACTGCTTTTCTCGTCCATATCCGTAGGTGGGGGTGTCTAGCATTTTTTCGTCTTTGCTCTTAAATATAACTCGATAAGTCGCCAAGGGGATTATTCATCATTAATTTCTCCCACGATTCGCTGACGCATGCATCGATTGAGACCACGAACACACATTGCGTGGTATTCCCTGTGTCTGCTTCAACTAAGGAGTTTATTTTTGGTGGGATATCCACCGGTAGCTCTCGTATGCCCTCGTGTCGTCGTCAAGAGATTTCCCTCTGACGCCATAGGCAACAGGTTGACTCCTTCTAGAAGTGGTAGGAGAAAAACAAAAGGGAGGGTCCAAAACTCGAATGATGTATTCGGATGATCTTTATCCGGGAGGAGAGGTCTCTTGTGAGGGTGTGCGTCGGGGGACGCCTCCGAAAGACAAGGTCGAGGAGGAGGCGAGGGAGAGAGCGTGGGTGGAAGGAGGAAAGTGGGGGGGAGGGGGGGGGGCGGAGATATGCGAGAAGAGTCGAGGGAAGGAGGGACCTTTGTTAGGGATAGATGGCAGTGATGGGTTTAAGAGGGAAGAGGGAGGGAGGGAGATAGGGAGGGAGAGGAAGCCGAGGAAGTCGGCGGCGACGAAAGGAAAGAGGGTGGAGGGAATTTATTGGGCTTGTGTGTGGCATAATGGGGGAGGGAAGGAGGCAGAAACAGATGAAGGAGACGACGTGGGACAAAGACAGGAGGAAGAGGACCCCTTTGGTTGTGTTTTTTTAAATATAGGTGGCTCTAATATCGCGCTCTGAAGAAAATTCTATTCAAAATGTTCGTATTGGCTCTCTATATCTGTTTCGATTACTTTTCTCTATTTATGTTGGCATCGGTTTTGTTTATTTCGGAAAATTGATTCCCGCATTTGTGTTATGTAACAGCCCTATAACCCAGAATACCTATCATTACCTTTTTTTGAAACGCTCTCTTTCAATTTTCTGGTCGTGCGTATATGCCGGCCAAGTTAGAGAGGGATGGTTAGCGAGTTCGAATCCTGCCGAAGGCATAATCGTATGCGTTCGCCTTTGTTATTGTTGTTGCGCTCATTGTAAAATGCCGCAAATTGCTGTTTATGATCGAATGAATATAAATAAACTAAATAGGTAGTTAATGAGAGGTATTATGTTTACTATTTAGTTAAGCGCTTATTAGGTTGTATTTCAGTGTATCATTATTAATAACCTGGTTCGTTTGTTTTGTTTCAATGAGTTTTTTTAATGTGATGATAAACAGTTGAAAGGTAGAGATAGGATTGCCTTATATATAGATACCACAATTAAGCGTTGTCGCAGCAAATCGTCGATCGTGGATCCAAGAACCTACTCGAATTCAAAGATGTCATGGGAAGTGATAATTATTAGAGAATAAGCACTTCAATGTTTTTTTTAGTTGAAAAATTAAGTGCAGTACCGCGATTTTGAGTATCCGCGGTTGAAAAATTGTATCTGGTTTTGCTAACCGCGGTATCCAGTCTTGAGTATCCGCTGTTCTCAACGCGGCCATTCCTAGTTGGTTTATTTTACTAATATTAAAATCTATGCTACTGAAGAAACTACGTAGTACTCTTTTCCAGAAGGAGATATTTCGGAAAGAGGAAGTTTGCAGCTCTCGATAAGACCACATGTTATTTTGGAGGTGGTTCGTGGAATTTTATGGAAGCGTTGGTTTCAACGGCGTTCTTTGGAGCGTAAAACCAGACGGGCGGCGTCAGTAGAAGCTTCCATTACATTTTAAATTTACAATAATTTTTATAATTCGGACGTATTTTATTTTTATACCAAAAAAGTGTTATTTGTATAGGAATCACATTTTTAATACTGAAGAGTACATTATAGGAATTTCGGCATGTCTTTCAAGGATAACTCCCTCTAACTTCAAATTTCCAATTAGCCATGGCCCTCGGGTTGACTCAGGAACCCCCGCGGTGGTCGAGGGACTACTGTGTTTATCTTAAGCAGCTACAGTAGCCATCGCAAGGTTATGAAAAAGCAGATGCGCATTTCGGCTAAAATGCAGCTGTCTTCGGTGGTGATTCAACGAAAGTAGATTCTAAAAAGAACAATTGTGTCGGTATTTCTATTGTTTTTATGAGCGTGCGGAAGAGGGAGAAGGAGGGGGGTGGGGAGATTTGCGGGTGGGTGTCCGTTGAGGGTGGGCGTGGGTGGGAAGGGGTCTGTGGTGCGCGAATTTGAAATTTGAACCTTTGTAGTAGCGGAAGGTTTACTGCTAGAGAGGGGTTGGAAGCTCGGGTTGAACCCTGAGGATTTTGTATAAGAAATCGGAGTCGTGTGTTTTGTTGAGTTTAAAGAATTGAAACAAAAAAAATAATATTTGGATATATTTTGCAGTTGTCGCAAAATTTACTACTATTTTAAAAGGTGTGTACTCCAAAAATCTATCTTTATTTTTCATTTGGAATCAGTCAATTTGTTTATCTTAAATGAACTTCTTTG
Source organism: Uropetala carovei (assembly GCA_036926305.1). Classification (NCBI taxonomy): domain Eukaryota; kingdom Metazoa; phylum Arthropoda; class Insecta; order Odonata; family Petaluridae; genus Uropetala; species Uropetala carovei. The sequence continues at coordinate 4,148,845 of JAXCHB010000068.1, forward strand.
TTTAGGGCAGGGGTCGGCAACCTACGACCTGCAAGTTTCCTGCGGCCCCCGAGGTCGTTTTATACGGACCGTGAAGCCATGATGAAAAAGTGATTGGTATAATTTAACAAAGTGAATTCCATATTTTTTATGTAAAGTTACGATCTAAAAATCTTTTCTGTTGGAGTTTTAACGCTAGCAAACTAATAAGAATTGATTTTTAACAAATATGAGACCACAAAATCTCTAGGTTAATCCTGATTTAAACGCCTCTTCGGCCCGCCGAAGCTCTCGTGATTTTCAGTGCGGCCCTCCGAAGCATTCACAACACGAATGTGGCCCGCCATCTAGCAAAGGTTGCCGACCCCTGGTTTAGGGCAAGGTTTTACGGTCTGGTTCGCAGTCTTAACTTCCATTTTAAAATCATTCTTAATAATAGTTTTGAAATATTGTCCGTATTTCTGGTAGTAAAAATTATACGTCAGCATCGCACGTAAATGTCCCCCAGGAAACCTTTCGACTGTTTCAGTCTCTTAATCTCGAATGACTTTAAAGGTCGAACAATACAATCAATGCGTACACGATACAAAGGGTAAGAGTGAGCGCGTTCGCAGGAGACGGCGAAAATGCAATCCACAAAGCTTTCGACCGCTGCAATCTCATCCACATAACAGAAACTTATTGCGAGATTAACCCAAAATTTGGAGGAAAAAAACTCCGCAAGTGAGGAACACCGAATGCTAAAAATGAGAAACATATGTGATGAAAAAAGCGACGACTCTCGATATAACTGAAAGAATGGACGGCCGCTGCACGTCGACATAGGGCGAAGACACTGTTGGACTGGATTTTAAAGAGCATTAAAGAGGACCTCTGTAAGAGGAGATCGGGAAATTTTCAGGCGTGATGAGGATAAAGAGGACAAGTACGCAGATATATATTCGTAGATGAATCTTATTACGGGTGCATATGATGAATTTGTTGGTGGGCATACACAATGAGCGAAACAAATGCCGGTGACGAGACGATTGAAGTTCGTTATTGAAATGGCGGCGAGAGAAAGAAGAGAAACAGATGGAAAAAAGGACTTCCCCTTAACTCGCATTGCCTTCGTCAATTCCTCTCTACCTGCCCATAGAGACGCGAGGCGTTGCGGTCTATTCAAAACGACCCGGCTGAAGCTGCCGCCAAAGTTAGCAGCAGATGTTTTAATTGAGTTCCATATGTTTTTATTATTCCTCCTTCGCTTATGGTGTATTCTCTATTTACTCTACTTCGAATCTTCTTTATGCTACGTGGAGTGGCTTTGGTTTTCTCTATAAGATCTTCTCGTGGCTACTTAAAAGACATTATTTAGTGGAGTTCCGATAACTCGACTCTCGAGGGAAGGGATAAATTTTCGAATAATCGAAAATTCGTCTTATACATTTCCATTTTAACCTTTGCTAAAAGGAAAAATATAACCTGTTAGAGATGGAAATGTCGATGCAGAGGTTCGATTCGGCTTTATATCTTCGTCATCATACCTAAATTATCGATTGAAAATCACTATCGCATCGTTTTTCTTACTTCGATCCCGTTTCGTTTGCGATCTCAGAAAAAAATTATTACTGCTTTATTTATAAAAATTTCCTCTTGATTGACGTATATCTCCGCATGACCATGGACATGCTAGGAAAGCTTCATAATTCCACAACTCACGTAAAGAAGAATGCGTGTCGTTTTGGCTTGAAAAACGTTTTGTGACAATCGGAGGTGCTGAATTGATCGAGAACCTTAATAATATGAAAACGATCCAAATAACGACCATTTATAAAACTCTCGGAAAAGAACCATAGAATTCGCTTTATAGATGCAATCAGATGGATTATTTACACCGTTCCAATATAGTTATGTAAATTTTTAATTTGTCCTAAGAACTATGTAAATTATCAAACATGGTTTACAGACTAGCACCCTTTCGTCCGCACACGATCACAATGAAATATGTTTATTAGAAGCTTCGATGGAGCACGTTTTTTTAGTGCTATTTAGGAAAGAGGAGCGAGATCCTTTCGGTGGTTAGGCCCCCGGATAAGTAAGGGCGGCCCCTCTCAGCCCCTCGGTCCCTTCCACACCCTTCTTTCCGTCCAAAAAATACACGTGCTCCCCCTTCCCCCCGAACCCACCCCCGGCATGCCATCCCCCTCCCCTTCCATCCACCGGGGCGATCCCTTCCCCACCCCTCCCCCCCCCCCTTCCCCCGCCCCTTCGCCCCCCCTTCCCCCGCCCCCTCAGCCGTTCGTTGGGTTCAACCGAGAACCTCTTGGTCTCGCCAGTCGAATATCTTCCGTCGGAGAGAGCGGAATGGCTGCGTGTTGAGGCGTGTTGTGCGTGTGTGAGAGAGGGAAGAGCCGGCTGCAGAGAGTGCGTGTGTGAGAGCTGGAGGCGGTGGAAGAGCGGCGCTGAGGCCGCCGTTTGTATGGCGGAGGCCGAGGGAGGAGGTGGGTCTCGCTGTTAACGGTCGTCTGGGGTGCTACCCCGGAGGCCCCTCTTAGTGGCGGCGCCTTTTGGTGGCGTCCTCGCACGACGCGTATGTGCGTCGAAACCTTCGTCGGGAAGAGACGCGCCTTCCTTCGCGCGCGGTGTTCTTACGCGTCACTAGCGTCTTCTATCCGTGTGCTTCTTTTAAGAGTTCTGCTTTTCGTGGTGCGCCATGATGCGTCCTATACACTTCGTTGTCATTTTCTATCGTTTCGCCAAATCCCTTTCTATTGGCCTTTCGTCGGCAGCGATACGTTTTCGAGTGCCAATTCACCTTTTAGAATCCAAGGACCGGCGATTAACATTAAACGCTTTCCGCACCAATTTATTGTGTTTACTAAAATACTAACAGGACCGAGGGAATTGATGAACGTCATTCGTCGACGGTTATCCACGCCGTAACACGAGAGATTTTGATTCTTCCCGACTCCGAAATGTCGAGTTGTCGGCGTGTTATCGATTGATAACGGTCGCGTGAGGATTCGTAGTAACAAGCGTCTGGCGACCAATTATTACGTTAGAAACGATGCGTCTTACTATTAGAGACCGAGTAGCGCTTTCTGGAAATTCTTTCGGACCTCGTGACTTCGGAGACGCCGAAAGGTCTCATTGACAGCGTGCGTGCGTGCTTCCCTCGTTGATCCTTCGGCGGCAAATGTTTGTTTTTCTAGTTAAGAAACGAATCCAGCCGTTCGAATATTCGGGACGCCTCCAAAATTCTTGGCGCCCTTGGCCGCATCAATGAAGTGGGTTTCTAGTCTACGAGATCGTTCCTTTTCGTGAAAAGTTCTTTTTTTCCTTTCCCGCGTTGGACCACGTGGTTAAGGAAGGTCCGTTATAATCCCAAACGAAATTCGTCGGAAGCTTCCGAGCGCGAATGTGTCGCTTCGTCCGTTTTACTTTCCCCAAATTCTTGATTGTTTTTACCAACCTTAGAAAAACATTACGATTAATTTATCGATTACGGCAGGTTTCTACTTTTTCCTTCCCTCTATTCTCGGTTTTTCACGCCTGCGTTTTTTCTTGGGCGATGAATGAATGCGTTTCTTTTTGTTTACAGCGGTGTAATTTCTCCGAAAGACTTCTCTTCAGCCCACTAACGTCTAATGGGTACTCTCAATCGTATCTATGTGGCCGTCGACAAAATTTTCATTTTTACCGCTGAAACGTCACGTACCGATATCTTGATACAAAGTTCGATGACCTCCTAACCCAGTGGTTTAATTATGCAAACCAAATATCGGCTTAAATTTTCTTGTCTGTAATGCGGGTGAGTTAACAAAAAATGTCGCACTAGTCGGAAACGCCCTGCAAAAAGATCTCTCACTATCACGATGGTTCACGGATTTCTTCGTTTCGTGATGTAGGGTGATACGCTAAGCGTTCGGCATTTGTCATCGCTCACTCATCAGAGGGTGCGGGAGTCGGGAGTTTTTTTCGTTAAGTTTCCACCTTTCGTGAATGAGCTAATCTCGAGATTACGCACGCAACCTCGCCCCAAAAAATACGTGATTCAGTCTCGTTGGCGTGGGCGTCGAGCACGCCGAATCACCACGAAACTCATGCGCGACGTGGTCGATTCAGAAATGTTTCGTCGAAGTCGACCCTTCTCTTCGAATTCTCGGAAGGTGACGCAGAAAGAACGCTTAGTGGAACTTGATTTCTGTTTCTCTGCCACCGCGTGCTTCCGTTCGCCCCTTCTCCTTCCAGATGAATATTCTAACTCCCTTGCTTTCCACGCGAAGTTTGCCTATCAACCAGAAGTTGCGTAATTCAAGTCTCTTTCGGAATGCGGAAGTCCTACTCTTCGGCCTCTTCTCCTCCCATATGTGTGTGTGTGTGTGCGTGCGCGCGAGCATGCGCATGTAAATCAACGCCATCGTGCGGGATATTCTTCGGTCGTGGGAGGGATCCGGTGGCGCGTTTTCGGGTATGAGAAATTCACGGGCAAATCGACCTCCGCCGCGCGCCATCCGCCGTCCCGTCGCAGGAATCGCCCTTTATTTTCCCCCGCTTCGCGCTTTCATCGCGTCGAACGTACGCTCTCGGCCTTTACGCGGACGACGAGTGTTCGGGGAAGATACATCCGAAACGAGGCGTGCTTCTTAATTCCTCGTTGTTTACGACCGCGGTCGTGTTTTTATAGAGGGCTCTTTGAGGCACGGAACGAGGTGAACGAACTGCACGAGTGACCTTCGCTGGTATGGTAGAGCCACGCCTCGATATCTCCTCGCTTTCACCACGTATCATTAAGCCTTCTGACGAGCAGAAGCATCTCTAGTTCTCCACGAGGCGCCGATTAAACGCGAGACTCTTGAGCGCGACTCTGGAGCAAAACGGTCGACTCTTTTGTGCGTCGCGAAACGACTTCCGAACAAATCGTCGAAAATGTTTGGACCGTTCGCTTCAACCATCCTTAAAATCCACTTCACACGTCATTCATTTCCATTATCTTAGCTTTTATAGCGACAAATCCATCGGTTTTTTCACAGATAATACTTGTTATCGATATATGCACAGTATTATCTGGCGATAGCGTCTGGAAAATCTAAGACAAGAGTTCCCAACATTTCGATGTGGCGAGTACCAAATTGTATCCCAGAGCACGAAAGAGCACTACTCGACTTCCGCAAAAGTAGTAAATAAATAAAAAAAAACCAACCTCAAAGTTGTTCCTAACGATCTTGAATACGTTTAGAAAGAAATCAACCGAGAGCAAATTAAATAATTGGTCCTAAGAAATTGGATACTAAGCACCGTAAAAGAGCATAGTCAGGCTGTCAAAGAGCACCATCAGGCTTCCAAAGAGCACAGCAGTGCTCGCGAGCACCATGTTGGGAACCCCCTTATCTAAGACGATCACCAAAATAACTCGGCCGACCCTACGAGCGGGTTTTTTTAATTTCTTCGGTCTGCACACACACACTATATTATAGACAAGTGCTTAATTATTTTATCTCCGCTTAATGTTTGTACAGCCCTGTCCCTAAAAAAACTGAGGACAGTGGTAACGAAAGAACCGCGAACATAGGAGGTTAGATACTTGGCAGTTTAAGTCCATTTATGTTCGAGAATCCAATGTAATTTTTTAACCAACAGTTCCTGTAAAAAAAATAATTCGAACTCGACAGTGCTTTTGGTAGACACCTAAAAGAGTAAAATAGCATGAGAATGAATGATTTACGTCCCACAAGTGACGCAAGAGCGGTGATAAAGACAGGGAGGGGCGCAGGAGGAGGAAGCTCTCGGTTAATGATTTCGTCGTATTTTTCCGTTTCACTCCTTCCAAGTCTTTAACCTCTTTTTAAAAAGATAAAATACACCGGACGTATAGATGAACACTTTGTTGGGGCCGCGCGTAAATCACGTGCATCGTAGGCGTGGCGTAGAGAGAGGGGAGAGAAAGGGGGGGGTGAAAGGGGTGGCGAACCGGGGCGAAGGGCAAAAACAAGGAAATGGAAGGCGGAGAAACGAGGAAAGAAGAGAGAGAGGAATCAGTAAATCACGCGAATGCGATACGATGAGGTGAAGGGGGAGGAGGGTAGAAGGGGGAGGTAGGAGGGGTAGGGAGGAGGGGGAGGGAGGAGGAGGAGGGGAAGAGAAGAAGAGGGAAGAAAGAAAGATACTCGAGGTAAACGAAGAAAGAGAGATAGCGAGAGAGTGGTCAGCGAGATTCGGCAGATGACCGCAAGAGAGGGCAAAATGAGGGCGATTCGCCCCAAGGGCGCACCTTTCTCTCGCCGGTGCTAGTGGTTTAATTGGTGCGCTCGCAAGGCTGATTTACCTCGGAGGGAGAGAGAGAGGCCTCCGGGTGGGACCTCTCTCTCTTCCTCCGAACTGCGTTTCCTAGAAAGGCGAGGGAGAGGAATTTCCGATTGGGGCAGGTTTTTTCGGCGCACGGAATCATGGGAGTCGGCGGCGACGAATTTGTTACGGGAGAATTGTGGCGGTCCGTTTTCGGTCCCGAGTTCGGTCGATTTCCCAGAGAGAAGATTCTTCGTTGACCTCCATCCCTAATTTCCATTCTCTATCCGCCGCCTCCCTCCGCCTCCAAGCCACCGCCTCCGCGCCTCTCTTTCTCTTCTCTTACCGCTCCGGTCACCACTGTTTTTTGGAAATCCTTTGGGAAGCATTTCTGTCATTCGCGTACTTAGAGGTTTAAAACATAGTATTCGTATTTATTTGAAACGTACTCACTCGGCGTTACTGTCTCCTTTTTTGACTTAAAAAAGAATCGTAAACGTTTTGTTTTGTTAAAAATCCATCTTGGGCATGTATCATTATAGAACCTGCGCATAACGAGGTGAAAGATGTAACAAAATCATTGCTTAAGTTTTATATTGGAATAAAATGTAAATAAAAAGGAAAATCTACACTTTTAAGTTTGTACTGACGTTTAAATTTTTGTCATTTAGAATTAAAATTATTGTACACGTTATTAATGTTTACCGGAACTTAAATCTCATTAATGTATTTATTGTGACATCACAGCTATGATGCCGCCAAACGCGAGATGCTGTATTAAAAAACCGCAATAAAGGATATCTGCTGCTGCAACCCATTGGTTGACCTCATCCTTTGTTTAATGTATCACGTTAATTTATCCCGAAGTTTTATTCTAGCCAGAATTTAATTCGTAGTAGATCATCAATTAAAACTAGGCCTCCTCATCAAACTCTAGGCATAGCTGCGGCTTGCACGACAGTTAGCTTAACCTTTCTCTGCTAGAAGCCGGAGGATAAAATACTTTTTTTTAAGGAAGTCGATTAAGAACTTAAGTGCGTTGCTATGCGACCGTTTCCGTTTTCCTCCTTCCCCCAAAATGAATGACGCGCACCACCAGTTCTCCTTCACGAGCCCCTTTCCCCGTCCTTCGGAAGCCCCCTTCTCGCGTGACAATTTGATTTCTCCCGCTATTAACGCCGGGGAGGGCGTTCAGATAGCGTAAGGGGCGAGTTTGTTTTATTGGAGGGAAAAAAGTGAAAATACTCTCGCTCAATCCTTTTGAAGTTTCCGCGTTACACAAACCTTCGCGAAGAAGATTCTATCCGTGGCGTCTGCAGATTCTTCGAATCGGTAGTTCCACGAAACAAGATGCAAGTAGGATTTCGCATGGCCTCGCCGATGTTGCCCCCCTATATTTACTTTGCTTGTTTATGCGTGATAGTGTAATCAGGGGCGGCCCGAGGAACTTCGGCGCCCTGAGCGAGATAGCACCATAGCGTTCCCCCTCCGTAAATGATTGTTGAGATAATAACGAAGTACATGTTACTTTATTCATCGCTCTGCAAAGCTTATAGGCAAAGAAAAAAACAGGATGAATGCCATAAAGATTCCAGTCCGTTCGGCGATATAAATCGGTATCCAATATTAATTCATTTGCAAGTAATGCATAGATAGACTGTCAGAATAGCACCCCCAAGATTTTGGCGCTCCGGGCTGCCGTCCGGCTCGCCGGTACCTCGGGCCGGCCCTGAGTGTTACGCTCATTCGACATTTTCATTGGTTGAATGACAAACCAATCAGGGTTCGGGACGTCACGTGTCAGTGACGCTCGACTGCAGCACCGTTTCTAAGGCGTGGAATAAACGCGAACTAATAAATGTGTGATGATATAATTCGAAGTTATTTGCCGTTAGAATTTTGAATACATTTGTGATATTTGAAGGATATGAATAAATTGTTTATAAGAATAATAAGTACCAGATTTTAAGTTAAATAATATATTCCTTCCGGTCATGTTGACGGGCTTATGTACCAGTCTGGTAAATTTGACATTTTGCGCTAGTGCTCAGCGTTCCGCTTCTTTTACGGAAGAAATACAAAAAACCTGTTTGCAACCAAATTTCGATAAATAATTGCTTTGTTTTTCGTATAAACTCATGCTGAACTTTATTCTCTATATTTACTTGAATTCTTTTTTACGTGAATAAATATTCAAATACATTACCATTGTCTCCCATCTTTGTACTCTTGATTTCCACCCATTAAAAGGCGCATTTATTTATTTTGCTCCATTCACCTTTTGCAATTGTTTCGATAACGCTGAATTTTCGCACAGCGCCTCGAGTTTATTAATCGTCGTTTTAAAGGTTTTAATTTTTAACGAATAGATATTTGCGACGCCACATCTTACTCCTTTTCTATAAGTGATTAGCCACATTGTGACCTGATAGTTAGAAAATTTCTGTCACCTGTACGAAACACTCAGCCGATTTGTATATTAGTTCTAATATTTTCAGCCGCCGGAACGCCGAAGTTTTTCAAGGGGTTTTCTTCTTGTTGACATCGTATGTACTATCTTGTTAGATAATATCGCGATTTGTTGTTTGGTAATAGGGTGACGCTGACATAAATAGCGTCCGCCTAGATCAGGATTTCACAACCTTTTCACGATGGCGAGCACCGACTTATTTTATAGAAAATGAAGCGAACGCCTCTATATTTTTGCAAAACTAAAAATCATATATAAAATTGAATCAACGTCAAATGTATTACTTACATACTTAAATACATTTAGAAAGCAAGCAACCGAACAAATTAAATTACCTATGGTGAGAAATGCGTTTTTAAGCATCTTAGAATCATACTTCCCGAGATGACGGAAGTGCTCGCGAGAACGAGGTCTAGAAGTAAAAACATTCATCCGTGCGGAATTGTTCATTTTAAGGGAATATAATACTCGTATTTTGGTTATTGACTAATAGAGAGGGAAAATGGTTCACGCGTATTTAAAAACGTTGTATATACATAGGTGTAATTATTTGTTTAAGTAAACACAGAGTACGTCAGCTGGTTCTCCTTCAAAATATCGAAATTTATGAGTTACTGTTTTCTATACCATGCCTTTTTATTTTAACGAACTAATGAATCAGCACTTTAATCTTCTAGTAACGATTCCATAAAATGCATTTATAAAGTTCGCTTCGTTGTCGGAAAGAAATTCGACTATTCACGATATTTCGGCGAAGCCAAATGTTAATCCTTTGCCGTGCTGCATCGTAAATAAATTGACATTTCGAGTAAATGTAATGGGGTCGCAGTTATTACTGTTTTATTAGTCTGTCACTGTATGGGTTAGTAAAAAAGACTTCTAATTACACGTTTCTTCCGAAGAAGCACTTCAGTTGTTATTTCCCGAGACGCCACGACGCGACCGTTGAAATTACTAAGGCGAGAAAAGGTCTTGGGAGGAGGCGAAAGGGGGTGGGGAGGAGTGGAAGAGGTGGGGGGGGGATTTTTCAGCGTGGTGAGGATCTTAAGCCTCTAGGCCGAAAAGTTTCGCGGGGTTCGGGGGTAGCAGAGTCCTAGACGCATGGAGGGAGGAATGGGAGAACTCGCCTCTCCCCTCCTTCCACTCTTACGGGTTGCTTTCTGGAAGGGGTTGGTAAAAGAAGGAAGCATGATGGGTTGAAGCTTGTCGCTTCCTGTGCTCTCCCTTTTCTCACCCTCATACCTCTTCTACTCCTCACAAGGGTAAAAAAAACCTCTGGGTTGGGTCTGTGAGCGAGGAAAAACCTTTTTTTCCTAACCCCCTTTTCCCGCTCGCTAGGACGAGACAGACGCTTCTCCTTGGGGTTGCTCTCTACACCCCTCTCCTCCCCCTCCACGTCCCTCTTCCATTCGCCCTCGCTCCCTCCTGCGCGCCCTCTACTAGGCGAAAACCACGGAACCAAGATGGCTGACCGCCATGAGAAACCACGTGTAGCGGCAGGAAGGAATGTATTGGAGCTGTTATGAATGATAATTAAATGTGAATTTGTTGGCTCTGTGGCACGTTAGTCTAAAATTTTCCAGTTTTGCTTAAAAGCATTAGCAGAAATAGTTTAATATCTCTTCCAAAATAAACAATTTGAAGGAAATTCTTTCGGTCAGTCAGCGATGGAAGTTGTGCGCCTGACCTTTTTCATTGCAAATACGAAGTTATATTACCTTATTGACGTAGAGAATTTGAAAAAAACTAATACTTCAATTTATTCTAAAGTGATTGAACGTTACTTGTTGACGAAGTCCATTTCGGCATCCGTAGCTTCATGAAAATTATTCAGAGCAAATATTTGTTATTTTTAGACTCAGTCACTGGTGATCGCTGATTTTGATGTTTAATTGTAATGATTCAATATGAAAATGATAGGCTTTAAGATTTAATATATGGAGCATACCTTCACACTTTCTTGCGAAGGACCTTCGAATGATACCATGTAAACATTACACTATGAAGAAAGTTTTGCAAATCGTCTGTTATTGTCATACATATTTCGACTGTTTCATTTATTCGGCTTGGAGAGTTGTTTCATTATTTTTCCATTTTTCGACGAAAGTTAATTTAAGACATGATAAAGAAAGATGCACACATCGCATGTGCACATATGCCAGCCAGAGGCGTTCTTTACGAATTATGTAAGCATTTAAAATAACATTCTACTACTTTTGTTGGAACCATCTTTTAGCTAATGTTATTTTCTACCATATATGACGGAGTTATTTTTTGTTTGCGGAAAGGTCATGATGCCCTGCAATTTATCAGACCGGTCGATGACAGGGGATGCAATCCGCCAAATCGTATTCGAAACTGTCTCTCGCAGGTTAGACTCTTCTGCTTTGATAACTGATTTTCATAAGACTAAAAGAGACTCTAAGTCTCTGTCTTACGATCGATCTCGCGTATTGTATCTCCGTCAACGTGTCTCCCAATATTTGGGTGTTTCAACCATTCATGAAACCTCATAAGCTAAACTTTCAGGCCCATGTACTTCTCCATCGGCCTCAACCCAGTGTCCATTCGGCGATATCCTAGCCATACTCGATTCAAATTCCACGAAATAGATTCAGACGAAACAGAAGAAGCACAATGTCGGCCCAAACTACAACTTCCAATAATTTCCCTCCGAATCCCACCGGCGTTACTCCCTGGGAAACCGACTCCAATAATCTTTTGGCATCGGAATTTTTATCCTTCGCTTCTCCTTCCGTTGCGTCCTCTCAATTCAACTCGTCCTCTTCTTAAGGTATCTGCCAGGAAAAAAGGGATAGGCGTGCATTTCCGGATTCAACAATGACTGTGAAAGGGTTGAAAAACGAGAAGACCTCCGAGAGTGAGAAAGATCTTCAGAATACCAAGAGAGAGAGAGATCCACGGCGACGGAGAAAGAATGGAGAAAAGGGGTTGATATGGAAAGGAGGAGAAGGGGGGGGGGGGGGGACGGATTTGGTCCACTTGATGACGGTCTGTAGTAAACAGCAGAAAGGCATTATCGCTCGAGGGAGAGGTGAGGGAGGGGAAGGGGGGAGTGGAGGTGGCGGCAGAGGAAGAGAGAGGCCATTTCGGATTCCACCTCTTTTGAGTGTTGATATTTCCGAGTGATAAAGAGCTCTCTCTCTCTCTCTCTCTCTCTGGAATCGGATTCATGGGAAAGGAGTGCAGTTCCATCTCCCCTCTCCCACCCCCTCATATCGCCATTTCGTAGTCGACGTCCCTTTCTCCCATCCTATCCGACGCGGTTACCACGAGAATGGAATCGAAACGATATAATACGCACCTCAATAGCGGCGACAGACACGCGTTTTTACGACGCTTAAAACATTGTCGGCAGGTGTTGAAATATTTCGCACGCAGGTTGAACTGTCAGAGTTTAGAACGCGTCTCAAAATACAAATATCGAAATGTTTAATTATAAAATTTCTTCTTATAGAGACAAAGAAAATTATTTTGATATACATAAACAAACAAAACTAATTTGATTATTATTAATAAGCGATTCTCGTTCGTTTAACATTTAGAGCCACAGCACACCGAATTATGCTTTTAGTAGAAAGGAGAATACTTATTTTCTTGCGCCGTATAGTGTGCATTCCGTCGCGTTCAAATTTTTATTCGTTCTTTGATAAGACAGAGTGAAATACCAGCACAGATGGAACGTGTTGAATGGCGAATTATGCGAATATTCTCACGAATGTCAATCGTTGACTTTCGCTTATATTTGCGACGTGATTTATGTCGCATGGTATATTTTGCATTTTTTCAAAATCTCGCCTCATTCTTCTTTTTTTTGTCGGAAAAGGTTCCACTTTTGCAGGAACGAATTCCAATTTCCCATGGATTGTGTTTTCGACATAAGAAAAATGTAGGTAGACGTGAAACTATCCATCCCGTTCTGGAAGCAATCGGCGTGCATCAGAATGTCTCCGGAGGATCAATGGGGATCACTGCATCAGGGGGGATTTAGGGTCGAAGGGGGCTCCTCGGCGGGGGCTTTGTGAGGCCTCGAAATCCCATCGCGTCCCTCGGGGAAGGGGGGAGTCCCTTTCCCCCGACCCAACCCCTTTCATCCCCTTGGCAAGGGTGGGCGGGTCGCAAGGGAGGCCTCCGTATACCTGGCAACGAGACGCCGCCCCGACAATGCATTGCGAAGAGAAAGGGTTCCCCCCTTCAATGGAGATTTCCCAGTTCAGGTACACGGCTTCTAGGAGGGTTTTCGGGGGAGCGAGGGGAAGCTGAGAGCGGCACTTCGTTTCCTCGATTCCTCTTTGCTCGTGTTGTACCATTTGGTGCCAACCCTAGAGAATTTAATGTTCTCAGCCATGAACTTTTCGCCATGTAAGCTATGCGTAATAATCTTCCTTGCATGTTTTCTTTTGAAAAGTATGGCGTATTTGTTTTTCCTTCGGTTTACTTTTGTTATTGGGCGAGGGAATTTGGACTAATATAGACTTGCTTTCGGTTAATAATGTGCTATCGAAATGAAATATATCCTTGCATTTATTTTTTAAATTTTATATGCATTGACATTCGAGGCCTGTATTAAAATTTGCTAGAAGGGAATTCAACCTCCAAAAAAACGATTTCTTTATGGAAAAGAAATTCATAATTATAGAGGAACTTTAAGTGGATATATTTTTATCCATCTACGAAACCGCTACCAATTGTAAATTAAGTTACGCAAAATCACAATCAGAAGTTGTAGTTATGCAAAACTGATTTATGCCAGTATGACGTCTTTTTTTGTTTTCTTTTAAAACGTTAGAAATAAGTTAATTTCAGTTTAACGTAATTTGCCAGCTGAGTGTAAACTTTGCAAAATATACGAAGAAAATTTTGTGTGTGTAATACTGTGATTTTTCGAGTGTTCTCCTTCAAAAAGAAGAAATTGATGGGTTTGTATAATTTTTAAATGCATCCTTGAGGAGGAAGGATGGCCAGTCAGCTGGAACTTAGGCGGTAAAAACGATATGAGCATCATGAAATTAAATTTCTACAGGTTTTGATTTATAGGGACTGTTTTACACGAGGCTCTACATAATGACATTCGTTTCACAGTGAAGTGAAACGCTGAATCTTTGCGTGTTCAGCAACACCCCCTATCTCTCTCCCTGCACCTTCCCTCCCTCCTTCCCTGCACCTTATCCCCCCACTCCTCGTAATCTCTCCCCTTTCCACTGGACCCTTTCTCTGCTATTTATGCCTCCTCTATGCACACTCAGTCGCCTGAATTTTTTGCTCGCCCCCTTCACGTGCATCCCTTTTCGGAAAAGGGATGCGAGATATGAACCCTCTTTGGCTCTCTCACCCCCCTCCCCCCTTCCCTTCCTCTTCCCCTTACCGTTTCACTCTCTTTCTCCCCTCCCTCCACCTCTTGCTTCCTCCTCTCGGATGTGAGTGCAAGAGCACAAATGTCTCCGCGGATGGATCTGAACTCTCATGTGCATCTTCTGAACTAATTTTTTCTCGGATACCATATAAAACCTCCCTGACCTCTTTTCTTAATGAGAGGGCTGCATTTATTCCCTGGAATAGATTGTGTTGGAGCGCGCGTATGGACGCGATAGGAGTCACGTCGATTCGTGAGAAAAGAAAGCTGTTTGGATGAGGAATGGGCGTCGTCGTTTGTGGAGGAGGTGCACAGGCTCCATTTTATCGGGCCGATTTGAGGGCGGCGTATTGACACTTATAATGCAACAAATGCACTAAAGATCCATTTAAATCAGGAGCGTGCAACCTACGGCCAGCGGGCCGCATCCGGCCCGGTAGAACATTTTATGCGGCCCGCGAAGATTTGGAGAATGTATGGTCTGCGATATTTATTACAGACAACGTTGTACATTTTAAGAACTACTTTTGTCATAGCACATCCTGGAGAAGTTTTTACGGTAAAAATGGTTAAAACTTTATTTTCATATTTAAAATCTGTTGAGTAAATTCCTATGTAAACTCTCAACCGGCCCGCCAAGCTACTTGTGACTTCTAATCCAGCACTCACATGCATGAATGCGGCCCACCACGTAAGAAGGTTGCACGCCCCTGATTTAAATTCTTAGAAATGATCGTTTTAGGTGAATCTTGATGTTTTTATTCATTTGTAATTAGATGCAAACTATATACATTTCATTTTTGTGCGTTCCGTTTCAAGCTATCTTTACAAAAGACCTTCATCTTTCCTCATTCTCGTGCAATGGCGAATGTTTGGCGCGGTTTGTATGGAAAATTGTTACTTTGCACCGCTACCAATTAAGTTGAGGAATTCAACCAGGTATCATGTAAATTAGCGTAATTATGACGGAGGATTAAATTCAGAATTGTCGAATCTACGTTATAAAAATACTCGTAATGAAAAGTCTCTTGTTTCCAACCACATTTTGAAGGGCAAAGTTCGTTCCTATACATTTCGAATCGAACAGAAATTCCCGAAAACCTGAATTTCCAATCTGGTGAGGATTGAAACTGTCACGAGGACCACCCATTCTCTGACCACGGGACGTTCGTTCTTCCCCGAGGAATCCTAGTCCTTCCTAGCGATTGGTCCAATACGGGGTCAAAGGCCTCTCTCTATCTATCCGTTTGCCGCTTTTCGGCCGATAGGGCCTGGGAGATAGCGTCCATATTCACGAATTCCAAATATCTTCTTAGCAGAATAGCTAATGGTAAAATGGGTGAGGAGTAACCATCGCTAGAACAATGGAATGTTGTTGAAAACTTTTGTCATCTCTATTAGATAACCATATTCTAGCTTCCGTGGTCGTTGTAGCCGCTTGAAATAAATAGAGATTTTAGTAGTATGATGTGTGCGTGTGATGCGTTATAAAATGAAACTCGCAATGGTGCCTTTAAATAAATTGCTTTCCTTGGATAACGAAAATAAATGCTGTCGGAGTATATTTGGCCGATTACATTTCCAATTAACTGGAGTATTTTTAGCCTCAATATCAGTGGTTAGGCCATCTAATTATTGATTTTTCAGTGTTTAAATCACTCGACGGCATTTACAAAGAATCTATTTTTATTGTGAGTTAATATCTACTCGTGCTACTCCAATAATATTTACATAAATTGCGAAACTTGTGTGAATTACGAACTGTTAAGCCTGAAAAATTGAAATAACTAACTCGCACTTCCTTCGCTCTCACCTTCGAACATATGCTTACAAATGTCGCGTTCACCATATTGATATTAAAAATATATAAGCATGGGAAGAGAAGTCATGACAATAAGATTCGTTGCACCTTAGCAGCTCTGGCGCTGTCAAAGCCTTTTTCCGGCATATCTAAGTAGGTCTTAAGCGAAGCAAGGTGATGAGGAGGAAACATTTCGCATCGGCCTATAGTAATGCACTTACCCGCCTCGTTTAAGAAACATGAAAAGTATCAATAGCGTAATCGAGCGTCTATTGGCTCTAGATCCAGGTGCGTTGCCCGGATTCCGTTGTTGGAGATTTCAACGCCCGCTGTAAAAGAGGAAGGAAAAGATGGAAGCCCACATACCGTCCTCTTTTCGGGTGTGGCGTTCCTGAAAGGTAGGAAGGTTCTCTGGGATCGGAAAGAGGGTTAAGGGATGTGGAATGGGAAAGGTTTAAGCGGGGGCGGAGTAGTAGGAGGGGAAGGAGGGGAGGGGCTGTCGTGAGGGAAGTAAGCTTTGGAGGTCGGTCCCTTCCTGGGTGTGTGTTGGGGGAGGGAGGGGCGGCAGAGAGAAGGAAGTGGAGGAGTGACGTTTTAGATATATCCTCGGAGCTTCTTGGAATAAAAGAAAAATTGTGAATCCCTAAATTCCCCCTCCTAAGGTCCTTCCTTGGCCTTCCGCCGCTGGCTTCCGAACCCACCTCTTTCTTTTATTCTTTGTATCCCTCCATTGTGTTTAACATATCCTTAGCTGGAGATTTTTAAATATTAGTTACAGCGTTACCCTTATCTTTTAGGAAATTATTTTTTCGTTAAGTCTACAACGTGTTGTTATCAATTTACAAGCTGAAATATGTTTTGTCGTTAGATAAAAATGTTTTCTGTGAATATTAAATGGTTTTATCTAAAACTTCAAATGACTTATGTACTGTGTTTAGCGATATAACTAAAAGGATAGGAGACTTTTGAAGAGGTTGCAAATTGATAAGTAAGGTAATCTTAGAAGACCGGTCTATAGAGTTAACACATTATTCTTTTTTTCGGTGGCTAGAACAATCGTCCAAACATTTCAAAGATTATTTTTATCAATATATAATGGAAAAATCAAAACATTCTGAAACATTAGCAGTATTCCCGATGTTACGAAGTTTTATTTTTCACATATTTAAACCTTTAGCTTTTTATATTGGACATTCCATGTGGTAGTTGTCTTTCTACAAAAATCCATGAAAGTGTTTGTTTCTGTTCTTCTCGAGTAAATAAATAAAGGCAGTCTGAAGACACTCCACGGGCATATCAGCTCTTCAAATATCTTTTTTAAATCAAAATGTTCGAGGTGTCGTTTAAGGTGTACCCATTCATCTTTATTGAAGGAAAGTTGTTTGGGCTGCGCGAAGTGAGAAAAAAGTGTATTTTTAATCTTCAATATTTGCTACAATAAAAACGATTAGATTGGATTATGAGTCGCGGAGTTGGAAAGCATCGATCCCATGAAAAGAAACTTCAATATCTCAATAACCATAAGGATATTGACTATGGTAATTTGAGTATAATATTGTAAATTGAAGCATAAATGACCCATTATCAAATCATTTCATGCATTTGAAGCTGGCGCGAAGAATCCCCGAATAAGAATATTACCTCTTATCGTTTCAACTAATTGAGAACAAACACCTTTACTTTTTGTCCAAATAAATAGCTCTCCTCGGTTTTGTTTTCGTATGAGAGGCGAATTTCTCCTATAGTATTTCGTTTATACGCGTATATTAGTAGCCTCTTCCAATCTAGTGAAATTATAACATACCAAGTTGTACTATATCGTTATATTTTATCCATTTTGATATGAAAATTCTATTTCCTCTTAAATTAATCAATTAAATTCTCTTTCTTTGCTTAGACCTAATTCAAGTCTTTAAATTCATCCAGTGTGGAAAACATAATATTATTTAGTGCAGATATATATCATAACTAAAATTATTTTTATTTGTTGATCTTCCAGTGTTGCTCGCAAAACGGTCCGATGGGTATTTATTGCCTAACTACACGTTTGAAATAACTTTACACAACTCTTCGTGAAGAGTACGCTTGTTTCGGGGTTTTTCAATCTCTTTTTGATGACGTACTCCTTTGTGCATTCCTTTAACAGTCGCGTGCCCTTTTGGTTATTGTTGAAATTCACGAACCACGTAGCATATTTTAAAACGATAAGGATACAAAACTATTTATTAAAAACATTACTGATATAGATAAATGTCAGTACTAAAACTCGCGCGATGCATTTCTATTTGTAATATAATACAAGAAATAAAGTTCTATTCCAATTCTCCCTTGTAAAAAAAAACTCCCTCCAACGTTCTATGGCACTATTCGTTATCGTAAAATCGCTGCCGTTGATTCAGAGCTAGAAAATTTATAATATGTAGGTATTTAATATTATCACCTAGTGGTGCATGTGTTCGCCTTTACATTAAATGGACATATGCTCCACTTTATTAACTCTTCGGTTCGTTTTTTCCGGCGAAACGCCGATTATCCTCAAATCGTTAACCAGTTCCATTTCTTTCATTCGTCCGCCATCAACCTCTCGACCTCCTCAGAACTAGGAAATCTCTCCTCCAGCCAGGACCGCCATCCATTCATCCTATTCCACCCTCCCTCCCCAGTGCTCCCCCGCCCTACCCACTACCCCTCTTCCTCCCCTCCCCCTTCCCAACACCCTCTTTCCCCCTCCCCAATCTCGTCCCGCCCCCTCCATCACTCTCATCCCACACCGAGAGAATTTCTATCCTTACTCTCCCAAGTTGGACAAGCTCTGAGAACGCTTGTTTGCTGGTCGGCTACTTCTTTATCACACTAACCGCCTCTCTCTCTCTCTCTCTCTTCCCCTCTTTCTCTCTCTCTCCTACACCTTCCCTTCCGCGCTCCTTCCACTTCATCTCTTCCGTTCTCTTTCAATCCTTTTCTCGTTTTCTTTATTTCCATTTACTAGTATATCCTCCTGAACCTAATCTACTGCGTCTTTCGTGGCTTTCTATTCAAACTTCCTTTACTCTTGTGTTTATGATCTTCGGATTGTATTTACATATCTCTTAGCTCTTTAGCAGGGCGATAAGTTTTTGGGAGAGGTTCCATAGGAGCGTAGGATTCTCCGTTTTGAGAAGGAAGAAGGCCTTCGGATGTGTTCCTCGCCTCTCTTCCTCTCCCGTTTTCCTCTCATCCTCTGTTCGCCCAGCATTCACCCGCCACTAGCTGCGCCCTACTTCGCACCTTTCATACCTATCGAATCCTTTATGTCCAGTACTTATTCCGGTAAAAGTAAATTTTTTTATAAAGTGAAAACATCACGACTCCTTATTTAAGGCAAAGGATAATTCACAGTAGAAATTTTCCCTTGTACCACTTGCATTAAAAAATATAAGGCGCATTCAACGCATACCTGTATGTTTAATCGTATTACGATACAAGTATTTGGACTATAAGAGCATTCGTTGAAAAAGTAAAAGTGTCTATCACGCGGTAATTTTGCCATAAAGTTTTGTGACATACGAATGGAAAAGTTTTTGAATCCAGTTAACTTGAATGATATTGCTGCCGTGAAAAGATTTTGTCACCTAAACACCTTCCTAAAGAGACGACGAATGTTTGTTTTATCCAGTTGACCTTGCTGCTTAATTTCCAAGCCTGTTATACGTAACTCATGGGCACTTGAAAGTGATCCATTTTTTAAATCTATTGCACTTCATATTCTGTTGTTTTTTATTTGAATAGGACCGAAGTTACGGCTTAACTTGGGATGATGCTTCCGGTGTGTTATCGCGACAGTAGCCATGACTAGCCCAAATACTTCCATGCCCAATTCCCCTTCTTCCCCATCCTTCCCCTGTCCCTTGTATTTCCCCTCTTCCTCATCCTCCCCCTCACCCTAATACTCTTCCCTCATACTCCCTCTCTTCCTTATACCAGCCTATGCCACTTACTCATGGAACAGGGAAAGGAGGAATATAGCGATATATAGCGAAGGACAGAATTCTTCGTTTTAAGTCGCTGGATTAAGTTCGTTATTTTTTATCAACTTTTCGAGTAACATTCCAATAACAAAAGGCGAAATAATCCAGCATAATGGAAGGAATTCATACATCGATTAAACTTTTTTATAAAGAATCTGCGAACTGTAGCATTTGTTTTTGCGAAATAAATAATGGGCGAGCGTATAATGATATTTAAGAAAAATTTGGGTATCTTGTTGACAGTTTATTGCATTATTTATTGGCTATATATAATATTAAGACTTTGATGAGTGCAAACTCAAGTTTAGCGTTAATATACAGATTCAAAGTCGTTTACTCCGTTTGGAATGACTGTAGACATGTTAGCGTAAACTGATAGTATAGTAATTCACACATCTGCATGTACATACATGTTATCCTCCTACCCACCGGTCTGTTAGATGGCAGGGAGTGCAATACACCAAACATCCAGGCGCGCAATCAGGGTGGCTTAGCTTCCCCCAAAACGCTACATTTTGTGACTTAAGAAGCTTAAACTCTTAAGAATTTGTATTAATATAGGTATTCAGGAGGAACCTCTGCTCTTGCCTGTAGTTGAGGAGACCCAAAATTGTCCAAATATTTGGTTGAATATTTTTTGTTAGTTTTGATCCCCCCCAAGAGAAAATCCTGAGTATGCGCCTGAAAACATCTAACAATTTTCTGTTGCCATATTCAAATACCATCGACAAATTATATCTACATGTAAAAATTGTTTGAATTGGAAATTTATTTTCCTTAGGCGTTAGTTAAAGGAAATTCCGGCCTTTCTGATGATGTTGCTTGAAAATGAGTAAGATTTCCTGCGGAAGATTACCCCGATTGCCACTTTTTATGGTCCATTGAAGATTATCCTGCTCATATCGAATAATATCGTTGTTTTGTTACTCGTGCCGCGTAATTGGCATTCCTCGCATTAAAAATAGTGATTATTTGAGAGGCAGCAGAAGTTCGCACTATTGTTTTCCTTTATTAAAGCTAAAATCAACTATTATTCGTACTTTGCGCTACACATTGATATTTTTCTCGCTGCCAAAGCTTTAACGCTTAATTAATCCTTGGAATTTCCAGAACAATACGATATGATATTAAACTGGTCATTTGTACTTGCAATTACACCTCTTCACTCGGTGAGCGCGACTCCTCGACTCTCTTCGCGCATTCCCTACATTATTCATTTTCTTTTCTTTTCTCTTTCTCCTTTTGTTCGCCTAAATTCCCTTCCTCTCCTCCTCCGCCTCTTCCTATTTACCTCCCTCCTTCCCCTCCCTCCACTGACCACTGGAATGCAGGAGTTGGTCCCTCCTACCAATTCCTCTCTCATTCCTGCATTCTCCGTTCTGTCTTCCTCTCTCTCTCTCTCCCCCCCTCTCTCTTTCTCTACATAACTACATCCCTATCCCCCTCTCCCTCCTTCTCCCTCCTCCATCTCTCTCCCTCAATCTCTCTTCCTCCTTCATCCCTCCCTCTTCCTCCTTCTTTCATCCCTCTCTCTCCCTTCTTCACCTCTAACTCATCCCTCGCCCATGCATTCTCCTGTCCGTCCATTCCAAGAGATGGAGCGTGCGACCCCAAGCTCTCTCTTTATCTTTTCAAGAAACCATTCGGAGTTTATACCTTTTAGTCATCTTTTTTTTTACAAATATCACGCCCTTTCCCAAGTCAAGTGTGCAAATGGACGCTTTTGATTTAACCAGGGCTAAAGGTGGACATCGATCCATGTTTATTTTCATTCCACGTGTGGACCATACGCAACCTGAGTTTCTGAGTCTACCACACAGAAATAACGAGGTCGCGACCGTAAACTGAGACTTTCCGTCGACAATTGCGTTTTTCGCGTGTGTACGCTTTGCTGAGACCTTAATCAGTGTTTGAGATCTCATCGATCGAGAGATCATGATTCGTCAAAAAATTAAGGTCCGTCGAATATCTTGGGAAAGAGGAATATTTTATTATTTGGCGCCGACGCCTTCGTGTTCGATGGGTGTGCCCGAGTTAGAAATATTCGGACTGCCTTAGTAGTTCGCGCGGCGTCCGTTAGATAGCAACGCGGAAGAAGAAGAAGATACGAGAAAGGCGTCTTTCTCGAGAAGGCAAATATAGATTTTTGGGCGATACAAATTGAACGGAGCCATTTATCGGATCTTCAGCTGTGATGTGCGTAATTTTATTGCGAAATTTTGGAAATAATAGATGTTCCTCGCAGTCCGAAAAGATGTCTCTCTTTTATCAATTTCCTTGTGTGTATGATGCACGGATGATAATGACATGGTACTAGTTTTTATGAAGCGCAAAATTAGATAGGCTCGCCTTTTAGGATCGACGTTAAATTTATACATATAATTTAATATTTGTGATTCAGCTGTCCGTAGCTCCACAACCATTGCGTAAGATACCGTTTTAGAGATGATTTAAATCGTATTTAAACGAAGCGAGCATTAGATTGTGCTCTGTTGTTTGATTTAGGAATACTTGATGGATAATTATCCTAAAAAACCCTTTCGTTGTGATCGCGCACTGGATAAGTGTGTGTCAATCTGGTGCCGAAGTAGTATAGCCAATGCAAGTGACCTAGCGCGGACAGCGACTCGGAAGACCAATCCGTTTATTTGTAAAGAGATAAAGGCCGATTCAATGGCAAACGACATCTGCCTCGCCCTCATCTTACGCAGGAAGATAAAGGAATCCTGGTTTCCACGGAGAAAACTTAAATATTGACGCCTCGTCCGTCTACTTATGACATTGAATCGATAGCTGATAAAAAAAACTCGCGAGGATAAAAAAACACAAAATGTTTCAAAGCGAACGAGGATAGAATAGGAAAAATAAATTAATCCAAAAGTATCTTCTTCGACGCACCTCTTTCGAATTTATATTTTTGCGAGGCTGTGCGCGGCGCTATTTCCTGGCGCGGGATAGAGTCAACATGCGATGCGATGGGTCCTTTGTGGAAATATCAATGCGCAAGTCTTTTCGCCACACATCGACTTACTACGCCTCTTATTTTCGAGCTCTTTGGCAGCCGTCTCTTGAGATGAATTCTTTTCGCCAAGTGACACCGGAGTCGGATGACAGTGACTGTGTTTATGTTTTCGATTCGTGCACATGTCGACATGTATTGTTTGAGGAGTGTTTTAAGTTTCTTCGATGAAAATTGGATTGGTTGGAACACATGACGACGGTAAGATAAGTGTGAAAATGTCTTGTGTCGTGCTTTGTTGGCGCTCGCGTTCGATTCGTGGTGTCCCTCAGGATCCAAAATGCACCTTCTTGCGTCCCTGGCCAGTGGTTCTTAGTATTGCGTTCGAGTCAGCTGACTGAGTGAGACGGAAATTGAAAAGGCGGGAATTTACTGTTTGAATTTAAATTCTTTGTTTCGCTGACAGTGTTTGTGTCGTGAATTCAGGTGAAGATCGCTTTATTTAACCTCCCGTAGTCTTGAAAATCTTGCCGGGATGTCGTATAATGTTTACTTCGGATAATGAGTGAGATTTTGCTGCACTACGTGTGCTTCGATGAAATATGTGTTACTTTGAATTATTCCTTTATTAGTTTTCATCAATGAAACGATATTTTTTTAACAATTTTTTTGTTTGGGTTTGAATGTGAAACTCCATCCGACCCCTAATTCATTTCGATCTCTCGCGAATAACATTTTCGTGCTTCATAATCGATAAAAAAAATCACCGGCTGAAATAGGAAATTTAATGGGGTTTTGTTGTAAATCTTAGTGTGGAAAACCAAGTCGGAGAAGCATTATATTCGAGGTTTAATTTTGGCTATATTTTGGTCATCAATTTTTGCCCCGATTAGAGTGTTTACATTATTTGCTGATAAATAGAGTGTTTACATTTTTTGCTGATAAATACTTTGCCATTGAATTGGCGTAGCGTGAACTGTCACTTCATGTTTATACTATCAGGGTTTGGCTAGCGTCGACTAATCGACATTTACAAACGCAACCCTTGAGAATTAACGAGTCAGTGGTAGATCTTAATGTTCTTTCATTAAGATCACAAGTTTAAAGAAAAGACGATTAGCTTTTTCAGGAAAGAAAAAACCTTGTTTCTTCACGTTTAAATTTGCCTGCGAATAATTCCCTGTTCCTGAAAGTTTATAGAATTGATTGATACAACATCATAACCCCTCTGGTTTTGCTGATATCATTTCATACACATTCAGCAAAGAAATCCCCAAAATTCCTCGGTGGAAATGTTGTCAATTAAATCTAGTGAATAACTTTTAAAGCAAGTACCTAAATTCCTTCAGTTTGATTTTTTTGGTATATTCAGTTCATTATCGTAATAAAATGATTTTTCGTGACAATTTTAGACCAAAATGTTGTCTTCTGTTGTCATTGGCGTTTTTGACCGTTTTATTCCAACCATAACTAAAACTTGTTTACTTGCCGAGGCGTCACCTTTCTTTAACGCTGGAAAAATAAATGGTCCGTTGGAAGTTAGACGCTTAGTATCTGGACCTCCAAAACCGCCGCCCCATTAATAACTATGTTTTATTTTCGACCTAACGAGGAAAAGGGACAGAGACAGCTCGGCATACATTAGAAGTAAATCTAAAAATGCTGTCGTATCTGAAAACAAATTTTGATTCGACATAGACGAAGATAGTTGACAAAAAGATGCCTTGACGTCTAAAAATGGAAGAAATGCAGAATTCCTTAAAATGGCAGTAATTACACTTCTGTAGAGATTGCGTGTCTGCGATTCTTCGTCCTTATTGAATGGTTTGTCGATTTCCTCCGTAACCGCAATTCACGTTTTGTGTTCAGGTCCCATTCTCCCTCGTTATTTTCTTTTTAGGGATTCGGATTTCCGCCACAGTTCTCTAAATGCTTTTCGCGTTTTATAGGAAAACTCCAAAAATGAATTGTCAATCAGACCTTAGAATTACAATCAAGTTTCCGACCAAGATAACGCCTCAGAGACATAGATGAGTCACCGCTGAGGGCGGCTACTTTGTAGCACCAGTACCTACGTGGTTACATCGCCCACTTTACTGCTACAAGAGAAATCTTCATTGGTTCTCTCTGTGATGAATAATGATATGTTATCTTGGGTAACCACCCAAAGTGCAAACTGCCTTTTTTCGTTTTTTGCGTAGCGCCTTGAAGAATCGCTTATGTGTTTCACCCTATTCCAATATATTATAATAAATTAGCTACATTCTGATGATTATCAGTTTTTGATTTTCAGATCTTTATGCATTCGAAACCTCCCTAAATAGCAAAAAACCGAATGTAGCTGAAACTTGCGAACAATCGTTTTCAAAAGCATACTGAAGAGACACGTTTTATGGAAAACAGAGCTATTTAAGTTTTACATTTCCTCTTAATGTTGAATACCACTTAATTAAGGTGTCTTTACCATTTTTCCTTCGAAAAAGTTTATCTGGGGATTTCATCATTCATGTAAATATCACGTTTTATGTGACAAAAAATAAAACGTCAAATAAAATAAAATTAACAAAGAACTGTCAACTTTTTCCCCTTTAAATACTCGCGAATATCGGCTCCACGGGCGAAGACGCTCTCTCAGGCACGACACATTTTCCATACATCAGTAGACCATCGCGTACTGTAAAATGGAACAGCTGATTGATCCCAAACCGGTAAACCGGGGGTATAAATGACCCCATGGGCTTCGTGCATTCACTTATAAACTTATTGTCCCGTGCCTAAGTGCTTCTCGAGGACGATTGTTTGTTTATTCGTCAAGTTAAAATGCCTACGTGACATATTTTTTATTAAATTCTGAAGCGTTCGGTTTTATGAGGCTTGGTAAATGTATTTTGGAATGCTATAATCGATTGTATATCGTTTTTTAATTCTAAAAATCGTTTTTCTTTGAATAGGAGCGACCAGCGGGAGGCGCCGAGGGAAGTGTAAGTGGTTCAACGTGGCTAAGGGCTGGGGGTTCATAACCCCAGACGACGGAGGACAAGACGTATTCGTCCATCAGGTTCGTTCTATTCGATCGCCTTATCCTCTTCTACCTGAGAAGTTCATCGCAGTCGGCGATAATCGGTTTGCATGACAATTAGAGTTTAATATTCTGCTTCAAGTTTATGATTTATAGTACAAAACCCACAGTGATACTCCAGGTGAAACATAAGCAAAGTTTTAGTTTGTTAAAATGTTGATAGGTGTAAGCTTTCTCCAAACGATTCGTTAAATTGTTCAGTTCAAATTTTTTAAATCCGTTGACTATAAATAATAGCGTCAATGACACGCGATTGCACTGTAACAACTAAATGTATGAGTGAATAAGTGTAATAGACTGAATTATTCTTCGATTCTGTAACAAATGGTAACGTTTTTGTTAGAGAAGAATCGTGGAAATATTTACACACGCCAGCTGAAATCTACAGCGCAGTCTGCTAACTTGCCAATTACATATTTTTACAGGCTTGAAAAATTAATGTTTCTATTTCCGCACTAATCCGGCATAAGCCTGCGTTTTTTCCGTCTAAAAAAATGATGCATTTTTTATTTAACTTTACTAACTTCCGACGTCTGGACTTCGTAGATCCACACGAAGTGATTTTAGAATTCAGAAATAAACGTAGTCACGGACCGTCGGATGGAGTTCATACTTTGGCGATTGTTTATTTCAATGAAGACTAAAAATTTTGTGATAGCAAACGGCATCAAAGCTCCCCCACGAATTGAAGTGAAATTAATTATTTAAATGCAACACTAAAAATATGTGGTTTTAATCGAGCTTCCTGGCAATATTCAGCATATATAACATTCGTCATAATTATTTTTGTGGTGCATAACAAACATATTGCAATACAACGACACAAGGTTGAGTATCATATTTAATAATAATATTTAACGAGGCGAGTTCATTTTAATTCGATTCTAGCGGCGATAGTTTCGATGGAAACGAATAGTGAATATTATGGGTTTTGGTGGATTTTTAAGTTGCCCTCTTCCACTTTTAATAATTCATTAGATGTCTAACATAGAAAAATTCGGTCAACGCTATATTACAATTTGGTAAGAGGAAAAGAACAGTTTGATACAAACAACAGCTCATGGCAAAGATTCGTATTTCTTGTAACTAGTGATTCTCACAAGTTACTTTCCGCTTTTTTTTTTGCTGAATTCCTCGAATTTTCAACAGTTTTCTGTATAAGAACTGCAAATTGTATCTTAATACAGTACCTAGTGCATCCCTCGACATAAACTTCTGCATTTCGCAGTATAGCCCTGGTGCAGACCCGACTTAGTACAGTAGGTATAACAAAAATCCTCATTATTTCATAATCTCCTTGTTTCCTTAACTCTCCATGCATCGTGTCGGCAATATGCCAAAATTACCTCCATATATCGAAGTTATCACCCTCATCTTAATTTATTTAAATATGGTTTAACTAAGGAATTTGTCTAAGCTGCCCTTATCTGTACTAATTCAGATGGCAGTAAAAAGTTAGAGTCGCTTAAAACCGGCAGATTAAAGAAACTAGGTGTTTTAAAAAAATCCCGTTTGTATAGGAATTCACAAAATATCTTGGACCACAACATTTATATATAGTGAGTGGACGAACACTCTTGATGCAAAGAAAAAATCATTTTGCTCCTTGTGAAGATAGTGTAGGTCCAACCGAATTGGGCAAATTGAATTACAGCCATTGGGCTATAGTGTAGACCAGTGGTGCCCAAAATTTTCGGCCCGAGGGCCACATAACCCATTGCTGCACTCATCGCGGGCCACAGCTCAATTCCACCCACTTCGCGGACCACCCTTAGTCTAAAATAGAGTTTAAGAATAACTTGGAAATTAAGGATTTAGTCCTGAGTTGGAAATATCTTATTTGTTTTAATGCATTTACCTATTATGGGAGTAGAGATGTAAACAAAATATATTGTTTTTATAATTTTCCATTTCCCTTAATTGTTAAACTCGTTGCGGACCGGTTGAAGACACTCGGAGGGCCGAATGTGGCCCGCGGGCCTTAGTTTGAGCACCACTGGTATACGCTATGCAGAGGCTCTGTCAATCTTTGGCATCAGTTAATGCCGTTTTCCTAGGCAATAGAAAAGACCCAAACTATGTGAATTTGGTAAAAGACGACCTGGGAAGCTATAAAAACCTGGACTGCCGCATGTCCTTAAAGATCCATTTTTTACACTCGCACCTTGGCTTCTTTCCCTAAAATTTGGGTTATGTTAGTGGTGAACAGGAGGAACGCTTCTAACAGGATATTTCCACCATGGAACAGCGCTACAAGGGAAGGTGGGACCCTGCAATTATGAGGGACTATTGCTGGTTTCTTTGTAGAGAGACATCAGACACCGTACAAGAGAAAATCTACAGGGGCTTATTTTTCTAAGAAGAAGTGAAAACTACTATAAATCAGATGTTTTAATTAGTTTCAATATTTTTCTGTAACTTTCAGTGTATTTGCTTTGCAATCATTTAATTATTAGTTATTAGATGTGTTTTAACTTACATATACAGAGAAAACAGTTGAAAATGAGTTTTAAATATCACTATATAATGGCACATTTCCTACAAACCACAGAAAAATTGTTACTTTATACATAACCATATGTAATAAATGTGATGTGACACAGCTTTTCTGTAACTTTCATTGACCTCAGAACGTCAAATTAGGTAAGAACACATTTTAATGCCAGATACAGAAAAAAAATTAAATTTGTTAAGTAGTGTTATGTAATAATTTGGTGAGTTTGTAACAGACAATGCTCTGATTGATTTTACTATAACAGGGTAGTTTGAGAAAAAAGTGGAAATTGTAGTAAAAGAAGACGAGATTGTGTATGATTAGAAATAAGATGATATAGAGAGAGAGAGAGAGATTCGCAAGATGGTTAAATGTAAAAGAAATTATCAGTTACTTTTACAGAAAATAAATGATCTATCACTGAAATTTTATTGTAATTTATTAAATAATATATTTATAATACAAATCATAATTTTGAAAATATCGATGATTACTCATTTTCTTTTATTGTAATTTTTATTATTAATAAGCATAAGTTGTTATGACGATGCAAAATTATTATTTTTCATTATCGGCCAATGCCTTAGTTTTGCGATTATAAATTGCCGTGAGCTTCTTTATAGTAATCTTCTGCGTATCAAAATATTCTTTTCTCTTCCTCTTCGATATAACGAGGTTTTACCGTGTAACGATAGCGAACCATTTCAACGGGTTTTTCAATCTACCCATTTCTTCTTATATAAAACGAGTGTTTTTTAATCCGCAGAATGTAAAAGCCTCCACGGTGAGAGACGAAATTTGGAAAAATTATTTAAAATTGACAAAACATTGCACTCTCAAATACAGTAAGAAAAATTTATAATTAATTTAACATGGAAGCATGTAAATGCAAAAAAACTTTTGGAGAGGGTGTGTTTCTTATGTTTTTATGTTGGCAGGGTAAGAGTTTGATGTGAGAAAATGTTTGGTAGGACGTAGTATGCAAAATGTTTGTTAATCGCCGGTTATAAGCAATAATTGAAAGAGATTCTAAGCTCGTATGGGGTTGTTGCTATTGATTTGATGCCCGTTGACCTTTAATCTCACACAATTTTGTCACTTTCTCATTGGGAGCGTTTTTTTATTCCAGAGTGTTATCCAGATGAGTGGATTTAGAAGTTTAGGAGACGAGGAAGAGGTAGAGTTCTCGTGTAAGACTTCTGAGAAGGGTCTGGAGGCCACCGTCGTGACCGGCCCCGGAGGCGCTGACTGCCACGGATCCCACAGAAGACCAATGGCCAAAAAGCGATTCCGAAAAATAAGGTATGAATTAAAATGTCACGTGGTAGAGTGGAAGAAATTGACAAGGGCTTAGCATTCTTTCGATGCTATTCAAGAAGTGATTTTCTGCTGGAGGTTTTCATTTTTATTCATTTTTTATTTAATCTAATTAACGAAATTCAAGCTAAACAAAACTTTCAAAGAAACGATAGTTATATTTGGCTAAGTAAATTTGTAGTTATGTTTCAATGTTTGTCAGGAATATTTTACTTTAATTTGTAATATTTGATTTGTCGATTAAAGTACTCCATTTTTGCTTAGGTTCATATGCTTTAATTAAATGTAATCAATCGCTCCAAATATGTTCTATCTTGTCGTATGTAGTCATTCATTCATCGTTATTCTACCTTTCTTTAGGTCTTTGGTTCAATTTTCAATCTCTACCGTCAAAGACTTTTCCTTTACTCATACTCATCTCATTCTTTTAATGCTTTTGACATTCCTTTGCTCGTTCCATCTTTTTGTCGCTTTCCTTGACTTCATCTGACCATTAACTTTCAAGATTTGACCCAACCATTTCCTCTGCCTTTCTCTTATTAATCTAATTAAACTCCTCTTTCTCTGCTTATTTAAAACTTCTTCATTTGTTGGCCCAACTTATTTTATCCTGTCTACTCCACATCCACGTCGCATTTCTTCACATCTTATTTTATCACTGTCTCACACACATACGTATTATGCTACACTCCAAAGCAAAGATTTCACTATAACGTCTTTTTAAAATCTTCTGTTCAGACTTACTTTCAACAATCCTCGTCGTCTCATAAATACCTCCTTTGTTCTTGTCCTGTTATTTTTCTTAGTTCTCCCTACACCCGAGTCTGAATTCTACCTAAATACGTTTTAAAAAATCCCACCTGTTCCAGCCTCTTTCCATACATTGTAACATTGACGTGTTTCCTCGCTATAATTGTAAATTTGTTGTAATCACTCTTTAAACTATCATGCAAGTTTTCCACATAATTGTAAACTATAAAGCGTTTTCTGATGTTTTATACATCAAAATTATGTTACCTCTGAATGAGAACAATAATGAACAAGTTAGAAAAGTGTACAGCGTGTCACAAATGGGCGCGTTTCGTTTGAAATAAATGATATGTGTACGTAAGGGAAATAGCGTTTTAAAGTTCTTTTCTCCATCATAAATAATCCATTTTCTTACTATTTAAAAATTTTGCATGCGCACGTAAGGAAATTAAGCGTATTTTTGTGAGATTCTTTATGTTAGCAATTAGAGATCTGCACGGATACAGACCCGTATCCGCACCCGAACCTACCCGCAGGCTAAATATCCGCACCCGAACCTACCCGCAGGCTAAATATCCGTATCCGAACCATACCCGCAAAAATTTCTGAATTACCCGATCCGACCCGCAGGAATAAAATGTCCGACCCAACCCGCAAGTTTAAGTCGTATCCGCAGGCAAAAATTATTTGGAGCAACATCTAAGAAACAAAACCCAAAAATTCGAAAGAAAAAGACTCTCAGCAGATCGTATCAATGACCCTCTCTCTTAATGCATAGAATGTTTTGGAATATTCCACCAGTGGCCCCCAAAGAAAGTCGCGTCCCTCGAAAGGTAAGGGGGAAGGTTAAAAGAGACCCAAAATCTTTTGGGTTATCGGCTTGGACGGGGTAGGAGAAGGGTGCAACCAACGTTATTATTGTTTCTCATGCTTAAAGACACTGAATTTTGAGTTTATCACCGATACTGATTTTCGTATCCACACCCGCAGGTTATAATATCCGACCCGCATCCGCAAAAAGTTAGGCATAATCCGACCCGAACCGTAACTTTTCATGCGGATATCCGCGGGTCGGGTCGGATAAATTGCGGATATGCAGATCTCTGTTAGCTATTATGAAGAAGTGACCATGCAAGAAAATTTGTAAGTTCAACTCGAATTGACTTTCTTGTTTGTTTTTTTTATAATGGCTACTCCTACGATAAAAATGTATAGGAAAAGAAATACTCTTCTTTACTAGCTCTACAAGTTTTATTTGAAAACTATTTTGATATGACCAATACTTCGCAAGATATGACGGAAAGTTCATTTTTTGTCACCAGTAAAGTGGTACCCCCGATTGGCTTACGTGATTCATTTATATAATTTTCTAATTATCTTTGACTGTAAACCCTTAATATAAAATTTCATGAAAATCCGTTCAGTAGAAGCCGGGAATGAACATGCGGGCGGACGAACAGACCGACGCTATTAGGCGTTCATGCTGGAAGCGAATCGCGTCTAAAAATCCATAATTTAGTGCACTCAAGCCACAAAAAAGACGCATTTAGTCCAAATTAAAAATCAGATAATAATAGTTAATGTCAATGACATGAGTACCATTGTAAAATGAAAATAAATTCATTAAACGCCTTGTGTGAGAGAGATTATTTTGTACCAGTTTCGTTCTCCAACCTACCGTCAGTGCAGTGATTTCATCCGACCCTTTAAGTTGTGTTTTTTTACCTGCAGGAGTTTTAATAAAATCAATTTTTATACTTAAACGATATTTGCCGAGTACTTCGATGCAAAATACTTTTAATATAAGCGTATGACACAAAAGTTTTTTAAATGTCAAAACTTGCTCTGTGAAATGGCCTGATCAGTCATTTGAAAGGTCTTTTGTGGCCCGCAAAGTCGTACATGAAGTCTCATGCGGCCCTTTATATAAAAGATCTAGTGACCCCTAATCTAATAGATGCAAAGCATTTTTAAAGTTTTTAAATAATTTTTATTGCACTTTCCCATTATGACACCACAAAATTTTATTGTTGTCCTGTTGTCATAGAAATCAGGACATCTTAATTTTCAATGTCCTATGCACTCTTTAACGGGTGTAGGCCACTCAGGGCGCTGAAGCGCCCTTCGCCACCCTGGAACGAAAGAAACCCTCACCATGTGGGCGGTGATTGGGTGGGTAAATTTCGAAAAAGGAAACAGCAGACAGCATACGACGATTATATATTCTCCCTGATGTTGCGCATTACCCAGCCAACTTCCTCGATGCGATTTCCGATCTCCTTTTGTTTTTTTGCTGAGCATACGAATTACCCAGCCAACATCAGGGAGAAAATAGAATCGTCGTATGCTGTCTACTTTTTCGACATTTATCCACCCAATCACCGCCCACATGGTAAGGGTTTCTTTCGTTCCAGGGTAGCGAAGGGCGCTTCAGCGACCTGAGTGGCCTACACCCGACTAAAGGCAAAGTGATCCGAAGGCTTGCCAAGAAAAATAACAAAATTGTCATCGGTAGTAAAAATAAAATTAAAAAAATTTAACAATGAAAATATTTACATTATTATTTTACTAATCCTTTATACTTCATATTGTTTCGTTTGAAGTTTTGACAGCAACAATGAGAATTATATTCATTATTGCAAGCGATAAAATTTTGTGGGGTCATAATGGGAAAGTACCAATTTTATTTTGATTGCAGCAGGTTCTTTTTGAATTATCAATATGAGAAAACTTTCATTACAAACGATATTCATCATAGATATGACTATTTTTTATCAATGAATATTAAGCATGGTTATATCGTAAAACGCAATTGTGTCTATTTTTTAATTGTCTTTGACCGTAAACCCTTAATATAAAATTTCATGAAAATCCGTTCGGTAGAAGCCGAGAATGAACATGCGGACGGACGAGCAGACCGACGCTAATGGGCGATATGAACATGCTACACCATGAGAGAATCAGATGTATGCTTCGTTAATTAAAACTAATAATATGGAAACAAAAAATATATACAACCATTATTGGTATCCGAGTTATATTGGAACATTATAAAGCATAACATTTTTAGAGCCTGTCTTTCTATCTTCGAATTTTCTGAGGAAACTAACACATTACGGACATATTACAGCTTAGGGACTGAATGTTTACGTTTCACTCTTATAATGTTAAGGTTTAAAACAAAATACCACCGAGCAAGGAGTATTATACCTAAATTTTTAGCTCTCCAAGACAAGTTTTGTTCGATAGGCAATGACAGTCGTGGAGGGGAGTTGTTGTCTCGTTTTCAATTTTTAAAAATCGGTACAATATACATACATTGTACAAACTTTCTCATATACTAATGCGTCGTTTAGTTATCTTTTGAATAATAGTAACTATGTAGAATCATTATAAACATCATCTTAAATAACTATACGAAATTTAATGAAAATTGAATGAGCCGATTTTTTAGAAAATCCAATTGATGTTAAAGTTGCCCAAGAATAAACTACCCTTATATTCATTTATTGAGAAATATGAAGTCGGTATGTAGTATTACTGCAGACGTAAACATAAGTAACGGTACGAAATTTTATCAAAATCGTTAATTATCGTTTATTATTATTACTAGTGTAATGCCCGTTGAAATATCAACGGGAGAATTACAGATAGATTGATTATTAATATTTGCATTTAAAATAATTATTAGCACACTTTTACATATGAAATATTTCGTCATATATTACATTTCTAGTGAATATTCTGTTGTCGTTTAGTAAATTCCTTTGGTTTTTATTTTCGGCTATAAAATTCTGTTATTCTTCTCCCACCTTGTTCTCGTCAATGCTACATATAAATGTCGGTGTGCAAAGACCGGGAAATAATTATATGTATACATATATAACGTAGGAAAAATAATTAAATTTCGTGCACTTAACATTATGATTTTTTAAATTGTACTCTGTACTTACGAAGAAAGAAAGCTTACAAAATTAAACTAATTGTTTATCGTAGAAACCGTTACAACAGTTTTAAATTGATTTTTGCTATGAAATATACTTGAGTCAATTCAGTACAACTTCCACTTTACATACTGTAAATTCCAAAGTAACTCCTTTTATAATAGGCAATGCTAGCCTGAAATTAATTCATTCTGTCAAGTGAATAAATAAAGTTCTTTCTTTAAACTATAATAGCCACTGTTATTAGATTTAAATGGATTATAAGCCTTAGAACTTACTCTGTATTAAATAAGCACCAAAATTCCTTTTATAAAAACAAATCAATTCATTAAAAGATCCACTTCTTCGAAAATTGCCTGTGAACAGTATTAAATGCCCTTTTAATTTTAATTGAATTTTAATTTATATTCGTTTCCAAACTTCGACCATTGTTACGAAATTAATTCGAGGAATAACAATATAAATTCGTAAGCACGTATGGTTTACAAAGAATTTAATTTAAGAATGCTTTTTATTTCCAATTTTTCTAAAATGACACTGTTGATACTTAAAATTTTTTATATTTACGTTAATATACTTATTTTCCACAAAACACGCCAATCTCTCCCTTTCCTTCCTCTCTCTCTCTCGTATTGAAGCACTCAAGGCACGCTTATTCCCAGAAGGATGTATACAATAATAGTAATTTGAGGTGTATCAATAATAATGGTCGACATAGCAACATCACGTTGAAATAGCGAGATTTCCACAAAATATGCAAATTAAACATTTAACATGGAATATTTCGAACTGTGGACGGAAAAAGACGAACGGAATAAGAAACTTTATAACTTTTTCTTCAAAATGGTTCAAATCCGAAGGTCGTCTGTTAATTTCTTATAATTTTAATTTCCAAATGAATAAAAGCCTCCACGTCGAAAAATCGCGTTTTACATGTTAAGTAATGGGAAGTGGAAATGCCTCTCTTGGAGACGAACCAAGGAATTTTTTCGCGATTGAAATTAATCATTCTCTGAATAAGTCTTAATCAAGCATCCCTACCAAATTTCGAGTTTCTATGATTATTATTTCTCGAGTTATTAGCGTTTGCATAGCGTGACCAACCAACCAACAAACGACGGCTATTATTATATTAAATTGTTAAAGTTGCCTAGAAGTAACTAGCCTTATATTCATTTTTTGAGATATATGCACTATGTAGTATTATTGGAGACGTAAACTCAAATAACTGTACGAAATTTGATCAAAATCCTTAGAGCTGTTTTTCAGAAAATCAAATTGTTGTTAAAGTTGCCAACTATTTTTTCATAGTTTCTATTCTGTATGATAAATGACTAAGTACGTTTAGACTCTAGAGCCGCAAACAAACATAGCATGGCGAAAACAACTTTTTCGGACTATACGTAAAACGTATTTCCATCAAAATCTCTAGGTCGAATTTTTTCGCGATTACAATTTTTTTTCAACAAACTACGTATATGAGAAAGGAAAAAGGTTATTTTCAAACATTTTTGAACGTTTTACATTTTTTCAGCCACATTTGAAAGTTGAGTAAATTGTCTATCTATATTTGGATGTTTGCTCATTATATCAGATACGAAACGTTATAACATGTCTTAAATTTGAAAGCAAAATATACAAAAGCTTATTGAACTTCAGGAAATTTTATGTTATAATTTTTTCGTCAATTATTTCTCAGCCAATAACTAAGAAAAATAATTCGAATCGCATGCAAATTCCGGATCTGCTGCCACACCGTAGCACCATCGTTGATTCCTGTTCAAATTTAAGAGATTTAACGAAAACATCAATATCTTCAACCAATTATTTTGAAATAATCTGAATTTCTATAGTGCTATACATGACTTTTTAAAAAAATTCATTCATTAAAAATTGAGACAAAGCGTATTCCCTCTTCAATTCCTCATTCGTGTGAAAAAGCATATATCTCTTGCTCAAGTGATAAATTTTGAAACCAGCAGGTTTACATAATAGTGAGGACGAAACTGCCTGTAAAAGAAATGTCCTAAAATTTAGTTTCACATAAGGAAATCGCAATTTCACCTGGGAATGTAGCGCAGAGACAAAGAAATTCATGTATAAGAAATTAAATAAATTAAAGGTCTCGTCTGTGTACAGAAATCTCCCATTTAATTTTCTTTTTATTAAACAAGCACACCTACAACTAGTTAAGTAAATACATTTTACAGTCGACGGTAACTGTTGTTCTTATTATTTTTCTTACTGGGGAGGGTGGTATTGCATTTATACCTTTTTCTGTTTACATTCCGTTGGATAATCTTCCCATGCACGATATACTAATCTCGCTCGAATTCCTTCGGGTTGTAGGTGCTACAACTGTGGCGAATTTGCCAATCACATCGCAGCCAAATGCACAATGGGGCCGCAGCCCAAAAGATGCCACCACTGCAAGTCTGAAAGCCATCTGATAGCAGAGTGCTCTTTGAGGAAGGAGAGGGCAAAGAAGAACTCTGATGGAGGCGAAGAGGATGATGGGAACGGCATGCCCTCAGATGGCAATGGTGATGTCACCGACGGCAATCATGAAGTGCCAAAGAACTCTGACGAACAAAAGACGATAGAGGAATCGGAAAGTGATTCTCCTCCTACTACCTCAGAACCTGCCCTTGACCCTTCTCCCCCAACCGAAACTACTTCAAAGACGGAAGGAGAAGCGTAGGGTCGACTCTAAAATAATTGTGGACATATTACCGACTGAGTATTTAAGGGATATTTGTATACCTCAAACGTTTCCCTTATGTACCTATACCCAAAAGGGCATTTTTGTTTGTTCTCACGAATTATGTTTTTCGAAATATTTGTTGCGAGGCAGAAGATTAAAAGGTAAATTAAGTAATCAGCGTGTGTGTGTGAGTTTACTTTGTTGATAAGGAGGGAAGGTATGGTAGTTGAACAATGCGAGGGATGCTCCAATTGAGCCTGTACGCCATGACGTATCTACGTTGTATGGGATTGTATTACATATAATGAG
The DNA here is from genome assembly GCA_036926305.1 of Uropetala carovei. NCBI lineage: Eukaryota > Metazoa > Arthropoda > Insecta > Odonata > Petaluridae > Uropetala > Uropetala carovei. The sequence goes on from JAXCHB010000068.1 coordinate 4,186,299, forward strand.
GTAGCATCTCTCGTTATCAAGAGACGAAACCTCTAGTCCTAAACCTTTGCAAAGCCAAGGGAATTTAAAGCGGGCATTGAATGAAATTTAAGTTTGAGCTAAAGCTCCTTTTGATTAAAAAATTTAAAAATATAAGTTAAAATTAAAAACCTTGAAATTCTTACAGCTAACTTGAATGTTTTGTGATCTTCAAAAATATTATGCTTTAGCAATTGATAAAAAAAATTATAATAGCAATTGGTTTTGTGTGAATTAAAAATGGGTGAGTAATGCATAAAAAATATAAAATCCAATAAAGTTTCATCTTGCCTAGTGTTATGGCAAATTATATTTAGCATTAACATATCAATGCATGTGGCGGGCAGGCCAGCATCATCGGCTGTGTGTGATTAGAATGAAAGGTGTAAATTTTTACCACTTATAGAGTGTTGATTTAATGTCAGTTACATAATATCAATTCATGTAATTCAGTCAGAGTTTATTGAGTTTATCAAATGCATAAGTTACAAAAATGTTTCATCAGAATTGTTTGGTTAACTGCATGAAAATCATGACTTTTGTAAATTCATTTCATTTTTTGTAAAAACAATAATGAAATGAATTTTGTTACCAATATTCAAGTTTTGGGCAGTAAACCCTACTTCTTGATAAATGTTCATGGCACATTTCTTTTGATTTGACCATGCGGGGATTTCATATATTCAAATATTCAAACATTGTGGGGTAAAATTTTATCCAGACAATAAATGTTGGATGCCATAAAATAATTCTAAGGTCTTGTGTAGCTGTGACTGGGTATACATTATTTGCAGCACATTGCTGCATGTCCATCAGCAGGGTTAACTGCCAGATTTATAACTATTACACTAATTATTTTGCAAATCAGCAGTTCTTATAATTTGTACCTGAGTTATTATGAGGGATTGGAAGGAATAATCTCTCTCTTCATAAAGCATACCGTTTTAATCAATTCTGAGGTTGATTCAGTATCAATGGAAATGTGATATTATTAATATGAGTCACTACAAGCATTTTTTTCAACATAAATTCCAGAATTTATTTTGATAAGCAATGTTTTCTAAAATAAAATGCCAAATAGCAATTTGAGGCTACACTTGATGAGACTGATTAAAAGGCATTTTTCATGTAGACATTTTATATTTAGTAAAATTTACTTTTAAATAAGACCATCATACAGTAAGTTGCAGTAATGTTTATTTATGATTTGTATTGTAATGTGTATCACTGAATGTGAAAGCCATCTACCTAACCCCTTCTCATTTTGAAAACGAGAGCAGTGGAGTTATGTAAGGCAAGTTTTTATTTTATTTTGGCCAAATAAAGTTTGATTTTAGATTTCATATTAACATAATAGCAGCCATACTGCATTTTTCTGAAATGCTTTCCTTTACACACTAACAATTTTTGTTTAAAGAATAGGAAAATTTATCATTTTACTGATTACATTGAGTGTTGATTTTTATTTCATACACCAGGTGTTTGAGTTTAATACACATTTTGTCATCTGCTATAGACAGTGGTTAGACATTTATATTAATAATTAATTATTTTCCTCTATAACATGATGATTTGCATCAAAGAATATATTGTAGAAGATGGAGGAATAATTAGCATAAAAAATGTAACACAATTTCTGTTATAAAAAATCACTGCCTGTTGTTAAAAAACGCATTTTTTTCTAAATCTTTTTACATCAGAAAAATAAGTTTAGTCATTTGGTAGACTGGACAACTCTACTGACTTACTTAAAGAGATGTTAAAATTTTATGGAGCTGTTGTGCTATTAATTTGTATTGATTTTTGTAAATTTTATTTATTGTATTTAATGTATAGGGAAAATGCATTTGCACTAGTTTATCCTTCTTATCATTTATTGGTGAAACTCAAAAATTGACTGAGTTTTACTTGTCAAATCTATTGAAATGGGAGTAATTGGTGCATTGCATGCATACTATGTGCCATAAAATCAATGAAAGAGTGAAAGTAATGCAATGCAGGAACAAAATTAAGTGATATCAATTTTCTTTTTTCAGCATGGTAAATTAACATTACTTAGGTTCACTTTTATATTTTAAATTGGGTCAAAATCAAAATTTTAACTAACTATGCAAAATGATATGTTAATTTCATTAACTAAGCAGATTTTCTATTTTATTTCATTTCTTATTTTCCAAAATTTTTCCATCATAAATTTCTCAACACTATTATGCGCAAGAGTTTCTTGTTTTATAATATTGCAACTCTTAATTACACATTTCAATACTTTTATAGTAGCATAAAACTAAAAATTATTTGATTTTTAAATCAGAATCATCTTACTAAAATATTTTTATAAGAGACAAATTATATGTATAATTTGGAAGCCACAATTATAATGAACTTCAATCCCTGAAAACAGAGCTTGTACTTGTATGAATGGAGATTAATGTGACTGATAATCTGTTTTATATTTAAATATGATAAATTTTTCAATACAATGATATGGAGTTAGTTCCTAAATATTTAACTTCCTTCAAGCAATACAGCAAGACCAATATTTTCTAAGAATATCGATTCGTTACTTAATTCAGCTAAATATTTACCTAACTATAAAATAATAGGTACACATACTTCCATTACAATGTTATTCAACTGGCTATTATGATAGATTGACACATGAATGTAAAAGACTATTATTTTCAGGTAAATTCAAATTTTATAATAATTGATATGGAACTAATGAAAACTGAAATTTAAATGAAAAAATTTCCCAAAGACATTTTTCCTTAAAATATTATTTTTTGTTATTTGTCACTGCAGTTTTATTACCAATTCAATAAATTGAATCTTTATGTTAATTTAAAGAGGTGGATTTCATGAATGAAAAAGCATTATTTGAAGTTGGAATTAATGTTTAACCATCAAGGAAAAACTTACTGCACAATGATAGTGTCAAAATCTTTCATACTTGATATCTCTATAATGGCAACTATTTGTGGGACAATGCATTAAATGTGCTTTACTAATGGCAACTTGAAGACATTCAATTACTGTACTATGTTTTTATACACTTATGTATGTTCATCTGTGATTTTATTTAGTATTAGTTTAATAATGTTCATAATATCTTTACTGCTTTTGATTGATATTTTTAGTTTCAATAATTGTATCCAGAACTAATTACCATAAATACTATTTTCCATTTTTTAATGTGAATCCTTTGTATTTCCAAAGAAAGTGCCTTCAGTATTAGCAAACTTCATGAAATACATATTTTTCATCTTGCTTGTCAATTCAGTCCTTCACATTTCCCAATTCTCTACTGTCATTTAATACACTGCAGATTATCTGTTTCAATGATTACTATACATGACAAAGGAACTTGCAGTTTTATTGTTTTCATGGAAAACTGTTAAATGCTAACAGCTACCACAAAAAAATTTTCTTAAATCTTTTGTTAAATCTTATATCTGACATATGCAGTGTTTACCCAGAGAGTATGAACTCAACCCTTTTAAATAAAATACCCTATAATAATTGGTTATTACATTCTTTCCACAAAAATGGTAAAAACATAACCTTTTTCTTTCATTGTGTATAGAGTATGTTGATTGAGAGCATACTTTATTTTGAAGTGTCTGCTATGATGAGGCTCGATAAACCAAATAAACTTTTTGTATGAATTATAATAAATATCAGATACATATTTTCATCAAAATCCACGGAGAAATTATTCTGCTTAGAAACGCGAATAGAATGGTGAACATTTTAATGCCAGTTAGATTTTGTTATTGATAAAAAGCAGTGGCGGATTACTGCAGAGGTACATTAGGCGCTCGTCTAGGGCCTCGACACTCATGGGGGCCTCTAAACAGTCAAAACTCGATTTTTTCAATATTTTATTTAGTAAAATATTTCACAATCTACTACTTACATACACATCTCGTGTTTTTACTTAGGTTTGTTTCAATGTAACATCCCCTATGTAATTCAAAAACACATTTCACTGTTATAATTCATTTTTCAATATGTGCAAGTTTATATGATAAATATTAAAATTATATTTATGCATTTCTGTAATTCAATTTATTTAACCTGCTGCATACATTTTCCCATTCGTAAGTTGTAAAAATTTTTGTAGCTTGAGTATCTCCCTGTCAATTGGAGGCCTCCCGAATTCTTGCACCTGGGACCTTCAGATATTTTAATCCGCCATTGATTAAAAGCCATTATAAAAGACACTTATTTTATCTCTTTCATTCCTAATAAGTTTTGCAATATAATTGTCAATTGCTGACCATAAAGTTGAATAAGTCAGAAATAAAAACTATACTACATCAGTGTTTAATTAATTACAAAATCTGCAAATTAACAGCTAGTAAGAAATAGATATTGTGGTAGATAAAATGTTGATCACATTATTTAAAACTACAGGGTAAAGCACTATATTTTTGTTGGGTTTTATATGAGATGGAGTGGTGAAACCATTCTTCAGAGAGAGCATGGAGTAACCATTAGTGAAATGTTGACCCGCTTGGGATTTATACAAATGATATTAGTCTGCATTGGATTTGGATACATTTTACTGTAGAAAAACTGTTGAGGACAGGACCACAGCCAGTTTTTGAGACCTGGTGTGAAATCTCTCTACAGAGCTTAAATTAGCATTTATGTAATTTGGGAACAGTGGCAATTGCCACATGAAGCTTTTTAGGCGCATTTCACTTGCAGAGTGAGTGCCTATTATCGTCGGTCCGTCCGTCCGCATGTTCGTTCTCGGCTTCTACCAAACGGATTTTTATGAAATTTGATATTAAAGACTTACAAGCAAATGTAGAAAATCGCATAAATGAATCACGTACGCCAATCAAGGGTACCACTTTATTGGGGACATAAAATTAAATTTTCGTCATATCTCGTAAAGTATTGCTCATATCAAAATAAACTAACATAACACAAAATGCTCATCAAATGCTTACTTGGAATATTCAAATGTAACAAATTACAAATGCTGCACTTTCTGGATGATTTGAATGTTCATAATTCTCCTGTGAAATTGTAGTTAATTTCCAAAAAGAATAACAGTACATCTAAATTCAAATCCTAAAGTTACTATTTAACAATGGCTAGAATTGAGGCACAAAAATTGTATCTATTTTCCAAAAAAGCCAGTCTCATATGCATTGAATACTAGCTGGAGCTTATATTACCATTTTTCTATGTGGTGTGGATGGGAGTTAAGGAGGAATAGTTCATCAAAGATAATTTTGAAAATATACACAAATATTTAACTAAGAATATTAAACTATTTACTACTGAGGTTGTAGTAGGACATTAATAAAATCACAGATCTGTTGCTAATTATATCTGAACAATTAATATTCAGCACAGGAAACTTCTTTTGACTTTTATATCAAATGGAAAATGATATAATTTTTAGATTTAACCAATTCATTTACGAATCTGCATATTTAATTCATTAAATATTATTTTAATATATACTCTTTCTTTTCAACTAGTTCAAAATTTACCTATAAGCAAGTCAAACTCTTAGTAACATTCCTTATAAAAAGACTGACATCTAAATGGATCATTGAAGCCACCACACTGTTCTTGGATAACAATATTTAAAGATATTATTTTATCATAGTTTTTATATCTCAATGTGTTTTGTTTGACTCTAGTTTCAACAAACCTGTCCTGCTAACCATTAAGGCTGATAGCTGGGTCCCTGAGGAAGGAATTATTATGAATAAACATATTTGGAATAAGATAATTACCTGCATGCCATTCAAATTTTAGTCCCCACTTAATGTGGCACTCTAACCTAACGAAATTTATAAAAGCCTGAAACTTTCTTCACCTCCAGTGCAGCTTTCCTTTCCTCCTCTGCTGTTGACGGATTCTGAAAAAATAATCAAAATACATAATTAATTATAATTGACAGCCATACTAACTCATTGCTACCATAAAAGCAAGGAATACTAAATTAATTTATAGTGAACAAGAAAAACATATGCTGTAGTCATGTTTATCAAATTTGTTATGTCTGAATAATCGCATTACTGTTTCAATACCATTAAAAATTGTTGTTTTATTATATTCTGAACCATCTCCTGAGAACCTTTTGCAGGACACTGTTTGATACATAAATAATTAAAAATAAGATAACGGCAGCATAGACAGGATATTTCCTAAGTGAAAAAACTGTAAAAATTTAATTCTTGTATGTGAACGCTGAAACTTTCAACACCATAATTAAACAAAATAGGTATTACTATTATGAATATACTAGCAGGTTTCTTATTTATTATTAAAAACATTTTCTTTAACATTTTACTTTTTTTTAGAAACCATACATATTTAAGTAAATTTTAATAATAATATTTTAAAATGTAGGGTCCAGTACTTCTTTATAAACTGTACTTTTTGTTTTTACTTTTGGGTAAGGTGACAAGTTTTCAGATCAGCTAAACTGGTACACTCATTTTTTTTCCCCTGGAGTGTAGGCAATTTCAATAAGGGTGTTTGAATACGAGTTCATATTCGTAGAACATTGGGTAAAGCTTTCCAAAAACTTATTATTAAAACAGTAATCCCTGTCTCCTTTATCTTTGCTCATTCGCTAAAACAAGTGAAATTTTTTAGGTTGTTGGTTTAACTCATGACTTAATATAAAAGAGTTATGTGGCAAATTAAAAATATTAAGTGGATGAATACTAAATCTTCTATCGTTCTGCCTTCAATAAGGGTGTTTGAATACGAGTTCATATTCGTAGAACATTCGGTAAAGCTTTCCAAAAACTTATTATTAAAACAGTAATCCCTGTCTCCTTTATCTTTGCTCATTCGCTAAAACAAGTGAAATTTTTTAGGTTGTTGGTTTAACTCACGACTTAATATAAAAGAGTTATGTGGCAAATTAAAAATATTAAGTGGATGAATACTAAATCTTCTATCGTTCTGCTTACTACGGCGACGCTGCCATCGTAATGTGCAGTAATGGAGTATATCCTCTTCGTTTTAGGACATGTTTGATACTAGGGAAAAATAACTATCATATCACCATCAAAAATCAGTTGCTTTGATATAAATACATTGGTGACAGTGATTTGTTGGCAACTTCAGTTGCCATCAAATCAGGTCACTGTCACCAATCACCTTGGTATAAAACCTCCTTAAGCAAAACTTCAAATTTATATTTAAATAGGCAGAGCTGAGGCATGTATAACAATATATCATACTTCAACATTCTCAGCAGTTCTATTAACAGAATTTAACAACAATACTTCTACTGTTTCATTTTGTATTTCTCTGTTAGCTAGTTTAATCAAAGACACTATAATATAATTTAAACATTTAATGATTTTGCTTCTTTATAAATTACTTTAATAATAACACAGTGATTATTCATTAAGTTTAAATGTGATTGGAGGAATTTGAACCAATGCATAAGTGTCATGCAGTGAGATGATGGTGTCTAGATTATATTATAGATAACTAGTTAATCATCCATGCCTGATTTTAGGATTATGTATATGTTTGTCACAAAAGGTGATCTCTTAACAAAAAATAGAAGCTGCTAACCCAAGTCCCTTACTCCTTATTTCTCATTTAATCAAGGTCTTGTCTTTCACTATGTTTCCTTGAGAACTGCAAGGGTTTACTGGATTTTGTAAAATACTACAATATGAATGTTTCAGTTTCAGTTGTACTTGGTCAGCAGACATGCTAGGAGAAAATGCACAGAAAGACAATGAGACTTTCATGATATGAAGCCATAAGTTGAGAAATTTCTTGCGGGGTTTCATGCACACTGCAATTCCTGTATGACGTGGTTAATTTACATTTTTATTCTGAACGTTACCATTGCTTCAAATAAAGTAGTGCTGACCAAATTTACACTTAAATACGGCTTGTATTTTTATCAGGATCGATGTAGACAAAATTTATAGTAATTATTTATCTTTGGAAGTGTTAGCTGAATTATTTTTTTATTTCCGTAGGAATTGATGGAAGAATTGTCAAAAAAATAGTAAAGTAGAATGACTTGAATTTTCATGAAACTCAGGATTTGGATTAAAATTTACCATGGATGGCAAATCGATGGCATGCATGCCACTTTAGGTATGTGAGATGATTTTGTTTGGCACTCAGCAAAAATCGTTTATTTGCTGTCTACTTAATATTTTTCCATGAACATTATCTCTACGAAGTTTCAGCCGAATCGGTTGGGGATCAGTAGTGCTCTCTCCTTGTTGGTGCACTCGGCTGCCTTACTACAGTCTTCTCTAGGTTCGATTCTATGGAAGCCTTTCATTTGTCTTATGATACGAAATTATGAGGCACTTCCAGATGTGGTACAAACTTGAAATTTGGGAGGACTATAGGTTTTTGGTCACAACTGAAGGGAAAAATCCAAAACTGGAGAAATTCCAAATTTGAGGGGCTATTTTGCCCTTTTTTTGCTCCATTTTTGACTCATAAGAAAACACGTAATTTGGTGTAGAAGCTTTTATATTTGCATTTCAAATGTATTTCCCATCAAGTTACGAACTCGAGACTTTAACTATCGGATAGGAAATAAATCGCAGTTTCTTATTTCTGAAGACAGAATTAAAATCCGGTTGGAATTAAAGTAAATTTATAGTATTTATCGAAAAAAATGGTAATTTTTCTGGGGGGCAGCAGTAGGCTGCCAACGCCCGGAAAGAGAACGAAATATCCGCAAAATTTCGAAAACAGTTGCGTACTTTTGAAAATCTCGACCGTGTAACATGTAAACATTGCAAAAATAAGATAGTATAGAGTTTTATCCGTCGAATAAAGCAAAAGCGAAGAAAATCGGTTCATATTTACGTGTTTTAATGTATGAAGGAAAAAAACCTAGCACTCTGAAAAATCGAAAATCCCGTGTAAACATATAATTGTCTCCTGGATTCGAACCCGGGACTTTAAGAAAGTCAAAATAGTTTTCTAGGGACCTCCTAGCTTGTAGATCAAAGCGTAGTTTACCGCATATCTCTACGACAAACGGGTTTTGAGATACAGGGGGGACGGGTGGACGGACACTTCCAAAATTATATATAGGAATATTTGTTAGTAACACCCTTGCGTATAATCTTCCTTTTTTTGCAGTATTTCTGGAAGAGTGTTTCTGCTTCAATTAAGTCCGCAAATCTATCTCACAGAGCGAATACAATAGTAACGCATGCTGAACCACACCTCAATACTACTTCGATACAAGGGTTTACATGAGGTCCCTCACGGTACCAAGAAGCTCGAGGTACTTTGTGACGTCACGCACTCACACCAATACTTTCAGACGAGACCACCTCCTATTCTAGTCACATTGGGGGAGAAACCTCCTAGAGAGGGGAGGAGGTCGCGTCGGCCGCTACGAGCGAGGGTGGCGCAGAGTGATGAGTGCCTTCGAGACAGTTGTGGGATCCTCCGCGAGATAGGCAAAGCGAGGATACGGCAGCAATTATCGAGATGGCCACAATGAGTAAGGCTGTGCAGGTAGGTGACGGTGATTTCCGTGCAGTGCGTTCGACAGAGCATCGCGGCAGAGTTAAAAGGGAATGCAAGAGGTCTTCGCAATTGTTCACACCTTTGGCGGACTCTAATCATAGGATTAAAGATAGTGTCTCAAGCGACGTTGTTATGCCCACACGATAGGGGCCACGTTCTTCTCGGTGCTGGTTTCAGTTTTTCGTAGCATTACCATCGGTTGTTGTATATCATATAGCATAGCGTGTGATCCGAAAGTTATGCAAGAGTTATAATTTCACTTTGAATATGGTTTGGTGACTTTGTGTTCAGGTTAATCGCCAACACCCATTAAAAGTTCTGTGACTAGACGCAGCAACACCTTGTTCGAGTTGATCAGTCACGAAGTGTTGGAACATGTCATTCTTATCAAAATTATGACCATCGTGATCATGGTCTTTGAGAAATAGTTTTTTTTTCATTTTTGAGCTAATCTCATAACGTTATAGGTTGCCGGGAGCAGTTTTAGAAATTCACAACCGTAACTTCTTCCTACTTCGTGAATATTTTGCGTCTTATAATACAATTTACGGCTGTATTCCGCTAAGAAATTTCAACAGGAAAATTAATAATAATAAATATTTAAAAAAATTATTACTTAAAGTACATTTACGACCGCTTATCTAAAAGAATGCATTATAATGGTAATAAATAATGAAAAATAGATTCTATGTTGTATTTTTTGAGATACTCTTACGTATTTAATGTTATTTTATTGGTATTTCGTAGCTTTGTTAACAGTACTACAGTAAAGGTAACACTGTATTTAAATTATTATCTTTGAGCTCTTTTGTATTTTAATGCTATCCTGTTCAAAGCTTTGTATTTCCATCCATAGCATGTGTGTATGATAGTAAAGACAAACCATCTCCATTACCATTAGTTATAGCTACGACAAAACTGGTCGATCAAAAGAGAATATTTTACTTTAGATAATGGGGTGAAATAATGATAACATTATAATAAAGGTCTTCATTAATATTTATTCTCTAGCTGTATCTTCTATTGGAATTTCCGTTTTTAATAATGTTTCATGAGGTTCAAGAGGCAATGAAAAGAAAAAAACCTTAATACATATTCACTTTATTTCTTTGTAAAATATAAACTAATGGAAAGTAGTGGAGTAATTTGACCCTCTAACTTACGTGGTATCACAAACCGCACCTCCATTACAAAAGGCCAGAGACATTTCTTAGATAAAGATTTCCTTGTCGAAGGCCTTCGAAAGGGAAACCTTTACTGTCCATTACTCAATGCGGAAATGGAGCTGCATTTTGCGATGTTCTTTTCGAAAACATTTCGTTGAGCTCAGGAGCGAATCCAGAAATTCCCCGATGGGGGAGGGGAACGTTCCTCACATCGACTCTTCCGCTGCCACTGACCCGTTATTGTGTAACTACCTAACCCTATTATAATCCTTTTCTTTCCTCTACGCACCTAACCCGCGACGCCGAACCGAGGAATTTTGCGCGGAATGGATTTAAGAACGCATCCAGGGAGAAGAGGTCGATGGCCCTTATCCCACTTCCCCTGCCACTGCCTGAGCTCTGAACAACACGCGAATGTGTTGTAAAGTGTGGTTCGATGAAAGTAAGTGATTTGTTAGTTTGTGGTGTAGAGTAGCGCTGTCCAACTGGCGGCCCGCGGCATTATTTTATCCGTCCCGAGGCAGTGGCGTGTCCAGCGGAGGGTCAGAAAGGTCACTGCACCCTCTGACGCTGGAATCGGCTGGTGTGCCGCCTTTTTAAAATTTTTCTTAAATTTTTTTAAAAGAAATACGTCATATTAACATTTACGATCCGAACAAGTACTTTTGGCACAAAAAATGTATCCCTATACGATCGCTAGAATGTCTTCAGTGACAGAGGTTCTCAGGTGTGGCCACCAGACAATTTCGGTGCGGTCACATTAAAATTTCAATAATTGGAATTATTTAAATAAAAACATTTATTAATGATAAATAAGTAACCGTTGTCATTGAATTAGAAGGCATGTGTAAGTTTTTACATGATTATAGTTACATTTTCTGTAATATTTCATTGATGCGGCCACGAGGGATTGCTCGCAGTTGCGGCAACTACAAAATATCTCCTGAGAACCACTGTTCTATGCTGTGTCAGAATGGAAAAATGTTAAGGGAACAGTGAATAAATACATATGTTTCGTGCCAACCCAAATCTCGCGCGCCATAAGTTTTCCATCCCTGACCTAGAGTAACTCGGTTAAAATGCCTGGCCTGAGGTATCCACGGCTGCCAGGGACGCCATGACATATGGACCATAGGCTATGGCGCGCTTTCCCAACGAACTCTAGTAATAAATATCACTGAAAAGTCGGAATATCAATGGCATTCCTTCAGTTTTTTTCGGAGTCGACGTTTTAATTTCTCAGGACTTATAAAGAAGTTAGCGTAAACTTTTAAATGTCTTCTTAAAATTATTCGAAGGGACCTCACGGGGAGTATAGATCAGAATGTCTTGGTGGACCAGACCCGTCCTTATAAGGAGGAGAACCGCCCACAACCCCGAGTTTAAGTTTGAACCGGCTTTAAGATTCGTAAATGAATTGGTTAAAACTAAAAATATATCATTTTCCATCTTATATATATAATAAAAGTGAATGTCTGCCCGTGTGTTCCTTATACATTCCCACGCCCTTTGAGCTATCGGGACCAAACTTTGCAAATTGACTTCATATGACTCTACGAGTAACATAGGGTACATGGGATTTCCAAAATCGACCCGAGTTCGATTCCAGGAGCATTTTATTTTCCCATAAGTTTACACGGGATTTTCGATTTTTCAAAGTGCAAGGTTTTTTTCCTTCATTCGTTAAAATACGTAAATATGGACTGATTTTCTTCGTTTTTGCTTTATTCGACGGCTAAAACTATATACTATCTTATTCTTGCGATGTTTACATGTTATACGGTCGAATAATTCAGAAATACGCAATTGTTTTCGAAATTTTACGAATATTTCGTACTCTATCCGGACGTTGTCAAGGCGACCGTAATTGTTGCCTCCGATTCAATTAATGCCAATTAAACCTTCAAAAATGTGAAAGAATAGCGTTATTCGCTTCGAACTGTTGTTTAAGCATCGAAATTAATGATATATAGCAACGTACATAGTTAAGGATAATTATTCTGTTGACTGCGTATTGGAAGCGTTTATAACGACAATTCATCGTGTGTATGCTGGAATCTTACCTTTTACTAAGTAAAACCTTTATATTATACATCTGTAATGCTTACTAACACACATTTATAATACTCTCCATAGAAGTCACTCGACATAAGTGTGTGGTTGTGAATAAAACGTCTAATCTATACAAGTTTTTCTAGGATGCCAACATTTCCCCAGAAAGTGACAAATGCTTCTTTGGTTCGTAAATGACACACGTACCGCACAGCAATATATGGGGCATTTGATGTAATTAGAAGGTAAGTATGCTTTATTAAAGATTCGATCCCATTTTGAATGTTCTTACAAGTTAAAATTCTTAAGATTTATGGATTATAGTGTAAAAGCGACTTTGTCTTGGTCACTTGGTTACGTGTCTGGCATAACCCGGGCATCGCCGGGTACTTTCAGCTAGTTTGATATAAAAGTCAAAAGAAGTTTCCTGTGCTGAATATTAATTGTTCAGATATAATTAGCAACAGATCTGTGATTGTATTAATGTCCTACTACAACCTCAATAGTACATAGATTATTATTCTTAGTTAAATATATCTGTATATTTTCAAAATTATCTTTGATGAAATATTCCTCCTTAACTCCCATCCACACCACAAGCCCTTCCTTATTAGAGTGATTTCATGAAGCCAACCTCTCACGATCTCATCCTCCCGGATAATGAACTCGTCTTCCGCGGCCTCTCCTTCTGCCTTATTTAAAAGTTCAACCTCTCCTGCCATCGTCGTGGGACCCGGATTTTTTGACAAAATGGTTGGTGGGATATAAGATGCAAAAGGTTGAGAACCACTGTACGAGAGCGCAACTACGGTTTTGGTGAACTATGCCTCCATCCACTCCTTTCTGTCACGCCTCTTCCCATCCTGCGCTATCCTTAACCTACTCTTTCTTCCCCACACATCATCACCTTCCTGGAGGTAGGCCTCTCAATCCGGGAAAGAAATATCCAGTGTCCGTATTGAACCCTTCAACCACCTTCGATAACTCCGATATGAAAGCTGCCACCCCTTCAACACTAAAATCTCAGTTCCCCACCCCCGCCGAGGGTAGAGAATCTGCACGGAAGAGGAGTCTCTTGCCTAGAACATATTGCCATACCAACCGAAAGATTTTCTTTCTCTCGTGGTAGAATCGTGGCTATCTACTATAACCGCCAGCAAATAAAAAATGTATGCTTTAAAGTAGGTGTCTCAAACTCGCGGGCCGCATGAGGCCCGCACGATGCATTTGTGCCCCCCGCGTAGCAATTTAATTTATACTACGCGACCCGAACACAAATCTATTTTTATCAAATATTTCACGCAAATATTTCTAAAGAATCTAAGAAGTGTATTAAATCATTCCAATTTATATCAGCCTGCACAGTTGAGTTACTATGATCCAAATGACCCCTTTATTTTCCCGGTAGCCATTTGGAATGCTCCTCAAATTAGGCATTCGCCTAATTGCATAAAATAATAACTGAAGGGCGACAGTGATTGGCAGAAAATCAGCAACTTCCACGGTGCTCATCACGGTGGATCTGAAACAAGAAACAGAAATCAGCTCAAGAGGTCACCCGCTCCTCTCACTTCAATTATAACGCACAAAAGTATGGTGTTTTTACCTTTTCCACCAGCAAAAACAATCTTGTTTATGATATTATTACAATAAAACCAATTCAAAACAATTCCCCTTTACTTTGAAACGTGAATATATCTTACTCGTACATTGTTTTCCAATATCTTTTCTCAATTCCAAAACATTTAACGGATTTCTTTCTACTTGAAAAAGTTATCCATATTTGCTAAGAAGTGAATTAATGGTATTCAGAAGAAACTGAATAACATGTCGTTCCTTTTTGGTAACTTAGAACTCATAAATATAGAAGCATCACCTTACACAAACCAACATGCAAACATGTATTTTGTATTTGTCATTTTAAGTCCAGGAAAAACTTCGCCGTATTCTCTGTATACCCATTAATGAAATTCATGAAGAATTTCCGTTTCTGCTGTAAGAAAGTGATAATTGCGTACCAACTCTCTCAATAAATCAATACCTTCACGTAAAACCGTTACTCATCTGGCTGATATGCGGCTATTTTGGCAGTCGCTCGGGTAATTTTGAGACTATTACAGTACACCCCTTCGTCGTTCACGTAAGGTAGGTATGTCGAACTGCCGACTGTACTTTCTATGCCTTAGTGCGGCCCGAAACCGAATTTTCGTTTCGACTAAATCGTTAGATTTTACATAAATACAGGTTCCCGACTTACGAGCATCCGTACTTAGGAACGAAGCTCCATAAGGTATTTTAATAAACAGAACATACGGTCGCCAACTCGCACGTACGAATGTTTTTCTCTCGAGAATTAATTGCGACGGCGGAGGGTAGCGTCAACCCTCTGCGTAAATGTTCTTCGACACAGCGGTCTGTTACGTTCTAAGTTACTTGTACGTCCGACGATCGGACGGGTAATGAAAGACAAAACGAATGTCTACAACAGTATTGTTTTCTACTATTATTCAGAACAAATATAGATTTCAGTTTGTGGGTTAAATAGGCATTTGTGGAGTGACTTGGGAATCTAACCACCAATTATAAAATATTGTCTATGGTTTCGAGTTCCGAACAAAAGACTAACTTTTGGAACGCAACCCGTTCCTAACTCGGCGACCTCCTGTAGGTACTTAATTTTTGTGAAAAGGTGACAATTTTTTCATAGCTACTATGGTACAGTATAACGCGTTTTTTAAATTATGGGTTTTTGTAAAATAGACAATCTTCCAGAAAGTCTTATTTATTTACAACTCTGGGAAATTTACTTTGGAGGGGAGTAAAAACCTCAAACTTTACTATGTTATTCTTTGTTTTTTAATATCTATCATTTTAGCTGTGTAATATAAGATTTTATTAATAAACATATAAATTCTAATTTGTCCCTGTTCAATCCTCAATATTCTCAATGGCATATTACAAAAAATGTTTTTATTCAATTTTTTTTAATACATTTGCTCTGTCTTGGAGAGGGGGGAGGGGGTAAATATAAAGCTTATATAACCTTGCTCGTTTAGTCAAATCAGGATGATTTATTATGCCTTTGGGAATAATGGAGTGGCATAAATATAGATTGTACTGAGTTAACTTCCCACCATATATTCCTGGATATAATATTTTGTCAAGACCTGTGGGAAGCACTCCTCCGAGTATTTATTATTTAAAAATATCTTTTAATAAAACTAAAGGCAGTAGTTTTGCATGAAAGTAACAACGTTCATTTTATTATCAATAAATAGCACTCTTTGAACCTATGGAGTTACTTATCATACAAAGCTTTGTATAGCAATTCCCTTTACTCTTGTTTTTATGGTAACTTTTTATATTGTTTATTTATATTTATTACTTACTAAAAATTAACTAATAGGTAAATAGAAAGAAGAATAAATGAGCAGTATGTGTCTAATAATAATACTTGCATATATTTTTACAATTATTCATGGATGACAAACAGTTAACAGCTTTCAAGGGTCTAGTTAGGCCTTTGCTACTTATGGTCATTTCTTTTGATAAAATCCCTCTTACTAATGCTTTATTTAAATCAACATATCCCTGCATTTTATCCCTTGTTTGACATATCCCAGTGATGGCGAACCTGTGGCACGCAAAACGATTTTGGTTGGCACGCCAACGAAAGGTGAAAACCAATCTAAGCATTTATTGTACTGATTTAGCACCATTTGTGTTATTTAATCAACTATTGTAAATATTAGTTTTACGGTTACAATCATATGTCTTGATCACAAATTTAATTTAGTTGGCACGCAAAAAAATCAAGGACTTTTTATGGCATGCGGACAATAGAATATATCACTGATATATCCCATACAATGTGTTTTTTTGTATTTGCAAATGATTCCCATATCTAACTTCTTCAGCATCTCAGTTGTTATAGTGCTGTTAAAATTTTCATTTGTGAGATTAGCTTTCTAAATTTTGTCACTGCCATGTTTGCTGGACACGTTAATGTTTTTGCTATATAGGGCAGTGTTTCTTAAACAATGGGCCATTGCCCCACAGGGTCTGAAAAATTATTTTAGATGTTAGGCATTAGTGGATTTGCAATAAAGCCAAAGTAGGCAATGGCCTAAGGGCATCGAGGTTTTTGAGACGGCAGGATGGTATATGAAGAAGCACTGTAAAGAGGGCTTTCAGTGTGATTTTAAAAATTATGGAGGATGAAGAAGATTACTTGGAAATCATGAAAGACCATTCATACCCACCTAAGGAAGCTTGTTAAGGTAATAACCATAAATACCCGGGAAAAAACAGATTGTTCCTCTGGTATAATATATAAATTAAATAAATTTTATTGTAATTTTTTTAAGGGGATGAAAAAATAATTTGGCCTAGGGGCGGCAAGTTTCCAAATCCACCACTGATGTTAGGTGAAATGCCAAAATATAAAATATTCACGAATAAGAAAATTTCTTCAGGAAATTTTAGGAAATACAGTGTGATAAAAATTATTAACAGTTATATAAAATAAAAGAATTTGTATTAAAGTTTTTTTACTATTTTCAATTAATAGGGGACCGCATAACATTGAGGGGGGGGGACAGTAGGAAGTTTGAGAACCACTGATATAGGGCATTGATTATATTTAAACCATTGGTATATGCAGAAATTTTTGTGCTGTATCAAAAAATTTAGAAAATACAGTAGAACTCGGTTATAATGGCCTTAGTTAATACAACAACTCAGATATAACGACATATTCTTTAGGTCCCATCCCCATTTCTACAACATTGCAATATATTCAACTTAGTTATAATATATTGACGCACTCTGTTATAGCGACAGTGGAAGTTAGTAACAAATATTTGTAAGCATAAGCACAGGGTCGTCAAAATACATTTTTGTGTGTGTGGGTAAGAAGAAGAGAAATAACATAATAGAAATGGCATTACATGATTCAGCTTTTATTATTCATTTTTGCTGACCACCAATACATTGAAGGACCAAAGGCTGCCTTGATCACCTGGATGGGGAGAGATCCAACAGTGGAAACTCTTTACTCAGTATGGTTCACATGAGCCATTTTCTAAAACCAAGTCAGTAGACGTCAATTTTAATGAAACAGCACTAACAGAATGGTTAGCCAAGATGAACGTAGAAAGTAAGACATCAATTCATATGCAGAAATCGACCATGATGTTATAACAACAGAAGCTCAAACAAACTTCGACAATGTGAGGGAGGTCATGGAAGGACAGCATGCAAAGTGTAGCAAAGAAGAAGATATGGTAGAGGATCAAGACGAACCAGTTCCAGCAGCTAATGAAGCTATGCAAGTAATGAAAATTATATCACAGTTTTCTGAATCAAAGGAGACTAATAAAACACATTTAGTATTATTCACTGCATTGAGGAGGAACTCAAAAAACATTTCAAGTTGGCACATATGGCACAAAAAAATCAGATTATTTTACTAATCATTAAAAATATTTTTACTATGTTTAATGTACTTATTATGTCATAATATAATGTTTAACATTAGAACGGCAGACGCGGTCATTTTGACCGCTGGGCTTTGCATTTTATCTCTGTGTTCTTGTTTTTTCTCCGATCTCTTTCCCTTTTGCTGACTTTTATTAAATTAATGTCAAGCACAATTCAGCTGTTTTTTATGCTGATCCCTGTAATATTTTTTTATTTACAAGCAAATCTATCTTACCTGGCAGCAGCGGTCATTTTGACAGCTGCGTGTTTTTCCTCACCCGCCTTTAGATTATTATAGCAGATCTTCATTTGTCTCATTTTGTGTCATCGGCAGTTATGTTCATCGTATCTACGTTGTATCTGACTTATTATCTGATTCCACGCTAATGATGCTGACGAATAGGCTTTCCCGGAAGTGCTCACTTTTGTTGCAATGTATGATGGTTTACTCTTCGACCCAAATGATATCCCTGCTAACACGTCATTGTTGATTCCAACGTGCTTAGGTATTAGTTCTTCTTTGACATTCAATGGTGAAGCATGTCACGCTCAGCTCTCTCACGTAAAGAAATTATAAGATATCTCCAGGATGTACCCGAGGATGAATCTGAGGGAGAATCGGTGGAACTAGAAAGTGAAGAAGAATGTCAAAAATTGATCGAAGACAGCAGTAGCGAGAGTGAAACATCCCTGGATAATGATGACATCGGTTTGTCCCCCGTACATTTGCGCAAGAAAGATCTTTTGGATATAGGTAAGATATAAATTCATGTATTTATAGTTATCATTGACTATTTCCATGATTTTGTTGCTCAGTATTCGTGGATAAATGTAGAGTAAGATAGTGTGGATAGTAATTGTAGTGTTGAATAATTTTAAATGTGATTCACAGGTAGAAAGCGTTCATATACCAACGAAGACGAAGGACAGTGCGTCAGCAACCGACATGCGAAGAGTAAAAATGCTTCCGTCCATGGTGAATACTTCACTATGTCATCGGGTAATAAAACTAGAATTATTATCGAGAAACACAATTTTGTATATGAATCCTTTTATTACTCTAAAGGTCCGAAGAGCATCAAGCCATTGATGCCAGAAGGAGGAAACAAAAACTTCAAAAGACGCAGGACGGTGACGGATACTACTGCTACTAGGGGCGAAGAAGATACTTCCACATCTGGAAGGAATTTATTTTCGCAAGATGGAACATCCTGGAAAATTGTTGAAGCGTGCAATAAAAACACTGGGCGAGCAGAGAAAAGCAATATTCTTCAGGAAACTTATGGACCAACTCCTCACGCGAAAAGGAATATATTAGTACGCTCAGTGATTAGTGCTCTGCGACTCCTTATTGATAATTCCATGATCGCGCACAAAGAAGTGTACTGAAGCTGAGGCAAAAAGGCAAACAAATAACCAATCATGGTCAGTTTCTTTGGAAGAAATTGATGCATTTATCGCACTATTGATTGCTCGGGGGGTTTTGAGTGGTAAGAAACAATCATTCGATAACCTATGGTCGAAGACATGGGGCCTGCATTTCTTTCAAAACACTATGCCTCATGATAAATTCGAAGAAATTCTAAGATTTATTAGATTTGACTTGAAATCTTCAAGACTGGAAAGATTAAAAACCGATAAATTTGCTTTGGTATCTGAAATTTGGAATAAATTTATTGAAAATAGTATTTCATGCTGTAGACCTGGGCAGAATATAACATACGATGAACAGTTGTTCCCAACTAAGTGCCGGTGTCCATCCATTCAATTCATAAGCCAGATAAATTTGGTATAAAATTTTGGCTGGCAGTGGATGTAAGATCTAAATACATGCTCTGGATTTCCATACCTTGGAAAAGATAAAAATTGTACTCCAAGTGAGAGACTACCTGAAAACGTTGTCATGCATCTACTAGAACCATTCTTGGGCAAAGGAAGAAATGCGACAACAGACAACTTCTTTACTTCCTTGAAGCTTGGAGAAAGGTTGAAAGCAAGAAATACGACTCTCCTTGGAACAGTAAACAGAATAAGGAAAGAAGTACCTAATATTGCTAGAAACTTAAAGGATACTTTGTACAGCACTGTGGTACTCCAATGTCATTTGGGAACGCTGACAAGTTACCAAGGAAAGAGAAATAAAAATGTGCTGATATTTAGTACTATGCACCCAACTGTAAACGTACTGTCAAATACTATGAGTATGGCGTTGATGTTGTCGACCATATGGCCCAATTTTATTCAACAAAGGTTTCCTCCCGTCGCTGGCCCATGCAAGTATTTGACAATATTCTTGATTTGGCATTGATAAATTCATGGATTTTATTCAAAGAAGTGACAGGGAATAAAATTAGTCAAAGGGAATTTATCCTCCAAGTTGCAGAAGACCTTTGGAAAGAATACGTGAATTCACGTCAAGTGAGAAGTCCTATTAGCCAAGAAATTGCTGAAGATGTGAAACTTACAATAAGACGTCAGTGCCAAATATTAGTTTCTTGTAAAAGAAATAAAACTACAAATGTGTGTTTAATTTGCAAAAAGGATGTTTGCAGAAAATGCACTGAGAAAATTGTAAAGAGTGCATATGTAAAAATTGCATGAAGTAAATTAATTCTTTTTCAAAGGAGCACAATAAGATATCTTGTAATACATTTCATAAAATAAATGTTTAGAATATTAATTAAGTTGATTTGAATCATTGTGTAAATTTTCTCGCTTAAAAACTATGGAGAAATAACGAGCGGTCAAAATGACTGCCTCCGCTGTTCACGGGGCGTCGTCCGGTCCTGCCGTTCTAGTGTTAAGGTACTTTTGGATCATAATATAAAATTTAGAATTTGGAAGCTAATTTTATGTTCCCATGCACCTCGATTATAATGACAATAAATGTCCAGTCCCTTAACTAAGTTCTACTGTAATGTTAATCGTAATTTTAATTAATCCCTTACGTTGGAGGTATAAGGGGTGAAAAATACCTATTTTATGTCAGCTTTTCAAATCCATAAGTTACTGCGTCTTAATTGAAGTTGCTTTACAATATCATACCTGCTTTTGAAAAATTACTCATTTATTAACATTCCATTTATTTTGTGGCAAGTTACCTTGATGGCCACAAATGTGGTGAACATAACAATCCAATTTTTACTAAAGTAATTTTTTAATATGCACATAAGTAATTTGGTAGAATGTGACAATGATCATTGGAAGGATATGCAAAATGTGATATTGTTTATAATTTATTGAAAGTAACTTTAAACCTTTTTGTATAGTATCCCTATGCATTGTAAGAAAACTTTTATGTTATCATTTTCTGACTATTTGCAAGCTGAACATAATACTTCTGCTTGATGTTCACCGCAAATGGGTTTTCAACATGAGGTACAATAAGTCTTTGAATACCTTTTCATTTTGTAATGGCACAAGTAACAATACATCCGTGGGCCTTTCTTTACTGTTTCATTTGAAGATGTAGACATTTCCATTTTCAGTAAAGCTGAAATCGTTTTATATCCCTAGTTACAGACCTCTTCAACCGTTCACTTTGCCAGAGCTCAGTCAGCTCCTCATGCAATTTTAGCATAAAGTTGATTCTTGACATAGGTTTTTCTCCGATCTTAATTGTATTGTGACAGTAAATCACGTACGAATTTATTATCGCAATATTTATTATTCCTTAAAATATGCAAAGTGGCCATCTTCTTGTTTTCCTATCACAGTTTGTAGCCCTACACATCTGATCTACAGTGTCTACAGCACCTTTTATTCTGTTGTATGCATCAATGATATTAGGTTTCCTACTTCTCTCGCGCACACCTCCTTTTGTGTGCATCGTGGATAGTAATAGAACGTTCTTATTTTGTTTCGGTTTGTAAGAAACTAGAGTTGTTTTGTCGTCGTACACAAATATGGAAGTATTTACTGCCCAGCTTTTATTCATTTATAGCAGCTCCTCTGGAATCTCCTTATTTTTTTAAGGTCCCAACTAATGTAAGGGAGTACTTCTCTAAAAGTTTTTCAGCTATTTGCACACTGCTAAACCAATTGTCCACTGTAATATTTCAGTTTGACCCCTTTATCACAGGAACAAGCTCCTCTATAAAGTATTCAGATAAAGATTTCCTGCCAGTATGCATGCCTTTTCCTAAATAGGGAATGGAATTAACTGTATACTTCGTGGCTACATCACCCAACATTACAAATTTTATTCCATATTTTGTCGGTTTAGGAAACAGACTGGACAATAATACTTACATTGTTTTGTACAAGTTCACTTACAAAAAAAGTTTTCTCCTAATCTAAGAAATTCACAGATATTTCCAATTCTGCTGCTGAAGAAACCACAACGCATTATAGATAGAGGCAACAGAAAAATTCTCTAAAATTCCTGAAAACAGTGTTTAGATATCTATAACGCAAACTACCTATCTTTACTTACAAGGAGTCAAAAGCACTCACAACAGATATGACTTCAATAACGCGGAGTCCAAAGCACTCCCACAGAATAGACAGCTTCACTAACGCGGAGTCAAAAGCACTCCCAACAGAATATACAGCTTCACTAACACGGAGTCGGAAGCACTCCCAACAGAATATACAGCTTCACTAACACGGAGTCGAAAATACTCTGTGACATTTATCAAATTCAGTGATATGTCAACACAGATTACAATACTGCACTCATTCAAGGACGTGTGATCTCTTCACATGCCATACGAAGAGCTGATGAGTCATCAAGAGCGACATCTATCGGGAAGTATTTATAACAAGCTATTTATCTTCTAACGGAGTCGAAAAGACTCCCGGTTGTGATTCTAGGGTTAATAAATTGCATAAAAATTAGCAGTTACAAAAACTCTACTAGTAATTGCCATTTAATCAATTGACAACCAAAACAATGCCACCCCATTGATTTTTATCTAACATTTTGGAACATCTCATTATCATAATATCTTCTAACACATCGTCTTTCGTATTTATTTTCAATCATATATTTTAAAAGTTAACTGTAACCTGAGTAGCAAGGATAGAGAAATGGTTCCTAGTTTATAGAGTTCTGGCTGAGTGCCTTTTTTGTTTCCAGATTTTTAAAATTTCTCGACTCAAACCATACCAATTTCTGAAAAAAAATTATATATGTACATATATAGTTTATGACTATGTTGACAGTGGCCAAGTTCAACTTTTAGAATTATTGTTGTTAATAACAAAACGTTTTATGGCTTTTGTGCAGTTAGATTTACCAGTAATCACAATTGCTTTTATAATAAAATTTATGATTTTAGTTAGGTATTATGGTTGGAATAAGAGTATTATTGTCCTTTTTTTTCATGTTTTAGAGTCTATGGAAGTCATGTGGGTCAAACCATGATTGGATCACAAGTGGCCAAGTAAGTTTATTTTTGTGGTATATTTTATCGGAAACCCTAAATTATTAACTGGCCAATTTGGAAAGTTTATGGCATTACTTATAACCATATAATACTTATATGGATTGAAGTTAGGAATCATTAAATTATTGCATATATTTAGAAGGTTCAGTTACTGCTAGAAATTTAATGAACGCAAACTTTGATAATGGGATAAAGTAGTGCATGAAAATTTTCAAAAATAATTTTTACACTGAAACTTTGTATGTATGTATTTTGAAAGATTTACATTATTTTAAGAACGACTGAAATTGAAGTGTGCTATTCTGAATATGATGGTTCCAAGTATTACTCTGAAAAAAATGTTATGGTTATTTATATTTTAAGTAACTTTACAGACCATATTATGAAGAACAGTCAAAGTATCTATAATATAATTCGCTAAAACCGGCCAGCGTATGTGGCTTTTTTTGGTACACATGTACTTGAACCATTTACACAGGATTTTTGATTTTTCAGAGTGCAAGGTTTTTTTCCTTCATACATTAAAACATGTAAATATGGACCGATTTTCTTTGTTTTTGCTTTATTCGACAGCTAAAACTCTATACTATCTTATTCTTACATGTTACACGGTCGAATCATTCTGAAATACGCAATTGTTTCCGAAATTTTACAGATATTTCGTACTCTTTCCGGACATTGTTAAGGCGAGCGTCATTGTTGCTTCCGATTCAATTAATGCCAATTAAACCTTCAAATAGGTGAAAGGATAGCATTATTCACTTTGCACTTTGTTTAAGCATCGAAATTATTGCTGTAGCAATGTCAACATTTATACATAGCAACATTAATATTTACAGATAATTATTCAGTTAACTGCGTTTCTAATGATTCAGTCAAAGCAGTTGAATCTTGTTATCATCGTTTGAATGCTGGAATCTTATCTCTTTGTAAGTAGAACCATTATATTATACATCTGTAATGCTTATTAACGCAAATAGGCTCACGCATAAATTTAAAATTAAATGAGAATAGGGACATACGTTATTTTTTTAAACACATTACATGGTTATCTTCTCATCATTGATATTCTACATAAATGGTTGCATTGATTGTTATATAAAAAAGAAAGGAAATATATTTGAATAAAAAGAAAAACATAAAAGATCGCGATCTTACTGTGTAGGAAAATGGAGAAACAGGAGAAAAAATCTTCTATGACCGGGAATACGAATCCTGGTCATCCACTTGCCGGGCGTATACTCTACCACTGAACTACCTTAGCAGACTGATCCTCCTGTTTCTGAGCGGCAATAGTTTCTTAGGAGAGTTAAATGTTAATTATTGAGATCAACTTATTTTACATACTTATTATTTTTTTTATAAATCACTTGAAAATATACCGTGCAAGCATTGGGCGGGTTCAGCTCAAAGGAAACTCTAGGCCCATTGTATTACAACCACAATGGGCTTTTCTACTTGTAAAATATAAAATGCTAATAGTTACAGTTATAATGTGAGCATGATTCAAGTAGCGGTAGTAGGATATTATCACAATCTTGCATAATAAACATAATTTTAATTTTTCAAGTGTCTGAGGCACAGTGTCACTTGCAATCATTGTACAGTGGCTCATAGTCATTTTCAGAGCAAAGTTATACATTCTTGGGAAGTTAGCTGGGCAGTTTTTCTGTGTAACCACTTCAGAACTAAGCTAACAAAAATAGAGGCCTTGGGGACAAAACTCATGTATGGTTGTGGGACTGAGGCTTAAGAATATCATTGGAGAAGTAAAGATTGACTTTGAATCAAAGCAGGAAAACAAAATCAGAAAATTGATTGACAAAGTTTTTTTTCTTGAATGTGTTGCTCTCTTGCTCATTCCCCAACTTTCTTCTTCCAGACAAGATTTTAGAGTTACTGAAGAGTTCTGATCCTTAATTTTTGAATTCTTATTTGATTATAGGGTTCTTGAAAGCAAAAATGCAGATTATAAAGTTGGAACTTATGTTATTGGCTATTTTGGTTGGCGTACACATACTATAAATGATGGGAAGACAGAAGTGACTCCTGGCTTTGGTATTCCACTGATTGTGCCCGAATTAGATGGTTTGCCAATGTCCCTGTATTTAGGAGTCCTTGGAATGCCTGGGTGAGTATTAAAGTAATGTGTTACTAATTTTCTGCATTTATGTATGAATTCTCTGACAAGTGTCCAGTTGTTATTCTTTTTCAATCTAAAGTTATTGTCAGGGCCAGATTAAGCGGTTCATGGGCCCCATGCAAAAAACAGGTTCAGGGCCCCGGCCCAAGATGGGGCTGGATTAATTAAGAGAACCTATAATACTTTAATAATAGTGACAAGAGTTTTTGGACAATATAGGTCAACCGGAAGCGGACGTTTATTCTTGTCGTTTTTCCGTTTTTTTTTATGTCTCCTTTAAAACTCAATTTCCATAAATAGTTGTTATAAAAGTTGTAGAGAATAAAATTTGCTGCACGTTTTGTTTGAAACAATTTTTCGTCAAACCGATAGTTTAATAGATACAGGCGGCTCCCGAGTCTCGTTGGGGATGCGTTCCTGAAAACGCGTTCGATTCTCGAATATTCAAGTGTCGAACGCCATTTTTCCATATACTTGCATGTTATAATCGGGGGATACGTTCCCGCATCTCGGGAAAAAGTCTTCCCTCAATTCTATAAAGATAAAATAACGTTACTAATATGTTAATACAACAATATTAAATTATGAATAAATTATATAATAAATATTTTAAATGTGTAACTTATTTTTTGCACTAAAAAGGAAAAAATAAATTTGTTTCTTGAACTTCAAAGATAGATGTATGCAACATGCTTTACAGACAGCCCGGTCCGGATAACATACCTGCATACATCTATCTATACATACAGCTATTATCGCAGTGAAATTAATATAAAAGTTATTAAAAATGCACAAAATAACTTAAGAATAAAGAAACAATAAATTTAAAAATATTTTCATACCTTAAATCTTTTTCAACTGCGCTTACTGGACTTGGTTTATTAATTGAGAAGTTGGAAGATTTTAGTTGGAGGAAAAGGAGCTATTGGGTGGGGAACTGTTTATTGTTGTTATCAAATTACCTGAATTTATCACGTTCTAGAATTTTCTCCTTCTGTTTCACATAAGTGCTAATATTTGAAGGACACATTCCCAACGATCGTGCGATTTCAGCTTGGCTTTCATCCTTTCTCAGCACGCTTTAAAATTTCTAATTTCAATTCATAACTATGAATCTTATGCTCTCTTTTATTTGATTCCCTTACATTATCACTATTACATTTCCTTTTAGATGCCATGTCAAGTGATAAATTTATAAATAAATCAATAAAATAAATAAATTTAAATAAGAGATTAACAGAAGAAAGAGTGAAATCAGCACAAATTCAAACAATTAGAGCAGATATAACTACATCTACACCAAAACTAAACCTCGCGTTTGGTCGGGACGGTCGGGACCAGGGCCTGGCAACTCAACGGTTTTCAGAGTTTCAAGTTACGCTCATCTTTGTTGATAGGTGTCACTGGGAGCGCTTCAAAATGAAAGTGGGGGAGGGGATGGGTCTGGGTTAAACCCACCCCTCTGAAACTTCGGCCAAAAATTGTGACGGAAAAGTTCGGAAGGGTAATCCTAAGCCTACTGGCGCTAGTGTCGAATAAAAAGGTGAAAGGAAAGGAACGGAACTCTGTATATTCCGTGTCATCTTTTTCACCTTTTAAAGCGGACATCTTGTGAGAATTTGTGGACTGGTTCTGTTTTAGCTGTGGTTTAAATTTTTACGGAAAAATGCCGGTTATTATAAGGTGTTCAGTCGTTGGTTGCGGGAATACACGGGAAAGTCCTGGCATCAAGTTTTTTACTTTCCCGATTGACAGGAAGTTGTAAGTAATTTCTATTTTTCGATTATGATAAACCTCGTAGTCAAACTCCCTTCTTTGGTATCTAAAATATTTCAATTTGCTATTTTTATGAAGATAGGTAGTAATTACACGTTATGTATGTGATTTAGAGGCCATCGTCATAGAAGCTTCTAACAAATTTGGCTCATCTACGAAAAAATTGTTGCATTAAAATTTTTCAAGGGGTCAGAAAATGGTCTGAAATGCTTTAACCAGCCTAGACATACTCCAATGCATAGATGTCTTACCTGCAATTATCATTTCCTTTGTTGGTAACTTGGTGCGCAGAATTATTTCTGTAGGGCAGCGTTTCCCAATTTAATTTCGCTACGGAACCCTTGCAACTCGAAAGAGAAGTTGTGGAACCCCAAACAGTTATTTTGTTTATAAGGTGAAAATCGAAGCACAAGTAAGTACAGATAATAATAAAGATAGGTCATGTGATCAACATTTCGTCTATTTTCATATATTTAAAGATAAAAATCGTTTATATGAACAGCATCTAGTCGATTTCTGTATTTTGTTTTTGTTGTGTATTTCGAGAACCCAGTTTCGCATAAGTACGTGCTCGCGAATGGTAATAACTCTATAATTGCCCGTCTTGATAAGTCTGAATATTCATGATATAAGCTGCCCCAAAATGTAATCGGAGAAACTTCTTTAAATGTTTGTATTAAATGGACATCTGAAGTGATTTCGATTAAATTTTCATAATCTAGTGCAGATAATCCTTCTGGTTTCTCGGTTATACTGAATGGATTCCGAATCCAGTTATTGTTCTCATTGATGTTTGGAAAATACTTCCTGATGTTGGTGTATAAATTGCGAAGATGATCTACAATGTTGCTCTGAATTTCTTCTTCAAGTTTGCATTTGTTTTCTTCAAGGAAATCATTGAATGTTGGAAACCAATCCAAATTATTTTGTTATACAGACGAAATCCAAAACTAGCTTCCTGGAGAATGACAAAATTTTATCTTTCGCATTGAAAATAGTTACATTCTTTGTGTGGATGTATTTAAATCTGACCGTTCCAAATACTAATTCCAATACTTACTACCTAAAACAAGATCCCATCGAGCATAAATGCTTTGACAACGCCAATGTACCAAGTCACAAATGAAGCAATCAATTTCTTTGGCACAATTCAAGATGTGTATAACTTTTTCTTTTCTGGCAGGTTGTGAAAAATCATGTAGACTTGACATTAAAACCTCTGTCTGACACTAGATGAGAAAGCAAGATTGAAGCAATTAAAACATCAAGATTTACCTTGCCAGAAAGTTACGATGCTTTATTTGATGAGTAAGGTAAGCAAAATTTATATTTTTCTTGTGTAACTTTACATTTCTAATGTGTTATGATCGGAATACAGTGAAGTAGTTGTCAAGCATCTTCCTATCAAGGTGGCAGTTGGAGAAGATGTCGCCTATGCTGCTCCAGGAAAGCAGAAAAAAGAACAAAATATACTTGTTCTTTAAGTGTATTACCACTTTGTCCCCACCCATGATTTCTTAAATTTCATGGAAAGTAAACTGCATTTTGTAAATGTAAAATTTTGTATGTTTTGTATTGTGCACTGCAAGCACAAAATGTTCTGCTGTATCTTCGTGCATAAATTAAGAGGACTCTTCCTGGTACCATGTTTGTTAAAATATTTTGCTATGTAAATGTGTAATTTAGATGTGTGTTCCAAGTTTAGGTAACTTTTAGGTAAAATAATTACTTTTTCAATTTCATTACTTTCGTAAAATATGTGCGGGATAGAGTTTTAGTATCATTGTGTGAAAAAATAAGAGGAACTCTTCCTGGTACCATGTTTGTACCCATATTTAGCTATGTAAATAAGGTGTGTTTCCAAGTTTAGGGAAACTTTAGATGAAATAAGTTGTTTCAATTACTTTTGTAAAAAGGCGTGTGTGTGTTTATTGGGATATATAGTTCCTGCATATTTTTCTTTTAAGTTAGGCAAATAAAAAATATTTTTGATGTAAATATCCCTTCCTTCGTCAGTGTTACAGACAAAAATCACCACTTTATTAAAAAAATTCTAAGTTTCTATAATTTAAACTGGAAAGTGTTCAAGCTCGCAAAGTAAATTTTTATTAAAGTTTCTGAAAACTAATGAATGTAATCTAATAATGTGTTGTATATTAAAAGTTATAAAATTTTTGTTTGGTATTAATAAAAATTCTAGATTATGTAAATGTTATGAGTTTTACCTTCTGTGAACCTAAAAGCGTGTGCAAGATATTTGTATATGTGATTTGATCGAACGTTTAAATAAATATATTCATATTTCCATTGAATGCATTGTATATTAAAAGATAAAATTTTTGCTTGGTATTGATAAAATTTCTACATTATGTGAATGTTATGATTTTTACCTCCTGTGAACCTAAAAGCGTGTGCAAGATATTTGTATATGTGATTTCACCAAAATTTTAAATAAATAAATTTATTCATATTTCCATTGTATTATATTCATTGTTTATAATGAATTCCCTCGGATTTATTTTTGTGTATATTTCATTGACTCTAATGATCGTCTCTGGAGAATTATTACAAAACTAAAAAATAAAATTTCCCATTATAAATTTCAAAACTTCTCGTTCTTATGCAGTTAAAATATTTAAGCAAATTCAGCATAAATTCGTATTGTTTTATAAAATAATTATTTTCACTCATTTTTCCGTTTAATACTTCAAGTCCGGACTTCGTATAATAATTTTAAAAAGAAATTAAAAATGCCTTGCACCGATTCCAATGCTTATGGGGTAATATATGGTTACTTGGTAATGGTAATCAACAAAGCATACATACCTAAGCGTTATATATATATATATAGATTGTTTCAATGCTTCATCCCATATATCGTATAAGTTTAAATTCATGAAATTCCTGTAATAGTGATTTTGATACAAAATGAACCTTCGATGTTCAAATCTGATGCTTAAACAGATTTGAGAAAGCCGCTGTATGACGTCACGCTAAGAGCGACGCTATTGCCATCTGGTTATCCCCTTCCGCTAAACTTCGGAACAGCCGTTTCTAAGGGAGTTTCAGAGGCCTGGCTCCAACGCATGGCTGGCTTCCACGAGAGCCAATAGAATAGCAGTGGGGCAAGCGCGCCATATGCCGCTCTCAGCCACCCATTTGTCCCTACTCCGGCGACATATGCCGCTCGGCGCACGGAACGTATTCAAATATTGGGTACACATAGTTGATTTTCCGTATCCTAGGAAAAAACTCCAATGTGATTTGATATAGATTATAAGAAGTGGTAAACATAGGATATTTGAGCAGTTTTTAATCACAAGCGGCGGTATATTATCTGGACTAGGACTTTTATTAATATCAACTGTATTAAGTTTAGTTATAATATCACTAGCTGATAATTTAAATTGA
Source organism: Uropetala carovei (assembly GCA_036926305.1). NCBI lineage: Eukaryota > Metazoa > Arthropoda > Insecta > Odonata > Petaluridae > Uropetala > Uropetala carovei. Next base: position 4,217,252 of record JAXCHB010000068.1, read on the forward strand.
GAAATATATATTGTGTGGTCATAATTAGGATTAATATCAGTATCGGAATATTTACTATAAACACTAGAGAAGAAATTTGAAAAAAGGTTTGCTATTTCCTGACCATCATCACCTGATTGGGTATCTAAAAACGTGTTTTGGTAAACCAGCATCTCTCCGGGTCGAGTTCACAAATTTCTAAAAGGGCTTTATGTCAAAAGTTATAGATTCTTCTAAGTCATTGATGTAATTTGAAAAGCAAATTTTATTTAAACTTTTGCATTTGGTTCGTAAATTTGAAAATATATTGTAATCAATGGATAAATTGGAGATTTAATAAGTCATATGAGCTTTGTTTCTACTATTAAGTTCTTTAGTTCAGGTGTAAACCAGATGGGGAATTGTTTCTTTTTTGGCTTAACTTTGGGGACGTCTATTTATAATATCTTGAAATACATCGTAAAAGAAGTTTAATGAAGAATCAAGATTTTGTAATGAACACCAGTTTATATTAGATAGATCATTAAATATGGCATCATATCACTTCATGGCTGCTAAAAGGTTAAAGAGGAAGTTTAAATTTACTTAACCGTTATTAATCCTGAGAAATGAATTGCTTTAATTTTTATATATCGTATAAACGATTCACCTAACCCTATCATGGATGACAAATTAATAGATATAAAATATTAGGTATTTATATAGAAAAAGTCTTCGAATAAAATCTGTAGTGTTTTTAAAATAGAACATTTCATTTCCTATACATATTTATTGTAGGATTAAGTATTTTTGAGAAAATCCAACTAGAGACACATATGTTAGTTCAGTTTGAAATAGGAAATATTCATGTATGGATACGCAACTGTTGCCACCCTTAACATTCTTAGCAGTAATCGAAGTAAATAAGATCTTACATATATTAAATTATATACATGTATTTGTTGTAAAATAGATTTAAAAAAGGTTTTTCCGGACTTTTCTATTGTAAAATTTCAAATCAGATAACAAACAATGATATTTTTTTGTTATAAGCGAAAGGATGGAAACTTTTATACAGGTAATGTGTGTTACATATTCCAATGTTTATTTAATTTATAACATATTATTAATAAAAGGGCCGATTAAATATTAATTAAAACATTTCAATATTACTTATTAAAGATACCATGTTTATTTCGCAGTATTTAATAAAAAATGTAAAGAGAACGGAACAGCCATGAACAAAAGAAGTCCGAACATGCGCATCTCTTAACACACTGACGGGCGTGTAGAAGATCGGATTTGGTCACTTTAAATTTACGTTGAGGAAGATCACATCGTCGACGAGTGAGGAACTTTCTCTTCATACTTGCCAAGAGATTTACATCGACCTCGTGTTACTGTGATCCATTGTCGGGTTTGAATTCTTTAGTTAGAAATAAGCGAAAATTTAATTTAATTGCCGCCAACGGCATGCTTCAGCGGGTTAGCATTACCGCATTAATATTGTCGTACAATTTTGTCTCAAGGTCATTATTTCTTCCGATCCGTAGTTCACAGATTTTTTGAAATTATTTCTTAATTAAACGAAGTGGTTGATCTCTTCACTTTAAGTTAATGGCGGCATAATCTTTGCATTAATTAGGGGAAAGCTTTATATAGGATCAATGCAATTATTTTTCCTTGTTGAAAGTTTTAACCACGTGTATTTTGGGTGGACTGAGTCAAGTTTAGACATATGGTTTTTAACTTGTCGAGTGGTTGTGTAAGCGTCAAGTTACAAGGTAAAGGTTGGTTTTTTATCACATAGGACAGGTAGTGAAATTTCTATCGTTGTTTCGGAAATTTTTCTCGTACACCATTTTATAAATGATTTTATATACGGTGGTAGCCGATGATGAGGGTTGCCAATTTGACGAGAGTCCGGGACAGTGCATATAACTTTTCGTATATTTTAACCTCGATAAAGCGTACGCTTAGCTGAATAAATAATATTTTAATGAATAACTGAAAAAATATTAAGGTTCTTTCCCAAATAGTCAGTTTTCTGACAAAATTCTCCGTGTCCTGCGATGTTTAATGTTGGCAACCCTATCGTAAAATTCATTCTTTGATATATTTCGTTTATTGAGTTGATATTAATGTACGTAATCAGTACATACTAGTCTTATGGCTTTGAAATGAGTATTTAGCCTAACTTAGCAACTAAAGGGATACAAATTTTATATTTTACAAATCTTGGAATTTGAGTTGAATATAATATTTTCGAATATTATCGGAGTGATTTAGCACGAGAGACATTACATGATGTTAACAGAAATAATATTCAGCATGAAATTACAGTACAAACTTTAAGGTTTCATTCTCTTGTTTCAGAAGAATGTTTCCAGAAGACGTGAGAAGACTTCACAGAACAGCTGTCGTGTTCCCTTTTGAGATATCAAGAAATATTAACGGTGAGTACAATCTCAACTTCTTTAAGTAATTTGCCTATTGCATTTAACGTATTGGCTGTTATCTCAGGAAGTTTCCAGTGAGAATTATGCTGGTTTTTCCATCTATTAATGGTGAAAGTGTAACTTGAGTTTAAATTGGAAAGTGATAAATCTCAACTTCTTTTGTTAACATGTGTTATCAATGCTTCAATTTTTGGCATATTTTATAAAATACTTTGTACCTGAGAAATTTTATTTTTCAGTCTACTGACTTTCAATTCAGCATAAATCAATTAAATATGCTGTATAAATAGGAGATAATTTCATAGAAACAAAAATATTAGTTTTGCAGTGACAGTGTAACGTGAAATGTTCATTGAATTTACTCTTTGGTGACGTGTAAAGTATTTAATGTTGAAATTATGGAGACAATTTGAGTCAATGCAAAATTATTAAAATACTTTGCTTGGAAAATGCTTTCTATATGGAAATGGCTGAAGCAGTCAAGGAAATATTTTTGGGAAAAAGATTTATTAGTCAAAAGTCAGTCGAATTATTGGAATACATGCAAACTTTTGGAAAGTTGCTGTGCTAATAAAAGTTTGCTGTGACAATTGGTGTTTATTGTTTTTTTCACTGGTGGTTGGCTAATTATCAGTTGAGCATGCAAAGAATTGTACATGACTTATTCAAATATCATTTTAGAGCATTTTATTTTATAAATGTTCAGTGAATCAAATCAAAATAGCAATTAAACTGTAACAGATAGAAGGCTGAAATTTGTGGGTTGTATGTGATGTATTATGCCAGTTATTACTATGATAAAGGATTTTATTTTAATGAATAAATGAAAATATATGGATAAGGTTTCCTCCCAAGTATTTATGTATTCATTTATCAGACAAACTTCACGTATTAAATGTTGGCAACCCTTTATCACAAAATTCATTCAAAGCAATGATTTATTTAGTTGATATTAATTTCCATAATCAATATATACTAGTCCAATGGTTTGGAAATAAGCTTAACTAAGTAACTTAAGGGATAAAAGTTTTAGATTTCTTTACAAATCTTTGAGGTTGTGTTACAATAGAATAAATTCCAATATTATCGGAGTGATTTAGCACGAGAGACATTGCATAATGTAACCGGGAATATTATTCAGCATGAATTTACAGTACAGATTTCATTCTTTTGTTTCAGAGGAATGTTTGCAGAAGATGTCACAGGACTCAGCTGTCATGTTCTCATATATGTGATAACAAGAAATAATAACAGTGAGTATAATCAGTGTGTTTCTTTTAAGTAGTTTGCCTATTGCATTTAACATATTGGCTGTTTTGTGATACTTTTGTTGGCTGTTACCTGAAGAAGTTTCCAGTGAGAATTATCGACGTATTTAAATGAATAGCTAGGAGGAATTTAGTCGTGTAACCATGCATTTGTTTTTTACTATATGTTCAATACTTACTGTGCTAGTTATTCATCTATTAACGGTGAAAATGTAGTAACTTCAGCGTATATCGGAAAGTGATAAATCTCAACATCTTTTAAGTGGATATTTCGTTGATAGAATAAAATTGATTTTATAATTTAGACCTTCAAAGATTTGCCAATTATCGTTAACATAAGTGTTATCAACGTTTCAATTTTTGGCATAATTTATGAAATACTTTGAGCCGGAGAACTTTTACTTTTCAGTCTACTAACTTTCAATTCAGCATAAATCAATTAAATATGCTGTATAAATAGGAGACAATTTCATAGAAACAAAAATATTAGTTTTGCAGTGACAGTGTAACGTGAAATGTTCATTGAATTTACTCTTTGGTGATGTGTAAAGGATTGAATGTTGAAATTATGGAGACATTTTGAGGAAAGTGATTAAAATATTTTGTTTGGAAAAGGCTATCTATATGAGAATTACTGAAGCAATCGCGGAAATATTTTGAGGAAAGCGATTTCTGAGATTCTTAATAGTGAAAGTTAGTCGAATTATTGGATTACATGCAAATTTTTTTAAAGTTGCTGTGGTAATGAAAGTTTGTTGTGACAATTCGTTTTTATTGTTTAATTTCGCTGGTGGTTGGCTAATCATCAGTTGAGCATGCCAAAATTGTAAAATATTTATTCAAATACCATTTTAGAGAATTTTATTTTATGTTCAATCAATCAAATCAAAATAGATATTAAACTAAGAATTAGAAGGCTAATATTTGCAGGTTGTACATGATGCATTATGCTAGTTATTACTAGGACAAAGGATTTTATTTTTGGTGAAATTGGTGTGTCAGCAGGTCCAATGCTTTTTAAAATGTGAAACATATTTCATGGCATTATTATGACGATTTTTATCTTATTAGCCTGTTATTTATGAAGTATTAAAGACAGTGAATAAAGAAGTGACATGAAATCAGAAGCGATAACGTCAGTTTTTACCTTGTTAAGTGCAGCATATTGGTCTTGTTACGATGAAAGCTTTCGGAAGATTAAAAATATTTCCTTACTATTATTTGGCTTAAAGTTCTAATCAGAATTCATATTCTTTGACCGTTTTTCAATGTAAAAACAAACCATAGTCTTATCCAATGTGAAATTGGTTTTAGATTAGATATTATAGATATAGACATTATAACCAATGCCGTGATACGTCGATAATTTCCAATTAAGAATACAGGGAATAATTTTTATAAAGTTAATTCATTAATTTAGTTGATTTGATAGCATAAATTGAAATGAATATTGCTGTTACACTTGAAATTATTAACAGATAATATTTAATACTTATCTGTAGTTAACGATGTTTATTTGTCACAGGAAGACTATAATCTATTAAAATGCCATCTCATCTAAAAATATAAAAAAAATTTTAATAACTTGGTGGTCAGCAGGAGGTGCCTTCTAAAATATCAACTTAAGATTGAGTTAACAAATAGAACGTTGATATCCCTTCATTGACTATTGAGTATATTTACTTTGCCATGCAATCTATTGTTAAACCTTAAAAGAGTTTAAGGTTCGAATTATAAATAAAATACTTTTATTGCACCGGCAAATGACGGTACAATTTTTAATTTCAATTCTTATCTAATGCGATTGCTTTATTTCCTCTGATAATTTATGCTTTATTTTCTATAAAACAATTCTTTATTTGGTTGATTAGTCAACAATCATCATCATCATCATAGGTAGTCTGTCCATAGACAGGTCCGTGATTATTTATGGTTAAACTTGGTTCTCCATATACTCTTATTTTCTGCAGTTTTCTTCATGACTTGATAGGTCTCTTTCTCTTTCAAGTTGTCTACTAGCTGAAACCTTTTCTTACCTCTTTCTCTTTTTCCATCCAGTTTTCCTTCTAGCACTTCTTTAATCATGCACTCTTTCCTCAGGTAATGCCCAATCCTTTTTTGATATTCTGTATAATCGTTCGCTTCTCTCATATTCTTCGTAGTACTTCCTCATTTTCTACCCTATCTGTCCATTTTTATCGTCAGCATTCTTCTCCATGTTCACATTTCGAAGCTTTCCAAGTATTTAATATCATTTTTCCTTAGTGTCCATGTTTCTGCAGCATACGCTTCATTTTCTATAAAAAATCGTTTACTTGGTTTATTAGTTGAGGCAATATGGAAGGTTAAAATTTAAAAACTAATTGTCAAATAAATCTTCGCATAATAATATGAATAAACTCTTAAAGAATTTAAAATTTTACAATTCTAAAATAGGGCTCTATCAATAAGATGTTCTCTTTCATATTGTTTAAGCAAATTAATCTTTTATATTTATAATTTTAGATTATATTTCTTTATTGAGTTCACCACAACCATTTTTTCCTCTTCATTGTAGGTAGTAGCAGTTGATGCTGAGCTGTAGAGGAACCATGAATCGAAGAGTACTGCTTTGCTGAAACGAGAATTGATTCATCTGGGTGCAAGAGTAAAGAGGAATCTGAGCTGGAGGCTATGCATACGGTATGAGAGTTTTTATACCTATATGTTGTTATATTCTTGTTTGTTCAGTATATCAGGCGATAAATATCTTGTATAATATATAGCTGCATCTTACGGAGGATTTAGGAGGAGAGATTAAATTATAAGGCACTTTTTGATGAGCTAGAGACTTCAAATTTGGCATTATTATAGATTTCTGCTCACAACCAATTGAATACAATACAATAAGAATTCCAATTTTTAGGAGCTGTTTTTCTCCTATCATTCAGAATAAGCCGAAATTTATGGTCGGATTAAACTACACACAAACAATTTGATTTCTTTTAAAAATATTTATTAATCAATTTACACGTAAAGTAAATAAATTAAAAATATATCGCCACCCCTGAAAAAGAATGTTTTGTCTGGTATTGTCCGTTCGAATATTTTATTTCTGAGAATATAAGGCATCAATTTTCTGTTTGAACTTGAAAACTTATTAAATGCCAAGTTTTTGTGTTGACTTCTGAAACAGCACTGTATTAGCTCATGTTTGCAGACATCATACGTTTCTATGGTGAATATCGTTCAGCAAATTGGATATTGGAAAGTAATTAATTAAATTTAATCTTAAAATAGGAGCAGCCCTTTAAAAAGATTATTTGGATCAGGATGTTTTGTGTTCTACATATAAAATTTTACCAAGAGGTTTTGTCGTGGTTAAATAATTCCAGATTTAATTTAATAATTTAAAGAAATTTGGAGATAAATGTACAATATGATTGAATTGATTCAGAAAATATTCTTTGGGTTTTTTTGTGGTTTATTCAAGGCAGAAAAATTTCTGAGGCAATACAAATTCTATTCATTATTCAAGTTATCAAAATCAGATAAAGAGTTTAAAATGCAAATGAAATTTCGGTTAGTTTTTAGAGCTTTGATTGAAAATCCGAACTGAATGCCTATATGTAAAGGAAAATATTTTCATTGTGAAAAATAGAGGAGTGGTTAGTGTGTCTAGCTCCCAATGCCGAGGGCATGGTCGTTTGTGCTTGTTAAAAATATATTACAACACATGTAATTTAAGGAAACTGTTTGTGTTAAATAAATTATTATTATTATTAACATTGATATCTCGTAATTGGCTATTGAGTATATTTACTTTGCCATGCAATTTATTATTAAACTTATAAAGAGTTTGTTTGAATTATAAATATTTGATTCGGTTCATTTTAACTTTCAATTGTTATATAACGCGATTGCTTTATTTCCCCTGATAATTTACGCTTTATTTTCTATTAAAAAAATCAATTCTTTATTTGGTTTATCAGTTGAGGCCATCATCATCATAGGTAGTCTGTCCGTAGACAGGTTCGTGATTATTCATGGTTAAACTTGGTTCTCCATATACTCCTATTTTCTGCAGTTTTCTTTACAACTTGATTCACATATAGATTCCTGATCAGTCTCCTGTCTTTCCAGTGTACACCTATATCCTTTAATATCCTCATCAGCAGTACCCAGTTTACTCTATCGAAGGCCTTCTGCCAGTCGACGAAACATAGGAGCAATCTTGGCTGTACTCTGTTGCCCTTTCTGATATGATTCTCACTACACCGATAGCATCTCTGGTTCCTCGTCCTATTCTGAAGCGGAATTGATCTTCCCCTAGCATTTCTTCGGCCTTTTTCTCTAGTCTTTTATTAAGAATACTCGTGGTGATCTTCAAAGTGTATGACAGTAGGGATATCGTTCTGTAGTCCTTAGACTGCATTGCCGTTGGCTTCTTCTTTAGAGGGATCATTGTTACATCTAGGAAATCCTGAGGCCTCTCTCCCGAGTTGTAAATCTTGTTAATTAGTTTCGTAATCACTTTGTCCTTCCAATCCCATGACTTTTAAGTACCTCTGCCGGTATTCCATCGCTGCCTGTAGCTTTTCCTTTCTTTAATTCCAGTATTGCCTTTTATGCTTCGCTTTTCATAATACTTAGTCCCAATCTTCTTCAATGCAATTCTCTTCTTCCAGTTCCATTTGTGCCGATCTTGCCTGCTTGTTGTATAGTTCCCTAATGTATTCTTCCGAGTCGAACTGTCCTTCTCCTTCCCATCTAGCTTCGCTCAGCCCTATGATGTCAATCCTATTTCTTTTCATTTCTTCTTTCAGGTTCTTTATCTTTTCTGCCATCCTCATGGTTTTTACATTCCAAGTACCTATGCATAAGTTATCTTCGACACATGCTTTCCTCAAGGCAGTCGCTGCCCGGAGATCCTATTGGGGGATTATTTTACCTCGAAAGAACTCGTTTTGTCCAACCATATAATCGTTACTAAGGAATTGTAATGTGGCAGTTTCCCTGTTGCTTTCCACATCGCAGATCGCAGTACTGTAGCCATTCAAATCGTCCCGATCACTCCTACAGCTCTATTGGATATAAACCCAGCCAACATAATTTGTTTTTAGCTCGATACCAAACTGACAGTACTGCTGCCTACTGCCAGGCACCGATGATTGTTTTTGTTATTAATTAATTAATTTTTTGTGAAAAACCTCCATTCGTGGATATCGAACCCAGGAACTTTGTAACGGGAAGCCGACACGCTAAGCGACACCATATGGAAGGTTAAAATTTTAAAACTAATTGCCAAATAAATCTTTCACATAATAATTTGAATAAACTCGTCAGGAATTTAAAATTTTAAGATTCTAAATAGACCTTGGTAAATGAGATGCGCTCTTTCGTGTTGTTTGGGAAAATTAATCTTTAATATTTAGATTTTTTAGTTTATATTTCTTAATTGAATTCACCACAACCATTTTTCTTCTTTATTTTAGGCATTCACAGTTGATGCTGAGTGAAAATGCGATGGTGTGAGGCATCAAGGAACCATGAATCGAAGAGTATTACTTTGCTGAAACAAGAACTGATGCATCTGGGTGCGAGAGTAAAGCGGATTATGTGCTGGAGGCTACACACATGGGATGAGAGAAGGTTTTTATACCTATATGTTGCTATATTCTGGTTTGTTCAATATATCAGGCGATAAATATCTTGTATAATAATATGGCTGCATATTACGGAAGATTTAGGAGAAGAGATTGTAAATTATAAGGCACTTTTAGATGGGCTAAATGCTTCAAATTTGGCATTATTATAGATTTCTGCTCAGCCAATTGAAATAAATACGATACAATAAGAATTCCAATTTTTAGGAGCTGTTTTTTTCCCGTAATTCAGAATAAGCCAAAATTTACGATCGGATTATACGATACCTCAAGAATTCAATTTCTCTTTAAAATATTTTTAAATCAATTTACACTTAAAGTAAATAAATGAAAAATATAGCGCTACCTCTGAAAAAAAAAGTTTTAACTGGTACCTTCTGTAAGAATATTTTATTTCTGAGAATATAAGGCATTAATTTTCTCTTTGAACTTGAAAAGCTTTGTGATAACTCAACTTTTATAAAATGCATTTAATATTGATTATAAATTTATGAGAATATAAGGTGTTGGTTTTCAGTTTCAACTCTAAAAACTTTCTCTAATTTGATTTTATAAGGCATATTCCATTTTGTTTGTAAAGTTTATTAGCGTACTTCTATAAATTTTAACTTTTCATCAAATTCCACTTCTGTTAATAAGAATCTAATATTGTAAATATTTATTTATGAATTACAGAAGATATTTAAAAACCTTAGAAAACTTATTAAATGTGAAGGTTTCATATTGACTTCTGAGGCAGCACTGTATTAGCTCATGTTTGCAGACTTGTCATGCATTTCTATGGTGAATATCGTTCAGCAAATTGGATGTTGGAAAGTAATTAATTAAATTTAATCTTAAAATAGGAGCAGCCCTTAAAAAAGATTATTTGGATCAGGATGTTTTGTGTTCTACATATAAAATTTTACCAAGAGTGTTTGGCGTGGTTAAATAATTCCAGATTTAATTTAATAATTTAAAGAAATTTGGAGATAAATGTACAATATGCTTGAATTAATTCAGAAAATATTCTTTGGGTTTTTTGTGGTTTATTCGAGGCAGAAAAATTTCTGAGGCAATACAAATTCTATTCATTATTCAAGTTATCAAAGTCAGATAAAGAGTTTAAAATGTAAATGAAATTTCGGTTAGTTTTGAGAGTTTTGATTGAAAATCCGACTGAATGCCTTTGTAAGGGAAAATATTTTCATTGTGAAAAAATTATAATCTCCAATTATTAAGCCATTCATTGGAAATGGTAATTTAATTGTTCTTAATTCTAGGCAATATTTAGAAAAAGATTTAACTTTGTGGAGAGTTACATTTCTTAATTAAGAAAAATTGTGAAGGTTTTTTTATTCTTAATTAAAGTCAATATCCAGAAAAAAGAATTCCAAGTCTGTATACTAAAGTTCTTTTAATAATTCCATCAATATCCAATTTGCTAGACATTATTTACTTGTAAATAGGTTTCCAAAGGGTTGTGTTATTTATATTATTCAGAAAAATCGTAAATTCCTTTGTCTAAATGTATATAAGCTATTGCTTTTTCATTCTGTATAATTACTGCCATTTTTTTAAATCTGAACAAACCAGAATTAGCATTTTTGGGTATATATATATATTTTGTCTCATATTTTTTTGTAAGCTGCTGTGCTATTTTTCCTCTTTGTCACCAATAGAAATTGTTAAAATGATATTATCCTTGCCAAAGTGCTTTGTAAAAATGTCCAACTTTTATTGTAGTGTTTGCTGAATTGTAAATTTTTTTCTGCACTTCATGAAAATTTTTAAATGGCAATTTTGATTTGTGCTAATATTCAGAGCATTTTAAGTCCAGAAATTTTTTAAAGTCAGAGTCAGAAATTATTCTGTCCAAAATGTAAACAAATTAATGTTTTTGTCCTAATTTCAGAAAGCTTTTAAGTCGAAGAGTTAAAAATTATTCTAAGTCCAAATTGTAAACAGGTTAAAAAAATTAACGTGTTTACAATTTGGACGGAATAATTTTTAACTCCAAGACTTTAAAGATTTCTGAAATTAGGACTTGTCCAAAATGTAAACAAACATTTCTTTTGTCTAGAGTCAGTTTTCTTTTCAGTCCAGCATAAAATAAGTAGAGAAAATGTATTATTTCAGATTGTAAAATTTTTATTGAACTTGTATGTATACATTGTACATTATTTTCATTGCAATAAAGACATTTTATTATGATCAAAACCTGTTGACTCCTTTTAGATAGAAATAATTTCTTTTTCTCGGAGCCTCTTTTAGGTATCGTTGGACTTAAGGGGTTTTTTTAGGTATATTTTTGCTAGAATTAGCACACTTTTAGCCTAAAAATGACATTTTTGACCACAAATTCAGCCAAATTTTGCTGATTATTGAACAAATTATTCAACATTATGACAAGGGGTTTTTTTAGGTATATTTTTGCTAGAATTAGCACACTTTTAGCCTAAAAATGACATTTTTGACCACAAATTCAGCCAAATTTTGCTGATTATTGAACAAATTATTCAACATTATGACAAATTATTTACATTTCAACTATTCAACAGACATATTACATATAACACAATATTTTCAACTGTTATTCAACAGCTGACATAACTACATATATCACATGAAAAAATAAACCATCAAACACATTTTGCAGCTGAAATAAATTACTGAACAAGCACTTAAAGAAATTACTTGCTCTGATAAAAATAACTGCGACTGAGCTGTGGAAAAATTAATACAAGCATTTAGACTACAGAACAGCCGTCATCATTGACGAAATGCCACTGACGACAACTGCTCTGAGGTCGAAATGCATGTATTAATTTTCTCACAGCCCAGTCGCAGCTATTTTTATCAGAGGCAAGCGATTTTTCCAAGTGCTTGTTCTGGAAACACTTAAACATATCACATTATCAATGACCTTAATTACAATTAACAATGTCTCTTATTGGTCAAAATTGAATACACGCAACTGATTACAAATGGGAGCAATGTTTGCAGAAATGACGAAAAAATAATGAATCTCGCAAAGCAATGCTTAATTGGAATTACTTAAATGTCAGAATAACATTTTTATAAACCATTCCAAGTCAGAAATGAACTCCAAAAAATGCAGTTAAAATTTTATGGCATACCTATTTCAAATGTTTATAAAATTAAACCTCTTTATATTTGCCAAATTAATTTGCTTAAAATGCATTGAAATTACACCATGTACCTCAATTAGACGCTTGACTGTTTTTTAAAAACGTTAATTGCATAATAGAAACTCAAAGATTTACTTCTGATAATTTAATTTTTATAGCAACAAAGATTGAACTAAATACATTTTGTCTTTAAGAATTATCTTGCTTGGATTTAAAAATATAACATTAATGGAGGTAAGTTTATATTTACAACATCAAAAACATATTTGCTCATTTAAAGTTCAGATTCAAAGCTATTATGCAAAATATAACATTTAATCAAAGCAAACACTATTTATGAATAAATATAGCATATTCTCAAAGTTTGTCTTATATTTCCAGGTAATGTACAGTAAATGCATAAAATTAAATGATCTGAGGTTAATTTACATAAAATTTAAGTAGTAATTGCATTGCGTGACTCAACTCACTATCGTTAACAAATCACATTGCTCCTTATCAATAGCTTAACACTTTCATGGCCAATTTGTCAAATTTAAAAGAAAAATCAGCAAATCAAATCATTAAAAATTTATCAATAATTATATTTTTTAACATTATAAATGTGCAAAATGTAAGTAGCAATACATTATCGTTACAAAATATTTATTTAAAGACTTATATTTGAAGAATTTTCAATTGTAATTTATGAAAGTATTGAGTGCACGAAAAACTAAAGTATTTCATTAAATATTTGTATACAATTGAGTTATTTATGTTAATAAATTTAAAGAATTCCTTTTCAGTAACGCTTGTGTTAGAATAAGTCAAAATCTCATATGGAGTTTACCAAAATTATCGTTACGATAATTTAATGAAGATATTTTAAACAGCCATGAAATTGTTAAGTAATCTAAAATATAACTCATCCAACAAGAGACAACGTTAATATTTACATAGAGACCAACCTGAGAATCAAAACAATAACTACAAAATTGAGAAACAAAATAAATATCCTATAATTATTATACCAAATAGAATTGAATGAGCTTCCCACAATCTATATATATTTGCAAAAGTTTGTTTGCATGTCTCATTATGCATGCCATAAACTATAAGACATGAATAACTAAAATTTGGTACGATTATTATTAACATCTTAACTTGATGAATGTATAAAAGGTTTGGTCAATTGGTTAATTATAGTCAGTGCTATAATAACAATAATATAGGAGAATATAACATTTTATAATTCCACTAGAGATGCCTGCATTTTAAATTTGAAATGTCGGAATTTTTTATAAAAAACAAAGAAGCTTCAAAGTTTATTGTATATAAGGATTAGCTATGATGCTGGTCAACGCAGACATCCATGACATTTGACGGTGCAATGAGACACTATTACGTATGTTAACCTTCATGACAGCCTACTTAGACAACAAACCCATTCAGCGGCCGGGTTATGCAATCTTACTTTCGATACTACACAATTTATACAAGTGAAAACATTTACCACTTACTTTATTTGCTCACATTACACTGTGTTGGATGTGGTTTGGTTAATACAAAACGACAAACAACAGATGAACAAACAAAAAGAATTAATGCAACGAAAAACAAAAACAGTAGAAAAGAGAATTAAAATCACACAGAAATTCAATGCTCCGACTCTTAGAATGATTCTCTAAGCAAAGAGTTTTGTTAAAATAAATTTATGTCAAGTGAATAATACTTTGTTACAATAAGTGGACAATACTTTTGTTAAAACGTTACAAATTGCACTTGACAATGCCTTATCCCCCTCCCTCTGCTGTTCCCCCCCTTATCTCTCGCGAGGCAATAATATGAATCTCGAGCCTCAAAAATGACATTCGTTGTCCAGGAAACTTATCGATAAAAGTCAAAATCTGTCACATATTCGTTAAATATGCGTAATTTCAAAACATGTGGTGCATTACTTTCTGGGAAACCCTCGTACAATGTTGTGTGAGACAGACGCTCCTTTCTAGGAACCTGGTATTATCTGAATTTTTAAAGAACGTTTATTTTGAACTCTTGAACATCCCGCATATAACTGTCCATGCGTAAAGCAAAGCTACCGTATGGTAACTGACTTAAGAAGTCACCTCTCTACTCTGCGTGCACGGGGATTTCCCTTCTAGGAAGCGCGCTCACCTTCAATGCCCCTCTATTCTAATGGAATTCGTTCCCCTCCACTCTACATATTACCTCCGATCACTGAGGCGTAAGGTAACTTCTAGTAATTTTCAATTGCTACATTGGGCGGAACTACCTGTACTCTACATGCACGTTCTCTACCGGAAGCTTAGAGAACGAACTCCACCTGGCAAAAAGCGTCACCTCACAAAATGAATCGACTGCATTGATTGCCAATTTTAATTACGAATACTCGAAATATTTTCCAACACTTTCATTTATATCAATTAAAATATGAAAAAATTTCCCAAATAAAACTTAATTCAAGCATAGATATAATTTTTTGTTCATAATTATTGCCATAATTTGAAGTCACGATGATTTAAAACATAACCTGAGCAACGCTGGGTAAATTTGCTAGTTATTTATAAGCAAAGAACTTTGCAATACCATTTTAATTTAATTTATTCACCAGAGAACTATATAAAGACGTCTGTGTTGCATTGTAAAATAAATTCCAATAATTACTCCAAGATTTGATGCACAAAAACGATTACAGTGTAATTTTCCTAATAAACGTTTAATGTGACTAAATCTTAAAAGGATATTTTGTAGTTTAATTTACATTCTTCGTTAGAAATAATTTTATGAACTCTGAATTTCTCAGATTCACTACAAATATGTTGTCAACAATTTGTTGCTAACATACATTAAAGTTATGGTAATTTAATGTTGTGCTTATGCAAACTGTATAATTATAAAATATCAGTTGATTACTTCGTTTAAAAATTAGTACAAGAGTTTAAAATAACACTAATATTTATAATGAGATTTTAAGATATAAACAAGTTAGGAAAGTGTACACCGTAACACAAATGGGTGCATTTTGTGCACTGGAGTATTTGAAAGAAATTATTTACGTGTTTGGAAGGGAAATAGCATTATAAATTCTTTTCTTCGTCATAAATAATCCATTTTCTTCCCATTTAAAAATATTAAATGCATATGTAAGGAAATTAAACATATTTCCGTGAGATTGTTTACGTTAGCAACAATGAAGAAGTAACCATGCTAGAAAATTTCAAAGTTCAACTCAAATTAAGACTCTTGTTCGATTTTCTCGGAAACGGCGACTCCTACGATGAAAATGTAAAGGAAAAGAAATATCCTACTTTACTAGTTCTACAAGTTTTACTTGATAAATATTTTGATATGACCGATACTTTACGAGATATGAGGGAAAGTTCATATTTTATCACCAGTAAAGTGGTACCCCTGATCGGCTTACGTGACTCATTTATGTGATTTTCTTATTATCTTTGACTGTAAGTCCTTAATATCAAATTTCATGAAAATCTGCTTGGTAGAAGCAGATAACGAACATGCGGATAGACCAGATGGAGACTAATACTAATAGGCGCTTATGCTGGAAGCAAAACGCACCTGACAAATAACCTTGCATGTAATTACATTTACAGATACACATACATTATTAAAAATTTTCTTTAATGACAAGAATGATATGTTACTTATTTGTTCGATATACAAATAGAAGGTGCTTGCATTCTGTAAGCCTTTCAAGTCATTATTTATGGCTTTTGCAAAGTAAAAATTCAAAACTAGTTAAATAAATAAAACAACTTCAAGTACACATTAGAATAAACTTCATTAGCCCACTGATTCCCAATGAAAAGACAAAACTGATAACGTTTTGATTCCGATGCAAATGAATTGGAATATTTCGAGGCGGTGCTTACTGTAAAAGAGAGACTGACTGATATTATTCACTTCTTTCGGTAAATTGTGATGAGATTAGCCACGAGGAAGTGTACCATCTGAAACAAAAGTACCACGAAGCCAACGAAAAGGAAGAAATCCACAGTACATTGAAACCTCTGCATACTGGACCTTGATGGAACGTACTTAGGATGTAACGGACAGAATGTCCGGCGATGCAAAACAGTTAAATGATGCCACTAATACATTGTGTCTCATGCGGACCTATCACATGTGCGTTATTTGGAAGGCCTAATGAATACATCGCAACATTATAACTAACGTATATCACGGCGTATAAGTCGACCTTTGAAGCTTAAAAAATTTTCCTAAAACTTAAAGTCGACTTATACGACGAATACAAAATTGTAAACTTTAAATTACAGATAAATAACATCGATATTTACTAACAAGGGGAGGTCATAACATTAATATTGAAATTCGTAAAACCCTTTTAGGAGGTGAAACTAGAACTAAAACATCATCTATATCTCTCTGCGTTTTTGCCAATGGGCCCTTGTTTAAAAGATATTAACAATTTAAATTCAGGTGTAAGCATGGATGCAACATATATCATTAACCTTACGGTTACAAAACAGAAGCAGCAATACCTTAATTGGTAGAATGAATGTCTAGTAGTCGGATGGGCTGGGGTTCGATCCCAGCAGCCAGCATTTTTTTTCAGAAATGGTCTGTATATATATTTTAACTAGTAAAATTGTATTATTATTATGTCTTCATTACATTTTTGTTTTTTTTTTTCGCAATTTTTTGATCATTTTTTCTTTTTCACATACGTACTTGATTTATTTGCACTTTCCACATGTAATTATAACATTATAATTATAAATAAATAATACAACTTAGAATGTTATAATCATTACTTGATTGTTTATTAAAATATCAATTCCTTAATATGACATTTATGAAATGTTTATTATGGACAATTACCTTGTTTTTTTAAATGTATCATCCAAAGTATTGTAATACTGTAGAAGTAAGTGAGATAGAAGAGGTACACTTCGATAGGAATTAACCATACTAATTGCAAGTTATGATTATATGTGGAATATGCAAATAAATCAAGTACAAAAAAGTACGTGAAAAAAGACAAAAAAATAATCAAAAAATATGCGAAAAAAACATTTCCTTTTTTGAAAAGGGGAATAATGTAATCATCAAAACCATCCTTATGCCTGCCAACGTGATATTATATTGAATTCCACCACCGTAGATATTGATTGCGATAACTAGGTGCAGTTAAATTTGATAGCATCATTAACAGCCGACATCAATCAAATCACAGGAACCATTATTTAGTTGGTCAAGCTCTCTGAGAATAGCAGTTTCTTATTGGTTGAAATGAAAACACCTGTCAAATGGAAGGCTCAAGAAGAATAGCACGGACTCAAAACTATATTCATATATTTTTTTATTACTATGTTTATTTCTGTATCTTGTTAAAACTTGGATCGTACAGGACCTTGATTTAGCCTGGCGATGATTTCATGAGAAGTATTTTTAAGTGAAACAAAGGGGGTCGACTTATACTGCGAACATATACTTAATCTAGTATTTTCAAGTTGAAAATTCAAGGTCGACTTATACGTCGCAATATATGGATATATATACATATTATAATGTATATAATTACTGTATATACTCGTGTATGATGCGTCCCAGTGTATAACTGCCGTGTATAATGCGCACTCGTACTTTATTCCAAAAAATCCCGACTTTTTCTTATACCACGTGTATGACACACATCCTTCATTTTTGGGAGGTATGTAAATATTAAAACGTTTGGACTTGTCCATAAGTGTATTACGTTCAATAAGCTCCATATTATGTCTAAGAGAGACATCGTCAATAATTAAAGCGACTGAGTTGAGATGGGAGCAACTTCATACAGTAAGTTGGGCAAAGTGATGCCGTGTAGAAAACCGCAGCGCCACTGTTGCCAATGCTTTTACATCAGACAAAAAGGGATCTATAAAATAGTTTTGATTTAAAGTGGACGTTGGTTCTCTCTTTCCTATCTCATTCTAAAACTGTTTAAGAGAAGGAACAACATAAAAATTTAACAAACAAATCTGGAAACAGGAAACGCGACAGGTAGGATTAAATTCACACACGAGATTCTATGGGTTTTAAATTACTTACATTGTCAATCGTACATACTAGAATCATTAACTAAATAAAATTATTTCAATTTGCTTATTCTATGTTTTTTTTGTTTTTGATGTGTTTTGCAGGAAGACTTATCTTGTGATTTTGCAAAAATTACAGCAATCAGCTGATGAGCTAGTGAAAAGCGGAATAATTGGAGAGGATGGGATTATAAATGTATAGAAGTAATTAGGTGTTCTATACATATAATTATGTATGTATAACCTGGAGTATCAATAATTATTGTGCTTTTCTCATTAATTAACCCAAAAAGCGTGAATCTGGTGCGAGGTAGGTTCCTATTTTAAGTGCAGAGAAGTGTTACCTGCGTATAACGCGCACCCCTACATTATGACCTGAAAATGTGGTCTTCAAACAGCGCGTTATACACGAGTATATATGGTAGATACAATGTATAATTTATTGGTGCAGCAAATCCGCAAAAATTAATTGTTCCTGCGTTTGATCATTGTGACTGGTTGAAATTGACTGACTTGCGTTACTCGTGGGGTTTGTTTGTCTTAAAACATTCTTTGTATTCATTGTTACTTTCTGCCCCATTTCCACCAGGGTCCGGAAAAATCTAAAATCTCGAAAAAGTATCCCAAGTTCCATTCCTAAGAATAATTCCTTTCAAATAAGAACGCAAGGGAAAATCAATTTTTCTTACGGTCGCTATAATTTATTTCATTCTTAATTATGTTCTTATAACAATATGCTCCTGCTAGCACACAGCAAGCACCTTTTACTAGTAAAATATAAAAATTAATACGATTCCTATTTTCCTAAATTAATTAGAAAACTCTGTGCTATTACTTCATGCGCTCTAACAATTTGTATGAATATATAGCGGAGTAAAACACTGTCCTTCATAACATGTGCACTTTAACAATTTAAGGCAACACATACGTTTCCTTCGGATGTTTCGGATATAACAGACAGGCCTTCCCCTCCTTTTAGTCCAATATATCGAGGCTTCACTGTATGTATGTAAAGAATGCGATGTCGGACTGTGTACAATACCACGTTTTGCAATATACCATACACGAAAACGTATCAAGTATATAATCGCAAGCTCTGGAATAATATAAATTAAAATAGTTATAACAAATCCAACGTATATTTTCAATCCTTTCAAACTTTTACAAACCTATGCCAACAGGTGCTTCTGATGGAATCTTAACTTAGTACTTAAAAAGAGTTAAAAATGAAACAATCTTTTGTTATTCTAAAAGCTCCCAATTGCAAGCGCAATCTGAGTTTATATAAACATTTGAAATACAGTTGGACCTCTATAACCGTCACCATTGATAATCGTTGTTTCGATCAACCCTCATTTGTCGCCAAATGGTACAAAAAAATTAAAAAGTTCCGATGCCAGATTGCACTGTGACAGAGAGAGGAAGATTCCTGGCATTGCCTCCGATTCAATTAGTGCCAATTAAACCTTCAAATAAGTGAAAGAATAGCATTATTTGCTTCACGCTTTAATTTAAGCATCGAAATTAATGCTGTAGCAATGTCAAACTTTATAGATAGCAACAAAAATATTTACGGATAATTATCCAGTTAATAACAATTTAATCAAAGCAATTGATCTTATTTTAAATCTTTCGAATGCTGGAATCTTACTTTTTCAGTAAGTAAAACTATTAAACATCTATAATGCTTATTAAGGCAAATTGTCTCATGCATAAATTTAAAATTAGATGAGAATAAGGACGTACGTTATTTTTTAACAAATTATAAGTTATATGGTTATGTCACCTTCGTAGATAATCTAAATGACAAAGAATGTTAGGCGACGGGCTACGTTTATTCAGGAGCAGCATGAAAACATTTGTTTTAGATTGATAACCTAGAACTCGCCGAAACTTATCTTCTCTTCTTTGTTAATCTAAATAAACGGTTGCGTTGATTGATATATGAGAAAAAGGACATATACTTCAATTAAAAGAAACAAAGAAAATTAAAAACATAAAAGTTTGCAATCAATTACCGTGTAGCATTAATTTCCTCTCTAATTTGACTTTTAAAATACAGATTTCTTACTGACTTTGCACAATTAATTGTCAATATGCACACACAGCCTCGCCCTCAGCGAGATTTGTACCCGCTAACCTTACCTATACTGGGGAAATGCATTATCAGAGTTAAATACGAATTATTGAGTTATATGTGAAATATTGAGACCAACTTATTCTACACAATTCTTAATTTTTTATAATTGAAAAAACAGTGAAAACACTGTGCGGGTACAGCTAGTACTCCGTTAATTCATCAAATAGAACTTATAATTTTGTTTGTTTAGTTTACATAACAACGCTTTTACTCATTATTACCTCTGACGGTAAAGCACTATCAATTGCAATTTCCCAGGTTGTTGTTACTATCAGCATTTTAATTACTACAAATATAACTTTTAATTAAAGTTTAAGGCAATAATAGCCCATTAATTCATCAAATGGAAGAAAGAAGAATATAACGAGGTCTTTGAAACTGTGTAATTTTTACTTATGTACCAATGACGTGAATCTAAATTGATTCTTTTGAAAATTTTAATGTCAATCTGATTCAAACGTACTTCATTGCGTCATTTTATGTTACTTGTCGCCACCTGGCAGATCCAGCCACCTTGTGACTAAATGAATAAATAAATAAATATTATAGAGACAGAAGAAGATAAAGAAGAACGACATAGAAGAGAAAGAGTGAGAAGATCAATACTGACAGATGAGCAAAGGCAAACAGCGAGAGAGACCATAACCGAAATCAGGTAACAAAGAAGAAATGAACAAACTGAAGAAGGGAGTAATATAAGAAGAAGCCAAAACAGAATCGATGCAGCCAACGGCGGAAGGCGAAGAAACGACACAAATTTAAACTCAGCAATAGGAAACGGATTAGCTATTCGACGAGATGATTCACATTTAGGAAAAATGGATAAAGAATGTCAAAATCGTAGAGCTTTGTTTTTTAATAACCGAGAAAAGCATAACAGATGCTGGTACGAGAAGAGCACTTCCGCAGCTTCCAGATATATTAAAACTGCCGTAGAGAGAAAATACCCCTAAGACTAATGTAGTTTCTGCACATGCCAGGACATGAAATATATATATTTAAAGCGGGAAGCTCATTAGTTCTAATTTGAAATGCAAAATCAATCACACTCACCCATCTTCTTTCTTGATATCGCAAAGCAGAGCTGGCCTGAGGAAGACGTACGATGCTGGCTGCGTTTTCAGACTTCATTCTTCGGAGGCACGCATCTGAAACAACGACAGAAGCAACTCAGAAATCTCGCACCCAAAGGATAAAAATTCTACAAAACCTTAACAATAACTTTTGATTTGAAGTTTATAAAGTAATGGAAACTGGCTAAAAATGTATTATTCATACGTTTTTAAAAACACAGATTCTCATTTTATGAGGTAAACTATAATTTTTACGTTCAAAACACAATATATATTGATAACAAACCCTTAATTAATCCTACGTTAAGAATGTAACGCCATAACTTGGCTATATTTGCCCATAAACAAATCCGTCCTTGCAAAAAACTTTACCAACTCTTCACAGAAAATGATACTTTACAACGATAAAATCACTCATTAAACATGTTATGCGGTAACAAAATGTTATACATAAGGACTAATTTATAAGAATAATTACTCCATTATACATAAATATGATAAATATAACATTTACTATATACATATATATACGGTAAAGATATTTCAACTATAAATCAAAGATGAATAGAGAAGTTATTTAAGATTTCCTTACCTTTGAAGATATAAATCCTCGAGGAGATTGACCAGGACAGCTGGATCACACAATAATAACAGTACATTTATTTTCCAGAAGATCATAGTTACATGGCAAATCAATAAGACAAACTCAATCACAAAAGAAAATACAAAGTAAAACAATATAACAGCACGAGTGGACTAAAGAAAAACAATAATACATCAAAACATCACCATAAATTACAATTAAGTGGCAAAACAGGGCATACTGAATAATTACATATACAAATTCACATATCATTGATTTACAAAATAAGAAATAGTACTATTAAGAGACGTTAACTAATGTCCAGTAAGCAATGTGAAGATTACACACATTGAAACTATAAAAAACTTTAGATAAAACTTCACTTCACTTAAAGTGTCTTAAAACGTACACAAATCAAACTAAAAGTACATATTTAAAAACTGCTGTCAAAATGCGTCACATGGACCACTGTTTTCGAAGAATAAACGGCCAAACTTTTGTCAAGATCAAAACTACCAACATTAAATTTCGAATACAATAAAAAGGTCTAGTTTTTTCCTTCTAAAATAAATAAAATAAAATAACCAAAAGTATTAAAACACTGCTGTGAAAATGATTATCACGTGGACCAGTTTTCGAAGAACACAAGGCCAAACTTATATCACGATCATAACTATCAACATTAAATTTCGAATACAATAAAAAGGTCTAGTTTTTTCCTTCTAAAAAGGTCTGATGGAAACATAAAATAAATTTCGAACGGTATTACGCACATAACAGATAATCTCGTCAGCCATTTTAAGATTTCTATGAAACAACAAGAAGTAACGCGCAGGCGCGCAGGCTAACCAACATTTCGTCTTATAAAGCAGGATATTTACAATTTCGACAAAAAAACCACAAAAAATAAGCAATTCCTTTTTATATCTTGATTTCACATTTTAGTAGGAACACAATTATAACTTATTATAGGATCGATAAAATTTGCTTAAATGTTATAAATTACTTGCAGTAAATCAAATTTATTGGCATTAAACTTTTGCTTTGCAAACCTAAATTTGGATTCGTCATGGAGAGGGGTAAAAATAAGGCATTAAAATATATTTTCACATTGCTTAAAAACCGACAATGTAATTAATTAAGTAATAACGAATTTTTGGTCCAAATACGATTGCATTTTTTGGTAACATTTATTTTTCTGTAGGACATGTCTTCATAAACAATTACATGGGTAGTTTCTGCGACATTTACAAATTATGCGGAAACAATTATTAGTTATTAAAAACTATTCACGAGTGTAATTATAAGAATAGCAATTATACTCCGGAAAATACTTTCAGGTTTTTATCTTATCCATGTACTTTGGAAACCTGTGGTATATTCAATTGATACCGATAAAATATTCGTATAAATTTGAAATGTAGGTACCTACCGTAGGAACCTACTGATTTACAAACACAGATGTCCGGAACAGGTAGAAAAATACACTTGTAATTGTCCTAACTAAGATACTCTATTTAGTAAGTGAATTAGCCTTCATAATGCACTTAAGAACCATAAACAAGTTAGGAAAGCGTACAACGTATCACAAATGGGGCGCGTTTCGTGCAATGGAGTATTAGAAAGCAATTATATACCTGTACGTAAGGGAAATAGCGTTTAAAAGTCCTTTTCTTCATCATAAATAATCCATTTTCTTCCTATTTAATAGTATTACATGCACACGTAAGGAAATTAAACGTTTGTTTGGGAGATTGTTTATGTTAGCAACAATGAAGTAACCATGCAAGAAATTTTCTAAGTTCAACTCGATTTAAGACTTTCTTGTTTGATTTTCTCGATAACGGCTACTCCTACGATGAAAATATATAGAAAAGGAAATACTCTACTTTATTAGTTCTACAACTTTTATTTGAAAAATATTTTGATATGAACAATATTTTACGAGATATGACGAAAATTTAATTTTTTGTCTCTAGTAAAGTGGTACCCCTGATTGGCGTACGTGATTCATTTTTGCGATTTTCTTATTATATTTGATTGAAAGTCCTTAATATCAAATTTCATAAAAATCCGTTCTGTAGAAGCCGAGAACGAACATGCGGACGGACGGACGGACGGACCGACCGACGATAATAGGCGCTCACGCTGTTAGCGAAACGCGCCTAAAAACTAGGGCGAGTCCTTCTTCACGGTAACCTTCCACCTCATTTCCTATTTGAAATCCAAAAACTCACGTAATATATTTTCAAAAAAAAACATTCGTGCGTCAATTTCCAACAAATCCTTTATCTAATTTTACAATTGTCCGTCCGTCTTTCTCCATTTGTATCTCCCATTATTACAGCTAATGCCTGTCGCATAAGTATATACGGATCATCCTTTGCATCAATTTATAGAAATTTATAAAATTTTATTATTGTAATATTATCGTATATTTCATAAAGGTAAGCTCCTCTCCATTATGAATTTTACACTAATAATAATAATACTTGATTTACGGGACAAGCCCTTTTCCTAAAAAAACAATCAGAAATGTATTAAAAATAAGCTAAAATATTTAAACGTGCGTTGAAATACAATATAAACCATTAAAGCACAATAATAAGAAAAACTATCTCACATAAAAATCACATCCTATAAAAATTATACTCAAAATCCATCTGACGATATAACAGTATCGTACAATTTAAGTTAAATATGCAGGTAGAAACTTTTGTATGAACTCAACATTAACTAGGATATGTGCTAGTTATAATAAGTACTTCTCTAATCTAGACATTTTTATCAGAAAGTCTGAGTATATAACATAATTATCGACTTTATTGGGGTAGTCAATAAAAGATATGTATGAATTTATAATTTCACTATTGTTTGAAATTATGTACACTCATTTCCAAAAGTCGAGCGACACGGCTCGGTCACGCCACACACAGTCCGGAGCTGAAAGTTCCGAGTATGTTGGTACCCATTGCTTGAGGGGAAGCAGGAGAGGGGCATGATAGTGAGGTGGAAGAGTGAGGAGGTGAGTTTCGAAGACAGGGTTGGCGTGCTGGAAGAAATGAACGGAATCAGAGCCTATGAGACAAAACCCATTCAACAGTGCGAGGGCATCCAATCCAACTCGGAAAAAAGGAGTCTCGGTGGTTGCCTTCGCATGCCAAGGGTAACAAGAAAACCTCCGAGAGAAGGAGGCGTGTAAAAGGTTCGAAGTCCACAGTGATGTCTTACAATGGGATAGGGAAACATAAATGAATATGCCGCGGCTAGAAAGCACTTTCGGAAAAGATGCAATATTTTCATCTTTGTGAGCGTTATTAATGCGAAATGCTAGGCTGCACTTCACTTCGGAAAGCGTAAAAAATCATCAATGGGTCAAGGGCGAAAATTATATAATACTCCATAAATTAGGATAACAAAAATGAAAGAGGTTGATTTAGTGGAGATCCTGAATGAGCATCTTCTGCCTTATGTCAGAGAGATAGTGCCAGACGGCGAAGACGTGGTAGTAATACAAGATAATTAATTCATCGTTAGATACGACCGGTGTAACTCGACAATTTTTTTGACCAGAACTGGAATATCAACGTTCTGCCCTGGCCAGCTCGCTCGCCGGAATAAAATTTTTATTCCACCGTACTGTATCACTCAAGCGTCAAGAAATTGTCAGCACGAAAATTGCTTTTTCGGGAGAACATTAGGAAATATTTACATCCTTTATCCAGTCAGTTTTACCAAAACTCTAATAAATGGAAATTTATCACATGTAGCACTTTTCTCACAGATAGTGGATACATTTTATAATGACTTTATTTAAATTTTCGAATAAAAATTTTATTCTAGCAGCATTTAATAGGCAATGAAAACAATGAAAGATTATTTAGTGTTTTATTTTAGTATTTAGTGAAGTCTCAGCCTGAGTCGATCACTCCTTGCATTCGACGGTTAATGAACCGTAAAATTTTCACATATTTGTGGCCGTCGTCCGATTGAGCCCCAGAGTTCCATAACATTCTCTTCAAGAGCGGCTGCCGTCCTCAACTTTCCTTCCGTCCACTCATTCACCATTATACCCCATAAGTTCTCAATGGGATTCATATCCGGCAAGCGAGCTGGCCAGGGCAGAACATTGATAATCCAGTTCTGGTCAAAAAAATTGTCGAGTTACACCGGTCGTATCTAACGATGAATTAATTATCTTGTATTACTACCACGTCTTCGCCGTCTGGCACTATCTCTCTGACATAGGCAGAAGATGCTCATTCAGGATCTCCACTAAATCAACAGCTCTCATTTTTTTATCCTAATTTATGGAGTATTATATAATTTTTGCCCTTGACCCATTGATGATTTTTACGCTTTCCGAAGTGAAGTTCAGCCTAGCATTTCGCATTAATAACGCTCACAAAGATGAAAATATTGCATCTTTTCCGAAAGTGCTTTCTAGCCGCGGCATATTCATTTATGTTTCCCTATCCCATTGTAAGACATCACTGTGGACTTCGAACCGTTTACACGCCTCCTTCTCTCGGAGGTTTTCTTGTTACCCTTGGCATGCGAAGGCAACCACTGAGACAGTCCTTTTTTCCGAGTTGGATTGGATGCCCTCGCACTGTTGAATGGGTTTTGTCTCATAGGCTCTGATTCCGTTCATTTCTTCCAGCACGCCAACCCAGGCTTCGAAACTCACCTCCTCGCTCTTTTCTCCCCTCACTATCATTCCCCTCTCCTGCTTCCCTGAAGCAATGGGTACCAACATACTCGGAACTTTCAGCTCCGGACTATGTGTGGCGTGACCGAGCCGTGTCGCTTGACTTTTGGAAATGAGGTACATATCTTGAAAATGAAGGAATATATGATTGTTATCTGCCTCTCTTCTTTTATAAATATATTTCATTCGTTGTTATTGGTAATACATAACTACAATTGTATAACTATATACCATTGTTACTTGCCTTATTTATAAATAGTTCATAGGTTGTGTTTGATAATATATATATATATATATATATATATACACACACATGTATATATATACCATTTTCAATCCAATAACAACACTTTTCAAGTCAATAACAACACTTTCCAAGTCAATAACAACACTTTTCAAATCAATAGCAACACTTTTCAAATCAATAACAACACTTTTCAAATCAATAACAACACTAATTAAAATAACCTTCAAGGCTCTTCAAACCATAACGGCATTTCTTACTTGCAATTGCGATTCTTATTTATATTATTAAAGTTGAAGGTAATAATGCTTTAATTAAAGTCATTGTATTGTTTTAAAGGTTCTAACTTTAAATTATGGTTACAATTAAGATAAATGTCATCTCATGACTTTTTAAGACCTAATCTGCATTTATTGTTATTTTATATAATATAATATATTTATCTTTAGCGTTTTCAACATGTATGTTTTTCTATTTTTATTTTTAATTTTAGAAGTGCAATACTGGCTCACAATGAAAACACTGTTTTAGTCTAATGTTTAGTGGACAGATGGCAAATCGTTTGGCAGTTCAATCTATTAAAGGACTCCTAATCACAAAATATAATTTTAAAATTTTGTCATGTATACAGTTTTAGGACCATATACTAATTAATGATGTAGAATTTAAAAATGTGGGCAGCTTAGAAAAAATATTAGATAATTTTATAAAACTTTTCATTTACTTTTAATGTTGCATTATTTGTGTATTACTGAGCCATTGTTAATTTATATAAAAACGCCTTGTACATTTAAAGTAAATTCCTATTAATACTTTTTTCTATTGTCCTGTTTTTCGCTTTATTTCTTTTAGCAATTTGTCCTCTTTTCATGAAGTCAAAATCTGGTCACTCGATCAGATGAAATCAATTCATTTCTCAGAAATAGTATCTGTTAAACAGTTAATTAAATTTCAACTTCCTCCTTAACCTTTTAGCAGCCATAGGGTGATATATACAGTTATTAACATAATTTTTGAGAATTGCCAAAATATAAAAGTTCGGATTGAGACACATTTATAATTTTTTTTCTATTTTCCTACACGTAGTAAGCTCTTGGCAACAGTCCATTGTGTTATTAGTTTTTATAAACTTATAAAGAAGAATTTGTCATTCCTAACCAAATATACAAGTCACACACCCAAAAACAGTAAACATCACACCCAAGGTCCAAAATGGTCCATGAACTAGCACAATGCAGATAATTTGCAACCTTTTATTATTTAGTATGTACCTGCATACATCTTTTTTGTTAATTCATTGTTCATTATGTTCATATTACATTTTTTGTCTATGTTCAATTGCATATTTTCATGGTTTACAGTATTGTCTATACTACTTCGTGTATGTTAAGATTTTCTTATACTTAGTCTCACTTTTTTCTGTTTGTGTAATACCAGTTGAGGATACATTTCCACATATTTTGTACTTTTCCATGTGTGATCTCTGTTGAATTGCTAATGTTTGAATTGAGATTTGGCAACTGTTTGTTTTATCTGGTACTACTTTGTAATGTAACTGTGCCATCTTTCTGAGTGTATATCGCAAATAATTTGTGATGTTTGCAAAAACCTTTTTGCAATCTCAGCTGAAATGCTACAGAATTGTTTCTCACTTAAAATACGGCATTTACTTGTTATGTGTACATCTAACGAAGCTTAAATAAAGAAATATCAATAACGTACAATAATTTTGTTGTTTTTTCAATTTTATATTTCTATTTAAAATTTTGCGATCATTTATATTAAGCATTTTACGAGGAATAAATAACCTGATATTTTAAACGCGCGCGCTTGGTGCGACGGTGGTGCCATCTATGAACAAATGTAGTCGTAACTTGAACCTATTTCCCACAAGAGTAAGATGCACAGGGCTGGTCGGGACCAATAACTGCGTGAAGTTTATTTCGCGTATATTATCGATCGGCGGGATCGAAATCTCGAATTAATCGAGACTTGAACAATCGGGAGTCGCATGTATTTTGGTTTTTCGTTAATAGTTGTAATTATAAAGTTGTAGAGAATAAAAGTCAATAGAAGTTTTATTTGGAACATTTTTTTCATAAAGCCGATAGTTTAAGAGATATTTTGATTTTTCTTCTAAATTTACGTTAAATACGTCGCTAAGTGATACCATTGTTTCCACTGCTATGATAATACTTTCTAATTGTTGATAGCGGTGTGTACGCCTCCAAGGGTGATATTAATTACTCATAGATACTTTGTTATCTATAGAAGCAGTTGACAATTTTCTTTGTTTTTTTATGTAATAAAGATTATTGATAATATTTTAAAATTATTCTCCAGTGCAATCGCTAATAATTGTTTCTGAGACCGCTGACGTTGAGAGTAATCATATTCATTGCTCTGTATGGAGAAAGTCATGTGTTGGTCCGTCAGCTTTTTATAAAAAGTTCAATGAATGTAAATAAGCATGAAATTGAGGAAGTGACATTAATCAAAATACAAGTATTAAACAATTATATTTTAATAAAGACATTGGTTTATTTAAGGCAAAGCAAAGGTATATACAGAATGTATAAACGTTGATAACAAAGTTAACGGATTGCAGGCAGTAGCGCACACAGAATTCTCTCAAGGGGGGGAGGAGGTCCGAAATATTGACAAGCACAAAAGTTGTATACAAGTTTTATCAATTTTGCGTATGGCATTGTTCATTATATTTAAGTTAAAAACAAAGGGGGCAAACCGTCTCCTATTCCTCTCTGACGGCGCCCATGAACCCAGATTTAAAATAACGATGTATCCACATTTTAGAAAAATCACAATTTTCCAGGGGAGGGAGGTCCGGACCCGGTGCCCCCCCCCCCCCCCCCCAGGAAACTTTTTCTTGAGAGCGGGCCCGCCAATAAGCCCGGGCCCCAGTTATTTGCACCAGTTACTATCCCCTCTTCCGGGCCCTGGGTAAGATATAATATTTCATTCTCAAGTAAGAGCCGCAATCAATAAACCGAAAAATTTGAGCATGCCTGAATGGATGCACATGGAAAGAAAGAGGAACCACAGGAGGAAGGGTCTTGGGAAATCCTGTATCTTCCTCAGACTTTCTTGCCTTGAGACTGCAAGGGGAGAGGGCGGGTGAGAAGGCTCAAGTTGGGGAAAACCAAGGATAGCGTAAATATAAGACAACTAGAATAATAACCCGTCATATGACGGGTAACATTAAAAATTATAACATACTGGCTTCATTAATTAATTAATAACAAAACAATACAGGTTGCATAGCAACTCATGCTAGCTTAAGCGTTCAAATCACAGAAAATACACACTTTTACGTATTTTTTAAATTTTAAGAGGCAAGATACAATAAAAGACCGCTGCAATAAAATAATTTAGAATTTTGTTCGTCCTTTCGTTCTCGTTTGAAGTTTCTAAGTTAATATTTAGGAATTTTAATGAGCAAATGAAAAAATGTCTGCATGGTCAAAATCGTTTTTCCTGTGCTTTTAAATGGCAATACGAAAAGATACCTGGAGTCGAACCAAGGATACTTTATGTAAAAGTAATAGCATTTTCTAGTAGATAATGTGATCATCTAAGAACACACCAAATTTCAAATCTCTAGCTGCTTCCAGTGCTGAGATATTGATAGATTCTAAGAGGATTATACACACAATAGGGATCTTTAGGGAATTATTTTCTGCATATTTGTTTTGCTTATGTTCTTATTTAATTATGTGCTTCAAAGACTTCACCCAGTCAAGGTGCATGTTTATAAAAAAATTACCGCAAATGGTTATAAACCGTGGCAATTTGGTATTTTATTAGTCATGTTTCATGTGAAGTCTGTCATATATCACCCCGTCAAGCATTCTCATAATTCGTCCAACATTGACATCTTGACTAGTGACGTGCATAAATAAAGAACAGTGAGAAAGGAAAAGTTTTTTTAAGTAAAAATATGTATATTTTACCATTTGGAAAAAAATTTTAATACTGACAAAATTTCTCTAATTCTATTATTTTTCCAGTGTAATGTGGATTTCATTTTCTCTTCTGAATATCTTTATATTGTTGTGAATTTTCAACTAATATAGTTGGAAATTAACATTGTTCTCCTAATGCTTCTCTGAAAATTTCACTAACTTCTCACATATAAAGCTCTTACAGTGTCTAATTCATTCTTAACTTCAGTTACCAAAAGTTTGCATGTGATTATAATAATGTTTTGAATTACGAACTGAATTTTTAAAAAAATGAAAATCATCGTATTCACAAGTGCTGTGGCTTTTCTCAGATTTTATTTTTATTTTACATTGAATTAGTGCAATTGTCCATCAAAAATGACAGGTGGGCATGAGTGAAGCACAAAACTACCAACTAATATTAAGAGTTCAAGATGTAGATCTTAACTGAGAGTTAATTCAAATTAAAACATACATAAACAAGTCCATGGCACATTCTCAACATTTAATGTGTTTTATGAAATAAAAGAATACATTCTCAATATATATTTCTTGTTGGTGATAGCCATGTTTCACGATTTTGAAATCTTTCTTTAAGAAATACTGCTTATTTTGGATTCCTTGAAATATGCCAGCCTAAGGCAGGAGAATCTGTAGTGGTGACGGGAGCTGCAGGAGCAGTTGGGTCTCATGTTGGGCAAATTGCCCACATCAAAGGCAAGGAGAATTAAAATGCTTAAGTCTTTTAAGGGCAGTTGTGATGTTCTATTCTTTGATCAAGTTTTGGTCAGCTGTTGGAATATCATTTGTCTTATTTTCTATATTGTTTATGGTAGTTTTCAAATTAATTTCAAAAGTAACATGAGATAATTTTCTGAAATTTAATTTGTGACCTTTCCCATCTGACAATAAAACTTCATTATTGTTTCTAAGTATTACATTTATGATTATGTTTTAATGTCTTTTTCACTGTTCAGTTGTATTACCATTTCTTTCAGCGTGATTGTTTATATAACATTTATTCTGACTTAAAATAATGTATCACTGTAAAACCTGCCATTATTATCTGATTTGAAATTTAACCCATTGATAACAATGATTCCTAGTTACGGTACTGGCCCAAGCTAAAAAATTGGAGGGTGTGAAAATGAAATACTTTTTTGTAAATTCAAATTACAAACCAATAAAAATGGTATATTATATTATATATGTTAAAACAATATATTTAACAAAACAGTTATTTAGAAAGTGGAATGTTCAATCTTTTCACCTGGAAAAATTTTCCATGATCTTGTCCATATTAATTTCTTAATGTGTTTTATTATGTACAAAGAATTGCTAATTTTTGCATGTTCCTTCACTAAGATTTTGCACTTCTAAAATTTTGCAGCAGGTGGTTTTCACCCTTCACAGCTATGCTAACAAATTTTTATGTTGATCAGCATTTCAAATCCCATTTGCTCACATTGTTTACCTTAAAATTGAAGGTTGCAAGGTAATAGGTTTTGCTGGGACAGATGATAAGGTGCACTGGCTAAAGAATGACCTCCATTTTGACTCTGCTTACAATTACAAGAAAGTTGATATTGATGAAGTCCTCAAGGAAGCAGCTCCTGATGGAGTAGACTGCTACTTTGACAATGTACGTCCAAACCATTATTTATAATCTTTATAATAATTAACATGCTTAAAAAATATTGTGTGTGCTTGTTTGTATGTATAGAATGAAAACTTACTTCAATGAATTCCAGAGAATTTTTACAAAATTGCTGTAACAAAAAGACAGTCGAAAACATTAATTTGTATAAAATAAGCCCATTCAGCAGCATGTATTTACGTTTAACTTTCTATGACCGAGACAAATGAAATTTTGTGGAGAAAGAACATGTATTAGTTCTTTACCAGGAATGGAAAATTTAGACAAAATTAATGAATTCGTAATATGTACTTAATGCAGGGTCAGCCCCAAGGTTTTTTCAGGGGTGGGCAAAGGAAAATTTGTCCTCCTAGCTTAGCCAAATAAACAAAACAGAAAAACATAAATTGAACAAATAAAATCTTTCAACCTTATTTATTTAAAATATTATATACTTGGAGAAAACCTCTCATAATGATTTCACATTTTCTATTATTAAAACTATAGTTTCATATATTATGCTAACTTGATAATTCATAGCTTTGCAGCATCTAAACAACTTTTTGAATGAGTTTCACTCACTGATTTCACTGTAAAATATGTTACATATTTTAACAACATATCCTGTCAGTTAATAGGAAATGAAAAATAACTTTAACCACTCATTTGGGTATGCTGTATATATACGGCATGGGCGGACGCTCCGTTGGTGGGTATGCCATATATACACGGCACGCCGAATTTAAGTCCATTTGCTATGGGTATGCTGTTATATTCCGTCAAGCAGCTGTTATAACTCCTAGCGGCATCCTTTTAGTTTACTGTCTCGCTAGTAGATGGCACTTCCTTCCTCATTTTGAGAAGCTATACGCCTCGTAGCGAAACCCCGCCTTTGTCCTGCAGGTTGCATTTCCAATGCCCCTATTGAACAAATATTAATTTGTTGTTTTTTAACATGTTGCCTGATTTTTAGCATTCTGAAATTGTTTATTTCATCAACTTCATCATTATTTACAGAAATGAAACAATTTAATGTATCTACATATATAATAATCCATTCTGAAAATTTTGTAATTTATAAAAAAAATATTTTTTCATAAATGTTATGATTTTGACATACAATTATTAGTTAATTATTATTTATTTCAATTAAATAATATCTATTAAAATCCTTAATAATTGTCATGATTTTAAAAACCTTCTCATTCGAAGAAAAAGTACCCACCAGCTGTGCGTCAGGGCAAAATTAAATACCCAGATGACTGGTTAAATGCAATGAATAATATCAAGGAAAGTCCCTGCTTCTCTGTTACAATTAGCTGCATTTTACACCAGGTTTACAAATGTGATCTGCAAGGCAAAATACACTCGTGGATTGTTTCTTATTCTTTGTACTCCGCTATGTGTACTGGACATAATGGTCCCATTGTCATATTCTTGTCCTCACATGAACATAATCAATGATTTTAAGTGGATTGGCAATGACTGAATAAAACTCTTAAATTGCCACCACCATAAAATTCATATGATACAGATGGTAGGAGTACTGCCATTTTTAATAGCTCCAGTGTAAACATTAGCTCAACCTGAATGTTTTTTTTTGTAAAAATACAGATTTGATTACAATGGAAATGTCATTATAAAAAATGAAAAAGTGCATTTGGGATAAAGTATTCGTTCGTTTAATAAAAAAATCACTACAGCCAAATTTGTTATACCAAAACCAAATTACATGGCATCTTATGGAGATTCAAAAGGGGATTTAGACAAATTCATTGTAACAAAGTTTGTTATAACAAGTTTTTGCTGTGTACATATAGTATACATATGAGTTAATATAAAAGTTGTTAATAAAAGAAAGAAAACCTTTTAATGTGTTATTGAGAAATTATGAAATTTTTGTCATGAATATAATTGAATTTGATTTCAGTGGTTTTTGTTTGACATTTGCTCTGTAAGCATGAGATTTATATGAACATTCTCATTTAATTGATAACACTAAACCATATTTTGCTAATAAATTAGGAATTTTTCTTTAGAATGTGATTTTCAGGGCAATTTTTTTAAAATAAATCTGTAGATATGGCACATTTAAACTTATCATATGACATTTAAATGCTGCTATATTAAGTTGGGATATTTAAATACCGTATTTACCCGAAAGGAAGACGACCTCGAATTTAAGACGACCTCTAAAAAAACCAAGGTCTATTTACGAAAATCTTTTAAATAATAACACACTAAAAGTATGAATAAAAAATCGGTACAGCATACATTGTACAAACTTTCTCATGTAATAATGCGTCTTTAGTTATCTTTAGAAAATCGTATCAGCTG
Organism: Uropetala carovei; assembly: GCA_036926305.1. NCBI lineage: Eukaryota > Metazoa > Arthropoda > Insecta > Odonata > Petaluridae > Uropetala > Uropetala carovei. Next base: position 4,252,461 of record JAXCHB010000068.1, read on the forward strand.
GTTTTTAGAAAATCCAATTTTTGTTAAAGTTGCCCAAGAATAAACTAGCCTTATATTCATTCATTGAGAAAAATGAAATATGTAATATTATTGCAGAAGTATACTCAAGTAATTGTACGAAATTTGATCAAAATCGTTCGAGCCGTTTTTGAAAAAAAAATTATTCTTAAAGTTGCATAGAATAAACTAGCCTTATATTCATTTGATCAAAATCATTAGAGACGTTTTTGAGAAAATCAAATTGTTGTTAAAAATGCGTTGAATAAACTTCCGTTAATTATTGAGCAATGTCAACCATTTCTTCATAGACTCTGCTCAGTATGATAAAATGCCTAAGTACGAGATTTCATTCATTTTCGCTCTACCGTTTGGGCTCTAGACGGCATTGGGAAAACCACTTTTTCGGATTCAGCGACACCTAAAACATATATTTCCGTAAAAATCTCGAGGTCGAATTTTTTCGCGATAACAATACTTTCTCAATACTTCATATGAGAAAGTAAAAAGGCATTGGCTTTGACATCTAACAATTATTTCTTTAGGTAGCAGTTCCCTAAGCATTGTTTTGCGTTTTAAAATAATATATGGCGGCAACTTCGTGCCATCCGCTAACGCAGCCAGCATTAACGTAACGCGTAATTTTCATTCCCGGAAGTTTTTATAGCGACACTATATCTTTGAGGTAACTTATTTTAAACTTAAAAATAATGACTAGTCTTCCCTTCACATTAAAACTTGGCGAAGTGAGTACTAATGGAGTGCTTTCATAAATGTTATACTCTTTCAAATTCAGGTGTACTTTCGTCTGCTACTGGAGCACCAATCGAAAGGTAGCATATATTTAAATTGTAATACATAGACATGTTTAAAATGTAACAATACACCTCAAATACGGGCACCAATCCTTGCTTAACCGTCTACATTGTCGCACATATCAGATTTCCTACCCAGCCGTAAACACACCCCTTCCATCAGTACCCCGGAGGTAATCTTTCGTACTATGTGCAACTTTAAGAACTATGATACAATTTTTCAATGTATTATAATAATTAATTAAATGTATTGTTTTATGCATTTATAAATGTGTTTTCATGGGCATGTACTCGAAATCCGGGTGTTCCGTGTGGTGTTTAAAATGCATGCATTTTTTCCCATCTAAAACTTCGTACTCAATTTTAAGACGATCCCTAATTTTTTTGTGGACATTTTTTGTAAAAAACCTCCTCTTCCTTTCGGGTAAATACGGTACAATATTTATGTTTGAATAAATCTCATGTATCAGGAACTATTAATGATAAAACCTAATAACAGAAGCTTTTTATAGGAAAAATATTGAAAATTTACTTGGGCATTGTTAATCTGATATTGATGTTTCCTCAAGTACATTTAATTGGGTGCTGAGTCTGCTTATATGGATTCATAGGCTCAGGTTATCATCCAGACTCCATGGAAGGATGTGTTGTTTATGAAACATAATGAACGTCGCTTCAGATGGATGACTAAACAATGTATCTTGGTGATAGAGTTTGCTTTTCCATTTGAAAGGATGACTTACTTGTTAGTGTTGGCCCTGTTGTGAGAATGCTTCTCGACTTTTTTCTGAGAGTAATCCGATACCTACCTAATGTTACCTCTTGATTACATGACTCATTCATTTCAATACCTCCATGTCTCACTCATCATTATGAGACTTCTTTTTATTGTCACATGGTATTAGGATGTTTCTTGTGAGATTTCAGTTGTCATCCAGCTACTGACTTGTGTGGCATTTAAATGTACGCACTATTAACTATGCTAAAGTAACTTGTCAATATTTTTCCTATAAAATTCTTTTTATTTGAAGGTTTTATCAGTAATATTTCCTGAGATAGCACCCAACATACATTTCCATCAACCTTTAACAACAGAAGGGCAAATAACATCATATGTTTTGGCATAACACAAATATTACTCGAGTATAAGTCGACCCCCGAGTTTTTTGCTAAAAATTTGGTCTTAAAAACTCGGCTTATACTCGATTATATACGGTAATTGTTTTTGTCTTGATACTTTAAACATTTATATTAATTAAGTATTGTAATTCATTAAAAGTTTCAAGAAGATGGAAACGGAAAAATCTGAAGATTTTTCCAACTTTTTCCCATTTTCCGAAAAATCTGAGAGAATGGTGTAACATTGAAGCAAACCAACGTAAATTGGTACACAGGTACTAAATGACTGACGACGTAACTTCAAATCAGCGTAATTAGGGGCAATGTAAATCAGGGTATTACTGTATTTACATTGCAGGGCTCCCAATTATTTCACACCAGGGACCCCAATAGTTAAGTGCCAGGGGGATATTCGAAGAATTATAGAGATGCAATAAATTTTCCTTTTGGATTCTTCACGTGGAACTAAATGGATCCACAGGTAATGAATACAAAAGTTTCGTTCTGCTACTCCTGAAAAACTGGGGTTGACTTATACTTGAGATCAGTGCCATAACTAGGGTATGGCAAAGTTGGCATTTGCCATAGGCGCCGCTTGCAAAAGGCACCAAACTTTCCCGCAAAAATTGCGAAAAGTTAATTTTCCCATAAATATGTTATTTTAATACTCAAATTTTGATTTATTTATAATAAAAACGCTATTGTTCTTTATTAAAACGCAGAAAAAATGATGTCCTACGTAACCAAGGTACTTTCAAAAAAATTTGCCATAGGCACCATGTCGCCAAGATACGCCTCTGCTTGAGATATTTGAAAAACAAAAAAATTTTATTAAACAAGTTGCGATCGACCTACGCAACATTTTACGTGCGAGTTTCTAGCTCCACCTATCTGTTATTTGCTCTTATTCATCATTAAATTTTCAGTGCCGAGCCCATGGACACGTGATATGTTTAAAACGTAAAACTCAGCTACTAGGTGAATGAAGTTAGTTGCATTTAAAAATAAAAAGATATGGACGTTTAAATTTGGTCTGGGTTGATTCGACCCAGATGTGAGGACTCGAGGGTTAAATATGAATGAATATTTAACCCTATTTATTTATTTCATTCTTACTTTAGATTGCAGTGTGCGTGTACATAGTGATAACATGAGATGATAGGAGGGCACCATAACTATCCATTTATGTTGGTTTGTTTTAAAAACTTATTAATGTGAATTGTGAAAAAGGAAAATATTTTAATGGTTGTAAAAAGGGAGCCTAGGATTTAATAATGAAAAACCTTAAAGGTAAAGGAAAAAAAGAGGAAGTGAGAAATTGACATAAAAAAATAAAAGAACCAAATTCCCGAAACTGGTGACAGAAGTAAACAATCGAGATCAGAAAAGTTTCCAGCGAAGCCAAAAGATACACAAGGTTAAGGGTGTGTTGAGTAATTTATTGTACAATCATATATAATATCGAAGAAAAATTATAATAAGGCTAAATAAGTAATATTCAAGGTAAAATTTCCTGTCTTGCACACATCACCCCCTTCTAGCACTGATTCTTATGGGGAAAACGGTTTTGATTTACATCATGATTTTCATCCTTGGCACAAATCTGGTATTACTGATATGCTGAAACCTCACCAAACGATTACCACTTTATTTGACCTATCTTAATGATCGCATTAACAAATAAAGTATCACAGAGCAAAAAATGAGTTTTTCTGTCATTTTAAAAATGACATGTAATATTTCTGAGATTATATAGAAAAACATTTTTCGGAGACCCTTACGTCAAGGGCCCCTGGCGCATGCCAAGTGCGACCCCCCCTTAAATCCGCCTTGAGTTTAGCAGTTTAACAAAGAGAAATATGACTATGTCTATTATAGTTTGCAAAAATATATAGTCAACAAAGTTAATCACTTATTTAGTGAGAATAAATGTTTTCTTTTAACCAATTAAAATCATTTTTATTTCATATATGCTTCAACGATCCTAAGTTGAACTGCAATGCTTAGAAGTGGGCATGGCCCCTCGGCCAATCACTGATGATGTTTCTTTGTTTACATATTACGGAGTTTACATATCGTGCCTCTATCTTGCTGCTATCACGTTACTGAACGTTACATTATCGAAAATTGCTTAATTATTTGCAAAGCATCAACTTAAGATCATCAAATCATATGGTAACTTTATTCTTTCGTATACATATTTAAATAATTGATAGCTATCAATAAAGTTTAAATACAAGTTTAAATTCCATCAAATTAAATCAAGAATAGGGCAGATAATGTCATGGGTTTTACAATTTCACAATTCTTACTTGTATATAAGTCGACCCCCGAGTTTTTCACTAAAAATTTCGTCTTGAAAACTCAACCTATACTGGAGTATATACGGTATGTGCAGATGATAAAAGGTTAAGAGATTTCACAGTTAAAGCAGTGTGTATTATATTACAGGTTGGAGGTGAAATGAGTAACAAGATTTTGCACCATATGAATGCTCGTGGTCGTATTTCAGTTTGTGGCTCAATATCAACCTACAATGTGCCGAATGGGGAAGAGGCTAAAGGTGAGGCACATCACTTACTGCAAGCATCTGGAAAAAATCGATTAATTATATTTTTGACTCATTTTTGGCCTTTCATTTATTTCTAGCTTCCCCTGTTCAGTTACCTATGATTTTCAAAGAATTGAAAATGGAGGGTTTTATGGTGATGAGGTGGCTTGATAGATGGCAAGAAGGCACGATGCAGAATCTTAATTGGATTAAAGAGGTATTCTTTTGTTTATTTGTTTTTCTGATTTACATTTTTGTTTTGCATTGCTATAGCTTTAATTTGATTTCTCAAGAACTACCATCAATTCTTAATGCTTGATATTTAATTTCCCTTGTTTAGGGAATCTATTTTGCAGGAATATAGGAAATTTTAACTCCTATTTTATCCTTTTTAACATGAAGCTCTATTAAATTTTATTAACCTATTCTAAAATATTTTATTCTCAGGTTGTTTGGAATGAATTTCCAAAAAGAATGTGATAATAAAACAGGTGAAAACAGTTAGTACTTTGAGTTATTACAGAGAGGCTTCAAACCGATGATAATGCTACAAGTTTATGTATTTTTCATGATAAAGATGTTTTCAATACCTTTGATTGACTTTGCTGCTTTCATCTGCATCTTATTAAAATATGTTAAAAGAATGACAGGTTGTGAAGGTGGGAAGCAGCACAATATAAGTCATGGAATGTTCTTGATTAGGCATGTGAATGTTAATATCTTATACCTTCTCACAATCTTTGGGACCGCATTTCAGTATGGAAGTGACATTGGCTGTCCTCAATGCACTAAAGATACTGTAATAGAAAACACTATTAAATATGGATATTTCCAGGTACAGGATGCTTGCCATATATGTATATTGTCTTAACCAGTGGCTTTGCTTGGGGGGAGAGACACAAATGGATTGTAGATCTTGTGAGGAGAATTGAGATACATGATAAGGATTGATTATGAATGGATTTAAGGCAAGGATGGGAGGATGCAGGGTTGAAGTGTGATTGGAGGAAAAAATAATTATTAAAAGTGTGGACATCTCATCTTTAAAGCATGACATGTAGACATTGATGATGCTCCAGAATCTCTTAAAGTTGTATTTTATCTTGGAGGCAATGGCAGTGACGTGATTGGTGTAGTTGTGCAGAAGTTCTGCAAGTGAATAATATATACACACACACACACAGAGGCTCCTGAAAACGTGTCCTAAAGTCGAATGTACGAAAGTCGAAGATAGATTTACATGTTATAGGGGGGTTCCATTCCCAGAGAGCCAAAAAATATTATAAAATCTCTAATTATGATTATAAATGTTTAGTTTTTTTGTGCAGGGGCCTTTTAGATACAATTGTCAATTTTATAATATAGAGAGATAGGGCAAAATAAAATATTTAAATAATTGCACAAATAAACACTGCTGTATGGACAAAGATGGCAACACGGTGGAAACTGGTGGCTGGCAACCAGCACCACTCGAAATATTCGTTTGTCATTTAGCTGACGTGTGAAAGTCTGATCGGCACACAAAAGGCGGTTCATGTGCTATCTTGCATTCTTGTTCCCTTGTATTATCCTAAGGTTGTCACACACATAGTGTAATTGATTATTATCTTTTTATAATTTATCGGATAATCATGAAGTTTAGTCACTTTTATTATGAAGGGGTTCCAAGCTAAAGTTCAGTTACTTTTATTATGTAAATGGATATGTATACTTCAAACAACATTGAAAGGATATATTGACGAACCTTCGGCTCGCTATGTTTTAATGTGTAGTTGGCTCTGGGCACTACTGTGCCTTTCGCCTCGCCCGGAACCATAGCAACCCTCCACGTTGTCCGGAGATTGGGTTAGTAAATCAATTTCTTGTCTGGAGATTAGGTTTGTAAAAACTGATTGGCCTGTCTCGACACTTACTAACCCAATCTCCGGACAAGAAACTGATTGGCTGGTCTCAACATTTACTAACCCAATCTCCGGAAAATGAGGAGGGTAACTATGGTTCAGGGCGATGTGAAGGGTGCAGTAGCACCCGGAGCCATCTACGCATTAAAACATAGTGAGCCGAAGGCTCATCAATATATCCTTTCAATGTTATATCCTCTTCACTGTTGTGCCGCAAATGGAACCAATGTAATTTATTTGGCGAAACACATTTCGTGATTCAGATCTTTTTAATAGCTTTATACTTTGTGTTACTGAGGGGCATGTTTAGTGATTCACTTGAATTTATATTAAACATAAAAGTAATAAATGCTTTAAAAATTGAATTTGGGTGTTCCCGAGTGCTAAAACCTCCATAATAAAAGTAACTAAACTTCATTAGCTTAGAACTCCTTGGATAATAAAAGTGACAAAACTTCATGATTACCATTTATCGTTATTTATTTTTCATTATTCTTTTTTCTCAAGTAATTTTTAATACTGTAAGAGTTACATTTATTCGTACTGTTTGTAACACAGTGCTTCCATCCTTACCATAATCCAGTTGTTGACTATAGTTATTATATCTTGGTATTAAGTTCCCTTTTTCTTGTTTATGTCTATTTATTTTTTTGTATTTTTGGTGAAATTATATTTGTTTATGGCAGTGTTTTTTCTGGAAGAGGTGGAAGACCAGCTGTTGCTGAACCCCAATACCGTTTTACAGGCTCTAAGTTGGATAATAAATAACTTTGTGATTAATGAAATTATTCTGTGATTTGTGACTACAATGTGATTACCGGCTGTAAATAAATATTATTATTATTAATGTGCGAGTTGTACAAATATCGAATGCAAGAAAGTCGAGGACCGCCTGAAGTGCACATACGAAATCCCTCTTTTTTCATTAAAGCATTTGCTATTTTCATAGTTTTTTTGTAATATTGCCTAAACTTGGCCCCAAAGAGAGTGATGATTGAAATGAAAGAAAAGCCTGTAAAAAGGGCAAAAAAAGTGACGAGTTTGGAGAAGAAAATTAAAGTTTTAGATAGGCTTGCGCATAATGAATTTGCTTCATCAGTTGGTAAATTACTTGGTGTGAATGAGTCCACAATAAGATCAGTTAAGAAAAGTGAAGAAGCGATCAAGAAAGTCCTGCCGAGTTCAATTGTCATTCACGAGAAAGTCAAGCTACTGCACAATCATTATGTCTCAAGTTGTTTTGCGGTCTGCTAATGGGAAATCCTGTCATCGAAGCGCGTGTAAATCTGCTCCTTGCTGTTTAATAAAATGTGGCATTTATTCAGAATGCCACAGTATGTATTGTATTATTATATTTGTTCTTCTCCTTCACAACTGAACACACACTCGACCGGCTAAAGTCCAATGATCGTCTGATTGAAGCTAAAGATTCACCGCTTTCGGCACGCCTAATTGTTTCCATCTTTGTCCCAATAGTGTTCAGTTTATGACCCCTGCGTTTATTTACACTTGTATTAGCACTTTCAGTTTTCTGTTTATCACTCATGTTTATAAAATAATACGTGTAAAATGCACAAACAAAGAAACTGCTGTACGTACAAACAAAGACGGTAACCAACGGTAACGTTGCCGAGACTGAATAATAATAATAATTTATTGATTATTAACTGACTTTACAGTGGTATTAATCTTGTCAAATTTCAGTACAATATTAAAAAACATTACACACAAATCTTATATTTCATACAATACATATATTATTACGTAGCATACTTTAATTTATTAAAAGTGTTGGCTTGGCTGACAGACAGCGCTATTATGCGATAGCTCGAAATGTTTGATCATCAGCTGACGAACGAAAGTCCGAATTCGGCATACAAAAGGTAGTTTAGGGGTGAGAATTTACAATGTACGAAAGAGCAAATTGCATGAAAGTCGAATATACGAAAGTCAAGGACTGCCTGTACACACACAGTGTCATAGTGAGGATGGGTCAACCAGGGTTTGAGCCCCAGGCGTAGGTTTATAAGAGGGTGCCAAATTAAATATTTGTTATACAGTAGCCAGAAAAAAAATATTTTTAGTTCATTTTGGTACACCAAATGGGATCACTACAGCCCTGTATCTATAATATAAAGCTGAAGTTCTGGGTGGGTGGGTGACAAAATTATTTGGTACTTCCCGACAAGCTTGAGCATGTTGATTAAGTTTGGCACACATTTAACAAAAACAAGTTAGGAAAGTGTACAATGTATCAAAAATGGGCGCGTTTCATGCAATGGAGTATTAGAAAGAAATTATATACCTGTACGTAAGGGAAATAGCGTTTTAAAGTTCTTATATTCTTCAAAAATAATCCATTTTCTTCCTATTTAATAATATTACATGCACACGTAAGGAAATTTAACGCTTGTTTGTGAGATTGTTTATGTTAGCAACAACGAAGAAGTAACCATGCAAGAAATTTTCTAAATTCAACTCGAATTAAGACATTATCGTTCAGTTTTCTTGATAATGGCAACTCCTACAATAAAAATGTATAGGGAAGAAAATACTCTTCTTTACCAGTTCTACAACTTTTATTTGAAGAATATTTTGATATGCGCAATACTTTACGAGATATGACGAAAATTTAATTTTATGTCACCAGTAAAGTGGTACCCCTGATTGGCGTACGTGATTCAGTTTTGCGACTTTCTTCTTATATTTGATTGTAAGTCAGTATCAAATTTCATGAAAATCCGTTCAGTAGAAGTCGAGAACGAACATACAGATGGACAGACCGACAATAATAGGCACTCACGCTGGAAGCGAAACGCGCCTAAAAACTGAAGTTGTAAAAATTCTAAATTTTAAGGGGCTTTTTGTCCCATGTTTGCCCCATAAGAAAATGAAAATTATCAGACACTTCTAGAGGAGCTACATACTAGAAATTTTGCAAGATTATAGGATGTTAATAACAGCTGAAGGGAAAATCCAAAATTGTAATAATTCCAAGTTTAAGGGGCTGTTTGCCCCATTTTTTTCCCACACGAGGATAAAAATTATAAGGCACTTCTTGAAAAGCTGCAAACTTGAAATTTGGCAGAATTGAAGGTTTTTAGGAATAATGAAGAAAAAAATCCAAAATTTCATTCGTGGATGAAAACGCTTCGCGAAGCGAGGCACAGGGTTGGGTGCCGTAGGTGTCAGGGGCGCAGCCCCTAATATAATATATGTATATGCATGTGTATAATCTTTGTTAGAATGTTTTGCAAGTCAACATCGCAAGAGAAAGTTGAGGTAGGAGGTTTAACACTTGAGGTTTCAATGCAATTTTAGTCAAAGTTAATTCTTTGTTGTTGGGAATTCTTACTCATTTTCCAATTTTATATGTGTATTTTTATCAGGGTAAGCTGAAGTATCAAGAAACAGTAACTGAAGGATTTGAAAACCTGCCAGCTGCGTTTATAGGCATGCTGAATGGAAAAAACACTGGAAAAGCTGTGATCAAAGCATAAGTTTCAAAATATTTTATATTGGCAGCTACATATTTTTGTATGCTTTTATTATATGTAACTGCAAATGTTTTGTATGTATTTTTCTCCTACCTCAATGAATCTCACAATTAAAGATGACTGAATTTAAAATTACCTGTTAAAAAATTATTTGGTTGGCACACGTTTTGTTTTTAAATGTGAACAAGATGGACTGATGGGAAATACAGTTTTTATGCATGTGCACATAAGACTGATCACATAAGTGATAAATAAATCCTGAACTTGACTGGGAACCAAGACCCAGTTTCTATTCCAGGTCAAGTTGATAATTTTTTCTACTCAATGTTCATATTTAACCCGGCAGTGGTCGCATTGGATCTAAATGACCCATGCCAAAATATTTACTTTGTCATCCCTTTAACTTGGCTTCGGAGGAACTTGATATTCGGTGTACCTTTCAAGGAATTGAGTTTCTTTACAATGTATCAGCAATTCCTCCACAGAGTTCAGTAGTTCATGAGATATTGCGCAATAAACATCTTTGTCGGTCTCACAGACCCAGGGCGACCACTGGTGTAACTTTTTGAGGGGAATAGTGGTTATCTTTTCATTCGTGATTTGTCTCTCGTGGAGTGCTAAGTGTTCTACTAGATATTTATAATCATGGAAAAAGTGTATAATCTCGATAAACCTGAAGATCTCGCTCTTGTTCACCAAATGCTGAACAAAGAACTGCCTTCTGAATCGGATAGATTTGATGACATCTCTACCGATGAAGATGATGACCGTATTGAAGAACATGAGGGTGACTCGGAAACCGAAACTTCGGATGATTGTGCTGAGGAATCCCTTGACTTTAGTGAAAGTTTCTATACCAGCAAGAAAGGAAAAATTAAGTCCTCCCAAAAACACAAGAACTCGTTCACACAATATTGTTATTCATCTGTCTGGAACAAAAGGTGAGTTCAGAAAAACCACCAGTCCCTTGGAAAGTTGGGAGGCACTTATAAATGATGAAATTATTGAAATCATTGTTGATAATACCAACGCTTATGTTGAAAATGTTTGTGGCCAATTCTCGCGTCCTAGAGATGCTAAGTCTACTGACAAATTGAAATAAAGGCTCTGATAGGTTTGCTGTTCTATGCAGCTCTTTTCAAAAGCTCACATGCAAATGCTGAAGAGTTCTGGGATTGAGAGGGTGGAGGCATTGATCTCTTTTACTGCACCATGAGTTTGCATCATTTTAGATTTTTGTTATGATGTCTTCGATTCGATTGTAAAAACACGAGAGAGGAGAGAAAAGCTACGGATAAATTGGCACCAATAAGGTATTTATTTGACAAATTTTTAGCTAATTGCCAACAGTGCTATTCAGTGTCTGAATATGTAACAATTGATGGAAAGCTTGAGGCATTCAGGGGATACTGTAATTTTCGTCAATATATTCCAAGCAAACCAAATAAATAACAGTATTAAAATTTTTGCACTGACTGATGCCAAAGTTTTTTACACAGTGAATATGGAAGTTTATGTAGGTCAGCAACCTGAAGGACCATACAGGGTAAGCAACTCGCCTAAAGACATTGTTGAAAGATTGTGTCGACCAATATCTCGGAGTGAAAAAAACATCACAGTAGACAACTGGTTTAGTAGTTATGTTCTAGCCATGTTATTACTAAAAAAACAATCTGACCCTAGTAGTAACATTATGGAAAAATAAGCCAGAAATCCCAAAACAATTTACTTGCTCAAAGGGAGGGAAGAAAAATCTAGATTATTTGGATTTCAAAAGGATTGTACTATAGTCTCTTACTTACCTAAAAGGAATAAAAATGTGATAATGCTATCCACAATGCATCATGATGACGAGATTGACGAAGGAACAGGAGAGCAAAAAAAGTCAAATATCATCACATTTTACATGACTAAGGGAGGCGTAGATAAAGTCTATGAAATGTCCTCAAAGTATAATACAGCTTGAAATTCACGACGATGTCCGATGGTTTTATTTTACTCTATATTAAACATTTCAGCTATAAATGCTTATGTAATTCTGAAATCAAACCAGTCGGATAAAGATATTATGGAAAGAAGGTTATTTTTGAAGAATCTGGTGAAAGCATTAACAAAGGAACAAATGATTCGGCGGGCCTCTAATGTATGTGTTCCTGAAATAATTCGTATTAAAGCTAGGGACGTTCTCAAAATTCCCCCACTACAGCGAGAAGTGCGTTCTAATGAAAATAAAAGGCGTAGATGTGAAGACTGCATTGGAAAATACCGCAAAACAAAATACCTATGTGCCAGATGTGAGAAATATTTATGCCTTGAACATGCAATTTTTTTATGTTCTAAATGTGTTTGATTGAAGTTCCTGTTATGTATAAATAAATTCAATATATGTTATTCTAGGTTCCATTAAGCATTTTTCCTGCATGTTTATATTTGATTGATAAATAATAATTTTATAAAAGTTGAACTGTAAAAGTTTGGGTTTATTATATTTAATTATTTTGAAAAATGTTTCATTATAAAAATATGATATTGCATTTTATTATTCAAAATACTATATTATAACTGAAAATGTAATAATATACCTGAAACTTTTGCCAGTTATCAATTTAATTATTTATTTAAGCGATGGGTCTGTCAGACCCAGCGCGACCACTAGTGCCACAAATTATAGTGCGACCACTGCCAGGTTAAATGTGAAATTGAATGAATCAGTGATTCATGCATATTATAATCATGAGGCTTCAAGGCACAGGTAGACTCTGCTTTATGAAAGAGTTGTTCTTCAAGAACCTTTCATAAATCGAGGTATAATTTCTCATTGACTCCCATTATAGAAGGAATCTTCCCCTAAATATAGTAAAATGACACTATATGTTTCTTAGGATATTTATTACAGAAAACAATTATTCTAAATATTACAAGTATTCTTTGCTTAGTGTCATAGTTGTGTTCCTTAAAAACACAATTCGAAGTGAAAATACGTTAAGCGAGAGAATTTTCTCCATAAGAAATAGCTAAAATAAGGAAGGTTACGTTCCTTCCTTTGCACACTATTTTCGACAACATTATATCGTGTGCAAAACCTCGCGAGAGCACGCATTCAGATTTCCGCTTTTTTCCAAAGAAAGCAAATTTCATCTGGACTATTCAATCAAAGGTCATAATAATAAATGATAATGGAAATGATAACAAGGTATTCAATGCATGCGACAATAAGTTTATTAAAGTAATATTCAATTACTGTAAACTACTTTCTTTTTTGTTATAGATTCCAAATTGTTATAGCTTAAGCAGATTATTTTTTTAGAACTCATTAAAATAACCAACATTATCCTAACTAAACAGCACCTATTTTGTTTCAAGATAGGTAAAAATAATTAATGCTATGTTGTTAAAGGACCATCTTTAAATAAATACATATTAATTTTCGAGATTCTGTCTAATTGCAATTCTGCCCTTTTGAGATTGTAGGTTTTAATTAGGATTTTAAAGTATAATAATTTATTTTAAATTACGTATTTTAAACTAGCTTTTTCTTTTGTAATCATTATTGCTGTATTATTATTGATTAGTAATATTATTTTTTTCATGTTACTCGTTTTCTTTTTCGAGATTTGCACAAAAAATGTTTTTTTGTAACTTCGGGGTTTTATTTCGTATAATGAAACCCTGAACAAAATTTTTTTCGTAACTTCATAAAACGGGGTAATGTAAATCGGGGTCTACCTGTAATATACTTACTATTCCATACTTTGGAACAAATAATGCAATCAACTATGAATAATTCCACTGTAATACTCAATAACATGACCATGTGGTTACATTGAAACCTGGTCGTGTCATTGAGTAATATAGTGGAATTTTTACAATTTATTGTATTATTTGTTCCCAAGTTACACTGAAACCTGGTGGTGTTATTGAGTAATATATTGGAATTTTTACAATTTATTGTATTATTTGTTCCCAAGTATGGAATTCCACAAAATTAAGGCTTCCCTTATCTCCGCGACTATACTATTTCAGCAAGTCTGTCGTCTGTTCCTTTATACACGCCCACATTTCTCAACAGATTCCGAACAAATTTGGCACGATTGTAAGGGGCAGCAAGGGGAAGGTTATTGCATGGTTTTAGTGTCTGTCCATCTGCTTGATTCAAAATGGCAGCCAATTTTCTATCTCTTCCTTTATGTACGCTCACATTTCTCAACCGATTCTGACCAAATTTTGCATGGTTATAGAAGACAGAAAGAGGAAAGTCCGCACAAGATTTCATTTCCGTCTGCGTTTGATTCAAAATGGTGGCCGATTTAAACATTAAACTATGTACTCATATATGTACTCGTATTTTCCCGAGGCCTACTATAGATTTTAATCAAATTTGGTATGATTGTAAAGGGTTCGCAGGAATAATTCATAAGCGGTTTTTGTTTCCCTCTGCCAATTTTATTCAAATGGCAGCTGATTGAATTCTTAAATACCACGCATCATCTAGAATTCCAATCAGATTTTAAGTTTCCCCGGACAATGCTGCAGTGGGTTATATTTCATTCCAGTTAAGCTTCAGTTATCCATAACTATTAGTGATTTTGTTCTGCTGCTATCAAATGAAATGGCTAAAGATTTATTTATAATAGTAGTTGATAGAAAGTAATTAGCTATCCCTGTAAATGATTTTTCTTTGTTGTGTTGTGATGGATGTCAATACTTATACATATAGCATTTTCAAATTTTAAGGAATTTTGAATACTCTTTAACTATGAAGTTGATGTTAAGTACTTTGATTCATTTAATTATAATGAATATTAATAAGGGTACACACAAAAAAAACAATGTCATGATCAGGGCTCCAGAAATACAACAAATCTATCTGGCGATTTTGCAAAAATTATAGCAATCAGCTGATGAGCTAGTGAAATGCAGAATATTTGGAGAGGATGGAATTATAACTGTAAAGAAGTAATTAGGTGTTCTATACATATAATTAATATGGGTATAACCTGGATTATCAATAATTATTGTGGTTTTCCCCTTAATTCACCCAAAAAGTGAATCTGGTGTGAGGTAGGTTCACTTTATTTTCCTAATTCAAGTGTACAAAAGTATTACCCATGTATAATGTGCAACCCTACTTTATGACCTTAAAATTTTCTCTTATAACTGCGCATTATACACAAGTATATACGGTATAGCACATATATATATATATACATAATTTTGCACTACTAAATACTAACATTAATTTTTTTAATAGTAAATCACACAAAATGAATTTGTAATAAATAATAATGTGTGAAAAAATACGGACAAAAAAGACTGGAAATTTTCACATTAAGATTAATGCTGAAATTTAGCAAGACAGGCCAACTAGTTTTCTCACACATTTCCATGTGTCTTCTGCAATATTTGTAGCTTTTCTTGCACCATCACATAGCACTTGTTGCAGGAACTGTGGCTCTTTTAAAAGTTCATTAATTTTGCTTCGTATGGGTTTCAAACCTTCACATACAACATCAGCAACTACCAGTTTGTACCTGTAATGCACAGTAAAAATTTCAATATTCATGCAGTGCATATGTTCATTATGAAAAATAAGTGAAATTGTTTTCCTGTAAAATGTTGCACTACATTTAAAGCTAAATGCTGATTTCACAGATAGATTCTACCATTGAGTCACAGAAATGAGTTAAATTTTTTACTTTAGTGTATAATTAGTTTTATTTTCAATTTCTTAATGCAATTTATATATGTATTATTATTTATTATTATTTATTTTATTTATATTATTTCATTTATATTATTATTATAAAGTCTTAGAGATGAAGTTGTGCACTCCAGAACAATGTGGTTTGTTGCACTACTCTTTTTGACATCAAGAATTGAACAGCTGTCTTCAAAATATGGCTTGTAGACCTCAACAGAATTTTATGCAGCCTGCAAAGCTATTACAAAAAATCTACCGAAATAAACCAAAAACAACCTGTATGCAATGACTGGTGTTTTGCGTGGTCCTCACCACCACATTCATTGACATACACAAACTGTAATCAGAACAGCATCACTCACTGCCCCCTTCCTAAGGCCAACTATGCAGCAACCTATTCATGAGAATCGTTCAGATTCCTACAAAAAAACCCCTCTGACAATGAGAACTTGCCCATATCAATATCCTTGCTTCCTTTCCTTCCCTGGTATGAAGTCTGGATAGGATCATCAGCTCTAAATACTTCAACAACCCCTTTTCCAGAGCCCCATCCAGATGAACATCATTTCCACCAACTCCAGTGAGACACTTAGCACAGACAATTTCATATTTGTTAACTGAAATTAAGGCCAAAAAAACTTGCGATGCTAAAACATTCTTGGGATAGATTTTTACTTATATGGTAAGACAGAATCTCTTAAGTGTCTTCCGAAATATGTTTTTATGTTGCCTGCCAAAGCAGTTGCAATATCCAATACAGCCCAGTTAGACATTCAAAACTTTAAAGGCAGCCTGCCATTAAGGGAAGTTTGCCAACCCATGACTTAGACCAGGCATTGGCAACCTGTAGCACACACAAAGAGATTTTAAGTGGCACGATATTTCAAAGAACAATTACGAAAAGTGTGTATTTTTAAAAGAATTTCGCTTTTATTTTGCATTTTAATGATATTCCATTATATCCAGGATTCTTTATAATATAAGAACTGCTTTTCGTAAGCATTACGGACAAAATGAATTTAAGGGTGGCATGCGCAGAGGGTCACGGATTATGAATATTGATAAAGAGTGGCACCTAAAAGAAAAATGTTGCCGACTCCTGACTTAGACCATGGGTTGGGCAACTTTTCCTACATGGTGGGCCACATCAGTGGTTGAGAATACTTCGACCAGCCAAATTGAGAGTTGTCAATGCTTTCGTGGGTTGGATTAGGCAAAATCAGAAGTTACCTAGAGATTCTGAGGTATCATATAAGTGAAAATCATGTCTAAATAAAGATTTTATGGTTGAAACTTTAAAATTATAGGTTTTATTATAATAATTTTACAAAAAATATGAATTTGTGTGTTAAATTTTACTGACTACTTTTTCACCGTAGGTTCATCAGCCATAGATTTCCCACCCCTGACCAAGACATACATATATTGATTCGGGCAAGATGGTGAGCTGAAAGATTAATTTTTAATTTATTGATGTTAAAGAAATTCTTACTTTCCAGTATCGATTCCATCGGCTTCTTTAACAATTTCAGCCGGGGTCTTTCCTGTCATGCAAGAATGTATTGTAATAAGATTAGATACTCCTGGGCGATTATCTGGATCCCACGTTACCGCAGATGTAAAGTCCGTAAGTGACTTCTTGATTTTCTCAACAACCACATCGTCAGTATCTCTCAATTCAATACGACTTCTTGAATCCACGTCTGATTTGGACATCTTCTTTGCTGGATTCCTCAGACTGCGTAACCGTGCAGTGCTGTCACCTGAAAGCAAGTGCCAGTTGTTTAAATGAATTCTATGCTGATTATTTCAACAAGGTGTGCTACATGCACACCAGAAGAAAAAGAAAAATGTAGTTGCCTGCTTGGTGAGTTTGATGAATTAGAAATTTCTTTTGTTACTACCTTGATGGAACATATCATTCTAATTAAAACTAATACCATTTGTATTTTGACTGAAAAGCAATTAGAAAAATGCAATATATCCTCAATATGCATTTATTTTCTACGTGACTTTTCTGCCCATTAAGTCTCAACAACCTATCTTATCAATTCTGTTAGTGTATTGCTTCTATTTCAACAAATAGTATTAACTAGTAACAATAAATTTCAAGGATGGAGTTTTTTCTGGCAGTATGCAATGGTACATACACAGTACTGGCCCAAAAATTTTAAAATCCTTTATTCAAAAATTTAACAATACATTTCTGAGTTTTTGGGAAAACTTCCCTGAAAAATTAGTAAACTGGACTTTTTTTTCAAATAAATTTCCTCTCATCCTGAAGAAGTCTGTCAAATCTGTATTTTCTTACATATCTGTAGATATCTAAATTTTACGTCGACAACGTTTACAAGCAAATTTAAGATAAAAAATTCACTGCTATTAAAAGGTTGTTGGATTCTGGCCATAACAGTGAGCTCAATAATTCATTTTGTAATCCATTCTTGGCCAAAGGATTAAGGTTCTTTATTCACAAATTCATAATATAAATATCATGGCAGCTCTGTACGTATTTATTACAGAGAAATACCATACAATGTAAGTCGAGGAAAAAGAAATGGTAAAAATTGCCCTCGGTAATTGATTGCGACATTCTCACATTAAATCCTAATTTCGAGAATATCTAATTTAACGCAGTCAAGGGACCACCTGCTCAGCAATTAATATTTTAAATGTTTCGTTTTTACATGTGTAGTTACCATTGATATTAATGACACCTAATCATGTAAAATTAAAACAACTTACCACTTATAATTGGTTTTGGATATGGAAAAAATTGTCCGTATTTAGAATTAAATGTCCGGACGAGATGCTGAGCCAGTTGTAAGTGCTGCAATTGATCCTCCCCTACAGGAACTTTATTCGCCCTACATCAATAAAGCAAATAGCGTCTTTTTTTAGAAAACTCTTGAGTTTTCAAAATCATGACGAAAACGTAAACAACATTACTTAAACATATTTAAAACATTTTACTGGTAAATTATGGCTACATCATGTGCGTGGTTATAGAAATCGTATTATATAGTACCTGTAAATAAGAATATCAGCACTTTGTAGAACTGGGTAAACAAATAATCCCAGCGGTATGTCTTTTAAGGACGCTGACTTCTCCCTGTATTGCGGTAAATGTCCAAGCCTTGCCATTGTTGTCATACATCCCAATACCCACGAAAGTTCTGCGTGCTGTGGAACCTTGGGCGTAAAGCAGGCGCTTAATATGTGTACTTTATAGTTGTAGAAGGGACTAGAACACAATGAATTTTGCGTGCATTAACATTATTCTAAAATACAACGGTACCATAGACTGCTGAAATAAGATGCTTTTCTCTGGATCTATACCACATGCTACCAAACTAGCAGTCACCTCCAAAATATTATTCTGAAGTTCTTTAGGATCCTAAAATCAAATAAATCTAATCTTATATATGCTTCTACATATTAACAGGCTACGACTTATGTGAAAAATCTCCCACATTTTCTAGTTACCTGAGGTAGGGTTATAGAATGTAAATCAACGATGCTGTAAAGAACATCACTTTCTATGTTTTGCAATTCAACCCATTTCTGAACGGCACCAAAGTAATTTCCTATATGCAATGTTCCTGTAGGTTGAATACCCGAAAAAACACGCTCCTGATTCGAAAGTAGAGATGTTATCGGTTAATGATAATATTATAAAGAGTAATCATTCGCAAAATTGCATTATATTATCACCTTTTTCGAAGAAAATCTGCGTAGGGCTTTGCAATTTATATAATATATATGTGTATCAGTGAAGAAAACTTTATTCAACTTTATGAGTTTAACTAGATTCATAATACCAACTACAGCGAACAAGTAAAACACACAATGCGCATTTCGCCCGTAGAAAATGTTCATACGGAGGGGTGTGTACGCGTTTTCTTATTGTTAAAAGTGGTACTTAATAGTAAAAGAAAGCTCTTTGAAGTAATATGCATAATACCAACTGGAGATATACATAAGATAGTATTAAAAGTATAAGCATGAATGAACAGGCATAACTTGCATTCCGTATATCGATTCCAGGCTTTTAGAACCAAGAATTAACTCTTTGTCATAAAAGTCTGGGCATAAAAGGAAGAAAATTAAGTGCATAATAATGAAATAAGAATGACTACTTTCATAATTAATGTGACCAGAGGAATTATGATATATGAAGTATATGCATGTATTTCTCTTGCATGAAGTTGTGGCCCTGTGGCGCAACGGATAACGCGTCTGACTACGGATCAGAAGATTCCAGGTTCGAATCCTGGCAGGGTCGATATTAATTTTTAACATCATAATCACTTGTGATATTAGAATTGATTGTTCTGAGTAAGATTTACTACTTTTATTCTCTTAAAATGTAATTAAAATCGTTATTGGGCGTATTTTCAGAAATCTTGTCGCTTATTTTGTATTTATAGTGCCACGTATCCCTGCGTTATGGAAACAGTCCAGAAGTCTAACTCCGCAAATGCACGCATTGGAATATTATTTGAGAACTGTCGAATCCAAAGAGAATTATCGAGCTCACTTTATGGCTACAATAAAATTAGTGGACGACTTTTCTCGCCAGGGAAGAATGCAAGAAAATTGGAATATGTTTGGATTATTTTACTGCAGATATTTTATAAAACGAAATAAAATTTAAAATAAAATATGTATAAAATTAAATTAGTACTGGCCTGGACTTCTTTTTCATTTGAACATTATGTTAGTGTTTCAAGTTAAGGTAAGGCTAAACCTTTATCTCTTCTCCAAATTTGCTCCATCGGGTAGAAAAAATGTTGCAGACAGCATAAATCCAATTTTACACACAAGGAAAAACCAGCGTTGTTCAATTACTAGCAATGATATCATCACATTAGACAATTTCTTAATTATCGTGCCTTGTGTATCAAGGAATTATTATTTACAGTAAAGATTTGTTGTATTTACGTAATTTGTTAACATACGATGCATATATATGAATTAGTATATTTTTTTTAAATGTCGAAAAATTTTTCGATACTAATTCTGCGAGGGACCGTGCTACATGGAACAAGAGGACATCTAATGTGCGCTTGCGCACAGGGACGGGCCAAAAGGGAGATGCGGCGAATAATGGGGACCCCAGAAATAATAAATTATTCAGGTATCGAGTGTAAACTTTGTAAAACCTTTTCTAAATATCACTTGTAAACTGATTTCCAATAAAGAAACACTCCGTAAAAGTTATAATATTAAATCGGAGCACCATAAATCCCTCGCTATTACTATAAACATTAATATCGTGGGGCCCCCATTGATATTCGCATCTGGCCGTCCTTCAGTGCTTAGCCGACTCTGCTTGCGCATGAGTGAAGTAGTCGGTTTGCTAATTCTTTTCAATATTAGTACATATCCTCCTCCCTCATTTCCACCCAGGTCCGTAGCTAGAATTTTTATTTGGTGGCGGTTTTGCCTAACCGCAAGAGGGAGCAACCTCGGAAAGCGAAGTTATTTTAATGCCCACAAATTTTTGATACCTTAGGCGTTGATTTATTCATTTAAATTGGGGATATTGCTAATTAATATTATAAAGAACGATTAGTATAAATCAAATAAATTTATTGAGTACAAAATATTATATGAATTGGTTACCAGCTTGGAAAAATAAAACCACTGCTAAAGAACGAATTCTAGAAGTCTGATTTTTTTAGCTTTGTCTCTTCAACTGAAGGTGTAAGGTCTCGATAAATATGTAAGTGTTAATCAATTCAGGCGGTCGTCTTCCATTGAATTACGCAAATAATTTCTCAGACGTCTGAGCGTGGAGAAAGGCCGCTCCAATGAGGCTGTAGAATCTGGAAGCGTAGTTGAATAACCAACAATCTATGTATACTATTTGGGTAATATGAAGAATTGCACATGTTTAATTAAGGTGTCTATTGCATTCTTTGGTTGTTTACCTATAACACTTTTACTATTATATATTTATTTATTTATTTAGGGCAACTAGGTGTTGAAGGAAACCCAGTGAGCACTTACCGGAAGGAGAGCCGCTGGGATGTTGGAGAGACACATTTGTAGAAGTTATTGGAGATTTCGGGATGATCCCTTCGTCAGCACAAGAGAGACGCAACTCACTGGGTTTCCTTCAACACCTAGTTGCCCTAAATATCCTCATTTACCTTTCCTCTTCCGTAAGTTTTTATGTTTGTGTGTATATATATATATATGAGTTTCATTTTAGTTCTCAGATTTTTAGATTCATTTTCCACATCGTCTTTATAAAAATTTCAAGAGTAATTAGTTCATTAATTTGTTGAACTGTAGCTTCATTTTCAGTCTTTGGGAAAAAGGCACATGAAGCTTTGAAGTATATTTTTGTGCTTGATGAAACGATCCTCCAAATCCATAATAAATTCCTCTAAAAACGGAATATATATAGAAACTCTGAAATAAGCTTCGTTTGTCTCAGCTGGAATGTTGGAGCGGTGCAACTGCGTTTTTGAAAATCGTAATTTTCTGCCCTTTCTTTAGTCTCTAGGAAAAGTTTGTTGAAACAGATTTCTTCATTTTCATGTAAATTGCGCAACTCTGCAATAACATCTTCCACATGGTTAACTGCATTGGCAAGCTATAATTTTCGTTTTGCAATACAATACAAAGAGGCAGATTATATGAAAACACTTCGTGCATTCAGAGAAGATCGACGCAGAAATTTCTTTGTTTATGGAATTTAGGAAGATGTTAGCATCACTTTTATATCAGCCCAAAAAATTACTTCTTTTAGAGCAGGAATAACTGCATCTAAGAGCTCGTGGGAAGAATCGCCGGATTCGTTTCTCTCGATCCATCTAGCGCAGGCAGTATGCGGCCTCCAAGAGCATATCATGCGGAACGTATAGCTGCGTTTTTCATCTATTTTTTACTCGCGTACCCCTTCGAGCTGTTTTTATGGTCTCTTACTCCCAAGTACATTTTAAGTGATAATGAAATGAATGACACTTGTATTCATATATGTAGATAACTCGCGTTTATATAACATTAGCAGAATTTCCCGTTGAATTTCAACGGATTTAGTGAGGCTACTGCAACACAAAATACAAACTCTTTAAAATACCTATATAGTAGATACTTTTTAACGTACAATTACCTTTTCTTAACAATTAAGCATATTTGCTTGTAACAATCCGTTTCCGAACGTATTGCATTCAAATAAAGTGGAAAGAACACGAAACGAACCAATACGAATACTACAAAAACCACCAAGAAAAAGGAAATGAATTAAACGCTAACCAATAGCCGGCAGAATAGGATGTAAACCGACATAAATAATCGTGGAACATAAATAGACTACAACCAAAGAATATAAGTTCAATGTAAAAACCACCAAGAAAAAAGAAATGAATTAAAGTCTAACCAATAGCCGGCATAAAAGGTGTAAACCGAAAAATAAGTAATCAAGGAACAAAAATCAAGAGCACAACCAAAGAATATAAGAAGAAAACAAATAAAGAACACAAAAAATGGACACGAAACGAAAGCAAATGAAAACAACAAACTAACCAAAACCAACCAACGAATAATCTCCTAAAGCTCAATGTATCTGACGATGGCGACTGACGCTTTCTATTCAGTTGCTAAATAAACAACCAACAATCACAAAATAGCGTGTCGTAGTGATGAGTATATATTGATTACGCGGAATATGGGTTTGTATGTCAACATAATAACAGGAGAAACTAAATAAGAATACCTATTATTACCCTAAATAGATATAAAATTATTGATCTTAATTGTGTTTTCCATCGTAATTAATTGAATAATAGATTGAGATATTCGAACGAATCGATTTTAAATAATGTAGTAAAATGTTTTACTTTTCTAACGTAATTAATTACATGAATGTATCGGTAGTGTTTACATTTTAACCATGGAACCGCAGACACGATTTCTTAATTTTAGTTCAGAAGACATAATAAAGTTCAACAAAAGTATTATTCAAATAAAATCTTTCGAAATTCACTGCGTTACGTGTTCAAAATGTTAATCTAATTTAGTTCTCGTATTAAAATAACAATTACTCAAGAGTGAACCTTATTTCCAATTGATAAAACTCTCTTTTAATTCAAAACGATATTATATATTACAAAAAAGTATCTAATTATTATTGAAACGCAAAATGGATGAGCATAGGAAAAAACTTGCGTGTTAGCATGAAATACTCAGTTCCGTTTTTATTGATAAACTGTTTCCATGATAAACAAACACCTTAACGACCCGTGTTTTTAAATAAAATCAACAAAACAAAACAAAAACTTTAACGTAGTAATTGAATTATATATCTTCAGTAATTTTCACTTAAACAAAATATGAAATAAAATAAGACAAAAGGCATATAAAAACAATTTAACTTATATCCAAACATACCTATAATGCGAATGACACGATTACAGAAAAAGAAACAGTTCACTAATGTTTATTCGCAGAATTAACCTGTGTATAGAAGACCATAGATAATGAAAGAAAAACATACAATCAAATCAGAAGATATAAAAAGAGTATTTCATCAACTATTTCTACGTTTACGATATGTTTATAGTTCAAACGTAATTTGTTTACATCGGTTGCTAAGTATATCCAAATGCTGAGCAATAATGAAAAATAACATTTTCCCTTCAATTCGTCTTATTTGATCTTTAAACCCCTCTTTTAAAAAATTATTCCAAAAGAGGAGATAATTTATCACAAAAAAGTCTGCGAGAGCATATGTCTGCGATATATATGTAAGGAGTTAAAAAATTCGAGAAATTTACGAAAAAATTTTAAATGGAAATCCCATATAAACGAAAATATTTTATTATAATTAAATAGTACACCGAATCGGTTTAAAAACCTTACTACACCACCGTACACATGATAACGGTTAATATGACACCTTCCTCTTTTTTCTGCGTGTTGTAGTTTCTGAGTCTTATTGTTAGTAGAACATACATGCATACATACAAACACCTTACTTTATAGATATGTATAGATTAAAATTCACAGTTTTGGCATATTTTTCTGTTTTATGTCGTTATTCGTAAAAATCACAGCAAATTTTGATTCGAAAGTCGTGCACGAAAGACAAAGAAGAAAAATTATAATCTTTAAAACACTTTCGCGTACCCCCAGTGGTGGAGTAAGATATCCGAAGACCCCAGATGCAAAAAATTCTGGAGGCCCCACCTGACCGTGGGGTACTCAATCTACAAAAGATTTTAAAACTTACGAATGGAAAAAAATGTATGCAGCAGGTTAAATAAATGGAATTACAGAAATGCATAAATAGAAATTTTAATATTTATTATATAAACTTGCACATATTGAAAAAATAAATAAATAAATGAATTATAACTGTGAGATGTGTTTTCTAATGACGCGAGGGATGTTACTTTGTAACAAACCTAAGTAAAAACACGAGATGTGTACGTAAGTAATAGATTATACTGATTATGAAATATTTTACTAAATAAAATATTTTAAAAAATTGAGTTTTGACTGTTTTGAGGCCCCAGGCGAGCTTCTCATTCGCCTTTGCGGTAATCCGCCACTGCGTACCCCTTCAAAACTCTTGACGTATCCCTAGGACAGTGATGGCGTACCTTCTTTTGCCCGCGTGCCAATATTACTGAAATTGTCGAATTTTTTCCGCCTCGCCTGCCGCAAAAAAGTCCTCGATTTTTTTTAGTGCCAACTAAATTAAATTCGTGATCAAGACATAAGAGATTAAAATTTATAACCATAAAACTAATGTTTACAGTACGATAGTTAACTAAATAACACAAATGTTTTTGGGGCACTAAATCAGTACGATAAATACTTTGATTGGTTTTCGCCTTTCGTTGGCGTGCCAACAAAAATCGTCTTGCGTGCCACTTATGGCACGCGTATATACCACAGGTTCGCCATCACTGCCTTAGGGGTACGCTTACCACCCGTTGATAACCCCTGACATAGAGGATTGAATTTTAGTGGGGGTGGGAGGGAGAAGCGGAACGAACGATAACTTTGGTCGCGATTATAAGGCGAGTATGACTTTATTTACATTTTATAATCGGGAAAATGCGGTATGCTGAAGTTAATTACCGTTTTGTCCATATTTGCTAGCTTTTCTCAAAAGTATCTGTGAGTTTGATTGAGTCCAGGGGTAGTTTCTCCTCCGTTTAGAAATTACGTTTAAAACATTCTCGGATCTCTCTCGATTTTTTATATCTGAAGGGACGAGTCGTATTTTCTTGCCCTCGCTATTTTAAACATTTGCTACATTTGTCGTTTTAAATGGAATCTTACCAAGCCTAGATATGCATTTCGATATAAAAAGTGATTCAAGTAACTTTTCATTGGGAAAATCATTCAAAGCGCTTAAAAATTATACACGGGTGCAATTATTGATAGTTATTCTTGAGGAAGCTGTTGTCGAGAGCAACTTGTAAGAGCTTTTCCAATCATGATAGAAGGTTTTCGCAGCGTTGATGTTTGATGATATTATCAGCTTTCGGTTTCTGCTGCGTCCGGAACATGATGTGACCGACGTTTCGCGACCGTTGCAGATACATAGCTTCTTCAGGGCGAAGTGAATTGCTACCTGCAACGGTCGCGAAACGTCGGTCACATCATATTCCGGACGCAGCAGAAACCGAAAGCTGATAATATCATCAAGCTATTCCAATCATAAGTATTCATTAATCCCTTTGGAAAAAATCATGTGCTGCTATCATCAGTTTTTTTTATGAAAACATTTCAAGAAGACATAACCGATAAATTCAAAGCTTTTAAATGAGAAAGTGAAAGCTATCAGCAGAGTAAACGCTTTTGTTATTATTGATACTGTTGTTGTTATTGTTGTTACTCTAAAGCAGGGGTTCGCAACCTTTTCAATGTGGCGAGCACCAAGTTACATTTCAGAGCACCCAGCGAACACCGCTATACCTTTGTTAAAGTTAGAATGATCGTTAATAAAATAAAATGAACGTCGTATGTTTAGAAAGTTAACAGGCGAGCAAATGGTACTAAGAAAGGCGTTTTTTAGCATTGCAGAAGTATACGGAAAGACTTAAAGAGCACCACGGTGCTCGCGAGCACCAGGTTGCCGACCCCTGCTCTAAAGATTCACGATGTTATGCATAATTTTATATAGACTCGTAATTAGTGTCCATTTTAAAGCTGACTTGGGGGCACAACATGTTAATCGTTAAGGTAGGCTTCATTTCTCCTTCTATAGTGCATTTGATGGAACTGGCCGGCATAGTGACGTAAGTTTTCAAGGTTTCTTGGCCTGGAGTAGCTGTGTGGAGAGAGGCGTGCGTAACCTCCACCGAAAGATTCCTTATCTCTCGCGGCTGTGAGGCTGCAGAAAATAAACCAGGTCTTTCACTTTCGAAGCGGGTCATTCGAATGCTAGACTGGTTGCGATCGCCTGACAATAGGAGAGGTCATAAATGGAAACCTTCAAGTAACACAAGTCGAGCAATTTAATGTGCCTCTAACAATTTGGATTTTCAAAACAAAACGAGCTCTATATATGTATATATGAGCCGCTTGAACGCTATCGCAGCACGTAAGTGAATTGTTAACTGTCAAATTCTTATAACATTACATTTTATTTAAATTACCAAGTGAAAACGAGATTCGATGTATTGATTATTTGAATTGTGATATTTCAAAAAAAAACTTCCATCTCCATGGAGAGCCTCATTAATAACAAACACATTGAGAGTTTTAAGAAGAACTACTATTTTCGGTATTAAATGGGAAATTGCATTTTGGAGATAGAATGGAAAACTGATTATTTAAAATTTGAGCAGTTTATCCGATGGTTTATAATTTGCCACACCTTCATCTTTAAAATTACTATTTTTCTTTAGATTTTCATCCTAAAATTTATGTTCTCTTTACATAGAGCACAATTTAAGTCGTTTATTTATCGGAAAAATGTGTTTCTATTTCTCACCTTTTGTTTGTGGAAACTTTCCTCTCTCGAAATATGAATGCTCATGCTGCAAATGAAGAATTTTTTATTGCTAATCGAGCGAAATATTCCGTTTTGTCTGCAGTAACTAGCGTTCGAGCGTCATAGCGCAGGCTTTTTCTTTTTTCTGACACCAGGAAAAAATTTTAACAGGTAAAATTTCACGTATTATACTATCTGCTATACCATGTTATGAAAATGGCCCCATAGCATTGTCCTAAAATATAAATTATTGAACTTTGTCACTTCAGAAAATACTTTAACTTTTATAATCGCGTGTAGCGTACGCAGAATACATTAACTGAACTAGGGCGCAAAAAAAAAAACTTTGTCCCGACTCCGGATACATATCGGATAGAGCGAACACAATAATTTGAGTTCAAAGGCTCGTGACAAAAAAAACGAATCACTTATTACCAGAGCATCCGAAAAATATTACAAAAAAGCAGGAGACGAACCGATATCGTCATGCAGATGATCTATTTCGGTTTGTGGTAAAATGAATAATCTATTGGAACGATGTCCATCTTTATTGAGGCCATAACAGTCACTGGGGTCAACAGGGCCGGCGTAATTATTTGCGGGACCTAGTTCGATAGTGAGGGGGAGCGGGGCCTATTTATTTATCTATACTATATACGCAAAAAATACTTTTTTAAAAATAACAATGGTGATTAAAAAAAATAAAAATCTGTTATTAAAACTAATTTTTTAATTAATATTATGTAATAATATGTAATCAAAATTGTCTAAATATCAACACACGAGAATGGAATCTTGTGCGGGACCCCGATCTGGGAAACCGACTGCACACGCCGCGGCGCCGGGGGTCAAAGTGCTTTCACCCCACTGCGTCGCGCGGCAAAAAGGCTTGAAAAACTGCAGTATAACATCGCCGGCGCTGTTGTATAAGCAACACGGCCGCTCGACGCGGAATGTGCAAGCCCTGTAAGGGTTATTATCAATATAAGACTTATTAAACATCTTCAAAGAATATTTGGTAACTATATAGTAATAACATTATTTAATTAAAATTAGTAATCGATGAAAATTTCAGTAAGAATAGCGCGTAATAGAACTTATTCTTGTTTGTCAACCTAGATCTTGAAAACCCCAATAGAATAAACCATCCAATCACAGGCATCGCCTAGGATCTATATGAGAGGGCACCCTTTGGTCTTGTTTGGGTGGTACGGGGAGATTAGATTGCAGTGCCGTAGGTTGGGAAGGCAAAGAAAGCGGCTTGAGACCCAGGAAGGTCGTTAATAAAAAGGTTGAAGTGGAGAGAGTGTGTGTGTGTGTAGGAGGGGAGGAAGTGGAGTGGGTTGAATGCTTTGCTCCTTGCAGATTGCCGGTGAGAGCGGGTGGGGGGAGGGGGAGGGCGGACGTCGCTTCGCGTGATGACGCCGCAATTTCGGTCGAAGGGCAAACTGCAAAGAATGCCTGGTATCTGGCGGTGCCTCAGGTGAAAACATCGAAAAAGCAAAGGAAACTGCATTGCAAACCGGATTAACTCGTTTTCACTGACAAAACGCTGAAGATGAATTAATGCTTAAATCTGCAGTTTGGACTTCCAAATCTAGCTCCGATATAATTTACCATGATCAAATTTACCCTCAAAATATGGTTTTTGTGACCGATTTTTCATTTTGTTACCATATCATTGTCAACTAATGTATAGGAAAGTTAATGAGGTGATTTTTATGGAATTCTGTGCAGTAGAAATTGGTGGAATATAAAAACATAGCTGTCATTAATATGGGGAATTTTAGAGCTGTTTTATCCTCTGGAATCTATATCTACTACTAGCAGAATTTCCCGTTGAATTTCAACGGATTTGGTGAAGCTACTATAGAACAACATACAAACTCTTTAAAATATATAGTAGATACTTTTTAAATTACAATTAGCTTTTCTTAACAATTAATCATATTTGCTTGTAACAATCCGTTTCCTAACGTATTGCATTCAAATATAACTATAATTGTATTTCCTATCATATTACTTTCGCCAAATCCAGCTTCATTTCTTGTGTAATTATGCCTATGAAATGTTTAGATTTTTGTCTTGTAAGCAAGAAACCCGTGAAAAAGCAACGTACAGTTTTCCATGATTGAGCACACAAACCAACAAACGCACGCTTCAAACTATATTATAGTAGATAATATATTTTGAAGCGTGTGTTTGTTCATGAAACTCCTCCTAAACGATAAAAGCTAGATTAATCAAATTTGGTGCGATTCTTCCTTACATCCTAACTTAGTGAATGGTCAAGGTTTGGCCAACCGGGATTAATCAGTGCTGCCAATATAGGGGATTAACATTTTTCCATAAGATAACACGTACGAATCCATTTCTTGACTTGCAAGGTATTCTTCCTTCAAGCATAAAAATACGTAAATATGGACCGATTTTTTTCGTTTTTCTTTATTCGACGAATAAAACTCTATACTATCTTATTCCTGCCAAGTTTACATGTTACACGGTCGAAGTTTTCAGAAATACGCTATTTGTTTCGAAATTTTGTGGATTTTTCGTACTCTTTCCGAGCGTTGCCAAGGCGGCCGTCATTGTTACCTCCGATTCAATTAGCTTCAATGAAGCTTTCAAATAGACGAAAGTTTAGCGTTATTCTATTCGCACTTTTGTTTAAGCAACGAAACGATCGATGTTTATGGATAGCAACGTAAATAGATACTGATTATTATTCAGGAAGCTTTGATAACGATTGATGAAAGTAATTGAACCTTCTTTCGTCTATTGAATGCTGAAATCTTATATTTTTTGTAAGTAAAAACATTATATTCTACATTATAATGTTTACTAACGTAAATAGGCTCACGTATCTGATGGACATTTACCGGAGTCAGTGTTCAATCATGGACAACTGTACGTTTTCACGGGTTTCTTGCTTACAAGACATAAAAGTAAATATTTCAGCGAGGCATAATTATACAAGAAATGAAGCTGGATTTGGCGAAAGTAATATGATAGGAAATAAATTTATCGTTATATTTGAATGCAATACGTTCAGAAACGGATTGTTACAAGCAAATATGATTAATTGTTAAGAAAAGCTAATTGTAATTTAAAAAGCATCTACTATATAGGTATTTTTATTCTTGAAGGAAAAATACCTTGCAAGTCAAGAAATGGATTCGTACATGTTATTTTATGGGAAAATGTTAATCCCCTATATTGGCAGCGCTGATTAATCCCGGTTGACCAAACCTTGACCATTCACTAAGTTAGGATGTAAGGAAGAATCGTACCAAATTTGGTTATTCTAGCTTTTATCGTTTAGGAGGAGTTCCATGAACAAACACACGCTTCAAAATATATTATAGATAAGGGTTGACCCGGGTCCCGCCGATAAAATCGGTATCCGACGGCAGCACCTATTATTCTCATAAGGTTGCCGAATAACTCGTCATCCGGCTGCAGCACGTATGATTCTCTTAAAGTTTCCAATTAATTCTCTTTCCTTTCTTTTTTTTTCTCCCCTTCTCCTCTCTTCCCCTTTCCTCCTCTCATTGCTCCCCACTTCCCCGCCTGCTGTCCCCTTCTCTCCCCTTACTTCCTTTTCCCTCCCCTCCTACTACTTTTTACTACTTTCGTCATCACCCTCCTTCTTTAGGGATAATTGAAATGACACCCGTTTTTCCCAGAGGGTTACTCATCCAAGTACTATCCCGGCCCCGTGATGCTTAACCTCAGCGATCGGACAAGAACCAATGTCGCCATCATGCTGTAGCCTTTGCCGAGGATGAGACTTTCTTAAATATACTAGCGTAATTTCCCGTCAATATGACGGGATATCTTTAGTTAACCTTAAAATAGTTGCCTCCCTCCCCATCTCTTTCCTCCTCCATCCCTCCCCCTCCCACCCTCTCCTTATCTTCTACCCCTCCCTCCCCTCTCTCCTTCCCCCTCCATCCCCCTCACTCCCTCTCTCTCTCTCTTAAACGTAAGAAGGGACTATATAATCTCAAGTTCGCCCTCAATAAAGTCGTTTGTCTGTCTGTCTGTCTCCCTCCCTCCATCTCTCTCCCTCTCTTTCCCTCCCTCTCACTCCCTCCTTCTCACTCCCTCCCTCTTTCTCCCTCCCTTATTCCCATCACACCCCCTCCCTCTCTCCACCCCTTCCCCCTCATTCCCTCTCTCCACCCCTTTCCCATCATTCCCTCTCCCCCCTTCCCTCTCTCTCCACCCCCCTCCCTCTATCCCTCCCCCTCCGTGACCATCTCTCTCTCTCCCTCTCTATCGCGTATTAAAAACATTCAAAGCACGCTTACACCCATAAGGATTGATATAACAATAGGATTTTGAGGTCTAACAATATAATTGGTAGCCAAGGCAACATTCCGTTAAAATGGCAAGATTTCCACAAAATATGTAAAATAAACGTTTAACATGAGCGGTTTCGAACTGTAGACGGAAAAAGATGAACAGAATAAGAAAAGTTGTAATTTTTTCTTCAAATTGGTTCAGATCCGAAGTTCGTAGGTTAATGCCCGTTGAAATATCAACGGAAGAATTATAGATAGATAGATTATTATTATTTTCATTTAAAAGAATTAATATCACACTTTTACATATGAAATATTTTACCATATACGACATTTCTAGTGAATATTCTGTCCTTGACGGGCTATCTTTAGTTAAACTTAAAATAGTTGCCCCTCTTTCCCTCCCTTCCCCCCCCTTTCACACCCTCTCTCCCCCTCCCACCCTCTATCTCCCTCCCCCTTCTCATTTCTCCCCTCCCCCTCTTTTACCCTCCACTCTCTACTTCTCTCTCTCCCCCCCTCTCTCGTATTAAAAGCATACAAAGCACGCTTATACACCCATAAGGATTGATACAACAATAGGATTTTGAGGTCTAACAATGTAATTGGTAGCCAAGGCAACTGTAGGCGGAAAAAGATGAACAGAATAAGAAACTTTGTAATTTTTTCTTCAAAATGGTTCAGATCCGAAATTCCTGCACCACAAAAAATGGATTTTTACGTGTTACCTTACGGAAAATGGAAATGTATTCCTTGGAGTCGAACCCAGGACTTTTTTGGAGATTTATTTTCGTCATTACCTTAAAATATGTTAATCAAGCATCCTTGCCAAATTTCAATCTTCCACCTATTCGGGGTATACCCTATGTTTTGTGCTTGAGATGTTTGCTATACCCTCTACATCAGGGGCGGATCCAGAAACTGCTCAAGGGGGGAGGGGGTGGGGGGCGATCGCCCCTCCACCTATCGAATCCGCCCCTGCCAACTGCCCTATATTTTGAAAATTCCTACCCCTATCAGAATCCTTCTTTCCCTTGCTATACAGACCTAATCTGCGGCGTACAATTTAGGATTTTTGCGCGGAATGAATTCAAGAAAGCGCCCAGTGGAGTCAATGGAGTTATCCAAGGAGGAGGTGATCGCCCCCCCCCCCCCCCCCCCCCCCCCCCTGGACCCGCCACTGCCTCTACATCATCCCTGATTTCACGTCCTAAGTCACCATTTTCTCGGGATCACTAGGTTCTCTCGATATAAAACCCCTCAAATATAACATATTAAGCAGTCACCTAGAGGGTATGAAGCGAAGCAATATTTTTTAGATCATTGTTTATTTTGATATTATCTTACAGAGTAGATAGTTATATCGCAACATGTGATTTTTGTTTAGTATTTCAATCACATAACATCTTCAGGGAGTTGGAAACAAAAATTTTAAAGAATCTCTAATTACGTAACTTTGATTCAAAACGACGTAAATCGGTATACAGGTATCAATTGATCGGCGGCGTAACTTCGAATCGACGTTAATCGGGACGACGTAAATCAGGGTATACCTGTATTATGATTGTTCACGTTCTGTTACGCGTATTAGTTTATATTACGTCCTGTGTCCCTACACTGTGCCAAAACCAGTACATCGTAAGTTGGTATATCACATTAGCATTATTAAATTGGAAGATAAGTTTCCGCACACAGTGCAGGCTTACTTTACGATTACCCATAAAATTCTGTGTTCAACGAAGACCATCTCTAACTGCATTTTCGATATTTTTTAGCACCTTTTGTTGGAAGGATTCGCGACTTTTGCGGCGGTCGCTTCACGTTTTCGAGCTTTTTTAAAATTAGGACCGAAGAGAAGCGCTCAACTGAGTGAGACGTACAAATACGGATATCGAAAGTCGTTTGCTTTGGCCGGGACGTCTCTCTTTACCATCGAGTTACCATTAGCCTGGATGGCGAATGAGGCGAGCAAGCCTCGTCATTTGCCCCTTGTGCCTCTGACCCAAGGACGACTTCAGTTGAAATCGCTCGGCTATTGTTCGCGAGTCGATGAGGCGGATGCTAGACTTTTTAATCGCGGAAATGCAATGGGATGCCGCTTCCGTACTTGCGCACTTTTTATCTTTTTTTCCATTATTAATGGATTTTAGCCTCGTACCCGAGTCTGATATTGTAAGTGCCTCTTCATAAATATCAATAAACTTTGCTTTCTAAAGTGGTTTCCGTTAAAAAGATAGTTGGATGTGGGATAAGATGCAGGAAAATTCGTTCTAACAAGAGATATAGTGGTGCGGTAGAGGAAAGTGTTTAATGGCCGACGTTTTCATCATCCAAAAGTAAGGAATGAAAACTGTCTCTCATATAATATAAGTAGTTCAAACATCACATATAACTACGGGACGCTAAACATGCATAAAAACTTTTATGTGCATTATAAAGAGTAGACAATATCGTTATAATCGAGCGACTAAAACACGATCTTTCATCACGGAAAAGAAATTGCCTTTTTCAACATTTTCGAAGCGGCAAATTTTTCCTGATGTCAAGATCCTTCATATAAGGTGCAAATCCGAAATAAACATTAGGTAAAATTCTATTTCCCAATCGATATCACCGCTCTGAAGTGATAACCAGATTTCACCACCGGGCGCGCGGTTGCCAAATGTGTGAAGACGGAGGTACAACGCATGCGCGATAATTTCCGCGCGACCGATATCTGCGATTTTTGCGAACCGAATTAACGAAAGTTCAAGCGCAAAAAAAGTTTAAAGTCGATGTACCATTAGATATTTGTAACTTATCTAACTAAATTAATTAATAATTATGAAACGGTTAAAAGGGAACCGACAATAAGTTCCGCCAAACAAATTATGATACCATTTCGTGCGATGCAAACATTTTCGTAAACATTTTGAGCGTCAGCGAAAAAGCATCATCCATTACTTTCTATTTTAAAAAGCCAACGTGTGGTAGTTCATTTTTTTAACGAAAGGAATAGCTATTACTTTTACATATACGGTGAAACCTCGACACAGCGAGAATTTATAAAATGCATAAAAATACTCATTATCACTAGTGCTCGTAATATCGAAAAATTAAATTCTGTGTATGTAAGGTTAAGAAACAGACGATGTTTTCGCTCGCTATGTAATTCTCGTTATATCCCGTACTCGTTCTATTGAGGTTACACTGCAGTTTATGTAGAACATCTACTTATTTATGTTTTATATGGGATCACCCTAGCGCACGAGTGGGTTCGATATTCCGGTGTACGTTCGTGGAAAAAGCCCGAAAATATGCTTGCCTTCGCTTTGACGACGAAATTTTATTTGTACGACTGTTACCGTTGCTAAGTGATATTCCGTGGCAATTTGCGTATTGCATAAAATTGCTGATTAGATTTTACTCCTCGATAAGGTGTTGTGCACGTGTACAACCCTTATTTTTTTCTCGAAAGCTGTTTAATTTTCGAAATATTTATGCTTTAGCCTTAAAATTAGCTCGAGATGGTGTTTGCTCATACAGTCGAACCTCCATAATCCGGCAACTCCCCTAATCCGGCATAGTCTCCGAGTTCGCCATGTTTCCCGTGAACTGCAATGTTTAGAACCGTCGATCGTCTAGTTCAATGCATTATTTGTTAACCGCTTAATGGATTGAAGAATTTGAATATGATTTCCTTTATTGCCAACTTTATATTAACTTTACCAATATGCGTGCCAAACGCTGATTTTCTCAATTATCTTCGACAATATCCATTAAAGGCGAGCTTCCAAAATTTTGAAAACACACGATATGTACCAGTTTACCATAAAATAAAACGCACTGCGTATGTTAATTTTTTTTTGTTTATTACCTTATCATTGTAACTTATGTTTAAATAACATTCTGTGCGGTTTATTTAATAATTACTATATTACAACGTGTAATATCATGAAGAGATGAGCTACGATTAGCTGGGGCGCTTTAAGACATTGTGCGCCCGTATGCAGAGTAAATTTTTGCACCCTCTCAAAGTCATACTTTTTGCCATAAAATTTAAAAATTAAGCATCTGTTTTTAGGCGCGTTTCGCTTCCAGCGTGAGCGCCTATTATCGTCGGTCTGTCTGTCCGTCCGTCCGCATGTTCGTTCTCGGTTTCTACTGAACGGATTTTCATGAAATTTGATATTAAGGACTTACAATCAAATATAAGAAGAAAATCGCAAAAACGAATCACGTACGCCAATCAGGGGTACCACTTTATTGGTGATAAAAATGAAATTTTCGTCATATCTCGTAAAATATTGCTCATATCAAAATATTTTTCAAATAAAAGTTGTAGAACTAGTAAAGAAGAGTATTTTCTTTCCTATACATTTTTATCATAGGAGTAGCCGTTATCGAGAAAATCAAATGAGAATGTCTTAATTCGAGTTGAACTTAGAAAATTTCTTGCATGGTTACTTCTTCATTGTTGCTAACATAAACAATCTCACAAACAAATGTTTAATTTCCTTACGTGTGCATGTAATATATTATCAAATAGGAAGAAAATGGATTATTTATGACGAAGTAAAGAACTTTAAAACGCAATTTCCCATATGTACAGGTATATAACTTCTTTCTAATACTCCATTGCACGAAACGCGCCCATTTGTGATACGTTGTACACTTTCCTAACTTGTTTAAATTTGGCGCCCCAGCGCCCCTTAAAATTTCGGCGCCGGTAGGCAGAGTTGCCTATTTGGTCTAGTGGATAAATCGCTACTAAGGGTTAGAGAGGTTCAACTCTACTATACTGTTTGAATGACCCTTCGAGCTGCACGATTAATTGGTCTATTCCTCTCGTCGTCTTCGTCGCTCGCAAACTCATTTAGACCTATTGACCCTCGGTCCTATCTTCTGCTGCATCGGAGCATAAACGTCGAAATTTAATAATACCGAAAGTTTCATAGGAATAAAAATGTGATGAAAATCATTCCATTGCGTGAATACAAACTTGATAATTAAAAAAGTATAGGAGATTACAATGGCGGACTGGCCTTTTTGGCGCCGGATATTCGACCAATATTTTTATTTTTCCTTGCTTATGCTCCCCACCATGTATTACTTAGTTTTTGGGTTTTGTTGTTAATGCTATTTTTCGCCTAAAAATACAGCCAGCCACATCTTAAAAACAACAAACAACAGGGGAAAGTTGCATGCATACATGCAAAGCAGAGGTGTTATTTACGAATAATGAAATAATGTCAAAAAAATATCAATATTAGTTGCCTTGTATAATGTCGAAACACTACTAAAGTATAAATCAGAAATGATGCCAAAGAAATAATAAATTTTTGATACGCCGATTTACTTTCTATAATAAGTTGTAATTAATGAAACGATCGAAAATATTTAATATGTACCTCACTTTCCACCATGCCTCACTCCAGTTAAGTTAAATGTATTTACGTCGTAGATAATCCATTTCCTTTCATTCATAAAATGCTATATGCGCACT
This sequence comes from Uropetala carovei, assembly GCA_036926305.1. Lineage (NCBI taxonomy): Eukaryota > Metazoa > Arthropoda > Insecta > Odonata > Petaluridae > Uropetala > Uropetala carovei. Next base: position 4,289,799 of record JAXCHB010000068.1, read on the forward strand.
AAATGGAATTAAACGTTAATTACAGTTGATCTTATTTACTTCAGTTTTGACATAGATTGATTTCATTACGAACAATTAAAAACATCGCAAGAAATTTCCTAAGTTCGTATTTTAATGATCGATTTTCTTGAAAACGGCTACTCGCTTGACAAAAATGTATTTTACAAGAAATATTTTGACTATAGTTCTACAAATTGTATTTGAAGAATTTGTTCGTATGACTACTATTTTACGAGATATTTTGGAAACTTCAATTTTTGCGCTAATGAAGTTGCTCCCTTGGTTCAGTGAACAAATGTTTCTTGTAAGGCTCTCATTACATCCTTTTATTCTCAATAGCGCTTATTGTAGTTTCACCTACAAGTTAAAAATACTTCCGTTGTACAAACCACCTTCTGTGATACGTAGTCGTAAATTTCTACTCCTACCGTGCCATATTCATTTTGCCCAGATCTGTCAATGTCCGGAAACATAATGACCTAATTTATAATTTATCTTTTGGTAGTGTTTTGACATGGTACAAAGCAATTAATCTCTATATTTTTTCGTTATGATTATTATAATTTGTAACGGCGCCTAAACGTTCTGGCGCCCAAACGGCGGCGCCTAAACGTCCTTCCAAAATGCATCTCTATTATATGCTCCGCTGTTAGTTTAGTTCGCTCGTGATCTCGCTTACGGTTTCAATCTTACTGGTGTCAATCCTGTCAACCAAGGCAGTATGCTATTTTTTTTATTAAAAAACTTGATTAAAGGTAAAGGGGGCAGATTCGGCTACGGCATCTAAGGTATATCGACCATATGACGTAGAATTTGTGTTTGGGCCATGAGCAGAGGGGTTAGTCACAAAAAAGTTTGTTGTCGAATTCAAGTAAATTTGTAATTTGTAGGGTTCCAAACCTCTTAGGGGATGCTGCGTAGGATGTTAAGGGAACGTCATAAGGAAACTTGGAAATATAAGTGAGAAATTCAGAATGGATTGCAGCCATCTGCTCGAGAAACAGGGCCAGACATAGGCATGGGCTATATGGGCTTCAGCCCAGGACCTCGAAATGCTTAGGGCCCCATAATTCTTCGGTCTCGACAATTCCTAGACTCCGCTTCTTAGGGTCCTGAAAGTCTCAAAGCCCCGCTCATTAGAGGACAAACCTTTTTTGAGATTCCCTTCATTTTTTTAAATGCTGGTGCGCCAGAATTTTCTTTTGACGGTCCGTTGTCCGTTTGTGTTGATTGCATGGCTGCTCAAACGTCACTGAATACAGTAATTAGTCTGTGCGTCTGCGTCTAGTGCAAAGATCAATATATTTTTATCTTCATAAATTTAACGTCTATTTTGTATACAGTAATCTTCTATCTTCTATATAAATAAAATTGTAACCTCTGTCTGTACATTTGCTTTTTTGTCGGGGTTTTACTTTTTTTGTGTGTTTTGCATCCCAAGAAGACGTTTGAACCGGTTTGCACAATTGTTGTCTGTCTGTCTGTTTGTTTGTTACCGCATCCCGCAGAATCGGCTGGTCGAATTTTTATGAAACTTGCACCGTATCTTTAGAATGGTCCAACTTAAAATATAGGCTATGTGGTGTATCTCAAAAAAAATTTTAAGTGGGGGTTTGGGGGAGCATCGATTTGGTTTTTGGACGTTAACTCTCGAGTAAATTAACTTCGGAAGTTCAAATTTGATATTTGTCACTTTCAATACAAGTATAAGATCAAGTTTGTAGATGAGCAAAATCAGATCAAGGGGAGAGGGGGTTGTGTGGGGGGGGGGGGGGGGCACGCGTAAGAGAAATCGCTGCTTTCAAGCCAACGGTTGATTACATCGAAGAAGTATAAAGAAGAAATATTTTTGGAAAACAATTTGGGTAAATATTTTAGGAAAAAGTCTGTCTGCCTGTTTGTTTGTTTGTTACCGCATCACGCAAAAACGGCTGGTCGAATTTTTATGAAACTTGCAGCGTATCTTTAGACTGGTCCAGCTTAAAATATACGCTACTAGCTGGAGTGCCCATTGAATTTCAACGGATTTAGTGATCTAAAACTTCAACCGTGTAACATGTAAGCATAGCAAGAATAAGATAGTACACAGATAACCGTCGAATAAAGCAAAAATGAAGAAAACCGCTCCGCATTTTCCTATTTAGATGAATGATGCAAGAAAATCTTGCACTGTGAAAAATCGAAAATAACGTGTAAACTCCCTCCCACCCTCTCCTTCTCTTCTCCCCTCCCTCCCGCTCGCTCCCTCTCCCGCCCTCCCTCCACCTCGCTACCTCCATCTCACTCCCCCTCGCTCACTCCCCCTCGCTCACTCCCCCTCGCTCCCTCCCTCTCTCTCTTAAATGTAAGAAGGGACTATATACTCTCAACATAAATGAATTGAACTCTCAATTTCGGCGACAATGGGAGTTGTCAAAGTAGCTTATAATTGGTATTGTAATAAAACTGATAAAATCACGTATTTTATTGATTCTAACCGCATTTATACGCAAATTCGACCAGGATTCGGAACCTGTCTTCAATAAAAATGAACTTTGTTCTTTCCCGCAAAGAAGTATCCAAGTCTCAAGTTCGTACCGTGATTTTAAGTAATTTTAAAGTGCAAATTTAAAGTAGTCTACACTCATCCCTGTATTTCAGTTGCAGGACGCTGCAAAATACGTGACGTTCGATAATTTAATCGTTCGCCATTTCGAATCAAAGTGACGGATAGAAACAAAACCTTTGCCATTCACTAAGTTAGGATGTAAGGAAGAATCTTCCCAAATTTGCTTATTCTATCTTTTATCGTTTAGGAGGAGTTCCATGAACAAACCAACAAACACCCTTCAAAATATATTATAGGAGATGTGGTGTATCTCAAAAAAATTTTAAGTGGGGGTTTGGGGGACATCGATTTGGTTTTTCGACCATAACTTTCGAGTAAAATAAGTTCAAATTTGATATTTGTCACTTTCAGTACAAGTATAAGATCAATCTCCTATATATTTATGAAAGTTTATTTGTTTGTGCATGTATAAATTTCCACACCTTTAAAGATAGAATAATCAAACTTTCAACAAATACTTTCTTCATAAATAGGAAGGTCGTAGGCTACTTTTTAATCCCAAATGTTTTATATTAATTGTACAAAAACGGGACAGTTCTTCTCGAACTGTTCTGATGCCTAAACTGTTCAATAAAATAACTGTTCTCATAAACTTCCTGTTCTCAAAGAACAGGTAACTCTACATCTTATACACAGTGAGAAAGGTGGGAAACGACTACTTCCTTATCCCTAATTGGACGGCGGGTACTGATTAAACTACGCGTATTTTCCCAAGTCCTACTATTGATTTGAATCAAATTTGGTACGATTGTGGAGGGCTCCCAGAAATAATTCATACGTGGTTTTTGTTTCTCTCTGACCGTTTTATTCAAAACGGCAGCCGAGTGAATTCTTAAATACCATGTATCATCTAGAATTCCGATCGGATTTGAACCAAATTTCCCCGGGCATCGCCGGGTGTTTCTGCTAGTACCCCGCTAAACGTCGGAGATGCGTTCCTGAAAAATGCGACTTATAACGAAACAACGTATAGCGAAACAAAGATTCCCATAAGAACTATGATAATAGTAGGGATTACGTTCCTGGCGGATATTTTGTGACACATTTGTGTCCCAAATAATACATATCAATACAGTACATTAGACATACTATGTTACCACTATGTGTTTACCACTCATTGCTACTAGGGTTTAATAAACATTTAATCGTAACAACGAGTAATCAGTTGCAATAATAAATTCAGAAATCACCGAAAATAATTGTCTATAGTGTGATGGAGCACAAAAATTTTTTCTTTACTTACACTTACACTGCTACGCACTTTAGAGTACTTTTCATGTAGATGTCGCAATCCAAAGTACATATATCCAATATCTCATGAGATATCAACGCAAACGTAAACCGGGATGAAAGAACACAAAATGTTAGACAAAACTGTTCACAAAGCTCTCTTATAGCTGGCTGTCGCACAGAAGTAGGTTTTTACACATCGTCATTAAATTGGGATAGTCCCTTTTATCCCCTGTGTGACTTGTGGACCAGCTAACCCATGGTGATCTCTCAAACACATGGCCAGCAAATGTTTATTCTGAGTATGATTTTACACGACTTGATAAACACGAAATTAAATTAATTCATATAAATAATAATAAACGTGAAATTAAAATCCAAATAGAGGAATTTTATTGTTATAGTTATAATTTATGCATCGCATTGAAATTTCTGAAATTTTGCTTTTAGCATTTCACAAACGACGTATATGCGAAACAACGTATAGCGGGTCAACGTCTAGAGGGGTTTTAATGTATTTGATAATGTACTGGTATTTCACTTGCTAAATAAATCGACGTTACTAAAGTACAAATGTTAATTGTTGGTTTGTAATTAGATATTAATATAATGTACCAGCTCTTTTCTTTATGTACTTATTGAAATTCTTTTGTTGTAATAAAATATATAATATCAATATTACATTTTTTAAAATTTTTATAACTTTATAGGGGCTCCTACAAATTATTAGCCCAGGGCCCCAAAACTGGAGTGTCCGGCATTGCTTCTATCTTCCATTCCGTAATACATACTCGTCGGCCATAGTGGGTGGATGGGAAATGGAGAGGGTATCGACAAAGGCGGCGTAAGCACAATCGCCTTGTTTTCTTTATAATAATTTAAAAAATAATTACTTTTCGGGGCTCCCTTTTCAATCCTAGCTATGTGCCTGAAGCTGTAATCGATCCATGTCGGAACACTTTCGGGCCGCCCTATGTCAATAACCAGGGCAAATAATTCGGGTTCCACATAAGTTGATGACGCAAGGAGAGAACCTGAGAGTGCTTTTTGATTGTCTTTGAGAGCTACGGAATCTCATGTTTTCCATTTTTCGACTATTTTATTTAATAAGGAGGGTATCACAGAGATACGGGAAAGGCAAACAAAGGCATTTAAGAAGAGAACTGTAGAAACTCAGTGAGTAAACGGTAAAGGTAGCAGTAATGTCTTATGGGGTGAAGAATGTTGCAATAATGTACCATTTTATCATATAATAAACGTGTGCTTAATACAGTAAGCCCTTGCCGTCCAGGGTTTTGATGGCTCGCGATTCATTTATTGTGACCAAACCTTGCCGTTCGGGACGCAGACTCTCAAAGGTTCGCGAATGGCAGTCTAATTTGAAAATGTCTCCGCAGTGGTGTATGAATCAGGGCCGCGCCAACCCGGGTTGCAAGGGGTGCACGGCACCCGGGCGCCAACTAGTCGGGTGCGCCTTCCCATCAAGATATTTGTATCTTTGTTTTTGTCGTTCATTTAAAAGTTTGCCCCTTATTCGAGATGCGTTTAAGAGGAGATAAAGCTGAGCAATTCGCTCGATTGGCAATTGAAAGCTAATATTAAACAAACGTAGTGAAGTTTAACTGTAAAAATTATCGATAAATTATTTTTAAATTAGAGGCTGTCCATAATATGAACAGATATCTTCGTTAACATTTATGTAGGGGACAGTGGCGGTCTTTTTTTTTAAGGATTGACTAGTAGTCACTTTGGTGGAGGGGAGGGGAGAGGGGCGCCGCAGAATTCCGGGCGCCAAGCACCCTTGGCGCGGCCCTGGTAAGAATCGCCAAGATTTGCTTCGTTAATTGAAGGGCATATTTTTGAGGTCCCATAAAACTCCATTATTATGAATATATAATCCGTAGAAGAAAAGGAATGTAAAGCCTAGTAACTATTCAACTCGGATGAAACTATTATTTCGGCAAAGGATATCATCCAGAACTTATGCACCCCTGCCCCAATGCCACGTTATAAATCTCAATCCTAATTATTGCTAAAATGCAACTTTTAGGATTTGAATTACGATACAATGTTATTTTTATTGAAACTTTGTAAATATTAATTGTTTATAAACTATGAAACTATTCGAATTTTTAGAATTACAGTAACGAGTTACAGCTTTGACTCTATGTTTCAAACTAATTAATTCTCAAGCGTGACAGAAAGAAAAAGTTGTGTTATATTGGGATATCGGTTAATTAACCATACCTGTTTTTAGGATTAAATATTTGTCACAGAAATGATCTCTAAACAAAATAATAGGCTTCGAACACCTAACCTCGGTCCCTAACCCATTATTTCTCATTTAATCAAGATCATGTCGTTCGCAAGATTTTCGAAGAACGCAACCCTCGCGAACGGCAAGGGTTTACTGACACGGACGATGAAAATTTCAAGCGTAAATTAAATTAAATTAAATTTTTATTAAATCCCAGGACAAGAAAATTCCTGTATGAGGACAGTAACAAGGCAAAACGTTAAAACTGTGATCAACTTTGGTGGTTAGGTAATATTTATATAATTTTTGTTACACAACTATAATTTCGATTGAATAATATTTTATGATCCTCACATAAAATTATGCATAACATAGAACGGAACTTTAAAATCACACTTATGTTGACCAAAAACAAAATGAATAATTTTCTGGAGGAATGCAAATGTAAATAGTAATATTTTTAGAAAATAAAAATACTAAATGCACTACGTTTCAATATCCTTCTCTAATAAGACGTGAAATTGCAAAGGAGATGGAAACAATTTTCTCGAATATATAAGAATTACGAGTCGTTTTTATAATATTATTAACAATCCAACCAAAACTGTCATTATAATATTTATTTGCAAACTTTCAATAGTTTAATTTTTAGCGCCTGTAATTTATCAATTAGTTTGTGCCAAACAGCACTGTAGTCGAAATTCCAATCTGAACAGTAAACATATTGGACATAGTGTGGTAACGGGACGAGATCCTCTCGGCGGCGCTAAAATCTGAACTCCTTGCCAAAACAGCTGTTTCTGTATTATGCAGCAACATTTATTTTTAGGAAGCTTCTGTTCAGTGTGGTGTTGAAGCTTTGATTTCACTAGTGTTTTCGTGACGCGTTAATATTAAAAGAAGCCTCATGAGATTCCGTGAGAACAGTAGTAATTTCATCCTTAAGTCAATAGGTTATTTTGTCTTGTGGTGCGTAAGATTACCTGTAAAAGGGGTTGATATCCTTAAATTCAATCAAGTTCTCTGTTGAAGATTGCAATGAAGAGGAAGTGCAGTATATTTCGTGATATATATGAGCAACCTTACAATGACTCGACCCGGCTGAAGTTGTACAACAGTAGTAAAGGTTATTATTTTAAGCTTGAGAATAACGTGAATATATTCATTGAAGTGTTTTATGCGTAAATCTCTGAATTGACGCAGTTTATTAGCATACTCACAAAGTGTTTTTTCTATTTAAGGGAGTTGTGATCTTATGCAAAGAATGTGTCTGATGAAGAAACTTTCAGTTCATAGTGGTTGTGTCAATACGATCTCTTGGAATAGGACTGGTGAATACATTTTATCAGGCTCCGATGATCAGCATATTGTTTTAACGAACGCTTACAATTATAAGGTAAATTCGTTTATTTGAAAAGCATAAAATTAACATAGCAGGCTCATTGTTATTGTTTGTCTACAATAACAGTATTTCTACTTTTGTTTAGGACTAACTCACTCTTTTATAGCTAATTATCGAACTCTTATTTGAAGGTTATCATTTTAATGGCCAGTATATACTGTAATGCTTATAATCTTAGTTTCCCTATAATAATTATTAAGTAACGTTACAGTCGTATAAGTACATATGATTTCCGATAAAAATATCTGCCAATATTGATTTTTTGTGTAAAAGAGTGCTAATATGTTTTTATATTTCATTTAGGTATTAACTGATCATAAAACTAGCCATCGAGCAAATATTTTTAGTGCCAAGTTTTTGCCTAATACTGGAGATCACCATGTGATTTCTTGTTCCGGTGATGGTATAATTCTCTTTACAGGTACGTTATATTTTTAAATTTTATTACAAGAAGATGCCCAGTTTCATTCCGTACTTTTCCTATTCAGCACCTTCCAGCTATTTGTTATTTTTTAGTAAAAATCACCATCCTTTTAAAAATTTATTTCTTCAAAACTCTTTTAATTACCATGGTTCAAGTCAGTTATTTAAAAATAGTTATGATGATACTGCTATAGTAGTTAAGCACGCACATTTCATTGAATACAATATAAACTGCTTCGTCATATCACATTAGGTTTATCAATTACTACATGGGAGAAATGTATGTTGCATTGAAACTTAAAATGGAAGTTGGCTACGTTTGATAAGTATTGAATAAATATATCTTGTATACTCTGTCAATAATTTACTCTGTGCTGTCAATGTATTATATAGATATTTCACATTGATTAGACCAAAAAATTGCAGAGCGTTTTAGTTAAACAGTAATTTAAAAACTTGATGTAAAACTAACGTGTAGACTGGGTGTTTATTCAGAGAGAATTTTGTCATTTACTCTTACCAAGCATAAAAAAGAAATAGAAATTTTGTAGATGACGATGGAAATGATTGAGAGTTTCATCCTAAGAGTAAAATATTTCTGAAATCAAAAGGAGTGTATGATTAGGAACTATGATGGGAACGTATTTTAAAATAGGAATATTTGTACAATGGCATTTATGGATTGTATAAAGACACAATAGATATTTCAGTTGTATTTGTAATCTTGTATTTTTTCTATGAATTTGCATAAATATATTTTCAAAATTTGAAGCAGTTTTCATGTTAAAATCTCTTACTACTATTAAAATACTTACTACATTCAAACAGCTTATGTTGGAACAGCAGTATTTGCACAGACTTATCAAGTTTCAAGTCACTTTGATTACTAATCACATTCAAGTTTAATTCAGTAATTGTCTTAAATGAAATTTATAGTATAATTTTGATGTGTTTATAATTTGGTGATGAAATTTCTGAGTGACAGTAATAGTTATTTTAAAGTACTTGTAGCCAGTGCTTAATTTCTGGGGGAATATAAAGGAACGGCGTTCTCCCATTTATTTGGGAGGAATTTTCTAAAATGTTATGAATAAAAAATGTTTAAGTTACAAGAATTTAAAGGCTGGTGAATGTCTGTACATTTCAACCTCCCTCTTGCGGGACAACATCTGATTTGTACAAGATTGTTTTTTTAAATTTTATCCTTAAGTTACTTTATATTTATTAAAGACCATAGATCTCACTATGTATTCAATTTTGTTCTAAGTGGTTAGGCTTTCCCTTTCTTATTTGACTACAAAGTAAGCACTGGTTCCACCTAATGCACCCGCTACACTTGGGATTTAGTTAATGTAAATTTCTATTGGTTGGAGGAATATTTGGTTCAATGCAAACTATTTGAAGGTGTTAACACTACATTGGGCATGTTTGAAAAAATAACTTGGTTTTAATTCATATAGCATTTCCGTCTATTCAGGATGAGCATGTTTCTTAACTTGGCTCTTGAATATTATGAATATTATCTCATATTAGCTGAAAGTCAATATGGTAGCATGCAAATGCTGTTTTTTTGGGATTCTGTGCCATTTAATTCTAATGTAACCAAGTGTGTTGGTCATTACTAAATTTTTTTACGAGATATGATTGCATTATCCTATTTCTAATGAATTCCATTAAGAAATACTCCTGAGAGAAAAGTTAGGGCTTCCAAATTTGCATGAGTACTGGTTTCAGAGTTATCCTTGGGAGACCACCTGGATATTTCTGGAATTTCAGAAGGATGTGGCATACACGTTGTCATTAGAGAGGTGGAGACTATTTTGGGAATGTAGGGCAACCTTTTATTGGCATGAGAATGATCATGCATCTTGAACTTAGTCTTCTTTGAGAATTTGATTATCAACAAAACAACACACATTACGGTACATTACAACATCGAGTTACTCTAAAAATTGTCACAGAACAACAATTAATACAAAATTATACTTGTTTAATAAGCAACCACCTTGAAACATTAGGATATATATCAACATTTAACTTGCTTCTCTCTAAGTTTCCTGATATTTAAAAATCACTTTTTACTTTGTAATTGCTCTTCCAAGTAACAGTATTTTTAATAGGTTATAATACTTAGGTTTAACGAAGAATTTTTCTAGCAATTTAAGTAACTATACTTGTATAAATCTTTCAAAAATAATTAATTTGCTTTTATAGAGTATCAGACAAGTCTCAATTATTTTTATAGATCATGTTAGTTTTAAATTTTTAAAATGAATGTAAAATTTAGATTTAGTTGAAATGTTGGATCTGCTAATGTATTCCTATAGCAGTTATTTATTAATTTTTATATTATTCTCAAAATTTCATTGCAGACTTGACAAGGAAAGAGGATACATTTTATAACCAATTCAACTGCCACTCAGGGACTACTTATGAAGTTATGACGATTCCAGGTGATTCACATTCCTTTTTAAGTTGTGGAGAGGATGGAACAGTCCGGTGGTTTGATCTACGATTGAAAGACCGCTGCAGCAAACCAAATTGCAAGGAGGTAAGCATTCTTTTGTTGACATCATCCTTTTTCACCGACTTTTCACATCATAGTAATCATCTAATCATAATTTCACAATTCCTAGATTGTGCCTGACTCGTGTTTTTTCTTTCAGTAATCACTCCCATAATTCATATTTAGCATGTGTCACAGGTATTTGTTAAATAATAGTGTTGCCGTTAAGTGAATAATGAGGAGTTTAAGTAATGTTTTATAATTAGCAACCAGCTAAAGCTTCTAAATGCTTCTGTGGCAGCCCTAAAAGATTTATGCACTGAAAATGTATGAAGTTAAAGCATGTTAGCAGTTGGCTGTATAATCCCTTGGCTTATCTTCCCTTATTTACAATTGGCTAAGGGCCCAGTTATTTCCAATTGTAGAGATTTTGAGGTCAAGTGAGATTGAGTCACCTTCTCCCTCATGCCAATCTTGTGGCAAGCATTTATTTGGCAAGCTAAGGTATGCTGCAGATATCTTTGGTTTCTGTGAAACCTAAGACAGTTTTCTTATGACTGTATTGATCTAGTGATGATATTTTGTCCATAAGAGAATCATCAATTTTGTAATGAGTCAATGATTAAGTCATCAGATTTATTACATGTATGTATACTTTACCATAAAGTGGACTAAGAATATAATCTTATTAAATAAAACAATAAGCTAATTTGTTTTTTTATTAATATACTTATGTAGAAATAATTATATTCGAAAAAATTATTTGAGGCATTTCCCAAACCTAAAAATTTGTGTATACAGTCGAACCTCAATTTAGTGCCACCATTTGTTCGCCTCTGACATTGGTACTAAAGCGGGGGTGGCGCTAAATCGAGGAACCCCAAACCATAGGAATTACATATAGTAATTATTTTGGCATTAAGAAATTGAAGAATTATGACATTATTTTCTCTAGAGAAAAAAGGGAATATCAAATATATTTGTGCATATGAACGATATAAAGAAATATAATGCAGATAGAAAAATATTTAGCGATTACCCGGATGCTCAAAGTAAAGGTTAATAATAATTATATACGAGAAATAAAATTTGTAAGACAGAGCTCCTACTATGTATATACCTTTAATAAAACAATCTGATGTGGCCAACACATGGCTTTCTCCGTATTTGGGGTATAGATATTTAAATTATTATGAATAGCATTATGAGGCAAAATTATCATTTCGTAACCTAAAAGAATACAGTCTTCCTTATTGCCGTAAATTACATATATTTTGAATATGTTTACAGAATTCACCGCTACATAGAGCTAGCGCTGTATACTGGTATCAAGAAAAAGTAAAATATCTCCGAAAACTTGGAAGAAATATTATTCTCTACAACTTTGGTCCTCACAAAGATTACCAATAATGACGTTTTTAAGGAGATATTTGACGAAAACCGAAATACCGATTATTTTTTATAAATAATTCCTAAACAATAACTGCTATGGAAAATTGTTTCAAATGAAAGTTGTAAGAAATTACATTCTCTATAACATTTGTATAGAATTGTGTATACAATAATGATGTTTTAACGGAGAAATATCGCAAAAACCGAATCGGATTTCAAATAAACCTCGACTTCCGGTTAACTGTTATTGTCCAAAAACTAATCAGTTCTTTGTGCCCATACCAAAGTGTTATATATGAAATTTGGTAATGATATGGCAAGTACTTTTTGAGTTTGAGCGCCCACAATCACATACACACGTACACACACATCATTCCGAAAATAGTCTAAACGTGTTCTAGGGACCTCAAAACGTGTATTTCCGTTGAAATCTCGAAGTCGATTTTTTTCGTGATCATGAGACTTTCCCATTACTTCGTATGGAGAAAGTAAAAAGAGGCAGACTGGTATGTAGGTTTGGCGTTAAATGGGTTCGTTTGCAAAGCAAAATCGTGCATTTCGTAATTCACAGATATGGCGGCATGCGGGGGTGGGGGCCCTTTACCGAGGGATTCCCCTATTTAATATTTATGGAGAAGATCCGTTCACAAGTATTCATTGGCGCTTTACGGGGGTGGCACTATATAGGAGGGCGCTATATCGAGGTTTGACTGTATTTTTGTATGGACCTTTCTGTAGTAACTTTTAGTTAAACCTGTTATAGTTTATATATTATTTATTTTTTATAGCTTTTAAAGATAGATACAGGCAGTCCCCTCGTTTCGTCGTTCGCTCATACGTAAGTTCCTAATTAACAACATTGTTTCATTCTTCCATCCTCGTGATCTGTTTATTTGACATATTGATGCTTTTAGTCGTTCTGGTTTTTTGTTGTTTTGCTCATATGGGAGTGCCTAAGTGACAAACAACATTTCACATAGTTACCCCAAGAACAGTGAATTTTATCCCTCAAGTTAATGTTGTCTATGGAAAATAGTGATTTGCTTTTTGTCGATCCGCTTTTCAGGAATGTAACCTGACTTATAAGTGAGGCTTGCCTGTATTAAATTTATTAAGATGTAATTTGATGTTTTAAATTTTTGCCTTAGAAACTTTATCAGCAATCATACCTTTAATTTATAATCTGTATGTGTCGTCTCTTGAGTGTGTAGAAATTCACAGGTATAAACATGAATTTTGGCCATAAACCTTTCATGTTGTTCAATTTGAAGTTAATAGGGTTTTTATATAGAATTATTGTACTTTTAGCTGAAATAGCAGTTTACACTCTTATTGTTCTTGTTAAATGGCTAAGATAAAGAAGGTTTATATTAAATTCATTCTGCAGGATGTGATGATTTCTTGCAAGAGGGCTGTGACAGCTCTTTCAGTGAATCCTGTGGCACCTTATCAACTTGCAATTGGATGCTCAGATAGCACAGTGAGAATGTTCGATCGAAGAATGCTGGGGACACGAGCAACTGGTAGTTTTAACTTGTTAATTAATTGAAGCTGATTCACTCAGTTTTTATCACTTTCTGGATTTGAAGATGAAACCAACTTTATCCGTATTTTTTGTTATTTTTAGAAAAACTAAAAAGAAAATAATTTCTTAATTTCAATGCTTCTCAGTTGAAATCCTTGAATGAAATCTTAATAAAATGGGAGTCCATTTTAATAACAGGAAACTGACCTAAAACTATCATTAAATTGTTTTGTCTTTGATATAAGGACTAAAAATGTCATGAAATAGCTTGTCAGTCTTTTGCTGCATTTTTTTTTAAATCTAAGCATTTAATTAAAATTTGTACTCATTCTTGCAGGGTCTTCTGTGTCAGAGATGGCTACTTCTTTTGGACCAATCTGCTCTTTCTCCGTTCCTGAATTTGAAGGTCGTTCTTACAGAATTACCTCACTCTCCTACAGTCCTGATGGAGAAGAAGTTCTAGTCAGCTATTCATCAGATTATTTATATCTCTTCAGCATGAAGGTATTTCTTTTGAAGGCCAATTTAACTCACCCTTAACATAATTTGATGTAAAAGTTTTACCGATTTTGCATATAGCACAAATACCATCCTCTTTTGCCTTCTAATGTAAAGGCATGGTACATTAACTTTTATCAGACCCATTTTAAATGGAAAATAAGGTTCCCACGGGCCGAATTTAAATGCCCAATATATCCTCGAAATGTTGACATTCAATAAATAATTTCTATCTTAGACAGATGTAGAGATATTTTCTTAAAACAAAAAATATATTTTACAGAAATGTTGCTTTTATTAGGCTGTTTAACTTTATTATGTTAAACAAAAAAAACAAAATAAGAAAAAATCACAGTCTTTTTTAGAAAAAAAAGTAAAATTTTTGAAGTATTGTTTATTAACTTACAAGGAGAGTAGGGAGGCTAGTACCCTCGGATTTTGTTCAAATTTCACATGGTGATAGCTGATGTGTTCCGATTTAACGAGTAACTTGCTGTTTGTGTGAATAGGCCTTGGTTGTCGAGATATCGCAGTTTGAATTTTGGCTGATTTCCGCGTGCGCGTTAAGACTCGTGAAAGTCGTTGCTAGGACGAGCAGGCCGTAGATGAGTTGGTAAGGCGTTGGGCTAGTAAGCCCGACGTCCGGGGTTCGAGTCCCGGTTGTGGAATTTTTCTTTTTTTATTTTTATCTTTTTTAATCCTGAAAAAATGTACAATTCCCATTATTAATTTATTATGACTGTAAAAATTTTAATTGTACTATTTTTCTCGATTGTAAGAATATATTTTTTATCTTATAGTTGCGATTCAGCAATCTTTTTAAATAAATTCTTACACTTTTCATTGCTACAAAATAATTTGCATCATTATTTTGTATTATACATCAATACCTTATAAATTAATTATTCAGATTCTTCTTTTGAAAAAAATCTGTCATGCGTGCCGGCAAAGTGGGGGATGAAAATTGTCATAAAAACAAACAAAGCACAAATGCTTCTGGCACCAGGAACACACAACAAACGCAACATTTTTGCATTCACATTTCCTCTTACGCAGGCTATCGTGGAAACAAACTTCATTTACGTTCATAAAAACACTCATAAGTGCATAAGGTATGCAAGAACATTTCTTTCTTATGCAACCCAACTCCGTGAATACTCAAGTGACCGCTCTCGGAAAGATCATAAATCTTTCAAGGACTATTGCAAACTAACGTGAGACCCTTGTCTTCCTCTCTGTTTCTCAAGAGATGCCGAACAAGCACATGGCTCCGTGCACCATTTTCCCCGAAACACCGATGCAAAAAAGGGGGCGCATGTCTTACAAGAGGATTTCTTAACAGATTATATAAATTGTGAGTATCGATAGTAAATTCTCTGCAATATGCTTGCACCTACGTTGATATTCGCAAAAGACATCGAAGTCTACGAATTATACGCGTTATTTATGCAACCAAGCAAATGTTTAGGTTATGCTCATGCTGCAGGCATAAACTCACAAAAATAGACAGAAAGAATTCACTGACTAACTGATAACTATAGTTCAATCACTACTGAGGGTTTGCCAGCTGGAGAATAGCTAGGTGCAAGTTTGATCCTTTTCCCTCATCCATTTCAAGGAATTCAGAGTGGTGAAATTTTGTACAAATGAAAGATTTCATCGTTTGAAAGGAAGACGGAAATCCTCATCTCAAGTGTTTGGGCTTGTTTGTTCCTAACCTTACAATATTTACTCATTAGACGATACGCGAAAAAACTCCCTATCCGCAGAGGGATGTTCCTGTTCATATACGAACAAATAGTAAGTGAAGCTCCGCGTTGGTGCATAATATTACGTCAAAAACAGTGAAGTGGAGGTGAAGTTGCATAATATTACAACTAAAACAGCTAAGGGGTTATAGCATCAGCATAAAGAGATCACCCAATTAATTGCATCACATAGGAGCAGTGTTGCTAATCTAGCGAATTTGTAGCTAGATCTAGCAACTTTCAACTCACACTATCTCCGAAAAATCAACCCTAGCGACTTGTTACAAATCTGGTGAATCGAAAAAAGATTTTAGCTTTTTCTAGCTACTATCTAAACCATCCTAGATAAGTCAAAGATATGGTACCTCAATAAACAACAAACAACTGGCAGTTGTAGATATCCTTGAATGTAAAGGAGGGAATAGACTGGCAAGTTACTTGCAACATCTCGCGCAAGGGACTCACCTGTGTGTTTACACTGTCAACAAATATTGCCGCGATTTACTGTCATGCAAGTTCTCGACTCTGCGATTCGCGCAATTTCTTGCTTGTGCATTTACATTAGCTGTCGTTCTTTCAGAAACATGCCTTCAAGAAGACAGGTGGAAATTCCCTCATTGCATGGGTGCCCTGGACGGTAAACATATTGCAGGCACCTGGCGAAAAGAAGGCGGAGTCTCTAAAGAGATCCTTTTCCCTTTACAAGGCGGTGTACATATGTCATAACTATTCAGCTGATGCTAAAAGTGCTCGCGAAGAGTTTAAAAAATATTTTATTTCGCCGACAGGTGAAGACCAATGGTAATATAAATTCATTTAATTGTACGTAATACAAGCAAATTTTGTATTGAAAAATAAACGTTTTTTTTGTCTTTCTATATTGCCTTTTCTACTTTTTCATAATTGGTATTGTAACGTTTATATAAATAGGTACTTGACAAATTATCTGTAGTATCCGAGCTGGTTCCAGAAGATCTAATGAAATTTAAAGAAGAAAAATATGGCCATGCAGAAAGTGGACAGTGATCTGTTCCAGCTCCACTTTTTGTAACCTTCATCTTCTTCAACTCCTGCATGTAGTGGCTCCTTAAATTATGCAGTTTTCTGCTGATTTCTCCGCCTGTCGTATGTAATTGTGGGGCAATTGAATTCAATGCCTCCTGTTTTTTAAATTTATTCCTATATTCTGATGACCTCATGTCTCATAATATAGTGTGCTGTTCGTACAGCGTTATCAAATACATGGTTTCTTCAATTTACCACTCTTTCTTTGCTGCCATGGTTCAGTGAACTCGCGGATCCACTCGCAAAGATATCGAAACTGTTTTGAATTAATATGTGAACTGTCGCAGTAAGCTTAGCTTGTGGTTACAATAGAATATGGTGGTTTATGGCGAGAACTCACTTTGTCTCGCGCAAGTCGTCTCGCGGCAGTGCATGCGTTACGGACTCCACTGTCTGACAGTAACTCGCGTGATTTTTCTCATGTGTAACCTGACCTAAATAACTACACTTAAAATACTCAAGGTGATTGAGTAAAATGAGGGATTATCGCCACAATACATGGATACTCTTAATTACTTTGTACAGTAAAATACATAGTACTGTGTGCATGTTTTCTTTAAACATTTTTTCACGGTGTTGGGAAAAAGATTTTTCAATTAACAA
The DNA here is from genome assembly GCA_036926305.1 of Uropetala carovei. NCBI lineage: Eukaryota > Metazoa > Arthropoda > Insecta > Odonata > Petaluridae > Uropetala > Uropetala carovei. The sequence goes on from JAXCHB010000068.1 coordinate 4,307,056, forward strand.
GATATTGGTTTAGGGCAGGGGCGGATCCAGAAACTTCTCAAGGGAGGGGACGATCGCCCCTCCACCTATCAAATCTGCCTCTGCCAACTGCCCTATATTTTTAAAATCCTTACCTCTATCAGAATCCTTCTTTCCCTTGATATACAGACCTAATCTGTGGCATATAATTGAGGGTTTTTGCACAGAATGAATTTAAGAAAGTGCCCAGTGGAGTGCAATGGGGTTATCCAAGGAGGGGGCGACCCCCCCCCCCCCTTCCCCCCTTGAATCCACCACTGCCTCTACTACATCCCTGATTTAAGTAGCTACCAAGAAGATGAAATCTAGCTCTCAAGTGCTAAAAGAAAAAGTGGCAACACTGCATAGGAGGGAGAAGATGCTTAACTTGAGTGGAACTTGTTTCGGGGACTGGGAATCGGTGACTTAAAAAAAACTTATTCTGGCTCAAATTAATTTTTGTTCCTCCAAACCGGCCAAAATATAAGGGTGCGTGGTTTACACGAGTAAATACGGTATATGTAAGTTTCATCCTTCCCATGATTTTGCATAAACGTTCGACTGACATTCACTTAGAAAAACTTTCACCACCATTGGGATTTGTACCACCAAACTTTGAGTTGTGAGCCAAGCGCCCTACCAATACGGCTGCCATGACCAGTTACAGAATGGAAAAACAAATTTGAGTATTTATATTAACTACTTGGAAACTTTCTTGAAGACAATACATTTCATTTGAATATAAAACTATTACGTGTTCACGTTACTAATTTGTGACCTAGAATGCAATTTATTTAGCTATGAAAATTGATAATTAACCATAGTTAGTATATTTTAGTATTGTTTAGCAGCATAGAGCAAATATTAACAAGTTGTAACAAAAGGAATTGTTTTATTTCTATTGGTGGATAAATCTTAAATTGTTAGATTTCTTATTTTAATGTTTTATATAAAAACTATTTCATCTTCGTGTTCTAACTACGATTTCGTTACGCATTTTTCCTGCATAGCAACTATTATTTATTCAACATTTAATGTAATTGTTATCTATTCTGTAGTCCATTTTCATACAGATTACGCTAAGGAATAAACAGAGAAGTGTGTAGGTAATGTTTTCTCCCATTCTTTTTATAAGCCACAAAGTACATAATTGTTGGAAATTATATGACAACTAAAGACTTTTCACCACTAAAAACAAAATTTTCAAGTTCTAAAACTATTTATTGGCAGATTTAACACATAAATATCAGTGCTCGGAAAAAGAATTCTTATTCATTGAGGCGGTCCAGTTATAGTCCCGAGTTTTTATTACGTAATGTTTAAATGTACAAATGGAGGAATGAAATGCTTCTCTACTCGAACCAGTTTAATTTTTAACCTTGAGTAAAACTTAAGTATTTGAAATTCTATAAACTTTAGACCTTTATAAATCTGGCTGAAAGCACTTTCTGCATTGCACTGCATGTTTCCTCCGATGTAAACTTTTCGAATCCGCTTCGCTTTTTCTCCATTCTCAAACACTGGATTCTCCTATGTTAAATTTTCTTCCAGCTTCCCGATTCTCTTTTTCTTGGGCTAGTTTCACCACTTTTAATTTAAATTGCGCAATGTATGAATTCTGCCTTCATTTAATTTCGTTGACCTTGGACTTTTTATTTAATAACAAAGTATGGCACATGTCACTTAAGATAAAATTGGGAAAAAGAAAGCCTTACATCGTTATTCATTTGATAAAAGACAACAAAACAGTAAGGACAGAAATCACCTTATTCTGTTATTCATTTATTCAAAGACCCTCTAATTACCAATCTGCAGTTATCTATACATTTTAACAGGCATTAAAAACACTGTGATGTGCGGTATCTACTAGATGCACATTATCGACCAGAAAATATGGTATTTTGTTTCAGGATTCATCAGTACTAACCTTTTTAAAATCTGTCAATGTAAAATTGCTACTGTGATAATGCATAATTTACTGAAATATGTTACATTATTGAACTCATTACAAAGTTTAAAGAAACATATTGGAATTCATAGAGAATGCATTTATGATTTATGGTAGGTTATGAGTAAATTCTTGATCACTTACAGGAGAAAGAAAACATTGTACAATTAAAAGGTCCTTCAAGAAGTACAAGTAAGAGTCCCAGTGCCTGGGAGAGAGCCAAGAAGGCTTGTGGTTTCCACCAGTCACAGTCCCAGCAGCAGCCTAACCCTCCAGTGAAGCGCTTGCGACTGCGAGGCGATTGGTCTGACACAGGGCCTGATGCACGGCCTGAAAGAGAGGGTGGGCGCAGGGGAGGTGGGTGCTTGAGCCGCTAGGGAGATGGCTACTCCCATTTTCTTTTCTATCTGTACTCTGCTCTTTCATCTTTTATAGCTTGTGTAGTAATTGCTATTACACTCGTGAATAGTGTGTTTAAATTTTTGAATGATTTTCACAGTGAAAAATACTTCGAATCGCTTTTCTCATTGAAAATACAATAATTAAATAAAATTGTTAGCTTTTGCTATGGAAAACAAAATATCGATGCGTAATTAAAATTACTCTCTGCAGTGTATGCATTGCTATCGATAATTAGAAAATTTTTTCATAGCAACGGCATATAACAAGCATCACCTGTATCAGTTTTATAAAAAAATGTTTCAAACAAAACTCGTAGAAAATTATGTTTTCTACAACTTTAATAGTAACAAATATTTAAGTAAATTGATTTTTAAAGGAGATATTTAAAAGCAAGTATAAGTGAAAAACAACTTTTCAATAAACAACTTTTATGGAGTATATAGAGCAGGGCTGCTGTTTTCACAGATTTTATCTGTTTTCGTGTATTTTTTTTAACAAAAAATGGACATTTCCATGATTCACGGATATTTATAAGGAAAAATTCAGTAGTTATCTGAGATGTTCACGTAAATTGTATGTAGACTACTAAGAAATTCAGAGATTATTACTTTCTCCATACGTAGTAATGGGAAAGTATTGTGTTCATGAAAGAAATCGACTTCCAGATTTCAACGGAAATACACGTTTCGATGTCCCTAGAACATGTTTAGACTATTTTCGGAATGATGTCTGTGTGTATGTGTATGTGATTGTGGGTGCTCTAACTCAAAAAGTGCTTGCCATATCGTTACCAAACTTCATATATAACACTTTGGTATGGGCACAAAGAAATGATTAGTTTTTGGACAATAATGGTTAACCTAAAGTCAAGGTTTATTCGAAACCCGATTCGGTTTTTCTGATATTTCTCCGTTAATACTTCATTATTGTATATACAATTCTATACAAATGTTATAGAGAATGTAATTTCCTACAACTTTCGTTTGAAACAATTTTCTATAGCAGTTATTGTTTAGGAGTTATTAATAAATAATCGGTTTTTTCAATTTCCGTCAAATATCTTCTTCAAAACGTCATCATTGGAAATCTTCGTGAGGACCAAAGTTGTAGAGAATAATGTTTCTTTCAAGTTTTTTGTGAAAGTTATTTCAAGTGAAGTTATAAATCGGAGTATCTACAACTAATATACAATCTACTATTTTCAACAATAAAATAACATAAAATATTAACACGCAAAGGTTTCCAATTAGCCCATAATCAAGAAACCCAAAACTCTAAAAGAATAAATCTATTTAATTGAAATACAATTTAGCTCATAAAATAACGCAAGTTGTCAGGACTCAGATCTTCTGTTCAATTTATAAACATAAAAAACATGATGTTAGTCAGTCGCGCATTAAAATTTACTCTTAGCACCACCACCTATCAAGCAAAATTGTTTTATTTTTCAGTTTTTGTCGTGATTTTACCGAAAACAAAATTAATAAATATCGATTTAAAGTATACATGATTTTACTGCAAAAATAAATGAAAATGGTTTTGCTACGTCTCTCAATAAATGTTTAATATAATATGAAATACTGACACCTTTAAAAACCCTGTTCCTTTCAGTAAAAGGTATTTCGTTGATCTGCTAGTAGAAAACGTAGAACGTATTACCACCTATGAAGGATATCCAAAGCCCATGTCACAACAAAGTAACACTTAGCAGTAGGCATATAATTAAATCAAGAAAAATTATGGATTGTGCTATATTCTAATCTCGTTTTCAGCTTCAGAAACCACAATTATTTAAATTTCATTTGGTTGCAGTATACATTTTACTTATAAGAGCTATGAATTGTATTACAAACATTAAACATAAAAAAGCCTCAAATTTATTTTATAAAGAATTTTTCATTTTACACTTTTTAGTGAGTAAAACATTTCTATTTCAAATTATTACTTTTGAGAAAAACTGTCTAACTTGAAATAGTTTATGACAGCTTATATGTTAACAACGTAAAGAATCCTTACTTACATTGTCAAATACGAAGATTTATTTCTTGAACAAGAATTAAAAATCCATATTTTCTTCTTCCTAGCTCTTATATGATCGGTGAAATACCGATTTAAAAAATTATTCGGAGAGAACAATATTTGCCACAAAAAAGTATGCGAGAGCACATATTTATATAAAATAAAAATCTGATGTGGCCAACACATGACTTTCTCCATATTTGGGGTATAGATATTTAAATTATTATGAGTAGCATTATAAGGCAAAATTATTATTTCGTATCGTAAAAGAAGACACGTCCTTGCCGTAAATTACGTATATTTTGAATGTTTACAGAATTCACCGGTACAAGGTGTTGGCGCTGTAGGCTGGTATTAAGATAAAGCGAAATATATCCGAAAGGGATGGTTCTACAAAAATTAGTTACAAACAAAACTTGGAAGAAATAATATTCTCTACAACTTTGGTCCTTACGAAGATTACCAATAATGATGTTTTTAAGGAGATATTTAACGGAAACCGAAAAACCTGTTATTTATAAATAACTCCTAAACAATAACTCCTATAGAAAATTGTTTCAAATTAAAACTGTAGGAAATTACATTCTCTATAACATTATTATAGAATTGTATATAGAATAATGATGTTTTAACAAAGAAATATCGCAAAAACCGAATCGGGTTACGAATAAACCGCGACTTCCGATTATCCGTTATTGTCCAAAAACTAATCAGTTCTTTGTGCTCATGTTCAAGTGTTATATATGAAGTTTGGTAACGATATGGCATGTACTTTTTGAGTTAGAGCGCCCACAATAACATACACACACACAGACATCATTCCGAAAATAGTCTAAACGTTTTCTAGGGACCTCAAAACATGTATTTCCGTTAAAATCTCGAAGTCGATTTTTTTCATGAATACAATACTTTCCCATTACTACGTATGAGAAAGTAAAAATGAGAAGTCCAGTTATTATTATTATTTAAATAAAGCAAAAAGAAGATTTCGACAAAGCAAAAAGAAGCATTGAGTGAAAGAAAAATACTCTACCGTTTTCAAATACGAGTGCCCAAATATGGAGTTTTGAAGTGATAAAAACTATGAATTGTTTTCATGCATGCTTTTTTACTTTCTCATATACGAAGTATATTGAGAAAGAATTGTTATCGTGAAAAAATTCAACCTCGATAGTTTTACGGAAATATAAAGTGGTTTTTGCAATGCCGTCTGTCTATCTATCTGTTACTGGCTCTGGAGCCTAAACAGTAAAGCAAAAATGAATGGAATCTCGTACTTAAGCATTTTATCATACTGAGCAGAGACTTTGATGAAATGGTTGGACATTGATCAGTAATTAAGGGAAGTTTATTCTACGCATTTTAAAGAACAATTTCATTTTCTCAAAAACGGCTCTAACGATTTTGATAAAATTTCGTACCATTACTTGAGTATACGCCTGGAATAATACTACATATTTCATTTTTCTCAATGAATGAATATAAGGCTAGTTTATTCTAGGCAACTTTAACAAAAATTGAAATTTCTAAAAACCGACTGATACGATTTTCATTTTCTAAAGATAACTAAATGACGCGTTAGTATATGATAATGTTTGTACAATGTATGTTGTACCGATTTTTTACTTACTCATATACTAGTATATTGAGCAAGTATTGTTATTGGAAAAAATTCGACCTCGAGATTTTTAGGTGTCGCTGAATGCGAAAAAGTGGTTTTCGCAATGCCGTCTGTCTGTTACTGGCTCTAGAGCCTAAATGGTAGAGTGAAAATCAATGAAATCTCGTACTTTTATCATACTGATCAGAAGCAGGGGCGCGCCTACCCAGGGTGCAGTGGGTGCAATGCACCCGGGCGCCAACTTGCCGGGGCGCTTCTCGTCAAAGTATTTATATCTATATATTATTGGAATTTGACTTGGGAATGTTTCCTCCTTTGTCTGAGTGAAAAGGGAAAGTTAGAGATTCTAAAATGACACAAAATCTTACAGGCAAAATTTTTCCGATCCCTTGCAATATGCAGTTGCATGACTCAGGGTCGCTATAACACACATCAGTGGTGACCGAAAGTGGGTCCTAGCGAGGAGCTCCAGCTGAGGCGGCAATCCTTTTGTAAAGTACCATCGACCTTTACCACAAATCCTTTCGCTGGAAGAATACCAGGCGCCTACCCTTTTTCTCACACTTACCAAGTCTAGGAAATCCCAAATCTGTTTTGAATTGGCTTGGTATACCTTTCCCAAAAACTAGCTTTCCTTACTCCTTCACGATTTCCCACCTACGTTAACGTTCATATTCATTTCTAACTGCATAGTACCAAATTCAAATACTGAAACAATTTCTCCAAATAATGAGAGAATTATTGGCATCTACTTCATTGGATTTTAAATTATCTTAAAATGAAAATACGAAGTTGGGACTTTGACGTATGAATGCATAAATAATTGAAGTTTTGTTTTCTTATTGTCAGAATAAATATCGAATCTAATTTGGCTTGTAAATGAACAGAAATATAGGAATTTTTGAATGATCATTAAGTAACGGGACAGAGTATTCAATTATAATCATATGTGCAGCGACTTTTATAATTTTCCTTCAGTCAGATATTAAATGATATGTTTATATTTATAATTATGCAACTAATTTGTTCAATCATTTCGTTATGGGATACATTGACAGAAATGCATTAGCTTGTCTCCACACACTATCGATGAAAAAAGCCGTGTATGATCATACCACGAAATTTCGTATCTTACACCTGGGTGCGAAACACCCTAGGGCGGCCCTGATCAGAAGCTATGAAGAAATGGTTGGCATTGCTTAATAATTAAGGGAAGTTTATTGTACGTATTTTTAACAACAATTTGATTTTCTCAAAAATGGCTCTAACGATTTTGATCAAATTTCATACAGTTACTTGCGTTTACGTCTTCAATAATACTACATAGTTCATATTTCTCAAAAAATGAATATAAGGCTAGTTTATTCTAGGCATCTTTAACAATAATTTGATTTTCTCAAAATTGGCTCTAACGATTTTGATCAAATTTAGTAACATTACTTGAGTATAGGTCTGCAATAATACTACTTTATTTCATTTTTCTCAATGAAGGTATATAAGGCTAGTTTATTCTTGGGAAACTTGAACAATAATTGGATTTTCTAAAAACCGGCTCATCGACGCATTAGTATATGAGAAAGTTTGTACAATGTATGTTGTACTGATTTTTTTATCTTCGTAGGAAGGTTGCCAGAATTTATTTCATAAGAGCCGAGATATATTGTGCCTTTATTTTTGTAACAAAGTCGTTCACTCAACCATGCATGGTTAGGGTGAGGGTTTCTTCTACGAATATGCTATTGTCCAACTCATGGTCAACTCAATATAAAAACGAGTTTTTGCAGCATTGTTTAAAAAGGAATAAACGATATCGAAAAAATCATCAATATACATTGTCAGCCCGAGGTATCATATTTTGACGCCCGGCCAATCAAACAAACAGCGCCCCCTTTTGCATATAAAAATTTCACAAACATACCGTTAATTTTTATGTTCAACTGTATGCTTTGTTGTAATAAATACAAAGTTGCTGCTTCATTAATATGTGATTCACTTTGGAATACAAAAGAGAAATTTGCAATAATGGATAGATATATAAAAGTCGTTTAAACTCTCTAACTATATTGATGCCTCGGGTGCGGACTGGCCTTATGAATTTATTTTGATAGGTTTTCATTTTTGTGAAATTTTCACGCCCCCCTTCAAGAGGCGCCTGAGGCAGTTGCCTCGCTGCCTCACCCATCAGCACGGCCCTGCACATACCTATGCATATATACTACATACATAGCTATAGGTACACAATGCGGGATATTATGTGTGCGATGTTTCTTGAGCCTGTTAATCTACATCTTTGGTGGCTCTCATTCTTTTGTGATTTTCTGAACTTATATTTTTATTGCAATGCTTACTGACTTGTTTCATTCAGTTACTATTTGCTGAAATAGTGGAATTTCGAGACATTTCGATGGTTTATGGGGACAACGGAACAGAATCCTTGAAATCGGGACGCTTGGTCACCGTATAGGAAGGACCTGACTGAGGCTCGGTTTCTTCCGTGACTGGTCTCTGTGCAAAAAATGAGTCTAATGTTGTTTGTTTCGTACAGCTCATGTTCAAACTTGGCAGCACGATCGTAGAGAGAGTCATGCTGCTTAATATAATCCACAATTTCTTTGGCTTTTTTAAAAGAATTCTCTCATACCTTTAATTGTGAAGATCTTTTCTTCTAAAATAGCAGTCTTCATCATCATCAGTCTTTGCTTCTTCCAGTGTTTGTTGGTTCAATTCTGCAAATTCTTCATTGGTTAAGCCCGTTTCACACTATCAAATTTTTCGTCAAAGTCCTTTAAAGTGTCATTGAACAACTTTTCTTGAAAGTGCATGACGTCACGGATACATCACGACGGCGGCCATATTGTATTGAAAAACTTCGTTTCCATCAAAGCTTTCTCGTGTTTGATGCTATTGAAGGGTTCTAATTTTTCTTGAACCTTGAACGGTCTTGAAGTGTCTCGACCAATGATGAGCGGTTTAGAAGCCTACCCAGAATTCCAACTGATCGAGTGACCGTCACAAAAAAACAAGATGGCTACGTGGGAGAGGAGTGCAGTGGAAAAGCTCATCAATTTATACGAACAGAAGAATTTAACAAGTTACTTGGAATATTTTATAATCCAGGAAAGAGCAACAACATTTTCATAAATAATTATTACATACATCATAAGATTAATATTAACATTTAGTCCAAAATGGGGATCACCTGATTTATTTCAAAGTCATTAAACCTAATAAAGATGGGAAAAAGAAGAGTAAGCAATTAAAGATCTAAAATCAACCTCCCATAAACCAATCTAACTAATACTAAATAATAATACTAATAATAACTAATACTTAATAATCTAACCCTAGGCCAATACCCACATATCAATAACTAACAACTCTATAATCATCATACAGAATTTTGCCATGTTACTTGGCCTTCACTTATAAAATAATTCATAAATTCATCCCTATTAGCAAGAGCACAAGTATTAGCCCTGTTTCTCCCCTGCCTCACAATTTGCACATCAAAAAATGTCTTACTCCTCTAAATTCCTGGAATAATTCCACTATACATTGTCACTTGATCTGCTAGGCCTTGTGATAGATATTTTGTGTCATGCTTATCTCTAAGGAAATTATGTAGGGCCAAACAGGCTAAAGTTATCTTCTCAACTTTTTCTAGACAAAGATTTATGGGATCTGAAGTGGTTGGCTAGAATTCCAAATGCACTTTCAACAACTCGTCTGGCTCGGCTTATGCGACAATTAAACACAATTTTTTCAGGACACATTCCTCTCTCAGGAAAAGGTTTTAAAATATGTTTTTGCAAAGGAAATGCATCATCACCAACGATGACGTATGGCACATTACGAAATCTGCCAGGTAATGCCTTATCCAGAGGGATGTTGAGGTCTCCATTGTTTACTTATAATTTAAATGCAACAGTATTTAATAGTAGAGCGTGAAATCATTTACTTAAGCATTAAATGCATTAATTTAGTTTGACTCAGCTATCAATGATTTACCTTCAAGTATTCCTTCTGGAGAGCTTCATTAATAGCTTGGCATACCTCTGGCACGAATAAGGATATTGTGTTGTGGGCAATCCTCCTAGCATATTGAAGGCTCTTGAAGGATTCACCAGTTGCCAAAAATCTCAGAGTGACTGCCAATTTATATTTTGCAGGTATACACTGTCGTAAAATAGTGTCACGCTTCGATATCCTTTCAGATACTAATTCTAATAGACAAGAGAAATTACTTTCACTCATCCTCAAGTAATTCTGAAATAAATCAGGATCCTCCAATCGTAATTCATTATACAGCAAATTCATCATGCCTCTGCTCTGCCTTCTCCTAATCCATTCCCTCGCCTACCACCTTCGAGATTTCCTTCTTTTCTGCTGTGAAGAAATACCCGCAACTATTGCAACGACACGCTCCATAATAAATACTTATGGTCGGTATCTCTTGGCACTGATAATAAGAGGAAATGTGGACACCTGAACTAACGTTGTTGTCAATTGAACGCTCTTCGATAGTCATTTATTTATTTTGATAAATTTCATTCAAGACCTTTCAAATGTTATTTGATGGTATGAAATACCATTCAAGTTTACTTGAACAACTTTTCTTGAATGGTGGAGTTGAAGGGTCTTTGACGCACTTTTGCATTCAAGGTTTCTTGTTCAACGTTTCTTGTTCGAGATTTACGGGATAGTGTGAAACGGGCTTTAATGGCAAAGCATGCGATTCCAACAAATCTGTGACGTCATCCTCGTTGACTCCAGTGAAGCCTGTCTCCGTAGCAAGATCGATGATTTCCTTTTGAATTTGGGAAAATTCGAAACCTTAAAACGAATGAACAGCTTCAGGCAAAGCGTTCTTCCAGCAACCATTCATCTGACAATGAGGCACTTCTTTCCAAGACTGACCTACAATTTTTACACATACCAAATTATCAAAATTCTTCCAAAATTCGTGAACAATCACTTCATCACTTGCATCCATCTCCATTATTAATTACCTAAATATATGCCATAAATAATATGACTTTAAAACACTTATCACTCCCTGATCCATGGGTTGCAATATCGCTGTTATCCATGGCACTACCTTAATGTTTTCAGACAAAGATTCAAAATCAATCAAATGAGAAGGGGCATTGTCCAAGATTAAAGGAATCTTGAAATCTTTAAACCAGGTGCCATTTTTTCTTTCGTGGAAATGTAGGTGCGAGAGGGCATATATTTCCAGTAGAGGCCTGTCCTGTCTGCGTTGATGACCTGTTTTAGTAGATATTTGCAGCTTTTAATTATTTTTTGTAATTCAGTAGGAAATTCCCCAGCAGCCTCCACATCTGCACTTGCAGCCTTCCCCACAGTTTTCACTTTTTTGAATCCATGATGTTTCTGAAATTTGTGAAACCAACCCCTTGATGCAGCAAAAGGCTTGGCTTCAGCACCTCCCTCTCCCAACTTTATCGTCATGGCCTTGTAAAAGCTTAAAGATTTTTCTTGGATTAGGACCAAGCTTATCAGTGTGTGTTGCTGGTGCAAGTCTTCAATCCACGTTGCAAAATGCCTCTCTATTATTTCTATAGTGCCACTCCTTTGCCGTGTAGTCTTCACTTCAGAATGCCATGTGTCATGTTCAGCTTTAGCTTCAATTTCTTCGGCCCTTTTTAAGATCTTGTGAATCGTTGTTTCTGGCATGTTGAGAACACATGCAATGTCTATTACATGTTCACCTCATTATTTTCGACAAATTATGTCCAATTTAATGTCAGTATTGTAACTGGTACGCTTCCTTGGATACGATCTTCGTTAAAGTGGGGAACATTTTACGAGGAGTTCCACAAAAAAGTGGACTCGTTAAAGCAGGGACTCGGTTATCGGAACCTCTTATAATGGGGACGGGTTGTATTTGAAAGAAATGATTATATAAACCAGAGCTGGGAAGTTCCGGTTTGGTTCCGAGCGTTCCGGTTCTGACCTTAAATTTTCCAACTCGCTCCGTTCCAGATTCGCTTCCGAGTGATAAAAAGAAGGAACAGTTCAGATCCAGTTCCGGAACCATTCCTTGTTCTTAAAAAATGTTTTTTATTGATAAAACTTTACATAAATTACACTTTTTTCAATTACATAAAAAAATGATGAAAGTATCTTAAAAGTGCATAGTGTGACCAAAGGTCATCTTTTTAAGGAAAATTTCATTTTTACTTTCACCATACATAATGTACCTATTGAAAATATTGTATTTGTGAAAATTATCGAATTTGAGATTTAAGGTCACCTTAGTATGTTTGACTATTTTCTTTGTGATGCCTATGTGTGTGTAAATAAAAGTGGAATTAACCATTGATAATTCTTTGTCATTGCTATATCACCACCCACAAATAAGAACAAGCTTTTGACACATTTTAAAAAAATAGAAGATATACTGACCTTCAACTAACGACTTGGCAAATATTAATCGTAAAAAATTAAGTAGTACTAAATCACGAATATCACTGTTTCCACTGCTAAGGGAAGACTGAAATTCTCTTAAAAATTTATCTTGATGAGGGGTGGGGGAGGGGTTGGGTTGGGTTGCACATTGCCCTCTGTTGGAGGAATTTCCATTCATCCATAGTACTTGGGGAAAACCCTTTTGGCAGAATGAAGACAATATCTTTCTCGAAGAAGCGCACTCCGGGGCGAGGATTATTCGGTAATGATAAGAAGTATTCACTGCTTAATTTTTTGTCCCACATTCATAGAAGTTTCTTCTGGCGATTGAAGTGTACAATAGATTTTATCTTGCTAGAGACAAAACAATGGCTCCTGGGATGAAATGGAATGTCGTTCCCTCATTTATTTGGGAGGAATTTTCTAAAATGTTATGATTAAAAAATGTTTAAGTTACAAGAATTTAAAGGCTGGTGAATGTCTATACATTTCAACCTCCCTCTTACGGGACAACATCTGATTTGTACAAGATTGTTTTTTAAATTTGACACTTTTCAAGTTACTTTATATTTATTATGCATTCTGTTTTGTTCTGAGTGGTTATATTAGGTAAGGTTAGGCGTTCCCTTTCTTATTTGGCTACAAATTAAGCACTGCTTGTAACAGTCTTTAAGATTACAATTATAATAAGTAGTATCTATATAATCAACATTTTTGATATGCTTTTATAGTCTTTGTTAACACATAGTTGACAGTTGAATTTTTTGTCCAGAGCTTGCATAAAGTCAAAATCTATATTGCTGTTCTCAACACAGGCTGGTGGAAATGCTTCGTCCAGCCTGAGGCATCATCTAGCATATACTGCTAGAACTTTTTATGCAAATCAGTAAATTGTGGTAATGTAATGTCTGGTCCCTGTATGACAGAGAAAAAGATATTGAAAAGTTTTTGATTTAAGAGATGAGAAATAATTAATCAAAATAGTTTTAAAATGGTAAAAGTATCGATTTTATTACCAAAAATTAGTAATAATTCTATTATTTGACCTGGTAATTGCTTTGAACAGTATCATATTTTAAATTTTTGAGGACTCTACAATTATCCTCATTGCTTGTAAACTATGGTTATCTAGGAGTCTTAATAGAAAAATAATGTGTTAATTAAAATAATCCTATCAGGCAAAATAAAGAACATTAAGGCCAAAATGTGAATGTTAGGTTTAGGCATGCATTTATATGACTTAATTCTATTTTTTATCACATTAAGTAATTTTAAATGAAGTCAAGCTGTTAAAAACATATTCTGTCTGAAATATATTTCATTTTACTAAGCATTGTACTGAAAATGTAATGAGATGAATAATGCTGAAAAAATATGATGTTACCCAATGATTTTACCATTTTCTGTCGATCTATCCATTAAAATTTATTACATAGTCACAGCAGGATAAAGGTTGTTTAAATACAATATCAATCTTGTATCCATGGATAATCTTAGGATTTTGAATTTGAGGTTTTGTCTGATTTGGAAGAGTTAAGTTCCATGAATGGATCTCATTTGATAACTCCCCTGATTCCCACCCAGATGGCCTACAAAATGTCCTTGGTGTTCCCCTTGACCCAGAGTAGATAGACACGCCCCTTTTTATGTGCATTTGAACGTTAAACTTGTAACATTGAGACGCAGTGGTGGATATTTGCCCACGTCCCAACCCATCAGAGATTGCACAGGCCCGGCCCACGCTCCATGCCAATCTCATGCAGCGCATGACTGATGTCCTCTCACGCATGCTGAATGATCCTGCAACTAGAGCTGCTCTCAGCGGTGGTGGGGAGGAGTCGTTCGAAGGGGAGGAGGCGGAGCAACATGCTGCAAGTGGAACAGCACCCACTGATGAGCCATCCGCTGAACCCACTGCCAATTCTAATCCAGGTACTCCTTCCCTGGGTGTATATCATCTGCTTTAGCCTTTGGCTTTAACTGCTTACTCACTTCTCTTCTGCAAGAACTTATATAGGTAAAATTTATTTGGAGCTATTACCTGTTGTGGATTATTCCAGTTAACTCTTTTTGAAATGCCGTATTTCATAACATTTGTGAATATAAATTGTAATTGCAATTATTGCAACAGAAAATTTACTTTTGCCATGCTGTCTACCTTAATATAGTATGTGAATAGAAAGGAATACATTCAAGTTATTTAATTTGCTAATTAATCCTTAACTGTACACGTCCACTTATGGGACGTAACTGCGCACGTAGCACACAGTGTGCTACATCGATACTGGTTATGAGATAACTTTTTATAATTAATTTTAGTTGTTTATTTTGATAAAAAACAATGATCAGCACATTTGTACATATTAATAATTATTATACAAATGGTATCAATATTTGAATTTCTAATATATTTAACATAAAATATCATTATGAACAGTCCTGGTCCTTTTTCGAGTAGCATTTTACACACGTGTATGTTATTATTGCCAAATGTTTTTACATGTAAAATTTGAACAATTGTTACACTTCAGAGTTGTGTTAATATTTTTAGAACATCCACATGGAACGCAGCCCTTCTTCATCAGCTTCACGTCCTCTTTTCTTTGATGGCTCTCCTTCATCTTCAACTTCTACTTCATTTGGACGTACATGTTTCATCATTACTGTTTGAATATCAGGAGGGAGTGTTTTGATCTTACTTCTCTCTTTCAGTAATGACTTAGCCAATTTTTTCATGTAAACCCTTCTATACTTCTGTGGCGAGCCACGATATGTAGCATTATACAATATTGTGCCATCCTAAACTCTATCCCACCAAGAAAATCGTATTTTATTGGACATTCAATGCACTTTTGGATCATACTACATATCATTTTTGCATACATTTTGTGTTTATTTCGCAAACGAAATAAATACAGAATAACGAGATGCATTCAAGCGCATATGTATAGACTAAGGAAATGTAAAAATTATTAATTATATAAATTAAACTATATACTTACATAAAAGAGCAAATGTCCAGAGTACTATACAATGCAATTACACAAGAATAAATGGAACGACTTTTTGGCAGAAATACTTGGTCAGAGAGGTGACAACCTGCTTTGTAGAGAGCAATCATCAAACTGGAGAGTGAATAAAGGTCTCAAAAGGTTTGATCTACGTAGCAACATTTTATACACAAATCAGCATAGTGGCTCATTCACTATTGAAGCACACTCAGGAAGAATACATTTTACTTACATAATTGCAGGCATGGTGCCCTGAGTGCTATGAAATGTGGATGCATCAAATAAATGGCATCTAGGAACAATAAAAGATTTCTACAAAAGAAATAATCCCTCTTATTATCAGCTAACGTGTTACTGATAGGGTAGTTGGACCATTAAGCACCCTCCGTTTCAATTGCAACATTTTATTCTTATTTTAGTCCCAATGGCGCATGGAGTGCCAGGATACATGTAGTTAAGGGTTAAAGAAAAAAATATCTATTTGGTTATTTAACAGTGATAAAGGCAATGTTATAACTTCCACAAATAATTATAAATTATGTAAGTTACAAAGTTTCCTTTTTGTAATATTTTTACAATTCGTGAAAGCATCATATAATAGGGACACTGTGGTATTCCTTAAAAATGTTTTTGACAAAATCAGTCTCTATAACCTTCTTAACTTCAGTGCCTTCTGTTTTAATTTTTTAGGTAATAGTGAATATAATATTGTTGAATTAGTTTTTTGATATTGTATTGTAGGTTTCTGAAGCTAACAGCTTTGTTAGAAGGCATTCTTGAGAGAGGCTGTTTTTTAGGTTGACGTTTTGCCCACGTCGCAGTAAGAGTCGTCACTTCTGAAGACGCTCACGGTAATTTGGATGAAACTTTGAGTTAAAAATGCTCACAATGCAGGGTCTGGTATGATTCAGCGCCGCCGATTCATGACCGCCGGTTCATGGCCACCGATTCATTGCTGGGCCCAGTTCATCGCGGCCGTTTCATAGCCAATATATTGAGCTGGTTTTTTTAAAAGCTGGTATAGGGTAATATTATTTTAACATTAGTGCAGACTATATTGTAAAATGGCATATATTGCCTATATTGACCATTACACTGAATTTTATAATTGTTATCAATTTATTGCTTATACTACCCTATAAAAATACAAAGGCATAAATCTGATATTTCAAAGAACGCTTAAAAAGGGTGGCCAATCAGTGACTTGCACAGGGACGGCCGTGAGGCATGGCGTGCTCCTGGTCATATCTTAAAGTCAATCTTTAGCCTCTCTCTAGCCAGCAATGAAACGGCCGGCGATGAACTGGGCCCGGCAATGAATCAGCGGCTATGAAACGGCAGTCATGACCCGGCGGCGCTGAAACGTCCCATTCCGCACAATGCAGCCTCTCTCAAGAACACCTTCTAACATGATTTTTTGATAAAATTAATGTAATTATTTGCTGAATAATAGCAATCATGTATTGCAGATGCTGAAACTTCCAATGTATCTACATCTGGTAACGAAACCATCGCTGAAAATTCTGCTGAGATGGATACAATGCAGGAATCATCAAGACCTTCCAATGTTGAAGCTTCTAATTCTACAGACAATTCCCTCCTGCAATCTGTTCCTCGCCTGTCAACATTGTCTTTAAGCTCACCGTCTGCAGAGATAGCCCAAACAGAAACAGGACATGCCCTTGACTTGTCTTCTTCAACAGGAGCTGCTCAAAATTTTTCATCCCAAGAGGCTGAATCCCACCCATCATTTAACCAAACACCACCATTTGGCTCAGAGATTATGACTCAGGACATAAGCAACCTTCAGGATCATCTTTCTTCTCTGAGAGAAGGATTCATCGAAAGGTTAATAAAATTAATCCACTTTGGAATCATTGTTTTATCTTTTGGAATGATTTAATGAATAATACCATTTTTTGTCTATGTGAGCTAAACAAAAAATGAAATTTGAGCTGAGTCGAAGATTATGCCAAATTCGTTGTATTTGGGCTACAAGTTTTCATCTGGGATAGCAGCGGTTTTCCATGAAGTACCACTTATAAATTAGTATCCTGCACATGCCACTATTAAATTCATTTATCAGTAGTAATTTTGAAAATTGATTCCTACAATGCAGGACACCCTCAACATGAAGGGGAATATTTAATATACTGTATTTAATCAATTATAAGTCGAACTTTTTAAAAGTTTTTTAACTCCTTAAAATTTGCCACTCAGCCTAGAATCATGTCTTAAAGATCGAAATAAATGTTTTGATAAATTCACTCCCGAGTAGGGTTACCAGACGTCCGGCAAAAGGAGGACATGTCCTCCTTTTTCACTTTCTGTCCTCCCAGCATTTCAAATTTTAGGATTTTGTCCGGCTTTTTCTAGGAAGTGAGATTAACTCCCTTGTCACACATACTACAACAATACTACGCACGTATAGAGTGTTATCCTCTTCTTTTGCTTCTTCATTGGGGAACTCTTGATTAGGTAAATCAGCTGCAGGACTTTTATGGGATGACATGATAAAAGCATATATAAACTGTAGAAGCGATGGTCCAAAAACTTTTAATGGCAAACATTACAGAATTAATGGCGAATGGCCTACTCTACGGGAGCGCTTCTTGTATTCATAGATATAAAGCTAATTTGTAACAAAAGTGTGTGCATGTCATGTTGATTTTAAAATGAAACACTCACTTTGTCCTTGCCATATCGATGAACTCCGAAGTGCACCACGCTTCTTTTTATGAAAGTAACGATGAAACGTTACTTTGTAAATAATATGTATGCACCCAGTGTTCATTTTCAAATGAAGCACTTATGAATGATTCTCAGTTCTCTGTTAGCTAGTGTACTGAAGAGTCCAATACTTTCTTCTTCCCATTTTTAGTTGGAATAAGATCCTCAAGCTGAATTAATATGGTACGTATGTTACTACAATGTAGATAACCGAAAATTACGATTTTTATATACCTATGTACTATGTTAACTAACGAATAAAATAATTTCTTTTATTTTTGAATAGCTCTTAAACAATCCAGAAACTCACCCCTAAGAAAGAATGGCATCACTTAAAAGGAAGTGTAAATTCTCCAGTAATCTAAAATTAAAGTTTCGTTGTTTCGATGTCGGGCGTAATGAAAATGAGGCGAAGTGTTCTGTTTGTGACTGTTATGTTTCTGTTGCAAATAAGGGATCGTCTGATTTGGAGCGTCACGTGCAAAGTGAAAAAAATAGAAAAATACTAAGAATTTCCTCTTCGTGTGGAAAAGTGACATCCTTCTGTATCCAAAACAATTCGTTCAATAAAAAAGCATGCGCCGCTGAAGGAACCATGGCTTTCCATACGGTAAAACATCATCAGTCTTTCAAGTCCATGGACTGCACCTCAAGTCTGTTAAGAGAATTATTTATGGATTCGGAAACTGCTGTCAACACAACACGCACAAGAACAAAAACTGAAGCAATAGTGAATCAAGTGATCGCTCCCCATACTGTCGATATGATTTTGAAGACAATGAGTGAAGTATCATGTTTCGGAGTTGCAACGGATGCCAGCAATCATGGCCCACTTAAGATCTTCCCAATCCTTGTGCAGTATTTTGATTGGAAAGAGGGTGGAATACAAATAAAAGTGCTTGAATTAACTGCTACTCTCGATGAAACCTGGAAAACCATATCAGAGTATGTGTTGACGACTCTGGAGAGATTTGGTTTATCTTTGAAGTGTACTTCCTTTACAGGTGACAATGCAAACGTAAATTTTGGGGGAGTGAATAGAAAGAAGGGAAACAATGTTTTCTCATGCCTTAGGGAGATGCTGAATAGGAAAATTATTGGTGTCGGGTGTCCTGCTCATATTCTCCACAATTGTATTCAACATGGTGCAGATGTGTTAAAAATTGATGTGGAATCTCTCGTTTTCAAGATATTTAATTATTTTTCTGTATATACTGTTCGAACTGAGGCATTGAAAGAAATGTGTGAATTCATAGAAATTAACTATCAACCACTGTTATCTTCAACGACCAGATGGCTTAGTTTAGCATCAGCTTTAGAAAGACTATTGAAGTTGTTTCCTGCTCTGAAACAGTATTTTCTGTCCCTTACTCGACCGCCAATATTGATAAAAACCTTTTTTAAAAGTGAAATTTCTGAACTGTACCTTCGTTTCTTGATCTCGCTTACGTCTGTTTTTCAAAGCAAAATTGAGGCCGTAGAAAGAGAAAAGAACTCTGTTTTAGAAATTGTTGCATTTCTTAAAACAACATTAGCTTCTTTAAAAGTAAGGATTCGGGAAAATTTTTTGCCTTTGTCAATCAGGGAAATTATCGAAATGTTACAGGCAAAAGGTATGGGTGAAGAATGTCAGAGTTTTGTTGAAGAAACGCAGCTTGTTTATCAAGAATGCATTCTTTATTTAGAAAAGTGGATAAACCAATTTGAGGAATTTCAATGTTTTGAGTGGATGGAATTAAAGAACAAAAATTTGAGATATAATGATTTGTTACCGTGTTTGAGCTACCTCAAGGAAAAGGAAATTATTATTGATGACGAGAAGTTACTTGATCAATATAATAATCTTAAATTATTCATAGAAAAGAAAGACGATCGTTTCTTTGATGTCCCTTTTCATGAACAGTGGAGCTCATTTTTTATAAGCTGCAATAATAAAGATTGTTATTCTGAGCTTTTAAAAATATGCAAATTTGTTTTTTGCATTCAAGGACACAATGCAAACGTAGAAAGGGTCTTTTCTCTAATAAATGATCAGTGGACCCCAGAAAGAAATAGATTGTCTGTGAAAACAATAAAGGGAATTACCATGACCCAGTTTAATATGAAAAACTTTTCATGTAAAGATTTCCATTCTTACCTTCTTAAGAATGAAGATCTTCTTAAAAAGATAATTTCTTCTGAGAAGTATATTAGCTAATAAAATTCATTCTAATTACACTATACAAGCATTTTGTTATTTCTATTGATTCCTTGTTGAAATGTCCGGTATCTGGTAACCCTGCCATATTCAGGGAAAATGGTACTGATGATTTAAAAATATCTCAAAAATGTTTAAAATTAATAAACAGGATACAAAAATAATTGTATTTTTTCAATCTGTGTAATAAAATTAATATAGACTATTTTTGCGACATCATTTATAGTCTTTTCCATTCAGTTTGCATTTTTCTGACTAATTAAGGAATTCATTCATAATTACACAATATTCTGAATGTTTTGATATACTAAATATCAATTTACAATTTATAAGAGTCAGTTAAAAGCAAAATAATTGTAATAGAAATATTCTACAGTTAGCAATTGCGTTACTCCCGCCTTGTCTGGTTACAATGCTCGTGAAATGCTATGATATATGTTAAACCCAAAGGAAAACAAAGAATTGTAATTTTAGTTGATACCTTTTTTATTTAATTACGAATTGAAAAAGTCAAGGCATTCATACTTTTCTGTATTTTTTTCACAACAAATTCCAGAAAACCAAGATGTCTGTACACACCCAATATAGAATTTTCCTTGCATGCTCTTGTGAAAAGTGCGGGTCAGCTTACAATCAGTTAAATACGGTATTAAGAACAATTAAATGAAAAGTAAAATTCTTACAAAAATTTGCTTGTAATTTTATTAATGAATAAGCATGCAATGTAGAAT
This sequence comes from Uropetala carovei, assembly GCA_036926305.1. NCBI lineage: Eukaryota > Metazoa > Arthropoda > Insecta > Odonata > Petaluridae > Uropetala > Uropetala carovei. Next base: position 4,328,144 of record JAXCHB010000068.1, read on the forward strand.
TTATTTGCATGTCGTCGTCATCATACATACCATAGATTTTCAAACTCACCTAGCATAATATTATGTGGTATTCATTTTGAAATCAAGAATCCCCCAGAGTTACACAAAAGATAAGTAATTAGTGTGAATGTAACAATGTCACTACTTACGTTGAGTTTCAGTTGAATCTGCCAAGTTGAAATTATTCTAAAACAGTTCTCATATGTGGCATGAATTAATTAAAAACACATGTTCCTGCCAGTTATGTCATACTCATGTTTAATAAAAATCTTGTAAAATATAAAGAAAAAGCCTTTATCAGAATTGTATTTTTTAATTTTATATCCTTAAGACCTTTGACTTTTAATGTTTTTGTAATTAACAATTTGAATTACTTACAGTTTGAATGACATAAGATTATGCATTAGAACCCCAATTGTCTGACCTAAATGGGATCAAAGTATTGTCGGATAATACAGAATACTAATGAAAAAACAGGTACAAGTATCTACAAACTCAGTCTATTTGTAATCCCAATCAGGGCCGGCTCAATAATACAAGCAGACCAAGCGACCGCTTGGGGTGCCGAATTTTTAGGGGTGCCAAATTTTCCTGGCAAAAATTTTCGGAAAATACCTTCATTTAGTTTTTCCATTTGGTTTTCCATTGATATGTTTAGTGTTTGCAGCTGGCGAATAAATGTGAAAATGACTTCAAATGAATGTTCAGGGGCAGTAACCAGGCTTTACTCAGATTGGTAAAATAGTATTTCTGAAAGCGGCTTCTGAGAATACTACCGAATACAGATGGCTGGATGTGGTTTTTCCATCATTATATTGCTGTTACATACCGGGGAACTTTGCTGACTGGGTGAAAGCAGTTCTCACAGCCCCTAATATTTCTAGCTGATTCGCTCTGTGATTTGCCGCCCCCGAGGGTTTCTGTCCAGGTGCAATGCACCCCTTGCACCAAAGGTAGGGCCTGAAGAGAGAAGCATTCCCTAGGTTGGAGTGGAGGGGAGAAGAATGATTAAGAAAGGTCATGCGTCGGCATCGACCCCGCTGCAGTCTGCGGTTGGCCAGCGGGAGACATTTGCAAGGATGCCCAAGAGCAAGGAAATCTTTAGAAAGTCCGAGGAGGATGGGGATTATCCCAAGACCCTCCCTCCTGCAGTTCCTCTTTGTTTCCACGTGCATTCATTCAGGCACGTTCAAAATTCTCTGTTGATTGGTTGCAGCAATTGTATAAGGACGCAATATATATCTTTTGGGTTTCTTTTACTGCTACTTACTTATTGCTACGCTGTGTTAGGGTGTGTGAGAATGGGGTACATATTCTCACACCACTGTTTTCAACCCTTTCTCCTTCAACATTTCCTCCTCCGCATTTTGCATCGGTGACATCGAAAAAGAACTATTTGTGCGCATTAGTTCCAATATGTCCATTGTTGAGGAAACGTCAGTCGAGTGGTATGTCTTTCAGTGTTTGAAGAATCTGTTATCAAGTTGTAGCAGGTTAGTTTTCCTTGGGCATAATTGATATGTTTTTGTCTTTGCTCAAAAAGTGACGTCAATATTTAGTGTAAATATTATTTTTTCCCATTGATAAAAGCAGGTTTTTCACCCTGAGATTTGGAACTATACCTAGTTTACGATTAACGAAGATTTTCTAAACCAGGAAGTTAGTAGATATATATACATATTTTTATTCGATCTTTTTATATGCTGTATTTGATCGATTTTAAGTCGACCCCTACTTTTCACAAGGGCATGCGAGGAAAATTTCATGTTGGGTGTACAGACATGCTAGTTTTCTGGGATTTGTCACAAAAAAATACCGAAAAGTACAAAATACCCCAGTTTTTTTCAATTCGTAATTAAATGAAAAGGTATCAGCTAAAATTATGACAACACAAATTACGTTATATTCAAGCATTCAATACAATTTTTACTAACGTGTAATTTGTCCCAGATTTTTAATCTCACAACAAAAATATCCCGGTTTCTCTCTGTCTTCTCCAACGTCTCACATTCGACTCATCAATCCCATAGCGCCATTTTTCAGCAAGATTTGATGTTTATTCCGCATATTCTATCACTTTTCTCTTAAAGACCCCAGAATAATGCGTTCATCCCATTCTGGGATTATTAAGAAAAACGCCAAATAAATGACAAAAGTTTATGCTTGCAAAGGAATGAGGAAATTACGATTGACTCAGGGAATCCTAAGATTACTCGCATGTGCATACTAGAGATGGCTCGGGAGTGAATTTATTGAAACATTTATATTATTTCAATTTTTAAGACTCGATTCTAAGCGGAGTGGCAATTTTAAAAAACAAAAGGTCAACTTACAATCGATTAAATACGGTATATCTTTCATGTTGTATGGTTAAATTATTTTTTAGTTTAATTCAAATAAGTTTGTTGCTATTTTCTTGAACCAACCTTTGATAAGTAGTTTAATGTAGAGGTTTTTCTCTTTAAAATTTGTGGTAATTAACTCTATTATTGGGCAGTTTTATTTCCTTTTAAGAATTCATCCTGAAGGTCGTTTTAAAATTTCAATTTGTAACAAATTCGTAAGCTGCTTCTGTTAATGAAAGTTGTCCTTTGTTGTAATGATTCCAAGTAATACGATGTTCATCTTGCTCTTGAAGTTCGTAATCAGTCATAAAGTTGGAGTATCATTTTCATTCCAACCCATATTTTTTAAATCATTTTTTTCGGAACGTCTTTCCAAGATCACTTCCAAGATAAGGTTTTGATTCCATTCGTTTCGTCGCTTCTTTTTCCCCTGCATCCTTCCTTTGCAGTATTCACAGACTCCCAAGTGCATTTTGCAATCAAGAATCAATTTCATCCTTTCTATTTCATTCCAAGAGCAATTTGTACCATTAGCTTTAGATTAGTGCGTCACTGCTTTTATTCATGTGTTTGGCAACATGTGCTTGTCTATGAATAAGGCAGTGTGTCCATGTTGCATTTTTTGATGCACCAAATTAAATGTGAAAAGTGTGACAACATTTATATTGGGCAAACAAAAAGGAATTTAGAAACACGTTTCAAAGAACACTTAGCCCATTACAGAAACAACAGAATAGACAAGTCCAGTGTAGCAGCTCATATCAACACCTGCCATCATCCCATCACAACAAAAAATTTAAAACTTCTGAAAACGGTCACCAATGAAAACAAACTAGACGCCTATGAAAGCCTCTACATACACAACAACCAAAACAAGATAATGAATAACGACGCTGGCCCTATCCCCCACTCCCCTCTATTTCAGTTAATGACCAATACACCTTTCTCTTTCCCCTCCCCTACTCCTCCAACGGTCAACAACAGTATAAATACTCCGCCTAACCCTACACACATTGACATTGCTGAAGATGACAGCGTAGCTGTCGAAACGCGCGTCCTCTAAGTGGTCCTGCGAGTCTTGACACGTAAGTACCGCCGTTACGGTGAATTGGAGTTTTTTTTAATTTTTCCTATTCTGTTCATTGTCTTCCATATCGGCATCATTGCCATGATTCACAAGCTCTATTACGTCATTATCAGTCAACTCTTGTTGTTCATGTTTACCCATCCATTCATGTATGTCACCACTCGCACTTTCACAGCCTGATATCTGCTTCAATAAAGGCAAAAGATTTTCACAATTTTCTTGCAGTTTCTTTGGTAGGTTGATCTTCATTTATTCTGTTTTCATCTTGTGTAAGTAGCTTTCTCCGTAATCTTACCAGTCTTTTTTTTCAATTTCTTCCCAAGCTTGTGCAATTCAATAGACATCTTTTAGGTTTATTTTTTCAATTTTTCTACCATGCTATCTTCATCATCAATAACTTCTATAAATGATTTAAGAAGCCTATGTCAATATTTTTTCTTCAATGCTTCAATGACACCCTGGTCCATAGGTTGACCCACTCAGATGACATTGGTAATAGAAAAATTCCCCTTATTTCTCCATTCATCAGTTCATCTTCATTAGGATGAAATGGTGCATTATCAATAAAAAGAATTGCTTTCATTTGCAGGTTTTTTTGTTAAAAAAACTCTACTGAAGGAATGAATTTACCAAAAAACCAGCTTTGAAAATTTTCAGAGCTCATCCATGCATTTTTTTGGCTGTTATACCAAACTGGCAGTACTGTAGGAGCTATATTTTTGAAGGCCCGTGGTTTTTTGGATTTTCTAATTAAAGTAAATTCAAGTTTATGGTTACCTGATGCGTTACTACTGGCAAGAATTGTCACTCTTTCTTTGCTTATTTTAAAGGCAAGAGCTGAAGATTCTGCACAGGAAGACAGAGTTTTTTTATGAAAGCCAGTTTTATATCTTTTCATCTGATAACCCTTCAGTTTTGTATAGAGAAATGCACATAACTTCGGTAATTGTTATTTTTTATCAGGAATAGTACGACGCCACACCTCCAATTCCACAGGTGTGCCTGTGCGATGGAAATATGTCATCAGTGTGCATGCAATCACTCGTGTAACATTCTTAAAAGTTCTTATATTCGTCATGTCAGATAATTGGGGTTCTACTGTATACGTTGCCATTGGTTATCCTTTATGTTATTCCTCATTGAAAAGGTTCCATATATGTCAAGGTAATACCATGTATGCATTAAGTAATTTGTGTTGAGCATTTGTCTTTCTGTTTTCATGAGGCATCATTCTGAGCCAGCCATCAGCTTAGTGTACTCAGAACATGGCTCTGCAAGTGGAAGTATATCCCTTGGAGTGGGAGACGAGATTGGAAGAGAGTTGTCACCCAATCAGAGCATCATGACTGACAGTGGTCAGCCACAGGGGAGAAGAAACGAGAATCAATCATCATCGGAGACATCTGCCCCGATCGTGGCTGGCAGTAGTGGTGGAGGTACTGCTAGAGAAGGTGACTGCTTCACTCCTTATCTATTTAAAATAACACAATGCCTGTAAGTGTCATCCATCACCTGGTTCTCACCGATAAACGTTTTGAAATATGTGTTGCGCAATTAAAACCAATGCAATTGCATTTCTATTATCATGATTTAATTTTTTTAAATAAACATATAGAAGTGAAAATATCAATGTTCTAGCTAATTTGGAATAACGAAAATTTGTCAAATTTTACAGAAGTTAAATCCATGTAATAAAGAAGCAATTGATAGATTGTTAATATAAAAAATAACTCATACTGCTAATGACATGCACGCCATAATTAGACCAGAGAAGAAATTGATTTGAAAGTATGAGGTTACCTTCTTATATCTATTCTTTCATTTACAAGATTTATTTCTCCTGGATTTGAATTTCACTTGAGGTTTTATTTACAGGAAAAGTATTGAGGCTAATTCAGTGGACACTTCTTCACGTAAAGAAAGAAGGTTATAGTAATTCAGTAATGTGCTTTCTTACTCCATTTAGGTTACACACTTCTGTGGAGGATAAATAAGGCCTTCCGATTGGCAAAAAAAGACAAAAGGTCTTTATGCAATAGTGATGAAAGAAAGAATTGGAAACAAGTGATTTCTACTTAATTTACTTAAATGAACATTAAATCTGTAGTTTTATAGGAGTAAGAATTTCCTAAAAAAAATTTCATAACATCCTTAGAGCCTTGATGCATAATGCAAGCAGTAAAAAATAGATGAAATCTTGATAACTGAAAAAAAAATGATATTTATGATCTATCCTCAATGAGAGACAAAAAACTAAAATCTCTATGATCTAAGCAGAAAAAACTTAAAATAATTCAATTTAATTCCATACAGGCAGTCCTCACACTTACAACATAATTGGTTCCTGAAAGTAATGTTGTAAGTCGAAGTGCATTTTCCCATAAGAGCAATGTTAAAAATTTAGGTTACATTACTGTTCAAATGGCCAGATAATATATTTTTATAAAATGACCCATAATATTGTACTAAGGCAAAGAGAAACACAAATATAACTTATTAAAGACTAGACATCTTTTTATTCTAATCAGAATACAATAATGACTTGTAAAAACATTATCAAAAAATAGAAAGTAGAAAAAATTACTGAACGAATAAAGTATGTCCTTATAAAAATTGGAGGATATAATGATGCTGTTTTAGGTGATTGTCACCACCAGTGTACGATGGATATCCAAAGCCCGACCAATGTTGGCAGGCATCTAACCTTTTTCAGAGCACTTAATTATGCCAATCTTCATTTCCATTGTTATGATTCTACGTTTCTTAGAACGAGAAACATCTCCAGCACTTGAAATTCTCTTATCAGACATTTTTAACAGCAAAAGGTTTTCAAAAAATAATCCAAACAGTATGCAGTTTTCCATAGCCACACTAGTGTCGTAACATAGACTAAATAACTCATAAGTCGAGGACCACCACTTTAAAAATAACCTTTCGTATTATGTCTTCCAGGGATTTAACCATTTAGTTGCATAAATTGGATTTGCCTCACCTGAAAACGTTTCACCAATGCTACTTCCTTCCCTCCTACTTAAGTTGTAATCATACATGGAATCATTCTTAATGTCTTTCTTTGCCCAAAGTCTAATAACTCATGTAGGATGGATTTAAAAAGACAATGAAATGGCAGGTTTTCATATGAAGTCGCGTTCAATTACATTGTAGCACGTTTTGCGTGGCATGTCGTTACTTGCCGTAACACGTTGTAGCCTGAATCGACCTTTAGGTGTCAAACGTCATTTTGGCCCAGCTGGCCGGCCAAGCATTGTAACTGTGGAGCAGCACCTTAAGTCCAGAGCACATTCCTTAATTAGTAAGCATCATAAGTTGGAGCATCATAAGTCAAGGACTGTCTGTATTTGCTTATGCTATAGCTGCACCTGTCTAATATCTGCACCACTTTTTTACAACTAGATATCTGGAAAAAATTATTATCCATATAATACCTGCACCACATTGTTTGAATATTGATATCACAAGGCCACCTCTGTGTAATAACCTATTAGGATCAGCATTTGCTTATGCAATTAGGGTAACGGCGAAATTCTTTAAAAGTAAATTTCTGAAAAACAACTTTTTTAATGTGCATAATTACAGGAAGTTGACATCTTGAGCCATTATAGTACATGGAGATTACTGAAACTTCTTATGGAGTCAGTTTCCTTAAACCTGAATGATCAATTAAGATAGATAAAGCATTTAAGAATGATGTGCCATTCTTGAGTTGAATAGTTTTACACGTTTAAAGTTCTTTAACTAATTTAAACAGTTTATTATAACATAAAAGGCTACTCAATTTTGCGTGAACAAATAGTAAACAGAAAATAGAAATGAGTGATAATTGTCTAATTGCATAACATTTCGATAATTTTTGTGCCAATTTAAATTTTGAAGTAAGTTTAAAAAGCAAAATAGCAAATAAAGCAGAGATGGTGAATATGTGGCACACATGCCTGAAGTGGCATCCATGCCATTTGACTTGGCACACATAAAATTGTATTTTCTGTGTAAAATAGGCATTTTCTTAGTGAATGAGTAAGCCAGTGGCATGTGGAAAAAGTTCTGATGATTCACATTGCTTTCTTGGCACGTGGCACAAAAATCATTTGCCATCCCTGAAGTAAAGGAACAGATTGTAACATTTACTTTACTTTTCTCAAAATGTTTCCATAGATACAAATTACCATTTTACAGCTATCAGAAAGCAATAACAATAATGATGTCATTGTTATGTAAACTTAAAACTCAATGTTTAATTTTATATTAATTTGCTTTTTTGTTAGAAATTTATTGATCATTTCACCATTCGTAGTTGACAAATAGAAAATTTTGCTTTAGTGTTTGAAATGCTTCCTGTGGACAAAATACACAGCAAAAATGGTCATTCTAAATGAGCAAAGAAAAAATCCCTGGATTTTTCAGGGAAAAAGGATTACACGAGCAAATATGGTATATTTCTTTGTTTTATATGCCTACCACTAGAACAATTTTTTAAATTGTTACTTGTGGGAAAATATTTTTATCTGACCAATTGGCATTTTGTCCAGTAATCTTCTTTGAACTGTTTCTGATGTATTACACCAAAAACACAAATCTGATGTTTATTTGATGTGAAAATGTTTTTAACTGTGGCTTCATTCAAATGTTCCAGAGTCTTTTTATGACATGGATGATGATGATTTCAATGACAGTGAAGAGGATATTGCAGATGAGAGTGTTCTTCACACAACACCAAGTCAAAGGTATTTAACAAAAGAAACTGCTCTTTTTTGTAGTTTTCTGTATCAATGTGGCCACTTTCTCACTATTTTTTGTCTCGCATAATAGTGAGAAATTTTAATTATGCAAAGAAAAAGTAGATAATGACTTGTTATGTTACAGGATAGTACATCCAATAGAGAAGCACATGGATGATGCCATTGCAGAGGCCAATAACCAGAATGGAGGCGGACACCAACAGTTTGTATGTGATGAGAGCTGTTCTTATCACCCAACAATCAAGCAGAAGTACACAGGACACAGGAATGCCAGGTGAATGATGTTTTCTTTATTGTTGTGCATTTATTTAATGAAATATCTTTGAATTCTAATTAATGGCACTTACCAAAGGAGAAGAATTATTTTGAATGCCCCTAACATTGAATAATTATAGCTAGTGTGATACTTTGCTACAGAGCAGCCTTTAGCCTTGCCCTCATGGGTTCAGGGCCGTTGCAATGGGCAAGTCGGCGAGGCAGCCGCCTCAGGCGCCTCTTGAAGGGGGGTGCCAAAATTTGACAAAAATGAAAACCTATCAAAATAAATTCATAAGGCCAGCCCGCGCCAGAGGCGGACAATGGTTAGCCATAAGAAATTGTCTGGTTCCGGATATCGCTAAAGAAAGGCTAAAACTCAATTAGAACTGAAAAAGCAATCCGGGTCTTTACATAAATTCCTCAAAGAAGATCTAGCATTGAGAGAATCTGTAACAAGTGAAAATTAAAGTAATAAACTATTCCTCATATAACTTGTATGACTTTATGGGCACCATAATTGAAATCTGCTTGGGGCGCACGAATGTCTTGAGTCAGCCCTGTCTAAGCCTATAACATGATTTCAAATTTTCAATTAAATGTGTTTAGTTCCACACAAATCAACTTCTTGAAGTATACTTGATAATAAATTTAAACAAAAGTTTAGATCGATCTGAAATAAAATTATGGATTTGAATAAATAGATTTTTATTATTCCGTATCATTTTTGACTAACATATAATAAAATTACTTAGTAAAAAAATTAAGGGGGCGCCATATTATATCTCACCTCAGGCAGCAAAATGTCTGGGCACGGCCCTGCATGGGTTCAATGAGTTTTTTACTGTTTGTATTTGTGGAGATTGAAAAATGACAGGTTAAAATGAGTAAAAACATGCAGAAGCAAATATCATGAGAGGCACTGTTGTTTTTGCCCAGAGTCAGAATCAAATAGATGCAAGTTGCTCTTGTGCTCAGAGGAAAGGTTAAGCGATCATGCAAAGGCAAGTAGACCCTATTCTAATTGTCTTTGCGTGATCGCTTAACCTTTCCTCGTGAATGACTCCATAAGCTGATTGGGTTACAATACAATATAACATACCTTGATTACTTTTTAGGCGCGTTTCGCTTACAGCGTGAGCGCCTATTATCGTCGGTTTGTCCGTCCGTCCGTCCGTCTGTCTGTCCGTCCGTCCGTCCGCCCGCATGTTCGTTCTCGGCTTCTACTGAACGGATTTTTATGAAATTTGATATTAAGGACTTTCAATCAAATATAATAAGAAAATCGCAACAATGAATCACGTACGCCAATCAGGGGTACCACTTTACTGGAGACAAAAAATTAAATTTTCGTCATATCTCGTAAAGTATTGTTCATATCAAAATATTTTTCAAATGAAAGTTGTAGAACTGGTAAAGTAGAGTATTTCCTTTTCTATATATTTTCATCGTAGGAGTAGCCGTTATCGAGAAAATCAAACAAGAATGTCTTATATCGAGTTGAACTTAGAAAATTTCTTGCATGGTTACTTCATTGTTGCTAACATAAACAATCTCCCAAACAGACGTTTAATTTCCTTACGTGTGCATGTAATACTATTAAATAGGAAGAAAATGGATTATTTATGATGAAGAAAAGGACTTTAAAACGCTATTTCCCTTACGTAATTGCTTTCTAATACTCCATTGCACGAAACGCGCCCCATTTGTGATACGTTGTACGCTTTCCTAACTTGTTTAAATTCAGTATGCTAAGACAACGTAAATACAGGACATTTCCTGTCCTGATAGAGCTTTCCGGGACAAGGCAATGAAATACGGGACAATCCTGTATAATATGGGATATCTGGTAATCCTGCCTATGACTCAATATCTTGAAGTAAGGGAATGTAAGACATTTCTCATTTTTCTTAGCTATTGAGTTAGTCACGTAGACGCATTTGCTATGAATGGAGCATACTTTTTTCTGAGTTTGCTGTGGTTAGTCGTATGAGGAATTTTTTTCTGGTTTGTTTATTACTGCAATTACAGTGATATTAAGGTAAGGCCCTTTTCTCTCCCTTGCTCCTGCACGGTTCTATAATAACAATGCCGAGACGAATCTTGTTTAGGCAATGTTTATGAGATGCTTGAGGTCACTTTTCTGACCTTACACTTGTCCCAGCACCCAAGTCACAGCTGTTTATAGGAACAGTATAGTGTGTGTGAGAGAGAATAGGAGTCTTCTCTGCATGTCCCATGTAAACATCTGTATACAGAAAGATTGCTAAGAAATCTCCTTCTAAGAAATTTTGGACCCAATACCTTGATCAGACCAACTCGTAAGAGAGCGATGAAGAGGTGAATTGAGACTATGCTGAGAGTGTTATAACCAGAGTTGTTAAACAAAACCGAACCTAAAGAATAGTTTCGGTTCGGAACGAAACTATATATTTTCTCTTACCATTTAGTTTTGGTTCGTAATGAAACTGTATGTTCCGTGATGGGTTTAGTTCCATTCCGGAATGGAATTGTTTAGTCGGAACGAAATATTTCGTTCCAAAACAGTTCCTTTTCTTGAATGGGTTCAGGTTCAAGTTGAAAGTTATTGGGAGATACCTGTTCAGTAGTTTCATTCCAAGCAAACTGCACCATTATTCTGGTCGTGGGGCAGAGAAGAGAACGAGGTACTCGCAGAGAGTAGAAGCCCGCAAATCATACGTGGTGCCTTAGGGGCTTAATTAGGCTTAATTTTATTCTACTAATGTAAGCCGTTTTAACACATTCAATATCTTCTTGGTTTTTTAGATGCATCCTCAATGGCCAACCGAAATTTCACTATTTTTTAAAATATCTTTTTTCCGGAAAAATTTGCACTAAATACAAACTAACTGATGAGCAAACTGACAAACACTAAACTGAGGAGCCGGCTTCCTACGAGAAGCCAATGTGCGAAGCCGTTGCTTAACGGTATGGTTATTACGGAGCGGGAGATGCATCGACTACACGTCGATGCCGGTCGTCTGCGCACGGTAGCAGCCGTTGACGGCGGCATTGAATGTGTTAATGATATGGCAATTTTTCCATGGACACCCATTTTCCGTCAGCGAGAAAAACAACTCTGTATGAGGTCTGTGTTCACTACTCACTGTGCACTCTACATCTTCCTGGTGGTGATATTATGAACTAAGATCCCCCTCCTATCCCCGACCTCCCCTCTCGCATTCCCCTCTCCTCTCCCCGTTAGACACGAGTAAAAACCATTGAAAACTGGCTGGAACCAAAGCTGGTGTAGAAGGAGCAGGAACAAAACTATTTCATGTGTGAACCCAGTCCGGAACGGTTCAGTATCGTTCCATCGACATTTCGTTCCGAAGATTTCGTTCCATTTCCGTTCGAGTTCCACTTTCGTTCCACGACTTTGGGTCCTTTTGCGGTTTGGTTCCTGTGAACCGTTCCTTGAACCGAAACCTATCTGGAACCATTCCTTTTCAGTGGGTTCGGTTTTGTTTAACAACCCTGGTTATAACAGAATAAGTGTAAATGCCACTAAAAAATCATGGACGATAGATTAAAGGTATAACAGTTTTCTTATAGTAAATTTCATGCAGAATCTGATTATGCATGTATAAACATTCTGAAAAATAGGGAAATACCTTTAAAGTTTAAAAAATATTTTAAATCGTTTTTTTTTGTATTTTGTGTTTTTCTTCCTTCCGTATACATACAACATTATATTTTGGCTTCTATTGAATAAAAAGGGACAATATTGTTATGTGACTTCTGTAATGAATCCGAATAATGACAAAGTAACTTAGAAATAAATAAGAATTATGAACTGCCCTTAAAAAAATAACAATCGTTACATTTATCTAAAATTTTCAGTCGAGACATGAAAAAGGTGACCTGCGAGAAACTTTTTCTCTTTTGGTTTAGAGGGGTACATTCAGTGAATGAAATGTTCAAAATATTTTACCTATATCTTTGTAAAAGATTCCATGTCAATAACTTCTATAATTTTCACTATATTGTTGAATAAATGAAAGCACAGGCACGTGCTGGATAGGTAAGCGATCGGTGTGCCCTCACTTCTCTCCAGCAAAGAGTTTGTACTTAATGTATGATAGTGTAAAAGTTATAGTTTTAAAATATCAATTTTTGCATAAATCCTGAAAAAACCATAAAAATCCAACAAAAAGGTGAAAATTACGAGTTTTTATATAGTTTTTGCAACTTTCATGCCTGCTTTTCCAGTTTTTTAAAAATCTCCTTCGGCCTCATAGGTGGGATTTCATTAAATGTCCTCCAGGCTTGAGGGGTTAAAGTGCTCATTGCATGTTTACCAGCAGTTTTGTCCATTTCTTTTATTATATACTGAAATTTTTGTACTAAAATCCCTTTTCTGAAGCCCTAAAACGGGTCTGCCACCTTTTCAGCCTTGAGAGTGCATTTACAAATTCAGAGAAGGATCGCGGGTGCAAATTGGGGGTACACAGAAAAATAAAGCTATATTAATAAATAGGTTCGATTCCTTGTTTATTTTCAAACATAAATATTTTGATTTGAATACAAAATTTAGTAACAAAGGAGAAGAATCTTGAAATTTTTTAATGTAAAACTTGATTTTGTACTTCTTTGACCAGCTGGTCGTAATCAGGAATGTAATTTGAAAAAGCTGCTCGTAGACAGTCATCAAGATGGACATCAGTCAGATCTGATGGAAGCTTAGATTTAGTATGGTTCACAGTAATGAACAGTGTTTCGCATAAATATGCCGATCCAAAGCAAGAGTAAATTTTTAGGGCAGTACTTCGTAGCACTGGATATTTAGCTTTATCAACAAGATTCCAAAAGTTTTCCTCATTAAAATAAGCTTTCAAGGATATCTATATTATTACAGAAGACAGTGATTTCTAAAGGCCCGCTCACACTAAGGAGAAACGCGGCGAAGCGAAGAGAAGCGCGGCTCCAAGATAAATATTCTTACCGTAGAGTTAAATGGACCCGCTCACACTTAGGCGCGGCAAAGGGAGCGGAAGCGAGGAGAAGCGGAAAGAATTTCTTCGGGAGAATATTTCTTCGCTTCGTCTGACGTCACGAGGCGAACTTTTGTGCGATCGGCAGCCTTGGTGAAGGTTCGAGGGCATTCGTCATTTTTTCTTTTCATCTGGCAATCGCCAGAGGTCGCTGACAATGAGATGGGTATGCACGGGAGATCGGGAATCATCGTGAGGTTCGGGCGCATTCGTAAGTTTTCTTCCGCTTCCTTCTCTTAAATGTGAGTCGGATGCTTCTTGTGGCCGCGCTTCGCTTCGCCACGTTTCTCCCAAGTGTGAGCGGGCCTTAACTCAGGCCTAATTTTAAAAGCAGATTTGTCTGTTTTTATATTATATTCATATTACCAGTCAAAATGACCGCTCTGGCCATTCTATGTATTTTATGTTTAAAGTCTAGTGCTAAAGTTGTAAGAGTCTAAAAGTGAGTATGTAAAGGTAAAGAACCTTTATTTATGAAAAGTCATAAAATGACAGGTCGTGTGGAGCACATCTGCAAACACGGTAACACGAGAAATATCACTGGGGGCCAAATTGACCACTTTGGCTGTTTTAGTGTTAAAAATGATTTAAATAAACGATGGATTGTAGCCGATGGTCTGATTGAATTAGTAATTTTTGTTACAGTAGTAATTACATGTTGAAATTTCAAGACTTTTGCACACAGTGCCTCTTGATGAATGATGCAATGATACGATAAGAACTTTGGCAAAGATTTCTCTTTAATGACACAAGGCAAGAAAACCATTGTTACATCCGACCATTGAGGCAGCTCCATCAGTTGTAATGACCATAAACTTTTGGAGAGGAACATTATTTTTCTGAGTATAATCCTTGAAAACACTGAAAATATCTTCTCTCCTTGTCTGCCTTCGAAGAGAGAGTATTTTTAGGAATTCTTCCTTTATGGTGAAATTGTTAAAAATCATTTTATAAAAATTGCCAACTGATTGATATCCCTAACATCTGTGGATAAATCTGATTGCAGTGAAAAAAATTCACATTCTTCTAAATCCTGAATTAACAGCGATTCTAAATTCCTGGCAATGTTTTCTACTCTCCTCGAAATACCGTAAAGACCCGGGTATAGGACACAGGGAGGTTTTCGACGTCAAATTCTGAGAATTTTCTATGTTCCCGTGTACCTATAGGACGCAAGATGATTTTATCTTAAAATTCTAGGAATAAACAATAAGTCGCAATAAAAGATTCATATCCATTCTATTAATTGAGTTCCTTCGAATAAATATGCTTTCTGCTGAGTATGATCTGAAAAGTGAATTTACCAAAGTATTTGTAATACTAGATTTACCTATATCGAAACTACATATTACGGGATATTGTAAAACACTTTGGAAAGCAATGTAGAAGATATAATGTAGCAGATTTTGTCACTCCCATCCAATTGAAATAAAAAAATAATAAACCGTTTGAATCAGCACTGAAGAAGAAGTGGGCCGATTGGATGGTGAATGGCACACACACATTCACTAAAGGTGGACTCATTCGTAAAGTAGATATAAAAACAATCTGTCAGTGGATCGTGGAAGCATGGAATGAATTCCCCTCAGAAACAATAATTAAGGGATTCAAAAAATGTTGCATAAGTAATGCTTTAGATGGAAGTGAAGACGACGTATTATGGGAAGATGATAACAACAGTGGCACGACGACCGCAGAATTAGAAGCAGACGAATCTGAGGCTTCAAAAACAAATGAAGTCTACGAGTTCCAGGTTACCGATAACAACTCATGATGGTGAGTTTTTAGGATTTTAGGGAAATTGTTTGAAAAGTTTGATTTATTTTCTTGATTGAAGATTTTCTTTCAATGGACAGACATTCAATTTTTAAATTTTAGCAATTTCATTTTATATTTGTATTTCATTTTAACTGAAGACTTCGTACAGAAAAAACGAAAATTATTTAAAATCCATATCTGAGTATAAGTGACTAATAAAACCGAAATATCTTGTACTTACATTACTTATTTGTAAAAGTGCAATCTTTTTTTCATATTAAAAAGTTTTATTTTAATTAAAACACTTTGATGTTTAATAAATATTAGTTTTCACCTGTTTATTTTTCATTTTTCATCGAACATTCGTAGAGAGAAAAACATGAAATATTATGTACCCATGTATAGGACGCATCCTACATTTTAGCTTCGAAAATTTGTAAAAAAGTGCGTCCTATATGCGGGTCTTTACGGTAGTTGTGCTTGAAAGGGGAATTTTGCTGATGGATGTTGTTATTTCACTTTTATTCTTAAGCCCATCAAATAGCAATTCAACTGCAGATAGCATTGCTTCTTTGACTATTTCACCATCTTGGAATGGTTTTTTTGTTTGGCTAACATATGAGCAATTTTAAATGGTGCAATAGTTATGTTTATAGACTCTACACAAGGCTTAATGAAAAGAGCTTGTTGTGTGGTTAAATTACGCTTCAATTCTTCTAGTTTTTTTTCTTTCGAATTGCTGAATTAACAGGAAAGTCATTGTTGAAATTTTTATGAATGCTCAAAAAGTCTTTCAATATTACTTTTCTTTGGTACTGCCACACTCTTAGAACACACTGAAGCACACGGACTTGCCTTTTATATCTACAAAGAAAAATTGTTCCTCCTAGTCCGAGTTGAAGAAATATGTTCTTTGTCTTTTTGCCATGATCTTAACTCTTAATTTAAAGTAATTCAGTAAAATAAAAATAAAAAAAATTGTAAAATAAAAAAATTTAAAAATTACAAAAAAACTAAGTGGAACAAATATGTTGTTAAAATTTATAAGCATATTTCATAAATAGATTTACCAATTCTTCCTAGAAGAAAATAGGTTAAAATATCTTCTTTGTAGTATGGAATTAGTGTAGAAGGGTCTCCTTTTCCTAAGACTGCGTAATATGCCTGTGTTTTCCACTAGCCTTGCGACCGCTAACTACAAACTGATGGTGGTGAGTCTCATTCTGATGGATGAGTCGATAGTAGGAGAATCAACATAGTATGACATGGAAATACTGAATGCAAAACATTACATTATTTCTTTCCTCTCTTAACAATGTTAAATCTTGAGTTCACCTGTGACATTAAAATGGCTACTTTGTAGCGAAATATCTCAAATTTTTAATGCAGCTGAATAATGTATTCAGTATAATATCTAATCCGATCTCATCTTACTGCACATCCTCAGCAAATGTCTTGCTATGGCCCTAATAGCGTGTGCCAAAGAATGCCATGAAGGAAGACATGGCACCCATGGGTGCCGGGTTGACAGGATTGCCCTAGAATGCATCCCTACCTTTCTTATGTAATTTATACCTCTGATAACGAATTGTACGATAATGAAGTGCTGCCGTGAAATGCATCTACTTCGTTAACAGAGGTATACCTGTAATTGGTTTCGGTTCTGGTTCAGAATTTTTTTTTCGAGTTCAGTTCCACTCTGGCCAAAAATATTAGTTTTTTTGTTCAGGTTTTCAGTTCAGTTCAGGTTATATTGGATTTATTTTAGAAAATAACAGCTGTTTTTATCTATATATATCAGTGAAAATTGTTACTGTCCTGAACTCACCCAGTCATCAGCATTTGTTTCCTTTAAAAACAAATTTTCTTCTTTTAGTTCATTTTTCTGCTATTAGGGGACCCAGTTTATACACTTGCCTAGTTCTTAGCTAGCCTTCATACAGAGCAAAGTAGTGTTACATCTTATTGGCCAATATTATCAGTATTTTGCATAAAACTAAATATTTCTTTTTAAAGTTTATGGAAATATTATGGCATATTTATTATTTTGTGGTAATTTAAGTAACTTAAAAATTAAATTTAGACATATTACAGTAAAAGTTTTTATTTTTGAAACAATAGTCCTCATTAATTGCTGGAAAATGCTTTATGTGGTAAATCATTTCAGGAATATATATCTGATAATATGTTGTAGGGTTGGAAGTTGCATAGTGAGTTAGATTGCATCAAGGGATTTAAGTTATACCCATGTAATTCATGGTGACCATTAAAGATGTTATAAGAATAACATTACTTATACGAAAATATTTTCTGAAACTCATTTTGGGAACAGAATGTTATTCCTGTGTTCTTTTATTTATTAGGACCATGATAAAGGAAGCTACATTTTGGGGTGATGCCTTTGTTCTCTCTGGCTCTGACTGTGGTCATGTTTTTGTTTGGGAGCGAGACACGGGTCGTTTGGTGATGCTTCTGGAGGCAGATGCACATGTTGTAAATTGTTTGCAACCTCATCCAGCACTTCCACTGCTTGCTACCTCTGGTATTGACTATGATGTCAAGCTGTGGGCTCCTATAGCTCATGAACCAGCTTTTGATTCTGCATATGCTGAAGAGGTATGTTACTTGCAGTTGATATTTGGCTAGGACTCTTAGAATCAAGACTATAATTTGTGTGTTTTGGTACTTTATATTTTTAACATTTTGGTTCTTTTGTCTGAGTCTGACATTAAATTTTTTTAATTCTGGTCCTGTGTTGGATTGAGTCTGACATTACTTTCTTAAATTCTTTATGGGTCTGGTTCCAAAGTGGAACCTTCTCCCATATTTTTCATATGTATACCTTTCCTGATTGGTGCTGCCATCCTTGGGGTGTTTCTCTCTTTTCTAATAAGTTAAAGCAAAGTTTTTAGCCCATGTTTTGTTATGACATTGTCAAAGGCAAAATGGAGTCCTTTGGTCAAATAGCATTGAAGATGTTATAAATGACTTAGACAAAGAGAGTGATTCGTGCAGTTATCTTAGTGATGATTCTGGCATTGAAATGGATGATAAATATCATAGATGGATTCTTTATGAGAAGAGTGAAAACTGTGAGATACCAAAGGACTGTAACATGAATATTGGTTATGAATGATATCCATACAAAGCAAGCAACAAATATTGTAGGGAGTTTCCCATAATGACATTTATGGTATAAGTCACCTACAGCTGGCATAAAACCAAAAACTACCCTAGAATTTTTTTCTCTCTACTTAGCTCAGAGATTTATAAGCCTCGTGCATCTCTTTAAGGACTTAGGTGAGGCTCCCTAAACTAATTTCTTCTGACATATAAAATGCCCAGGACATCCAATTTGCTCATGATTTCAATTACTGAAAGTTCATGCTTGCTTATGCAACTGTTCTGCAACATGAATTATCTTTAAAAATAAGAACCATCTTATCCATCATTACCGTGGCTCTTCCTATGTTAGGTTTAATATTGAATTTGAAAAAAATTCACCTTTCTGCTTAATTCAGTTGTGAACCCTTAACACACTGTATTTCCAGGGGTGGGTAGTTTTCAAAATGTTCAAACTACTGAAGCCAACAAAGTGAAGACTATGTATCTATGTTATTACAGACTCTTTGACTGGTTACATTTGTGCTATGATACCATGCTTGAGGTCATTAACAATTAACGGTCTCATGTACACTGAACTGATGTTCTCAAGTAAAATAATGCTGCAACTGATTATGAAGGTGCTGAATGCTACTCAGATGTCTGGATACCATCTGTATACGGACAGATTTTATACAAATATGAACCTGGATCACGAACTTATCAAATGAAATGTTCATCTAACTGGCACTGTACAACAGAAAAGACGAGGTCTCACCATGCAAATAAAAAAAACTGGTGGTTGAAAATGCAGAGAAGACAAGTTTTTGTCTCTCGCATGTAAGATTAAAATAGATGTGACTATACTAAGTACACGGCACATCTCAGAAATTTGGCAGATAAGTAGGATGGGAGGAGTAGATTGAGCTGATCACTACTGCTCACAGATTTGTGGCAGTCTAAAATGGTAGGGAAAGCTCTGCTTTTGCATGTGACAATTGTAAACAGCCTTCATCTGTACAATCACTACCAAAAGGAAAAAGGTTGTCCAACTTGTCCCACAAGGTATATCACAAGCAACTGATACTGGGAATGGTCATAGAAGTAGTAGTAGTAATTAGATTTTGAGGTGCGTCAACAGCTAAGGTTATTTTGCACCGTCGAATTCTCTTAGAGAAAATTAACATACATCGCAACATCCATGTCCGAAGCGGGATTCGAACCTGCGACCTTTGGGTTAGAAGGCAGGCGCACTGCCTACTAGTCTAACCCGGCCGGCCTGGTCATAGAAGTAAGGAACAAAAATTCCAGGAAGCGAGGGCAACCAAGCACCACAGATGATGAAGAACAGCTCAATGGAAAATCATACCACAATGAAGGAACAAAGGATTGTGCAGCTTGCAGACAAAAAAATGAAAGGTGGAATGAAGGAGACTTTGTTTTACTGTGATACTTGCCCTTGGAAACATCTTGAAGACCCTTTGCCAAATACCACACAATGAACAAATATCGCTTAGTGCTTCCTGGAACCCTAAGTAATTAAGATATACTGTAACAACAGGCATTATTTTTCAAACTTAGTTGTATTTTGTTTTTAATTTTATCACAAGTTTCTTTATTAAATTCATTGAACCTGATAGGGGAATAAGGGACCAAGTTGGACCACAGAGGGTGTCTTTTATAGCATAGTGATGGTTTTTTAAAGTTGCGTGTTTAATCAAAGTGATATTCAGCCATCAAAGCTTAGTTTTAAGAAATGTCTTTATTAATTAATTTTTAGGTAAATTTGATAAAAGAATCCTATCAAATTTTATATTTATTCATAAAAGTAGACATCTTGTGTAAATGACAGGTGATTTCAGCTCAGGATTTGTTGATTGTCCTCAAACTTATTTTATATTTCTTTTATATTGACATGGATTAATTTAAAAAGGTTTTGTTACAGTTAATATTTTGGATAAAAAAATCATATTTTTATACATTGTTATAAATAAAATCTTATATATAATTTTGGAAGTGTCCATCCGTCTGTCCCCCCTGTATCTCGAAAGCCGTTTGTCGTAGAGATATGCAGTAAACAGCGATTTGTTTCTACAAGCTAGGAGGTCCCTAGAAAACTATTTTCATTTTCATAAAGCCCTAGGTTCGAATCCAGGAGACAATTATATGTTTCCATAAGTTTACACAGGGTTTTCGATTTTTCAGTGGAAGATTTTTTTCCTTTATTCATTAAAATACGTAAATATTGACCTATTTTCTTTGTTTTTACTTTATTCGATGGTTAAAACTCTATACTATCTTATTCTTGTGATGTTTACATGTTACAAGGTCGATATTTTCAGAAATACACAATTGTTTTCGAAACTTTGCGGATATTTTGTACTCCTTCCGGACGTAGCCAAGGCGATCGTCATTGTTGCCTCTGATTCAATTAATGCCAATTAAACCTTCAAATAGGTGAAAGAAAAGCATTATTTGCTTCGAAATTAATGATGCATAGCAACATAAATATTTACGGATAATTATTCTGTTCTCTGCATATGGGAAACGTTTCTAACGATTTAATCGAAGCAGTTGAATCTTCATTTCATCCATTGAATGCTGGAATCTTACCTTTCTGTAAGTAAAATTATTATATTATACAACTGTAATGCCTATTAATGCAAATAGGCTCACGCATAAATTTAAAATTAGATGAGAGTAGGGACATAAGATATTTTTTTAAACATATTGAAAGTTGCACGGTTATCCTCTCTTCGTATCTGATCTAAATAAATGGTTGCATTGATTGTTATGTAAAAAACAAAAGACATATTATTCAATAATAAGAAACAAAGAAAATTATCATTATATAATTTGTCGATTGATGTCCGAAGCCAAATAGCAACCAGAAGCATGGTGACAGAATAAATAAATAAACAAGTCACTAGCAACACTGAATAACAAATAGGTAAAACAAAACAGCATATCACAGTGGACACATTTAACGGATTACATGATTGTTATTGGTTCAGTCAAAGTATTTAAGAGTGCGATTTGGAAAAGAGTATTCATGATACACACAGGTATAATAAAACATATTTTATTTCTAATAATTATAATAGTAACGCCGGTAAGCATGGTATCAAAATTCTTTTGGTATGATTTAAAATTTAAATTTTAGATACTTTCGATATTTAAAATTTTTGAGGAGAGATGGATAATACTGGATCTTCTACGTCAATGGGAAAACTCCAGAAAACAGGAAAATGGTTCAAACGGAAGCACAGAGAAAGCGACGTGAAAATTTAACACTAAAGCAGAGGCAACATGAAAGAGGTAAAAATTCAAGAGCGCGTAGAGTAATTAGACATAACATGACCTTTGAAGAAATGCAGAAATGCAGATTAACAACAAAACATTCTGACGTACTAGACAATGTAGTTTATAAAGAAATATTTGAAAATTAATAAAGAAAATTCATGATTTTTTAAATGGCTTTTGATTTAAAGTTATGTAGTAATGGGTATTTGACTAGTAAACATAAATGCTCGTGATCAATAACTGTGTAGCATTAATATCCTCTCTAATATGACTTAAAATGCATATTTCTGACTGACTTATAGGTTATTCTCCCGAATGGATGTGGAAAAGAGATGGAAGATTTAACACGCAAGCTCTTAAACAGAGCTAGGAAGGTATGCTCTATTTTTCCACCTATCTCATGGGTTTAAACTGGACAGCGGAAAGGGGCAGAGCCCCTTTACTTAAAGAAACCTTTAGCGGAAGGAATTGAATTGAACTATATGATCATACGACTAGACTGCATAGTCCGATAATATTATTTACTAAAAAGAATACTTCAAACTTTAGTATACATAGGAACGTAAATATTTACAGATAATTATTCAGTAAACTGCGTATGGGAAGTGTTTCTAACGATTTATTCAAACCAGGTGAATCTTCATTTCATCGTTTGAATGCTGGAATCTTACATTTTAGTACGTATAACCATTATATTATACATCTATAATGCTTATTAATGCAAATAGTCACACGCATATATTTCAAATTAGATGAGTATAGGGACATACGTTATTTTTTTTACACATTACATGGTCATCTTCTCTTCTCTACAAGTGGAAAAATATACCTCTATGGAATTGTCTAATCCATTGTTTACATTCCTCTATAAATTGATTTTACCATTTCAATTACCCTTTTATTTTCCACTTGAATTCCAGTATTACATGCATTAAACGTTTAAATTGAGCTATTTCGAACTGTAGGCAGAAAATGATGAACAGAATAAGAAACTTTATAATGTTTTATTCAAAATGTTTCATAACCGAAGATTGTAGGTCAATACATTATTATTTTTATCTCAAAAGGAATGGAATCCTGCAGGTCGAGAATTCAATTTTTACGTTATTTTATGGGCAATGGAAAAGTTCTCAATCAGTTACTGCATAGCATTAATTTCCTCTCTAATATGAAATTTAAAATGCAGATTTCTGACTGACTTCACATAATAAATTGTCAATACGCACACACAGCCGTGCCCTCACAGAGTTTCGAACCTGCGAATGTTACCAATACCTGGAAAATACATTAGTATAGTTAAATGTGAATTATTGAGATTAACTTTTTTTACACACCTTAATTTGTGATAAATTAATTGAAAAAATGCACAAATATTGTGCGGGTTCAGCTAGTTAAAATTAAAGCTTTATTCATTTTTAATGAATACCAATCTATAATTTATCTACATGCTAAGAAGTAAAATTGGCATAAATTTATCAATTTTTTTAATACAGTAGACCTCACCATTCGCATATTTCCCAGTCATGGATTCCTATATTCATTGTCAAGGTTTTTAGGCGTAGCCTGAGTGCTTTGACTATTGGGGGTAGTTGGCAAGAGAGTATTGTCTGCATAGCGGTAGATGCTGTAGGTTCCTATACAGACCACTTTATTTATTATTTTGAGTAATTGTTCATTTTTAGATAAATAAAATTAAATTGTTGGATTTTGAACAATAAAACAATGTTTCACAGTGGCAGTTGGTGATGCATTGAATAAGGCAAGCAGTGGCACAGTTTTACTTTGTGTAGCTGAGCGTTACTAATTGAACATCTTGCGAGGCTCACCTCGTCATTCATGTATCTCATTCAGAAATAAGCTACAAGTATAACAAATAACGGTACACCTCGTTTGAAACAAATTTATTTCTTACACACTGTTTCCAATAATTTTAATCAACAGAAATATATTAAATTACGCTTCAGAAATATCGTAACCATGCAGTTACTTCTATAGCTTCAGCTAATTGTTGGCATTGAACAATGTAAAAAAACATTGTTCAAGCCGGAATGCCAACAATTAGTTGAAGCTATAGAAGTAATTGCATGGTTGCAAAATCTTGATAACTTGAGAACGATTTCACCAATAATTTTTTATCACACAATGCTCATTATCCTCACATTTTTAGGATTAAAAGTAAATAATGTAGCACCAATGTAGCACACCAAAAATAAACACTTTATAAATCACATGGAGGCCACAAAACAGCTAAACAAATACATCTCTAAAAATATGTAAAACCAAATTTCCCCGATAGATGGAGACTATGCAATATTTTCATGTCACGTTCCATGCCACATGCTTACTTCCCCTCCATTGGGCTGACATAGACTCTCCCGTCTTTTCTCCGCTTTCTTGTATCCATGCGTATAACCACCATAGAAGCAAATCTGAAACTGAAAAATCTGAAACTGCTAATAACAATTGAATAATACGAATCGCAACCAAGTTAGTAGAAATTCGTTCAAATTATGAAAATACTAAATATATTTCTATCAATTGCATAATGGTAATTACAGTTATTCTAATAATTTTAAAAATTTATTGGTGTTGTTTCACTAGGCAAGCAGTGCTTGCATTGCTTGCATGGACCGACCGCCCCTGGTATTTTAGAATGCCTTGTGAACAGGAACCTAGCACTATTTTCTGTAAGCAACCTTGTCATTTGTGCAGATTTTCTAGAACATAACATCCGGGAACAACAAAGTCCTACTATATACAGTGGAATCCCGATTTAAGGTTCTCCCATTTAAGGTTTACCTGCATTTAAGGCGGTTTTTTTGCAGCCCCGACCAAAGCTCCATATAAATAATGTGTTGTATCACCCGATTTAATGTTTCTC
Source organism: Uropetala carovei (assembly GCA_036926305.1). Taxonomy (NCBI): domain Eukaryota; kingdom Metazoa; phylum Arthropoda; class Insecta; order Odonata; family Petaluridae; genus Uropetala; species Uropetala carovei. The sequence goes on from JAXCHB010000068.1 coordinate 4,352,647, forward strand.
AATTTGTGAATTGCCCGCAATTAAGGGACAAAATTCTGGTCCCTTGCGGGGCATCGCCTCGATTTCAGGTGCATTTACACCGTGACTCAAGAATATTTCATTTGGAGGAGATGTAATATATTAATTCAATCTAACCATCAATGGCACAACACATACTGGCATTGTTACTACATTAAATAAACTCAAAAGAATTAATATTTAGTCGTGCTGTTTTGTCAATCCACCTTAAATGTCCTAATCTGTTATGTACTTCACGAAAGTTGCAATGATGTCATCACGTGAACATGGATTTTTTTACGTTTCAGTTCGCAGGCGCTCGCTCACTAACGTGATATGTTAGCTAGTTGGGCCACCCACGTTTACCACAGCCATATTTAACTTGTTAACCCGAAAGGAAGACAATCCCCCAAAAAAAGGGAAGTCGTACTCACAACAGTGGTATTATTACATCGAGGTGACGATGTTATTAAAACTTTGGATATATGTTCTTACTCATCAGTCACTGTAGCATTTCCCCACACCGCACAAGACACGCAATCAAATTTGCGAGCCCACTTCGCATAAAGGGCCGAAATATAACAAATGAGACTAAAAGGACGTTGGAATTGTTAGTGTTGTCATTTTATGCACGGTCAGCCGATAACAGGCGTCAAAACGTCTGCCAACACTCACCACACTGCTTCACTGAGGGATAATTATTCGAAACTCGTAAATACTCTTATCTTATATAACCCATGCAAGCCCAATTATATCATGTATTCATTATAGCATGTGAACTTAAAAAACTGAAAGGATCTGCATGCTTGGTTGATTCCTCCTATATTGGAGTGCTTCAATTAAGTGTTTATTTGCTTAAAAGTTTTAAGAAAGTTTGTCTCGGAAAAATTAAAGATCGCAAATTCACTGCTAGGAGGTGCAGTGAGGGTCACAGCCATGAAATGACCACTAATTTCGCAAAAAAACCATAAGCTAGAAGAATCGTCTTCGCCGGAGGATTTACAGTTGGTATTATTCTCAACCATCTTCGTTCTGTGAAATTGTACGAATGAAAAAATTGATCGTAATTAATCTATACACTTAATATTTGTGTTTTAACTAATAAAACCTATTTGATATTAATGAACTGCCATTTAGTCTTTCAATTTTAAATAACCCCCATTTAATGTATTATTCAATTTAAGGTACAAAAAATTTGTCCCGGACGCAAATGTTAAATGGGGATTCCACTGTATATATTTCTACAAATAACATTTTAAATTCTGTTCAGTAAAAGATTTTTATATGCTTCTTAGCTAACCAAACGCAATGAAGTGATGCTGGAAGAGACGAGAGACACCATTACAGTTCCAGCATCCTTTATGATTCGAATGTTGGCATGCCTAAACCAAATACGAAGAGGTAAGCTGAAATTCTTTCAGTTTTTTTGCTCACAAACTTATCACATTTAGCTAAAATGTTGTTTCTGTGCTTATTTTGCAGGTGCAAGAAGCAGGGTAAGGAGTTCTAGACGACAGAATCCAATGTGATTGTTGAAACTGTGCTGTATATTTTTGTAAACAAGATACTTCTGTAAATAATATTCTCTGTATTTAAATATTCCTAATTTAACTAGTTTCTCCTGTCTCTAAGAAGAATGGTTGACACTAACAGCTGTACACATATTTAATAACATTATCATTCAGTTTTTAAGACTGACATAAATCATTGGTAAGAAATTTATTTTGTCAGTGGTATGTTGTCCTGCCAATTTTCCTCAAATTTCTATGGTTATTGAGCATGTTTAGGAACTGCATATACTGTGATAATACAATACAATATTTTGAGTGATTTTTGAGAATTACCTTATTCTTCTTGGTTACTGTTATAACAGGCACATGAAATGCTCTCTTCTTTAGAAACCACTTTGAGTCTTGCAATTGTTTTAAGAGCTTGATTTTCCTACTTGTTCGTGTCCTTATTGCAGATATATTCAGTGCATTAGACTTGCATTATTGCTAACATTTGCTTTAAATCATTTTATAGTGTAACCAATTTAGGGAATTTTAGAGAAGTAACTTAGGCTGTCTTTGAAATAATATTAAGTAAAATAAGATATATGAAATTTTTTCAAATATATTGAGAACGGTATCAATAAAAACTTTGAAAAGAATGTTTCATTGGGATGGCAATGTTTTTTTCTGAGCCACTAGTGGAATCCTGTTTTATTTTAATTGAATTTTTTATGATATATATAAGGTGAACATCAAATTGTGGAATTAAAGTTTACACAAGAATGTCTCCAAAGCTCTTAAGATTTTATCATATTCAATTAAGTGTACTTGTGGACAAATAATTTCTTTGTACAATAAGAATGCTATAACGAAAATGAACCTTGCAAAATACTTTAAAATTTTTAAAAGATATACTTATAATTATTGATTCTCCAGGATTTAAATTTGGAAATTACTTATCAATGGTCTCTGCAGAATTATATATAAAGTTAAATATATGTTATATTAATGAATTATGGAGTATCATTTTTCCGTGATTAAATGAATTGACTGATTCTACAAAATAAGGATAAGTGTTGAATTAGCCTTTAAAATTTATGTACTCTAATAAAGTATATTTGTTGATAATTAAAATAATTTTTAATTACATTTTCTATTTGTGGTTTTCTTGGAGAAGATATTCTAGGATCTGTGGTAAGCATCTATGTTCTGCACAGATGTCAAAATAATTTCAAGAAAAAAAGTCCATTATTAAAATCATATTGGGATGTACAAATGTTTCTGTTTTCCAGTAAATTTTATAAAATGAGGAAAAACAATAATGGCAGAAAAACTTAAGGCAAATTGCACTTTAACAAAAATTTGCTATCACCTAAAAGTCCTGTGTTCAATGGAAAGTACAGTAATACCCCGATATATGTTTATTCAAAGTTGCAGCGTCAATCATTTAGTACCTGTGCACCGATTTACATTGGTTTGCTTTGATGCCAAAAGGTGTAACGCGAAGAGATTTTAAGTGGCACGATATTTCAGAAAATAATGATGATAAATATCAGTGGCGTATCCTGATCATCGATGGTGAGTGTGCACTTAGGGTGGGAAAAAAAAGTTTTATGCAACCTGTTTGGGATGTGAGTCACATTGTATGTGAGTTGCTTCTTATGTGAGAGTTGCGCCAGTGAATTACTTTGTGATGAAAGGGAAGGCGAACACCAAATATTCCGACGGTGACTCGCTATGGTTAATGCAAGTGGACTGTATAATTTAATAAGGTTAACATAGGTGGAACAATCTCCAGATCTATATTTCTTCACTACAATTAAGGGGTAAAAAACAGGCTTTCAAAAAACTGAACACTTAAAATCCTCGTTAGTACTGTGTATCTAAGCATGTTGGAAGTTAGTGTTTGAATCGCACTGTTTAAAGGATAAACATTTCCATTACACATGGTGTGTGGAGCTCACCGAAAACACGTCTCGTCGTGAGAGCGATCATGCATGAACTCTCCTCTTTCACACAGGCAGCCAAATGGACGCTTCCCTTTCACCACAAAGTAATTCACTGGCGCTACTCTCACATACAAAGCAACTCACATACAATGTAACTCATATCCCTAACATACCTGCCGTTGAAAAAGAACCATAATCTCTTTTTCTAATAATGGCATATAATAAATTCTAAAAACACTAAATAATTATAATTCCGGTGCCACCGGGAGTAAGCATAACTTCGTAATTGATCTCTAAAAAGTCCCAGAAAGAGTGCAGATACTTGCCACTCCCACTAATCCGTCGGCGCCTGGGTGAACTTCTTTAATTACTACTAGCTTCCAGCAGAGTGGTGACCCCTAGCCTTCCTTAAGGATGCAAACGCTATAGCCTTCCAAAAATTGCATGGACTTTAGTCAGAAAAATTTCATAAACTATAGTCTTTGAAAAATTTCATGGACTATAATCTTTGAAAAATTTCATGGACTTGAATTCGAAAAATTTCATGCACTATATATTTTTTTTAAATTTCATGGACTATAGTGTTAGTTAATTTTCACGGAATTTAGTCTTTTAAATTTCATGGACTATAGTCTTCAAAAAATTTCATGGACTATAGTCTTCCAAATATTTTATTGTCAGCATTGGAAAAATTTTATGGAGTATAGCCTTCGAGAAACTTCATGGACTAAAGTCTTTCAAAAATTTCATGCACTATAGCCTTTGAAAAAATTCATTTACTATAGTCTGAAAAATTTCATGGACTAATCATTGAAAAAATTTATGGCCAATAGTCGTTGAAAAATTTCATGGACTATAGTGTTTGAGAAATTTCTTTGAAAAATTTTATGGACTCTAGCCTTTCAGAAATTTCATGGACTATAGTCTTTGAAAAATTTCATGGACTATAGCTTATGAAAAATTTCACGGTCTATAGGCCTAGAAAAATTTCATGGACTATAGTCATCAAAAAATTTCACGGACTGTAGTCTTTGAAAAATTTCATGGACTATAGTCTTTGAAAAAGTTCATGGACTATAGTCTTTGATAAATATCATGGACAAGTCTTTGAAGAATTTCATGGACCATAGCTTTTGAAAAATTCATGGATGTAGTCATTGAAAAATTTCACGGACTATAGTCGTTGAAAAATTTCATGGACTATATATAGGCTATGAAAAATTTCATAGACTACAGTCTTTGAAAAATCTCATGGACTCTAGTCTATGAAAAATTACATAGACTATAGTTTTGAAAATTTTCTTGGACTATGGTCTTTGAGGAATTTCATGGATTATAGTCCTTGGAATATTTCATCGATTATAGGCTTTGAAAAATAACGTGGACAATAGTCTTTGAAAAATTTCATGGACTATAGTCTTTGAAAAATTTCATGGACTAAAGTCTTCAAAAAAATTCATGGACTATAGTCTTTGAAAAATTTGATGGACTAGTCTTTCAAGCATTTCATGTATTATATTGTTTGCAAAATTTCATGGACTATGGTCTTTGAAAATTTATAATGGCTTTATTCTATGGAAAATTTCATGGACTATAGTCTTTAAAAATTTCATCGTATAGTAAAAATTTCATGGACTATAGTCTTTGAAAAATTTCATGGACTAAAGTCTTCGAGAAATTTCATGGACTATAGTCTTTGAAAAATTTGATGGACTAGTCTTTGAAGCATTTCATGTATTATATTGTTTGCAAAATTTCATGGACTATGGTCTTTGAAAATTTATAATGGCTTTATTATATGGAAAATTTCATGGACTATAGTCTTTGAAAATTTCATCGTATAGTCTTCAAAAAATTTCATGGACTATAGTCTTTGAAAAATTTGATGGACTAGTCTTTGAAGCATTTCATGTATTATATATATTGTTTGCAAAATTTCATGGACTATGGTCTTTGAAAATTTATAATGGCTTTATTATATGGAAAATTTCATGGACTATAGTCTTTGAAAATTTCATCGTATAGTCTTCAAAAATTTCATGGACTATAGTCTTTGAAAAATTTCATGGACTAAAGTCTTCGAAAAATTTCATGCAAACAATATAATACATGAAATGCTTCAAAGAGTAGTCCATCAAATTTTTCAAAGACTATAGTCCATGAAATTTTTCGAAGACTTTAGTCCATGAAATTTTTCAAAGACTATATATAGTCAATGAAATTTTCCATAGAATAAAGCCATTATAAATTTTCAAAGACCATACATAGTCCATGAAATTTCGCAAACAATATACTCCATGAAATTTTTTGAAGACTATACGATGAAATTTTCAAAGACTATAGTCCATGAAATTTTTCGAAGACTTTAGTCCATGAAATTTTTCAAAGACTATAGTCCATGAAATTTTGAAGACTATACGATGAAATTTTCAAAGACTATAGTCCATGAAATTTTCCATAGAATAAAGCCATTATAAATGTTCAAAGACCATAGTCCATGAAATTTTGCAAACAATATAATACATGAAATGCTTCAAAGACTAGTCCATAGTCTTTGAAAATTTCATCGTATAGTCTTCAAAAATTTCATGGACTATAGTCTTTGAAAAATTTCATGGACTAAAGTCTTCGAAAAATTTCAGGGACTATAGTCTTTGAAAAATTTGATGGACTAGTCTTTGAAGCATTTCATGTATTATATTGTTGCAAAATTTCATGGACTATATATGGTCTTTGAAAATTTATAATGGCTTTATTCTATGGAAAATTTCTTGGACTATAGTCTTTGAAAAATTTCATAACTAAAGTCTTCGAAAAATTTCATGGACTATAGTCTTTGAAAATTTCATCGTATATTCTTCAAAAAATTTCATGGACTAAAGTCTTCGAAAAATTTCATGCAAACCATATAATACATGAAATGCTTCAAAGAGTAGTCCATCAAATTTTTCAAAGACTTTAGTCCATGAAATTTTTCAAAGACTATATATAGTCAATGAAATTTTCCATAGAATAAAGCCATTATAAATTTTCAAAGACCATACATAGTCCCTGAAATTTCGCAAACAATATACTCCATGAAATTTTTTGAAGACTATACGATGAAATTTTCAGACTATAGTCCATGAAATTTTCCATAGAATAAAGCCATTATAAATTTTCAAAGACCATACATAGTCCATGAAATTTTGCAAACAATATAATACCTGAAATGCTTCAAAGACTAATCCATCAAATTTTTCAAAGACTATATATAGTCCATGAAATTTTTCGAAGACTTTAGTCCATGAAATTTTCCATAGAATAAAGCCATTATAAATGTTCAAAGATCATAATCCATGAAATTTTGCAAACAATATAATACATGAAATGCTTCAAAGACTAGTCCATAGTCTTTGAAAATTTCATCGTATAGTCTTCGAAAAATTTCATGTATGGTCTTTGAAAAATTTCATGGACTAGTCTTTGAAGCATTTCATGTATTATATTGTTTGCAAAATTTCATGGACTATGGTCTTTGAAAATTTATAATAGCTTTATTCTATGGAAAATTTCATGGACTATAGTCTTTGAAAATTTCATCGTATAGTCTTCAAAAAATTTCATGGACTATAGTCTTTGAAAAATTTGATGGACTAGTCTTTGAAGCATTTCATGTATTATATTGTTTGCAAAATTTCATGGACTATGGTCTTTGAAAATTTATAATGGCTTTATTCTATGGAAAATTTCATGGACTATAGTCTTTTAAAAATGTCATGGACTAAAGTCTTCGAAAAATTTCATGGACTATAGTCTTTGAAAAATTTGATGGACTACTATCGGTTCCAAAAGTATGTATACCCGAGTTTGAGGCCAAGTAGATTGATAACGGCCAGCCAGATTATAACGTATTTTATACAGAATTTAGCTTGTTTCAATCTGCGTTGAACCATCATAAAGTGATATTTTTAAGATTTTTTTATAATTGTGATTTTGACGTGAGAACAAAAAAAGTGCCCTATTTTCGGCCCTCAAGACCCGATACCTAACTTTAGTGCCTTCTAAAACCAAAACGGTAGTACGATTCTTATCAAATTTTAAAGAAATATAGAACATACATATCTAAATGACCATGTAAACTTTCAAATCCGTATCTATGTTTGATGAAGAGCTGTTATTAAGTTTGTAAAGTAACTTTTTCTCCGCAACCAGAGGTCCGAGAAAGACGCGCGTCATGCCGTCGTCTTTGTCTCAGCGCTGTTAGTATGATTGCCATATTGTCTTAACTGTAAGTAGCGTTATTTATTCCATGTCGATTTTTATTTGAGTTTCATTTTAAGAAGCAGTTAATGCTGCGGTGGGCGGGTGGGAACGCCTTCCTCGCGTCACTTTCACCTTGGTCGCAGCGCACGATGTTGCCATTTACAATCGGGTTTGTCATGCGGTTGTCGACATTGAGTGACTCATGTACCCTCCAGCTCATTAGTGACTCATGTACCCTTAAGTACCGAATATGTAGCCACTCATTCCTGCTTTACGTGCTGTTAGGTTCACGTCAATTGAAGATGTCTCCCAGATCACGATTTTCTGGAGGTGAAATCGCGATGATCCTGAGTGCGATTTGTTTTTTTAAACAGGAAGGTGAAAAGTGCGGTGATAAGCGCTATCCCATATATAAATATGTATCGGAGTGTCTTGGAATTTCTTATATCTCGGTGAAGAAAATTGGAGCTGCGAATAGGGAAAACGTGGGGGCTGAATTACCTGTGGCTGCCAAGAGACATTGTTTAAGGTATGGGCGTCCTAAAATAGAAATAGACTACTTTACCTTTGGAGTTATTCGCAGGCACATTCACGATTTTTACATGAAGAAACTATTCCCAACCATTGAAAAATTGAAGCAAAAACTGGAAGGAAGCATGAGTGATTTTCCTGAAATGTCCATTAGTACACTCCGTAGAATAGTAAAAAATTTAGGATTTCGTTTCAAAAAAATGAACAGGAAGCCAGTTTTAATCGAATCAGTAGCAGTCGCGGCTTCTCGGCATAACTTTTTGAGGAGAATTCGGAACCTACGATCCAAAGGATACAAAATTTATTATACTGACGAGACTTGGTATGGCCAAAATCACACAATGACATATGGCTGGCAAGAGAACATAGTCGAGGCACTCGAGTGTGACTTTAACAATTATGACCTCTATCGTATGCACCTACAGGAGATTTTTGGCTGGCGAGGTGGCTTCAAAACTCCGTCTGGGGCTGGAAAACGTGTAATTATTTTACACATAGGAAGTGAGGATGGATTTTTAGGGGGAGCTGAACTCTGTTTTGTTGGCCAGAAGGGAAGTTCCGACTACCACAAGGAAATGAACGCCCAGCATTTCGAGGAATGGTTCCGAAATGTTTTGAATCTCCTACCACATAAGTCAGCAGTTGTCATAGATCAAGCACCATATCATACAATGATAGATCCTGCAACGAAAAACCCATCAATGGCTTGGAAAAAAGCGGAGATTACTGCCTGGTTGGAAAGAAAAAATATTCCAATCCCACCCGACTCAACAAATTTTGAAAGCTTGACCAAGGCGGCTCTTATAAACCATGCAAGACCTTACTTTAAAACTCCACAGAGGAAGCTCGATGTTATTACAAAAGAAATACGACCTGATGTGGAGCTTATTTGGATGCCCGTTGCCCACTGCGAATTAATATGGGCATATGTAAAAAATAAGGTAGCTAAAGTGAATATAGCGAATGCTGCTGAAAAAGGAAACAGTGTGAACGTGACGTGTGACCTTTGTAAAGAAGCGTTGTGGTCGGTCACCCCGGAATTATGGAAGAAATGCATTCAACATGCCCAAAAAATTGAAAACAATTACTGGGAAAAAGATCACCTCACGGAAGACATTCATGAAATGCAGCCCATTATTGTGAATCTACAGAGTTCTGACTCATCTGGTGACAGCGACTCGGATTCGGAACTTGATGGCGATACATCTGATTTTAATGAATGAGACTTACATATGCATTCAGTCCTCTTTCGGTGTGGGGAAAAGTTAATAAAATTATAAAAAAATTTAAAAACAAAAAAAATCATAAATGAAAGTTAAAATATAAAAAATACAGAAATATAGAATCACATTTTTAAAACTGCCAATGGAGGTCCAAAGCCCTCATAAGAAAAGCACGATAGTAGCAATGTGGATAATACATTAAAATAATATTGTTTTTGTTCGTTACATCATATTATTAGGATGGCAACAGCTGGCAACATCGCGCGCTGCGACCACGGTGAAAGTGACGCGAGGAAGGCGTTCCCACCCGCCCACCGCAGCATTAACTGCTTCTTAAAATGAAACTCAAATAAAAATCGACATGGAATAAATAACGCTACTTACAGTTAAGACAATATGGCAATCATACTAACAGCGCTGAGACAAAGACGACGGCATGATGCGCGTCTTTCTCGGACCTCTGGTTGCGGAGAAAAAGTTACTTTACAAACTTAATAACAGCTCTTCATCAAACAAAGATACGGATTTGAAAGTTTACATGGTCATTTAGATATGTATGTTCTATATTTCTTTAAAATTTGATAAGAATCGTACTATCCGTTTTGGTTTAGAAGGCACTAAAGTTAGGTATCGGGTCTTGAGGGCCGAAAATAGGGCACTTTTTTTGTTCTCACGTCAAAATCACAATTATAAAAAAATCTTAAAAATATCACTTTATGATGGTTCAACGCAGATTGAAACAAGCTAAATTCTGTGTAAAACACATTATAATCTGGCTGGCCATTATCAATCTACTTAGCCTCAAACTCGGGTATACATACTTTTGGAACCGATAGTAGTCTTTGAAGCATTTCATGTATTATATTGTTTGCAAAATTTCATGGACTATGGTCTTTGAAAATTTATAATAGCTTTATTCTATGGAAAATTTCATTGACTATAGTCTTTGAAAAATTTCATGGACTAAAGTCTTCGAAAAATTTCATGGACTATAGTCTTTGAAAAATTTGATGGACTAGTCTTTGAAGCATTACATGTATTAAATTGTTTGCAAAATTTATAATTGTTTGAAAATTTATAATGGCTTTATTCTATGGAAAATATCATGGACTATAGTCTTTGAAAATTTCATCGTATAGTCTTCAAAAAATTTCATGGACTATAGTTTTGAAAAATTTCATGGAATAGTCTTCGAAAAATTTGATGGACTATAGTCTTTGAAAAATTTGATGGACTAGTCTTTGAAGCATTTCATGTATTATATTGTTTGCAAAATTTCATGGACTATGGTCTTCGAAAATTTATAATAGCTTTATTCTTTGGAAAATTTCATGAAATTTTTTGAAGACTATACGATGAAATTTTCAAAGACTATAGTCCATGAAATTTTCCATAGAATAAAGCTATTACAAATTTTCAAAGACCATAGTCCATGAAATTTTGCAAACAATATAATACATGAAATGCTTCAAAGACTAGTCCATCAAATTTTTCAAAGACTATAGTCCATGAAATTTTTCGAAGACTTTAGTCCATGAAATTTTTCAAAGATTAGTCCATGAAATTTTTTGAAGACTATACGATGAAATTTTCAAAGACTATAGTCCATGAAATTTTCCATAGAATAAAGCTATTATAAATTTTCAAAGACCATAGTCCATGAAATTTTGCAAACAATATAATACATGAAATGCTTCAAAGACTAGTCCATCAAATTTTTCAAAGACTATAGTCCATGACATTTTTCGAAGACTTTAGTCCATGAAAGTTTTCACAGGTCAAAGTCCATGAAATTTTCCATAGAATAAAGCCATTATAAATATTCAAAGACCATAGTCCATGAAATTTTGCAAACAATATAATACATGAAATGCTTCAAAGACTAGTCCATCAAATTTTTCAAAGACTATAGTCCCTGAAATTTTTCGAAGACTTTAGTCCATGAAATTTTTCAAAGACTATATATAGTCCTTGAAATTTTTTGAAGACTATACGATGAAATTTTCAGACTATGGACTAGTCTTTGAAGCATTTCATGTATTATATTGTTTGCAAAATTTCATGGACTATGGTCTTTGAACATTTATAATGGCTTTATTCTATGGAAAATGTCATGGACTATAGTCTTTGAAAATTTCTCGTATAGTCTTCAAAAAATTTCATGGACTATTATAGTCTTTGAAAAATTTCATGGACTAAAGTCTTCGAAAAATTTCAGGGACTATAGTCTTTGAAAAATTTGATGGACTAGTCTTTGAAGCATTTCATGTATTAAATTTTTTTGAAAATTTCATGGACCATGGTCTTTGAAAATTTATAATAGCTTTATTCTATGGAAAATGTCATGGACTATAGTCTTTGAAAATTTCTCGTATAGTCTTCAAAAAATTTCATGGACTATTATAGTCTTTGAAAAATTTCATGGACTAAAGTCTTCGAAAAATTTCAGGGACTATAGTCTTTGAAAAATTTGATGGACTAGTCTTTGAAGCATTTCATGTATTAAATTTTTTTGAAAATTTCATGGACCATGGTCTTTGAAAATTTATAATGGCTTTATTCTATGGAAAATTTCATTGACTATAGTCTTTGAAAAATTTCATGGACTAAAGTCTTCGAAAAATTTCATGGACTAAAGTCTTCGAAAATTTTATGATTGTAGTCTATTAGAAATGTCATGGATTATAGTGTTTAAAAAATTACATGGACTATAGTCTTCGAAAAATTTCATGGATTGTAGTCTCTGGAAAATTTCATGGGCTATAGTGTTTAAAAAATTACATGGACTATAGTTTTAAAAATTTCATGGGATAGTCTTCAAAAAATTCATGTACTATAGTCTTTTAAAAATTACATGGATTGTAGTCTATGACAAGTTTCATGGACTATAGTGTTTAAAAAATTACATGGACTATAGTTTTAAAAATTTAATGGACTATAGTCTTCGAAAAATTTCATGGATTGTAGTCTATGAAAAATTTCATGGACTATAGTCTTCGAAAAATTTAATGGACTGTTGTCGATGAAGAATTTCATGGACTATAGCCTTCGAAAAATTTCATGTACTATATATAGTCTTTGAAAATTTTCATCGACTATAATTTTCGTAAAATTTCATGGACCCTACTCTTTGAATATTTTCATGCATTATAGTGTTCGAAAAATTTAATGGACTGTAGTCTATGGAAAATTTCATGGACTATAGTGTTTGAAAAATTTGACGAACTAGCAATTGGAGGTTTTCGTAAAATTTCATGGCCTATACTCTTTGAAAATTTTCATGCATTATAGCGTTCGAAAAATTTTTTGGACTATAGTGTTTGAAAAATTTCATTGGCTGTTCGAAAAATTTCATAAGCTATAGACTTTGAGAAATGTCATGGATTTAAAAAATTTCATAGACAAAAATTTTTGAAAAATGTCATGGACTATAGTGTTTGAAGAATGTCATGGAATATAGTCTTCGAATTAATATCTGAACTATAGATTAAAAAATGTCATGGATTATAGTCCATGAAAAATTTCATTGATTATAGTCTTTGAAAATTTTCATGAACTTTAGTCTTTTAAATTTCATTGACTATAGTCTTTGAAGAATTTCATGGAATATAGTCTTTGAAAAATTTCATGGAGTATAGTCTTCAAAAAATTTTATGGATTATTGTCTTTGAAAAATTTCATGGAATGTAGTATGAAATATTTCAATTCAACAAAATTATTGAGGTTTTCTTTGGCAGAAAAAAATTCAAGAACAGGCATTTTAACCCTTTCAATGCTCTTGACAAAACGATTTGTCACTTACTTAGTCTCACCTCAGCATAATAGATTGTCATCATATTATAGCAGTGTGCTTTTACAGAGAATAGCGAAAACTCCTGACTTTGGGAGAATGGTTTTCATAATGTCACATACCTTGGAAACATTCAGCTCAGCATTGAAAGGGTGAAAAAGATACTTAACTCAGGTATTGCCAATATCCCTAACAAGGTTATAAAAAGAACAGATGTACATTGCGGCTAAATTCAACGATGATGTATTACCACTGAAGATGGATTTTCTGTAGCTTAAATGCACGTTTTTTTGTAACCATACTGTGGCTATTGGTGATACTGGAGGCAAGTATTTTTTTAGTGTTTGCTCTTCAATTTGAGTATAACTGTTTAAAACTTGGAGTCCCATGAAAAAGTTCATTTTAAAATCCATGTGGTTTTAGCATTGCTCCATCAAATTATCTGATTAAGATTGATAAATAATTTAGCTATGTCAACTACACTTTTCAATCAAGAGGAAGCTCTTATTCTCAGCCAATTAATGTTTGAATGGATTTCCATGATAATAGAAAATTTAAGTTGGGAAACTCTGATAAAAAATGGTTTGGAAATAAAATGACCTATTGTTGTTAGCGTTTCAGAGGGCCAAGGCTGTTTGAATCAGTGCTTGAAATGGAAAATGTTACAAAAGAGAATGCTTGTATTGGTATTGGAATGGAAATTTTTACAAAACGGACGCTTTTAATAAGGGACAGCATTTCTAAATATTTGAGGAAACGGAAGGGTGTTATCGGTTCGTATGACCAGCCAGAGAAGCATTCCGGCTAATTTTGAGTACTGGTTTGAATATTGACTTGCATTAAATTTACCACTGAGACATGAAGTAGGTTGGGATGGTTATTACTGAGATTTGAAAATTATAACTGTACACCTAGATTGAAAAAAATGTTATGTATATATATTCGAGGCTTATTTTTAATTAATTATGCATCAAACAGTGTCCTGCAAAAGGTTCTCAGTAGATGGTTCAGAATATAATAAAACAACAATTTCTAATGGTATTGAAACTAATGAGATTATTCAGGCAATAAATTCAATAAACATGACTACAGCATATGTTTTTCCTGTTCACTATAAATTAATTTAGTATTCCTAGATTTTATGGTAGCAATGAATTAGTATGGCTGTCAATTATAATTAGTTATGTATTTTGATTATTTTTTCAGAATCTGTCAACAGCAGAGGAGGAAAGGAAAGCTGCACTGGAGGTGAAGAAAGTTTCAGGGTTTTAAAAATTTTGTTATATTAGAGTGCCACGTTAAGTGGGGACTAAAATTTGAATGGCATGCAGGGAATTATCTTATTCCAAATATGTTTATTCATAATAATTCCTTCCTCAGGGACCCAGCTATCAGCCTTAATGGTTAGCAGGACAGGTTTGTTGAAACTAGAGTCAAACAAAACACATTGAGATATAAAAACTATGATAAAATAATATCTTTAAATATTGTTATCCAAGGACAGTGTGGTGGCTTCAATAATCCATTTAGATGTTGTCAACAATGCCCTCTGAAATATATCTTTCCTTTCTGCTCGGACTAAACTTCAATAGATATGCTAAAATGCAATGAGGGTTAGCGTGTTCTATAGTACAACGAGCCGTTTTGCCAAAAAAAAGGATTATCAGGTTACTTCCTTTCCAAATAAGGAAGTTTAGCACCTCTAAGCCATAAAAAAGTTTTTAAAATCTGCTTTTAATTCCCTGTAACAACGCAACTGTCATCAGCGGTGATTCTCTGATAGTATATATTCTAATAAAGAACTCTTATATAATAGAGGGAAATGTTTTCATTCACGAGTTCCCTATTGATTTAATTGTGAAAAATAATTTTTTAATTGAGATATGGAGAAATGAGTATTAAAGAAATTTAGAATTTAAACAATTTGCAGTAGTTTAGAAAACGAACTTCGCCATACATAGTATCACACGAAGCTTTCGGAATCCATATACATACGCTTCTATTTTTATCCAAGTTATTCATTCCCGTAATTGATCTCATGTTATTTTCTCTATCTTTCTTTTCTGACACATTTTCCTAATAGTAATTTCATCTCTGTAAATATTACTCTCATCTATTTCTCACTAACGGCTTCTTTGTTCTTCACTGACCCCAATACTGATATTATATCCTCATCCGCCACCACGAACCAAATAGCTATGCCACCCTCCTCCAATTCTCATTAAATATTTATACTTCCAAAAAAATCTGCTATACTATTTTCACTCTTGCGTCCTGATTGCTATTCTTCAGCCTCTTTCCCATCCACACCGCACCTCTCCTACCACCTTCCCCCTCTTATCATTATATCTCTACTACTCAACTCATACCACACTCAAATTCTCTTCTCTCCTCCCATACTTTTCACCCCTCCCTTTCTTCCTTCTGAACTACAAGAACGAAAGGATTCGCAGTAAAGTGAGGTTTCGCGGTCCGATTTGAAGGCTTTCGGAACGACCTCGGTCGGGTTCAATTGACAGAGGACGGAAGCGGAACATCTCTCACAGATGTCTGACAAGTTTCCGATAAACTCAGCACTTTGTATTAGCGACGACCAAAAGTTATACGGCTAACTCTTTTCAAATTCTAAGGATGCATGATGTATCTGCCATAAATAGAATAATTAAGGGAAATACAGTTAAACTAGTGGGTCAAATTTCTTGCTAGCAAACCGATACGAAATTATAGTTGTGGTTAAACTCGTAACGTAGAGTTTTATTGGCCAAAATGGAATAATCTATAGTCACATTACTCACTTCAGTTTGATATTACGAAGACATTCGACGTATTTATTATTAAGCTATCCGATTCTCCTCGCCACTCAACGATATAAAGTAGGAATATTCCACCAATAATGGAAAATCTGAGTATATGTTATGCTCCTATCATGATTCCTGATTCCAAATGTCTATGAATTACTATTAATGCGGTAATCGTTATAGATATAAGCGCCATTTAATAAATTTGGATCAATAGAGAGGAGGATTTAATTTAAACATTGCAAAAATTTACATGGCCAATCGGCTGTTATACTTAAAATTTATAAAACTCGTTCAACTACTTTTTAAAAACTAAATGCATTTTTTCTTTAATTTCATCTGTAATTATGACATATTATAATCTCAAATTTTAAGAACATTAACATTCGTTCCAATCGGATGCCTTTAACTGGGACGGCCTAAACGCCATTCAACCGAAGCTGGAACAAGTAATGGGAATAAAAATAATTTTTTATAAATAACTTTTATATTTTAACATTTATTACACTCGTTACTTCAAATTTGGTGAAATTACCTGTAAGCCATGGAAGAATCCACCACCTTGTGGAGGAATTCTCCAGAAATTAGTTGGGAGGTGAGGGAGTTCTCTTCCCATAAACACCTTTGCTGGAGAATAACCTGTACTACTGTGCTTGGCTGAATTAAAAGCAAAAGTTAAACTAGGCAAAAATTCATCTCACTTCCTATGGTCATTTTGAGATAAGATGGTTAAAGCATATTTTAAATTGCGGTGGACTTGTTCAGCTTGGTTAGGTTGAGGATAATAGGGGGCTGTAAAGATTTGCTTTATGCCATATTTAAAACACATATCTGACACAAGAGCAGACCAAAATTGGGTCCCATTATCAGAAACTAGAAATTTGGGATAGCCAAATTTAAGAAAGATTTTATAAAATAAAGTAGAAACAACTTGGGAGGCTAACTGAGAATGCAATGGTTCGATGAAAGTAAATTTGGTGAAACCATCTATAATTGTAAGTGCACAAGTATTCCCACAGCGACTTCTGGGTAATGGACCAACAAAATCTATGTATACTCTCCCCCAGGGGTAGTTAGGAGTAGTAGAACTCATCTTGCCAGGGGGAAGGGTGTTCCTAGGTTTACAGGCTTGGCAGTCATGACAGGTTTTAACCATCTGGGCTATTTCTGACTTCATGTTGCTCCACCAAAACTCCCTGCAGATTTGTTCAGAAGTTTACTAATGCCCATATGTCCAGCAGTTGGTAAGGAATGAAAATAGGAAAATAACATAGACTTAAGGGCCTCTGGTACGACTACTCTATCCATTTTAAGTCTACTGGTTCCATGATATAGTAAATTATACTTTAAGAAATAATTTGGAGATGGACTTCCCTGGCTGATTCACTCTATCAGCTCTTTTAGATGCGGATCCGAATTCTGGTGATCACGAATGTTTGTGAAAGACAGGGGTATCTTATGTAAGAGCATTGAACAATGAACTGGTTCCTCAATCTCTCGATAGACAGTCGGCAATCCTATTTTTAGAACATGGCACATGATGGATTACAAAGCAAAAAGATGACAATTTTAAAAACATTCTTCCAATTTTCCCTAGTTGCTTGGGATGTCTAAACAGTCAGGTTATTGTCCCATTGTCTGTATATAAGTGGAATTGTTTTGGCTGGAGATAAGTCCTGAACTTTTCAGTGACCCAACAGCAAGCAAGACACTCCAATTCATAAGACGGCAACTTTTGTTCAAAATTATTCAAAGTTCTACTAGCATAAGCTACTGGTTTTAACTTCCCATCGAACATCTGGTTAAGAACTGCTCCAGGTGCCACCTGACTGGCATCCATGAACAATTGGAATTCTTCCTCAAAATTAGGAAGTTGGAGTACAGGGAGAGAAGAGAGACATTGTTTAAGTTTGACAAAAGAATCTTGCTGCGAATTGGTTCATTGGAAGATGACATTTTCCCTGTGGAGTGCGTTAAGAGGAGCTGCAATCTCTGCATAATTTGGAATAAAAGCCGCACATACCAAAAAAGCGTGAAACCTCCTTAACCGACTTAGGAACAGGGAATGCAGAAAGTGTTGGAGTTCTCTCTGGGTCAGTTGTAAGTTCGCCATGGGAGATCCGATGTCCAAGGAAGGTAATGGATTCGTGGGCCAATTTCATCTTCTCTGGATGGACCGTGAGACCAGCGCCCTTAGCTTCTCCAAGACCAGTTTGACGTGACGAAGATGTTCTGGCAGACTCTTGGAATAAATGAATAAGTCGTCAATATATGGATACACACAAGAATATTTTAAATCACCTAGCACCTTGTCAATCAAATTCGAAAAGACTTGAGGAGACGTTGTTAAACCAAATGGAAGACGATTATATTGATACAGCCCAAAAGGTGTGACGAAGGTGGTGTATTCCTTTGAAGTCGCCATCAAAGGAATTTGATGGAAGGCAGAATTTAAATCAAGAATTGTGAAATATTTAGCCGAACCCAAGTATTGTAGGGCATATTCTATCAAAAGCATAGGAAAATTATCGGCTTTGACCTGCTTATTCAGTTTACGATAGTCAACCACAAGTCTTTCGGAGCCATCTTCCTTGAGGATGAGAAATGCTGGTGAACTCCAATTAGATGAAGAAGGCTGGATAATACCATCGGCAAGTAACTTATCTACATGATTCCTCATCATGGCCAATTTTGGCGGTGAGTACTGATACGGAGGGGACCTGACCAGAGTCGAATTGAGCAATACAATCCCATAATACATCAGGTTGGTTTGCCCTAGCTGGGACGAGATTACATCGGAATATACTTCGATGAGACCTTTTATTTCCTTCGATGGAAGGCTAGGGTTTACTTTTCCTTTGGAGGAAACATTTTCCGATGCGGAATGGGTTCTGCATCTAAATGGGGTCGAATTCTGGCATTGAATATGATCAACTGATGCTGGGGGCGAATCGGACGAAGCTGATTAAGTTTTGGAATCGGAGTGGAAAAAGAATTTCTTATCCGGGCAGCTTTCGAAGGAAAACGCGTCATGGAAGAGGACAATTCGTGTTCTTTTGATGAAATCCTGACCCAATATCATTGGGACAGGCAATTCGGACAAATAGAATGTATGTCTCCACGATAAGTTTTGAAGATGGACCCTCAATTTAATGCATCGCATCAGAATAAGCGGAGCTGCAGTGACATTTCGACACGTAATCTCACAACGTTGGATACGTCCCGGGCGGGGAATTTTACGCCAAGTATCAAAATTAAGCATCAACAAGGAGGAGCCAGTATCTAGCAAAGCTTTAATTTTTGCGGAATGAACATCGCAATTTACGAAAGACATGTCAAGTTGGTCATCGACATTCGAAAATGAAATGGCTGGGCAATTCCTCGAGGATCTCGCGGAGCGATTTTCTCTTGCTCTTCACCGACAGTCGCGGAAAGAATGTCAGCGATTATTACAGAAGGAACAAATTGTTACAGGGGGGAGTGGTACCAGCTGCGAATTGGGAGAATTCGCTAAGTTTAACGGCACCTGGGCTGCGGAATATTCGAGTCAATTCATGAGACCCTTCGTTGCATGAGTCATCAATGCCTCTAGCTGAACAAGCGTCTGCGGGCACGAAGCGAAGGTCAAAGTAGACTGCAAAATAGGATTCAGCTCTTCCAATACCAGTTCAATAAATTCGTCGTCAGAATAAGATTTTCCGAGCGCCTTCGCGGCAACTACTAAAAATCGCGAGGGGACTCATGCGGCATCTGAAATCGTTTGACTTTGGTGGTCAAAAGTCGTTCGTACTCCCTTTTTGAGATGAAAGTATCCCATACTTTAGTTATTATCTGATCCCAGGGAAGTCTCTAGTTAACTACCGACAGCCAGAATTGGCGACAATTAGCCGGAAGTTTAGACAGCAACACAGTAAGCAGATAATGTTCTGGAATAAGAGACAAAGACACGACATCGAATACCGCAGATATGAAGTTAAACCAATTCTCAGAAGTGGGTTCCTGGAAAGGGGAAATTTCAAGCAACAGCTGATTGGAGACTTTTACACAATCCGCGAATTGTGGCTTCATTTCACCCTCGTTCGACTGGGTCTCTTCTGCAGGTTCTGGAAGCTATCCAACGCCCCTTTTACCGCTTTCCTTAGACATTTTTAAAGACAAAATACAAGGATATTGAGCAAACGACAAACATCGAAAGGGGATGGAACTAATGAGATGACAAGGCAGAATGATTCACAATACAATCAAATACAGGGGAACTATACCACCAAAAACTAGATATACTATGAAAAAACTAGAACTATCCCCAAAATCAGCATACCACCACAAATTGTTGATACAAAATTAACCGAACATATAGCAAACTTATAGTTAGATTAACAACATATTTCCCCGGGGCCTCCACTAATGTGGCAACCAAAGAACAACGCCACATCAACCTCTAACTAATTGCTATATTTTACAGACCAATTATAACATTACCGCAAAACAAATGCTCTTGAGACGTAAAACTTGTCTCGCAACATAAAACACTTCATGGGTATTGTCTATAGTTACACTGTGTCCTCAGGAAATGTTCAGCACACACGTTTTGCGAGGAAAATCGTCTCGCCTCTCTCCATCAAACTACAAAACACCTCGTCTTGCAGCGTCGAACCCTCAGCTCCCCGTGTCTCTCAGTATCTGGCCTCTTGTTCTCCCAAAAGCCGCGGTCATGTGACGGGAGCGGATGAGGGGACATTCAGCGGGTAGTTTGAGCGGGCGACTCCTTGACTTCGTATTGGGTAGTTTCTTGATTACATTATATAACCATGGTAGAAAGGAGGAAATGGGGAATAGGGGTAATATTCAACCTATATAAGGCGTGTTGCTATGGCAGAGCCATTGGCGCGAGGAGGCATGGAATTTCTGTTCGGCGATTACGAATGACAGTGATAACGAAGGGCATGCGATATTTGATGGCTGGACGTTATTCGTCGCGTTTTTTCGACAAGCGCTCCAGGATCTCTCCCCCAACCCTTCAAAACTTTTTTTTTCATTTTCTGAGGGAGGATGCAGCGATTTTCCCCACACCTACACACTTAACAAAGCACTTGTCGAAAAAACGCGACGAATAATGCCCAGCCATCGAATATCGCCTGCCCTTCGTTATGTGAGTAGGTGAGGGGAAAATCGCTGCATCTCCCATTATTATAGTTTAACTTTCCTCTTCAGTCTTCTTCGTAATGTTAAATTGTTCATACATCTCCTTGATTTCTTCTTCTTCATAAGCGGATGTTAGCATATATACCTTATCATCTTGACCACTGGGACTGCTTTTATCTTTCCACTGGGACTGCTCTTAGCTTTATTGCCATCAACCTATCGTTCATTGCTATTATTTTTGTCACACCCTTCAGCATATCTTTCCTACGTACCAGAGGTACTCCTCTTGCCCCACTATTTCCTCCAGAGTAAACAACTGTGAATTCTTCCGGGTCAAACTGCCCTTCTCCTTCCCATCTAGCTCCCCTCAGCCCTATGATGTCAGTCCTATTTCTTCTCATTTCTACTTTCAGGTTCTCTAGCTTTCCTGCTTTCCTCGTGGTCTTTACTTTCCAAGTACCTATGCATAAGCTACCTTCAACGTATGCTTTCCTCAAGGCAGTCCCCGCTCAGAGATCTGATTGGGAGACTATTTTACCTCCGGAATGATTTAACTCGAGAGAACTCATATTTTTCAACCATATAATCATTACTAGACAATTGTAATGAGGTGGTTTCCCTTTTGCTTTCCACATTGCAGTACTGTAGCCGTTCAAATCGTCCCGATCATGCCTACAGCTCTATTGGATATAGACCCAGCCAACATCATTTGTTTTTGGCTCTATAACATACTGACAGTATTGCTGCCAACTGCCAGGCACAAATGATAGTTTTTTATTGATTTATTTTTTTGTGAAAAAACCTCAGTTCGCGGGAAGTCGACATGATAACCACTACACCACCAGTGCTATATAATAAATAAATAATAATATAATAAATGTAGGATAAGGAGACCATGGAGTAAATTATTACAAGAATCATATCCAGCTAATATACACACAATTTTTATTTAAATGTCTACCTCAACAGGCTTCCCATTGTTTGGCATAATTCAGGCAGTGTCTGCTTATCTACAGGTTAAGCCCTTGAAAACGCATACATTAAGAGGTTATACGTAATGTGGACAATGATAAACCATAGAAACATGCTATAAATGGTGGTGCATTCCTGTACAAGTCCATGATTTTTTTCACTAAAAATTTAGCTGTAATATTGTACTACTGCATTTATAAAGTAACAAAAATTAAATTTAAGCACGTACACATAAAAACAGCATAGAAAGATCATAAATATGAATAAATATTCATTTAAAAATAATTTCTAACATGAAATTATATTTTCCACTTGCTTGCTATGGTTGGTAAGTTGTTACAAGGGATAATAAAAATTGTCTGGAGGTAAGGAGGTTATTACCAGAGGATTTTGAAAGCTGCAGATGCAGGAGAATACTTTGGAGTTGATTTGTGTGATGGTTTGAAAGTTTTTGGAGGAGTTGCCATTTTTGGATATTTTACCATTCATTATGATTAAAAACATCACTCAAATTGTTTAAAATATAAAAGAATAAGTAAAATCCAAGAAGTTAAGATGCCAAAAATACAACACGCAGCAACAGTACATGTGGCAACACACCAGACAATATAGTCTGCTTCTGTAAGATGTACATATCAGTGGACAGTATATATGTATGCATGGACATACAGAATCATTATTTGGCATATGCATCAGCAGAGGTGTGTTAACCAGACATACATTAAGGGGCTGCTGCCTGTATATGAGTCGTTTTGTAAGTAATGATTATGCATAATGCCATTCTGTGGTCAATATGTAAATGCTGAATTTTATGGCATATAAAAAGGATAAAATACATAGTAATTTACATTGTATTTATATAATTAATAAATACAAGTGGAAAACAATATCAATATTTTTGGGGACATTATTTTAAAAATATAAAATTAACTTTAATGCATATAGGTAATATAAATTCATATTGATAAAATAAAAATTTGCAATCTCTGAATTAATTTTAATTATTTTTCATGAATATGTTCCAGAGAGCAATAGTCATTAGCCAATTTTAGTTTTTACATATAAATCAACTTCTAAAAAGAAGGAATGAAACATTCCCAAGAATATTCTATTAACATATATTAAACTGAATGTAACAATAAATATTTTATGTGCAGAAAAAACTGTAAATTCTCATGAAACTCAATTTTAAAAATAATAAGTAGAAGAGCACAACTGATACCTAGCCACAAAACACCATTCATTGTCCATGAATTATTTAACACTAGGAAATCATCATTTGATTTCCAATAGAAGTAGACATGTATTCTTCATGAATAACTAACACGTTACTTGAAGTGTTAATGAATTATGTCCACAAGAAGCACAAAGACTGTCACTCGGGAAAACTGCAGAAAACTCCTTACCACTAGAGAGATGACATGCTGCTTATCTAAACTTCTTTCAACTGCTCCTTTATTTTTGTATACTCACTAAAAGAGGATTTTGCATAAGATAAATGAAAAACATCTGTCCAATAAACATCATCATCAGTGGTTGAGAATAAAACTGAAATTGAACATAGCTCTATTTCATGGCTTTGTAATCTGCCCATGTGAATACATTGATAAATAAATATGTATTTATAAGAGTGCATATATCCATAAACACACATATTTAGAAAATGAATTAACCATTGTAAATTCAATTTAACCATTCAGGTTCTTTTGGCATAAGCTCATGTTCCTTTAAGGAGAAAGTCTTGAAATGTAATGTATCTGTTAAATGAGCAAATCTGAACAATGGCAACATTCAATGGAAAGAGAAATGTCTGTGTATGTTTTCTCCTTAAAAACAGAGATCTTGAGCACTGTTGATCTGAAAGTATTACTTCAGATGACAACAGCTCCTGCCTCTCCACGGGCATGGGGCAGGGATGGCATAGGTGACCACACATCAGCAACTGGGTCGTACATCTCCACACTTTTGAGTGATACCTTCAAAAAGACACCAGTCATGCAATGATAACAGCTTTCTAGAAGATAATTTCTATCTGATACTTAAAATTTGATCAACTTTTAAAGCAGATCTTTGCAAAAAATACTTCAAGATTTCTTAAGAAAACGAAATAGTCCAATAAAAGCACAAATACTATCAGAGTTTGTTATTGATAATTATCCATAAGGTAATAGATTAATAGAATTGCTTGTTTTGAGAATTTCTTACCTGAGTCTGATAGTGATACATTTGGTATGAGCTTGTACCACCAATGGCATAGAGTCGTCCATCTAAAGCCACAACAGAAGGGGTGGAGCGAGCTTCTCTCAATGGACACATCTCATACCATTTGTTCTGCAATTATATATATGGAATAACAGTAACTGATAACAACAAGATATCAAAATCTAGGCCAATTCCAAGCCCCTCTTAGATCTACATACACTATATTTAATACACGTGGCGATATCATTCAGTATCGATAACTGTACTTACTTTGTGAAGATAGAGAAGAAGAAAAATTCTGAACTTGACTGGGAATCGAACCCAGATCTCCCACTTGTCAGGTAGGTGCTTTAACCAACTAAGCTATCAAGCCAGTCTGATTCTCCATTTTCGAATTGGGATATTTATAGTGAAGAAAGGGAGAATTAGACCGGCTTGATAGCTTAGTTGGTTAAAGCACCTACCTGGCAAGTGGGAGATCCGGGTTCGATTTCCAGTCAAGTTCAGAATTTTTCTCCTTCTCTATCTTCACATTTTTGACCAGTCTTATGCACTCGTGCATATAAGTTAAATTTCCATCTTTTCACTTGTTATTGTACTTGCTTTGTTCAACCAAATTCTTATTTTAGCTTAATTAAACTCTCTTAAAATTTAACTCACCATCTACCTTAAAACTACTGTTCTGGAATTATTAGTGAAATAGGTAGTCAAGTACTTTTATAATCATGAAACAAATGCGTAACATTTTTAGAAGTGAAAAGTAATACACTAGAATCCCATTATAACGTGGGTATTAGGAGAGACAAAAAACAGCATGTATTATAGACAACCCATGGTATATTGGGAAATATGCAATAAAAGGTTGCAGAACTTTTTCTACAGTCTATCCCAATTATTATAA
This sequence comes from Uropetala carovei, assembly GCA_036926305.1. Taxonomy (NCBI): domain Eukaryota; kingdom Metazoa; phylum Arthropoda; class Insecta; order Odonata; family Petaluridae; genus Uropetala; species Uropetala carovei. The sequence goes on from JAXCHB010000068.1 coordinate 4,377,890, forward strand.
GAAATTTAATTGCAAAATTATACAAAAATGTGCAGTCAATCTCTAAGGCTGTCTCCCACATGAAGGCAAGTGATGGAAGCAACCAATCAGAGAATCACGATAATGAACTGCCATGGCAGTGTCCCAAGTGAAGATGACATGGGCCAGTGCTTTGAAAACCTAAGCTGACAAAGATTAGATTTTGATGTTTCGAAAATACAGTGGTTTCCGCTTATAAGAATCAGCGGTTAATTGAATCAAAACCAAAACCATTTTGTATCTAATGTTTAAAAAATCTTCCCTTATTGGAATCACTTATTTTGGTTTATTGAATCACATGGCTATGAGTGGATGTAGGGTTGCATACCTAAGGTACCTAAATGCTTCAGAAAAGCAGATTTTCTTCATATCAAGCAGGAAAAGAAACCAAAGAGGAGGAAATTGAAAAAGAGTTCAGTAGATGGAATTTGATCGATGGCAACATCATTGTAGCTCCTATTCACAGAAAATGACATTGTGGTTGACACATTCTAGATTACACTTCCAGCATTGAGGAAGAAGTAGAGGAAGATGATCATGAAGTATACTGTTTACCAGTGCCTACTGCTGAAGAAGTCAGACGTCCTTTGGCTGTCTTTAGCAAAAATCTAGAATTGAGAGGAGCATGGCTGGAGAAGTTCAACCACTTATACATGATGGAAGATGACTCAATGCCTCATCTTGAGGAGATCATGATTCAAACGACTTTGGAATAACTATTTTTTAAATAATACGAGATGTGAAATTCATGTTTAAAATTTTATTTGTTATAAACTTTCTTATATTATACCTCAAAAATTAACAACCATAAAATTATAATTTATGAAATACATATGAACTTTATTCTAACATTTTCTCATTTGCCATAACTAAAATGCACAGCCTTCGGATTATAGAATCAGCCATTTAATTGAATCAAATAATAGTTTCCTGACTTGATTCTAACAACTCAAAACCCACTGTATTATTTTCCTTTTTTTAATGACCACTGTCTGCAGTAAAAAATTATCACAATTACTCACGAAATATTTTTGGTATTCGTCATATGCGATCTATCATCAAAAATTAAGATGTCGTATGAGGTCTATCAGCAGTGATCAAGTTGTGTGATTTCTGATCTTTTGTTGTTTATTGCTAGGATTTGAAATGATATCGCCTTGGTGAGCCTTCAGCTCACTTTGTCTTTAGTCAGATACTAGACCACTCACAAGGGACCTTTCAGGTTTGTTACCGCGCGATTGGATTCTAACTTTATGTATTAAGATTACATGATGAATAAATATAATTTGGCTTGCCCTCGTGACCTGTGAGTCGAGTTATTTGCAATCAAAGTTTGTATGATTTACCACCCGGGCCTCTTGGTGCTCCGCAACCCGCAACGTTCGCCAGAGAGTCAACACGAAGGAGACGGGGTGCTCAGTGGTGGGAGAAGAGAGAAGAAGAGAGCAGGGCCGCGCCTAGGGTCTTTCATGCCCGGGTGCAAGACATCTCTGTGGCACCCCTCCTACTAGCGAAATTTCGTGGTATGATCAAATACGACTTTTTTTCATCAATAGAGAGTGGAGACAAGCTGATGTATTTCTGTTGATGTATCCCATAACTAAATGATTGAAAAAATTAGTTGCATAGTTATCAATATAAACATATCATTTAATATCCGCTTGAGAGAAAATTATAGAACTCACCGCACATATGATTATAATTCAATACTCTGTCCCGTTACCTTAATGATCAATAAAAAATTCCTATATTTTTGTCCATTAACAAGCCAAATTAGATTTGATGTTTATTATGACAATAAGAAAACAAAACTTCAATTATTTATTGCATTCCTACGTCAAAGTCCCGACTTCGTATTTTCATTTTAAGATATTTTAAAACCCAATGAAGAAGATGTAAATAATTCTCCTTATAGAGAGAAATTGTTTCGGTATTTGAATTTGGTACTATGTATTTAGAAATGTATATGAATGTTAACGTAGATGGGAGATTGCGAAGGAATAAGGAAAGATAGTTTTCGGAAAAGCCAGATCAAACCGATTTAAAACAGATTTGGGATTTCCAAGACTCGGTAAGTGAGAGAAATGGTAGGCCTGGTATTCTTCCAGCGAAAGGATTTGTGGTAAAGGTCGATGGTACTTTACGAAAAGATTGCCGCCTCAGCTGGAGCTCCTCGCTAGGGTTGGGATAGAAATTAGCAGAGTAGCGCCCCACCTCTTGGTGACTCCTATGGTGAACCCATTTTCGTTCGCCACTGATATGTGTTCTGGTGACCCTGAGCCATGCGACCACGTACCGCAAGGGATCGGAAAAGTTTGCCTGGAAGATTTTGTGTCATTTTAGTATCTCCAACTTTCCCTTTTCACTCGGACAAAGGAGGAAACATTCCCAAGTCGAATTCCAATAATATATATAGATACAAAAACCTTGATGGGAAGTCGCCCCGGCATGTTGGCACCCGGGTGCATTGCACCCACTGCACCCCGGGTAGGCACGCCCCTGGAAGGGAGAAGGTGGTCCGAATAAAATACAAGGGATAGAGACTACTCCTCTTTGGATCAACGGTTTGTTCGGTTGCTCACGCTTACGTTCACCACTCTCATCTTTCGTTTGCCACTTTTGGTCCTTGTTATCGTTATATTTTCATTGCTGTTGCTCCTGTTATTGTATTTCTGTTATTTTTATTAACGTTATTGTTATCGTTGTTATTGCCTTCTTGTTGGATAGGTGCATTTACCTTGTTCCGTTTCCACAATTTTATCGTTATGGCGATAAATCCTCTCAACATTATCAAATTACTGGAAAGGGAATTTGCTTCGTGGCCCGTCGCATCAACACCGACCGATGACGAGACCGAATTGGCAGAAAGGATATCATGTACGTATCTAAAAAGTGGTTGTTTCTTCAATTGATCATCTTTAATGTGCTTTAATGTGTTTTTTAATTAAAAAAATGATCTGTTTTCCATTTCAGTGACCTTGAAGTAATGTGTGGAAGGGAATGATTATGCATATGAAGTTGAAGAGGATTTGATTTTCCATGACGACGATGGAAGGGATGAAGGAGAGAAAGTTGAGGAAGATGAAGATGACAGCAACAGGTCTAATGGAGACGAAGAAGATATTTCCCCTCCTTCTCCTTCTTCTTCCACTTCCTACGAGCAGTCGCCAATGAAAAAACCTAAACGAGAACCATTGATGTCACAAAAGGAAATGGCTGTCGATTTCTGGAGGTCCGGAAGGCAAGGACCATTGAAACTGGAAAGAGTTAGACACAACTTCCGGTTCATAAGAGGCAGAATGCAGCTACATAGTTATGAAAAACAAATAATTGAAGCTGGATCTATGAAGGAGAAGTTTAAATCTATTAGAGTGGGCCTTCTTTCACGATTCAAGACAGCGAAAGAGGATCACCTCGTCGTTCACGATGAAGACTTGCGTACGTGGGCGCTAGATGAAATTAAAAGACTAAAACCATCTATAGCTAACTTTAAGGCATCAGCTGCTTGGTTATGTAGGTGGAAGAAAGCAAACGGAATTGTTTCTCAGAAGGTGACGAAAGTGATTTCGAAAAAATTTTCCTTGGAGCAAAAAGCGGATATCGAAAAGGCCCAAAAATTTGTAGAGGAAATAAAAAGTGTGATAGAAAAAAGTGCATCCCAGGTAGTGAATACAGATCAGAGTGCTTTTAAAAAGGAAATCCATTCCGGCCGCACTTTGGAATTCTGCGGGAAGAAAACCGTGGAAGCGGTCGTCCAATCGATACATGCTACAACGCATTCATACACGATTCAGCCTACAATAACCACTGAAGGTGAGCTACTCTCCCCTCTTTTTGTCTGCCTACAGGAAAAAGATGGCAAATTTCCAAAAACAGTGAATTTGTTTAAAGCTCAAAACATTTATAGCGTCGCATCAACTTCCGGTTTGTTGACAAAAAATCTTCTAGTGGAGGAATATTTCAAAAATGTTTTTTTTCCTAATGTGAAAAATAATTGCATACTTTTAGTGGACTCCTGGGGACCTAACAAGGATAACAAAGCAATTACAGGTGTGAAACCCGATAATAAAACACTGGACATAAAGGTAATTCCCCCAAAGACAACCAGATTTATACAACCATTAGATGTGTTACTTTTTCAGAATGTGGAAGGATTTTGTAAGAAAAGTTTCAGACCAAGTACTTTTGGATAGGTTGGATGTTGATCTTTTTCAAAGAAATAATATTTTTTAAATAAAATCCCTCATGCATTACCAGTTTTCTGCTCCAAAATTTTAAAATTTTTATTCAGTATGCATGGTTCAAGGCTGGTTATATTGATCAGAGACCCAAATCACACTTAACTCCCAGGCAATATTGTTTTAATTTTGAAATTTACAAAGAGGACTGTCAAAATGTGGAAGAAGAAAGCGCGGAAAGATGTGGTGATTCAACTTTTATAAGGTGCACATATTGTGATCTGCATCTCTGTTTTTTGCATTTTTTCATAAATTACCGTGCTTGTGTTGGAAATGTTTATTTATAATAAAATTGACTTTTAACTATTTTGTTTTGCTTTATTTTTATCAATCTCTTGATTTTATGCGTGCCGAATAAAAGATCATTTTAACGGGTGATTATCTTTCATTGAATATTGTTTGTTTTATTTTTATTATCAATACGTAAGGGTTTATAAGGATAGCAGTTTGGAAAAGCATACACGGATCTTATCGGTCCGAAGCGGTCTCCCTTCTCCCACCACCGCACGCCCCATCTCCTTCGTGTTGACTTCCTGGCGAACGTTGCGGGTTGCGGAGCACCGAGAGGCCCGGGTGGTAAACCATACAAACTTTGATTGAAAATAACTCGGCTCACAGGTCACGAGGGCAAGCCAAATTTCACAAATTGTATTTACTCATCATGTACGCTTAATACATAAAGTTAGAATCCAATCGCGCAGTAACAAACCTGAAAGGTCCCTTGTCAGGGTGCCAATGTGCCCTTCGCTACCCAGAACGAATAATCCTCACCACGTGGGCAGTGATTGGGTGGGTAAATGTTGAAAAAGGAAACAGTAGACCCCATATGACAATTCTATTTTCTCCTTGATGTTGTGAATTACCCAGCCAACTTCCTCGATGTGATTTCCAATCTTCTTTTGTTATTTGCTGGGCATACGAATTACCCAGCCAACACTGGACTGAGTATACGCATTGTTTCTAATTTGCATTTTTTCCAAATTTTTGGGAGACATGACATGACCTGCAATGTATCCAGCTCCGTGGTATAATAGTGCACAATAACAGTGTTCTACTGTATTACCTTCTTAACTGATAGACTCAAATGCTTTTTTGGTGGTCAAGAAATCAATAATCCAAAGAAATTATTAACAACAATCAATGTCAAAAATAACAACAACAACAAAGGCAACAAAATTTCTACCTGTCACCATCATAACATCCCTAAGCAAATAAAGCATACTCTACCTCAGTAAATGAATACCTCTCGACTGATCTAAGGGCATCACTTCCTTCATTTGTTCCTCCAACTGCATATAGGGAGTCGTGAAGTATGGCCACACCCATCTGTGAGCGAGGCATGTTCATTGATGCAAGACGCACGGGTTCTGCACACCACAACGATTTGTGGCGCGTGTTAGAAATAGTGGGACTCGGAGGCTCCAAACAAAGTAGTTGCGAAAGATGTCTCCGGTGACGTGTGCAACCACCAACAATGTAAATAAGTCCTGAAAGAGAATCGCTCTTCCATCAGCTAATTTTTTAAAATCAAAATTTACAAGCAGAATATCCATAAATTGTATTTCATTTTACCATTTTCTGGTGCTGTTATTCAACAGTTGTGTATCAACTACGAAGAAATTCTCTTAGAGGATGTAGAAAATGTTATTTTTCAATAATTTCAAAACATGTAAATATGTACTTAAGAGAATTTTAGGCCAAAATTTCAACATGTAACAAAGTATCATTTGATTACATTTGTCATGCTTATATAACATAACTATCATCCAATTACCGTATATACCTGAATATAAGACGAGACTTTGTTCCAATTTTTATGACCGAAAAATCGCTAGTCGTCTTATAATCGTGCGGTGCGTAATAGTTTGACTGACAGAGGAACCGAATGCAGAGTATAATCGAAATATTCGATTTTTTAAATCAGTCGAAACAATCAATTATTAAAAGTAGTAGTAGAAAATGAATTGATTCAAATGTATTCGAATACAAATACTCTTTTGAATTTTATCCTATATATTATGTGCATAGTGAAGCTGTGTGCGTCCGTGAGTATGAAGTCACGCGTAATTATATTGGCGTATTTCTCGAGAACCGTTCGTTGTAAAAGATATGCGGTAAACGGCGTTTTGTTTCTACTGGCTGTGAGGTCCCTGGAAAAATATTTTTGTTTGCTAAAGTGTCCCGGGTTCGAATCCAGGAGAATTATATTTTCCCATAAGTTTACACAGGATTTTCGATTTTTCAGAGTGTAAGGTTTTTTTCCTTCATTCATTAAAATACGTAAATATGGACCGATTTTCTTCTTTTTCACTTTATTCGAAAGCTCTATACCAGGGGTGGGCAACCTTTTTAAGTGTGCGTGCCAAAATAGCCAAATCTTTGATGCGTAATTTTCTCACGTGCCAACCGAAATTTTGTGGAACATATTATTATTTCGTGTCTTTTAAGTATTATGAGAACCTTTTCAAATACTCAAAAATCACACTAGAGCAGTAAAATCAAAGAATATTGTAAGAGTGATTATTGATAATACATTTCACAAAGCTTTAACAATAACTTATGTTTATGGCAATGTAAAGCAAACTTGCATTTATATCTAATAAATTAAACATATTAATTGACAATAAATACTTCCAATCCATATTTTAGTTAATTACGATTGAATTAAATCCAAATCCACGTATATACACACTTTATAAAACCGATAAATGCTTTACGAAACACGAAAAAATATACAACATGATGGTAAAGGAGTCACGCCACGTCTGGCTGCCTGGCGAATGATGCAACACCTGAACGGGACAAAACTTGCACGTCAGTGTATCGCGGAGATAGATAGCTTGGAAATAGTTTATTTCATTTTCTTATTACTTATTATTACTAAAACAGTTGATAGTGTTTGTTACTTTATTGCATTTTTATTTGGTATCGCTCTACTTAATACAATTGTATTCTATTAAGTTAAAATATACCATTTCAGCGAAGATGTTGGATATTTATTTATTTAATTATTTTTTAAGGTGAGCCCTGCGTTGCGTGCCGGAAAAAAGTCGTTGGCGTGCCACGTTTGGCACGCGTGCCAATGGTTCCCCACCCCTGCTCTATACTATCTTATTCTTGCAATGTTTACATGTTACATGGTCAAATTTTTCAGAAATACGCATTCTTTTACAAAATTTTGTGGATTTTTCGTACTCATTCCGGGCGTTGCCAAGGAGACTCATTGTTGCCAGATTCATTAAAGACCAATTAAACATTCAAATACACGAAAGAAAAGCGTTATTGTTATCTTCTCTTCATTGATAATCTGTGATAATCTAAATAAACGCTTGCACTGACGTCGCCTTTATAGTAGGTCCTGTAAGAAGTTAAAAACAGTTGTAGATAGACACTTGAAGGAAAGCAACTGTATATGCCAACTAACACTACAAAATTGCTTATTTCAATTGGTTCAATGTTTATTAGTCAATGGTATAATAAATCTCTGTCATTGTGTGCATAATAAATTTTTTCCTTTTATTAGGAGTTCAAAATGGGGGGTCGTCTTATAATCAGAGTCGTCTTATATTCAGGTATATACGGTATGTTTTTAATGCTAATGCTCATTTCCGGTAGATACAGTTATGTAGGAAGAAAAGATGAATTTCAGATTTTGTTTACTTCTTAGATGGAGAGAAATACTGTAAATACAGTAGTCCCTTGCCAACCACAGTTTCAAGTATCAGCAGCAGCTCTTTGCCTTTACACGGCTAATTGGCTAATTTTACTAATACTAGAATATATATTTTCCTAGAATACTAAGTGAATGCACAGCGTCCTTTCCTGAATTTCATGGAAAATTACATGCTGCTTCATATTCAATCTAACAATAAGCTCCATAGCTGCACAAGCACAGTTTATTTTCTAATGACATAAAATTATCATAATGACACTGTGATTCCTCATTAAATTTGGTGAACTTACATGTTGATGAGAGAGAGTATTTATCACTTAAGATAGCTGTGACATCAAACAACGCCATATTATCATCACAACCTGGCATCATATAACTTAAGTTATTTTTGGTAAATATATGCATCATGTCACATTCAACATATGAGCTGAAGCAAACAACAGCAATTTTGAGTAAGGCTCAACCAACGATTATGAAGAGTGGACTGCAAATTGTGACATCTACAGATATTAGGACAACTTTCCAAAAGATGCTATGAACCATTAAAACGTCCAATGGCACTCACCCTCGTAAGAGATTGCGCCCACGCCACTGCACGACTTGGGCAGGTTTCCCTCAAGGCGCCACTCATCCGCTATTGGATCGTATGACTCAATACTTGAATCAACATCCGACCCCACCCACCCGCCGACGGCATAAAGGCGACCACTACATGCACATAATCCAAACTCGCACCGAGGAACCACCATGCTACTCACACGAGTCCACCTGATCGGGTCAAGGTGGCGCCCTGGAAGAGATTACAACGTCACAACAGGTCTCACGGAAATACCTTTTGTTAAAGTAATTAGCTGACGCAAGTTGACATCCTATTGGGTGAAGACTCACCTCTTTTGCTTCCCACTGCCCCCACTCCACCCTCCTCTCCTCTCCTCCTCTTCTCTCCTCTTCCCACTTCCCCTTCTTCTTCTTCTTCCTTTTCTGCACAATCTCCTTCTCCCTCCTCCTCCTCTCCCTTCCCCTTTTCCTCTGCCTCTTCCCTTGCACTCCTCCTCACTTCCCCTCCGCCAGCCACCTCCTCTCTCACCCCAGCTTCACTCAATCTTCCATCATCCTCTGATTCTACAGCTTTATTCCATGAAGAGATTAATGTAGCACACATGTTAGAGGAAGGAAGAGCTATGAAGCAACAAATGCCAAACCTGAAACTTACTTTACTAGACAACAAGTCATGAAGTTTATATACTAATTACCATAATTATTCTAATACTGCACATCCATGAATAAGAAACAATACATTTATGAGAAAGTCAAATGGAAAAATTTATTAAATTTTCTATTTGACAAGATCAATTATAATAATTTCTTTCAAAGTTTTCTTTCTTATCTATTTCCTTTGATATTACTCGTTCTGCAATTGCTGACACAGTTGATGATTGTCTTCTTGAAATAGAAAATATATTCTGGTTTGAAACCTTTGTATAAGACACGAACCCTGATATTCTAAAGAAAATTTTGAAATAAGAGGTGAGTTATTTGAGTAAATAGTGTTTCAATGCAGAGAACACAAGTCATTCCACTCACTTTTGCAACCGTCAGCAACTCATATTTTTAAAGTTACTATGGAGACCATAAAGTTAACACAAATAATTCGAATATCTGTGTCACAAAAGTTGGGCAATATCTCACTTACAAGGGAAGGCACCTAAGTGTAAGTGGCGGATCACGACCAAACTTCACAGGATGAAATAAAACAAAAAATAATTAGACACGTATTTTTGGAAAGGCGTCTAACAAGCCCGCGTTTACGAGATATTTGCAATTGAAAATTGAAACACAAGTGGCTTTCCTCTAATACCATGACAAGCAAGACCCGGTCAACAGATGGCGGTGGTCTAGTGGTAAAGTGTCGGGCTACGAAAATTTTTCCGTGCATTCGATCCTCAACATCGCCGAATTTTTTTCTCCTCCAATCAATGTTTTATGACTTTAGTTTTATGTAAGTTGTCCAAATTACATCATTAATAATTTTCTTTCTTTTTTCAGGCCAATATTTTAATTTGAAATCCATTCCAATGCACTTTTTACGACATACTCCGATTATATACGTACTTGATACATATGTACAACATTTTCTACACACCCCCTCCTCGATATTTCCACTGTAGAGTTGCATAGTTTACGTGCCGAATAAGGAGCACTTTATGCCACGTTCCGATGGTTTCTTGAATCCTTTCGGTGCATCCTGGCGGTGGGCCCTACCGGGTGGGGTCGCTTTTCGCTCGCTCTCCTACGGATGGATTAGGGAACCGTAATTTATTCATATGTAATGGTTACGTCATTGATGTTGAGGAATACCTCGCGATTGTCAGTCAATTTTGCGGCGTACCAAGTGTACCGAATCATTTTTTTGAAAAACTGGTGCCTGCAGCTGGTGATGCACAATTGATTGAATTTTAATGACATCATTTCTCGTTGTCAAGTCTCTTTTACCTTCTAACAAAGCGGGACAGTTTTGAATGCGCTGGATATAGTTTTTAACTTGGTGATAGAAATAAACATCACAGAGCTGACAAATTGCTGTCGTTTTTGGTGGAATCACCTGCAAGGAGCACGTGGGAACGTTGTTGTCATTGTAAAACATTTGGTCATACAATGTCTCACATGGCGTCTGCATTGTCAGTCAGAGAGCCTGCAAAGCGTTCGAAAAAGGCAATGTTCCCGCATGCAGGCGACCACAGGCGACTACAGCTCGAGCGCCGCCGGCTGCGCGTGGGAGGGGAAGAGAAGGAATTAGAAAGGGGAACTTTGAGGGAGAAGGGCTGATGTCAGAGCTGCTCGGACGAGTCCTTTAGCCGCAAAGAGCCCCTCCATAGTATACGTTCATGCATCTATTGATTCACGCATATATCGCGGAGGGTGTGCGTAGAAAATGTTGTATATATGTATCAAGTACTTATATAATCCGAGTATGTTGTAAAAAGTGCATTGGAATAGATTTAAAATTAAAATACTGGCCTGAAAAAAGAAAAAATTATTAATGATGTAATTTGGACAACTTACATAAAACTAAAGTCATAAAACATTGATTGGAGTAGAAAAAAAATTCGGCGATGTCGAGGATCGAACACGCGGAAAAATTTTCGCAGCCCGACACTTTACCACTAGACCACCGCCATCTGTTGACCGGGTCTCGCTCGTCATGGTATTAGAGGAAAGCCACTTGTGTTTCAATTTTCAATTGCAAATATCTCGAAAATGCTTGTTAGACGCCTTTCCGAAAATACGTGTCTAATTATTTTTCGTTTTCTTCCATCCTGTGAAGTTTGGTCGTGATCCGCCACTTACACTTGGGTGCCTTCCCTTGTTAGTAAGGTTCGAGCCTTTATTAGTGAAATTATATTCAGAGTCAAAAAAGCAGAATATTGAGCAAAACCTGTAGATTTTAAAATCAAAAATAGTTTACAAGAAGCAAACTACTAATCACTATGGCATCCTTTACTTCGTCTTTTATCTTACTGTTTGCAAATACTAATTAGGCAACGTTGGACAAGGTATCCTAAACCTTCAAGAAAAACTAGGCATGAAATAATTTATTTGACACTAGAGCAGTTTAACAAATGGCCAGATGAATGGTGGCCATCTTTTCTTTGAATAAAACTATACATTCTGGGTGATAGAGAAAAGATGCACAACTAATATATTACTGATGAATATTTTAGCTAATGGCCCAATTATAAGAACACTAAAAGATCTAAACAACTGATTGGATACACACGGAACTGTTAGAAAAAACATATAGGTGTATATGACGGAAAGTATGGATCATAGATTCTTAATGTGACAGGAATATGCTGGAATATGGGAGAAGCTAGAAATCAGGAGAGAGAGTCTGAAATGATCAGGAAACAAACCCAGGTCTTTGAATTGCCAGATGGATATTCTACCAGTGAACTATTCTTCGTGATGTCCGCCAAAGAAGATGGGAATTTGCCTTAGATCAGTGGTGCACAACCTACAGCCCTGGAAGGGTTTTTATGTGGTCCACGAAGCCATAGTGAAAAAGCAATATCTGATGAATTTAACACAAATTCATACATTTAATAAAAATTTTGATAAAATTTTTAACATTGGAATGTTTACCATAAAAACCTCATTTAGATTTGATTTTCACTAAAACAGCACTGCAGAATATATAAATAACTTCCGATTTAAAATATACTCTTGCCTGCATAAGAATCGGCAACTTCCAATGTGGCCCACCAAAGGATTCATAACCACAGATGCAGTCTACCATGTAGAAAAGGTTGGCTACCACTGACCTAGATAGTTCAATGGCAGAATACCTACCTGCAATTGGAAGACCCACATTTGATTACTTCTTATCTTGATTTTCAATGTTTCTCATATTCCAGGATATGCCTGTCATATAGAGGCTCTAAAGACAATCTCACCAATGAGAGAGTTTTGAGTTCTATTTGCTGTAACTCTGTTAGGAAAGGTAGATACTAGATAGACTAACCCAGAGGTCTCAAACTTGTGGCCCGCTTGTTCATTTTATGCAGCCCTCTCACTGACCTTATTCTAATTATATACTTTGGTCCGGCTGTGTCAAAGAATTTTTTTAATTTAAAGATTTAAAAATGGTTTTAGTCCTTTTTTCGTTTTTGGCCCGTGTATGATTTGAGTTTCAGACCCCTGGACTAGCCTGACCCTACCAAGAAAACATCTACAGTCTAAGTCAGAATTAGTATAGCATAGCAGATCAGTGGTATAATATCTACCTGAGAAGCAGAAGACTTAGGTCCAATTCTCAGTCATGGCAGAATTTTGCTCTCGATTTCAAATATCTCCCATATAAGTGTACATGTGTATTGGGTCAGTTACTGTATGCTTCCAAAGCTGTAATAAACAGCTGCTAAAAATTATATAATTTCCTTACCTTTTCTTAAGAAACAAGCTCTTGCATCTAAGGCTTCAACATTAGCAAGTATCTGGCTTTCGAGTTCACCTCCAACTACATAGATGACACCACCCATTGTGGCAACACCAGGAAGGATGCGAGGGTTGAGCAATGGGGGAGGTCCTCGTGTGTTGGTCTCGGCAGTTTTAGAATGTGACATACCTGTCATAAAAATTTTTACTCTTTTACAACAAAAGAATTTGCTAGATCATTTTGTGATATCTTCACATACATTATTTTCTATTGCTGCATTCACATAAACTCGCAAATAATGTAAAAAAAATATGTCAAGAAAGTAAATTTTTTCCTCTATGAAAAAATTTTAATTTTCCATATTTGATTCTGATAACTGGAATTCAGATAAGAGTTATGACAGTTGGAATTCTATCCTGAGATTTCCTAATATGACAATTATGACTACGATTAACGTTTGTTGTTCATTTGATAAGCTCCATATTTCCAAGAATCCTACATTTCTAATAGCAATATCAGATAAAGGCAGTCCTCCCACTTATGACACAATTGGTTCCTGAAAGTCACATCGTAAGTCAAAGCATCGTGAGTTGAAGCACATTTTCCCATAAGAGAAATGTTAAAAACTTGGGTTACGTTCCTGTCCCAATGGCCAAATAATATATTTTTATAAAATGATCCATAATATTTTACTCAGGCAAAGCTAAACACAAATATAACTTATCAAATACTACACAAATCTTTTTATTCTAATCGGGAAACAATAATGACTTGTAAAAACATCATCAAAAAGTAGAATAAAGCATGTACTTATAAAAATTGGAGGTTATGATGTTGCTGTTTTAGGTGATTGCCACTACTGACGTACAAGGAATATCCAAAGCCCAACCAATGTTGGAAGGTGTCACACCTTTTTCAGAGCGCTCAATTACGTCAATTTCCATTGTTATAGTTCTACATTTCTTAGAACCAGAAACATCTCCAGCACTTGAATTTCTCTTATCAGACATTTTTAAGTGCAAATAAAGTTAAATAAATTAATGCAAAGAATATGCAGATTTACACAAATACACTTGCAGTGTAACATTGACTAAATGACTCGCAAATGGACTGCCACTCTAAAAATGACCTTTCGTATTTTCTTTTCCAGGAATTTAACCATTTAGCTGCTGAAATCAGATTTGCTCCACGTGCATTAAAAAAATGTTTCACTGATGCTACTTCCTTCCCTTCTACCTCCGTAAGTTTTAATCACATATTGAATCACTCTGAATGTCCTTCTTTGTCCTAAGTCTAATAATTCGTGTAGAATGGACTTAAGAAGGCAATGATGAGGGACTTTCATGTCACATTAAATTACATTGTAGCATGTTTTGTGTGGTGTGTCAACACTTGCCGTATACATTGTAGCCTGAACTGATCTTAGGGAGTTAAATGTCATTTCGGCCCGGCTGGCCGGCCGAGTGTCGTAACTGTGGAGCAGTCTTAAGTCTGGAGCACATTCCTTAACCGCTTTCCTGATGGGTTTTTTCCAGTATTCTGTCTAAAAAACATCACTTTATTTTATTTTATTAATACTTCCAAGTATGTAAAACAGGAAACATAATCATTTATGCTCAAAAACTTACATTTAAAAATTATTTGAGTTTCTTTTTTATTATTTTAACACAATTTCCCTATGATAAGCACATTTTTGTTTAATTATTGAAATAAATTTATTTACACAATCAGGAGAAATCATTGTACAGATCTTACACTGTAAAACTTGTTTTTAAATATTTTTTGTAGTGTCATAAGTCTTGAAACAAGGAGTTACACATAGCGGCAGTTCACAGTCTGGGCAATAATACCTGGTTTCCTTTCGGATTATTTTCTCACTCGCATCGCGTTTGCGACCACACAAAAAGCACTGCCTCGTCGGGTATGCCTTCTTTTCAGTCGGCGGGATTGTCTCGAGGAAGTGCCTCTCGGTCAGCCAGCGAGGGTGTGGCACTGCAGGTGGCCTACCTGCCCTCGGGGAAACTATTGTAGGATGGTAGGCCTCGATAATTTGCTCAATCAAATCCAGTCTGTAGTCCAAATGCACTTTTTTCCTCCACTTTTTCTGTACAGAATGAATGAATTCCACAGGGAGAGTTCCACTAAATGAAAAAACATTTTTTATAGTAATTTTTCCCTCGTTTTCTTGGTAGGGGATAATCGGCCAAATGCTGATCAACTCTGTCCACTCCTCCCATCGTGTCGTTGTAATCCAGAACAACCATCGGCTTTACTTTTGTTTTGCCTCTTTTTTCCACTCTCTTCATCTCATTTGTGTGGATGGAAGATAACAGCGTCACCTCTTTCTTGTCCTTCCATCGAAGCACCATAATCTTACCCCTTTGAAATGCGGCTACTTCACCCTTCCTCAACCTTTTGTTTTTCAATGCTGCTGGCATTCCTCTTTGTGTCTTTCTCACAGTACTGTATGTGTCAACTGATCGGGAAACCAGAAAATCGGCTAATTCGGGGGAAGTATAGAAATCGTCTGTAGTCAAACAATACCCTTTATCTAGCAAAGGCTTCATAAGAGACATGACCACCTGAGAGGACATTGGCATATCCTTGAAGTCTTTGTCAATAAGGGTTCCTTTTCCTGTATAGATTGTAGTTGACCACACATATCCACTCCTCGATTCACTCAAAATAAAGGTTTTTATGCCGAATCTTGCCCTTTTTTGAGGCATGTACTGACGCCACCCCAACCTTCCCTTATACAACAAAAGACTTTCGTCGATTGTTATATCCCTCTCTGGCGTGTATAATATTTGGAATTTTTCTTCCAACTTTTGATAAACCGGCCATATCTTATTCAACTTAGGGTTGGGATGTGTTTCCAGATTGTAGTCGGCATTGTTGCTGAAATGCAAATACTGTCTAATTTTGACAAATCTCCGGTAAGACATAGTCTGACCGAAGAAGGGGGTGGCAAGTATTGGTCTTGTTGACCAATAATCCTCGGTATCCAGCTTTTGCACAATGATTTGCAGCATAACAAGTGCCAAAAACACACGAATCTCTGGTCCAGTGATGGCACGCCATTGTTTTTCTTTGTCACTACTAGATCCTGAAGCTGTTTCTCGGAAAGACTGGCTTGCGTAGCAATTAGTTTCGTCAGTTATGTAACCAACAAGATTGTCATAAAAAAAAAGTTCGAAATATTTCAAAGGTCCACTGTCTGGATCAATTACAAAGTTCATCGAAGATTCCCCTTCAAAATGAAATCTAGGAGGTGCAGGAGGAGGAGGACCTGATGAGGGAAGTTCACGCCATTCTTCTTCTTGCACTGGCTCCGATGCATCTCCGGATTCGGAGCTCGTCTCTTCCGAATAACTTGATTCTGAACCGGAATCTTCAATATCCACTTCCTCCACTTCAAAATTGGAACTGTCGTAATCATCGTCACGTTCCATAATAGAAAGGATATAATAACACGCGGTAAAAAATAAAAACATAACGTAATGGAAATAATAACGAAAAACAATAACAAATAACAGTGAAAACGATAACTGAGAATTATAAAAAACTAGAAATAAAAACAATAACGATAAACAGTGAAATGCAGATGCAAGTGGGAATGATAGACGTTTATGCTCGAGAGCTCTACGAATAACTAACATATCTGTTCCTTTGAAAGTACCGTTTGCTAAAGCGTGCTTTAGCCACCTCTTGCGGCGCCTTGGGTGACCGCCCTGTTTAGGGTCTGGGGAAAGGGTTTGGGGAAAACCAGGTATGATTTCGGAAGAGGTGGGGAAGAGGAAAGAAAGGGAAGAGTGGTGAACACATGGCGCTAAGGAGGAGGTTGGAGAGGGCAAAATTCTTTCACATGGCATTACAAAGGATGTGATTGTAAAATGGTCGACAGAGAAGAAGAGAGGGTTGTAAAAAATAGCAGAAAAGGGCCTGAATGGGAAATATATGAAATAGGGGACTGGTTCATATTCATTTGCAAGTAAAGAGGATGATAGATTCATTATAACTATTCACTATATTCTATACTACGAAATTTTGTAAAAATACATCAAAGCGGTTCTTCGTTTACTTTTCAAAAAATGAATAATGGAATTCGAATATCTTGTAAAATGCATAGCTCTTCCTATAAAGTGGTTGTAATTGTTGTTCGATCATAATAGAAAACATAATTCACGTCCAGGTTTTAGGAAAAAACCAAATATCTACTATGATAGCAATATCTCAACTGCCTCGCGAATTTTACCATCGAATTATTGTAAAAACAATGTGTCTTCATGTAAAGTGGTTGTTATAATTGTCCAAATTTAATCAAATTAGGAATTCGAAGAGATGTTATTAACAAACGTGAAGATATAAATTTTCATCAAAATACATTCATTGGATCTTGAGTTAAAACATACGGACTGCCTCTCTTCCCGTGCGTGAGGAGAGCGACCACGTGGGAGGAGACGAACACATATAGAAGAAAGAAGGGGGTGTGGGAGAATGGTTTGCAGCAGAGCTGAGGAAAGGGAGAAAGGTGGTGGGCAACCCACCCCTAGGTAGACGGGTGAAGGAACTTGGGAGAAAGGGTAGGGGGAGGGAAATACCAGGTGACGGGGAGAGTAGAGGGGAGGGCAGAAATCTTGGGTTGTACGGAGAGGCAAAACAATAGGAGGGCTTTCCAAATCGATAAGGTTTTGAGTGGAAAGGTAAACATTTTTGGGAAAATATTATTAGAAGAAATAAAAGGTTTTTAGAAAAATACGTTTCTTTTTAGGCGCGTTTCGCCTACAGCGTGAGCTCCTATTATTGTCGGTCGGTCCGTCCGTCCGTCCGCATGTTCGTTCTCGGCTTCTACAGAACGGATTTTTATGAAATTTGATATTAAGGACTTTCAATCAAATATAATAAGAAAATCGCAAAAATGAATTACGTACGCCAATCAGGGGTTCCACTTTACTGGTGACATAAAATTAAATTTTCGTCATATCTCGTAAAGTATTGCTCATATCAAAATATTTTTCAAATAAAAGTTGTAGAACTAGTAAAGTACAGTATTTCCTTTCCTATACATTTTTATCATAGGAGTAGCCGTTATCGAGAAAATCAAACAAGAAAATCTTATATGGAGTTGAACTTAGAATATTTCTTGCATGGTTACTTCTTCATTGTTGCTAACATAAACAATCTCCCAAACAAACGTTTAATTTCCCTACGTGTGCATGTAATACTATTAAATAGGAAGAAAATGGATTATTTATGATGAAGAAAAGGACTTTAAAACGCTATTTCCCTTACGTACAGGTATATAATTGCTTTCTAATACTCCATTGCACGAAACGCGCCCCATTTGTGATACGTTGTACGCTTTCCTAACTTGTTTATTACAAGAAAACTTACTACAAGAATTTACCTTCAAATTTAAAAAAATCCAATTTTGTATGATAAATTTTGAAGCAGGATGAAAGACAAAGTCCTACGTCACAATCTGGGCAGTAATATCTACTCTCTCGTCGCACTTTCTTTCCCTTTTCATACCTTTTTATGGAACAAACAGCACAACGTCTTGTAGGTATATTTTTCTTTTCCGTTTCTGGTATCGGTTTGAGAAAATGCCATTCTGTAAGACGCAATGGGTTAGTAAAACTTCCAGGACGTCCTCCTTTGGATGACAATTCAGGGGAATGGTGTTGTTCAATAAGTCTTTCTACTACTTTTAGTCTATCTTGTAAATGACTCATTTTGCCACCTGTTTTGGTATATAGAATATAGGAATTCCATAACGCCTGTTCCAATAGATGATAAAATGTTTTTTTATAATATTTTTTCCACACTTTCTCGGAACTGGACAATTTGAGAGATGTTGATCAACTCGATCAACACTGATGCGGGTCCATTGAGGTACATGTGATGATTCAGCTACATTTTCATCATTATCAGAAATGGAACTCTGTTCTGATATAGTAGTTTCACTTCCAGAAACACTAATGTCTTTGACATCAAACCACTCACTGTCACTTTAGCTGTCCATTTCAAAATAATAAGGGTACAAAAAAACCACATAATTTTGAAAGTAGGTCTTTCACAAATGGCAAATCAATTCCGCAAAAATAATGATGCGAAAAAAGTAAAAAAAAATTTAAAAAGTACAAAAGATAACAAACAAAAAATTCAAGTTTTTCAACAGATAACGAAAGTATTCCGAATGTCACCGTGCACAGGCAAATAAACGACTGACACTAAACACCATTTTCTGAGGAGAAAGTGTCGTTCCGACCCGAGATAAACCGTTATGTCGCCTGCGCAGATGGGCCTTTTTTGGGATAAAAATAGTAGACTTGAAAGCCGTGAATGAGACCGTCTCGGGGTCACTCAGGGTGAAAATACTAGAGCCGACCGCCGACCGATGAATGAGACCATCTCGGGATAAAAAAATACAATGAACGCCGTGAACGGAGACCTTCTCGGGATAAAAAAAATTGACCTAACCGCCGCGGACGAGATTATCTCGTTCAAACATTTTAAGCGGTTAATTTGTGCATATTGTGCAAAAATGGACAAAAAGAGATTCCGTGATAGTTTACTCCTAATAAGAGTCATTTCAAAAATAAGAAGTTTGAATTTCGCTAAGAATAAGGGATAACATAATTTATTTCATCTATGTTGAAATTACGAAGAAATCTTTTGAAAATCGGATGCTTAGATGTCCTCTGGCGGCGAAAATATGAAATACTGGGAGACTGCAAGAAATCTTGGGCGTGATCCGCTAGAATCGGCAACTGAGGCATTGCCCGAGATATCTCGGGCGCGTCAGGTAACGCACGGACACCTTGCCCGAGATATCGCGGGTGTGTCAGAGAAGTGGTTAATTAGTAAACGTCGTAAGTCAGAGCATCATAAGTTGAGGACTGCCTGTATACTATGAGAAAATCTGAATTTTAATTGCAAAGGGCTTCAAAATGGGAGAAAATGACTTTTTTAACCAAAATGATGGGATGACTAGGAAATGGCTAAAAAACGGGACTGTTCTGGCAAAAACAGACGTATGGTCACCCTAACCTAGAGTGATGTACTAAATACGTACATAATGCCTCTCACATGCTCCCTCTCCCTCTAACACGCATCCCTCACCTTTGACATGGTTTCCAATGTTTTTTTTTTGCATTTGCTTAACACAAATTTCCCAACACAACCCTTTTTAGGAACATGCAAGAAATTTTCTAAGTTCAACTCCATATAAGACTTTCTTGTTTGATTTTCTCGATAACGGCTACTCCTATGATAAAAATGTATAGGAAAGGAAATACTCTACTTTACCAGTTCTACAACTTTTATTTGAAAAATATTTTGATATGAGCAATACTTTACGAGATATGACAAAAATTTAATTTTTTATGCTCAGTAAAGTGGTACCCCTGATTGGCATACGTGATTCATTTTTCGACTCTCTTATTATAATTGATTGAAAGTCCTTAATATAAAATTTCATGAAAATCCGTTCAGTAGAAGCCGAGAATGAACATGCAGACGGACGGACGGACAGACGGACCGACCGACCGACGATAATAGGTGCACATGCTGTAAGCGAAACGCGCCTAAAAAAAACACAAAAGACCTAACACAAGTCGTAAAAAAGTAACGTATTTTCAAGAAGAAAAAATAAGAGGAAAATACTTAAAAATGGATTTCGATTTCCTAACGACCAGTCGACCAACAAGTGTTGAATCTGAACAAGCTTTTTCAACGCCTGGGTTTATATGTACTAAAATAAGATTGCAGCTAGGTGACCATAGTCTCGATAAATTATGTTTTCTGCGAACCTATTTTAACCAAAAAGACATCTAATAAGAAAGACTTTCAAAGTGTTCTGTTTATATTAATATTAAACTTATACTTATGTTTGGAATACAATTTTGTTCAAAGTGTTTTTTGTTTATATTAATATTAAATTTGTAATTATGTCTGGAAAACAATTTTGTTCAAAGTGTTTTTGTTTATCTTAATATTAAACTTAAAATTATGTTTGGAATAAATATTTTGAATACAATTTTTTTATTTATATTAGTTTTATAGTTGATTTGAATAAAATTTGTCTTCCATTAATATTTACCTATCATTTTTCTTTCAATTTAGCATTTTTTTGAAACTATAAATTACCGGTAAACCGGTATTTGTGAAAATTTTTAGCGAATTACCGGTAAATCAAAAGTCGGTAAATTTGCAATCCCTAACCATGAATAAAGGTTTATATTTACATATTTTGATGAATGATGGGAAAAAACCTTGCAGAAATCGAAAGCGTATCATAAAAAGTTCGCCTACGACTATGACAAATACGGTAATATAGTTAAAGGTTCAAAGCATAGTACAGTGACTTACACAGGTCCGAGTTACACGGATCCGTAGATACACGGATACATGACAACTTATCAGCACGCTCCGTATTTAGTTCAACTGCCACTCAACAGATGGCGGTACTAGTACAGTAATCCCTCGGCATATGAGTAATCGGTTTACGAGTTTTCGCTTATACGAGATGCAAAACTTAATACCTGTATTTCAATTTACGAGCCAATTTTCACTTATAATAAGATCTCCTTCCTCTCGCAAACCGATCGTTTTTCCCAGCACCTACCTATTCTTGGCTTTCGTTGGTTCCCGAATCTTCTCGAATGCGCAGAAAGTCACGGCATCCCAACTTTAACGATGTAACTATTGTTTATAAAATTTATAACATGGGATGTATTGGGAAATTAATTTTCGTTTTACGAGTTTTCGCCTTACGAGCAGTTTTCGAGGAACAAATTAAGCTCGTAAACTGAGGGATTACCGTACGCTGACAGCATC
This sequence comes from Uropetala carovei, assembly GCA_036926305.1. Classification (NCBI taxonomy): domain Eukaryota; kingdom Metazoa; phylum Arthropoda; class Insecta; order Odonata; family Petaluridae; genus Uropetala; species Uropetala carovei. The sequence continues at coordinate 4,399,596 of JAXCHB010000068.1, forward strand.
GCTTTCACCATTTAGATTTGTTATCCCGTGGGTGCAAGTTGACTCTCGTTACTGTACTGCTCTTCATAAACTAATTATAAACTCTCATCATATACGCACTACTTTTTTAGCTTTAACTATTCATTGAAACGAACGTATATGTCAAAAAATATATCGTATTTAAGCATTTTTGGACTTACACGGTTTTCGACTTACACGGCGACCTTTGGAACGAATTAACCATGTAAGTTGGGGACTTACTGTACTTAATAGAATTCTTCATTTTCTAAGAGTATAAACATAGATGCAAGCATGTTGCAGTAAATTTACTATCAAAACTTGCAATTTTTAAAACTTGGTCAGAAATCTTCATGTATGATGCACAGCCCCGTTTTTTTAATGACATTTTGGGAAAAAAGGTACGCAGGTTACACGAGTAAATACAGTACTACTACCAATATAATGGAAAATGAAAACTAGAATGAGTACTGCCAACAAAAGTCAAAAAGCATTCATAAAACATAAAAATTTTAAATTTGACTTTATAAGGAAAAAGAATAAATTGACATATTGTAACATCAGGAGATACAACACATGGCACAAACTCACCCCCTTGGCCAAACCACTCCTTGTGAAAGACATCAAACACTTCAACGGCAGCACAAAGCACCTCCCCATGGTGGGAAGATGAAGAATAGGAGGAACGTGCAGGAGAACGATAAGGGGACGGAATGGGCTCCCTGCGGCACCCACCTAGCACCACTATGTGTTTCTTTGCTCCACGGCGTGGAACATCCTCATGCCTGGACATATGCTGGAAGGGATTATCAAAAATTAGTATATATATGTTGCATTAAAATATTTAGTCAATTAAATTATTGATAATGATTTCTATCTGTTATTTACATCCAGAATTCTTGTCTGTAGCTAATATACAAGGAGTGTTTGAAAAGTAGTGAGACTGGCAACACTGCTCGTCTGTAATGGTCTCGATCGATAAGGTGCATACGTCAACTTGCAACTTGACATTCGATGAGTCAATAGCGCACCCGGCATTGTTGTGTTCCATTGTGTGTGTTTCTTAGCTGTCTTACGAAACCTATCGTATTTGCCAGGCCATAAGATGCACTTTTTTTCCTGTAAAATACAGTACTATCGGCTTAGATTTGATATACAAGGGCCAAGTGTATATAGCCATGTAAGAAGGTTATCCTTGCATCCATGGAGGTATGAAGGTTGTGTACCTTCATACCTCCATGCTTGACACTTACTTTATTGACAAACAATTTTTAACTTTTCGACTTCGTCCTTTTCGAGTTGGTCCAATTCCGAGATCGCTCCATCTGAACGCGACCATTACCTCAATAACAAAAACAATTGAAGCACAAAACTACCTAGATGGCACTGATTGTTCTGTTGGGGCAGCAGAAAGACATTTTGGTGCCATTTAGTTGAGTATCTTGTAACTTTGTGCTTCAAAAGTCAATATTTTTAGCTTCATCTGAATGTGACCATTATCTCAATAACAAAAACAATTGAAGCGCGAAACTACCTAGATGGCGCTGATTGTTCTGTTGGGGCAGCAGAAAGACATTTTTGTGCCATTTAGTTGAGTATCTTGTAACTTTGTGCTTCAAAAGTGAATAAAATATTTTTTCCCAAAATTTTTACTTTAAAATGTTGGTGGTCTTATGATCCGGCAAATGTGGTATTTTTCAAAGGCAGCGAAGAATGGTATACATTTTAAGACAAAGATGTGCTATATAATTTTGTGTGAAGCTCAGAAAAAGTGGTCAAGAGACGTTAGAGATGTTACGGAAAGCCTTGGACCAGAAGCAATGAGCAGAGCAACAGTATTCGGGTGATGGAAGCATTTTAAAGGCAGGAAAAAATACCATGGTTGACGATGCTTGAGAGTGAGAAAGCTGATCGATTGTTGAAGGAAGACTGAAAATTATCATTATGGGAATTGTCTACCAGTTTAAATGTATAACTGGAAAGGGTTCACCACATTCTCATTACTTAAGAAAAACCCCTTGTATTTCAACAACTTTAGCACTTTGATGCATTATTTATTTATTTTTCCATAGAAACCAAAATGAACCTTATATTTGTCAAATTAATTTTCACCTTAAATTTATGATAAAAAGACACTTGTTCATTCCATTCCTACAATAAGTCAAGTTAAGCTTAAAAGAAATCATATTATGGCTTCAAAGAATAATAGATTAGAAGCATCTAAGGATAATTTCACAAGGGATGTTTTTCATTTACTGATTAAAACCAAATAGGCACGTAAATGTTTCCCATATTTATAGAGCTCATTACATTTGGTCTCTTTTCTCCAGTATTGCAAAAAAATAGAATACATTTTTTCCTGTATAGGAAAACATAACTCCATGCAATAGGATGCATAAAAAAGATTTCAATCACATTTATTAATGAAATTTAATTTATTCTGTGGAATACTGGTACTTAGTGCTTTTAAAAGTGTAAGTTTCTTTATGCTTACACAACATTTCAGCTTAAATGGAATGGTAAAATCTTAAGAAACCTGAAGTTGCAATGCTCTGCCAATGGATCAAGGCATCGTGGCAACAAATAAATGCAAAAGTAATAGTGAAAGGATTTAAGAAATGCTGCTTATCTAATGCCATGGATGGGAGTGAGGATGATGTTTTGTGGGAGACTGATGATGAAGTTGAGAGTGATAAAGATAGTGAGCATGAGGAAAATAGTGAAGGTTGCATAGACAGTGATGATGACTAATTTACTTTATTTTTAATGTTATCTTAAAATGAATGCTACCATTTAATTTGTTTGAAAACCTGAATGGTTCTATTTTTGATGTGATCTTATGATTTTAAAATGTTAAAAGACAATGACATTCAAGAAAAGTATAAGAGAAAATAAATATTTCACAAGATTTATAATTTTTGTAGTCATGAAGGTCAATTTGAGCTTTTTTCTCTTTTGGAATCATAAAAATGGGGGGTCGTCTTAGATTCAGGGTCGTCTTGGATTCGGGTGAATACGGTATTTTCTGTGCATGAAGTTGGACAAATTTCAGTCAATTTTACTTACTACACAAGTTGTTTTGAGCCTCATTGCTTAATCAAATATTACTTAAGCTAACAATTTGCATCCACTGATATAAAATATTTAACCAATAACCACTAGTTTAATCCTTCCCCTGGCAATGACCTGTTTTTTTTTCAATAAATGCTTTTAAAACTTATTTATCAACCCAAAATTAGGATAAATATAAAGAGTAATAAGGATAGATATAAGGAATAGTTAGGATAAATATATGGAAAAATTAGGATAAGTGTAACCAATATGATGGAAACTTAAGTTTCAAAAGGCAACTTAGATAAGGACCACTGGCACTTTGACACCCTTGTAAGATACGACCGATTCACCAATGGAAAAATCCATACTGATGCTTGAACAAGAAACTTCAAACATCTGTGCAGTACACTGAAGACCATAAAAAGAGAAGAAAAAAATAAGAGACTCTAGGCCAGTGTTTCTCAACCTTTACTAGACTTGGGAGCACCTAGAGGTATTCATTCGAACTTAAGAGGAGAAATCATTTGTTACCTACCAGCTGGAATGTCCGTCATAGTACACTTGTCAGTATAAAAATGATCTAGGAGAAAATGAATGAATGAACTCAAAAAATCGAAATGAAATTAAAGACTCTCACATATATTATATATTGGTTATTTAATTAAAAAATACAAAATGATGAAGGATGCAGAGCACCTACCTAATGGTTACAGAGCACCGATTGAGAAACGCTGCTCTAGGCAACCAGAATATGAATTTTCGATGCGGAAGACCTAATCAACACTTGATGGATGAAGCACAAATAAAAGAGGATACACAAATGGTCAAGAGAAGAATAGCCCTCTTTGTGGAGCCCCAAGTAAACAAACATGAAGCAAGAAGGTGGTTCATCACTCCAATTAATTTTTTTACCAGAAAATCAAGTGGCTTGTCAAATCATAAAAATCAAGGCACTGAGGCAGGTATTGGAGTTGAAAGGCAAATCTAAAAATGAAATTCAGAAAAAAATATAATGAAATTCACCTAAAAACCTACCAGGAAGCAAGAATACACATTGATTTGGAACAGGAGTCACCAAACTTTTTACTGAAAGGGCCACATGAGTCTTAATGTGTGGGCCACATACGATCTTTCAAATGACTGATTGTGCCGTGTGAAAATTTCAAAGAGCAAGTTTTGAGAATTATTTTGATCCTGTAATATATCATACACCAATATTAAAAGTATTTTGCATCCAAGTATTTGGAAAATATTGTTTAGCTATCACAAATGATATTTAATGAAAACTCCTGCTGGCAAATGCAAAAAAAACTTAAAGAAATTGATAAGGTATCAGTGTGTGGGCCAGATGTGGCCAGCAGGCCGTAGTTTGGAGATCCCTGCTGTAGAAGAATATCGCAAAAAGAACTAGTGTGTCTACTGAATTCATTTTAAGACAGATTGAATGCATACACACGTGTTCATTTGAACACACTCGGGGGATGGCCACAGAATGGCATCGCTCAACACGTGTTAAGTATGCAGTTGATTAATGTCATTCTACAATAACTACCAATTCTTCTAACCTGTCTTTTGGCTCTTTCCTCCACCTCCATTCGGATTGCAGCCAATGCAACCCCAAGGGGTGGGTCTCCATTGCAAATTGCAGTAGGTGCTCTGAGAGACATTATGTCTGGATGCAAGAGTCCTAATCTCACATGACTCAACACTTCAAAGACATGCTGTCTTCGTTGGGGGGGGTTATGGAACAACCACCTAACTGCACTTTCAAAGACCTGGAAAAGACAAAGCCAGCTTTATGGGACTCTTTTATTTTGTATCAGTATTTTCACACCTTTAAAAAATAAATTTATTTATTTATTGCAATAATAAAACAATCCAAAAACTTTGATTTATTTAATAAATTTTAAATTGCCAGCATTAATTCATGATATGGGCAGACTGCACTATAGCTGATGAGAAATATTGGTTACGAAGAGACAAGATGTATATGCAAAAATAACCAAGAATTAGACAAAATAAATACGTAAAGGGCCTTAAAAATTACCTGTAGATATATAACATACATAACTTGCAAAGAGCAAATTTTTCCTTTAAACTAAGAGTTTCATGACAACAAAAGTTGAGTATAATTAGATAGCCAATAATAATTTTAATTACGAGTGGTATAATTTATATCTTCTAATATGGATTAAAATTAATGCATGAAGTTTATCAATTGACTTGTCTTTTGCCATATAATTTTTCATGAGAAATAAGACAAATTAAAATAGTGGAAACCTCATGAAATACCGTATTCACCCGAATCCAAGACGACCCTGAATCTAAGACGACCCCCCATTTTTATGATTCCAAAAGAGAAAAAAGCTCAAATTGACCTTCATGACTACAAAAATTATAAATCTTGTGAAATATTTATTTTCTCTTATACTTTTCTTGAATGTCATTGTCTTTTAACATTTTAAAATCATAAGATCACATCAAAAATAGAACCATTCAGGTTTTCAAACAAATTAAATGGTAGCATTCATTTTAAGATAACATTAAAAATAAAGTAAATTAGTCATCATCACTGTCTATGCAACCTTCACTATTTTCCTCATGCTCACTATCTTTATCACTCTCAACTTCATCATCAGTCTCCCACAAAACATCATCCTCACTCCCATCCATGGCATTAGATAAGCAGCATTTCTTAAATCCTTTCACTATTACTTTTGCATTTATTTGTTGCCACGATGCCTTGATCCATTGGCAGAGCATTGCAACTTCAGGTTTCTTAAGATTTCCTTTTGGTGTTAAAGTGTGAGTTCCACTCTGTAACCACTCAGAATACAAAACCTTTAAATTATTTTTAAAACACTTATTGACAGCAACATCTAAAACTTGAAGTTGCGATGTCATTCCTCCAGGTATTACAATAAGATCAATATTCATCGCACTCATTATGTTTTTAATTTCAGGAGATAAGTGTCCTTGAATGCATCCAGTGAAAGCATTGCTCTTTGTTTCAGTAAAGCTCCTGGCCGTCTATTCCACACCACATGTAACCAATCTCTGATTAGTTCTTTAGTCATCCACCCCTTTTCTTGACACCTATTATTCCACTTGGCAAATGTTTCTTAGGCATTGTTTTCCGCTTCAGAATCACATATGGTGGTAATTTAGTCCCATCTGCTAAAACCGCCAACATTACCGTGACTCGCATTTTTTCGTTGCCTGTAGTTTTAATTAGGTCGGATTTCGCACCTTTTTCATTCACAGTATAATTAGATGGCATGTAGAAGAAAACCGGAGTTTCATCGGCATTTCCTATTTGGCTCAATAGGTAATTATTGGTTTTTCTAAGTCCAATTACGTATTTCTGGTACGCGAGAAGTTTTTCAACATAGTCTTCTGACAATTTCTGACGAAGTTCGTCGCCGTAAAGAAAAATTATTTCGCCGCATCATTCTCACGCACCAACTTCTGGTGGCCTTGAATTCTTACAATGATATATTAAGTCCTCTAGTAATTTCATTAGCTTTAAGTATAATACTTTCAGTCGAAACAGGCATACCGTTCTTCCTCACGGTGCGCACAAACTTGACTACTTCTTCTTCAATGCCATGAAATCGGCCTAATTTTGGACCACTGAGCGACTTCCTTGTGGCTTTGGCTTTTTCTAGTTCCTGTTTTGAGAGTTTCCATCGACGCACATTTGCCTCAGATACACCGAACTTTCTACTCGCATCACAGTTATTAGTTTTTTCGGCGTAATTTATCACGATCAGCTTAAAATTTGTATCTTAGCTCCGTCTAATTCCTTTGTTAACTTTCCCTTTGCACTCGTGCCACGTACTTCAACATGATCTGTCATTTTAACTTAAGGGTTGTGCATTTAAATCAAGAATGCACAACTCAAAGTTACTGTCACACTTAGTGAATCGCGGTGCGTCGTTTGAAAGGGGAATCCCAATGATTTCCGCTCTCATTTGTTTTGACATTGGGTTGCCATTACGTGCAAGATGAAAGAACGTCGTCTGTGTTATGATCGTCGACGATGATTATTAGTCTAAATAATTATTATTCCCGTCATGTTTTTCTTATTGTTATTACTATTTGTTTATTTCACTTCTTTATGTACGTACTTGAATTTGCTGTTGTGAATTGTTTACTCTAATATACCATTTGTTGTAAAAACCATTGATTAAATGCTTAAATATACTTCGTATTCGAATGTAAGACGACTCTTGATATTTACAGCTGAAAATTTGGAAAAAAAGGTCGTCTTAGATTCAGGTGAATACGGTATAGAATAAAAGAGGTTTCCTAAAGAATTTTGCAAGGACCATACAGAGAGTAAATAATGGACACCTTATAAAACTAATGGAGATAGCTGACCAAGTGGAGCCACCAAAAGACAATACAGCAATGCCAAAGTTTTACCTGGATGACACTGGCAAAGCATTGGAAAAAGATAATCATTCTTGGGAGAAAAGTAATGGCACAGGAAAAAGAAAAATGTGCAACTGCTTTAATTGCCATTAAGAAGAAATGCATTTCAAAAACCAAACTCATTACCTGCATCTCACTATCCACTTCAAGTCCCTCAGATGAAAGGAAGAAAGTGAGTGTAGAAAGGGGAAGAGCTAAGAACTCATCACCCTTTGCAACCTCTACAAAATTCTGCTTCACATAGATTTCAGACATCTTGGACATTGCAGTGCAGTTATGAGCTTCAGCAAATCTTAAAAAGAAAAACAAACAAACAAAAAAATTTATAAAAATACATAAGTAAATTAAATGAGGAATTCTTAAAATTATTGTATGACTATGATATTTACATCATGATGTCTAAATGACAATTGAATTTAAAGCCTAATACAGGAGAGTGGTTACCAAGTATCAAAAACTTTTGTCACCTTAATTGTGGGTTCACTATAAATTCAATAATTTTAATCAAATGCATTATGCCAGGGTTTCCCAAACTGTGTTCTGCAGAAGCTAAATGGTGTTCCATGATAGACAGAGAAAGAGGCCCGATATGCTCCTCCTTCTCTTATTTACAGCAGGAAACAGGAGCCTCACTTTTAAACTGTATACTGTAAGATACATAAGCTACGCAAATAAATATTACAGTGATTTTAAAGTTTATTTTATTGCGATTTGGCTTATCACCTCTTAGGGTTTCATGAGGAAAAATATTTGAATGTAAGGGTTCCGTGGCTTCAAAAAGTTTGGGAACCTCTGCCTTATGCTATAGGCCATCCAAGAACTATCCTTTGCATACACCAGGCGACATTACAAAGTCAACTCCCAGATAATAGAAGAATCTTTTAATCTTAAAGTTTACGTCTCTTAGGTACATATTGTTAAATCTCACAGAAAGGCCAAACATTAGTCACTATAACCAGAAATGAATAATAATTTATTAATACACTCATTTGTCTACTCAGAATTTAGCAAAGAATATCAGCATGTTCAATTAATATACACCAAAGTTAACACGAGATTCTAGGCCTGGATTTCTTTCTAAAATATTAACCTCATTTAAAAATGAACTATTGTACAGAATTTGATGAAATTTTAAGTTACTAGGAATGTAAAAACCAAGAGGAAGACAGGAAAGCTAGAGAACCTGAAAGAAGAAATGAGATGAAATAGGAACTACAATATGCTGTCATGGTAATGTGTTAATCACAATGGCATCCTTTATTTGGTCTTTTATCTTACTGTTTGCTAATTCTAATTAGACAATTTTGGACAGATATCCTAAGCCTTCAAGAAAAACTAGGCATGAAATAATTTATTTGACAGTAGAGCAATTTTGTAAATGGCCAAATGAAATGGTGGCCATCTTTTCTTTGAAGAAAACTATACATTCTGGGTGATAGAGAAAAGATGCACAACTAATATTACTGGCATTTGTGCCAAAAGTAAAGTTTATTCGTCTTAACATTGGTATCTATAAACTAGGGATGATCAGACTTTACAAGCTTGGGAGCTACTTATCATTTTCCACTTATGTGTTGATTGACCATCCATCTTCACTGTTAAAAATTATTTTGGGCAGGGAGAGAGGATTTGAAATCGATCGCAGGAAGCTAGAGCTGGTGGTTGTTTTAATTCGATATAATCAACCCAGCTTGTTATACAACAACACAAAGTTATACAAGGTGCTACCCAAAAGTTCCCAGACTGGCTCAAAAACCAGGCATAGACTTACCTCAATTGGTATCCAGAAAATTCACTGCCAGAAAATTCACCACCATGAAAAATTCACTGCCTTGGAAAATTCACCGCCAGAAAATTCATCACCAATTTTAATTCAATAATTGTCAAGCTTAGGAATGCTTTTAAATAGTTAACCATTTTTGCTGAATTTCATAACTAAACGATTAGAGCACGTTTGGGAAGTACTTTCATGTGAAATTCCAAAAATTATTTAGAAAAAAATGAAAAACTGGTGACAAGAACAATCACTGTCGAACCACGAATGAGCAAAACTGCAATCGGCGAGGGATATCTGTATTTGGATATTTGAGATGAGGAATTAGGAAAATAATATAAGAAAGCAGAGTACTTTACAAGAAAAAATAATGAAAATTCTCTTATATTTCGTTCAATACTTATCATATCAAACAAGTTTTCAAATAAGATTTGAACAATTTATCAAATATGAATATTTTTCATCATGTCCATTTGTATAAAAAGAGGATAATAATTAAGCAAGAAATTATGACAATACACCCTTCCCTCTCCAACCGCGGATTTATTAACTGCGGCCCTCGACTATACGCGGTCTACATATTGAGTCCCACCCTTCCCAACTACGGACATTTCCCTTGCGTATCCACGGTTCAGACCAAGAAAACTTTTATATACCGTACATCTTATGACTTTGTTGTTATCTTAACTCACTCACAAAGACTTTGTTGTCGTTTTAACTTGCTCGCTACTACGTTGTTGCCGTACTGGCACGATTACGTATCCTTTTCGCGTGCCACAAGTCACTGCATTCAACACGATAATCCCGCGCATCGTATGACTATGTTGTTGTTCTAACTTGCTTGCTATTACTTTGTTGCCGTAATGTACGATTATGCTTTTTGCCCGCCATAAGTCTCTACATTCCACATGAAGCGAACAGTTGTGTATTATTCACATCAGCATACGCATGCTTTTCGTGCACCGCATGTCCACACGACGTGTTTAGTTGTGTATTATTCATATCAACATACTAAATAAATTAAACGTTTAATATTTTTCTGAATCTGTGCGTAATAATATTTGTTTAAATGCAAAAAAACGACGGGTAAGATTAGAAGACCGTAGTAAATTGTATAAAATGATGTGATGTACATTGTAGTATGCACGTAATTTCTCCGTTACCTATGGGGCATTTGTAATCCTTCAGTCGGTAATTGTTTTACTCAATAGTTTGGCTTATGCATAGTGTGATACGTTTGAAGAAATTCTTAAAAAAAGAATTCATTCTGGGGTAGAATATGTAGTTCCGAACAGCGGAATGCAATGGAAAGCTATTTCTCGCATTTAGTACCACAAGTAGCACATAGATGGTGGTGATTGTTTTTCGTCACACATTTTTCATCTATGGGAGTTTCGACTATGCCAAACCAGAGAGCTCGTAAGGAAAGAACAGCAAGTTATTGTATTCGTAATATTTATATAATGCATTTAAGTGAGAAATAAGCGAGTATGTGATCAATTATACATGGTATAGTAATACGAACTGTGGAACCTAACCCCCAATTTCTAAGATACTTCAGTATTTACCAACCGTGGCACTTTTCAGGAACATAACCCCCGCGGTTGGTGAGGGAAAGGTGTATACGGTTTCTACAGCTGCTGGTAACGAAAGAAACCTTATTATCAATTGATTTAACGAAGATGCATTATGATTACCTATATTAAAATATCATTCAACAGAAAAAATATAAAGTAAACTGAATTTTTAAGTCAGCGACGAAAATAAGTCAATTTTAGAAGCATGCACGAATTTATCATTTTAACTAAATTAATAATTTAAGTGACAGATAATACGTAAGGAAATGTTATAGTTACATAAGTATGGTTGAGTCTATATACCCAATCTTCAACCATCGTGTAGTGATTTGAACGGATTTTGTTATTCACACTCTCAAATAATTACTTAGCCTGTTCCATACAGTCGACGGATGCCGATATTAGTAGGTATTAGTGATGCACCGAAGCTCGGCTTCGGCCTCGGTATTCGGCCAAAATCTGCTATTTGGCCTTGGCCTTTGGATGGCCAAATAGCCGAATACTACATATTTTTTTTGATAAAACGAAAAATGCTAATGACATAATAGAAGAAAGCTGAAAACACTAAATGAAAGCATAATGATACAATGAGTTGTTGCCAATACAATTCACATATCTCGGATTCAGCCTGACAATTATGTGCTACTCGTTTTTATGGCCTACAACATATAATATATTAGTGTATTCCAATATGTGGGCAATTCGTTTATTTAGAATACTCCTCCTCATTAGTTGGAATTTTTGATGTTTTACTGTACTGTATAAGTAGCAGACAACCTCTGACATCTGGTTCCCGTTTTTGCATGATGTAATATGACGTACAAACAGTAGCGCCATCGTGCCAAAACCAAAATGACACAATGTCGACTGAGTTTTCGTTTCATTTTTGAATTTCATAAGTGCAGACATTTTTTTATAACAGAATATATAATAAACTTAACAAGGCTGCAATTCTTTGTATATATCTTCATATTAACAAAGAATTTAAATAGATTTCTATAGAAAACATTAGCGTTCATTAGTTGGTACTTCAGGTTGGTAGTGTTTTAAAAATGATTTAGGAAATTCTCCGGGAGGAATATTCTTGCGATTGCAACAAACTTCCACAGTCAACAATGGGGATGTATGCAGATTTTTTGTAAACCCAGAACTTATTAGAAGTATCATTTTTAAATTTATAGGCGAGGCTAAGGCTCCATCCCACGTACAAGCGACGCGGGCAGTGCAAGCGACTAAGCGGAAAAAATTTACAATGTAATGTTATGGCGGTGTCCCAAGTTCTGGCATCAATGCGTGTACTCGTGCGAGCGGTGAGTGAGCGTCTTCGAAGCGATCAACACACTTTGTTTTCGAAGCGAGCGACCAGAACCGCCGTTATGTCAAATACTTTGTATTTCAGCATTTTCCTTGTAGTTTTATCACCATTTTAAGTTGTGTTCTTACAGTGTTATGGAAATGAATGAAAATTTAATTTCCAAGATCCAAAAGAGTTATCTTTATTATCTTTGACAAGAAGTTTGAGTCACCTCTGACATGTTCTTGAAGATCACGGCATACAGACACACTGATTCAGACCAAATCACAGGCAGTGCTAAATGCCATCTCGAAGGAAGGCTTCCAATGGTGTTTTCAGCAATGACAGAAATGCTGGACTCGTTGTCTCAACTCACAAGGGGACAACAACGATCTGTAATTAAGGTAAGCCTACACCAGGTTACTTAACCAGTCCGGGAACTTTTGGATGGCATCTCATATTGTTAGTATATTAGATTGTGTATCAACGAGTGATGTTTGATGGAAGTCATTTATTACACCCTCTGGCTGATGCTGATTTTAATTTGCAGAGTTTTAAAATAGCAGAGAAATATCCAACCTATGGAGCCACAGATCATTCAGTATTATTTGAATTCTGTAGTGTGATGCTTATCAAAAAAATTTTCTATGCATTGCAATTGACACTCATTTTTGCACCCTGGGCCTGTGTACAAAGGTGATCTGCAAAATGAATAATCCATAACCAAAAGATAATAAATTTATGATGATGACGACAATTGTTCATTTCATCATCATTTTAAAATAAACTAAGAGGCATAATTATTTAAAATATGTTCCAAGGGGTACTTCCAAACCTGTATATTCCAAGAGCATTGGATGGCTCTATCTCATCATGCATGAGCTGTGTACATCCTTCAATAACTTCTTCCATCTGCAGCATATCTGCCACCACCATCAATTCCTGGACTTCATCCAACCTCACTTCCAAATCACCTTAAAATAAAAGAAATGGATATATGATAAATAACAAATCAGAAATATATGTCAGGTTAAAAGACAAAAAACTATATTTTGCATGGTCAAGTGCTATATTATTCAAGCAATGCAACTAATAAATAATTAAATTGTAAAATCGATTAGTTTTATTTTTCAATAGGAATTTAATTAATTATAGCTTTAAAAAGTGTGAGTACATGTACACACCCAATGTACATCAGGGATGCATTCCTGAAAAGTGCAACATAAACTGAAGCAGTTTTTCCCATAAGAATCAATGATATGACAGGGGGATGCATGCAGGAGTTAAAGATAATGCTGAACAACCAATTGCTGTAACCCCTTAATGTTAGCACTAGATACACGACAAACTAAGTCCTAGTTGCACATGAAAAGAAACTCTGGTAATAGATCTAAAGGAAACACTATTAGGTGGCCAAACCCACAAGAATTCCCTGTCCAAGTAAACAGAAGTGCTGTGTATCAGGGCCACCCACAACAGGATCACAACATTGCTAATCCATTCCCTTCATAGTTATCTGCCACAAAATCATACGAATTAAATTCCAAAAATTTATATTTTAAGCAGACTTTTAATTAATTACACTAATGGTTGCAAATGTACTACAACCACTAAAACAAATAAAATGTTAATAGTATTACAGTATTTAAAATAACCCATCAGCCCATTTTTTCAGCAAAAGTTGCATATATAGTTAACTCTGTTAATATAAAAAAAATCTGACGACTAGCAGATGACTTTCTCTGTACACAGTAACAAATATGATTGCAATAGTATGCACAACTTGCTCTCGACTACAGCAAGTATACTCTCGAGTAATTTTGAAATACCTTGAATAATTTTCACAATGGAAAATATGAGTACTTTAAATCACTTTTCAAATTGAAGAAACAGCTGCACATCCTAATACATTTATTCATTGTAATTCTACCTTCCAGTAGGTTTAAGGCACTCAAACTCAATCTGTGCTATTCAGATAATGATAGTAATCATCTTACAAGTGACATTACATAACGGTTACATGAACTACACAAACCTAAGACAGTATTGTTTATAAGACAACAAGCAATATAAATTCACCAACCTGTGTAAATGAACTGCAGAATGGTAGCCATTGTCTTAGGAGATAAATGAACCATTTTCACCCTCGATTCTTTGCCTTCTAGGAGACCAGAGGAGAACATGGCTCTGAAATATGAACAGGCAGCCACCAAAACAGAGCGATGAGCCTGCAGAAAGAACAAACAGAGACATTTAAGTTTCATTTGATGTTCAACTGCAATTACTCTGATTAAATTTAATGGAGAAATTCTCATATATTTTCTTGAATAATAATTTTAAATTCTCTGCTTGATTAAGATTTTTATACAAAAAATAATTAATCATTTAAATTATGTGTATTAAGGTATATATTGAGGGACTTGGATATTAGCTAAAGGAAAAATGTGAGCTACAAATAAATGCCTCTTTAGCTTCAAAAGTAACTCAATTCAAAAAGGTGAGTGAAAAATCAACCAAACAATTTTTCCATTTTGCTTAACTTTTCTCTCTTGCCAAAGTTAACATCAATTTTATTATATTTATAAGCAAAACAAATTTTTGTTCTGCCTGAATTTGCCATAGTGGGAGTGAATTTCACATTTTAACATGGCAAAATAAAAAGATGTCGATAAAATTTGAATTAAACAGAATTTCAATTCCAGTAAAAACAGCATCAGCAACTTGACCAAGAACAAGTTAAGAGCAGAGTCACATTCTTTAGCATATATCATGAAAACCTCAAACAACACGTAAGTGATGTCATGCATGATTAAGCTACTGCTTCAAAAGCAACAGCTTCAAGTATTAATAGAATTACGCAATATTTGTGACTTTTTAAAATAAATACACCATCATACCTATGTTGATTTTCGTTTGTATGAAAAAATAAAAATGCAAAACAAATATGTGGCAGGCAATAAGCAAATGAAATCAAATAAATGAACCTTGAATATTGTTCCTTCAGCAGCTTCCAGTTCTACATCACAAAGGAAATTCTCTCTTCTCATTTGGTCCATATTGCGCATAAGTTTGTCAGAATGTTGACGGCGTATGGACATCATACCTTTACTCTTTTTTGGGTTACATTTGAGGACAATAGCTTCATTCTAGGTACAAAAAGACAAAACATAACGTAGGCACCAAACATCTCATAACAAAATGAAAGGCATTACAGTAACACAACAGTTATTTTTATTTTGATAGCATTAGAATAAAAATAGATCACTACGTGATAACTTACGTCTTCAAACATGAAAAAATTTAATTATGGAGCTCACCTTATGGCTTGCATTCAATAGCTGGAGTATTAAACTCCTGCAACCATTAAAACCTGTGCATAAACTATATGTGCATTTGAACTAAAAAGTAGCTATCCTCTGAAAATACTGTTAGTCAAACTACCACTTAAGAATGCTACTTTGCAGCTGAAATGCACATCTGATTTATTCAACCAATTCATGGGTACAGGCTCTACCTATAACATCCATTGCTAAAGATCATTCAGACAACACAAATACAAAATGATAAATCTTAGTCCCGGGTAATGTCTATTTTAGTTGAGCTAAACATTTTTACAACTTTAAATACAGTTTTTAAAGATATATTTTTTTTTAAGAATAAACAACTTATGATAAATTTCTTCAATCTAACATACACAGTAATATATCAAGTGAAGTTAACTTGAAGAAATAAATCTAGGTGTATAATCAAATTCTAAAACACTATTAAAAACATTTTGTCCTCCTGCCTGATACAATCAGCATCCTCTTCTGCTCCAACCATAAGGCAAACTCAGTCCCTTCTTCTCTTTATATATTCCTCGTTTGCCTCAATTATGGCACACTAGTACATGTACTAACATAGAATAGAGCGGCAGCAGAACAAGTCAATTTTGTGCTTGCGTAAAACATACTTTTTATGTCCCCAAACTCACCCTATAATGAGCAGAAATGGGAAAAACAGTCTAATACTAATGCAATACTTGTGAAAGAAAGTTTATTCAAAATTCCATGTAACATTTAATCAAAGCCATTCATGAGACTTAAGGCATAACATGTGACACTACCGGGACTGTGCCCTAATTTGCCTTTTGCCCGAAGCAGACTATGATTTTTCCCTGTTACTTAAGCACTCACAGTAAATGTGCTTTTCTAAGTACATATGTATTTATAAATAATGACTGGCAAAAGCAGTTTTTGCCCTGACAGATTAAATAGACTTGACATGAAGTACCTTGTAGACAGCAGGTGTAGCGATACACTATAAGAATGAGCATATTTCCTACAAATTTATTTCAATACACTTGATGAGGTTTTTTAGTATAAACTTTTTATGTACGCTAACATAGTTATATTCTAATTGCTTGAAAATGTAATTTAAAGAAGAGAAAACATACTCTTAAACTTAACCTTTGGATAATACTTCATAGGAAAGGCAAAATTAATTTTCCTATAGTAATTGTAAAATTACTCATGCCTGTGGTACTATTTCCTATTAAAATTTTTCTAAACATTATTAATCCTTAGTAAAAATTCAATTATCCATAAAAAATTAACATTTTAATCATGTAAGACACATACCTCACATTCCATGGAATCTCTGTCACAATGAAGATTAGAAGCTTGGTCACTAATGGCAGCCTTGCTGTCTGAATAAGGACAATCTGCATTTCTTGGGAGTCCAGTCATCTCTTCTCCGTGCTCTACTACCTCCCCAACTATGGAGCAACCAATACCAGCATCAACCTCACCATCTTTCAGTAAACTATCACTGCTAGATGCAACACCAACCAAGTCATCTTCTTTTGCCCATCCCTCTGCCTCCATTTGCTTCTCTTCATTTATCCCTGAATTTCCACCACTGTCACACACATGCTGCTTTTCCTTGCATTTTATGGTCTCATTTTCAGCCAAATGACACGGAAGTTGAGCCACAAAGCTACCTTCTTCAGCAGTAGTCAGTTCTCCATCACCACTCACATTCATGATGCCTTTATCTGTTTTTACTGCTTTCTCTTGGCTCATATCCTCTGGTATGATATCTTTATTAAAACTCTGAAATTCATCAAAATGATGATCCTCACTGTCACTTTCTTCCCAATTTCCTGTCATTTCATTTTCTCTCACACCATTTAGTTCTCCAAACTTCTCCTCTTGAGTTCTTTTTCTGTCACTTTCTGAGAGAGACAAAACCACTTTTCTCATCTGCTCTTGAGTGTGTCCATTCTCTGAGCACCTTCTACCAGCCAAAAATTCCTTATCCATCAAAACTGCATAACCTTATTTTATTACTATGCAGAATCTCCACTACAGAATTCCATGAAAAATATTTGCGCAGGGCTATTAAATATTCTTTGATGTTTTAATGCTGAACAATTAATATCCTTAATTAGTAATCAGTTAAATATTAAAACATGACAGCTTACATATAAGCTGAGTCGCACATAGTTCTGATATTAGACCATCTAATTCTTTTAAGCAATTTTCTGATGCATGCAAAGTTATTGATAGAGGCATCAAATTAATTTCAGGAGTATGTGACCTGAAAACAAGAATATTTTACCTTAATAATACAATGCTTAATATATTTTAAATGAATAAATTCAAATTAAACTAGCAATCAAAGCAATGCACAATCTGAGAAAATCTTTAATGTAAATCAACCTGATTGTTGTTGTTGTTGTGAAAGTGTTAAAAGTTAAAAAGTATGTAACATTACAATAAATAGCCGTGTTCAATACATATTCCCTGCTACAAGAAAAATATTTCTGAAATGAAAAAATGCTTGTACTATTTCTTAGAGAAATCACTAACAACATAGACGAGGCTAAACAGCTTTTATGGCAATGAAGAATTAATTGTAAGAATATCTATTAGATTTTTCTATCTTAAATCACAAAGAAAAATATGCAACTAATTGAGACAAAATATCAAAAATATCCATTGCTTTAGCATTTAAAAGAGTGACATTTCTCCATTGATGATATATTTATAAAGAATATGGTTGTCACACACAAATATTATTGCTGGATATCACATTAACATCCAAAATTGTATCATATGAAATAATTTATAGAAACAGTACATACAAATTTAATATTAGTTAAATTTCAGTATGGTCATCGTACTGCAATCTTATCTAATGTGTAGGTATTTTGTACTTTAAAATAACGCGTATAATATATAATAAAAAAGCGACAGAAACCTTTAAATCCTTAAGGAGACTGGTTTATGAAACGAAAATAATGACAGAAAACTGTATAATTTGTTTCTAATAAGCTTAGAGCACATCCAATTCAACCGAATTGGATATAAAACGATTATATGAACGACAAAAGCACTAGGAAATGATAGTTTAAAACCTTTTTAGTATTTTAAAGAAAACTGGAATTTAAAATATCTTATAATTGATCGCAACTGCATTACATATATGTATATCTTAAAATATTTTGTAAATGTTGCAAAGTGAAAAGATTTAAAACTATAGTTTTGACATTCTAAGTATAAAGGGCGGAAAAACGTGACTGAGGCTCAAAAAATTACACCTTAACCTGTAAAGACAAGCAAAACATAACTGTCAACAATTGCGTAGCAGACAAAAATCTGATGCTCTCTTTACGATAATGCAACTTTACTATTTCCAGAGCTGCATTATTTGATTGTATTTTTAAAGGATTTTTAATTATTTACTTACCATTACGCAAAAATATAATATCTCTTTTAGAAAAATATAAGGGCAACATTAGCTTGATGGTAAAAATGAAATATTATTTGATAACGGAAATACTTAAATAACTTATTGCTTAAGCGCTGTAAAAATTAAAGGTTTAAGTTTACCACTTTTTCAAAGTTTTCCTGAATCACACATGAAAAGCTGTGGAAAAACACAAAAACCTTTTAGAGAATAAACAGCTGATACCATAATGACCTAGATGCAAACAGCTGATGCAATTAAAATGGCCTCTAGCAGGACAATAGCAAACTAAATGGAGAATAAAGCTTGGCGTGTTTCTGTTGGGTTAATTACAGAATATAATTATTACGAAACGATTTGCTGCTTAAAATTTAAGAATATGTTCATTATAATGTAGTACTTAATCGAATATATGCGTTTTTATCAGTTTCGTAACTGTTTCACGAAGTGAAATTTTCTATTTTAACTCCGTCACGCTCGAGGAAATAAAATTTAGTTGAAAACATATGACGACATACCATTATAAATAAGTATTTCCATAAAACTTGTTGGAATTTATAATAAATAATGATTACAGCTAAAGTTAAGACGATCTGTTTCAACACTTCACTGTTAAGAGTTGCCAGATCTCCCAACAAGGAAGGGAAAATTTCAACTCCACAATAAAGATAATCTCAAAAAAAATAAATATTGAATGAATAGGTATTTTGTATCATTTTAAATTTCTTTTGAAGATTTTAAAGGATTTCATGTTTAGTACTATGCAATAATGTACATCCAATGAAATAAAATTAATGAAGAAAAAGAAATTTTTTAAATGAAAATTGGTAAAATGAGGACATTTACAGACAATAGAGTCTGAATCAAAAAATGAGGGTCATCTTTAGAGAATATTTGGCCACCCTTGTCAATCAGATGTCTTGACTCATGCTTAATTCAAAACAAAAATTAAAGTATTGTGCTCAACTTATCACTTGAATCCAATTGATCTAGGACTGTGGTTCTCAACCTTTTGCCTCTAGCGTCCCGCTTACCACCTTTCAAGAAACCCTGGTCTCACCATGATATAAAGAAAAACCTCACTTTTTCTAATAAGGTATTTCTACATTTATAAGCATATAGGTAAGTAGTACAATAATTAGTATACACAAAGGACAAGGTCGAAATAAAAGATTTACTTGGTAATTCCACAAAAATTTATTTATTTTTAAAAATTAATTTTTGTGGAATTACCAAGTAAATCCTTTTTATTTCAACAATATGAAGAAATTCCATCAATTTACGCCTGAGACTGTTAACAGTACAAAGTGGAAGGTGCCAGAAAGTCTAACCAATTGGGGTGCCAAAATATCTTCAGCCAGCTCTGGTTCCACCTAGATGGCTTTCAAGTCCCACCAGTGGGACAAGTCTCACTGGTTGAAAAAACACTGATCTAGGTAACTTTTGTGTCTGCAGCATCACCAGACTAATGATTAAATTAGTGGCTTGGAAATTGAGTGTGGGTTTACTAGAGGTGAAGAATTCTGTTTTATAATATTTGTTTGCAACAACCACAAAAATGATTTGGAAAACTGATCAAGGATCAATCTCAATTTTCTTTGTAAATATTTATACACAGCGCTCTTCACCAAGTTGTTGACACTAAAATCAAAATGATTAAACAACTTGATTTAGATGCTTTAAGTCACATTGATTATCTATATTTGCCATTACCCATTCAGGGAATAAAATTCACATCACCTTCGTTCTGTAAATATTGCTAAATACTTTTCATTTCACGAATTTAATTTGCATGATACAAAAGTTTTGACACAGCTGTGGCATATACTACAGTTTAAAATATAACGAAAGTCCTTATATCTGGGCAAGGTTGTAAAGTAGAAGAGTTGAAACAAAAAAAATGTTACTATTTCCCTAAATAAATCTTGTATACATACAAATAGGCAATATTCACATTAAATAATTCCTGTAAAAAGTTGATAGAAGAAATTGTAGTGTCACTGTGATTACTTATATTTACAGAAGAGAAGGTAACAGATATCATCATCGAGATTTGAATTATGAGCATAGACTTTTGTGGAGAGTCTCTCAAACACTTTCTGCTTTGGTGCATACTATGTGAATCTTGTTTTAATCAAGGCCAGAAGTCAAATAACTGGAAGTCAGATATGAGGACTTTTATTACATATTTAGATGTTTCAATTTGTTAAATCTCATCTTACATTAACTGAAAAATATTCCTGGCTCTTAATGAGAAAGGCCAACATGCCTTACAAAAAACCATATTCCAATAATGAGGAGTAAAATAAGGGTCACTGAAGTTTCTCATCTACTTCATTCACCTTTACATAGTATGCATATTTTTCTGGTGAATTAGCCATTGTTGCCTCTTTACAGGGGCAGATCCAGAAACTTCTCAAGGGGGGAGACGATCGCCCCTCCACCTACTGAATCTGTCCCTGCCAACGACCCTATACTTAGAAAATCTCTACCCCTATCAGAAACTTTCTTTCCTTGGCCATACAGACTGATCTGCAGTGTATAATTGAGGAATTTTGCATGGAATGAATTTAAGAAAGCACCCAGTGGAGGGCGATGGGTTATCCAAGGAGGGGGCGATCGTCCCCCCCCCCCCCCCCCCCCATCATGGATCTGCCACTGCCTCCTTTACATAAAACTAGAACCGAACCGAAATTTGTGTTTTAAGTTAACCGGAACGAAAACCGGAGCGAAAAAAATTACGGTCCGATGCCCTGACCCAAGCAGCAAAGGGTCATACTACCTGGGAGGCAAACCATGAGGTGGAAACTCACACAGGGCAACGGTAAGAAACTTAAACTGGGCCTTTCCATCGCACACAAGGCTTTCGTAGGTAAATTGGGTTCGAAAGGCGACGGCTAAAATACTACCAACGAGTCCAGGTTTCCTTTTTGAAGAATATGACCCAAGAAATGGCGCACCTCCCGCATTTTTGCACCCCTGGCGGTCGACCATCCCTTGTGATGGCCCTGATTTTACTCCGACCACTTCCGATTATCCTTGAGGACCTGTAAAGTCGTCAATTATGCCTTCATATTTCAATGATTTCATAATATCACTTTCTATTGACATAAGTTCAATGTAGAGGCTACATCCACAGAAAAGGAGAGTGAGGGGACTGCAATGCTTCGGGGGCTCACCCCCTCCCCCTCCAAACCCTGGGTTGGGGATGATATTTCCTCTTTAACAATCAACGTAAGTAAAACTAAAACGAAATTTCCTTACAATTTCTTATATTTAATAATGTTTATATATAATTTTTTAAATAATTGATTGTTATAAACATTATGTGATTATAAAGTAGTGATGTACAACAATACCTTAGGCTGTGGCTACACTGCAACAGTATCAGACCCGACCTACAGACCGTTCTCCACCACAGACATGTCTGGCCATGTGGCTACATTACGACAGACCAGTCTGGCGTCGGCTGCCTTGCAATCATGAGCTCTTCAAGTTCCGATGTCGATTGGGATGAATATCTATTAGAAAATTCGTTTTTGAAGGGGAAGGGGATTTTGGGTGCATGATCTTTGGGTACATACATGAAGAGGGTGAATATTTTAATTTGTTGTGGTAATGTTTATCCCTTTGGTCTCTCCTGCACCAAATGTATTAGTATGGATTTATCCATATTAAAACTAGAATCGTAATTCCTCACTGACTCTATGGAACGAGTGAAGTCACCATGCATAACCAAGGAAGTTGGGAGTAAGTCTGAAGAAATTCAACCACATTTGGTTCGTCCAGACAGTCAGGAGTGGTCTGGAGTGATGACTCAAAGTCTGACGCAGTCTGTCGGTGGCAGTGTAGCCACATCGATAAGGAACATCGTGTTTGATTCCTCCTGACATGTCTGTTGTTGGGTCTGGAGGTCGGGTCGGGTCTGATACGGTTGAAGTGTAGCCAAAGCCTTAGTTATTTTTGCGTATTTAGGTGGGTCATGAACTACAGTATATATAAAATCTTAGCGCCCTGGCACTTTTTTTTAAGGACTACACCCCTGAACTGAATACCAGAGTTCAAGAGTTTAAGATGCATATGATTAAATCCACCATTTTTATGATTTAAGAAGTAAATAATTTACCTAGTAAAAGTCTTATGATGAGATAAATATTTCATCAGTAAAGAGAAATGATATATTCTGATAAATATTAAACATTATTTAATTTATTACACTTAGTAACAATGGTGGAAAACAATATTCTTTAATAAAAGACGTACTATTCAGATTTTTCAAATGTGAAAATTACTTCTCCATAACACATTTTAAAGTGAAGTAATACTCTTGCAACGCTCAATCAGCATACCAATTGGATAAGATTGTTTCTTCAGCAATATCCTCTTGAATAATTTTCAATCAGACGGAGTGCCACGAATCTCATGCCACCACCTAACCAGGGGCTCCCTCTTCTGCCAAACATATTTATTGCCCCATGTGGCCCAACAACTGAAAATAAAAATCAATCTTCACAGATAACTCTGGAACTTTATTAAGAAAAATCTGCATTTGAAAATTATAATTACATGTTAAATCACACACAAATCATTCTGATCACATTTGAAAGCAAAATATTCCACATTTCTAACAACATCTCACTTGATTTTTATTCACCATTTAATGCGACCCAATAAATTAAAATATATGCCTGTCCTAAATCTACGAGGCTTCCAACATTTCATGAACAAAAGACCATTAAATATGTTACCTACTCAAGTATTTAATTACCATATATCTTCGAGTATAAGTCGAAGTGTACTTTTTAGCCTAAAACAGCATCTAAAATCCAAGTCTCGAGTATAAGTCGAAGCAAAGAAAATGAAAGTAAGATAATTTTGAAATTTACAAAAAAATTAATATACCGTATTTAATCGACTGTAAGCCAACCTTTTTCACATTTTTACCATCTCAGAAATCACCACTCGGCTTAGAATCGGTGTAAAAAAGTAGTCAATGAATTTATATCTGTAGTTACATTATAACAAGAGATATAAGTGTATTAAAGTGGAAGTAAACTATCTACTTTAAATGTATGCAAAAAAGAATCAAAATGACTGAAAACCTACGAAGAAATAAATTATGTAAATAATACGTGGCGCGTCAAAGTCGTAAAAAAATGAAGTGATAGTGCTTGTATGCTTAAGAAGCTACATATGTACACAATGTTTCATTTTATTCATGAATCGAAACATTTGTCTTTCCTACCCCCCTCCCCTCCCTCCTCTACCTGTCTTGTTTCAGTGTGTCTACTATGCGTGTACTGAGATTTCCCGAGCAAACCGTTACTTCCTCGTGCCTTAGCGGCATAGCAGCCAACTTAGGAGAATAATTTAAGAATAAAAGTGAAAAGGAATGCTCAGGTGATACTCATGTAGTACTAACGTATGTTATGTAATACGGTGTCCGTATATGATTGACGAGAAATGGCTATTTTTTATGAGAATAAGATCCCGTGAGATAACGAGGTCAAATTACTCTTTTAGTAGAAGTTGTTATGAATAAGTGAATAAAATGTATTTTATGTCACCATAATTTTAGTTATTATCTTTATTTAATTACGAACTGAAAATTTGAGGTGTTCATACTTGGTATTTTGAAATAAATGACCCAGCTGCCTAAACACTTTAAAATCAAAATTTTTCCTTGTGTGGCCTTGTGAAAAGTTGGGGTCAGCTTACAATCAGTCATCTTAGAATCGATTAAATACGGTATATATACATATAGGTGAACCTCTACTTATGAACATTCAAGAAACAAACAATTCCTATTTACGAACATTCCACATACCAATGAACTGCGCCCCGCACTTCATTTACAAACACACCCTCACGCACTTATGAACATTGGTCGCAGTAAGAACATGTAAACTTGTCAAAACTTGCCATTTGTATTCAAAACCGTACGGGCGCATGTTTATGTACGTATTGTTTTTTATTACCCTTGAAATACGGAAAACAATCGTAAACATAGTGTTTGCGAAAGTGCTAAGAGTGGTAAAAAACGTTGAGTGCTTTCAATGGAAACTAAAATGGACATAATAAATAGATAAGAAAAAGGTGAGTCACTTTCTTCAATTGGCTGTGTTTATGATCTCAATCATTCAACAATTGCAACCATTTTAAAAGACAAAGGAAAAATTGATGATCATATTTGCAATGCAGGCTCTGTTCAGTCCGTGATTATAAGTAAAATACTTTCCCATTACTTCGTATCGAGAAAGTAAAAAATCTGATGTGGCCAACACGACTTTTTCCATATTTGGGGTATAGATATTTAAATTATTATGAATAGCATTATAAGGCAAAATTATTATTTTGTATTGTAAAAGAATACAGTCGTCCTTATTGCCGTAAATTATATTTTGAATATGTTTACAGAATTCACCGCTATATGGTCGTGGCGCTGTATACTGGAAATTAAGAATACCGTATCCGCCCGAATAGAAGCCGACCCCGGATTTAAGCCGACCTCCCAAAAATTTCCATAATTTTTTGTCAAAAACGTAAATTTTGTACATTTTATGCTGAAGTGTGCCGGGCATTCATGCACATCTGAGAATACATTATTCAAGATCGAAGAAATGTGTGGGAAATGGTTTAGTTGTTGGCATTTTGAAATATTACTCCAATTAATAATTTTGCATTGTTGAATAATGTTCCACATTCAGTGACAATAATTTCATTCATCTTCATTTACACAAAAGGTCACATATAGTAACAGCGATCTTGCCAAGAAATTTTTCATCCACGTCTTTTTCCAATGAAATTAGCATTTACATTGCCTTAAGAAATTGCATTTTTATAATTATACCTGTTCCATGTAAAGTTTTACCGAAATTCAAACAGTTGAGCGTTCAAAGCCGTCAACGCATTTTGCATAATCGTCAATTTACGTAAGCGATCTCGCCAAGATATTTTTTCATCCAAGTCTATTTCCAATGAAATTAGCATATATATTGCCTTAAGAAACTGCATTTTTATAATTATACACGTTCCATGTAAAGTTTTACCGAAATTCAAAGCCCTCAACGCATTTTGCATAATCGTCAATTTACGCAAGCGATCATGTTAGGATCAAAAATACCATTTTTTAAATATAAATAAATGAAGACGATGATGGAATTGTAATATATTTAAAATATAAATTTTTCCTTTCTTTAAATAAATTATTCTTTCATTTAAAATAATAATGACTGCTGATTGATTTACTTACAGATTGATACTGAATGTGTAATGTTTATATAGGATAAATTATTTCTGAATAGTATTTCAAATGATTAATTTAGTTGAACCGAACTGAACCGCAAACCTAACGGAACCGCTTGTCAAAATTCCCGTCTGAACCAAACCACTTCCAAAAATTTAGAACCGAACCACTCCCAAATTTTGAAGTGGTTTGCAGCTCTGATCCACACACACACACACAGACATCATTCCAAAAATAATCTAAACATGTTCTAGGGACCTCAAAATGCATACTTCCGTTGAAATCTCGAAGTCAATTTTTTTTGTGATCACAATCCTTTCCCTATACTATGTATGGAGAAAGTAACAAAATGCTGTTGTTGAAGAAATGGAATGGTGTTAAATAATTTGAATTCAGAATCAAAATAAAAAACCAACGCTTGAGTACTGAATTGACTCTTCTCTTCAATCCACTCATTTGGGCAAGTTTTTTACTTTCTCCATATACGTAGTAATCATAGAGAAAGTATTGTTTTCATGAAAAAAATCTACTTCAAGATTTAAACGGAAATACATGTTTTGAGGTCCCTAGAACACGTTTCGACTATTTTCGGAATGATGTCTGTGTGTGCATGTGTGTGTGTGCGTGCATGCACGTGTGTTTGTGTAGGTGTGTGTATGTGATTGTGGGCGCTCTAACTCAAAAAGTACTTGCCATATCATTACCAAATTTCATATATAACACTTTGGTATGAGCACAAAGAGCTGATTAGTTTTTGGACGATACCAGTTAACTGGAAGTCAAGGTTTATTCGAAACCGATTCGGTTTTTGCGATATTTCTGTGGTTAAACATCATTATTGTATATACAACTCAATACAAATATTATAGATAATGTAATTTCCTACAAATTGCATTTGAAACAATTTTCCATAGCAGTTATTGTTTAGGAATTATTTATAAATAATGTTTTTTCGGTTCCGTCAAATATCTCCTTAAAAACTTTGTTAATGGTAATCTTTGTGAGGACCAAAGTTGTAGAGAATAATATTTTTTCCATGTTTTGTTTGAAATAAATTTTTGTAGAACCTTCCATTTAATAGATAATTAATTTATTCATAAATTTCCAGTATACAGCGTCACCACCATGTAGCGGTGAATTCTGTAAACATATTCAAAATATACCTAATTTACTGCAATAAGGATGACTGGATTCTTTTACGATACAAAATAATAATTTTGCTTTATAATGCTATTCATAATAATTTAAATATCTATACCCCAAATATGGAAAAAGTCATGTGTTCGCCACAGCAGATTTTTTAAAGATAAAATATAAATTTTAAGTTTTCATTTCAAACTACGTAAGTATGGAAATGCTGTATTATTTTATCATTAACCTTCACATTTTCCACTATGTAGCATGAATTTTTCATTCTAATGCACTTCAAGTCAGTCATGTTTAATTATTGACCCAGAAAAATGTCCATCTAGTTTGCGACTTGAATATAAGTCGAATGTAGGGTTTGATCGGCCTAAAAAAGGAAAAAAATTCTCGACTTATACTCGATGATATACGGTATCTCATTTCTACTAGCTCTATGAAGTTTATTTCAACATTAGGCAGCTTTTACTTTTAACTTCATCATCATAAGTGTTCTGCCTGCAGTTGGGTCCATATGCTCTCTAATTAAACTGAGATACTCGCTTTTTTGGGGACCTCTGCATAAGTGGTCACTGCAATTCATCTACACTATAATTTTTTATTCTAAACCTATATTCAAAATAAATCAAATGGATTCAGATCCTGTTCACTATTTTGGTTGCTTAAACCTCAAAAGCCACAGCAATGATATGAGTTTTCTGAATGCAAAATGATCATAAAATTGCTACAGCATGAATAAATTGAACCTGGGACTTCCATGTTCACGATAGACTAAAAGTCCCACCATATTCTGAGGTGGGGACCTGGGTTTAAATCCTTATCAAGGCAGAGTTTTTCTCTTGCATTTTCAAAAAATGAAAATAAGGATAAATATTGTAAAAAAATTCTCACAGCTATAATATAAAAAGTTATAATTACACAGTTAAAGATAAAAATGCATAAACTCACATCCCATATAGTGCACCCCCAAGATGTGCAGCATGATCTAAGAATCTCCATCCTAACAACACTCCAACTGCATCAATTGCAAGTATTATTTTGATTGCCTGCAATAAAGTTCAAGTCAAACAAGTCAAGAATAACTCATGTTGTAATATGTAATAAAGCTTAAATTGAAATTACTGTGTAAGACCAAATATAACGCGACCCATAAAGTTTTGAAAGTTTTTCAAGAAAATAACAAGAAACAAGAAAACCATGTAATTTTTCTGTATTTCACCTTAAAATAATTAATAACATTATGCACTGTATTTAGGGTAATCCTGCGCTTATAATTAGGTTCTTGCTAACGTTTCACCACTTTTCTGAAGTCTTCTTCATTCACCAAAAAACATTATATAATGCATAATAATAATAACCATGAAAGTTTTAGACCTTTCTTCTCAACATGAACAGCAGCACTCCTACCTTGAGCATCATCCACAATAAAAAGTTGGATGGACAAAAACTCGCAAAAGTAGGCAGAAAGAATATGCCGACCAACTGATAGCTATAGTTCAATGGCTACTGAGGGTTTGTCAGCTGGAGAATAGATAGGTGCAAGTATGATCCTTTTCCCTCATCCACTTCAAGATATTCGGAGTAATAAATTTTTATGTGAATGAAAGATTTCATTGTTCAAAAGGAAGACAGAAATCCCTGTCTCAATTGTTTGGACTTGTTTGTTCCTAAGCTTTCAATATTTACTCATGAGACGCTATGCGAAAAAACTCCCCATCCATGTAGGGAAGTTCCTGTTCATTGCCACCTCTGTGGGTTTCACCTGAAGTCTTCGGTTTTAGCATGTTCCGAATAGCACTAAGTAAACTTATGGGTTGAAATGAACGTTGAAAACCGTCTAAATTAATTAATTCATCCACATTTTGCGATGAGATGTGTTGCATTTAATTAAAAAGATATAAAATTAATTTTATATAGATAGTGGCCCGAAAATCTTAGTTACACCCTTGCGTACCTCTAATACAAACGGACGGAAATTAAAGTGTAGATTGCGGTATATTCAGGCTATTCCTTAGGCATTGAATATAACACAAGTGCTACTTTTACAATGTCATTTCAGGGAAAAAAACTGCACTATATTCGGGCCAATACGGTAACTATTTTGATCTTTTTGGAATGATTAAAAATGATTGAAAAACATTTGTCAGCTTTGGAAAATATATCTATTTAATTATTTAATCCTCTGTTAGTCCTCTCCCTAATTGGAATGTTATTGGTCTTGCAGGGTCAAATCAACCCTATGCTAGAACAAATACTTTTAAAAAATAATACTGAGAGAGACGTTGTTCGGCAGAATGGGCCCCTACAAACTTTCAGCGAACATCAACCCGAACATGGACTTGTCTGCGACGGGGTTCTGCTCAAGTGTGTACATGGCTTTAGGCGGTCGTAAATACGAGTTTTGGTCATTACTGTGGGGGTCTTATTTACTATTAGAAAGGTCGCAAAAGCGGGAGGTTGTAAGTTGAGTGGTCGTAAGTCGGGGGTCTGCTGTATTACACTTTTTACTGCAAATATGGTTATACTGCCCTAGATATAGAATATAACATACCCTTCAAAGGTAAATACAAATTAGAAAAAGTAAATAGGCTTTCTTTAGACAAAGAAAAAAATGCACACATCTCAAACATACAGTAGCTTAATGAATTTTGTATGAGTTTCTATAAATATAAGCAGGACATTGATTTAAATTTCTATGGTTTTTTATTAAATAATTAAAAAAATTAAAAATGAGGTCTGCATAACAAGACTACAAATTATGCAAATCAAAAACAATTTCAGACCTCATATATAAAATTCTAAAATAAAAAGTAAATACTCACACTTCCAGCTGAAAAAGTAAACATAGGCAAAAATATAATAGCCAGCTTTGTGTCTGGATGTTGAGTGCAGACATATCCCAGAATAGCCATAATAGCTCCAGACTGAAAGTAAATCAAAATCACAATCATTCAAACATCTTTGCTTCATAGAGATGCACCACTATAAATACTCCCTAAGTCACAAGTCTAACAAAAGAAGTGACACTTTTTTATTTTTTGGCGAGATATGACAGACCAGTGATTATTGGAAAATCAATTCATTTGTGACACGTTGTACACTTTCCTAACTTGTTTCTCTTCACATATTAGCTACATCTTAATCTTATAAATGCTACATTTAGAAAAATGCAAATTATGTGCAAGCACATGC
The DNA here is from genome assembly GCA_036926305.1 of Uropetala carovei. Classification (NCBI taxonomy): domain Eukaryota; kingdom Metazoa; phylum Arthropoda; class Insecta; order Odonata; family Petaluridae; genus Uropetala; species Uropetala carovei. Next base: position 4,430,042 of record JAXCHB010000068.1, read on the forward strand.
GATATATTAATTAGACTCAGTAAGTCAGAAACTAAGATTAATATGCTGCAATGCAGTAACTATGTTATCTATAAACAATATATCACCATGCTTAATTATGTCTTCACAGTTCCAATGGCAGATTGTAGGCAAAGGCATTACATTTTTTACAGTTCACATAGATTAGATATAGCAATTCTTCATTATGCATTTGCAGTCCAAGGTTGATATATTTTGACAGTTCAAATGATCAATCCAACATCCTCCAAATAATTGTTTTTGCCAACTTTGAGTTAACAAGGTTATATGGCAAATAAAACTTGGAATATAAGATAAATTGTAATTTAATGATTTTAATAAAACAATTTAATATTTAACCTACAAAAACTGTGGTTATCATAGATTTATGTGGTTGCTGCAGAAATCACTACATAAAAGCACAAATGAGGCAGATGAGTTTTTTTTTAACCCGGGTGATCACACACACATGGGGAATCCCCGCACTCTTTTAATTTTTTCAAATATTTTGCCATCCAGCGGTAGGGTAAGCTAGACACTTCATCTACCTTCCTGTTTACGTCCATAAAATTATTTGACATCGCACCAATGACGAATTCGCATGTGTTTGTGTAAGTGGTCTTATTGTTATCTTTGCGGTCAATTCCCCGTTGTGCGTGTTACCACGTAATCAAATTTTGGTAGATTTCTACGAATTTTTGAGTGATTTATTTGTTCAATTTTGATGTGGTTTACAAGTTTATTATTACCCTTTTAATTTATTTTATGCCGTTTCCCTTTAAAATCAACATGGATGAAACCAAAATACAGCGCATTTTGGCACTTATTGCTCTAAAAGAAAGAACCCCAAAACCAAGACAAGATGTAATCGTTAAGAAAAACTGATCAATAGATAGCATACAACATTTACTTGTTCCTCATGCTCTCAAAAAACAAATTTTGAAGAAGAAACTGAATAAGTAAATGAAAAGTTTTGTATTTCAATATTCCTGTTTATACTCCTGTTTTTTAACCATAGTAATTTTTAATCATATTCATTCTTTATAAAATATATAATTACGAGTTTTTTCAAAAACATGTTTGAACAAATGCAATTTTTGCATTAATAAATTTAAAAAAGCAAGTTTTTAGTAATTGGTCTTTTCCCTAATGTGCGTGCCATGGTGTTATAAAAGGTAGCGCGTATTCTGACAGGTTAAGATAAAACTCTCAACCATTATCCAGTTAACTCACAGCGCCAAGAGACAAGCTGCTGGCACTTGCAATGGACACTTTGTGAAGATAGCTGGCAAATGATGATATGACACCAGCACTCAAGTACAGGCCGAGGAATTGCTCTTTACCAAGGGATGCAACTGCACCTGTGAAAGAATTTTAGATAAGCTTTCGGTATGTTGCTTCGTGATAAATCAAAGTTACACATATAAAATAAAAAGATTTTAACATGAATGAATGAAAATAAAATCTCAAATTTTCTTCCTAAAAAAGCAATGAGAAAGTCCTTACAAATACAAAAATCTGTGCAACATTCACCTTGCCCACATAGTATAGTTTATGACACTATAACAAGATTAATATTAATTAAAATCCTTTATGCAATTTTTGAGTAAATTGACATTTTGTGAGAATTGAAAAGAATAAGCTACCCTCAACTGTTGTGTGATATGGTTAATTTCAAAAAGGCTTCTATTCCACAGTAAAATTGTATGATTTATTAAGATTCTCTTAAACCATTTAGTCTCAAGAGCCACACACACACGACATACTACATATGTATGTCAATAGTTTCAGTTCCATCAAATTTTAACAACCATAGGGTAAATAACGAAATGCAGTTTTACCTAACACAAATATTACTCGTAAGTCCACCCCACAGTTTTTCGTTAAAAATTTGGTCTTAAAAACTCAACCTATACTCCAGTATATATGGTAAATAGCATAGTTTATCCTTACAGAAGGTCAAATTTTAATATTTTACTGCAGATATGTTTTTAACATAGTATAAGGACAATTTTTAATGCCATGAATTGCAAAGCTTTGCCCATGTTAATGATTAATATAAGAAATAAAATGTCACATACCACCAAAAATTATGCATTTTAATAAAGCAAACAAAGAAAAATCATACAAATAGAATTTAGATCTTTGGAAATTTTACTTGTGCAATTTCCTTACCAGAAGAAAAGCTGTGAAGAACAAACATATTTGCCATTAAATGTATAGCTGAGTAATGACTGAATGTGGAAAAAACCATAGGCCAGCATAAGACTCCTAGAAATAAGAAATCTAAAATAGATCAATTAATTCAAGAGGACAGCATTAATATTACGAAAAAATAACTCGGATCGACTACATTTTTAGCATGCAGACAAGATTTGTTGATAGGGACCTAAATAAACACCTCACAAAGGAATCATTGAAAAATCTAATTTACGATAAATCTTACTAAGATGGTACGTAGTAAAAAATTTGATCTAGCACACACTATTATTTTATTTTAGCATTATCCAGGCTTTTAGAAAAGAATCCATACAGACTAGAACCTTTGGATAAGTGGGCATACCACAAAATGAATTTAGCTCTTTCATTAGAATCAAACAAAATAAGTGGTTATAACAGAGTATTGAGAAGGAAAGAATTCTAGATGTTTTTTAACAAAAACACTGCTGAGCACAGTTTGACTTTTTATTACCTATTTGATATTTAAAATGTATTTAAACAACGTCTATTGTAGCTTAAACTAATTTGTTATGCACCTGAAATGCCAATTTTACTTTAAATTATAAACTTCTGTTAAATTCATAATATTAGCTTAATATAAATTCACAACAGCACCACATTATAGTTGATTTGAGCACACTTGGGTATTATCTGAATTTAATGTGTTAAGAAAAAAGAAGTTTAACTAAGTGGTTCCAGAGAGATATGAAGGTAGGTGAAGAACTCCCAAAGATGAAGGGGAGTTTCAATGGGAATACATAACAATATTGAATAAGTATCCATTGAGGTAACTGTGATGGCAATCTTTTCAAATGACATGGAACTGATGAGTTCAGTATTACTCAAATTAAAATCCTTACAACTTGAATTGAAAAACAAACACTTTAGATATACGGCCATTCTATGGAAATATAATTTAAACCAAATAACTGTATAAGAACAAAAACTGAAAATGAAAGCCTGAAATTGCTAATGAGCATTTTAAAAAACTATACTTATTGTTAGACAGGTTGATATAATAATGTTTCATGGCTCAAATCTTGTTATGTACAACACAGAAGTATAACAGGAAACCCTGAATAGAAAAAAATCACATAATAAGCATTTCAAAAATCTTTACAATGATTTTTATGCAATTATTCTGTGAAAATATTTTACATTAATATGTTTTAGTTGGTCAAAACAGCAAATAAATTATAACAAAAACTTGTCTGTGAAAAATCGAAAAAAAATATATATAAAGTAAACTTACTGCTGCAAGGGTTGGAGCAAAAGTACTTCACCATAGATGCTTGAAATTGTGGGACCCTCCAAGCAAGAAAAACCAAACAGTTTACGAAGCAAATTGGATAGAACAATTTCTGTCCTTCAGATAATCCATTCCACCAAATATTTACTTCTCGTCGCCAACTTCCCTAGTTTGTAATCCAAATGATAAATTAATTTATGGTACATATCTCTGTCGTATACAAATGCTGTATTCACTTCAAATAAAACAAAAAATATTATCAAGTCATATGGCTACTAACTTCAACAAATGAATGACTTCTAAAATATATGCCCAAAACGATTTTCCTTAAAGTTTAAATTAATCTTAATGAATTCAAATACTGACAATAACAATAAACAATTATATTTAATTTGTAGTATGATGTAACATAACTAAGGTGTACACAATTTTGTAAATGTTACCGTTTACGACACACGAGATTTTCATAGCAGATATTATTTTGCATACCTGCTTTATAGAGCCATATATCTTCTCTTCTACCCATCCAAAAGGCTTTTTAACCATTCTTATGGCCCTTGTTCGCATGTTTTCGTATTGCCATACGGCAGCACCAATAAAACTGGCAGAACTGAACTAAATGAGACGAATATTTATTTTTCGTAAAAAATAAGTATACTTGAATTTTTAATGAAGATAAGGTAATACTTACGGCAATTGTAAACCCAAGGGGCTTCCACAACGAACTAGATGAGACCGGGCCATACTCAGTCGCCGATTTAAATGGATGTAATGCGTTATTTAGCTTAGAGGGTGGCTTCCTAAATGCTAACTTGACACTAGATTTTGTAAATTCTCTGGTTGTTAGTCGGGGCGCTATTATACGATGTCCGAACCACATTTTTTGAAGTACGTGTCGGCTAAAGAACATAACAATACATTGCTTTCTTTAAGACATTAAAAGTTGATTTATTTAACTACAAAATAAAAGTAACCTACCTTAACATGCTTAAATCTGTAACGATTGCATAAATGAAGTTTAAAACATTGTCTTATAAAATTACATTAACAGCCCTTTCAAAATACGGGTAACATTACAAATTTGGAAAAATAATTAATATCTTAACATGGTAAAATTTTTTAAAAGTATTTCATCATAACTACAAAAATGTCAATCTCTTGGGCATTACACAAAATATCATCACCAGTAAATTCACAATTAAAATTAATTTCTACAGTCATTTGTCACATTCGCATGTTTACTTTTTGAACGGATATTTTTGTCAACTATTTAAATTGCAAACTTTATTGTTGTACTAGATCTAATGCAACCAATAATACCTAAAATCTTAAATATGGTGTCCTTTAGACCTAAATAGCGGAAGAGCCTAGTTATTTGCCATAGATGCGCTATAATTAAAGTGACCAGATTTTCTAATGTCAAATCAGTACATTTTTTATATTCATGAAAGAAAACTACCAGATTTTCTAGATGGAAAATCAGTACATTTTTTAATATTTCTTATATTCATGAAAGAAAACTACATTTCAACATAATACTTCATATATATTGAAATTTTATACAGTATACATAGGTATATAACATTATTGTTATATATATTGGATACTCTTGCTGAAGTCGATCAGAAAATTTGTTTTTTCTTCTATTTATGGCAGGATCTTTAAATATAATTAAATAATAATATTAATAATCTATTCTAAGAATAATGTTACTTTACTAAACAACATTAAAATATTATACTACTCACATGACATACACAACCATAATTACTATTGTCTGGATGACATTACTTTGGAATTGAGACTTATAGTTGTAGAGAATGGGTGGGGGTTTGGAAGGAAAGACTGAAAAACTCCCCTCCCTCACAGCCAATCATAGGTGGAGGGGAGGTAATGTTTGCTAGGGGGAACTACACAGCGTTGCTGCAAGTCCTCTTTACACCTCCTGGCAACATCGCACCCGAGCCACCTCAACCGTCAATCCCACATTAAATGAACTAAATAATTATAGATTTTTTCTTCTTTTACAATCAGTACAACTTTATAATTCAGTACATATTTGAAATCAGTGCACAATCTCTAAAATCAGTACATCTGGTCACTTTAGCTATAATTAAAGTGACCAGATTTTCTAGATGTAAAATCAGTACATTTTTTAAATTTCTTATATTCATGACAGAAAACTACATTTCAATATAATACTTTATATATTGAAATTTTATACAGTATACATAGGTATATAACACTATTGTTATATATATATATATATATATCGGATACTCTTGCTGAAGTCGATCAGAAAATGTTTTTTCTTCTATTTATGGCAGGATCTTTAAATATAATTAAATAAGAATGTTAATAATCTATTCTGAGAATAATGTTACTTTACTAAACAGCATTAAAATATTATACTACTCACATGACATACACAACCATAATTACTATTGTCTGGACGACATTACTTTGGAATTGAGACTTAGTTGTAGAGAAGGGGTGGGGGTTTGGAAGGAAAGACTGAAAAACTCCCCTCCCTCACAGCCAATCATAGGTGGAGGGCAGGTAATGTTTGCTAGGGGGAACTACTCAGCGTTGCCAAAAGTCCTCTTTACACATCCTGGCAACATCACACCCGAGCCACCTCAACCGTCAATCCGACAGTCAATGAACTAAATATAGATTTTTTCTTCTTTTAAAATCAATACAACTTTAAAATTCAGTACATATTTGAAATCAGTACACAGTCTCTAAAATCAGTACGTCTGGTCACTTTAGCTATAATGCAACTCAAATTATTGAAAGTATCATTATTTAAACAAGTTGATACTGCCAGATTTTAAAATTACTTGTTAAACATATTTTTGGCTTTGGTCTGTTATTAGTCGTCCAATAGCAAAACATACGCCTTTTTAAACGATTTAACAATTAAAGCAACAACAATATTATTTATTATATCTCGTTTGATTGTTGCTAACCCATGACTGATTGGCCGGTCTCGATGGGTCTCGACATTTACAAACCCAATCTCCGGACAACGTGGAGGGTTTCTTTGGTTCCGGGCGAGGCGCCCGGAGACGACTACCCATTAAAACAAAGCGAGCCGAAGGCTCGTCAATATATCCTCTCAATTTGCGGCGCAACAGTCAAGAGGATATAACATTGAATAAAAACACGTTTCTAATAGCGATGATGTATTTTTGTCTTGGATGACTAATAACAGACCTGTTCCAAATTTTTTAAATGTATGTACCTAAAGTAAGACCAAGCGATAAATGTTGCAAATCCATTTGTAATCTAGGTCTTATTTAGCTGTTACTAAAATACTTCACATCTAGTTAAATTAAAATAGGGCGCGATAATCTGCGGCTCTTTAAGGGCTTTCATGAGGCTCATTCAGGCTCATTAAACCCTATGTTTTTACATCTATTCAACAATGCTTTGTTGAAAAATACATAACTACTATTCTTGCCAAAAAGTTTGGGGCGTACAACTGTAAACGTACGTTTACACTGTAGACTAAAATCTAGCTAGATTTCACTGAGATCAATCTATCATTGCGTTTACACTACGACAAAATTTGCCCTAGCTAGAGCATTGCTAGGGCAAATCTACCGAGACTTCTCTAGTGCTCGTTTACACTAGAGAGTATTTTTTATATATAGAGAACTCTATCTAGAGCAGTTTAGTGTTCGTGTCGAAGTGTAGAATTGTGTTGACAAAATTGTTCCAACATGTCGCAAAAAATTCGTTTAGCTGCTGCGGCTGTTATTGTGGTAATTAAAATTAAAAAAAGGAATAAAAAAAGAATGTGGGTTAAAAATTGGATATCAAGAAGAGATGAAGGCGCTCATGAAAATTATTGAAAGAATTGCTTTCTGAAGACAGAGCTTCTTATCAAAATTTTTTACGTGTCTCGTGAAGACTACGAATATTTATTGGAGAAGGTTTCTCCTCACATAAAGAAAGAAGATACTCATCTCAGGTAAGCAATTTCCCCTTCGGAGAGGCTTACTCAAACCTGTATGTAGGTTTTTCTTAAACTTACAACAAATTTAAAAAATGGATACTGAATTATTCACTCGTACTGCGGCTGTTCCTATGTAGACCTTATTTCTTAATTCGAAAAAGTTGCTCTTCTTAATTAGTCGGAAGAGGCCTGATTTAACATCTCAAGTAGGCAATTTGAAGTTTAAAAAAAATGTATAACCTGTATTATATGCCTTTTCCAAGAATGGGCGATTTCCCATTGAAATGCCTTCCAAAAAAGAAGGAAGAGGTTTGGGCATGTCTTGTTATGGACTCATCACTAGGGGTCTTTTTGTTCAGGTTATAGTTCCCACCAAACTCATTAAAAAGAGACTTTTCATGCAGCGTGGTATCAAAATACAAAATGTGCAGTTTTTAGTAGAGATGCACCGAAGTTCGGCATTCGGCCGAATATCTACTGTCTTCTATTCGGCTTCTGCTTCTCCCTTGGTGTGTTTAAGGTTGAATAACCAAATATTATCCAAATACAAAATTATTTCTATATTTTTACTTTTTTTAATGAAGGGAAGAATATGGAATATATATTATTATTTAACAATATACAAGGCTTTTATAAAGTGCTTGTGCAATTTTAAACCTTAAAAACTTTGGTTAAAGACTAGGGTTGCCTACTTTAAGACCTGAAGATTTTCATCTGAAACCTGGAGACCTCGGAGGAAACCCTGTTTTTTGCTTATCACAGGTTTTCTGTTATTCACGAATTGCCTAATTAAAAAGTATCGTAAACTAAAGCAATACAAACTAAAAACATAGAGCAAACGTGAAGGCAATCACAATCACAAGTATAAGATGCTTTATTCATACACTTCAGTTGTGTGTGCAGAAAGCAATTCTAGCACAGCATAACGTAGTCGAGTTACTGACTGTAACCTGAAAGGTTGTGGGATACCGTCATCATCCTCCCCTTGAAAAAGACAAACTATGTAAGATACAAGAGAAGTTGCAATTCCCCATCATGAGCTTAAACAAGATGTTCAAACCAGATGAAATAGCAGTTACTAGGTGTTAAAAAAGCTGCAAAAGAAAGCCATCTTCCTGTACTTTGTAAATAACAATGTCAACATATTCAAACCACCAATGCAGAGAAAAAAGTTCATTTGCTGGGGCCTGTTGAAGAAGCTACAAAGCTGATGTACCTTGAGAGTGCAAGTAGTTCTCAGTCGATACTTAAAAAGTCTTTTATCATTTTACTCCAGGAAAGATACTGACATTGATATACATGCCGTGAAGGCTGAGATGCAGAATGAAATCCAGAGATGATTTTATTATCTTGAAAATGAAATGCATTGCACCATTCCCACTTTTCTAGATCCTAGGTTAAAGAACAGAATTTTCACAGACGATAGAGTGAAGGAGACAGGCAGACAAACAACTTTATTAGGGCGAAATTGAGACTATATAGTCCCTTCTTACATTTAACCCTGCGTCAACAATTACAAAGGAGAATAAAAAATAATTTCACAGAAAAGAAACTGAAAACAAAAAAAAATTGAAAAACCTTCCAAGGAAAATAGCAAATTACAAATTCGGAAGACTTCTAAAAAAAGACCCAAGTAATTGTGGTAAAAACCTAGGAAAGACCTGACTTGGCCATCCTAGTAAAAGACCACGCAGGAAAACACCCATGAAGGGAAGGGGGGTGGGAAAACATGCAAAAACCCTAATTACATAAAAGATCAATAGTGGAATTACAATAATACATACAAGTTTAAAAAGATAAGATTTACAAAATATATTTTAAAGTTATGAAAAATGAACAAGATAATTAATAAAATAAAACGAAATTGAATGAAAGCATACATATTTAGCAGAAGAGGGGGAGGAAAAGAGAGAGTGAGGGGAGAGTGGGAGAGGGGTACATACAGACAGTATTGTATATAAAAATAAAAATTTTAATGTGAGTGACATAATGCATGGATATGGCAGTGAAGAATATCATCTGTCTAAATAAAACTAATTACAATAATTGAAAACTTTTGATGACCTGGCAAGGAAGATGAGGAGTGGTTCAAGGTGTAAAGTGTGAGAGGAAATATTTGTAGTACAATTGTTTGAAAGTGTATAGAGATAAAGAGTTTTTTATTCCCGTTAGAAGGCCATTCCAGAGTTTGCACACAGTGACGGTAAAGGATTTATTGTAAATTTCTGTTCTATGGAGTGGGGTCAGAAGTTTATCACATCCTCTGGTGTTGCATTGATGAACTGTATTAATGGTAACGAACTCAGTAGATATATAATAAGGGATTTTTATTTTTAAGGATTTGATACAATAGGGAATGGAAATGAAGGTTTCTTCGGGATTCAAGTTTGAGCCATGAGAATCTATGGAAGTATTCTGTAATATGATCAGATTTTTTATGATTAAACATAAATCTGATGAAGGCATTATGAGAACGCTGTAGCTTAATGGCGAGATCCTTTGATAAGTCCTGGTAAACTATATCGCAATAGTCAATGTGAGGAAGAATTATAGAAATTACAAGCTGTCTTTTTATTGAAGAGGGAAGAATGTTTGTGAGAGGCCTTAAAGTGGGCAAGGAAGAGTTTACCATCTTGCAGACTTCTATAATATGATTATTCCAGGTGAGCATTTCATTTATTAGAATACCGAGATTTTTTGTGAATTTGCAGTAGGGTAAGACTGTGCCATTCAGATATAGAGGAGCTAATTCCATGGGATTTATCGAAGTTAGCAGTTTTGGATAACCAATTAAAATGGCTTGTAATTTTGATAGGTTTATGCTGAGAAAGATATCGTCACTCCATTCTTGAAGGTGAGCGAGATCGCGATTTATATTCGCTAATGCATGAGATAAATTATTTGGTTTGGTGCCTAAGTAGATTTGGAGGTCGTCTGCATACAAATGTTTGTAATGAATTAGCCTTTGAGAGCAATCATTAATGAATATAGAGAAAAGGAGAGGACCTAAAATTGAACCCTGCGGAACACCTTGATTGGTTCTCAGCCAAAAAGATTCATTTGAGATTACTTGTTTGTAACGGTCACTAAGGTATGAGGAAAACCATTTTATTGCTGGTGTGGAGAATCACATGCAGTGGAGTTTCGCTAAGAGTATGTCTTTGCCTACTGTGTCAAAAGCTTTGCTGAAATATAGCAACACTAGTGCAGTCAGTTTTCTACCATCCATATGTCTGCTTATGTCATCTGTGATTTTAATTAGTGTGGAGGTGGTGCTATGTGACTTCTAAAATCCTGATTGAAAGGACTCGAGAAGTTGATTTGCATTGAGGAAATCTGTTACTTGTTTATGTGCAAGTCTGTCTAAAGCTTTAGATAAGGTAGGAAAAAAGCAAATTGGTCTATACTCATTATTATCTATGGAGAGAGATTTCTTAAGGATTGGACGTATTAGTGCAAGTTTCCAATGTGATGGGAATTTTCCCTCGAGTAGGGAGTGGTTAAAAATATTAGTAAGTACTGGCAGGTTAAGACACATTAACTTGTTAATTATGATGATAGAAATTCCATTGGCACCCTGTGCATTAGATTTGATTCTGCGTAGCAAGAATTGGTAGCAAAGATATTAGAATTAAAAGGGACAAAAGAGTATCTAGTATTATTATGTCAGTTTATGGGATTGTCTCAACAAAATTGTGCATCCATCAGTAACAACCAAACCGCTAAGTTTGTCTGGAGTTAAACAGGAGATTATTTAATACCTTGGTGAGGCACTATTAGAAAAAAAAAGGGGTCCGATAACTTGGTTGCAAAGAAGAAAGTAGCAGTATCCCACATTGGCTAAGCTTGCACAGAAATATCTTGCCCCTCCTACAACCTCTGTCGAAAGTGAGCGAATTTTTAGCATTCCAGGTGTTCAATACAGTGACCACAGAAGCAATTTGGTGGAAGACATTCAGAGAAATTATTGTTTTTGCACCAAAAAATAAAACTTTTAAAAGTTGACTATTGCCACTGGCAGCAAAAAATGTAATAATAAATAAATAAAAAGATTAGTTGACAAAATCTGTTTTATTTTGGTGATTTAAAAATTAATGCTATGATAGTGTTATTCAGCCTCAGCCGAATGTTGACTTTAATATTTAGGCATTCGGCTAAAAACCATATTAGGTGCATCACTAGTTTTTATCAATCTTCTTGCAATGAGATCTACATTTTCAAGTGAAATTCTTGTATAAAATATGCACCCTGATTTTCAAGTCTGAAAAAAGGAGAGCAAGATATTTAAGTAAAATATCTTCAGTAACCAAAGTGCAAAAATTATCTGAGTCCCAATTACCTGGATCAAATTTTAAATTGCTGGATCTTTCTTTATATCAGCAATAAATTCTTCCTCATCAAAGGATGACACTGTCTGGGTATTGTCACCCTGACAACAAAATTAAATAATACTGCCTATTCTGATGGCAACAATGACTCAGCCAGATGCATTAGAAAAAGTAATAAATGTGACTTGCAAAATTTTATATTGTCTACAGCCATTCAAAACAACTTTGCTTATCTTGGCAGCATTGCATTACTGATGCAGATTAATGCAAAACTGGTCAAGATTTAGTAGGGAAATATGATTTTGGCATTTCAAAAATATTGGACGAAACATAACTACTTAACTCTTATTTTTGTTTCTGTTTTTGGGAAGGAACATGAAAGTTCAGTTCACGTATTTTAAAATAAAATTTCAAAGTACATGTACCTCCTTTTATTGTAAATATATGTTTTTATTTTTGTCCAATTATTTGGATTCCTGATTAACCAAATCACAGGTGGTCTCAATTAGTCCGGATAACACTGTATTGGTTTTTTGCGCATATAATTATGAAACTTTTCAATTGGAGCAAAAAAATTAAAAGGCACAATAGCTTGCAATCTCTTAGCACAATCACAAATGATTCATTTAGGTTCATTAGCAGATTCACAATAAGGAACATGTAAGCAATATCCCAGGGGCGGCAAGATTTCTGGGCAGCAATAAAACAGGATTTCAGGGCAGGCCTGAAAAATTAATATTACAAGACTTTTGATGAATTAGACTATTATGATCAGCAGACAGATGGATGGACAGACAAACCAAATACAAGAGTGATTCTTTTAGAAAAGCAACTAAGATATGCTTGCTAAAGTAAGAGGTGGATGGATGTTTTCTTAAAAATTTCAGTGTTCTGGTTTGCCTCCCCATTTGGGGAAAGGCCAACCTACACTAGGGCTGGAAAATGATTTTTGTCTTAAGTACCAAGAAAGTAATGTAAATCATCTGAATTTTTTTCGCATGCCACTAGTTTACTCCTCGAAGAAACCATATTTTATACAGAAAATACAACCTTACGCATGCCACGTATCCCTGACCTACACCATTGGAACATAGATCCTCACTAGACCTTCTCATCCATGAAAACTTCACTCCTCTAGCTTCAGTAATTAGGCTACAATACTACCATTTCAAAGTTTTGAATTTTTTGACTTTGAAGTCACCTAGCGGAAAATCTATGAACTATCAGGAAAGTATGATTGGTGGAAAGTTCATAAGAGCTATCATATCCGAAAAGAATTTACCAAATATCTCTGAAAATAAAAAAAGTTGAGTGTCTAGAGACAAACGGACAAATAAATCATATTAGCATGTTTTTTTCTGTTAAGAAAACATGCTAAAAAGCAGCAAAAAAGGGGGCATAAAAATAAATTGGCCTAGGGGGAGAAAATTTCCAAATCCACCACTTTTCATGTTTGAATAAAAGCAATAGCAATGACACTTATTAAAAATAGATTTTTCATATTGAAAAGCTTTTTCCATATCAAATTCAAATAAACGACCTTGGTAGAGGGGCGGTTAGCATGTCTAACTCCCACTACAAGGGTCACGGATTCGAATCCTGCCGAGGGCATGGTCATTTGTGCTTGTCATAGAAAATGTATTACAACACATGTAATTGGGGAAACCTGTTTGTGTTAAATAAATGATTATTATTATTAAAAATTAAATGTTGACACAACTGATAAATTTTAATACTCTAAAAGTTGATTGACTATAATGATGTTGACACACATGATAATGACAACAATAGGGAACAAATAAATTTAAAATTTTGTAAAATGGCTATGTCAGCACATCACAGCTGATCTAATTAGATATTCAATTAATTTAATAATAGCTGCCTGTATAGCTCCGAAATCGGAGTTCTGTTGGAGTGTTATGGTAAGAAGGCCCTTCACTGCCTGACACCTGCTGCCCTGCGGTGTCGCCCTGCGCACTGAGGCTCAAAGCCCTATTCCTGCGTGACCCCCTCACGCCCGGCACATCTCCTTCTCCTCCACTTTCCCTCAAGCGTGGCTGAATGAAAGTGGAGGGGAAGCTTTGCTTTGGGTTGTGACGGAAATGACCTTCCCTTACTCAATTAATATATATGTTGATTTTTCTCTTCTGATGTTAGCATACACCAGTTCAGCACAACCTCATTAAAAATAGTCAAACATCGATTTAGTGCCACCATCTGTTCAAAACTGACATGGGCCCTAAAGCGGGGTTGGCGCTAAATCAAGAAACCCTCATGAACTAGGTACTGAATATAAAATTTTCAAATAAGAATCATTTTATAGGAAAAATATCAAAGAATTATATGTTTTGGTTGTCTAGAAAAAAGAAGAGAAAAAAAAACATATTGTTACAAAGCAGCAGGGTCGCGTTTTGCATAAGGCAAAATAGGTACATGCCTAGGGCCTGTAAATTGAAGGGGCCCAGAGTACCCGAATAAAATTACCAAAAAGTTTAATAGGTACCTAGAGCACTCCACAAATATTCTTTTAATTATATTTTTTGGCTGACATAAATTTTTACAGCCCACCTTGACAAAAATATTTAGACAGTCTATCTATGGTCGTAAGCAGGGGCAGACTGACCATAAGGTATACTGGGTGAAGCTGGTGGGCCAGTGCCCCTTGTGTGCCAATCAGCTGCCGATGTGAAACCTGACTTATGATGTGGCGGTAAACAGCCGACCCAGTTTATCCAACAGAAGTGGAACTGCATTAAGTGAAATATTTACCCTTTTCAAAATTGCTTAAAAATGAACCCGTATTAATTCAGTAATATGTGTATCAGACACTCCTGTTTATACTGTAGATCCATAACTTGTTTACAAGTTCGTGTTTATGAGTTTGCTGTTTAAGAGATATCTGATTACCTTTTCGATGTTTTGCACCACACGCATAATTTCTGACAGCCAATCCTACTCAATGCTTGTGATGAAACAAACAAAGTATGTCTCACATTTCGCAAAGATTATTCTGCCAGTTGCATAATGGCTTAGCAACTATAGCTATTTACCTGTGTTATATTAAAAAAAATTTTTTTTCCAGATTTATCTCCTCATATTTAAAATATGGCTCCCTATAAGAAATGAAAAAAGAAAAAGAAAGGAAGAAAGTGAGCGTTTAGAAAACAAGTTAGGAAGGTGTACAACGTATCACAAATGGGCACGTTTCGTGCAATGGAGTATTAGAAAAAAATTATATACCTGTACGTAAGGGAAATAGCGTTTTAAAGTTCTTTTCTTCATCATAAATAATCCATTTTCTTCCTATTTTAAAATATTGTATGCACACGTAAGGAAATTAAACGTTTGTTTGTGAGATTGTTTATGTTAGCAACAATCAGCAACAATGAAGAAGTAACCATGCAAGAAATTTTCTGTTCAACTCGATTTAAGACTTTCTTGTTCGATTTTATGGATAACGGCTACTCCTACGATAAAAATTTATAGGGAAAGAAATACTCTTCTTTACCAGTTCTACAACTTTTATTTGAAGAATATTTTACGAAATATGACAAAAATTTCATTTTTTGTCACCAGTAAAGTGGAACCCCTGATTGGCATATGTGATTAATTTTTGCGATTTTCTTATTATATTTGATAGTAAGTCCTTAATATCAAATTTCATGAAAATCCGTTCAGTAGAAGCCGAGAACGAACATGCGGACGGACCGACCGACGATAATAGGAGCTCACGCTGTAAGCGAAACGCGCCTAAAAATGAAAACATCTTTGACATCCTTTTTAATAACAGAAAAGGTGAATTCTGAAGAACCTAAAGATGAGGAATTTTTTGGAAATATTCAACCACAATCCGGCGAAGAAATGTCTCAATCTCCATCATTGACCCAAGGCAGTTCTAATGTAAATATTCGATCTCATTGCGCACATGAGATCTCTCTATCGCAGCCACTGACCCAATCTAATGAAAATATTCCACCTCAATATGACGATGTTTTATCTCACTCACCGACACAGGAAAGCTCAAATGGAAAACTTCAACCTCAATCTGACGATGTTATTGTCACTATATGCATTGCTAAAAATGTTTCCGTAGAGTTAGCAACACAACAACCTAATGATATTAATTCTTTGTCAAATGACATTGTGCTATGGCCTGCAACAATAACTTCATCAAGCCAAGATTATTATATTAAAATTAGACCAGAGCAAGTTTACAAAATCCTGGAGTCCTCGAAAATTGAACTCAAGGAAGGGTCAAGGACAATAAGTAGGTGTCTAAATGCAAGCACGTTCACAAGAATTAATAAAAATGGAGAGAAATATCAACGAGATTAGTTAGTGTAAATACAAACTAACAAGAAGGCATACTGCTATATCTGTAAATTATTTTCCAAGCAAAAAACAAAATTGGCTCAAGGGACTAGTGATTGGAAAAATATCAGAACATGAGAACTCTTCGGACCATATGTCGTCTATACGTACTTTTATTTCTAGAACGAAAACTATTGGTCACATTAATACAACTCTTACAAAAGCACTCAAAAGTGAACGTCAGTACTGTAGAGAAGTTTTGAAATGTGTTATAGCAACAATTAAATATTTGTCTTCTCATGCACTTGCTTTTTGTGAAAAAAATCAAAAATTCTATGAAGAGCACAGTAGAAATTATATCAGTGCTTTGGAGTATTTGCGACGAATTTATTGCTCTAATTGGTGACAAAATAAGAAATGACATAGTAAAAGAATTGCAAGGACCAAAATTTTTTTTCAATAATCATCGATTCTACACAGGATATCAGCCACATATTGACCAGTTGACAGTATTAGTTAGGTATGTTCTGCATGGTAAAGCAAATGAACATTTCCTATCTTTCATACCGATAACCTCACACACCGTAAAAAATTTGGAGAACGTAGTGTTGGAATATCTGCAAAAACTTAATATCAGCATTAAGGATTGTTGAGGCCAAAGCTACGACAATGCTTCAAACATGTCTGACCCATACAATGGGCTCCAAAGTCTTATTAAGGAACACAGTCCTTCAGCAGAATTTATTCCATGTGCAAGAAATTCCTTAAATTTAGTCAGCAATGCTGCTGCTGAGAGTTGTGTAGAAGTTGTGGTTCAAGAAATTTACATTTTTTCTGCATTAACTCATTGTTGGAATGTTTTGAAAAGTTGTTTCGGGAATAAAAATTTAACTATAAAACCACTATCTAGTACTAGATGGTCCACACAAGCTGTTGCAATTAAGGCATTAAAAGAAAATTACGGTAAGGTTAAAGAAGCTTTGAAAATGTTTTCATCAAATCATTTGGAGAAGCCAATAGGTGAATATGAATTTGTATTGTTAATGTGCACATGGGATAAGATTTTAAGTAGAATGAATGTCGTCCACAAATCTCTGCAATCATCTCGTTATCAATATATTATCATTATATAATAATAGTTTAATTGGTTTCATTCAAAATATCTGTGATAACTTTGATGATTTTGAGAACAAGACCAAAAAAAATTTATCCATGAAGAAGTGTAAAAGTGAAAAAAATCTGATGTGGCCAACACATGACTTTCTCCATATTTGGGGTATAGATATTTAAATTATTATGAATAGCATTATGAGTCAAAATTATTATTTCATATTGTAAAAGAATGCAGTCGTCCTCATTGCCGTAAATTATATTTTGAATATGTTTACAGAATTCACCGCTACATGGTGGTGGCGCTGCATACTGGAAATTACGAATAAGTTAAATATCTCCTAAATGGATGGTTCTACGAAAATTTGTTTCAAACAAAACATGGAAGAAATATTATTCTCTACAACTTTGTTCCTCACGAAGATTACCAATAACGAAATTTTAAAGATATTTGACAGAACCAAAAAACCCGATTATTTATAAATAATTCCTAAACAATAACTGTTATGGAAAATTGTTTGAAATAAAAGATGTAGGAAATTATATTTTCTACATTTATTGTAATAGTCAATGTATACAATAATGACGTATTATCGGAGAAATATCGCGAAAACCGAATCAGGTTTCGAATAAACCTCGACTTCCGGTTAACCAGTATTGTCCAAAAACTAATCAGTTCTCTGTGCTCATGCTAAAGTGTTATATATGAAATTTGGTATCAATATGACAAGTACTTTTTGAGTTAGACTGCCCACAATCACATCCATCCACACAGACACACAGGGGCGTATATAGGATTTTATTTCGTTCTCAGATCTCGAGTACTGTTTTTCCACCATTACCCACTGGTTTTTATCACCCCTTGGCACCCTAAAACTTCTACCCCACACTCTCAATTTCCTCTCAGGGCTCGGGCCCTCAAGCACTCAGTGTGTCGTTGAATGGTCATTTCTTCAGAACAGAATTGTTTACTTCCAATTTTTTTAGAGATATGGTAGCTTTCCTTTCTTTATTGGCTATATTTTATAATATTGAGCTTAGAATATTTAAGTACACTTAATATCACATTTAAGGATTACATGGCGATCAATTCCACTGAATTAAACTTTAATAATAATGCAAAAATATGAAACTTACATTGCATCTCCTATTCTATAAATTGTAGTAAATATGATAACCATTTACCCGGAAATAAATGGTAATCTAAATTTTATTCGTTGAATCGTACCCTTATGAAACTGCATAAGGGAAGAGACAGACAGTTGGCTGCCATTTTGAATCAAGCAGACACTAAAACCTTGTGTTGACTTTCTCCTTTGTGCCACCTACAATTTCATTGGAATCGGTTGATTGCGGGCATGCATAAAGGAGCAGACAGAAAATTGGCTGCCATTTTGAAACATGCAGACGGACATTAAAACCATTCATTAACCTTCTCCTTGGTACCTCCTACAATCATGCCAAATTTGGTCAGAATCAGTTGAGAAATGTGGGCGTGTATAAAGGAACAGACAGACAGAAAGACTTACTAAAATATAATGGTGGAGATAAAATATCTGGTACATATAAAATGAAGTCATGTAATCTTCAAAACAATTTCAACTTCATTTGGCACATGGTTCTCCAAGGAAAATAAATCAAGAATGTGCTGCTCATATCTTTTCTTTAATACTTCCTCAAAAAATAAATATACGAAACAGAAAGAGATATGAAAGAAGAACATCTCTGCACATTTGCTTTCTTCAATTTAAGGACAAGACCTGACATTATCTACATTCCCAGAAATATGTTCTTTTTTATAATTCATCATATCATCAGTACTCCAAAACTGACAAAATAATGGTAAGGGTAAAATAGATGCATCACATATTTTGAGAACTTTATAATTTCATTAATTCATTTAGAGAGCAGATTAAGGCAAAATACAGCAATTAGGCTTATAAAATGAAACTAAATATCCAATATGGATCCATCTTCTAAAACATTTTGTTCATGCTCATTCCCGAAGAAACATATGCATTATTTCCACCCCTGAGGCACATCATTGAAATACCTTTTATACAAATATTGAAAGGGTGAACATGTTGTATTTCACAGACTTAACTTTGAAAAAAACAAACGATAGTGCAACTGATATAACTTAAAACCTGTCAAGCATTGAAATAAAGATCTAATATCAAGATCAATACCCTCTAAATTAAAATCTTACTAATAAACTATGATTGAAAGGAAACAAACACTAGTGCAACTGATATAACTTAAAACCTGTCAAGCATTGAAATAGAGATCTAATATCAAGATCAATACCCTCTAAATTAAAATCTTACTAATAAACTATGATATTAATTACAAACAGATTGCATGAAATTCAAACATGCAAATCAATACAAAGAAAAATTTATTCCAATTCGGTTCAAAAACTTGTTCAAATTATCTTCAAAAGTCTTTCAGATTTCAAAAAGAAATTGATGTTCTGCCTAAGACAATACGGATTAAGGAATTAAAAAGAAAAGTCGTTTTAGAAGTAACAAAGTTAATCCATATTTTAAAAGTTGCAGCTGTAAAACTTAACATATATCAATCAAGAGAGACAGAACAGCAGTTTCATAACTAAACAGTATATGTATTACTTTGTGGAAATTAATATCAATACAAATAAAAATCTATGCTGTGACATGGGAGGAAAAAGAGGAATGTTATTTGAATTCTTAAATATTGTATCAAGAGTAATTTCAACACATGTGAAAAGCTAAGTTAACAATAAATAAATACGTATGACATGACAATTATTTGGTTAAAATCTAAAACAATGTGATCCTTTAAATGCCTCATAATACCTATACAAAATAAACAGAACTGTAAAAATATAAACGAAATCACTAAAAAGCTATATAAGTGTAATGAAAATATAACTAAACTTTGATGTGATGAAGGTGAAGATAATTGGTGGTTAGTTAACAGAATTTAAAGAACAATGTGAATGTACCCCATTTAATTCCAAACAGATTACGAGAAAAGGGCAACATCTGGTATTATAGCAGATTATCTTGTAAACACAACCAACTACATTTAACAGATGACAAACATCAATTAAACATTGAAAAGTACACAAACAAAATAATTAACAATGATCTTTGCCTTTTCCATGAGATTTTCTGGCAAAATCTCCTTCACTATCACCAACCCTTAGCCAGTTTTTTTAAATAAATTTTAGAAAACACTGAAATACTGCTTTTAGCAAAGTATATGATAAAAATTGGTCATGTGGTCACTGATTTGGGCTCATGACCCAGAATTTGCTTCAGCAACCTCACAATGTTTTCTTTCTTGCCATCCATAGCATTTTCACTACCTAAAAGATGGTTTAAAATAATATAGTTAATTGTTAAAATTCATATTATTTATGCAAATATGTACATACATTCACTATCACATATTTATACTATAATGAAAGTGTTACCAACCTATTAAATAGCAAGTAACAAAGAAATACCAACAAATAATGAGGATTATATCATTGTGAAACATTGATTCCCAAAATTGAGGGTCACAAACAGTTTTCAGGAGTTTAGGAAGATAAAATATTTTTGATTTTATCATAAATTTTATGTATAGATACATTTAGAATTAACATTAATGTCTGTAAAAATAAAAAATCCATACGTTGAAATTCATATTACATTTTATAGTTATAGATAGATGGATAGGGTAAAGTGGGTTGCAGGCTCAAATTTTGGGAACCATTGTTGTAAAGCAGTGGTGCAAAACCCGCGGCCCGCCACAGCGTTTTGTGTGGCCCGTGGCTGCTTACATAGACTTCTAAAATTTAAAAAAATTGACAGGCTTTTTTTATAGTTTGGGGGAACTAACCCAATTTGTATGGGATCATCCATAAATTATGTTACGCTCTAGGGAAGAGGGTGGGAGATTTCTTGTCTCGAGTCTCAGAAAATTTTCATTTGAGATTTTTTTAAATTGGATTTTTTTTGTATTTAAACCCCGAAGTGAGCCTCATGCCAGTATGATTCATACACACTGCACTGCAGAAATAACGTACCCCCTGACTGTCAGGTCGACTGATCCTTTTAATTAGGGCCAGCTCTAGGCGGTAAGCAAGGTAAGCAAGGCATCGGGGTGCCGAAAATTAAAAGGTGCTCAACAGATTGTCTGCGGTTCTCCCAATTTCCCTTAGAATCAATAAATTATGCAAGTGTTTAGTGAGTCTCCTTGTAAGTTTTATTTGTGAGAAATAAAGATACAAACATGTTGTAGGTTTCACTTGCGAGGTACACAGGTATAAATATATTCAATTACTTTCCGCCCATCCTGTACCTGTACTTGTACTGGCAATTGCATCTTTGTTTGGAAGTCACAGTCTTCCACTCCAAGATGCACTCTTTCACCTATTCGGTACACTTTCTGAAATTTACGCCACAGATTAGTTCTTCCTGAGAAAGGCAAAGAAATTTTGCAGAGAGAGAGATATCCAAATCGTGGTAGTTGCAAGTTGGTATCTGATTGTGAGAGGAGGATCGCTCCTACTGAATAAAATCTATCACGTCTCTCTTGAGAATTTTGTTTCTGCCCTCGGAGGTGAGGACAATCTTGAGTTCTGTAAGCATATTATGGAAACAAACAACTGATGTCAACTCCTACTCAAGAATGGGGAACATGTGGAATACTGGAATCTGGAGAAACCCCTCTATGACAGGGATGGCTAACCTTTCTGCATTAGGCTCCAAACCATCTGTAATATTACTCTACAAAAGTCGCATGTTGGCTATCCATACGATTTGGGATGTATGATTCTCCTGGACTGATCAGCGACTTACAAGGGGAGTGTCAGGTTAACGGGAATGGGATTTGTCTGAAAAATTGCGAGCTGGTAGAGCTAGACTTGGGAATCATGATTTACCCCCCTTTTGGGCGTAGACGGTCAATAGTTTAAACAATAAATGGATTTGTTTATTTAGACACCGTTTAAGTACCTTGTTCGTTTCGCTTGCTCACTAAGCACGTTTGGCCGTGAGGTTATAATTGGCACTACAAAGTCAGAGGTTCCTGGTTCGAATCCTGGTGACCTTTTTTTTTTGCGTTCATGTTATATTTATTTTTAAATATTGTATTTTTTCATATATTCTTTGTTTTTTTTACTTTTAACGTTTGTGTTATTTTTTGCAATTTTTTTCGTATATTCTTTATTAGAGTTACTATAATGTTTTAAAAGTTTCTCTCATTTTTTAAAATGCCTTTCTCGTCTTCTATTACTTTCTTAAAAGGGATTTCACAATGAACCCTCACAGTTTCCTGGATGATACATATCGTAGAAGCAGCTTACTTACTATAAAAGAGCTATGGGGCAAATTAAAAATATTAAATGGGTGAATACAGTAAAAGCAGTGCTCAAAATGGAAATTGTTACCAAGAGGAATGCTTGTATTGGTAGTAGAACAGAAATTTTTACGAAATGGAACGCTTGTTGTAAGGGATGGTATTTCTAAATGTATGAAAAAACAGAATGGTATCATCGGAGCAGCATTACAGTGCATTCTGGCTCATTCCGAGCACTGAGTAAAAGAGTATATCCTCTTTGCTTGAGGGCATGTTTGATACTAGGGAAAAATAAGTATCACATCACCATCAAAAATGAGTTGCTTTGGTATAAATACATTGGTGACAGTGATTTGACAGCAACTGAAGTTACCATCAAATCACTATCACATCACCGTCACCAATCACCTTGGTATAAAACCTCCCTAAGAGTTACTGAAACAAGTATATAACAAATGATCACTTGAGAAGAAAAAAGCCAACATTTAAAAACCAGGATTACATTAAATGCAATGAAAACCACCACTCATACCTTCATCAGTGGTTGTAATTTCCCTCTCAAGATGAAGTTTCTCTTGTGCAATTTGATGTATTCCTTCTTCAATTGTATCTTTACCAATGAGCCGCATAATGGTAACTTCCCTGAAAATATTTTTATTCATATCAAAAACACTCTTCACCACAATGAACTATAATATATTAATTCAATCTAACCATCAATAGCACAACACATACTGGCATACTGTTTTGTCAATCCACCTTAAATGTCCTAATCTGTTACGTACTTCACGAAAGTTGCGATGACGTCATCACGTGAACACGGATTTTTTTACGTTTCAATTCGCAGGCGCTCGCTCACTAACGTGGCGTGTTAGCTAGTTGGGCCACCCGCATTTACCACAGCCATATTTACCTTGTTAACCCGAAAGGAAGACAATCCCTCAAAAAATGGGAAGTCTTATTCACAACAATGTTATTATTACATAAAGGTGGCGATGTTATTAAAACTTTGGATGTATGTTCTTACTTGTCAGTCACTGTAGCATTTACCTACACCGCACAAGATACGCAATCAAATTTGCGAGCCCACTTCACATAAAGGGCTGAAATGTAACAAATGAAACTAAAAGGACGTTGGAACTGTTAGCAGTGTCATTTTATGCACAGTCAGCCGATAACAGGTGTCGAAACGTCTGCCAACGCTCACCACACTGCTTCACTGAGGGATAATTATTCGAAACTCGTAAATACAGGCGACTCCCGAGTCTCGATTGTTTGAGTCTCGATTAATTTGAGATTTCGACCCCGCCGATCAATAATATATGCGGAATAATCTTCGCTTAGTTATTGGTCCCGACTAAACACGAGGTTTAGTTTTGGCATAGACATAGTTATATCTGCTCTGTTTGAATTTATGCTGATTTCACTCTTTTTTCTGTTAATCTTTTATTTAAATTTATTTATTTTATTGATTTATTTATAAATTTATCACTTGAGATGGCATCTAAAAGGAAATGTAATAGTGATAATGTAAGGGAATCAAATAAAAGAGTGCATAAGACTCATAGTTATGAATTGAAATTAGAAATTTTAAAGCGTGTTGAGAAAGGTGAAAGCCAAGCTGAAATCGCACGATCGTTGGGAATGTGTCCTTCAACTATTAACACTTATGTGAAACAGAAGGAGAAAATTCTAGAAGATGTGATAAATTCACGTAATTTGATAACAACAATAAACAGTCCTAGGCGCACTCTTGTGATTCCTAAAATGGAAAAACTTTTAAAACTTTGGGTAGATGATCAGTGTCAGAAACACATACTGAAAGCCATACTGAATTCGTACGATCGTTGGGAATGTGTCAACTATTAGCACTTATGTGAAACAGAAGGAAAAAGAACGTGATAAATTCAGGTAATTTGATAACAACAATAAACAGTTCCCCACCCAATAGCTCCTCTTCTTCCAACTAAAATCTTTTCCAACTTCTCAATTAATAAACCAAGTCCAGGAAGCGCAGTTAAAAAAGATTTAAGGTATGAAAATATTTTTAATTTTATTGTTTCTTTATTCTTAAGTTATTTTGTGCATTTTTAATAACTTTTATAATAATTTCGCTGTGATAAATAGTTGTATGTATAGATAGATGTACGCAGGTATGTTATCCAGCTCGCGCGAGTCGTTTGTAACAAACGACTCGCGTGATCCGGACTGGGCTGTCTGTAAAGCATATTGCATACATCTATCTTTTAAGTTCGAAACACAAATTAATTTTTTCCATTTTAGTGCGAAAAATAAGTTATACATTTAAAATATTTATTATATAATTTATTTATAATTTAATATTGTTGTATTAACATATTAGTAATATTATTTTATCTTTATAGAACGTGAGGGGAGACTTTTTCCCGAGATGCGGGAACGTATCCCCCGATTATAACATGCAAGTATGTGGAAAAACGGCGTTCGACACTCGAATATTCGAGATTCGAACACGTTTTCAGGAACCCATCCCCAACGAGACTCGGGAGTCGCCTGTAAAGTAAAACTCCGTTATAACGCACCTCACTATACCGCGGATTCGGATATACCGCAGACTTGGATATACCGCGGGTCTAGTCATGTCTCCCAAAATGATTCCATTTATTTTCTTCGTAAACAACTTGGTTCAAATTTTACTGCGATTTATTTTCTTTGTAAACAACTTGGTTCAAATTTTACTGCGATTTATTTTCTTCGTAAACAACTTGGTTCAAATTTTACCGCAATTTATTTTCTTCGTAAACAACTTGGTTCAAATTTTACCGCGATGCTAAACTCCTGTCGCTGTCTATAAGAATGATAAGAAATTGTAGCTGAAGTCTAGAACCGTGGAAGAGCAGAAAAATTATCGGAAGATGACAGCGAGAATGAAGAGATGTGTGAGGTTGAGACCCCTTAAATAAGCAAAGTATTGGATAACATCAGTGAAGTGATGAATTGGATGGAGAGACAGAGTGATTGCAATCATCTTCATCTTTTACATTTGCAAAACATTAAGACGTATGTGACGAAGAAATGCCATCAGCTGTTGCATCAAAAGAAAACATCGGACTATTTTAAAAACACAGATTAAAGTAAGGTATGCATTTAAATCAAAATACGATATCAGTTTTTATAGTATTTTGCAATTAAATTTGTTATAATGCATATACTTTCACGTTTTTAAAAATTATTTCCCGAAATACCGGCCAATAACGAGGGTGTACATTCTGTCTCCCGAAACCCGCATTATAACGGGGTTTTACTGTATTATCTTATATAACCCATGCGAGCCCAATTATATCACGTATTCATTATAGCATGCGAACTTAAAAAACTGAAAGGATCTGCATGCTTGTTTGATTCCTCCTATATAGGAGCGCTTCAATTAAGTGTGTTTATTTGCTTAAAAGTTTTAAGCAAGTTTGTCTCGGAAAAATTCATTGCTACGTGGTGCAATGAGGGTCACACACATGAAATGACTACTAATTTCACCAAAAAACCATAGACTAGAAGAATCACCTTCGCCAAAGGACTTACAGTTGGTATTATTCTCAACCATCTTTGTTCTGTGAAATTTTACGAATGAAAAAATTGATTGTAATTAATCTATACCAGTGCTTAACCTTTTTTGCTCCACGGCACACCTTCATGCATGCTTAACCACTCATCTGGGTATGCCGTATATACACTGCACGCCGAATTTAAGTCCGTTTTCTATGGGTATGCCATTATATTCTGTCACGCAGCTGTTATAACTCCTAGCGGCATCCTTTTAATTTACTGTCTGACTAGTAGATGGCACTTCCTTCCTTATTTTGAGAAGCTATACACCTCATAGTGAAACCCCACCTTTGTCCTGCAGGTTACATTTCCAATGCCCCTATTGTACAACAAATATTCATTTGTCGTTTTTAACGTTGCCTTATTTTTAGCATTTTGAAATTATTTATTTCATCAACTTCATCATTATTTACAGAAATGAAACATAATTTAATGTATATAATAATTCATTCTGAAAATTTCGTAATTTATAAAAAAAAATATTTTTTCATAAATGTTATGATTTTGACATACAATTCTTAGTTAATTATTATTTATTTCAATTAAATAATAAATATCTATTAAAATCCTTAATAATTGTCATGATTTTAAAAACCTTCTCATTCGAAGAAAAAGTACCCACCAGCTGTGCGTCAGGGCAAAATTAAATACCCAGATGACTGGTTAAGAACATCGTGGAACACCAAACCACCCCTAATTAATTTCACTGCATAAATACCCATTTTTAAAGATAAAAACTAGCGTAACAAGTAAAAGTCGCAGTTATATTAGATTGTTACGATTGGTAAAGCAATAATTGTATAATTTTATTGTACATTAAATACATACATAATTCATAAAAATTAAATATCTTCGGAGTGTGTGGCACATTAGTCCCTTCCTCACGGCACACTAATGTGCTGCGGCGCACCGGTTGAGAACCACTGATCTATACACTTAATATTTGTGTTTTAACTAATGAAACATATTGAACATTAATGAACTGCCGTTTAGTCTTTCAATTTTAGATAATCGATATTACTCCATTTAAGGTACAAAAAACTTGTCCCCGATGCAAACGTTAAATGGGGATTCCACTGTATATATATGTATATGCGCACACACACCGTATTTTTGTAGTCGTGATTAAGTCCGTATCTGGCAACATTTAAAGAAGATAATATGGCATGATAACAATTAAATATAACACTTTGGGTAACATTTATTTGTGAAAGTAAATAGGGATGATCTAAAACAAACAAGAATGAAAAATATACTCTATAAATGGAATACATAGAGATTTCAGCGTTATTTACGGGATTTACATGCTAAATGACATCAAAAGAATAATTAAGCTATCAAGTTGCAGTGCATGCGTTGCACATGCATTTTTTTGCATTGAATCCTCCAAAGCTTATAGTTAATAGTGTAGGTATTTTTTTGATCTTTTAGCCATTACGATCTCAATACATGTAACAGTAATTATAAATTTTTTATGACATCTACCAGAATTACGTTCCATGGTAATGATTCCATCACTTATATGTATGTTATCACTAAGGATTAAAATGTTGTTAGGGCCATTTTAGCAATGTTCTGATGACAATGCCGTTAGAGTGATCAAAACCTCAACATTTCAATGTTTAGCTGTCCAATGTTGAAATCAGTCGCATAACCTTTCACACCTAAAGATGATCATTTTCTAAATTTAGGCTGACAGACAGTTGGGCAAAACTTAAAAACTTGGGTTAGTCTTAAAAAGGTAGCAACAATGATGAGAACACAAATACTTCACCTCAACTGTCCCACCCTGTGGCACCTGTCTTCTGCTTGCTTGTCATTGTAAGGATTAAAGTCTAAATCATGAATAATCACGGTATCTGCAGCAGTAAGATTGATACCCATTCCTCCTGCTTTAGTAGACAAAATAAATGCAAATATTCCTCCATCTTGATTATATTCATCAATCAGGGTTTGACTGAAAAGATAGAAATGAATAAAAAGAACAATAAAAAACAATCAATATTAAAAATGTGTTACAGCAACATTATGCAATTCCTTAAATCAGGCAGGTTAACTGATAACAGATAAATTTTACAAATGGTGATAGGAAAAAAATTAAAAATTATTTTTTTAAAATATCTCAAGTTAAGGGCCAGCTTGGTAAATTGTGGGGTGCTCCACGAATAAAAAATTTTCAATGATACATTGTAAGAAACACAGCAAGCTTTTCTCTTACTATGACTGTGTTCAGTGTTAAATTCACTATTTTGCATCATGTAAATATATCCGTTTATGGGGATACTGATGCCGACAAATCTGATGTGACCAATACATGAGAGGGTCTTTTGGGACGTCTATTTGTCCCGGATTTACGAATTTCAATAATTTATTATTTAATTTGACTAAATTTAGAAAATTATTTAAATTTACAAACAAAAAATTAATATAATTTGTGAATGCCGTTCCGTGCAGTATCAGGTACCTTTCCGAGCGGAGCCGATCCAAACCGATCTGAGCAGATCGCGCCGTGCTTTAGCATGCTGGTCGCTGGCTGGAGGGAGTGGGAATTACTTGTCATAACCTGCATGGGAGCATAGCCATATTTAAGAGAGACGTAGCGTGCTTTGTTGGTCTTGTGTTTGTTGTGTTATTATTTTCGTTGTGTATTGTTTAATGTTTGTGTACGTTTACTGGTTTACTCGGCTAAGGTATGGTTATTAATTTTGGTTGGCTATTATTATTATACTAGCATAAGTGTCCGCTGAATTTCAACGGGTTTAATGAATCTATATTTTCGTCAATCCAACATGTAAAAATCGCAATAAAATTGTGCACTTTTAACCATCGAATATTTCTATATTATAAGTCTGTTTTAATTAATTAACTAAAATCTCACAGAAATACCTTGTGAATAAAATAGTACCTTTCTTTCTACTAAAATAGCCATTGTTATTAGTTTTAAATTGATTATAGCATTAGGATTTCAATTTCAATAAATAAGCAGAATTCCGGTTCCAAAAAATTGGTTCAATCTTCAATTGCCTCTGATAATACTTTAAATAGATTTTGGAATATAATGTATGTACCTCAATATCGTTTATCGTCTGCTCAGCACTCTTGCCTTATCATTTTGCGAAACAACCACTTTCACCAGTTTTAAATGGATTTCAAACTTAGAAGAGAACTTGATTCAATTCAGTTAAAATAACCACATAACAAACTTCTTATTCCAAAGAAAATCCTTTTATAATATGCAATGTTAACCTAGAATTCATTCTTTCTGAAAAGTGAATAAAAGTACCATGTACATATATTTCTTTCAGCTAAAATAGCCACTCTTAACAGATTTTAATGGATTAATGCATTAGCATTTCAATTTCATGAAATAAGCAGAATTCTGGTAACAAAAAAATCTGTTCAATGTTCAATTGCCTCTGATATTACTTTAAATAGATTTTGGAATAAAATGTACCTTAATATCGTTTAGCGTCCGCTCACCACTCTGGACTTCTCAGTTTCCGAAACAACAACTTTCAATAGTTTTAAATTGATTTTTGCTTTGAATTGGTACTTTCCTGTTAACGGGAATACCTCAAAAAATAAACACGTATTGTTGTGATATGTTGTGATATTTTGTTTGTTAACTACAGTTAACTATGCGTAACAAATCTCGTTAAGATATTTACGTTGATCCCTTAATGATGAATTTGTGGAGCTTGCCGAGGAGCGAAGAAGAAGCTGTATCTTTGCTTCAAGACCATGGTATTTTATCTAAAGGGTGAATGTGCAAGAAGGATCATATTATGAAACTTTACTTCTGCGACAGAATATTTTGGAAATACAACGCGAAAGCCTGTCAACAGAATAATTCATGTGGCGACAACATAACAAAGAAATCGACATATTTCCAGCTATTTTTAATGCCATAAACACATATTGGCCCCCTAGTAACATAAATTTAGATTGTATTAGTAATTATGTTGCTTTTATTAATAAATAAGTTTCAAAAAAGTGTGATTTTTAAGTAATTCCCCCATTGTTACACATTGTTAACAAACAAATACGTCATAACATATCACAACAATACGTGTTTATTTTTTGAGGTATTCCCGTTAACAGGAAAGTACCCAAAATACTTGAGTCAATTCAGTACAACTTCCACTTTACATATTGTAAATTCCAAAGTAACTCCTTTTATAATAGGCAATGCTAGCCTAAAATTAATTCATTCTGTAAAGTGAATAAATAAAGTTCTTTCTTTAAACTGTAATAGCCACTGTTATTAGATTTAAATGGATTATAAGCCTTAGAACTTACTCTTTATTAAATAAGCACCAAAATTCCTTTTATAAAAACAAATCAATTCATTAAAAGACCCACTGTTGTTTCTTTGAAAATTGCCTGTTAACAATTTTAAATGTCCTTTTAATTTTAATTGAATTTTAATTTATATTCGTTTCCAAACTTCGGCCATTGTTACGAAATTAATTCGAGGAATAACAATATAAATTCGTAAGCACGTATGGTTTACAAAGAATTTAATTTAAGAATGCTTTTTATTTCCAATTTTTCTAAAATGACACTGTTGATACTTAAAATTTTTTATATTTACGTTAATATACTTATTTTCCACAAAACACGCCAATCTCTCCCCTTCCTTCCTCTCTCTCTCTCGTATTGAACCTAACAATGATAATGGTCGACATAGCAACATCACGTTAAAATGGCGAGATTTCCACAAAATATGCAAATTAAACGTTTAACATGGAATATTTCGAACTGTGGGTGAAAAAAGATGAACGGAATAAGAAACTTTATAACTTTTCCTTCAAAATGGTTCAAATCCGAAGGTCATCTGTTAATTTCTTCTAATTTTAATTTCCAAATGAATAAAAGCCTGCACGTCGAAAAATCCCGTTTTACATGTTAAGTAATGGGAAAAGGAAATGCCTCTCTTGGAGACGAACCAAGGAATTTTTTTGCGATTTAAATTCGTCATCACCCGAAAAAGTGTTAATCAAGCATCTCTACCAAATTTCGAGTTTCTATCGTTATTATTTCTTGAGTTATTAGCGTTTGCATAGCGTGATCAACCAACCAACCAATGGATGATGGCTATTATTATATAATTACAGTCAAAAATATTTATTTCAGAATAATCCATCAAATTTTAAAATGTCAAAGAAAAGGACCTGCAAATTTTTGGATAAATATACTGAAGAATATCCAGTTATTAAGGGGGGCAGAAAGGAAACTGAAGGGTAATGCGTCCAATGTAAAAATTATTTGAGTGTGGCGCATGGTGGTATTTCGGATATTAAAGATCATGTCAAAACAACAAAACATGTGAATGCTGTTGCATGCTCAAGTTCATGCAAAAGGATTACTGCATTTTTTTCAAAAAAGAATAGAAGATGAGGATCAAGTAATTGCCACTGAATTATGTTTTTCCTACCACATAATTAAGCATCACCAATCATTTGTATCTGCAAGTTGTGTCAATAAGTTGATCCCAAAAATATTCAGTGATTCAAACATCGCCAAAAAATTCGTCAGCAGCAACAAAATCAACTCGTATGATTACAAAGCTCTTGCACCGCATTCAATTTCCTGTACCGTTGAGGAAATTCGGAAATGTTTCTTTTATAGTTAAAGTACGGATGCAAGCAACCACAAAGCTGAAAAGATACATATTTCCATTAGTTGTGCAGTATTTTACAATATCAGAAATTCAAGTTAAACTGCTTAAACTCGGAAATTTAAAAGGTGAAACATCCGAAATGATAGCTAATTTTTGCATTGAATCACTGAACGGTATAAATTTAGATTTGAAAAAGTGTGTAGCTTTTGGCGGTGACAATGCAAATGTTAATTTTGGTGGACGTACCAGAACAGGTACAAATAATGTTTTTAGCAAGTTAAAATCAGAAATATGTTCGCAATTGGTTGCCCGGCGCACATTCTTCACAACACTATGCAGACAGCTTCTGATCAACTACCTTGTGACGTAAGCATGATTACTTTGAAATTATTTAATTATTTTTCGATATACACTGTCAGAACTGAGCGCCTAAAAGAGTTTTGTAACTTTGTGTCCATTGAATATCAAATGCTGTTATCATATTCAAAAACTAGGCTTTCTTTATTGACATTAGTTGATAGAATTTTAAAGATTTTCGAAGGACTTAAATCTTTTTTCATGTCCAAGAATAAAGCACCAAAAACTCTAGTTAATTTTTTCAATGACCCGTTAAGTGAGCCATACTTCTGGTTAATTAATAGCCAAGCCTCTTCAGTAAATTTACAAATATTAAAAATTGAAAGGAAAAAATAAATCTGTAATGAAAGTTTTCGATGTATTGAAAGACACCGCAGTTACGTTTGAAGAAAGACACAAACAGTCCTTTTTGCCAAAAAGCATACAAACAATTTTAAAAGAACGTGAAGAGTCAGGTATTCTCACTAAGAATGATATTAATAAGTTTAAATTAGAAATTTCTCTCTTCTATGAAACCTTCATCGATTATTTAAATAAGTGGATAGAACCACTAGAACATTTTGCAATATTTTCATGGATAATGTTTAAGGAAAAGCTGGAATGGAAAGATATCGAACAAACTTTAGATTATTTCAAAGATAAAAATATTGAGATAAATGATACTTTTCTGTTCAACCAGATAACAAGAGTGCCCAAAATTGTTGAATTAGAAGTAGCAGAAAATAAGGTCTGGAAATCTAAGACCGCTTCAGAAAAGAGGACAATAGTTTTATCCAAGATGGACAAAGAATTTCCAGAACAGTATTTAGATATTCTAAAAATCTGCGAAAACGTTTTTTCTATTCCCGGACACAATTCGAACGTCGAACATATTTTTTTCCTAATGGAAATTCAATGGACCGACGAGTGTAATTCATTATCTTGTAACACTGTAGAAGCTATTTTAGTGCTTGGTAAATTTTGATTTTAATTGTACTGAAATGTATGACTACATTCTAAAAAGAAAAGACTTGTTAAAAGCAGCCAAATCAAATGAAAAATATTTATAAATATGTTAATTTTTTATGAATAGGTATAATATGGTAAATATTTATATACCAACTACTGTGATTTTTTTGTAATAAGAAACCAAATATGTATTGATTTTTTTTATTTCTATTTGATTTATATAAGTGATTCGGGGAAAATGTGACTTTTTCTTTCTGTGTTAAATGTTATTTTGTTTTTCTATAAATATAACAAATTATTAATGAAAATGAAGATATTATTATACCAACACAAAAACAATAGGTTCACGTAACATCATTTTTCTCACACTTTTGTTTTACATTCCCTCCCGCTCAATTTAATTTGTCTCGGTTTGTTCTGTCGGCAATCTGAGAGCCCTATCATTGAGCAACGTGATAAAGAAAGGTAGAAAGGTTTGAACATTTCCGGGACTTTGGTAAAAAATTGTGTGGTGCAACCAGGTTTTCAGAAAAGACAGCAAGAAGAGCATGGAGAACAGTCAATGATTTAACTGATGAAGGAATCATGTTTGAAGTAGAGGAGAGATTCAGGATAGAAACATATTTCCCAATATTGGATGCCCTCCTGAATGACTTATCCAACAGGATAGAGGCTTACTCTTCAACTAATGCATATTTTGCCTTCCTGATGAATTTTGAAGACAGTGAATCAAGTTTGTAAAACATGCTTTCCTTCTATGCAACTGATGTAGATTCTTTTAATGTCGTTTCTGAAGAATGGAGTCAGTGGAAGGCGCTGGTACATCAAATGAAACTGAAAGAGAAGGAAGACACCAATACCAAGACCAACTGGAATCCTCCAGAAATGATGTCTTTCCTGAAGAAAGACAGCTTTGAGTAATGTAATCCTGCGCATTTATCTGACTATTCCAGTTTCCAACTGCACTGGAGAGGTCATTTAGCCATTTGAAGCGGATCAAGTGCATTCAGCGTTCAACTATGTCTCAAGACCATTTAAATGCTTTGATACTCATGAACATTGAAAGTGAAATTCTGAAATCCATTGATTTTTCGGATCTGATTGATTCCTTTAGCGTATTAAAATCACGTCGTCGACATTTTTAGTATGTAATATACAAATAAATTATTGTGAAGAGAGTTTTATACTTTTTAATATTATATTGATGGGGACAGGGGCCCAAAATAATTATGTTGCGCCAGGGCCCACTCATGGTTAATCCAGCCCTGATTTTGAGCCTATCATATAGACCGGGAAGGCTGAGATGTTGGCCACCTATGTCATACAGGGGTTTCCCCTGCATTCAGAATTCCAATTGTTCTCCTTGATATACAGTTTTAAGTTGTTGTTTCCAGAATATGGTTACAGAAACCCAATAGTACCCTCAGACCATTTATCGTCCGCTCAAATATCCAACTTACGATGACCAATGCCTCTTTTATCAGTGTATCTCACGCTTTGCAAGAGTTTTTGTCTGCCTATCTCTCAAAGAACTAATTTTGGGCGCAAATTCTAGAAATTTTATATAGAATGGGTGTAAGAGTGCATCTTGGATTGAAAGATTGACTACCAACCAGCAGTGTGACCACCACTATCCCCCTTCCTTTGGATATGTCACTGCTCACCTCCCTTAGAAGAATATCACGTATATTTATTGGCAAGAATTCAGAGACAGCACAGGGCCAATTATACTGAATATCGTAACAACAACAATAACAAGTAACAACAATAACAAGGACGAACACACACGACCATGCCCTCGGCAGGATTCGAACCTGCGACCCTAGCATTGGGAGCTAGACACGCTAACCACCCCTCTACCATGACCGGTAACTAAATGTGAGGTTTTCAGGCTGCAGCAGGGTGCTTGATGGGTTACATGTAATTTGCTTATGCTTATTTGTACGAATAAATATGATGATGCAATTATTTTTTTCACTGTAGAAATTTCTTCACATGTCAACAAAATTTCTTGGTGTGGCACATATTTGCCATCCCTGAATTACATGGAGTACACTTAATCATACTCAGTGTTGTTATATATACGATACACTCATATCTCGCTGTGAGGGTCGATATTTGGGTTCTGCGATTGACTTTAGAAAGGTCTGAGATCGACTAAAATGAACACCCCTCATCCTCCATTGTTTTTCTATTTTGTGCATGTAAAGTTAGTGTAATTTTGCACATAAATTAGTCAATGTATTGAATAACAATGGTAATGTTTTGATGTGAATGCAGAACATGAGGGGCCCCTCAGAGTGCAGGGCTCTGTGCAGCCGCTCCGATGGTACTTGCCTCAAGTTTATTCAGAACCATATTTTAAATTAAAGGCATCACACCTTTCTAGTAAATTTAAATCCACATGTTAACATTTTTGACTAAGGAATTAACTTTGAAAATAACAATGAACAAACAACTACAAAGTCATAAAAAATGGTTACCGTTCTGGAACTGGAGTTGAGCCATCAAGACGAAGGAATCTGAACCCATTTGCAGTTAAATAATCCCCAATTAGATCCATCATCATTATGAACTGGCTAAATATAAGAACCCTGTGGCCTTCTTTATTAAGTGTATGAAAAATTTCATCAAATTTGAGAAACTTTCCTGATGTTAACAGGATCTTTTTATCCAACTTGTAGTCCAGTATACACTGCAAAGAATATGTGTTATTGATTTAAATTAATACATCAATATTTATAAATTTAACTTTTAGTTATTAAACACTATTTATAGAGTATTTGTCTGTCAAAAATAAATTAAAAAGAGAAATTCAAAATATCCAAGGCTTATTTTCGACATTT
Organism: Uropetala carovei; assembly: GCA_036926305.1. Lineage (NCBI taxonomy): Eukaryota > Metazoa > Arthropoda > Insecta > Odonata > Petaluridae > Uropetala > Uropetala carovei. The sequence continues at coordinate 4,465,908 of JAXCHB010000068.1, forward strand.
AACAAAACAAACGAAATAAGTTGATTATTGCCTGTGTGAAATGATATGTAGGAATGAACAATGCCTTAGTTGATGATAACAGATGTAAAATCATCAGACTGGAACATATTTTTACAATACTTCTAGCAATACTTCCCTTCATATTATAAACTTACTCTACTACAATTTTCCAATATAAATTATTTTAACCTTTCATTGCAAATAATATTAATTTAATGTAGTCATATAACACTAATTTCCCAACAAAATGAGAAATAAATAAATACATCAGACTGGAACATATTTTTACAATACTTCTAGCTATACTTCCCTTCATATTATAAAACTTACTCTACTACAATATTCCAATATAAATTATTTTAACCTTTCATTGCAAATAATATTAATTTAATGTAGTCATATAACACTAATTTCCCAACAAAATGAGAAATAAATAAATACATCAGACTGGAACATATTTTTACAATACTTCCAGCTATACTTCCCTTCATATTATAAACTCTACTACAATTTTCCAATATAAATTATTTTAACCTTTCATTGCAAATAATATTAATTTAATGAAGTCTAACACTAATTTCCCAACAAAATGAGAAATAAATAAATACATGCTGTAGTTCACTTATATATCCCATTCTATGCACTAAGATACCAAATTAAAAATCTGATGTGGCCAATGCAGGACTTTCTCCATATTTGGGATATAGATATTTAAATTATTATGAATAGCATTATGAGGCAAAATTATTATTTTGTATCGTAAAAGAATACAGTCATCCTTATTGCTGTAAATTATATTTTGAATAAGTTTCCAGAATTCATCACTACATGATGGTGCTGTATACTGGAAATTTACAAATAAATTATCTACTAAATGGAAGGTTCTACGTAAATTTGTTTCAAACAAAACTTGGAAGAAATATTTTTCTCTACAACTTTGGTCCTCACGAATATTACCAATAACAATGTTTTTAAGAAGATATTTGATGGAAACAGAAAAAACCAAATAAGTATTTATAAATAATTCCTAAAAATAACCTATGGAAAATTGTTTCAAATGAAAGTTGTAGGAAATTACATTCTCTATAACCTTTGTATAGAATTGTATATACAATAATGATGTTTTAACGGAGAAACATCATAAAAACCGATTCGGGTTTCGAATAAACCTTGACTTCCAGTTAACCGGTATTGTCCAAAAACTAATCAGCTCTTTGTGCTCATACCAAAGTGTTATATATGAAATTTGGTAATGATATGGCAAGTACTTTTCAAGTTAGAGCACCCACAATCACACACGCACGCACACACACACACACAGACATCATTCCAAGAAGTCTAAACGTGTTCTAGGGATCAAAATATCTAATAAACTATCGGTTTTTCGAAAAATTCCTATCACATACACACAGACAACATCAAGAAAATAGTCTAAACGTGTTCTAGAGACCTCAAAACGTATATTTCCGTTGAAATCTCGAAGGTGATTTTTTTCATGAAAACAATACTTTCTCTATACTACGTATATGGAGAAAGTAAAAATTAATACAGTTGCTCACCTTATAGCCCAAACATAATCGGTGGAGCTCATAATCGCAAAGAATGCTGAGGTCTTCAGTTATGTACTTAAGGTTATTCTCTTGATAAAATGGATCTTTTTGGAGTTTTTCAGCCATTTCTTTAATTATTTCATCATCATAAATATTTCTGAGCAATAGGGGATGATTGGCCATTTTTCTCAATTGCATCATAATTGCAAGTCCTGATGGCTCATTAGGCTTTGTTGTTACTTCCCTATTCTGTTTTTTGGTCCTCTTTGATTTGGGCTTTGCATCATCACAGTCATCATTGGTCACTTGCTCTTCATTCATATGACTAACCTAGAGAGATTTTAAACAAAACATCAGATTAGAGCAAAAACAAATGAAACACTTGATGTAAAGGAACAGAACTGTCAAAAGAAAACCATGAGACGAATGAGATTAAATAAAATCCCTAAGCAAGGGCATAGTTGGAACAAAGTCCAACTGATGGTTCATACTGGCATACAAGATATAAAACTATTTTGCATCTTACTTTGCCCACAAGCATATTATAAATAATGCAGAATTTGGGGTATAATATCATCACTTCTCCAAAGATAATAGTTTTAACAACAATATTTCTTACAATATAATGAAAAAATAAAATTATCATCTCACAATTTCATCAGCATCCCTTGAATACTGCCCAATTAAACTTTGGTATTTCTTCTTTTGTTCCTCGGCCAATGGAACAAAAAGGACTTTCTCAACTTTTTTTGGAAGATCTTGCAGTACATCCTGCTTCAGACGGCGTAAAAAGAATGGCCTCATTATTTCTTTGGCACGCCTTACTTGCTCCCTCTCAAATTGTGATTCATCCCTAGAGTTAGATGGACTGGGTGCATTACTCGACGTTGACTGACGCTGTAAAAACAAAAAGCTTACAATCAGATCGTAAAAATGACAGATAAAATGTTCATATTTTAGAAACTCCAACAGAAAGAAAGAGGTCGTTATTATTTTCTATTCTAGAGCAGAGTTTTCCACCTTTCTCTTCTGTTTTTCCATCCTTGCATATGACTCCATGAACATCAAGTTCAAATGGTTTACATCTTGTGATGATATTTTCTTGGTTTACATTAAAGGATTTACACAATTACTTAATAAATTCAAATTGTTCATCCTTAGAGTAGATGAAAATTTCAGAGAATGACTACATCAAGATTTGAATCACCAGCAAAAATACTCCCGCATCAAGCTTAAAATGATATTTAAATGTCCTTATGTTGAGGGGTTAACAGTATTTACTATATTAAGGGTTCCCAGATGTACTATTTTTGGAGTACAGTACTACTTTGTCACATTCTGTACTACCTTTGATTGTTTTTGTACTACTTTTTGGATCTTTTAGAAAACTGTAGAAATTGCTTATCCAAAGTTAAAAATGCTAAAACATTCAAATACAACCATTCAGCTACAAAAAGAATTTTTTGAATTTTATTATAGGGCAGTTGATTACATACGTAAGTGGGTTAGAAGTAATGACTATCCTTTATCTACTAAATGGTTAATGCATAAAAATACTGAAGATATTCAATACGATGAAATAAAAAAATTGGCAGAATTTTTAATCCCAAAAATTGCTACAAATGATTTGTTTGAATTGATTTCATTCCTTAGAAATGCCTCAAAAGAATTCAATACATTGCCAACTGATAAGAAGTGGACCACTTTATTTTAAAATGATTACATATTTTGATAATCTAAAGAAATTAGTGCACACAATTTTCATGATTCAAACTTCAAATGCTAACGTTGAGCAAGTTTTCTCATTGTATAAAAACAATGGTCTGACAATATGAACAGACTCAAAATTGAAACAGTTAAAAGTTTGCTACAAGTGAAATGTAATTACCGTATATTCCAGCATATAAATCGACCTTTGAAGTCTAAAATTTTTTCCCTAAAAGTTAGGGTCGACTTATACGCCAAACATAAAAATGTGAACCTTAAATTACAAATGAATAACATCAATATTTACGAAGACCGTTGATCTTTCGGTGGAGGTGATCGATATTTTGTATCAGCTGTTCCAGTATTTACATTTTATGACATTTATTTTAGAAGATTTATAATAATTTTTTTTAAATGATGCATTGCCCGCAAAGCCAATTTTAGGCTTGTCTGCAGGTAGGGGGAAAACCCCAAGACGAATCACAACATCCATGCCCGAAGCGGGATTTGAACCTGTGACCTTTGGATTAGAAGGCAGGCATGCTACCTACTAGTCTAACCCTAACCAGTCTAATACTGTATTTACTCACGTAATCTGCCTCCTCGTGTACCACGCGGACCCCTATTTTTGGACTACTTAGAGAAAAAAATAAATTCGTATTTTAATAAGTAGACGCCTACGGCGGCGGAAACTTAAAAAAAATGTGAGGATTCCCCGTAGGTGTGTTCTCTCCATGGTTCCCTCTAAGCTGCACGACTGCGCGGCCGCTCAGCAGTTTTTGAAGTGCCGCGCGTTCAAGTTTTCAAGCGCGCACGACTGTGTGTATTTTAGAATATATTGGAACACGACCGCATCAATCCCGGTGCATATCCGCGCACTATCGTCATGTAGGCGCGCATAGCGATATTCATTCCGCCCATGGATGAAAAAACTAGAAGGAACTATGGTTCTCTCCCGGGTTAAATGAGCGTCAGCGGCTCACGATGAATTCTGCGAATACAGATACCAGATGCCAAATTATTCCGGTAAAAAGTGTAGGTAGAAACTGATAGTAAATTTTTAAGGAAAGAACTGCTTTTTTGAGTAACAATAATAAACTCAAAACTCTTTTTTTTACCAACATTTTGGGAAAAAAGGTGCACGGGGTACACATTTGCTGTATTTTATTGAATTTCATCACCGTAGAGATTGATTGCGTCACTAGGTATAGTTCATTTCGATAGTATCATTATCAGCTGACATCAATCGAATTATAGGAAACTTTATTTAGTGAGTCAAGCTCTCCAAAAATAACAGTTTCTTATTGGTTGACATTAAAACATGGAATGCTCAAGAAGAATATCACGGACTCTAAACAATATTTATATATATTTTTATTATTGTTTATTTTTGTTTTGTTAAAACTTGGATTGTACACGACTTTGATTTTGTCTGAAAACGGTTTCATAAAAAGTATTTCTAAGTGAAAAAGTGGGGATCGACTTATACGGCGAACATATGGCTAATCATGTATTTTCACCCAAAAAAGCAGGGGTCAACTTACACGCCGAAATATACGGTATATCTTGACTTGAAGTGAAATTAGGGTGACAACATGTCCCATATTTTACGGGACGTCCCATTTTTCAGCCAATTTTTTCTCAAATGTCCCCTGCGAAATCAATATGGGACGCTCTTTGTCCCGTATTTTTTTTATAAAAATAGATATATTTAATTCAGATACAATTAGAGTAACCTCATGCCCCATTTTTTAATGTAATAAATGCAGTGCTTGAAATGAGCCGGAACGAACCCAAACCACACTTATCAAAAATATCAGCAATTAGTTCTGAATTGTAATATTTTCCTCCCTAGCATTCCGTTTTGTAAAATTTTCCATTTCCAGCACTGAATATCTGTAATGTAATGTATGAGGAGTTTACAGAAATGAACCCACTTTTACAACAAGTTACAAATGAGATTTCATATCTCCTACATTGGCGGTTCCCAAACTATGGTGCGCGTACCACTATTTGTAAGCGAAGCTTCTGCCAGTGGTATGCGAGTTTAGTGCCAGCATTCGCTATTACATTCATACTTACCTAGTACTATGTGGTACAAAGAAATTTTGTCACATTTTCGGTGTTATGTGAAAAAAAAAGTTTGGAAACCGTTGTCCTAGATAAACGGAATGGGTGATGGAAATCTTATGAAAAATAATTTTGTAAGCTGATGCAATTTATTAAGTTACTACCAGGTTCTAATGTTCTTGTGGAAAGAATATTTTCTTAATGTGGTAATACATGGACTGATAATAGGAACAGATTTTACATAAGTGCAGTAAAAGAAGAGCTATGGGTGAATAGCAACTATCTTTCACGTAAAGACTTATAATTACGTTTTTACTAATGAAGATCTTCTTAAGTGCACAAAATATGATGAGAAATATTGTTTATTTCTTACTGTGAAGAAAACTATTCTTTATGAATAAGTTCTTAGCATTTTGTGCAATTTAGTTTTACTTTTCAAGAATAATTGTTTTGTTTTTTTTATTTGCTAGGCATTTATCTTGTGTAGGGTTGTTTGTAAGAAAAATAATTTTTTTCTTTTATACTTTCAAGGAATATTTTTTTATTACTTAATTTAGAAGTTAAAAAAGTCCCATAAAATTTTTAATAGTCCCATTTTTTTGAAAGATAATCATCAACCATATGTGGTCACCCTAAGTGAAATGTATGAGAAGTTGCTAAGAGACGATAAATTGCTTAAGCAAATATGTTCAAATACAAAATATATGTAATTACGGTTATTGAACTAAGCACCCCCTCTCCCCAAATTTTTTATCGCATTATAGCCTATGTTACCCGCAGGATAAAATTATTTACCTATGCAAAGTTTCTTGACAATATCTTCAAAGGTGTGGAAATCACAATTTGTAGAAAATCTATATCTAATTATTTAAGTTACTTAAGTAGTTTTAAAAACAGTTTGCCTTGATAACTCTAAGCCACACAAAAATATGATTAAAAACCATTTATTAGTAATATTTCAATTAAAATCAACAAATATTTTGTTGCAATGTAAACAAAGCAAAATTGCACGCAGAAATTGAAATACGATAATATGTTAAAATTTTTTCCATATAAATGCATTGGACTCTCAACTTCAGTGACAATGGGAGTTATCATGGTAGCTTATAGTGGGTATTGTCATAAAACTGACAAAATCACGTATTTTCCTGATTCTAAACATTTTTATGCTAATTCAATCAGGATCTGGATTCTGTCTTCAATAAAAATAAACTGTTTTTTCCTTTGTAGAAACATCTAATTAAATCTCAAGTTTGTACCATGTTTCTAAGTAATTTAAAAATCCAAATGAAAAATAAGCTGCACTCATCCCTATGTTATTCAAATGGAGAAAATGAAAAAAGAAAATCTTTTTAAAAATTAGAAAGGTTAACCAAATCGGTATAAAAACCTGACTACACCACTTAACTCTTTATTCTGATTAAAATGACACCATCCTCTTGTTTCTACATGCTGTAGTTGATGAGTTATAAAAAAAAAACATACATATACGAGGTGATATTCAAAAGTTCCTGGACTGGCTCAATAAATAAGAAATGCCTTCCTTTTTTTAAATGCCACTGTGGTGGCCTTGAAAATAGTCCCTTGGGAATTTATGCACCGTGCCCAACACTTCTCCCATTGTTGGAAGCACTGCTGAAACTCTTCTTTTGAAATGCTCTTCAGCACCGCTGACAATTCTGTCTGGATCTCGTAAATGTCTTCAAATCACCATCCTTTCAGGTGGATTTTCATCTTAGGAAATAGGTAAATCCCCCATCCCCCATCATCACTTTGGTCAGAAAGTTTTTATCCCTTTTAGTTTGCTCCTGAAGGTCATGGCACACTCTCAATCTGTTTTGTTTTTGATCTTCGCTCAGAAGATATGGAACAAATTTTGCCGCAATGAGTCGCATGTTCAACTCATCCGTTAGAATGCACTGACATGAACTGTACGAAATTCCCATGATACCAGCAATGTCACTAATAGTTCGCCGCCTATCTTCATGGATTAATTCATGCACTTTTTCAACATTTTTGTCATTTCTATTTGACGAAGGCCGACCTGAGTGCTCAGAATCTTCAACTGACATTTGCCCTCGCTTGAACCTTGAATACCACTCAAAAATCTGAGTTCTTCCCATTACGTCATCTCCAAATGCAGTTTTCAACATTTCACACATTTCTGACACACTTTTACCAAGTTTGAAACAAAATTTAATGCAAACACGCTGCTCTTGAAAGTCAGTCATCTCAATGTCTTGCTGAAATCGTCAATCGCATTGAACACACGGTCACTTAATTCACGGTTTCAAAATAAAGAAACAAGCTGTCATGGTAAAATTCACTAAACTGAGTCACAACAAAGTAATATAGTCCTCCCTAGCGGCTGAAGGCTGTAATAGGCACTGTTGACGCGCCCCGAGGACAGTCCAGGAACTTTTGAATACCACCTCGTATATATACATACTAACACTATAGATATCTATAGATAGATAGCATTATCATTTGCATCATTATCATTACGACATATGAAACTGGCAGATGGATGGCATCATTTTGGAACTTTAAAATTTTAAACCAGAGCTGCAAACCACTTCAAAATTTGGAAGTGGTTTGGTTCGCGGTTTGGTTCTAAATTTTTGGAAGTGGTTCGGTTCATGGTTTGGTTCAGACAGGAATTTTGAAAAGTGGTTCGGTTCGGTTCAACTAAATTAATCATTTGAAACACTATCCAGAAATAATTTATCCAATATAAACATTACACATTCAGTAACAATCTGTAAGTAAATCAATCAGCAGTCATTATTATTTTAAACGAAAGAATTTATTTAAAGAAAGGAAAAATTTATATTTTAAATATATTACAATCCCATCATCTTCATTTATTTATATTTAAAAAAGGTATTTTTGATCCTAACATGATTTTTATGTGGATAACAATAGTATCAGTGAGGAAAGCATACCCGCTGGTTTTTACAATGGAAATTCCTGGTCTTTTCGTTGGTCTGTACTTTGTGGATTGAGATCGAACCGAAACCGAACCACTTTTGCAAAAAATTACGGTTCGATTTTTGGTTCACTGAAAAATTAATCAGTGGTTTCAGTTCGGTTTGCGGTTCAGCAAAATGGCTGTGGTTCAGTACGGTTCAGCTGTTCGGTTCGGTTTGCAGCTCTGTTTTAAACAGTGATTATTGAAGTTTTCTTGTATTAAAAAATTAAATTATAAAAATTACCGTATTTTCCGTCGTATAAGATGCGGTATTTTTCAAAAAAATTAAGTCCAAAATTCACCCTGCGTCTAATACGGCGAAAATCAAAAATATTACTAACGAAAATGCGATCCTTTTCTATGTTTAGATAGATCTATGGTCTGATTCAACCCCCAGTAGAACCCTAAAAGATATTTATTATAGTTTGGTGTTACTAAAAACAAATATAAATTATTACAAGCCAAATGAAATAATTAATAACTATAGATAAGGGAGCACAGTGAATACAGTTACACAAAATACCGAGGGATCCCAGAAATTTTGACACCACTCTTGATATGTGGTCTTGCATGTCTTTCCATTTACAGATTCTCTTAAATGGAAACTTTGTGAACCTGAAAATGTGTTGATTGCATAAAAACTGATGCTTCGAATAACTTTGCCTTTTTATATATATCGATTACACATATAATAATGCACAATGTAATGCATTAAGTTAGCCAATAAGTCGAAATTCTAATGTTGACATAACTGTAAAAGGTTGTAGGATAGTGTTATCATACATAATATCAGACCATAGCCGAAAAATACATCTGAAACCTTGAAGATAATTTAGAGTATTGTTAAACATTCTACGGCAATTGTGAGTGATGAAAACATAACAAGAAGGCATATCTTCAAGGTGAATGAGAAATTGTTTTTTCATTCAATAATTGTGGTAGCAGTAAATAGAAAATACATGTATGAGAATATGGACAAAAATAGTTTTTTTCCAAAAAAAATCCCTTCTGAAATAAGGGTGTGTCTAATGTGCCGGTGCATCTTATACGACGGAAAAAATGGTAATTAAAGTTCAAGCATTAAAGTGTAACTTGACAGCCTTTAATAAAAAAACCCTGATAGTAGAAATTTTGGCCTACAAACTCTCTAATTCAGTATCTCTGTGGCCTGGCCTATGCCAGATGAAAAGAATTTTTCTGTACCATGGTTACTAAATGAAAGAAGCTGTCTTATAAACAAAGTGTACCAATCCCTAAAAAATATTCCATAATGAGCTACTTACAGGATACATGGAGAAAAGCTGTTTTAAACAGTCCTTCTTCCCAGCAAACATTCCAGGCATTACAAAGACTAACAGAGACATGAGCTCCACTAAGTTGTTTTGCAAAGGGGTTCCAGTTAAGAGAATACGATGATTTCCCTGTGGGTAAACAAGGTAAAAATTCATATGCATAAATACAAAGCAAAAACATTGCCTCCCTCACTTTGTTATTCCTTCCAAAAACGTTGTCTTATTTCATGAGAAATGTCTCAAACAGGAATGACAAATAAAGGTTACATGATGTTTTGATTAAAATAATTGTTTAAGTAAGATCACAAGCAAAATAATATGATGAAAATTATGCTAAACCAAATATAAATGAAACAGATACTGTATATACTCGTGTATATGTGCACCCATACTTTTTGCCAAAAAAATCCCTACTTTTTCTCATAACCCGTGTATAACACATACCCTTGATTTTTGTGGGCTATAAGAACAAAATTATATCGTCATGTTAAGTATTAACTAGAGTACCAGAAATAAATATGCTAAACCATTAAATTATCGCCAGTTAACAAATTTAAAATGTATTTCCGAAGAAAATAATAACTTTGTTAAATTCCACAATTTTTTATTGTAGAATTTAACCAAGTTATTATTTTTTTCGTAAATATGAGTATCAATTACCACAAAGTTCAAATTCCTTGGATTTTTTAAATTTTAAAACGCTTGGACTTGCCCATAAGTATTACATTCAATAAGCTCCACATTACATCTAATTGTAAGACAGACATTATCAACAATGAAAGCGATTGAGTTGAGATGGCAGCAACTTCATACAGTAAGTTGGCCAAACTGATGCAGCAAATAAAACCGCAGCACCACTCTAGCCAATCCTTTTAAATCAGACAAAAAGGGATCTATAAAATAGAAAGAGCACGAAAATGTAACAAACAAATCTGGAAACAGGAAACATGACAGGTAAGATTAAGTTCATACATGTCATTCTATGGGTTTTAAATTACTTACATTGTTAATTGTACATACAAGAATCATTAACTAAATAAAATTATTTCAATTTGCTTATTCTATGCTTATTTGTTAATGATGCATGTTTTGCAGGAACTTTATCTGGCGATTTAGCAAAAATTACAGCAATCAGCTGATGAGCTAGTGAAATGCAGAATATTTGGAGAGGAAGGAATTATAACTGTATAGAAGTAATTAGGTGTTCTATACGTATAATTAATACAGTAAAACCTCGTTAATTCAAAGTTCAAGGGACCAAAAAATTACGACTATGAAATATCCGGGTTCGAAATAAATGAACTTTCATAAAAATCAAACTTTTAACGATCAGCTACTTGGGCAGCAAAACCCAATACAGAATCTTATCTATCTGTTCTATAAATGAATTGACCTTACAAGTTAGTATACACAGCGAATTCGAACAGAGCTGAAGTGAACACTTAGTTTGCGATTCACAAAGACCATCATGTGTGAAAAAAGGCTACAGCGAATAACCCGAATTTCCCAGTACATTTCAAGTTACTCTTTTATGCTGCAAAGAAAAGACATTCAGCCACGCACCGAAAGATTATCACTCATCTATACTCCATACTGCTGCATATATATTACATTGTGCTCTTCTTGTATGACGTTATGGTAAAACCTGTGATGAGCTGAAGCCAACTCCCGCTGACATGCGCAAGTCAGTTGTTAAATTTTTAGAAAATATGAAAATTTATTGATTTTGTCCTTTCAAGTACATTTTGCCCTATCTAAAAGTCAATTACCAACAGTGTATAAAATGGAATATATTGCAAAACAAACACTTGTCAACCTAGAGGAATGCTATAAGTAAACTAGAGCGATCTGGTGTCCCTGGCATGTAGGCATCCTGCCACCCTTACGACCTTTTTGAGAGCCGGTTCTTAATATTTTTACCAGCTCATCACTGGGTAAAACCACTAGGTTGTTGTTTTTGGCTCAACACTTATTCTCGGGTAAAACAAAGGCATGATCATTTTAGAGATGACATTTGGTATAACTTCGTGCAACGTTATTTAAAGATTAGCTCAGTAACAGAAATCAATATTACATGGTCTTTTCTGGAGCATATCACTTTCTCATGAGAAAAACCTTGCCCAGGTTTGGGAGAGCATGAGGATTGAGATAATAGGGCAGGGGTGGGCAAACTTTTCTGCATAGCGGGCCGCATCGGTGTTTGCGAATTCTTCAGTGGGCCATATTGAAAGATGCCAATGCTTAGGCAGGCCAGATTAGAGTATAAATCAGAAATTGCTTACATTCTTAGGCATCATACAAAAGTGAAAAACAAGCACAAACAAGGATTGTAAGGCTACATTTTCAAAACTAAAGGTTTTATTGTCATGATTTTACCAAAAGTAATATAAAATTGTGTTAAATTTTACAAATTGCTTTTTCACCAAAGCTTCGCGGGCCACGTTAAATGCTCTCGAGGGCCACATATGGCCTGCGGGCCATGGTTTGCCCACCCCTGTAATAGGGGTTCTTGCAACTTCTTTCCTTTTTAGCCAGACAGGGAGAAATTTTATTACTAGGGCCAATGAACACAAGCATGCTTTCTCCATCAAATCCGACTCGTCTCATTTTGCTAAACATCTGTTTGAAAATAACCACTCCTCTGACTTCACTCCAGAAATTATCCACATTGAACGGAAAGGTTTTAGGCTTAATCATCTTGAACAGTTGGAAATTCTTTTACATTTGAAAAACAACCAACATACTCTCACTAATGACCACTTGTTTTTATGCCACTCTCCATTACTAGCCTCTATCTTACTGGCAGCTACCTCAAATTCTTAACTTCGAATTCCTAACATCCCCTCCCCCTCTTCCTTGTTACCATGTTCATCTCTTACCCCCTACCTTCCCCCTCCTACTCCATTTCCCCCCCTTCCATTCGTCTATACTCGTATATTTCGCAGCTTCACCCACTTCCCTCACCTGATGATGATTATGACTAGTCGTAATTTTTACTTTTATACTTTGTGGAACTTTTACCAATTGTTTTTATAGTTTCTACTATTTTATGGTTTTACTGTTTTTATTAAATATTTATTAAACTATCAGATAATCTGAATTTTATTTGTGATGGGCTTCAAAACGGTACTAAATGGATTTTTTGATAAAAAAACGGGACTGTCCCAGTAAAAATGGGACGTTTGGTCACCTTAATATTAAATAAGTAAAAGGGAGTCACCTATTTGGGGTGCTATATATATTTCGTGTGCAAGAAATGTGGAACAAAAAGTGATGTGATGGCGCGTACGCAAACCTTCCACTTACACAGGATTGAGATTTGGAATTAAACGAACTTTTTGAGTTACCGGACCAGATCATGACTTTGAATTTCACTGTAGGAGTATTTCGAATAATCCGTACCAAAAAGTATGCAAAATCCTATGGTGTTGGCTGGAGACTGATCTTACAGGGAAGACCAGGTTTATGGGTCACCGATCTAGCTGAAATTTGGTAGGTATATAGCCCGCAACACCACGATAATGAATAACCCCCCTTTTGCAGTTATATGAGCAATAGTTTAGCAATAAAATGCGTTTGTAGTTTGGATTTTCAGAGATGTCTGTCTGTCTCCGCTACACATGTAAGGTACGGCGTGGCAGAGGAGTAACGTGGTAGGCTACGGAGGTGAAAGTACAGAGTTCGCGTCCAGTTGCTTTTTTTTCGCTTGTTATCGACATTAATTTTTGTTTCATTTATGCGACGATGCTACATTATTATGAAACCATACTTTTTACATTGTTTCTGGAATTTTTAATTTTTGTTTTTTTTTATTTTTTCGTTTTTTTCGTGGGCTTTTCTACATTTTTATCTCTTCCTTTGGTATTTCATTCATCTTGATCCTATTCCATCTCATTCTCATAACAACAGTATGTGGGGTGATACAAATAAAAAAAACAACGGAAGCACCAATACTTTCTAGTGTAGCAGCTTGCTGCCTTTGCGGGCGACTCCAATCTTCCTAAAGACCGGTCGCCTGCGGGCGACGTAATGGGCACCCCTGGTCTGGGGTATGTGTGTGAGTCATATGCTGTTGTGCACATTCGTATTTACCTCGGTTGCTTTTTTGTCCCCTTGATAGCATCTTCATACAATTGATGACAATGTAAAGGTCGAAGGTTAGGGAGGTAGGACTCGAATGACATTGTTGACAAATTGTTTCACAAATTGTGTAGAAGAGCAAGGGTAGGCAAAGCCATTCCTCTTGTTACTTTTGAAATGAGCTGTTCTCTTCGCTTTTAATAACTTACGATTTGGATGCAAGAAAGGAGATTCTTTGGTTGAAAACCTATCTGTGGGATTGACTCCTTTCATTCATTTCACTGTAGTGGTAAGTTATCTTTCATAATTTACATGGCTTTGCCGATAAAATACTACGTGTAATTTTGCTATTTCCATCACACAATTTGTCAATTAACAGAGCTAGTGTTTCATATCTTGAAATTTGGAAATTTTCAGGAAGAAAGTTTCATTGGAATTATGGAAAAAATCACCAGAGATGTAGAAGTTTTGCCAGCCATTGGCATGAATTATTCGCCGATGGTTTGCACTTTTGTGCCGAACTTTTACGTGAAATAGGCATTATTTCGGATCGTGTCAATCCAGTGATGTCTGAATGGGCGATTGCAGTGGGACGTGAAATGTACATGCGCATTATTAACATGATGGAGGAAATGTCCATCGAGGAAGATGATGAACTTTTCGTTGGGAATGATGTGGAGCCCATTCCTAATACTATGGATGCATCAGAAGACGACAAAGACGAATCAATCATCCAGTTCTTCTGATGATTGCTTTGAGCCATCGCCCAAAAAAATGTCGCAAATTCCGCTGGACATTAAAATAAAAGGTGTCACGGCAGCGAAAATGCATCCCAATTGGACTATCAAATCCCTTCGTGCAAGAGTGACCCAAAGAATCAAAAGAATGGACAGCATCAAAATATGGGAGAAGGATATCATAGCAGGAGGTACGCACTGGGATAAGTACAAAACCATTGAGAAGTGGACATATGATTGCTTTTTGGAGTGCCGATCTAATAGTGAACATGTGACAACGAGGACGCTGAAGCAGTGGGCAATAGGGGCAGCATTTCAATTCATGTCTGATGCTTTCAAATTTGAAGCATCTTCATCTTGGGTGATGAGATCCAAAAGAAAACATAAAATTCGACAGCGACATGTTACAAGATGTTTCCCGAAGAGAAAGGGCAACTGCAGAAGAAATAATGCATTCTGCCTTTCTTTATCAAGAACAGCTGGAAAAGTTGATACCACAATTTGAGGCTGCATTGGTTATCAATACAGACCAAACGGGCTGTGAGTACAGGGCACACATCAAAAGGACGCTGTCGCACAGGGATGAAAAAAGTACGGAGGTGTATGTCGGTCAGCTAAATAAGATGACACATTCATATACAGCTCAATATGGATTAGCGTTTTCCGGGGAACTACTTCCATTGGTGTTCATATGCCTTCAAGAACCAAATGGAAAGTTCGGGCCAAGGGTAAAGGGCAAAGTAGAGGAAGCAGTGGCTCGATTTTCAAATGTATATGTGACATGTACAAAGTCTGGGAAAATGCAGACAAAAACATATGAGATGTATTTGGACTATGTTCTTAAGCCATACGTAAGGGACAAAAAATTTCTTTTAATCACAGATTCTTGGTCCGGCCAAACAAACCAGGCCCTATACGATGAACGATTCATAAATGAAACAAATGAACCAACATGCACATTGAAAGTGATCCCGCCAAAATGCACACCCATTTGCCAACCATGTGACGTCTACTTCTATAGGCAGGTTAAGAATTTTGTTTCCCGTCTGCAGAATGCTGCGATATTATTGCGTGAAAATCGCGACATTACAAGCAGGATGGACACGATAAGGATCCATTCCCTGATTCATCATCAGCTGTCTTCTGCTGTATTTAAACCGATGATACGATACACATGGTTAGCATCTCGGCTTACGAAAAGCAGGGAATTTTTTTTATAACGTGAACCAAATAATTTTCCCTGAGGAAGTATTGAAGAAGAAATGCAGCTGTGCAGAGCAGAGCTTTGCCAGGTGTTCCCAATGTAGAAAATATTGGTGCTTCTGTTGTTTTTTTGATTTGTATCACCCCACATACTGTTGTTATGAGAATGAGACAGAATAGGATCAAGATGAATGAAATACCTAAAGAAGAGGGAAAAATGTAGAAAAGCCCACGAAAAAAATGGAAAAAACGAAAAAATCAAAAAAAACCAAAAATTAAAAATTTCAGAAACAATGTAAAAAGTATGGTTTTCATAATAATGTAGCATCATCGCATAAATGAAACAAAAATTAATGTCAATAACAAGCGAAAAAAAAGCAACTGGATGCGAACTCTGTACCTTCACCTCCGTAGCCTACCACGTTACTCCTCTGCCACGCCGTACCTTACATGTGTAGCGGAGACAGACAGACATCTCTGAAAATCCAAACTACAAACGCATTTTATTGCTAAACTATTGCTCATATAACCGCAAAAGGGGGGTTATTCATTATCGTGGTGTTGCGGGCTATATACCTACCAAATTTCAGCTAGATCAGTGACCCGTAAACCTGGTCTTCTCCTTGTTAGCTTCAAATTACACCATACTTTGAATTATCTGGGCTACGGTATGAATATAACAGAAGATGATTCATGGTTTGCATAGAACAAATGATAGAAAGTAAGGGATATAGGGCTGATAAGTGGTAGTGCTGTAAGCAAATTACAAACACACAATCCATGCAATTTCAATTTGTTTATAGTCCAATGCAGGGGTCAGCAACCAACGGCCCACGGGCCTCATGCAGCCCCTAAGAGTGTTTTATGAGGCCTGTAAAGTCATAGTGAAAATTTTAACACAGTCAATTCCAAGTTTTTTCAATGAAATTATGCTCTCAAAACCTTTTCTGGTGGAGTTTTAATGCTAGTAAACAAATTAGAATTGATTTTCACTAATAGGAGACCATAAAATCTCTAGGTGTATTCTCATTTAAACGCCCATCCGGCCCGCCGATGCTCTCATGATTTCCAATATGGCCCTCTGAAGCATTCACAACAATGAATGCAGCCTGCCATATAGAAAATGTTGCCGATCCCTGGTCCAATACATGGTGGGAATACTGGCACCAAGCTGAGTACCACAACTGTAAGGTGCAAAATCTGCCACAAGCATCATAGCAATGGATTTGTGACATTTAAGTGCAAATATAGCTCAGTGTGTTTTTATTATTATTTATTATAATATTTTATTGTTTTTGTGATGATGACAATGTAATACTCCTGTTGATGTCACTACAATAAATATTATTCTATTCTATTCATAATGTTATAGCACCATAAATGCAAAATATAGTTGCCCAGAAGATTGTGATATAATACTCAAAACAGGCAATACACTTTTAAAAGTTTTTATCACCCAATTTGGAGGGTTTAGCTTATATACAAATTGTTTTATAAATTAGATTACATGGTATTTACCCATTAAAATTAATTATGAATTTTGAATGCTATAAAAAATCAACCAATACCTTAATTTTAATTAGAGTCTCATATCTCTGGGTTGCCATATTCTTCAACATATGAGCTTCATCAAAAATTACATAATCCAAAGGAAGCTTACGAAATACCTTGCCTTCTCCTGAACCTACAACCATATGATACCTGTAAAAAAAAGTGCAGAAAAACCTTTTTAGATGGGTTTATATAATCAATAAATAGTAATTACTTTGTTCAGTGAATAGTTCAGTAATATGTTACGTGGTTATTATGACGTCTATATCATCAAAACCTTCTTGGAGCCAATGATATCTGATTTGTTGACGCTCTTCCTGAGAGCCAAAATATACCGAAATGTTGAGGGAGGGACACCAGCGCTGAAACTCATTGTTCCAGTTTTCTAAAATGAAAAAAGGAAGAAGAATTTTCAACAACTTTCACATTTTACCTATTAATAATAAATGAACTGATCCAAATTACTTAATCTTTTAATAACAGATAAGTCAGCCTTCAAAATGACTTATACCTGCTTCTATGAGAGAATTGATAACAAATCAGTAGCCCATTGAAGATGAGAAATTTCAGTCATTAACTCACTGCCACATTTTCTAAATAAAATTTTTTTTTCTCATAGAAGGGTTATCACACTGCAACACTGACATTCATTTCAATACTACGATTACATTAATTCAACAATGAGTATAAAAATAAAATCAAGTCAAGTGAGATGCATTACGAGTGAGAGCTTGAGAATTGTTTACATTGTGTAGTCTAGTTAAATAGATGTCACAAACAATGCAGTAAGATGCAGGAAGAGAATCAAATTTATGCAATGCAAGTGGAATACTTCATATTATATGTTAAATCAGAAAAATTAAACATATTTTGTTGTCTGCTCCATCGAGGAGTTATTCCCATAAACCTGCTGTGTTATTTAGCTGAAGGTTTAATGGCACAGAATGAAATTTTCCTATAGAGATGAAGTGATTGTATGAGTGAGCTTCTCAGACAACAACATAATTGGATTTAACATTTGAGTGAATGGATAAATTGTGCAGGATTTTTGAGTCAATAAGCAGAGTGGATAGATCAGTTCCATGGGAATGAAAGGATTACAAATGTAGATACTTCATGCAAAACAATAATAAAAAGCAACTCACCTAAAGTTGAAGATGGGACCACTATTAGATGTGTTTTAGCATTCTCATCAAAATTTTCATCTTGCCTGCCATTGTTCATTTCATCATCCAACATACATTCACTTTTCTTATTGTCCATAGCAAGTTCCTTCAGGTAAGCAAGAAGTGCAATGACCTGCACTGTCTTACCGAGACCCATTTCATCTGCCAAAATACCACTTAACCCTTGCTTGTTCATCAGGAACAACCAGTTCAAACCAATCATTTGGTAACTTGCAAGCTTAAGGCTGAAAGAATTGACAGAATCAACATGATAAAAAATATTATCAATATGTTTAGAATCATCTTCATGGCACTGAATATTCACTATCACAGAGTGACAAAATCATAAATTTCTAAACAAAATGTAATTTGTTATGAATCTGTTTACTGGCAGTGAAAGCAATAAAATATGTTATTTAGAATAGAGTTTTATAATGATTTTCATGGTAAAAGGAAGTACACAGCTTATCTCTCAAACTTCTGAGTAGTATGTACTTTGGATATGACTGGTGCAAGATACTAGTAAACTAGGTAGCTGCCTGGGATGCCAAATTCTTTTATGAGCTATCCTGACTTATGCAACTTTTGCAAGTAGATAAATGTTTGCTTGCAGTGGACGTCATTGAATAACAGGAAATCTTAATAACACTTCTTCAATTATTTTCTAGTTATTGTTTTAATTTTATCACTTTCGATAATAGTTCTAAATACAGGCACACCCTGGGTTACGTAAGCCCAACTTACATAAATTCATACTTATGTAAACAGCCCCATAAATCTCTAAAAAAATTTCATTATGCTGAAAGTTTACGTAATGTCGGGCACACACTGACAAAATGAAACAAGGTGAAACTGTCTCAAGCTATGAAGAAAGGAAATGTGTCAACACGTTTCACTGGAGCTCACACACTGGTTAGGCGAAACGAAATGACATAATATGTACAGAAAACACACTTCATTTCAGGATGATGATTAGGTTGTTCCCATTCTGTGGGACTGGTTGGTGAAAGAGTCAGTAACTCAATACAATAATGATGTACTAATGTAATTAATGCAATTTAAATACAGTTAAATGCATGGTATTTAAATACTCACCTGTTGCCTTCATCTCAGTCACTATCTCATTCCACAATTTATTTCGCTTCGCCTTATCAATATGAGGGTGCTCATTCATTTATATGTAACTAGCTGAAAGTACCTGGCAATGCCCGGGTTATGCCAAACGTCTTTGGCGAATAAAATTATGTATTATATGGTAATGCAATCATTTCTTCCTTTGCGCACCTCAAAACGTGTATTTCCATTGAAATCTCGACTTCGAATTTTTTCGTGAAAACAATACTTTCTCTATACTACGTATATTGGAGAAAGTAAAAACTAATTCTGAGATATCTCTGATACCTATAAATTGGGCCGGGAGGGTCCATGGAGGTCCGGAGAGAATGTGAGCATACATGAGAGTAATAGGATTTCGAGTTTAACAATGTAATCGGTTGGCAAGGCAACTTCACGTTAAAAACACTAAATTTTGTCAAAATATGATATTAAAACATTAAATTCGAAAGATTTAGATTTGAAAGCGATAAAAGACAATAAGAATAAGAAACTGCATTTATTTTTCTTTAATACAGTCCAAGTCCGAAAATCGTAGGTCAAATATGTGAATTTTAATAAGCAAAATAAAATAAGGTTGCAGGTCGAAATATCAATTTTTCCATGTTATCTTATGAGGAATGGAAATCATTCACTGGAATCAAACCCGGGTCGATTTTGGAAATTTTTTTTTCGTAAATGGCTTCTACTTTAAGAACCGAACATTCCTACCAAATGTGAATCTTCTATCTACTCGGAAAGTGTTAAAAATAGCATTACAGAGTTACCCGACGACGACGAAGTCAATTTTATATATTAGATTTTCGTCTCTTGAAACTGCTTGGAGCAGTTTCGCCTTGTTTCGTCTTGTTTTGCTCTATCAGTGTGCGGTTTGAGTAAGCGAGTGGGAACTACATCTGTGCACGGAAGAAGAACACAAGCCATGGGTTGTAATGCGGTGCTCTCAGTGTGTTCTACCGCTCATGAACATTTGCTCGATCTCTTAACGTGCATTTTGCTTTTGCACAAATTAACGTAAGTGATGCCCTTGCAATTATGGCTGATAAGTATCACAGTGAGAGTAAAAGTGCTAATTTACATACCTCTAGTTTCACTGATTATTTGTACTGTACTGATGCAGTAAATTATTCTTTAAACACATAGCATCAGTAGAAATTTTCAACTTATGCAAATTTCGGGTTACGTAACGGATGCCGGAATGCATTCCTCATGTAACCCAGGGAGTGCCTGTAACTTGATATGTACCTTGAAATGATTTCATTAAAACTTCTGAAAGAGATGTCTGAATGTATCCTTTCCAAGAGCATCAGAATATCTTACCCAAACCCTGACTTGGTAATTTTGTACCACAAAAATAATTTACACTCATAACATTACCATGATGGCTAATTTTCTTTTTATGGCTTATCTTCCTGCTCCTGTTTATAAATAAAATAATTTATGCGAGTTTTCCTGATATGGAAACCTTACTTTTTTGTTTTCCCATTATTTAACAGTTCAGCCACCATAATTTAAATTATTATAATAATATTATACCACATTTACCCAGATATAAGATGAGGTTTTTTTCCAATTTTAGCGCCTGAAAAATCTTGAGTCATCTTATATTTGCAGAGCATGAAATAACTTCATGTAAATCAATTGCAAGTCATAAAAGTGGATGACAATTGTTTTGATGTAATCCTATCCTATCACAATGAAAAGCTGAGGTTTAGGAACTGATACTTCATGCACTACAATGGAGCATAGTATAGTGAAAGCTAATTAGAACAGTCCTTGCTGAAAACAAAAACATTCATTTTGGCACCAGCAAATCCTACTGTGAGTGTGTGAATAATGATGCTGGGTTTCTATAATGGTTTATTTAACAACAAATAACAATAACAACATTAACAGAAACAGGAGAGGGAAATGCAGGGTACACTAGAAAGCTCGTGCATGGATGACTAGGCATCACTAGTTCTCATCCGCGCTGCTGGGAGCCAGGTCCCGCAGCAGGAAAAACGGTCTCCGTGTGTGGCCGCTCAGTGTGCAAGGTATGCGCCGAGAAGCAATCTTGTCCCATCATCAATTTTAATAATTGTAATTATGATTTGAAAGCAAAAATTGTAGTAAATGAACATATGTCCAAGGTATGGACCAAGAAACAATCCTGTCGTGCCAGCAATTTTAATAATTGAATATAACCAGATAGTACATTTGTCAAAATTACTGGTTAAATATTTTTTCTAAAATGATGAGTTTAAAGAAGTCTTATATTCAGGTAAATACAGTATTAATAGTAATTCATATGCAAATATCTGGTTAAAGAAGGGTCTACTTTATTTTTCAATTAGTGAACAAAGATTATAATTTTATTTAAAGCAGGCATCTTGCAAAATATTATAGAAAGAAAAAAGTTATAAGTAATGTAAGTTAACCATCTGAAAAGAAAAGTTTCTCTGTATCTTATAGTTATCAAGTGCAAAACTAAGACTTTTTTTTCAGTGTGTAGACTTACTTGGATGGGATCAGTCTGGGTTGAACTTTAATAGTGGCTGCTTTAAGTCCACCTGATGTTACACTTCGTACAATATCATTCATTCTATCAGCCAGTTGTTTGCACTGCAGCATCAGACGTGTTATCACCTGCCTGAGACGGAGAACAGTGTGCGAAGCATTTAACAGGTCTGGTCCTACCGATTTGCTTTTCTGCAATTTATCTATCTGGAAAATTATTGCATCAGTATTGTATATAAAATTGTATATAAAATACTTCAAAACATGTAAAAAACAAAATTTCATTTTTTCACACGAAAGATCGTTTTTTAAATGATTTAAGAGCTTAAAAAATCAATCCCAGATTTCTCAACATACAAGGTCATGCCATGATTCAAACGGCCGAAGACTGATTATGGTTTCTGCCTTTTTTCTTGAACAGGTTGGCACTGCAGTTAGTTCCAGGAATGTAGCATTTGAAAATAAGTCAAGAACAGCTTTTTTGTCTGAAG
This sequence comes from Uropetala carovei, assembly GCA_036926305.1. Lineage (NCBI taxonomy): Eukaryota > Metazoa > Arthropoda > Insecta > Odonata > Petaluridae > Uropetala > Uropetala carovei. Next base: position 4,488,338 of record JAXCHB010000068.1, read on the forward strand.
TAAGTGTTGTGTCCACTTCATTCTCTTCTTCAGAATCCTCACTGAGAAATGTAAAAACCAAAATGCAAATTCCAGATCACAACATAACATTGATTTTAATGTACAATTTAAACAATGTAATTTGTAAGTGATGAAACTTGTGAAAAGTGAATAAATACTAAAAATTCCTTTGGTTTTTGCCCTTTAAAATGAAAATGATCAGCACCTGATGTAAATATTATTTACTCTTAACCCAAAGAAAAAACTGATTTAGATACATTTGAAAATATATTTTAACAGAGTTTGGAAACCACTAGGTTAAGTGAATATCATAGTCATCTTTAGTTGTAATTCACTAATCATTGAATAAAAACTGCTTATATGTGAATCAAATTTTTTCAACCAAGTTAATTTTGATAGGAATTATTATCCACTATGTTGAGATTGGAGTCATGCATTAATGTATAAACAATGTATGAATGATAGAAGATGAAGGAGAATAGACAAAAGTCAATACAAAAAGCAAGCTGTAGAAAAGATAAATGGAAATTTAAGCTGACATGATGGATAGTACAAGAAAATAATATGCATCCCTAACTGATTCTACATTTGAAGTATGAAAGATTTTGAAAAAGATTACCGAGCAAGTTCTTTATAACCATTCTATTGCATATGAGTTACAATTCATTTTTCTCAAATAAAAAAAATGAAAACAGAAACAGCAGCTATGCAAACTCACCTTTCATACACTTTGTGCTCTTCATATGGATTTGCTTCATCATCCTCATCACTCTCATTCCTTTTGTGCTTCTTGGGCTTCTTTGTCTTTTTACTTGTAGATGCAACAACAAGACCTACAATAAAATTCAGTTATACATGAATGACAAAACAGCAATTCTACAGTCAAATTCAAAGAAAAAATGTTTGTTTGGTGGAGGCACTACAGCTTGGTTGTAGAATTGAAAGCATTAACAGCAAATGAGGGCTTTCAACACATAATAATATTTGGTACTATATAAATTACTAGTTATTACGTACTTGCATTCTGCAAGCATTTTTAAATTTTAGCATTTTAACAATTTCGAATTATTCCCAATCAAATTTGTTCAAAATCATATAAGCATGTCAAATTTTGTGTTTGTTGCTCATTTAGAAGTGCCTTATAATTTTAGTCCTCGTATGGGGCAATAATGGGGCAAAGCAGCCCCTAAGATTTTGAATTTTTACAATATCAGATTTTTCCTTCTTTTGTAACTAAAAACCCATAATTCTGCCAAATTTCATGTTTGTATCTCATTAGGAAGTGCCTTATAATTTTCACACTCATATGGTGCAGAAATGGGGCAAAACCGCCCCTAAAAATTGGAATTGTTGTAATATTTTATTTTATCTTTGGCTGCAACGAAATTTCTATAATCATGCCAAATTTAATGTCTCTAGGTCATATGGATCTGCCTCATCTTTTTTGTTCTCGTATGGCACAATACTGGGGCAAAACAGCCCCAAAAATTGGGATTATATCAATATTGGATTTCCTTCATTAGGCGTAGTTTAACATTAATGGCATTAAAATATAAGCCTCTGATTCCCTTTAAAAGCTTAACCATATGAAAGCTTTGAGCTTGTTGCCTAGGCAGCCCATTGTTGCCACCCAGAAAAATTACTACTTTTTTCCGATAAAAACTATAAATTTACGTTAATTCTACTCGTATTTGAATTCTGTCTTCAAAAATAAGAAACTCCAATTTATATCCTATCTGATAGTTTAGTCCCGAGTTCGAATCTTGATGGGAAATAATTTTAAAATGCAAATGTAAAAACATTTACACCGATTTACGTGTTTTCTTACGGGCTGCAAAATATTTTTCGTTATAAGCAAGGGACGGGTATTACTGCATTTTATTATCCTCCAGCTATGACCACAGAAAATACATTTTTAATAAACAGCAATACTTAATGGTTGAATCTAGTACATTGTTTCAGTTACTCGAAGCTGCAACATAATTACTTCTTGGAGAAACTAAGTCATATGGAACGTTATCGGGTAACGCGATCTCCACAGCTATTGTCATTTATTCTCGACTTATTAGCAGTGAAAGTAATACCAATTTACTCACATAATTTACACACTTTTTTCTCTGAATTTCATGACCTAACTTTTGGTGCATGAAATACACATGGTATTCTTATATTTTTTTCTTAATTCCACATTGAGAAATAAGGTTGCATGAGTTACATGATGGCATGGATTATGCAAGTAAATACAATATTATTTTACGTATTTAAATACCGGTCAAAAAATTATTCTAAAAAAATGTACAAGGGGTGTTCAATAAATAAATTTTGGGGGCCTCATAAATCCACAATAGTTTATTTACAGAAATGAGAGCTACATTACAAATTAGCAAAATCCTTCCTTTATTTCTCCTGGTAATTGCCGTGGCACTGCCAGCTGTTGTTCATGCACAGTAGCATGTAATTGGGCAGCATGTAGAGCCGAGTGTGCCCGCTACATCGCAAGTTCAGACATGATGGCGAACGTTCGTGTGTTGGAGACGTGGAGTAAAGAGGAGGTGCGGGCTGTCGCCCGGTAGGAGTGGGCATGGGGCTTATTGGGAAGTGCCATCCACAGTAAGCAGGTGGAAGTGTATGGAGACGACGTGATGTCGGAGCAAATGGTGCTGGCTGTTACGCAAAGGGCGACAGAGTGTGCAACGAACATTGAACTGGCCGTCCCTCTTCTGCAGGTGCAGATGCCAATGTGGAGCGAGTGAACCAAATGATTCAAGAAAACAGGCGGGTTAAAGTGCATGATGTGATCCAAACACTGGGGATGTCCATTGGTAGTGCTTACATGATCATCCATGAAGTTCTGGCCTACCGGAAAGTGTCATCACGGTGGGTGCCTCGCCAACTCACCCCTGAACATCGCACTTACAGGATGGGCTGCAGCCTGCAACATCTCTCATGCAATATCAAAAGGATGGAGATGCCTTTCTGCATTGTGTCGTGATGTCGAATATGACTTTTTTCTCTCTTTTTATTTTCTCTTCTAATTCTCTCTGCCCATATTCTCACTTCATTACAGTCGTATCGTTAACCTATGGAATAGTGACCGGAAGGCACCCTGCACCGAATAAGAAAAAGGTCACTTCAGCCTTCCTTTGTCCTCCATGTACTACTGGCGTATTTGGCAAACATTTGTTATTGGTGGATACTGGGCCGGTAGTGCGGGAGGGTTCAAAAGTACAAATATTTGGTATTGGTGATTTCCGGTGGACTGTTGGTAAATGGATCACAAATCAAAGGAAGGCCAACATTTGTTATTGGGCTTGGCGGTCACTCCCACACTACTGGCGTATTGTTGGTGGAAGGGTGGCGGTTCCCCACCCTCTCCCACATGAGCAGGAAGCAGTGAACCTACATTTGGAGGAGAGGGTCAACAACTTTGGCCATATGTACAAGTAGTGTGGGAGGATCACTGGTTATTGGTCACAAATATTAGCCAAATATCCACCAATACAAATGTTTGCCAAATACGCCAGTAGTGTGAGACCGGCTTAACCTTTAAAGGACGGGTTTAAATCCCAATTGTATTTCCTGGGGGCCGAGACATTTAAATGGCCTTCTCTAGATTTAATGCAGCTATTCAGGAAAATTGATAAATAAATTACAAAACAAAATGGTAAAGAGCTTCTTAAAGTAAAACATTTCGTCCACAGTCACATCTAATGAAGTCAAGTACTGATTGTAATACCTGTTAGTTTCCTCCACCAGCAGTTGGATAATTTCTATGAAAAACAACAGAAATTCTTCACCAGCTGAAGGATCTTTATTTATCTGCATGGCCACTTCATTCCTAAAGCCACTGTGACGACCAGAATAAGGCAAACTCCTACTACCCACGAGGCGGCATCGGGTCCTCCATCTGTCGACACTAGCACGAACCGAGGAGACTCCGTTTTCACTCTCACTCGAATCCGAAGTACCTATATAATCCTCGGAATCACTCTCCAAAAAAATTTCCTACTTCCCTCTCTGACAGATTTCTAGCCATTTCAAAGGATTTCCTAGTAGAAATGGTTATTTGTGAATACAACAAAAACGAAAAATTTTTACTGTGAGATATAGTGCACTATGCTCTGATATCGGCTTCAACCTCAAGACTGAATACGTGAGAAACTATCCGAGGTTCGTGTAAACATCTGTTTATAAAAACTGGAAAGGACACCTGAGCAAAGGGGACAAATTTTACACCCCCGAGAGTGTTTAGGCATGGGCTGAGGTCATAAAAGAGGCCTGGAAGGTCGGGCAGGCAAGCGGCTATTTTTGAGTGTGTTGGCGGAAACATCTCTCGCTCAAAAAAATTTTCTGCGTTGCGAAACTCGTCAGCTGCAGTCCTTTTCAAGTGCTCTCTAACAATATCTGGGGCGAAATGGCCTTGAAGACGTCACATGGTGTTTTAAAAGCAACGCAGATTTTATGGTTTCATTTGAAACCTCACGTCTAATTTCAATTACATTTAGCAGTTTCAAAAGAAACAGCATGTCCTTTAAAGGTTAAGGGGTAAAATGAAGCAATCTTGGATCCGTAATAGTTTCCAGATGGAGGGAACAATAGCCTGGGAATGACGCGAAGAGGAAATTTTGAGGAAAGATAATTCTAAGAAATTTAAAAGCCCTTTTGAGGAAAGAAAATTTTTGAGGATTATGCCCATTTTCAAATACCTTGGCGAGTGAGATTTCGGCCGCACTCGGGACTGCTGCCAGGAGGTGGGGGTGGGATAGGGTTGGGTTGGAATAATTCTATAGTTGAGACTCCCCTAAGAGAAAATCCTGGGTGCGCACCTGTCATCAACAGATATCAGAGAAACCTTAGACCAGTGCTTCTCAACCTTTTTTTGTGTGTCACCCTATGTTCAGTTAATTTAGGTATGCATCACCCTGTTTACAGTTCCATTATCTTCAAGTCACCTTTAAAGATAAATTGTGCTTTCCTTACCACATAAAGATAAAATTCTGGCATTTAAATAAGTACGAATGTTTATTCTCCTGGTTTTATTTATGTATATAAGCCAGAACATGACACACTGCGAATTTATCAAATATTTGCATCATCCCTCGATAACCCTCGCGTAACCCTGGGATGTCATGTCACTCCGGTTGAGAACCACTGGCTTAGACATTAGACTAAGTCCTTAATATTTATATTTTATGCTGTGATAACATAAATCATAAATAGTGCCTTTGGAAACTCTGTATACTCCAACATTGAGTACACCTTTTCAATCTTGTTTTATTTCAAACAAATTCTCCAGTCAATTTGGAATTTCTCTGGATTTTCATGACAAACAAATCAAAACTTAAATCTTCCGACTACAGACCTGTTCAAAATCCAAGTTCTCATTTCCAACTAACTTTAAAATGTTACATTATAATGCCCTTCAATAACTCCAATGTTTAACTTATGGAGAATTGAGGAAGAACAATAAGGTTCCCTAAAATCATATTCTTTAGAATTTTAAAGTTCCATGCCACTTGCAGGGATTATGATTCTAACTTTACCTATGGTTGGCAAAACTAGGGTTGGCAAGGGTCAGGGCTTAGAGGGAGTATTTAGTTTACAGCTGTCCAAAGAATTCATATATGATTGTACTATGTAACTCTGACGTGTCCTATGTCTTAAATTGTGTCTTACTTTTTCAGATCTTTGAACAAATAAAGTATGTTCTCACGAAACTGGAAATACACGTTTTGAATCTAAAAAATTGACAGTGAGAAAATTAAAACAATATAACTAAGTTATACACTTTTACCACAATCAAGCTGCTTTATGAAATCTCATTTTTGATATGCATCATTCAGAAATCATTATACATCACAACGTTTAACAAATCAATTTTTCAGTAGATTCCAAATGGCTAAGTGTCGACAGTCTTTTATTGTTATGTATGAAACTATGGCCAGAGGCATACCTTGGCAATATAGTGCCTATGGCAAAATTTTAGGAAACGCATTGGTTATGTAGGATATAATTTTTTCTTTGTTTTAATAAAGAAAAATGTTTTTTTTATAAACAAATCAATGTTTAACACACAGACTGCCAGACCAATATTTAAAAATATGTCCCTGGAGCCAAAGGCATTTTAGTAAATCATTTCCTTGTAGAATAACACTACAACGATTATTTTTATGATATTTTATTTTTTATGGAATTAATACATTTTTCATAGTGTGGGACAAATATGACCCTCATGGCCCTGGTGCAAATCAGATTTTATTAAAATTATGTTAAAATTTGTGTTAAATTCATAAGTTACTTGTACTGAAATATAGATTGATCATTTGGTATATTTTCAAATAAATTCATTAAAAAAGTTACTTTCCCCTATGAATAAACCTAGACTCTGATAATATTTCAAATATAAATTATACAAATTCCAATGAAGAAAAGACTCAATCAGTTGAGATGGAAAAATATAGATTCCTCTTCCCTTGTATCTTTAGCTATGCAGAACCTCAGCTCTTATAGAAAGCATGTTTTGAAAAAGTTTTTTTTCTGGTCAAGCCAACGGAAGTAGTGGGAGTGAGGGGTGACGGTCCTATTAATAAAGAATTGGGTTTTCCATGAGTGGGTGTAAGGCTACTATCCCTTCAAATACAGAATAGAAGGAAGTGTGGCAAACCAAAAGGAGAAGAGCGAGTCATTCATTGGAAATACAATGACCGAGTGTAGGCCTACTATATTTTCTATTTACAAAGTAGTTGAAAAAGGTTCAGCATTTCGGAATGTTTGAATGCACAGAAACTGCATCTTAGTAACAACTCTCATACTGCATCTGCAGAAACTGCATCACACTATGTATATGCAGAGCTTTTTTGGGAGACCCCGGGAGCATGCAGTTCCCCCACCTTTTACTTCCCCCCACTCCTGTTCAACAAAATTGTGTTGAAGTTAAGAAAAAAGATAAAATAATTTAGCATATTATGCGGTAAAAATAAAGAATGAATTTACGTATAAGATTTATTTACCTAATTTTTTTAACAGGGATAAAAAAAATATTTTTTTTAGTTTTGCATTTTTTGGATATACCTTTGAACATTTGATACTAGTTTTGCGTTTATAATTTCTTAACATATTAATTAGAATTATTTATATGGTATTTATTACTTTCATAATTTTTTATATGCATGTTTCATGGATTGACGTTTTGTAAATTAAAAAAATTGAAGGAAAAAGTTGTCTTTAGCATTCGGACAATTGAAAAATGAAATATCAGAGGCCAAGGTAATGCAGACATCTCAGAGACTTAAGTTCTCAAGGCCTTTAAGCAAACATGCAGTCCCAAGGGTCCCCGATGAGTCACGGTGGCTCAAATACGAATATCATCTGAGGGATATATATGACCCTCACGGCTCCCCGGGAATGGTAGGGTGAGGGTCAAATCTGACCCTCATGGCAGTCTGCGTGTTAAAATGACACTTATTCATGGGAAAATTAACTTTTTGCACTTTTTGCTGGAACGTTTGGCGCCTTTTGCAAGCCCATGGCAAATGCCACCTTAGCCATACCCTAGTTACGGCACTGACTATGGCCACTTGAATACAATAACTATTACCAGATACACAACCTACTATTTTATAAATGAATGTTTTCAAGTTAAATTGTGTTTTGCTAAGAACTTACCAACTGCAGCGATTTTCCCCGCACCTACGCACTTAACGAAGCACTTGTCGAAGAAACGCGACGAATAACGCCAGCCATCGAATAACGCCAACCATCGAATATCGCCTTTCCTTCATTATCGCCGTCATTTGTAATCGCCGAACAGAAATGCCATGCCTCCTCGCCAATGGCTCGGCTCATAGCATCGCGTTTTATATAGGGCGAACATTACCCCTATTTCCCATTTCCTCCTTTCTCCCATGGTTATATAATGTAATCAAGAAATTAACCAATACGAAGTCAAGGAGTCGCCCGTTTAAACTACCTGCCGAACCTCCCCTCATCCGCTCCCATCACATGACCGCGGCTTTCGGGAGAAAGAGGCAGACACATATCCCGAGAAAGGATCATCTGAGGGTCGCCGCTTCGAGAGGAAGCGATTCCGAGTGACTGAGAGAGAGAGGAGCGTATGCCTTCGGACGAGAACATTTTCCTCGCAAGTCGTGTGTGCTGAAAGTTTCCTGAGGACACAGTGTAACTATAGACCAATACCCATGAAGTGTTTTATGCTGCGAGACAGGTTTTACGTCTCAAGAGCATTTGTTTTGCGGTTATGTTATAATTTCCTGTAAAATATAGCATTTAGTTAGAGGTTAATGTGGCATTGTTCTTTGGTCGCCACACAACATTTGATTATATAATTAATAAATTATTGAAATTTAATGAAAATAATTAAAATTTTCTTTGAATGACAGCCAGAAACATCTTCTATCTTCTAAGTAGTAAAATATGGACATTTGGAGTGAAGCAGAAAACAGTGTATGGATAAAATAAATAAATAAGGAAATGTTCAAAATAGGAGACAGAAGCATTATATTACATATGGTAAGAGAGAAGACTGCTTTGCTTTAACTGGTTTGGTTATGTTCTGAGATGAGATTGCAATATTAAAGAATTGTTGAAAAATGAAATCACCTTATTCAAATGATGAATGAGTCATTATATTTTTGTAAAATTTCAGATAATTTTATGTTTTTCCAAAAAGTGTTGATTGAAAATGAAAGAATTCTAGCCAAGGAATTAGATTAGTACAATGCAACTTCAAATATTGAGAGTACTTGATATGCGAGCAATATTTTTGTGTCAAAATTTCTATGCACCTATATTTCTCAAATCGTTTGTCTCCATAAGATATAGTAAACAATTTTGATGCAATTTTCATTTAAAGTTCATTAGTATCCTTGGAGAGATTATAGTACTCATAATCATTATATTTTAATGCTAGTTCTTCTAGCTTTTGTAAGGGATGTGCATGTCTCTTAGGCAGCTTTTGATAAATTGGACCTCAAGGTTGGCTCTTTATTTTTACATGAATAAAAATTAAGTCAACAAATATTTGGGCCACTGTCAGAATAATGTGTAAGCTATAAAAAGGAAAAATAACATATAGTTTGCTGAATCAAGAGTAATATGGAGAGTGGTGTCTATAATCTGATTTGAAGATCTTTGATGCAGCACTCTACTTATTAAATTATTGGACGACCTATTTGTTTAAGTCAGTGGTTCCCAAATTGTGGACCACAACTACATGGGTTCTTGAGGGGAACATGAAAATGGAAATATTTTGTTTTATTTTTTAAGGTTATGAATGGATATACAGGCGACGCCCGAGATTTGACAGGGATGTGTTCCTGAAAACTTGGTCGAATCTCGAACAGTCGAACGACGAGCGCCGTTTTCCCATAAAAGTACATGTTATTATTGGGAGATGCATTCCAGAATCCCGGAAAAAAATTACTGAGTTCCATCTCATATTACATAAAGTTAAAATAACATTATTAACATGCTAAGAAAACAATATTAAATCATTAAAAAGTACAAAATAATTTAAGACTAAAGAAAAAGGACTTATATAAAAATATTTTTATACCTGAAATCTTTTTCAACTGTGCTTACGGGGCTTGGTTTATTAATTGAGAAGTTGTAAAATTTTTGTTGGAAGAAGAGCTGTTGGCAAGGGGAATTGATAAAATAATTTCAACCCTTCAGCTCCAATAATATATTTTTTCTTAGAAAAAATAATAAGGAAAAACCAGACATCCTGAATCGCAGTGAAGCCTGCTGCGCTGGTTGACATGATCACCCAAACGATGAAAATGAATTATCATGAATTTATCTTTTGCTCGAAATAACTTTTTGAAACAAGTTTTCTTTCCGTAAATTTTGTTTCAATTTCTTTTTAAAATAAATTTAAAGAAATAAAACTCACAAAAGTTCTTTGAAAAAATAGGCTGAGAGAGAGAGAGAGAGTATGCAACTACAAACCTCGAACTGAATGCAAAAGGTACTCCCCAAAGATTTCATTAGTCCTGTTTGTAAACAAAAAAGATGCTCTGATAACAAAATAAATCTAATAAGTAGAGACTATAAAGATATGTTCTTGGTCTGCGAGCAGGTAAAGATGTGGGAGTTAGCTGAAGGACATAACTCAAAGAGAAGTAGTCTCACTGAAAATTCATCAGTAGATGCATTTATAAGTACATCCTATAAATATTCCTTTTTGTTTAATGGAAAATTTGATTGATTCTTCGAACGGAATCACAGAAACTTATCTAATTATATGTTGTTCCAAATTCGACCAATCTGCTCGGTCGAATTAGCGAGCTTTGACCAGTCGAAAGTCGAGTTTAGGTTATAATGTATAACGGTCGAATTCTCCAGTTATTCGAATGTCGAACGGTTGAATCTTGGGCATCGCCTGTATTCAGAATAAATTTAATTTTTATGCAAATAAAATAGCTATTAAAAATATTTTGGAATTAATATAAAATTTTATATTTAATGTTTGATGAATGGGATTAGGGGGCCGCAATAAGGTTGGCTATCTTAAGTGGGGTTGCAGATGGTTTGTTTGGGAAGCATTGGCTTAAACATACAATATTACCTTTATTTATCCTTTTCCATTGTCTCTGGATGGTCCCATTCAGTTCTCGTCTAACCTCCTCATCATTATTATCCTCCTCATCTCTTATCTTCACAGATGTTTTAGCTTTTACTTCAGGAGGCTTTGAATAGTCATCTAATAAGGCATTCATTGCTCGTGATAAATTCATTTCATTTCTTGCCAAGGCCTCTAGCAACTCCTGTAAAAATTAAATTTAAGCAAAGACTATAATTATATTAATAAGGGCACATTCCTATAATTACTTTTATGTTTTACTTAGTTATTCCGGATTGCCCGCGAAAATTACACTTATATCACTTAACGAATATTACCTCAATTGAAAACAATACAAGGAAACATTTCAGCAAACTAATAATCATTAACCTATTGGCTTAAGGATAAAGGAACAAGCATTAATGCAATAATGGAAAAAGATTGTCAAGAAAACGATAGGAGAAACCATTCCGACATATCTATCTAATATCAAGTTATAGTTTCCAAAATTCTAGATTTTAATTTAAAATGTTTCAGAAAAGTAAATTAATTACAAAATAGAAATCCCTTCACTAATACTGTAAACGCTAAAAACTATTCCATACCATCTCATCGGTATTTGGAAATGCTTCTGACAAAGCTTTCAAATTGTCGTCCACATTTCTGATGCCATCGTCGCTGTCATTGTTTAAAACTTCACGTTTCTGATTCTTAGCATTGCCAACCGTTGTGCTATTAGAATTCTGTAACAAAATAATGGAGTGAGACATTAAAGTTATTATGCCCTTTTTCTATTATATGCATGAAAGGACACTCACCTCAGAAATTGAAGTCTGCTCTTCATTGACTTTTACATTTTCATTTTCCTCCGAATCCGAATCGAATATTCTGCCAACATTCCGACGACCAACTCCTTGAACCGTGCTGTTTAACGAGTTACTCGAAGATTCCATAGGTGAAACTGAGGATTAATTCGAAATTAATTCCAGAATGTAATAAAAAACTACCTTATATACCTTAAGCACTAACCTATAGTTTTTTCCGACGAAATTAATTTTTTCACCTCTCCATTAACGACAGATGCTCTTTGAAATCTGAACTGCCTCAAACTACTCAAAAGACTAGGACTCGCTTTAGGGGCGCTTGAATTTCCTGACATTTTTAATCTGTGAATAAAAACATTAAGACAAAGTCTTAAAACAATATGACTATACGAAGGTAGACGCTGAGAGTTGTATAAACTTCTCGCGAATTTTAAGAATGATACTAACCAGAATTAGTTCAAAGGGTTATACTACCTAAATTTTGGTGGACAATCTTAAAGGTTGAAAAATAGCCTCTACAAGGGGAAAATAACAAAAAATAATTATTTTCAATGCATTTAGCTTGCAAGGTCCTTCATTCACGCGTTACAAAACCGCCAGTTACATTTCGGCGAAACTCGGAATGAGTAAGGTATTTGTTTTCATTTTCGACGTTCTTTTGTCAATAGTAGCCATTAGGTCCGAAGGTCTGAAAGAATTCGAGTGCGGCGACGAAAGTAATTATGGTTGGTTGATGAGGCTTAAAATAATATTTTCTAATACCGTCTTTAGGAACTTAAAAGTGTAAGAATAATTATAGAGTAATTCTACTTACGTTATTAATTGTTATGTACTTCCTTCGCTTTATTTCCTGTAGTTACATGTTAGCTGGAAATTTCCAATAACATTTCTTTCCTTAGAGACTTATTTGCCATCTTTTTCACAAGTTCATACTTTAAAGTATTATTTGCGTAGTTAATGTGTGGCTCTTTTAAGTAAATTATTTTACGTCCTAAGTCAAAATTTATTTCCTTTTTGCAGATAGATTGAACAAGATGAGTGCCGATGATACATTGGATGAAGATATTCTTTTAAAATTGAATGGATTCGATCAAAGCCTGGAAAAAGTTGGACAGCACCTAAAAGCGATATGCAGTCAGAGTCCTGAGTTTTACTCATCGCTTGATCTGGAAGACAAATCACGGCATGATATTTTCCTCGCCTATTCAATTAATTCTTTGTTTTGGACTTACCTTCGAACGATTGGTATCAATCCGGTTGCTTATGAAAATGATGGCGAAAACGAAAAGCAGCATCCGGTGACAGATGAATTAAAAAGAGTTCGCACAGCATTGGAACGTGCAAAATTAATAGCAGAAAAGAAAAAAGCTGCAAGATTAGACCAGCGCGCTGCCATGAGATTTGTTCGTGGATCCTTGTGGACGCCTGGACAGCCAGGGGGTGTTGCGGATCAACTTCGGAAATTAGAAAGGACTGTAGATTTGAAAATGAAGACAGAAAATGCAGCAGCAAATTACACCAATAACAAAACATGATATTTTTGGCACTGGTATTATTTGACTGATGTGAATGAAGTGAAAGTATTTTGACATTATATTTTCTTACATATTGCATTGATTTTATTTTCTCAAACCTAATGAAATAGTAAAGTTCGGTAATGATTTTTTTAATAATTATTCTAATTCAGGAAGATTGCAGCGTTATCTTTGCAAACTTGAACTGGATATTTTACTATGTAAATATCAATTGTTGAACTCCTGTTAACATAAAATATTTGAAGTTCACAGCAGATTCTTTAAATAGGTATGTGAAATATGTGATGAAAATTACTTCTTTTCATTATTGCCTGTCAGAGAACAAAATTTAGGTTTAAATCTTGAAATTTATACAAACAAAATTAAATTACAAGTAAGAAGACCCAATATGTCTGAATGATGTATATTACTTTAAGTATGGGTGTATATGATAAATCTTGATGATTAATTATGGATAATTATAGTTATCCAAAATTTTTGACCAAGGGCGGTTAAATTAATAAAAAATCTTGATAGTTGAACATTTAAAAATTCATTATATATGAAAGTGAAGAAAGAAAGGGATTAAATGTTTGATGAATGCTTTAATGAACAACTTGTTTTAGGTAAATCACATGTTTTCAAACAAAGTCGCATTCTTCCTGCACCTCCAACCATGTCATTGCTGGGTTCCAACCGTATGTTAGCAATCCTTAGCATTACATTATTATACTACTAATTTTTGCATTTTTTTAAAGTATACTTTTTAGCTAACTCGTGTAAGCTTGGCACAAAAAACAATATTGATATATATAAGAATTTTTGTTGTGTTTGATAGAATGAATGAATTGAATGACTGTAGGCTGCACATAAATGGTGAAGTTGTTGAACAGGTGGATGAGTTTGTGTACTTGGGAAGAATGTTTTATAAGAATGGAAGAATAGATGGAGAGATAGAAAGGCATGTGAATGCAGGTAGAAAAGTGGTGGGTAGCATGTGGTCAGTACTAAATCGTGAAGAAGTGTCAAAGGCAAGGGAGGATCCAGAAACTTCTCAAGGGGGGGGGGGGGGGGGGGGCGATCGCCCCTCCCAACTGCCCTATATTTTGAAAATCCCTATCATAATCCTTCCTCTTGCTATACAGACCTAATCTGCGGCGTATAATTGAGGATTTTTGCACGGAATGAATTTAAGAAAGTGCCCAGTGGAGTGCAATGGGTTTATCCAAGGAGGAGGCGATCGCCCCCCCCCCCCCCTTGAATCTGCCACTGGTCTAAGGAAGCAAAAATGGCTGTGTATAGAAGTGTGCTTGTACCCACCTTGTTGTATGGTAGCAAAACTTGGGTGTGTCAGGAGAAACACGAGTAAGGTGAATGCAGTTGGAATGGGTTATATGAGGAGCATGTTTGGGAAAACCAGGAGAGACAGAGTCAGGAATACTTGGGTGATGAATGAAAGAAACTTTAAGAGGTCAGTATGAAAGGGGTGTGCTGTGATGGTTTGGGCATGTGGAGAGAATGGATGAGAACTGGGTGACTAAATTGATATATGACGGTAGAGTATGCAGATCAAAAGGGAGAGGAAGACCAAGAAAAAGCTGGCTGAATGTGGTGGAGGAGACTCTCAAGAAAAGAGAGATCAGAAGTTTAAGGAATGGAAGACGATGTATGAAACGATGCATGGATGTGTTTGAAGTGAAAGAAGTATGTAAGGATAGGAAGGTGTGGAGAAATATTGTGAATGGTAGAGGCATTTAGCCTGCTTACCCCGTAAGGGAACAGCGTAATTGGTATGTATGTAAGTATTTTGAAAAATAATAAATTTTTACTTTTAAAAATATGATTAAGAAAATTGGATAATCATGACTCTTCTGTAGTAAAGAATTATTTACTTATTAGTATTTATACATGTAAAATTTATTGAAAAATATTATTGGGAAAATTGAAAAAAGAGGCAGATGGGAATTATTTTAATTTTGAGCTCATTTTTATCAATATAAAATGTAGGGAAGCTGTAAATTACATTGTTATAATAAAAACGTTGCAGATAATAGTATTTTGTAAACATGGACTGAAATGTTAAATGAATCAATTGAAATTTTAACCCTTTTAGTTGTTAGATAGATTTAGAAGCAATAGTATGATGGGAGGAACTAGTTAATTAAAAAGATTTAAAAATTTCATTCTCTCGGTATTTCGGCAGCAGTATACTTAAGTTCCACGGAAGAAACAAATTAATTCCATGAAAGCAAGAAAGAGTGAACTATGGGAAGGAGGGAATTGGTATGATTAGATTTTCCTACAGTTGTGACATTTTGAGGTGTCTCAAGCCATTTCTCACAAAAAATTCCATTAAAATTGAAAAATTAATAGAAATTGATAAAGATTGTTTAACACCTCCAACATATGAAAGGTACTCCATAGAATTATGTTAAATAATTGTGATGCTCATATAAATGGATATTTTTTGGACTGGCTATTTCATTCTTAATTTTGTTAAATTGGTATGTAATTTATGATTTAAAGGCAAACAATTAATGAAACTGTCTGAAATGAAGAATGGGCAAATAGATCATTCAGTTTGCGACCTCATAACCTAAGATCGTATAATGTATGTGGTTTAATCCTTGCAATTAAATGCTTTCAAAATTTGTGTATATACTTTTGGATCATACACTAAATGTTGTGCAAATTCAAAATATTTTTTTATCAAGTATTCATTCAAGTTTCGATTTTTCATGGCTTTTATCAGGTGGTATGCAGTACGGGTACCTTTCTTAAACAATGTATGATGTGTCCAGCATATGACTTTCTCCATACAGAGTAATGAATGTGGTTCCTCTTGACATCAGCATCCGAATCACTTTTTGCATTGAAAAAACAACAAGTAAAAATTAACAGCTGTTGTTATGGATAACAAAATATCATTGCGAAAGTAAAATTACTCCTGGCAGCATTGGCATCTCTATCAAAAATTAGAAAACTTTATAGCAATGGAAACAATGTCATCACATGGTGACGTACTTTACATAAATCCAGACAAAAATCAACATATTTCTTAATACATTTTATAAAAAACTTTTCAAATAGAACTTATAGAAAATTACATTGTATACAATTTAGTTTGTGACATATATTTACGTAAATTGAGTTCTAAAGGAGATATTAAGAACAAACAAAAAAATGATAAGAATAAACCTCGATTTCAGGTTGGCCAGTTTATGGTCAAAACTTTCAGATTTTGATTTACTAATAAAAATCTTAAATATAATTATTTTGTGCTGATCTGATTGTTAGTTTTTGAGTTAGACCGTACATAAAATTTTATCACACTCGCAAAGAAATCATTGAGAAAATAGTCAACGTACTCAGAGGACCTCTAAACGTTTATTTCGTTGAAATCTTGAATTTGATTTTTTCACGAATACAATTCTTTCTCCTATACTTAAAGTGAGCACATTTTCTAGATGTCAAATCAGTACATTTTTTATATTCATGAAAGAAAACTACCAGATTTTCTAGATGTAAAATCAGTACATTTTTTTAATTTCTTATATTCATGAAAGAAAACTACCAGATTTTCTAGATGTAAAATCAGTACATTTTTTTAATTTCTTATATTCATGAAAGAAAACTACATTTCAATATAATACATCATATATATTGAAATTTTATACAGTATACATAGGTATATAACATTATTGTTATATATATTGGATACTCTTGCTGAAGTCGATCAGAAAATTTGTTTTTTCTTCTATTTATGGCAGGATCTTTAAATATAATTAAATAATAATATTAATAATCTATTCTGAGAATAATGTTACTTTACTAAACAGCATTAAAATATTATACTACTCACATGACATAAACAACCATAACTATTATTGTCTGGACAACATTACTTTGGAATTGAGACTTATAATTGTAGAGAAGGGGTGGGGGTTTGGAAGGAAAGACTGAAAAACTCCCCTCCCTCACAGCCAATCATAGGTGGAGGGGAGGTAATGTTTGCTAGTGGGAACTACACAGCGTTTCTGCAAGTCCTCTTTACACATCCTGGCAACATCGCACCCGAGCCACCTCAACCGTCAATCCCACAGTAAATGAACTAAATAATTATAGATTTTTTCTTCTTTTACAATCAGTACAACTTTATAATTCAGTACAAAATTCAGTATATATTTGAAATCAGTACACAATCTCTAAAATCAGTACTGTACTGATTAAATCAGTACTGCACTGATTAAATCAGTACGTCTGGTCACTTTACCTATACTACGCATGGAGTAGGTGATAAAAATTTAATTGTTAAAAAAATAAAATTATCCATTTTTCTTCTAAATCGACCAGCACATTTGATTTTTATATTTCAAGATTAATAAATCATATAAATATAGTAGAGTGGTGGACAAAAAAGGCCATGCATTATCCTTTGATGTTGAGAATGCTGACAAGCGTGGCATCTCATTGGACTAGAGGGGGTCACGTGGTATGCGTCCGCCATATTGTGGCCTCAGTCAGCTAGTGGCCATAGTGACCAGGGTCCTGGCTCTTACATAGCATAGGGGGGACCGTCTGAGGAACCAATGAAAAGTACCCCAAAAGATACTGAGCCAATAGGGGTACTTTGACGTCAGGTCACGTGGTTCATTGACGTTGCGGCTTTGTTGATTCAAATCAGTTGAAGCTGAGGAATGCAGAGAGACAGTGGCTGCATTTACTTATGATGGGAGGCTAAGTCTTATTTTGAAGATTTAAGGTTTATAAAACGTTAGCCATGCCTTGCTGTTGTGCAGTTGGTTGCAAAAACTGTGGCGGAGGCGGGTATAGACTTTTTTGTTTTCCCTCGGATGCAAGTAGACGAAAAATTTGGATCGCAAAAGTGAAACGTAATTTCTGGATGCCTACATCGTCAAGCAGGTTATGCGAGGTAAGTAAACTAATGCCAAATTTCTCTCTGTTTTCATTCTTGTAACTCAGAAATCTCAATGAGATTACCTATTATATTTCTTCGGTAAATTTTCTATTTTGTTCAAAAATTTGATTTATCCCAGGCTCATTTTGACGCGACTCCGTTCGAAGTAAATTAATAGGCTTGATGGTCGCAAATGATTGAGACCTTTTGCAGTTCCAGAAATATTTCCTCACCGGCCGAAAAAATCATTACGTAAAGCTCCAGCAAAAAGACAATTTTTTGTAAATGTGCAAGGTAGGTTATTAGAAATAATGAATAAAATATAAATATTGTGTTAACAAATGAAAGGTTTATGATTACCTACATGCAGTATGTTAGATTGTATGAAGAATGTTTATTTTCATTTAATATGATATTACCACTTTGAAGATGGTTTTCATTATTAATGTTTAAGCTGAACTGTTTGAATATGTTGAGTATTAAGTGAAACTAGATACTTTAGATTAAAAGTTTAACTATCGTGTGTAAGTTTAAAACGACATCATTTAATATTATAACAGATTCACTCGTAAATATTCGTTTAATTGTAGCTATGAGAGATGAATCCAATCAAGACCCTGAAGATATGGAAGTTGAAACAGAAGGGAATGCAAATAATGCAACTACAGCTTCCGAGGACGAGGCAACTAATCAGAATGCAGAAGATGATAAAGATGAAATTATATAAAGGCTTACAGCACAAGTTTCTTCTTTGCAAAAACAAGTGAAGAAGTTAAAGACAAATCTAGAGGAAACTACCAGGGCACTGAAAAGGTTTTTAAATACTTACCAATTGGAGTCATTGGGTAAAAGATCAACCAGAGGACACAAATGGTCAAACTTAACTGTAAAAAAGGCTATGCAAATTCTCTATTTAAATTAATAATTTTTGTGTTTACCCTGTATATGCCTTGATTATTTACATCTAGAATTCATATGCTTTATTATCTAGATTGCTAAATTGCTGTTAATAATGTTAAGAGTAGGCACTAGATTTCATTATTTGCAGTGATGACTTCATTCAATGTTGTAATCCAATGGCAGTTAGAATAATACTTTCCTATTTGCTTGTAATTTGTGTATTTTATTTAAAATCATAACACCTTACCTGTTGAATTTTTAATGCTAAGAGTGATTTTCATTTTTGAAATTACACAATCTCTTGAATGAGTTCTGATGTTAACTTCTCTGGCCTGATGGGACACTTGTGAATTCTTATATGACCTGTCAAAAGCATTGTCTATGAATGTGACCTTCCATGTGATGTAAATTTGCTCTAAAATACTTCAAAATTTAATAATAACACTATTGAAGAATTGTAAATTAATGTAAAATAATGCAACATTGTTTCTTAATTTTTGGCTTTTCTATTAATAAACATGCCATAATATAAGTTTTTATTTTTAAACATTATAACAAAATGTTTGTAAATAAAAGAAAATTTTCTCCAGTAGAAATGGACAGCAGAGATTGCCCGTTTGTGAAATGACCAACTTACTTTACGAGCGCTCCACCGGAATTTCAGTCTCGAACGAACTGTCAAGCGATATGGCAACAGTGATAGCAGAGGGGGTGAAGGCATGGAAGAAATAATAGGAAGTGCGGCTTCGATCTTTTCCCCAATACCTATAGATGTCTCTGATGGTTGCGCCTGCAGCGATCCTATTGGTCAAATTGAGTCTAAAAATACCCATTCCACACTCATTATTCAAACCACGGAAGAAATAATTAATTATTAATAATAATAATTAATTATTCTTCCATGATTCAAACTGTTCAAACCAGTTCGTTGGAAATCACGCGGGAAAGTGGTGGGGTTTTTCAGCGTCGTGTTTTTCTAATTGTTGAAATGGAACGGAATGCTTATTGTGCAGCATATTGGTGCAACAATTTTAATGGCTGCAGGGTAGACAAGAAGATTTCGGATTTCCGAAGGATATTTCGAGGTGAGCTTAAAGAAGAGATACCGCATAAAACGGAATACTTGTGTTAAGTTGAGAATTACGTGTTTTTGTTATTAGTCTTGATGCCCATTTCTGCTTTATAATTTAGGGCAAAATTTTGCCTGAGGGAGGATTTAATGTCTGCGGATATCAGCTGTATGAAGAAGTATAGGGTCTGCAGTGATCATTTTACAGAGAATGATTTCCGCAGCAGATTCTCTCGGCCTCTCCTAAAAGCGAATGCCGTTCCTTGTGTATTTGAAGGTATGAAAACAAGTTTGAGTATTATACATGGTATACAGTGAAACTTCGATTTTATTATATATCGGTTTTTCGAATTTCGTTAACTTAATCCTATTGTATTCTAATTCTTGTAGATGAGCCGAGGGATTCTGAGGATGTTTTACATTCTCCCAAAGCTCACTCAACACCAAACCATCTTGCTAAGTTTTAGAAAATTTTAGCATTTATTAATTTATACTGTCCACTTGCCTTTACCAACGAGTCGCCGGAACAAATATTATTGTTATTTATGAATGTATTTCTATCCGGAAAAGAATATTGTGTTTTTATAAATGTTGTATTGTTATTCTTTACGTGAGTAAATAAAAAATCTTGCACCCAGTTGTTTTGTTTTAATTTGAGTCCTAAACTTATGTTAAATACGTCATCTAGCTTCTTAATTCAAATGTACCGCCAAAACCTGGTCTGCCGCTTGAGGTTAAATTAGGCGCGCTTCAGTTCGTATTGACCGCTAGATCGCTCTGCCGTCGACGTATTACCATGAAAGTGGGGGAGGGGATGGGTCTGGGTGTTTCTACGTCCAGGAAGAGTAGGGTCGTGAACGGGTAAGTAACTTTCCGTTCGTAATTCGCAAGAGATTTACGTCGACCTCGTCTTACTGTGATTGATTGTCGGTTTTAAATGCTTTAGTTAGAATTAAGCGAAAATTTAATTGTCGGAACGCCGCATCGGGGTAGCATCATCGCATTAATATTACCGTTCAATTTTGTCTCAAGGTCATTATTTCTTCTGATCCTTAGTTCATAGCTTTTGTGAAATTATTTCTTAATTAAACGAAATGGTTGATCTCTTCACTGAATTTTATGTCGGCATAATCTTTACATTAATTAGGAGAGACCTTTACATAAGATATATGTGGATCTATGCAATTATTTTCCTTGGTGAAAGTTAATCACGTGTATTTTGGGTGAACTGAGTCAAGTTGAGACATGAATATGGTTATTAATTTGTCGAGTGGTTGTGTAAGCGTATAGTTTGAAGGTAAAGGTTCGTTTTCTATCAACTTTGATTTTTAGAAATGATATATGTATACGGTGTTAGCCTATGATCAGATTGGCCAACGGTGGGAGTTTGATATGAGTTTCTGAGGTAATCCATCTCATTTTCGTGTATTTTAATCTCGTTAAAGCGTATGTTTGATAAAATAATAATATTTTAATGCGCAACTGAAAATATATTGATAAGGTTTTCTCCTAATTATTCAGTTTTCAGACAGAATTCTCCGTGTGCAGCTGTATTTGATTTTGGCAACCATTATCGAGAAATTCATTCAAAGCAATGCTGTATTTCGTTTATTGAAATGATATTAATTACGTAATCAATACATACTAGTGTCATGGTTTTGAAATAAGTATTAAGCTTAACTTAGCAACTTAAGGAATATAAGTCTTATATTTTACAAATCTTGGAATTTGAGTTACAATACAATATTTTCGAATATTATCGGAGTGATTTAGCACGAGAGACACTACATAATGTAATCAGGTTATCAGAAATAATATTCAGAATTAAAATACAGTAGGTACATATTTTAAGATTTCATTCTCTTGTTTCAGAGGAATGTTTGCAGAAGACGTCACAGAACAGCTGTCATGTTCCCTTGTGTGATATCAAGAAATACATATTAACGGTGAGTACAATCTTTTAAGTAGTTTGCCAATTGCATTTGTATTGGTTGTTACTTGAAGTTTCCAGTGAGAATTATCGACGTATTTTACTGAATAGATAGGATAAATTTAGTCGTGTAACCACGCATGTGTTTTAATTGCGTCTATATATGTGCAGTACTTATTGTACTAATTTTTCCATCTATTAATGGTGAAAGTGTAGTAACTTAAGCTTACATTGGAAAGTGATAAATCTCAATTTATTTTAAGTGAATATTTCATTGAGAGAATAAAATTGATTTTATAATTTCGACTTTGAAAGGTTTGTTAATTATCGTTAACATAAGTGTTATCAATGCTTCAATTTTTGGCATATTTTATGAAATACTTTGTACCTGGGAAATTTTACTTTTCAATCTACTGACATCCATTTCAGCATAAATCAATTAAGTATGCTATAAACACGAGATGATTTCATAGAAACAAAATTATTACTTTGTAGTGACAGTGTAACGTGAAATGTTCATTGACTTTTAACTCTTTGGTGAGGTGTAAACTAATGTTGAAATTATGGAGACATTTTGAGGAAAGTAATTAAAATATTTTGCTTGGAAAAGGCTATCTATATGGAAATTGCTAAAGCAATCAATGAAATATTTTGAGGAAAGGGATTTCTTAGTCAAAGTTAGTCGAATTCTTGGAATACATGCAAATTTTTGAAAAGTTTGCTATGCTAATGAAAGTTTATCGTGACAATTGGTTTTTATTCTGATTATTTCCACCGGTGGTTGGCTAATCATCAGTTGATCATGCAAAAATTGTACAGGATTTATTCAGATACTATTTTAGTGCATTTTATTTTATAAATATTCAGTCAATCAAATCAAAATAGCAATTAAACTAAGAGATAGAAGGCTGAAATGTGGTTATGCCATTTATTACTATGACGAAGGATTTTATTTTAATGAATAATTGAAAGTATATTGACAAGGTTTCTTCCCAAGTATGTATTCAATTTTCGGGCAAACTCCTGTCTAGACTTATTAAATGTTGGAAACCCTTTACCGAAAAATTCATTCAAATCAATGATTTATTTAGTTGATATTCATTTCCGTAATCAATATATGGTAGTCAGGTGGTTTTGAAATAAGTATTGAGCTTAACCAAGCCACTTAAGTAATATAAGTCTTTAATTTCATTACAAATCTTTGAATTTGAGTTACAATAGAAAAGATTCCAATGTTACCTCTGTGATTTAGCACGAGAGACATTACATAATGTAATCTGGAATATTATTCAGCATGAAATTACAGTATATATTTTAAGATTTTATTCTCGTTTCATAGGAATGTTTGCAGCAGACATCACAGGACTGAGCTGTTATATTCTCCTGTGTGTGATAACAAGAAATAATAACAGTGAGTATATTCCGTGTGTTTCTTTTAAGTAGTTTGCCTATTGCATTTGACATATTGGTTGTTTTGTGATACTTTTGTTGGCTGTTACCTCAAGAAGTTCCCAGTGAGAATTATCGACCTATTTGAATGAATAGCTAGGAGGAATTTAGTCGTGTAACCATGCATTTGTTTTTTTACTATATGTTCAATACTTATTGTGCTAGTTATTCATCTATTAACGGTGAAAATGTAGTAACTTCAGCGTATATCGGAAAGTGATAAATCTCAACATCTTTTAAGTGGATATTTTGTTGATAGAATAAAATTGATTTTATAATTTAGACCTTCAAAGATTTGCTAATTATCGTTAACATAAGTGTTATCAACGCTTCAATTTTTGGCATATTTTATGAAATACTTTGAGCTGGAGAACTTTTACTTTTCAGTCTACTGACTTCCAATTCAACGTAAATCAATTAAAAATATGAGATAATTTCATAGAAACAAAAATATTAGTTTTGTAGCGACAGTGTAATGTGAAATGTTTATTGGATTTACTCTTTGGTGATGTGTAAACTATTTAATGTTGAAATTATGGAGACATTTTCAGACAGTTGAAAGTGATTAAAATACTTTGGAAAAGGTGTCTGAACGGAAATTGTTGACACAATCAAGGAAATATTTTAAGGAAAAAGATTTATTAGTCAAAGTTAGTCGAATTCTTGGAGTACATGCAAATTTTTGGAAAGTTGCTGTGCTAATGGAAGTTTATCGTGACAGTTGGTTTTTATTATGCTTATTTCCATCGGTGGTTGGCTAATCATCAGTTGAGCATCAAAAAATTGTAGAAAATTTATTCAAATACTATTTTAGTGCATTTTATTTTATAAATGTTCAATCAATGAAATCAAAACAGAAATTTAACTGTAAGAGATAGAAGGCTGATGTTTGCGGGGTGTATGTCATGTGTTATGCCATTTATTACTATGACAGAGGATTTTATTTTTGGTGGAACTGGTGTGCGACAAGAGGTCCAATGCTTTTTAAAATGTGAAACATATTTCATAGCATTAACATAACGATTTTTATCTTATTAGCCTGTTATTTACAAAGTATTAAAGACAATGAATAAAGAAGTGAGATCAAGTCAGAAGCGATAATGTCAGTTTTTACCTCTTTAAGGTGGTTCCTCCATAAAGTCGATTATCCAAGAAAATTCTGAAAATCACGTTATGCATTCCTGAACGCTCAGTTTATCCATTGCATTTAAAAAAACCTGATCTTACCGAGCTAAATTTTCTGTAAATCGTCCTTAAAAATGACATATTTAACATGGCCCCTTATGAGTAGTTCCTCACCGACAAGTATAAAAATATTTATTTGAGGGTGAAGGGAATCCAACGCCGCCTTTAAAAATACTTCATTAAAATAATCAGTGCTATTTAATTTGTTTTATGGAAAAATACACGCTTCTACCCGAACTCGTTTTTGAGATATCATTACCTGAAATTCAGTTTATTTCAAAATTCTCGCCATTTGCTTAAAATGGCGCCTTTGCTCAAATAAATGTGGCAACTATGCTGTAGCAATATTTCCGGCTAGAATTTTAGTCTGCTAAATGTACTTTTGCTGCTTAATAACGAGTTTCTTGAAGAACTTATCTTCACTATCGTGATACTCATGAATTTCAAAAACGAAATAAAAGTTTTAATTTTAATCTCTTTCTGTCTAACGTGACATATACGTCGCATGTAGAAATTCTCGTTTATACGAAAAGGAAAGCATTAGAAATTGTTAGAGAGCTAGTTATCTGCTTCGCATGTATTAGTTTTCATTTAGACACTAATTACAAAACATTATTATTGCTCATTTTGTTTTAAGTGTTATAAAATGAGAAGGACGGCAGAACTTACCCATAACATAACAAATTAGTTCTTGAACAATGTTCGAAATGAAACTCAAAATATCAATAAACAAAATGGTAAAAATTTAATCTCCCTTTAATTTGTCATCATTTTATCACTTTTATAATATTTGTAATTTGTTTCCTTTATTTAATTAATTATTCTCCATTCTTTTAATTTCTCTTTACCCCTATCTACATTTCGTCAATTTCAACTCTGCCCAATTCCATACCTCTATTTCAATTAGGTATATTTACTTTTTATATTCCACATCCTTTATATTCTTTACTTTGTTTATTTTTTCTATTTAATTTGCTACCTCCCTTCTCTAACCACTCTCCTATTGAAACCATACAAATTTTGCACCCAAGGCAAATCAACTAGTAAAGTTCCAAAATTCATTGTCATAAAAGAAATTCATTCTTATTTGAGGAATTTAATGTTTAAATGGGAAGAAAATATATAATGTATTACCAGATTCCAAAATTCAGTATATATAGTTTTACAGGAGATATCATTCCTGACAAGTTTGATATTATCAAATCAATAAAAGAACAGGATTGCAAGGAAACACGAATAGGTTAAGGAACATAAGAGGCCAATACTGGATAACATATTAAGTAAATCATTTTTTTCTTTTGTATTGTTAAGCTGATTTACATTGAGATCAGCACAGATTATAAATTTGTCCACCTTTTTACCAAGTATATATTGAACAGCTTCGTTGAAAGCAGAGAGAAAATCACTAGAGGAACCACTTGGAAAGCGATAAACACAAAGTAAAGCATATCTTACACTATTTGACTTTAAAATGGCAGCACAACACTCAAAAACCTTTTCAGAAGACGCATTCAAATTTAGGTCATAAAATAAAACCAGATTTGGCATAAATGGCGACACCACTACATTTGAAAGGGGATCAAAATTATAAACACCAGTGTATTAATAACTGTCAACAATCAGATTCAAGATATTTATTGATATAAAGGCAACTATAATGCATTACATTGCATGTGTACTAAATGCATAACGAAAGAGTATGTTTACAATACAGATTACAAATTTTTTTAAAAACTGAAAATAGAGGATAAAATTTTTTTATTTTTGTAATTCTAGGTTTACCACCAACATCTTCACAGAAAAGTAGTTTGAGACCCTCCTCTCCACCTTCATTATATATTTTTATGATATCATCAAGAGTTATGAAAAATGATGCAATTTTATTGACCATAGTAGCAGATATAATATTACCTTTCAATGGCTGGAGGGTCTTTTTAGCTTCTAAAATTTTCATTTTGTTACTCTTTAAATTAATGTAATCCTCATATGATACAGCATTAGATAAAATTGCCTCCTGATCTACTTTCAATGTATCTAGCAATTTATTTAACGATTGTACATCATATAATGCATTGTGTGCATTTTCACAATCATCATTCGTAAATTGTTTGACCAAGTTACTCTGTTTATATGACACCTGTCCAGGAAACATTTTTTTTAAAAGCGGCAATGTGTCCACAAACCCACAAACTACATTTTCAAAATACTTACATAAAGAATATTTTTTAATATCCCTAATTAAATAAAACAAATCAAACTTGATCAAATTGTGACCTAACAAAATGACTGGAAACTCAATGTCACTTAAAAAATTGAGAAATTTTTCTAAAGCTTCCTTCAAAGAAAATGTCTTCACAGGAATATTATTACAATACATAATATTGCCTACTATGGTTAGACCAGTCACCTGTGAAGCATGAACATTTATGCCCTTTTCTGGCAGAACATACAAAGATAATAATGTATTTTCACACTTGGCTGCTATCTGGCAGATTTCTGCTGATTTCCCAAACCCTGAAGTTTCAGTATCAAGGTAAACAAATTTCGAGCTCCTAGGAATAGAGGATTTCATGGGCACTGAAAAACTTGACATTAGTCCCATGCCTGATTCATATGCCATACCTTCTTTGCCTTCATTAGTACTGTTTACCTTTGCTTTTTCCTTTTTCAAAAATAAACTCCTCCTTTTCATGCATAACTTTGCATTATTTATACTTTTCTGCATACGTTTTAACTCCATTCTCTTCCTTTGTTTCTGACCATGGCTTCCTGGAGATAAACCCATTTTGTCATGTAATTTGGCCAAGTATGTCACCCCTAAATTCTTTTGGTTCACAGCCAGTTTTGTTCTCTCAATATCATACCTGTTCTGCTCAAGAGCATAACTGAAACAACGTTTCAGGTAAGCAATTACATTTGAATTTATCTCTTTGTGAGATTTTTGCAAACCATACAGCATTCTTACCAAGCTCTTCTTCGCATGATTTATATCAGACCATTTCTCAATGTCTGAATTGCATGATTTTTTTAATGCTGACATTGTTGAGCTGTCATCATCACCAATAAGGACAGCCAATTGAACATTAGACTCTGTTAATGTTGGTGCATTTACCAACTCTACTGCTAAATCAGACTCCATGGATTTAGCACTCCCACTGAAGTTCTTACGGCAGTCATGGTCCTTTTTGGAATTGCCGGCATTACACCTTCTACAGGTCTTAGACCTAACTCCATAGTTCAAAATCTTTTTTGATTTCAAACCTATCAAAGAAGCATGACCTATGGAATAAATAACATATAAATTCAAAAGTTGTAATATACTGAAGACAGGTGCAATTCAAATGCAACTAAATAAACAAAATGAAGGAATTACTTAGGAAATAAATACCAGTCATACTATCATATGATCTTCCATTCCCTCTTTTTTGCCACCCCATATCATATGAGGCAGCAATCCCAACCAAAGGAGTTGATGTCCTCATCTCATTCAATGAAGATTCCCCAGGAGTATTAATCCTTGAGCTGTAACGAATGAATGAATCAGATATACATTTCTTCACCAATGAAAGAAATACATCTTACAATTTTTCATACAAGTCATTGTAAATCCAAATACACCATCATAATTACTATACTATACAAACTATACCATATAATTTCATTATTATTTACTATTTCCGAACTTACATTGGAGATGATAATGTAAGAGATCTCTCCAAAGCTACAGCTTCCTTGCAGCTCTCTTCAGCCAATTCCTCCATCATAGGACCTACAAGTCTTTCATGCCTTTTCCATAGCCCTTCCGATGCAGTAGGTATATTTAGAGCAGAGTATGGAATTGATACGGACCTATTCCAGCATCAAGCAAACCTATATTTTAGAAATAATATTAGCATGAAGTTAGTATGAGTACATTAATATCTTAAAAACTTACATATATTTTCTTCATGTGTATAAATTTATACAAAATAAAATTGTGTAAAAAATGCAGGACTCAATTAAACAACTGGAAATAATATATTACGATGTACATGTATAAGTTTTAAATTGAATATATATCACGTCACTTACCAATAGAAGCTTTGATGTTAGTATCGTATGCGTTGGTCCCCTCCACCAAACTTTGTCTCCCAGTAGAAATTAATTTCATCGCCTGGCAGGACCGACACTGTATCTTCAACACAAAAATTAAGCCTTTCCTCTGCTCCTCTTCTATATCCCTTAATGATAGAGGAATATCACATAAGGAACACCATAGCTCTTGTGCCAAGTGATTTACTTCGACTATGCATCTACCACTGCAAACGTTAGGCGCTGACGAAGTATCCTTCAACTTCTCTCGTTTAGATGCCAAAGCTTTATCAAGCTTCTCTTTTGCGCTCTTCTTCATGAACTTGCCTGACTTCGAACGAGTGTATCGCGACATTTTCTACACCACGTATACGAAAACAGAAATCACTATAAAAATTAAAAAGAAAATAAAAACCCCAATGCCGTAAAATGCACAGGGAACGGGGAAAAACAATCCTCACGCAGAAATTACTATATATTGCTCAAAGAACAAGATACAGTAAACACAGTAATCGCAGTAAACTCCCAACGCTAATAACCACTACTGACGCTCACGGAAACCGGAAGTTGATGCTGTATACAATCTTTGTATATGATGTTGCCAAATTTAAGGATTTCGCCTGCTGCTATACTTTTATTATAAAAGAAAATACATATTTTCAAACTAAAAATAGATATGTAATAACAATATTTTATATTTATATAGTTAATTACACTTATGGAATCATTTATTTTTAAGAAAAACTAATTTTTTCGTCATCATGGCTTGGAGAAATATGAGTCAAAATTCAGTCTTTGCGAAAATTATTATGCTAACCAATAATTACACGTAATTAATATTATATTGTTTGTTAATACATTCACAAATAAATTTAATATTCTATGTACTAGAAAAGTTGAAGTAATTTTTTTGCACATGTTCGTAAAATTAATAAAAAAGTATTTTCCTTCTCCTAAAACCCTTCAGTCACGGTGGAACCACCTTAAGTGCAGTCTTGTCACAATGCAAGCTTTAGGAAGATTATTTTCTTACTATTCTTTGGCTTAAAATTCAATTCTGAATTCATGTTCTTTGATCGTTTTTAAAGGTAAAAACAAACTGTAATTTTATCCAATATGACAATGGTTTTAGGTTGTATTATAGATATAGACATTATAATAAATGCTGTGATTTGTCGATAATTTCCAATTAAGAGTACATGGAATGATTTTTATAAAGTTAATTGATCAAATTAGTTGATTTTATAGCATAAATTAGAATGAATATTGCTGTTACTACTTGAAATTATTAACAGATAATATTTAATACTTGTCAGTAGTTGAACCTCTGTATTAATTTCCATATTTCCTACCTGTTATCACTAGTCTATTTATCATTTTCTGGAGTACTTGATCGTCCTCGTATTTCACTGTTCTTATAATCCTTCCTCTGATTTAGAAATCTCCCATGCCTTCTAACGGTTCCTGCATTAGCCTCTCTCCATATATATTGAATAGAATCGGCGATAGACAGCAGCCCTGTCTTACTTCTCTACCGATATGTACTCCGCTGGTATCCGCATTCTCCAACCTGACTTTTACCAGTTGATTTACGTATAGATTACCGATCAGTCTCCTGTCTTTCCAGTCTACACCTATATCCTTTAATATCCTCATCAGCAGTACCCAATTTACTCTTATCAAAGGCCTTCTGCCAGTCGAGGAAACATACACAGCAATCTTGACTGTATTCTATTGCCCTTTCTGATATGATTCTCACTACACCGATAGCATCTCTGGTTCCTCGTCCTTTTCTGAAGCCGAATTGATCTTCCCCTAGCATTTCTTCGGCCTTTTTCTCTAGTCTTTTATTAAGAATCCTCGTGATGATCTTCGAAGTGTGTGACAGTAGGGATATCGTTCTGTAGTCCTTACACTGCATTGCCTTTGGCTTCTTCTTTAGAGGGATCATTGTCACATCTAAGAAATCCTGAGGCCTCTTTCCCGAGTTGTAAAGCTTGTTAATTAGTTTCGTAATCACTTTTAGTCCTTCCGATCCCATGACTTTAAGTACCTCTGCCTGTATTCCATCGCTGCCTGTAGCTTTCCCTTTATCCAGTTCCAGAATTGCCTTTTGTACTTCGCTTTCCATATTACTTGTTCCCAAGTTTGTCTTCTTCAATGTTATCCTCTTCTTCCGTTCTATTTGTGCTGATCCTGCCTGCTTGCTGTATAGTTCCTTAATGTATACTTCTCATACCTGTGCTACATCCTTTGGTTCTGCGACTATTTTTCCATCTGCGTTCATAATTGCTTTACCACAAATCCCATTAGACTTCTAATCTTCTAACTCCAGTGCCCTAGCATACATCATATCATACCGTCCTAACTTCTCAGTTGTATTTCCTCACATTTTCCTTTTATTCAAATTTCCCTAGCTTTATCTGTTACCCTTCTCGACTCATTGTTTGTGCATCTATAGTTGGCTCTACCTTCTTCACTGTTAACATTTTTTTCCATTTTTTTCTCTCATCCATTATCTCCAGCATTTCCTTAGTGATCCATGGGTTTCTGATTTTCTTCTCTTGTTTCCCAATCTCTTTATTCAAGGTGTCTTTGATGCTGGCTTTAATTTCTTCCCATTCTGTATTCACGGTCTCTGGTTTTTCCAAATTTCTAAGGCGACCTTCCGACTTCATGCTGAAAGCATTCTGCCTTTCTTTCAGTTTTTTTAGGTCCCAAGTCTGTCTTTCTCTTCTCGTTTTCCTTATTTGTTTCAGCTTTGTGGTTACATCGAGCATTAGAAGGATGTGATCTGAATCAATGTTTGCTCCTGGTAATGTCTTAGTATTTTTTATGCTGTTCCTGAATCTTTGTTTTACTAGGATGTAATCTATTTGGCATCTCATTTTATCTCCTGGGCTTTTCCAACTGTGTTGTTCCAATCTCCCATTATTGTGCAGTTCTACTTCATAAATGTCATTCTTTTGCTCATACATCTCCCTGATTTATTCTTCTTCAATAGCGGTTGTTGGCATATATACCTGGATTATCAACATGTTAACTGGGACAACTTTTAGCTTTATTGCCATCAACCTATCGTTCGTTGCTGTTATTTTTGTCACGCTATTCATCATATCTTTTAAGTACCAGAGCTACTCCCCTTGCCTCACTATTTCCTCCGGTGTAAACTACCGTGAATTCTTCCGAGCGGATCTGCCGTTCTCCTTCCCATCTGACTTCGCTCAGCCCTATGACGTCAATCCTATTTCATTTTTCAGGTTCTCTAGCTTTTCTGCCTTCCTCGTGGTTTTTAAATTCCAAGTATCTTTGCATAAGTTACCTTCGACGGTTGCTTTCCTCAAGGCAGTCCATGCCCGGAGATCTGATTGGGGGACTATTTTACCTCCGGAATATTATATAATATAATCATTATTAGGGAAATGTAATGTGGTAGTTTCCCTCTTGCTTTCCACATCGCAGTACTGTAGCCGAT
The DNA here is from genome assembly GCA_036926305.1 of Uropetala carovei. NCBI lineage: Eukaryota > Metazoa > Arthropoda > Insecta > Odonata > Petaluridae > Uropetala > Uropetala carovei. The sequence goes on from JAXCHB010000068.1 coordinate 4,520,255, forward strand.
CAAATCATGCCTACTGTTCTATTGAATATATACCCAACCAACATCATTTGTTTTCATCTCTATACCGTACCGACAGTACTGCTGCCTACTGCCAGACACCAATGATAGTTTTTTATTATTAATTAAGTAATTAATTTTTTTGTGAAAAAAACCTCCATTTGCGGGGATCGCACCCCGCAGCTTTGTAATGGGAAGCTGACACGCTAAGCACTACACCTTATGGAAGGTTAAAATTTTAAAACTAATTGTCAAACGAATCTTTCACATAATAATTTGAATAAACTCGTAAAGAATTTAAAATTTTAAGATTCTAAATAGACCTTGATAAGTGAATGTGCTCTTTCATGTTGTTTAAGCAAATTAATCTTTTATATTTAGATTTTTTAGTTAATATTTCTTTATTGAATTCACCACAACCATTTTTCCTCTTCATTGTAGGCATTCACAGTTGATGCTGAGTGAAAATGCGATGGTTTGAGGCGTCGAGGAACCATGAATCGAAGAGTACTGCTTTGCTGAGACGACAATTGATACACCTGGGTGCGAGAGTATAGAGGAATCTGAGCTGGAGGCTATACATATGGGATGAGAGAAGGTTTTTATACCTATATGTTGCTATATTCTGGTTTGTTCAATATGTCAGGCGATAAATATCTTGTATAATATGTAGCTGCATCTTACGGAGGATGTAGGAGAGATTGTAAATTATAAGTCCCTTTCAGATGAGCTAAACGCTTCAAATTTGGCATTATTATAGCTTTATGCTCACAACCAATGAAAATAAATACAATACAATAAGAATTCCAATTTTTAGGAGGTTTTTCTCCTGTCATTCAGAATGAGCAGAAATTTACGATAGGATTAAACGATTCCCCAAGAATTTGATTTCTTTTAAAAATATTGTTTAATCAACTTACACTAAAAGTAAGTAAATGGAAAATATAGTGCTACGTCTGAAAAAAAAGTTTTATCTGATATCGTCCGTAAGAGTATTTTATTTCTGAGAATGTAGGGCATCAATTTTCTGTTTGAACTTAAAAACTTTCTGATAACTCAACTTTTTTATAAAATGCATTTAATTTTTTATTATAAATTTACAAGAATATAAGGTGTTGGTTTTCAGTTTGAACTCTGAAAACTTTCTTTAATTTGATTTTATAAAGAATATTCCATTTTGTTTGTAAAGGTTTATTAGCGTACTTCTATAAATTTTAAATTTTTGTTAAATTCACTTCCGTTAATAAGAATCAAATGTAGTAACAAGTTATTTACGAATTTCCGAAGATGTTGAATTTAAAAACTTTAGAAAACTTATAAAATGCCAAGTTTTCGTATAGACTTCTGAGACAGCACTGTATTTGCTCATGTTTGCAGACTTGTCATGTGAATATCGTTCCGCAAATTGGATGTTGGAAAGTAATTAATTAAATTTAATCTTAAAATAGGAGCAGCCATTAAAAAAGATTATTTGTATCGGGATTTTTGGTGTTCTACATTTAATATTTTACCAAGAGGGTTTGTCGTGGTTAAATAATTCCAGATTTAATTTAATAATTTAAAGAAATTTGGAGATGTAGGATCTGCTTGAATTAATTCAGAAAATATTCTTTGGGGTTTTTATTGTTGTTTATTCAAGGCAGAAAAAATTCTGAGGCAATACAAATTCAGTTCATTATTCAAGTTATCAAAATCAGATAAAGAGATAAAATGCAAATGAAATTTCAGTTAGTTTTGAGAGTTTTGATTGAAAATCCAGACTATGTAAAGTATTTTCATTGTGAAAAGTTTATATTCTCCAATTATTAAGCCATGCATCGGAAATGGTAGTTTAATTGTTCTTGATTCTAGACGATATTTAGAAAAAGATTTAACTTTGTGGAGAGTTAAATTTCTTAATTAAGAAAAATTGTGCAGGTTATTTTATTCTTAGTTAAAGTCAATGTCCAGAAAAAAGTTCTTTTAATAATTCCATCAATATCCAATTTGCTAGATGTTATTTATTTGTAAATACGTTTCCAAAGTGTTGTGTTATTTATATATTATTCAGAACAATTGCAAATTCTTTTGTCTAAATGTATATAAGCTATTGCTTTTCCATTCTGTATAATTATTGCCATTTTTTTAAATCTGAACAAACCAGAATTAGCCGCGCTTTTGGATATATATTTATCGTCTCTCATTTCATATTTTTTTCTAAGCCATGCTATTTTTCCTCTCTACTTTCTCACCAATAGAAATGATTAAAGAAATATTATCCTTGCCAAAGTACTTTGTAAAAATGTCCAACTTTTATTCTAGTGCTTGTTATATTTAAAAAAATTTCTGCAGTTCATGAATATTTTTAAATGGCAATTTTGATTTGTGCTAATATTCAGATCTTTTTAAGTCCAGAAATTTTTTAAGTCAGATATTATTCTAAGTCCAAAATGTAAACAAATTAATTTTTTTCAAGTTCTAATTTCAGAAATCTTTCAAGTCTAGCGTTAAAAATTATTGTCCAGATTGTAAACAAATTACTTTACAAATTGGACAATAGTTTTTAACTCTTAGACTTGAAAGATTTCTGGAATTGGGACTTTTTCAAAAGTTTTTCTAAGTACAAATTGTAAACAAATCAATTTTTTTTCTCAAGTCAAAAATTCTTTTAAGTCCAGTATAATTTTTATTTTCAGGTGCAGGATAAAATAAGTAGACAAGATGTATTATTTCAGATTGTAAAATTTTTATTGAACTTGTATGTATACACTGTACATTTTAATTGCAATAAAGACATTTTATTATGATCAAAACCTGTTGACTCCTTTTAGATAGGAATAATTTCTTTTTCTCGGAGCCTCTTTTAGGTATCGTTGGACTTAAGGGGTTTTTTTAGGTATATTTTTGCTAAATTTAGCACATTTTTAGCCTAAAAATGACATTTTTGACCACCAATTCAGCCAAATTTTGCTGATTATTGAACAAATTATTCAACATTATGACAATTTATCTGCATTTCAACTATTCAACAACTGAAATATTACATATAACACAATATTTTCAACTGTTGTTCAACAGCTGACATAAATACATATATAACATGAAAAAATAAACCATCAAACACATTTTGCAGCTGAAATAAATTATTGAACAAGCACTTGAAGAAGTTACTTGCCTCTGATAAAAATAACTGCGACTGAGCTGTGGAAAAATTAATACAAGCATTTTAGACTACAGAACAGCCGTCATCAGTGGCGAAATGCCACTGACGATAACTGCTCTGAAGTCGAAATGCATGTATTAATTTTTTCACTACTCTGTCGCAGCTATTTTTATCTGAGGCAAGCAATCTTTCAAAGTACTTGTTCTGGAAACACTTAAAAAAGAAACATTTCACATTATCAATGACCTTAATTACAATTAACAATGTCTCTTATTGGTCAAGAAATACGTAAAATTGAATGCACGCAACTGATTCCAAATGGGAGCAATGTTTGCATAAATGACGAAAAAATAATGAATCTCGCAAAGCAATGCTTAATTGGAATTACTTAAATGCCAGGATAACATTTTTATAAACTATTCCAAGTCAGAAATAAACTTCAAAAATGCAATATTAAAATTTCATGTCATACCTATTTCAAATGTTAATAAAATTAAACCTTTATATTTGCCAAATTAATTATTGTATAAATGCACAAATTATATTACCTCAATTAGACGTATTACTATTTTTTGAAAAAGATTAATAGCATAATATAAACAAAGATTTACTTCTGATAGCAATTTAATTTTTATAACAGCAAAGATTGAACTAAATACATTTTGTCTTTAAAAATTATCTTGCATTTAAAAATATAACTGATTAATCAAGGTGAGATTATATTTACAACATCAAAAACATATTTGTTCTAATGTAAAGTTCAGATTCAAAGCTATTATGCAAAATATAACTGATTTAATCAAAGCAAACACCCTATTTATGAAAAAATAGCATATTCTCAAAGTTTGTCTTATATTTCCAGGTAATGTACAGTAAGTGCGTAAAATTTAACGACTTGAGGTTAATTTACTTTAAATTTAAGTAGTAATTGCATTGCGTGACTCAACTCACTATCGTTAACAAATCACAGTGCTCCTTATCGATAGCTTAACACTTTCATGGCCAATTTGTCAAATTTAAAAGGAAAATCAGCAAATCAAATCATTAAAAATTTATCAATAATTATATTTTTTAACATTATAAATGTGCAAATTGTAAGTAGCAATACATTATCATTACAAAACATTTATTTAAAAACTTATATTTGAAGAATTTTCAGATTGTAATTTATGAAAGTATTGAGTGCACGAAAAACTAAAGTATTTCATTAAATATTTGTATACAATTGAGTTATTTATGTTAATAAATTTAAAGAATTCCTTTTCAGTAACGCTTATGTTAGAATAAGTCAAAATCTCATATGGAGTTTACCGAAATTATCGTTACGATAACTTAATGAAGATATTTTAAACAACAGCCATGAAATTGTTAAGTAATCTAAAATATAACTCAACCAACAAGAGACAACGTTAATATTTACATAGAGACCAACCTGAGAATCAAAAGAATAACTACAAAATTGAGAAACAAAATAAATATCCTATAATTATTATACCAAATAGAACTGAATGAGCTTCCCACAATCTATATATATTTGCAAAAGTTTGTTTGCGTGTCTCATTATGCATGCCATAAACTATAAGACACGAATAACTAAAATTTGGTACAATTATTATTAACATCTTAACTTGATGAATGTATAAAAGGTTTGGTCAATTGGTTAATTATAGTCAGTGCTATAATAATAATAATATAGGGGAATATAACATTTTACAATTCCACTAGAGATGCCTGCATTTCAAATTTGAAATGTTGACAGAATTTTTTACAATAAACAAAGAAGCTTCAAAGTTTATTGTATATTAGGATTAGCTATGATGCTGGTCAACAAAGACATCCATGACATTTGACGGTGCGATGAGACACTATTACAACGCCAACCTTCATAACAGCCTACTTAGTTAGACAACAAACCCATACAGCGGCCGGGTTACGCAATCTTACTTTCGATACTACACAATTTATACAAGTGAAAACATTTACCACTTACTTTATTTGCTCACATTACACTGTGTTGGATGTGGTTTGGTTAATACAACACGACAAACAACAGATGAACAAACAAAAAGAATTAATGCAACGAAAAACAAAAACAGTAGAAAAGAGAATTAAAATCACACAGGAATTCAATGCTCTGACTCTTAGAATGATTCTCTAAGCAAAGAGTTTTGTTAAAATAAATTTATGTCAAGTGAATAATACTTTGTTACAATAAGTGGGCAATACCTTTGTTAACACGTTACAAATTGTACTCGACAATGCCTTATCCCCTCCCTCCCTCTGCTGTTCCCCCCCTTATCCCTCGCTAGGCAATAATATGAATCTCGAGTCTCAACAATGACATTCGTTGTCCAGGAAACTTATCGATAAAAGTCAAAATCTGTCACATATTCGTTAAATGTGAGTAATTTCAAAACATGTGGTGCATTACTTTCTGGGAAACCCTCGTACAATGTTGTGTGAGACAGACGCTCCTTTCTAGGAACCTGGTATTATCTGAATTTTTAAAGAATGTTTATTTTGAACTCCTGAGCATCCCGCATATAACTGTCCATGCGTAAAGCAAAGCTACCGTATGATAACTGACTTAAGAAGTCACCTCTCTACTCTGCGTGCAAGGGGATTTCCCTTCTAGGAAGCGCGCTCACCTTCAATGCCCCTCTATTCTAATGGAATTCGTTCCCCTCCACTCTACATATTACCTCCGATCACTGAGGCGTAAGGTAACTTCTAGTAATTTTCAATTGCTACATTAGGCGGAACTACCTGTACTCTACATGCACATTCTCTACCGGAAGCTTAGAGAACGAACTCCACCTGGCAAAAAGCATCACCTCACAAAATGAATCGACTGCGTTGATTGTCAATTTTAATTACGAATCCTCAAAATATTTTCCAACTCTTTCATTTATATCAATTAAAATATGAAAAAATTTCCCAAATAAAACTTAATTCAAGCATAGATATAATTTTTTGTTCATAATTATTGCCATAATTTGAAGTCACGATGATTTAAAACATAACCTGAGCAACGCTGGGTAAATTTGCTAGTTATTTATAAGCAAAGAACTTTACAATACCATTTTAATTTAATTTATTCACCAGAGAACTATATAAAGATGTTTGTGTAGCATTGTAAAATAAATTCCAATAATTACTCCAAGATTTGATGCACAAAAACGATTACAGTGTAATTTTCCTAATAAACGTTTAATGTGACTAAATCTTAGAAGGATATTTTGTAGTTTAATTTACATTCTTCGTTAGAAATAATTTTATGAACTCTGTATTTATCTCAGAATCACTACAAATATGCTGTCAACAATTTGTTGTTAACATACATTATAGTTATGGTAATTTAATGTTGTGCTTACGCAAACTGTATAATTATAAAATATCAGTTGATTACTTCGTTTAAAAATTAGTACAAGAGTTTAAAATAACACTAATATTTATAATGAGATTTTAAGATATAAACAAGTTAGGAAAGTGTACAACGTAACACAAATGGGTGCGTTTTGTGCATTGGAGTATTTGAAAGAAATTATTTGCGTGTTTGGAAGGGAAATAGCATTATAAAGTTCTTTTCTTCATCATAAATAATCCATTTTCTTCCCATTTAAAAATATTACATGCATATGTAAGGAAATTAAACATATTTCCGTGAGATTGTTTACGTTAGCAACAATGAAGAAGTAACCATGCTAGAAAATTTCAAAGTTCAACTCAAATTACGACTCTTGTTCGATTTTCTCGCAAACGGCGACTCCTACGATAAAAATGTAGAGGAAAAGAAATACCCTGCTTTATTAGTTGCACAAGTTTTACTTGATAAATATTTTGATATGACCGATACTTTACGAGATATGAGGGAAAGTTCATATTTTATCACCAGTAAAGTGGTACCCCTGATTGGCTTACGTGACTCATTTATGTGATTTTCTTATTATCTTTGACCGTAAGTCCTTAATATCAAATTTCATGAAAATCTGCTTGGTAGAAGCAGATAACGAACATGCGGACAGACCAGATGGAGACTAATACTAATAGGCGCTTATGCTGGAAGCGAAACGCACCTGACAAATAACCTTGCATGTAATTACATTTACAGATACACATACATTACTAAAAATTGTCTTTAATGACAAGAATGATATGTTACTTATTTGTTCAATATACAAGTAGAAGGTACTTGCATTCTGTAAGCGTTTCAAGTCATTATTTATGGCTTTTGCAAAGTAAAAATTATAAACTAGTTAAATAAATAAAACAACTTCAAGTACTCATTAGAATAAACTTCATTAGACCACTGATTCCCAATGAAAAGACAAAACTGATAATGGTTTGATTCCGATGCAAATGAATTGGAATATTTCGAGGCGGTGCTTACTGTAAAAGAGAGACTGACTGATATTATTCACTTCTTTCGGTAAATTGTGATGAGATTAGCCATGAGGAAGTGTATCATCCGAAACAAAAGTACCACGAAGCCAATGAAAAGGAAGAAATCCACAGTACATTGAACCCTCTGCATACTGGACCTTGATGGAACGTACTTAGGATATAACGGACAGAATGTCCGGCGATGCAAAACAGTTAAATGACGCCACTACTACATTGTGTCTCATGCGGACCTATCACATGTGCGTTATTTGGAAGGCCTAATGAATACATCGCAACATTATAACTAACGTATATCACGGCGTATAAGTCGACCTTTGAAGCTTAAAAAAATTTTCCTAAAACTTAAAGTCGACTTATACGACAAATATAAAATTGTGAACCTTAAATTACAGATGAATAACATCGATATTTACCAACAAGGGGAGGCCATAACATTAATATTGAAATTCGTAATACCCTTTTAGGAGGTGAAACTAGAACCAAAACATCACCTATATCTCTCTGCGTTTTTGCCAATGGGCCCTTGTTTAAAAGATCTTAACAATTTAAATTCAGGTGTAAGCACGGATGCAACATATACCATTAACCTTAAGGTTACAAACAGAAGCAGCGATAGCTGAATGGGTAGAATGAATGTCTAGTATCGGATGGGCTGGGGTTCGCTCCCAGCAGCCAGCATTTTTTTCTTTCAGAAGTGGTCTGTACATATATTTTAACTAGTAAAATTGTATTATTATTATGTCTTTTTTGTATTTTTCCTCAATTTTTTGTGATTATTTTTTTTGTCTTTTTCACGTACCTTTTTGTACTTAATTTATTTGCACCTTCCACATATAATTATGATATTATAATTATAAATAAATAATAAAATTTAGAATGTTATAATCATTACTTGATTGTTTATTAAAATATCAATTCTTTAATACGACATTTATGAAATGTTTATTATGGACAATTACCTTGTTTTTTTAATTGTATCATCCAAAGTATTGTAATGCTGTAGAAGTAAGTGAGATAGAAGAGGTACACTTCGATCGGAATTAACCATACTAATTGCAAGTTATAATTATATGTGGAATATGCAAATAAATCAAGTACAAAAAAGTACATGAAAGAAGACAAAAAAAAATAATAAAAAAATATGCGGAAAAAACATTTCCTTTTTTGAAAAGGGGAATAATGTAATTATCAGAACCATCCTCATGCCTGCCAACATGCGATACTTTATTGAATTTCACCACCGTAGATATTGATTGCGATAACTAGGTGCAGTTAATTTTGATAGCATCATTAACAGCCGACATCAATCAAATCATAGGAACCATTATTTAGTTGGTCAAGCTCTCTGAGAATAGCAGTTTCTTATTGGTTGAAATTAAAACACCTGTCAAATGGAAGGCTCAAGAAGAATAGCACGGACTCGAAAAAATATTCCTATATTTTTTTATTACTATGTTTATTTCTGTATCTTGTTAAAACTTGGATCGTACAGGACCTTGATTTTGCCTGGCAACGATTTCATGAGAAGTATTTTTAAGTGAAACAAAGGGACTTATACTGCGAACATATACCTAATCTAGTATTTTCAAGTTGAAAATTCAAGGTCGACTTATACATCGCAATATATGGATATATATATACATATTATAATGTATATAATTACTGTATATACTCGTGTATGATGCGTCCCAGTGTATAACTGCCGTGTATAATGCGCACTCGTACTTTATTCCAAAAAATACCGACTTTTTCTGATACCACGTGTATGACACACATCCTTGATTTTTGGGAGGTATATGAATTTTAAAACGTTTGGACTTGTCCATAAGTGTATTACGTTCAATAAGCTCCATATTATGTCTAAGAGAGACATCGTCAATAATTAAAGCGACTGAGTTGAGATGGCAGCAATCTCACATGGTAAGTTGGGCAAAGTGATGCCGTGTAGAAAACTGCAGCGCCACTGTTGCCAATCCTTTTAAATCAGACAAAAAGGGATCTATAAATTAGTTTTGATTTAAAGTGGACGTTGGTTCTCTCTTTCCTATCTCATTCTAAAACTGTTTAAGAGAAGGAATAACGTAAAAATTTAACAAACAAATCTGGAAACAGGTATGATTAAGTTCACACACGAGATTCTATGGGTTTTAAATTACTTACGTTGTCAATCGTAGACACTAGAATCATTTACTAAATAAAATTATTTCAATTTGCTTATTCTATGTTTTTTTTGTTTTTGATGTGTGTTTTGTGGGAAGACTATCTTGTGATTTTGCAAAAATTACAGCAATCAGCTGATGAGCTAGTGAAATGCGGAATAATTAGAGAGGATGGAATTATAAATGTATAGAAGTAATTAGGTGTTCTATACATATAATTATGTATGTATAACCTGGAGTATCAATAATTATTGTGCTTTTCCCATTAATTAACCCAAAAAGCGTGAATCTGGTGCGAGGTAGGTTCCCATTTTAAGTGCAGAGAAGTGTTACCTGTGTATAACGTGCACCCTACTTTATGACCTGAAAATTTGGTCTTCAAACAGCGCGTTATACACGAGTATATATGGTAGATACAATGTATAATTTATTGGTGTAGCAAATCCGCAAAAATTAATTGTTCCTCCGTTTGACCTTTGTGACTGGTTGAAATTGACTGACTTGCATTACTTGTGGGGTTTGTTTGTCTTAAAACATTCTTTGTATTCATTGTTACTTTCTGCCAATTTCCACCAGGGTCCGGAAAAATCTAAAATCTCGAAAAAGTATCCCAAGTTCCATTCCTAAGAATAATTCCTTTCAAATAAGAACGCAAGGGAAAATCAATTTTTCTTACGGTCGCTATAATTTATTTCATTCTTAATTATGTTCTTATAAAAGTATGCTCCCGCTAGCACAGTGCAAGCACCTTTTACTAGTAAAATATAAAAATTAATACGATTCCTATTTTCCTAAACTAATTAGAAAACTCTGTGCTATTATTTCATGCGCTCTTAACAATTTGTATAAATATATAGCAGAGTAAAACACTGTCTTTCATAACATGCGCATTTTAACAATTTAAGGCAACACATACGTTTCCTTCGGATGTTTCGGATATAACAGACAGGCCTTCCCCTCCTTTTAGTCCAATATATCGAGGCTTCACTGTACGTATGTAAAGAATGCGATGTCGGACTGTGTACAATACCACGTTTTGGAATATACCATACACGAAAACGTATCAAGTATATAATCGCAAGCTCTGGAATAATAAAAATTAAAATAGTTATAACGAATCCAACGTATATTTTCAATCCTTTCAAACTTTTACAAACCTATGCCAACAGGTGCTTATAATGGAATCTTAACTTAGTACTTAAAAAGAGTTAAAAATGAAACAATCTTTTGTTATTCTAAAAGCTCCCAATTGCAAGCGCTATCTGAGTTTATATAAACATTTGAAATACAGCTGGACCTCTATAAACATCACCATTGATAATCGTTGTTTTGATCAACCCTCATTTGTCGCCAAATGGTACAAAAAAATTAAAAAGTTCCGATGCCAGTTTTGAATGATGCAGACAAATGAATGATGATTGCACTGTGACCGAGAGAGAAAGATTGCTGGCATTGCCTCCAATTCAATTAGTGCCAATTAAACCTTCAAATAAGTGAAAGAATAGTGTTATTCGCTTCACACTTTAAGCATCGAAATTAATGCTGTAGCAATGTCAAACTTTATAGATAGCAACACAAATATTTACGGATAATTATCCAGTTAATAACTGTGTATGGGAAGCATTTCTAGCAATTTAATCAAAGCAATTGATCTTATTTAAAATCATTCGGATGCTGGAATCTTACTTTTTCAGTAAGTAAAACTATTAAACATCTATAATGCTTATTAAGGCAAATTGTCTCATGCGTAAATTTAAAATCAGATGAGAATAGGGACGTACATTATTTTTTAACAAATTGAAAGTTATATGGTTATGTCACCTTCGTAGATAATCTAAATGACAAAGAATGTTAGGCGACGGGCTACGTTTATTCAGGAGCAGCATGAAAACATTTCTTTTAGATTGATAACCTAGAACTCGCCGAAACTTATCTTCTCTTCATTGTTAATCTAAATAAACGGTTGCATTGATTGATATATGAAAAAAAGGACGTATACTTCAATAAAAAGAAACAAAGAAAATTAAAAACATAAAAGTTTGCAATCAATTACTGTGTAGCATTAATTTCCTCTCTAATTTGACTTTTAAAATACAGATTTCTTACTGACTTTGCATAATTAATTGTCAATATGCACACACAGCCTCGCCCTCAGCGAGATTTCTACCCGCTAACCTTACCTATACTGGGGAAATGCATTATCAGAGTTAAATGCGAATTATTGAGTTAAACGTGAAATATTGAGATCAACTTATTCTACACAATTCTTAATTTTTTATAAATTAATTGAAAAAACAGTGAAAACACTGTGTGGGTACAGCTAGTACTCCGTTAATTCATCAAATAGAACTTATAATTTTGTTTGTTTAGTTTACATAACAACGCTTTTACTCATTATTACCTCTGACGGTAAAGCACTATCAATTGCAATTTCCCAGGTTGTTGTTACTATCAGCATTTTAATTACTACAAATATAACTTTTAATTAAAGTTTAAGGCAATAATAGCCCATTAATTCATCAAATGGAAGAAAGAAGAAGATAACGAGGCCTTTGAATCTGTGTAATTTTTACTTATGTACCAATGACGTGAATCTAAATTGATTCTTTCGAAAATTTTAATGTAAATCTGATTCAAACGTACTTTATTGTGTCATTTTATGTTACTTGTCGCCACCTGGCACATCCAGCCACCATGTGACTAAATGAATAAATAAATAAATATTATAGAGACAGAAGAAGATAAAGAAGAACGACGTAGAAGAGAAAGAGTGAGAAGATAAAATACGGACAGATGAGCAAAGGCAAACAGCGAGAGAGACCATAAACGAAATCAGGTAACAAAGAAGAAACGAACAAACTGAAGAAGGGAGTAATATAAGAAGAAGCCAAAACAGAATCGATGCAGCCAACGGCGGAAGGCGAAGAAACGACACAAATTTAAACTCAGCAATAGGAAACGGATTAGCTACTCGACGAGATGATTCACATTTAGGAAAAATGGATAAAGAATGTCAATATCGTAGAGCTTTGTTTTTTAATAACTGAGAAAAGCATAACAGATGCTGGTACGAGAAGAGCACTTCCGCAGCTTCCAGATATATTAAAACTGCCGTAGAGAGAAAATACCCCTATGTGTAAAAATACGTAAGACTAATGTAGTTTCTGCACATGCCAGGACATGAAATATATATATTTAAAGCGGGAAGCTCATTAGTTCTAATTTGAAATGCAAAATCAATCACACTCACCCATCTTCTTTCTTGACATCGCAAAGCAGAGCTGGCCTGTGGAAGATCTACCATGCTAGCTGCGTTTTCAGACTTCATTCTTCGGAGGCTCGCATCTGAAACAACGACAGAACCAACTCAGAAATCTCGCACCCAAAGGATAAAAATTCTACAAAACCTTAACAATAACTTTTGATTTGAAGTTTATAAAGTAATGGAAACCGGCTAATAATGTATTATTCATACGTTTTTAAAAACACAGATTCTCATTTTATGAGGTAAACTATAATTTTTACGTTCAAAACACAATATATATTGATAACAAACCCTTAATTAATCCTACGTTAAGAGTGTAACGCCATATCTTGGCTATATTTGCCCATAAACAAATCCGTCCTTGCAAAAAATTTTACCAACTCTTCACAGAAAATGATACTTTACAACGATAAAATCACTCATTAAACATGTTATGCAGTAACAAAATGTTATACATAAGGACTAATTTATAAAAATAATTACTCCATTATACATAAATATGATAAATATAACATTTCCTATATACATATATATACGGTAAAGATATTTCAACTATAAATCAAAGATGAACAGAGAAGTTATTTAAGATTTCCTTACCTTTGTAGATATAAATCCTCGAGGAGATTGACCAGGACAGCTGTATCACACAATAATAACAGTACATTTATTTTCCAGAAGATCAAAGTTACATGGCAAATCAATAAGACAAACTCAATCACAAAAAAAAATACAAAGTAAAACAATATAACAGCACGAGTGGACTAACGAAAAACAATAATACATCAAAACATCACCATAAATTACAATTAAGTGGCAAAGCAGGGCATACTGAATAATTACATATACAAATTCACATATCATTGTATTATAAAATAAGAAATAGTACTATTAAGAGAAGTTAATTAATGTCCAGTAAGCAATGTGAAGATTACACACATTGAAACTATAAAAAACTTTAGATAATACTTCACTTCGCTTAAAGTGTCTTAAAACGTACACAAATCAAACTAAAAGTACATAATTAAAAACTGATGTCAAAATGCGTCACATGCACCACTGTTTTCGAAGAATAAACGGCCAAAATTTTGTCAAGATCAAAACTATCGACATTAAATTTCGAATACAATAAAAAGGATTAGTTTTTTACTTGTAAAAAGTTCTGGTGTAAACACAAAATAACCAAAAGTATTAAAACTCTGCTGTCAAAATGATTATCACGTGGACCAGTTTTCGAAGAACACACGGCCAAACATATATCACGATCATAACTATCAACATTAAATTTCGAATACAATAAAAAGGTCTAGTTTTTTCCTTCTAAAAAGGTCTGATGGAAACAAAATAAATTTCGAACTGTATTACGCACATAACAGACAACCCCGTCAGCCATTTTAAGATTTCTACGAAGTAACGCGCAGGCGCGCAGGCTAACCAACATTTCCCCTTATAAACCTGGATATTTACAATTTCGACAAAAAAACCACAAAAAATAAACAATTCCTTTTTATATCTTGATTTCTCATTTTAGTAGGAACACAATTATAACTTATTGTAGCATCGATAAAATTTGCTTAAATGTTATAAATTACTTGCAGTAAATCAAATTTATTGGCATTAAACTTTTGCTTTGCAAACCTAAATTTGGATTCGTCATGGAGAGGGGTAAAAATAAGGCATTAAAATATATTTTCAGATTGCTTAATAACCGACAATGTAATTAATTAATTAATAACGAATTTTTGGTCCAAATACGTATGCGTTTTTTTGTAACATTTATTTTTCTGTAGGACGTCTTCATAAACAATTACATGGGTAGTTTCGGCGGCATTTACAAATTATGCGGAAACAATTATTAGTTATTAAAAACTATTCACGAGTGTAATTATAAGAATAGCAATTATACTCCGGAAAATACTTTCAGGTTTTTATCTTATCCATGTACTTTGGAAACCTGTGGTATATTCAATTGATACCGATAAAATATTCGTATAAATTTGAAATGTAGGTACCTACCGTAGGAACCTACTGATTTACAAACACAGATGTCCAGAACAGGTAGAAAAATACACTTGTAATTGTCCTAACTAAGATACTCTATTTAGTAAGTGAATTAGCCTTCATAAGAACTTAAGAACCATAAAAAACTCGGGTGATTCCTTCTTCACGGTAAACTTCCACCTCATTTCCTATTTGAAATCCAAAAACTCACGTAATATATTTTCAAAAAAAGCATTCGTGCGTCAATTTCCAACAAATCCTTTATCTAATTTTACAATTGTCCGACCGTCTTTCTCCATTTGTATCTCCCATTATTACAGCTAATGCCTGTCACATAAGTATATTCGAATCATCCTTTGCATCAATTTATAGAAATTTATAAAATTTTATTATTGTAATATTATCGTATATTTTATAAAGGTAAACTCCTCTCTATTATGAATTTTACACTGATAATAATAATACTCTATTTACGGGACAAGGCCTTTTCCTAAAAATACAATCAGAAATGTATTAAAAATAAGCCAAAATATTTAAACGTGCGTTCTAATACAATATAAACCATTAAAGCACAAGAGTAAGAAAAATTATACTATCGCACATAAAAATCACAAATCCTATAAAAATTATACTCAAAATCCATCTGACAATATAACAATATCGTACAAACCTTTGTATGAACTCAACATTAACGACGATATGTGCTAGTTATAATAAGTACTTCTCTAATCTAGACATTTTTATCAGAAAGTCTGAGTATATAACATAATTATCGGCTTTATTGGGGTACTCAATAAAAGATATGTATGAATTTATAATTTCACCATTGTTTGAAATTATGTACATATCTTGAAAATGAAGGAATATATGATTGTTATCTGCCTCACTTCTTTTATAAATATATTTCATTCGTTGTTATTGGTAATACATAACTACAATTGTATAACTACCATTGTTACTTGCCTTATTTATAAACAGTTCATAGGTCGTGTATGGTCATATATATATATATCATTGTATTGAATAATGAATATTTTATGCTTGTGAATGTATATGCTTTTGTATTGCTTTTTCGTTACATATATAATTTGCCATCTTGATATCAAGATAATTAGAATCAAGTGTATTTATTAAAATGTAAACCAGTTTATCCTGTAATTATTTTGTTGGGTAAACTTTAAAAATGATAAATAAATAAATATTCTAAGGCATAAAGTAAAATTATATCAGATTCATGGTACTTAATAAAAATTTACCTGAATTAAAATAGACAGAAGTTGGCATAAATTTCTACCACATTTAAGTTAGGCATTGCAGCTTAGTTTTAAATGATTGCAGTGATTCATTGAATATATCAACTTTATGACTTATAAGGTTGTAGTCTCTCATCATAGTATACAAAGGTAAAATGCACATATAATTTGTCCATATATGGTATATGAAAAGTCATATCTAACCTTGGATACATTAAAGGCACTCTGAGGTTTATTAAATTAAGTAATTCTGGGCTTTTAATATGGTTATTTAACAATTTATATAAAAACATAAGGCCACTATTCCTCCTTTGAATGTAAAGGAGTAGCATATCAAGTAGTATTGTCACTCCTAACATAGTAAAAAAGCAAAAAGTGTCAAAAGACTTATGTCCTTAACAACGCTTTCAATCTATTATCAGAACGTAAGGGGATTAAGGACAAAATTAGAGCAACTTAAACTAGCTATTTCTACCGCTGACTATGACGTTATCGTACTCACTGAGACTAGGCTCAGTGAAGACATAACTCTGAATTGGACTTACCTCATTTAGACATTTATAGACATGATCGCAGTGTAATTACTTCTAATAAAGTTCGTAGTGGTGGGGTTTTAATTGCTATTAAAACAAAATTGCAATCTGTAAAGGTTATAAGCCAAATTATTAATGTAGAACATTTTTGTAAACATTTGTAGTCAAGAGGCAAAGGTTTTAATTGGGGCAGTGTATATCCCCCCAGCCTCTGCCATTGATAAGTACTTATCTCATTGTGAAGTGGTTGAAGATATTGTGAATAATAACAATTTTTTGATATTATTGTACTGGGGACTACAATTTACTTGATCCCTGTTGGAACACTGACTGTGATAGCATGTCTTTCACCACTCAAGCAAGAATTATAAATGAAAGTTTTACATTACTGGGTCTTAAGCAGATGAGTACTATCTGTACAATTTACTATTAGATCTAGCTTTTTCTAATTCAGGGCAAGTAACTTCCGAAAAGGATCCATATCCTATTTAAAAATGTGTTAATCATCACCTTGATATTCATTACAGTGTAAAGTTGGCCAAAGAACTAGATTATAACAATTATCAATTTACTATTTATGATTATAGAAACTGTCATTATACTACATTGACTAACTACTTAGATACTTTAAACTGGCTAGGAATATTGTGCAATTTGGAGATTAATAATGCTCTATCAATTTTCTACTCTATTCTTTATGAAGCTATAGAACTGTGTACTCCTACCTTAACAATCAAAACATCATCTTATCCTAAATGGTTTAGTGTTGAATTAAAGGAATGTATCAAACTCAAGAAACATTACCATAAAATTTTCAAAATTACTGGGAGTAATGATGATTATCATAATTTTTCTAAAATCCGAGGTGAATGCAAAAAACATTCTGGTTCATGTTGCAAAAACAATATAAATAACATGGAAACAAATATTCCCTATAACTTAAAGTATTTCTGGAGACATGTTAAAAATCATCAAAAATTGGATAGAATACCAAGCATAATGTATTATTATGAAGAACATGTTGCAAATAATGACCACGATATTTCAAACCTCTTTGTAAGGAACTTTTCTAAGGTCCACAGTACTGTGATACCTGACACAAAGCCTGCCTTTGACATAAATTACACGTTTTCCTTTGGCAAAATGACAGTTTCAACTGAGGATGTACTATGGAAATTATTGTCTACAAATGTTACAAAGTGTACTGGCCCAGATGAACTCTCTCCCTTTTTTATTTAAAAAGTGCAGTCAATCACTGGTTTACCCACTGTTTATACTATTTAAAAATCTTTTAGCAGTGGCGTTTTTTCTGACCTCTTTAAAATTGCTTACATTACACCGATTCACAAAGATGGTGACAAAAGCAATACTTGTAAAATCAATATATGTAGTGGAAAAGGGAAAATTAGGTTTGGAGTAGCATTTAAATTCAGCCAAGCATATGAGAAACAGTAATTCTGGCACTACATGAGGAAAAATTACAAATGATGCTATTACTAAAAATAGAAAGTAGGCTGAAATTGTTTCTGCTTGTAACTTTAGGCTTTCATTCAGTTTGACATCACTTTGAGTTATCGATCAGTGATTTGCACAAATAAGATTATTTGCGGATTCAAAGATGGCTACTAAAATTTCACCAGCCACAGCTAAGACATAAGCAATAGTTGACAAGGTATTAGCTCCACATTCTCTACCTTTAATAAAAATTAAACTTGAATATGTACATCAGGATCTCCACTGATGGTAGCAATAATTTATCACGAAAAATTTTTCGAATACTTGTACAGTATTTTGATCGTCATGTTTAAGGACTCACACAAGCTAGTTGAATTGAAATGTTTAAAATGAATCAGAGGGGACTATAAGTCACCTTGTTTTAAAAACATATGATTGGCCAGAAGAGTGTATCGCATTTGGAGGGGATAACTGCAACTCCAATTTTGGTTATGTTGATGGAAATGGACAGAGCAATGTTTATGTACTCTTGTCTGCGGAAGTTGGGGAATTACTTGGAATAAAATGCCCTGCCCGTATATCTTTCATAATTGTGTTCAGCATGCAAGGGATTCCTGGCTAATTGATATTGAATCAAATTTGGTTACAATTTATAATCGTTTTTCTGTATTCACGGCCAGAACAGAAACCTTGAAAGAACTTTGTGACTTTGTATCTGTAGGTTATAATCGTAAAAACAAAGCAGGTCTGAGCGTGGCCATTATGTCAGAGAGTGGCAACAAAGATAAAATGTCAAAAGATTTTAAAGTGAGAAGGAAGGTGTGTTCCGTGAGTGGGTGTGAGGGATGCAGCGATGGGACAAGAAAATTTTTTAATTTCCCGAGGACGGAAAAAGTGTAAGTTAATTTATATTAATGAATATTTTTCTTGTGAATGCTGAAGTGTTTCTGCAAGTTATAAGTGTAGTTTATAAATAGATACAACGGTTGTTTTCAGTGCGAAGATTGTCATTTATAAGCGAAATTTAGAATTTTATTTATTCACTCCGCTTTGAGGAAGTACGTTTAACTAAATGAAGGGATTTGTAAGGCGAACATATATGTGTCATTGGTCTCTCCATTTGTTAAATATGTATAGGTGGTTTGTTTGAAATATACATGAGTTTCGTCAATTAAATCTAGTGGAAAAGTTGCTGCCTAAATTATTACGTTTTGTAAATTATAAATTACATGATTTCAGCTTCAATGTGAATTATTGTATGCTTTTGGAGATTCGTTCCTTACATACTCTTTAGGACGTAGGAATTAAATCATTCTTTCCGTATTTGTTTTTAAAAAACTATGTCGATTCTTCTAGTCTTTTTGCACTTACTATTAACCTCTCAAACTGTGAGAAACTATCTTTAATTTAATAGAAACTTTTACAGCATATGATAGAATACAAAGGGCAGGTAATGTGTATATTGACATTTGCAACATTCTTATATGAGATAAAAGGAAACTGAAAATTTCATGTACAAACAAATGTGGTATGTTTCAAAGCATTAATTTAACTCCAAATATGACAGCAATTCCTAAAATGCATTTATTCCTGCTAATTGTCGTAATGTGATTAATTTGCATTTATAATTTCCAGTGTGAAATATTTTTGTATTATTATTCCTTGACCTTTTATAAAGAAATTAATAAAATGTTCGATCAAAAGTTAACAATACCATGTCCAGTTTAGAAACATGGTTAAACAAGAACAGGTTAGTTACTAACCTTAAAAAATCTGTATGTGTATCATTTAAAAATAGCCTTTCTCCCAACATTCATTTGTACGATGAGGAATTGTCCTTTGTTGACAATGTCACATTTTTGGGCATCAAGGTTGACAAATTATTGAAATGGAACTCTCATTTAGACTATCTGGCATCCAAGTTAAGTAAAGTTATCTTTCAACTTAAGACTCTTAGACTTAGTACCAGTATAAATATTCTGAGGTGTGTTTATTTTTCAAATTTTCATTCATGTCTGTCTTATGGTATCATCTTTTGGGGGGGCGCTTCTAATAGTATTTTAATTTTCAGATTGCAAAAAAGAGCAATACGAATTATTTTGAAATTGAACTCCCGTGAATCTTGCAGGGATCATTTTCAGGACCTTGGTATCTTGCCACTACCAGCGTTACATATTTATGAATTAATTTTGTATGTAAAAAAGAATATTAGTTTATTTGACTTAAATTCTAGTTTGCATAACCACAGCACAAGGTCAAAGGATGATATTCATGTTTTACAAAGACATTCTGCTCTTTGCAGCAATGGTCCTCATCATCAAGGCATTAAGTATTATAATAGTTTGCCACCAGCACTAAAAAATATTGAATCGATTGCATCATTTAAAATGCAACTCAAGACCTTTATGTTAAAGCACTCTGTTTATAGTGTTGATGAGTTTCTCCTGTTATGCAGTAAACCTGGCATATTATTGCATTACTGAATATTTACAGGAAATTATAGTGTTTTTTTTTTATGTTTGTGTATTATGTATTTGTCTTTTTTCTGACGGGTGCTATGTCTTACTGACCAACAGCATTAAATAAATTGAATTGAATTGAATTGAATTACCTTTTATATAAAACCGAGTGCACCTTTGCAATTATGTTAAGAATAACTAACTTAATGTGGGGGTATAATGGCACTATTTGTTCGATGGTACAATTTCCAATGCTTCTTAAATGAGACGGTTTTCCAATTCTTTAAGAAATTTTGTGAACCTTGCAGGTTTTTTTATCTTTCTGGTAATCTATGATTATTCATACCGATTAATGTCTTTATGTGCAGGTGCTTGGAATGGCTTTCATTTTGCCAAAACTGGCAGGTTCGTGACATGTATGAGCGTGGGGGTGTGCGAGCGGTGGTCCACAAGATGGTTTAAAATTTTGTAATTTTTTTATTTTAGGGTATAATTTTCACGTCTTAGTAAATATATTTTATTTTAGTGTATAGGTTTCACATTTCTTTGTCACTGTTTTATTTTAGGGTATAGGTTTTACATTTCTTTGTCAATGTTTTATTTTAGGGTATAGGTTTTACATTTCTTTGTTAATATATGTTATTGTAGGGTATAGGCTTTAAATTTTGTAAATATATATATATGTACATATTCATTATTCAATCTTTTAATTTCTATATGCTTTTTGTTGGGGAAATTAACATAATTCAGATATTGTGCGACCTTTTATGTTGCAGTATGTACACATTTTCACTTCTTATGATTTAAAATTATCTGCCTAATATCATTGCCCTCATTAGGTTTGGGAACAGGTATTACATCATGCCTCTTAATGTTAGAGTACATATTTGGATGGTTTCTGTGTGTTGTATGCACTGCTTAGTGTATATATGTTCATTTTTATACTGTTTATTTGGTTACCTTGATATGATATTATGAACTTGTATATATGTCATGTGAAGGGTGTCACTGTTTATATGCTTGCATGAATTAACACATTTGAGATGTTGCAGTATGTACATACTTTTACCTTCCTGTGATTTCAAATTATCTAATATCAATGCTCTCATTAGCTTTGAGAGAAAGTATGATTCTATATGCATTTTGTGGCATGAACTGACAATTCAGATAATGTGCGACCTTTTATGTTTTAGTATGTACCTGCATACATCTTTTTTGTTAATTCATTGTTCATTATGTTCATATTACATTTTTTGTCTATGTTCAATTGCATATTTTCATGGTTTACAGTATTGTCTATAGTACTTCGTGTATGTTAAGATTTTCTTATACTTAGTCTCACTTTTTTCTGTTTGTGTAATACCAGTTGAGGATACATTTCCACATATTTTGTACTTTTCCATGTGTGATCTCTGTTGAATTGCTAAAGTTTGAATTGAGATTTGGCAACTGTTTGTTTTATCTGGTACTACTTTGTAATGTAACTGTGCCATCTTTCTGAGTGTATATCGCAAATAATTTGTGATGTTTGCAAAAACCTTATTGCAATCTCAGCTGAAATGCTACAGAATTGTTTCTCACTTAAAATACGGCATTTACTTGTTATGTGTACATCTAACGAAGCTTAAATAAAGCAATATCAATAACGTACAATAATTTTGTTGTTTTTTCAATTTTATATTTCTATTTAAAATTTTGCGATCATATATATTAAGCATTTTACGAGGAATAAATAACCTAATATTTTAAACGCGCGCGCTTGGTGCGACGGTGGTGCCATCTATGAACAAATGTAGTCGTAACTTGAACCTATTTCCCACAAGAGTAAGATGCACAGGGCTGCTCCCTGGTATCCTGGAAGAAAGGTAGAGTCGTTTTGCTTAGAGCGAGTTTTTTGGGTATAGCCGCCATGACGGACAGCGAGAAATACTGCGTTAACAATAAACGCAAACGCAGTGTTTATTGTGCGGCTTCATGGTGCGGGAACTTCTTTGGATGTAGGACAGATATGCCGATATCCTTTTTTTACTTTCCTAAGGATCAAAAGAGGTATTTTATGATGCTTTATTTTATTCAATAGGATGTTACTGATAGTTTGGCGCCATGTGCTTACATGAAATTTATTTTTAGAGCCCATGAATGGTTAAAATTTTCACTCCGAGAAGAACGGTTTGTCTCCGAAATAAAAAACCTTCGCTTATGTAGCGATCATTTTAAAGATGATGATTTTAAATGTAGGCATCCTCGCACGCTACTGAAGCAAGACGCAATCCCCAGCGTGACTGAGGCCGCAGCATGCTCTCAACACGGTACGTATATGAAAATTATTTCTGATTATTCAATTACGCATTCCTATAACTTACGTGTATTAATGCCTTGCTCTAGTATTAATGTACTTTTAATTATCTATTAGCTGATAACGAAAATGTGGAGGAGGTGATTGATACACCTAGTGTTAAAGAGGTGGAAAGAGAAAAATCATCTGACAGGAGAACTGAAGAAGGAATGAGTAAGTTTTGTGTTTTATTAGAAATAGCTCAAATTCTTAGAGGTTGCTTTGTAAACTACATATACCAATTTAGGCATTTCTTTTTTTGGGATACACCCAAATTAGTGAGAATAATGTATTCTGTAAAGTGTTAAAAAGTGTGTATCCTTGGTGATTGATAATGTCCTACTACTACTGTTATTACAGTCATTCAGCAGAGTTCAGATGAATTCTTGAATGCTCCAAGTACTCCTACCACGCCAGCAAAGAGGAATGGAATGAGTAAGTTTATGCAACAAAGGTTTTGCATTTATAGGCTTGTGAATATTTTCAGAAAGATTCCTTATCAATGAAATGTTTGTTCAGCAAACTTGAGTTCAACACCAAGGTGTAATCGGAGCAGACCTACACCAAGGACTGCTAAGCGGCTGGTGTCATACCGCAAAAAATTGGCCTTGTTTAGATCAAGGCAGCATAGATTTAGTGATAAAATAAAAACAGAGAGCTCCAGGGCAGAAAAAGAGAATTTTATGGCAAATTGTCCACAAACAACCATGCCTAAAACGGTTTATCTTGTAAATATGTTTTTTGTATCTTGTATCTATATTTTAATTTGAGTAAAAGTTGCTATATGTAAGCTCTACGTATATTATTACGTAAAAGCACATAGATGTTGTTCAAATCTATGGTCTTTGGTTTTTACGTGTTTTTCTATATTTCGTGCGTTTTTATATGTAGTAATGTACGGTCCAGTTTTTTGTAATTTAAATCATTCTATTTTGTTGCTTTAATTTTTCTTCGTTGTAGTTAATAAAATGGTGTATTTCATACTTTGATCCATAATTTATACTGTTTTCAGAGATTACAATTGAGGTATACTCAATTGCATATGTTGTATTTATATTGCTTTTAATCATGTTAGTGAATAAAATATCTTTTAACTCGAATCGACTTTTCAAGATTTTTTTAACCCTTAAAAATTGGGAAAATTCAATTAGCGTCATACTCAACCATAAATTTGACAATCATGAATGGAGAATTGCGTTAATGAGGATTCAAGTGATTGGTTTGTATGAAGCAGGAAAGCACACTGAGATTTGAATTGCCGCCAACGAAACAAATTGGCCACCAGAGCGCAGCACTGAAAATTGTATTACCATTGGCCTTATGGGAGCTGCGCTTCCTATTATTCTTCCATGGTATTACCATTGTCCTTATGGAAGCTGCGCTTCCTATTATTTTTCCATGGTGAAGGCTTTTTCCTCTCCCTCCCCACCTTAGAGAAGGGTTTACGGTTCTATCCTAGATCGGATATTTTCCCTCAAGATAATGATTTTGAATTCAGTAGCGCTTACTTTCCCCATTGCGGTAACACGTGAATGAGTGTCAGATATAATTCTTTTCATTTCAAAATTAGTTAGAATCGAGACACGAACTCTGGAGTTTAACATACGGACGTCAAAAAGAACGTTTATTTTTCCATTCAAGATTAAATTAATTAAATTCCGAGTTAGCATAAATATTTATTAGGAATCGAAAGTAATACACATTTCAATGCTTAACAATGAAAAATGTTTAGTTGCGACTACCAGAGCCGTCTCTAGGATCCGCGGGGCCCTGAGCGAGAGGGTTTCCGCGGACCCCCTACTTTTCACAGAAAAATCAAATTTCTCATCTACCTACAATTTTATTTTTGTTTTCAAGTTTACAGTAGTATTATTCAGTATTATTACTAGTATTTTTCAATATAATTATTAGTATTATTCAGAAATACATAAACAATTTTTAAAAACTAATACTTAATTGTTAAGGGTTACACAAATAAACAAAATAATAACCAGCCCACTACAATTTTAAAAGTTTACTTTTCTAGCTTTAATGTGTGCAAATATGTCGATTATTGTTGATTTCTCAATCTTATCAACTTCCTCGTGTTCAACTGACAAAAAAGATAATCCAGTCAGTCTCTCTTGTGACATCGTCGATCGTAAGTAATTTTTTATTAATTTTAATTTTGAAAACGACCTTTCAGCTGATGCAACCTGTCACTGGCATTGTAAGAATTATCCTACAAAGTATTTCTATGTTTCGATATATTTCCTGCAATTTATTTTTGTGTAGGAACTTCAAAATATCAATTACGCTATGATCTTCTGGCACAACCGTTGATAACATTCTTAACTCTTCACTAAGTTCAATTCCATCCATGTCGCTCTCTGAACTTCCTTCATCCTTCAAAATTTTCTCTATATCGCAGCAGACTCTCTGTAAATTAGATAAATCCCAATTTTTAATTTGACTTATGCTGTTCATGAAACCAAATCAAGAAATGTACTCACTGTACTGATCAAAACGCCACGACAGAGAGGTTAGTGCCATGTCTATCACTCGCAGAAAGAAATCCGTTCTAAACCTCTTCTTCGAGTTTTCCTGTGCATCGTCCTCTCTTGCGCAATCAGAATGTCTCCTTTTTACATTTTTAGAAAACTCTATATCAACTGACATATCATTGGCGACTGTTTCGGCTACTGATACGGCTTGATTAAACCCTTCATTTCTGTATATATTTAATGATGACTTCAAAGCATCCAGATGTTTAACTGCAATATCCAACGGAATTTGAGCAGATTGTAGAACCTTACTTACTTTATTTACAGTTTATAATATGTCATACCAAACAATAACAGATAAAATAAATTCAAATCTGTTTAATTCATGGGAAAGGAGTGAATTTGCCTCGCTTTTTGTCTTCGGATCTTTACAAACTTCAGCTCTCTCAAGTAAAGCATGTTTTAGTTTTGGCAAATGAAAGCGTACAGCTTTTATGCTTGCGAGTCGGGACTCCCACCGAGTGCTAAACAAAGGTTTTAGAGATATATCTGCATAATTCTTTAAGATACTCCATCTTGCCGGTGAAGCTGAGAATAAAGTATACAATCTTTGAATTATACCAAAAAATGACACCGCTCGTGGACAGGAATGAGCCATATTACTAAGAACCAAATTTAAGTTGCATGCTCCGCATGGCATGAAAAAAGCTTTATAATTTAAACTTAAAATTCGTGCTTGAACTCCTTGTCCGTGACCTTTCATATTCGCACCGTTATCATACCCTTGCCCTCTGCAATATTTCAATGAAATCCCCATATAATCTAATTCTTTCAGTAGAGCTTGGCTAAGTCCTTTTCCTGTAGTATCTGTGACTTCAAGAAAGTTTATGAAGTGTTCAACTACTTCTACATTTCTGTTTTCAATATGAACTACTCTTAGAATTACTGACATTTGCTCTTTGTGGCTCACATCTGGAGTACAATCCAGAATAATAGAATAGTACTTGGCATTGACTAAACCCCTCAGACGCCAATGCCGACTTTGACTCTGATGATGGAAACAGTTTACAGCAGAAACAAAAGACGACATATT
Organism: Uropetala carovei; assembly: GCA_036926305.1. Lineage (NCBI taxonomy): Eukaryota > Metazoa > Arthropoda > Insecta > Odonata > Petaluridae > Uropetala > Uropetala carovei. Next base: position 4,546,831 of record JAXCHB010000068.1, read on the forward strand.
TTTCTTCACAATAAAACAACCACGTCCTTCTCACCTTCTCCCCATTTTTCAAAATCCTACAAAAATGGTAGTCAGAAAAGCATCTGTGCTCTGAGTTGCGTGGATAATTCCTCATTTTTTCTTCAGTGTACTTCGGACCCATTTCTACTAAAAGATCCCTATAAGAAGAAGTAATAAATGTAGGCCATGTACCGAGGTCTGACGTAAAATTAAAATTTTCACAGCTTACAGCAAGGTGACTGTGACTAATATTTATGGAAGCGTTATTCACATCACGGGAAGAAAAGGATGGCGTACTCGGTGATGGAGTCACAACGAAATGAACGTGTTTGGCAAATTGCTGTTCATTGTCACTATTTGTTGACACCTCGATTCCTACGTCTGAAGAAATCAATGCTTTACTTTCACTTTTACCCGATATGATGTCACTTAACGCTGGAAAGGTCTTGATGAACTTTTTTAATGTTCCGTTTTGTTTCTTCAATTGTTCTTGTACTTCTTTCACCCTTTTTCTTTTTTGTGATCCACTCTTCTATTTTCTTCCTATATCTCTCTCCCTGGAGGCACTCATTTTTTCGTGATGGGATACTAATGAATATAAAATATGCGAATTTTATTTTAAAAGTCGCATAAAAAGAGTATCATATTCTTATATTACAATAATGAAGAGATATCGGTACTAACCTTTAAAACTAAAATGCTGAACTCATTTCCCAGATTACGTCCAAAACTTCCAAAGAATAAAAGGTTCACTATTTAACAGAGATAGCAATCTAAATTAATTTAAATGGCCCACAAGTACGCATACTGAAATATTAAATAATATAAATGAATGCACTAAACTTCTATGTTAATGTCAAATTCTTCATGAAAATGTCTAATATATCCAGGTGCCCTTTTGTTTGCAGATAAGATTCACATGCCACAAGAAAAAGTTCTCGCGGTTGATGTTCCTTCCACCACAGTTTTAGAAGAACTCAGGAGATGCGTTTCACTGTTTTCCTAAGTTCCAAAATGACACCAGAGCTGCAAGCAATAAGCCGAACCGTATGTGGCTGAAAAATTGTGCCCTCACCCTCGGTTTTTCGCATATCCCTTCTGAATTCTACTATCCGGGATAAAGTGCCGCTATGCGCGTTCTGCACTATTTTTCGGTGGACAATCCCATTAGGGAAAGGGAAATGAGTCTGTAGGGGTTCCTGGTGGGAGCATCAAAGCTCGGGCGGCACTTCTAACTTTGTAAGTGGCATTGACCTTGTTGAAGGCAAGATAAGAATTTTATTGTGCATGTCTTCCCTTTCCCGAAAGGAATTAGGATATGGAAAAGCAGGCAAGATCTCCGAAAGAATGCCTGGGAAACGGCGTTGTCGGTGTCTATGTCGATGTCTGCCAGATGCTTTCAAAGGTCGAATTTTGCAAATGACGTCCTCATGTGTGTCTTGGAGGCAGGGACATAGCTTTCTCCTAATTCTTGGACGAAGCGGTCGCATTGCCGACTCCTCTATCCCGAAGTTCATGCATTGTATCGACTTTTTGCGTGGTTTCCCAAGAGATGTTTCTTGAGATTCTCCAGAGAATTCATTGAGAAGCAATATTACCGAATTATTTAAAAAAATGGTTTTATTGGTAATCGAGAATATGAAATAAATTTTAACGAGAATTTTCGAGACAGAATTTATCGAGCATAATCTCTACTAGAGTTCCTCGTAGGCGCGGGCCCCCCATTTTATTCATTATTTCTAATAACCTACCTTGCACATTTACAAAAAATTGTCTTTTTGCTGGAGCTTTACGTAATGATTTTTTCGGCCGGTGAGGAAATATTTCTGGAACTGCAAAAGGTCTCAATCATTTGCGACCATCAAGCCTATTAATTTACTTCGAACGGAGTCGCGTCAAAATGAGCCTGGGATAAATCAAATTTTTGAACAAAATAGAAAATTTACCGAAGAAATATAATAGGTAATCTCATTGAGATTTCTGAGTTACAAGAATGAAAACAGAGAGAAATTTGGCATTAGTTTACTTACCTCGCATAACCTGCTTGACGATGTAGGCATCCAGAAATTACGTTTCACTTTTGCGATCCAAATTTTTCGTCTACTTGCATCCGAGGGAAAACAAAAAAGTCTATACCCGCCTCCGCCACAGTTTTTGCAACCAACTGCACAACAGCAAGGCATGGCTAACGTTTTATAAACCTTAAATCTTCAAAATAAGACTTAGCCTCCCATCATAAGTAAATGCAGCCACTGTCTCTCTGCATTCCTCAGCTTCAACTGATTTGAATCAACAAAGCCGCAACGTCAATGAACCACGTGACCTGACGTCAAAGTACCCCTATTGGCTCAGTATCTTTTGGGGTACTTTTCATTGGTTCCTCAGACGGTCCCCCCTATGCTATGTAAGAGCCAGGACCCTGGTCACTATGGCCACTAGCTGACTGAGGCCACAATATGGCGGACGCATACCACGTGACCCCCTCTAGTCCAATGAGATGCCACGCTTGTCAGCATTCTCAACATCAAAGGATAATGCATGGCCTTTTTTGTCCACCACTCTACTATATTTATATGATTTATTAATCTTGAAATATAAAAATCAAATGTGCTGGTCGATTTAGAAGAAAAATGGATAATTTTATTTTTTTAACAATTAAATTTTTATCACCTACTCCATGCGTAGTATAGGTAAAGTGACCAGACGTACTGATTTAATCAGTGCAGTACTGATTTAATCAGTACAGTACTGATTTTAGAGATTGTGTACTGATTTCAAATATATACTGAATTTTGTACTGAATTATAAAGTTGTACTGATTGTAAAAGAAGAAAAAATCTATAATTATTTAGTTCATTTACTGTGGGATTGACGGTTGAGGTGGCTCGGGTGCGATGTTGCCAGGATGTGTAAAGAGGACTTGCAGCAACGCTGTGTAGTTCCCACTAGCAAACATTACCTCCCCTCCACCTATGATTGGCTGTGAGGGAGGGGAGTTTTTCAGTCTTTCCTTCCAAACCCCCACCCCTTCTCTACAATTATAAGTCTCAATTCCAAAGCGGAATCTTCATTACTTTGTACTTTCATTAATGCACTTTTTATTTTCCGAACGGTTTCATTACAAAAGTAACATCAGAATACATTGTATACATAACACCAGATCAACAGATACATTGTATTAAGTGCGAGCCTCGTATTTCAGTATCATACATGTCACAAAGTGATTATCTACATGTATGTCACTTTTAAGTTTAAACCACGAAATTGAATCAGAAATTAAGACTTCCATTTACTATTTATGTAAGATTTCTTGTTGCCATGGCACTTGCCCCTCTGCAGACACGAAGTACTTACTGTGCAAACGCATCTCTCACTGTCATCGCAGAATTTATTGAACTGACATTTGAAGCGCTTCCTTCGAAAAAGGAATTCCCTTGAGGGCACGACTGCATCATCATGCAGTCATTCCTGTATTTCTGAGTTTAAAAAAATAAAATTGTGCAAAACACAAGCAGCAAGAATAATTATATCGACTGTGTCGGGGTTAACAGAAATTGAGGTTTCAAAAATCCTCCATTTCGAAGTAAGCATTCCGAAAGCAAATTCAGCAATTCTTCTTGCGCGGGAATGCCGATAATTATAAATCCGACGGGCTTCAGACGTTAAACTTCGCTTAGGATAGGGTCTCATCAAATTTTCTGAAAGAGGGTATGCTTCATCACCCAGAAAAACGAAAGGCATATCAGGGCCTTCGGTTAGACAAAGAGGACAAGGTTTTGGAGGAGGTTATTAGTAGCCTTCCATTACTGGGAATGGAGTGCCTACAATTTGTCTTTCTTCTGGATTTCTTCCTTCACCAAGTCATGCAAACAATCAAAACACTCCGGTGTCATACGAGCGGAAGTATAGAATTTTTCTGGATTGCTCCTCAGTTCCACTATCAAATGTTGAATACTGTCTTCTATTGTCCTCTTCTCTACCATCGGGTGCTTCCAAAACCTCCTTCCACTATTCCCTTGCTGAGTAAACCAATACCAAATTGAAATTGCGCCACTGATAATCACATCCTCATCGTCCGACATTTTGCAGGATACTGTTTATGTTTTGTCTTTTTGGTGTGAATGGTTGCGTTTTTGTCTTACAATTAGTCTTTTGAGGCTCGTATTTTGTCTTTTGACTTTGTCCCGTCTAATGACTAACCGGTCTGAAAGCCGCCTTACTCTTAAATTCTAATAAAAAGAATACTTTACAAGGAACAAATTTCACCGTAACTGTAAATTTTTGTTTAATCCATAAGACAGCGTAGCCCCCCCCCCCCCCCCCCCACCCCCTATCTCCTGGCGTATTGCGGTACTTTGCACGTTAATGTCAAACTGCGTAACCGTTGTGCTGTGGCCGGTAATCTCGCTCCCAGTACTAATCAACGCCTTTAATCTGAATTTGTTGAAGGTAATTATTATTGACGCTTTTAACATTAAAAACCCGATTTTTCGCATAGAAATTTAGTAGAATGTTGAAAAACTCAAAAAATACGTTTCTTTAAGGATGTTGCAATCATTGAATAATAAATACACTAGTACAAAATTATTATTGTTTTGGATTTTTCGCATGGAAAACACAATAACTCAAAAAATAAATGGCATTTAATCAGAATATGCAGCGAAAAATGAAAATGGAGGGGATTAGAAGGAGGGGGAGGAAAAAGGGGCTTCGGAGGAAGAAATCCTAAGGAAACGCAGTCGGCATTGGTATCGATCAAATAAGAATTTTATAACAATAAAGAATATGCAGCAAAAAATGAAAATGGAGGGGGTAGAAGGATTGCAACATCCTTAAATAAACGTATTTTTTATTGTTAAGCCTTTTCAATATTCTACTAAATTTCCATGCGAAAATTCGGGTTCTTAAAATTATAAGCTTATCCAAAAACAATAATAATTTTGTACTAGTGTATTTATTACTCAATAATTGCAACATCCTTAAATAAACGTATTTCTTGAGTTGTTAAGCGTTCTCAACATTTAATTAAATTTCTATGCGAAGTATCGTGTTTTTAATGTTAAAAGCGTCAATAATAATCGCCTTCAACAAATTCAGATTAAAGGCGTTGATTAGTATTTACGCCTATCATAAACTATTTTAAAATAAATGTTACATTTAGTGTTTATTTACGAAAAGAATTAAGTCAGTGTGACTTTACTGGGAGTGAAATTGAGCGAAAGAGAGAGAGAAGTCGGGAAATTGGCACAAGGCGGACGGGACGTGCGCCCATCATCATCAGTGATTCTCCATGCCAAGGAAAACTAGACTCAATCCGACCACGCCCGTTCCCTCCTCAGAGACGATGCCTTTGCAGAGACCCAGGAGCAGGAGCCACTCTGTCCCTCCTGAAATTCAGCAACAGCTTCAACGGGCATCTCCAACGCTATTCTCGGAAGTTCCAAGAATACAAGCTATTCTAGAAAAGGTTGAGAATTTGTCTCATCAGGTAAGCACCTTGGCTGAAACAAGATCAACATCGGCACTTAACACGTCCGGATCCATGCAAGCGCCTCCGTCTCCGCCCTGCAATCCTTGCCACAACTTCCCATCCATGCTTGGCTTGGTCCGTAGACGGTGATATAAGAAGCCTTGGCGAGAGGTGGAAGCTGCTCCCAACAGGAAGCGATGTCCATGAAGGTCGCGGGCGCGGAACTTATTTTCATGTACTGCTGTCGATACTAATTGAGCCAACTGTAATACTTCCGTATCAGGGGGGACGTCCGCTAGCGATGGAGTCGAGTGGCGAAGCTGCGAGCACGAGGGCGGAGACGGCGGCGCTTGCATGGAACCGGACGTGTTAAGTGCCGATGTTGATCTTGTTTCAGCCAAGGTGCTTACCTGATGAGTGCGTCCGTGGTGAAATTACCGGGAGCGAGATTGCATAGGACTCCGGGTTTGCGTCTCCAGCAGAGTCATACGAACGAAGGATTTGTGGCCAATCTCGGAATGTCGCACGGAGACAGACCTAGGAGATAACCCGGAGCGAGAAATGTTTCGCCTTCTCGATGGATAATGGACGCCAATCAGACAATCGACGTAATTTGTTCTCTCTCGAGTTCACACGCGTCTTCAAAAAATCCGCGCGTTTTCCATTCTTACACTTCACAGTTTCCGTTACGAGCTTAAACCAAGGAAAACCTTAAATTTAAACTGTCCAAAATCGAAACACAAAATGACTCCACTCTTCTATATTGTTAAGTACCAAACTTCGTCTAACGACATGCAAATATATAACAGCACAATTTAACAGTGGTTTATTCTTCGGGCAATACATGTTTGTTGCGAATTTTACATTAAATTACAAATTCACAAATTTCATTTACTACCGAATCTTAAATCGTTTAGATAATCTTTGGTTAAAAATGGAAAAAAACGACAATTATATTCCTTTCAGCGGGTAAAAAGTTAGATCGAGAAAAACTAAATTTGGAAAAGTATATGTTACATTGGGATATATGGAGCATTGACCGGGACCATGGTTGTAAGCTGCGCGGCAGATTTTGAAGTGCCGTGCACTAAATTTTTTAAGCGCTCACGACTGTGTTTACCTTGAGATACATATACCCAAACAGGGCCACGCCAACCCGGGTCAAGGGCGAATTTATGGATAGTGGAGCCCTGCGCGCAGCCTTTTTTGAGGCCCTATTTTTACTTTCTCATATACGAAGTATATTGAAAAAGTAGTATTGTAATCGCGAAAAAAATCGATCTCGAGATTTTGACAGAAATATACGTTTCAGGTGTAGCTGAGTCCGAAAAAGTGGTTTTCGCAATGCCGTCTGTCTGTCTCTGTCTGTCTATTATTGGCTCTAGGACCTAAACGGTAGAGCGAAAATGAATAAAATCTTGTACTTAGCCATTTCATCATACAGAGTAGAAGCTACGAAGAAATGGTTGGCATTGTTCAATAATTACGGGAAGTTTATTCTATGCAACTTTATCAAAAATTTGATTTTCTCAAAAACGGCTTTAACGATTTTGATCAAATTTCGTACAGTTACTTGAATTTACGCCTTCAATAATACTACATAGTTCATATTTTTCAAAAAATGAATATAAGGCTAGTTTATTCTTGGGCAACTTTAACAAAAATTGGATTTTCTAAACACGGCTCATATGATTTTAATTTTCTAAAGATAACTGAACGACGCATTAGTATATGAGAAAGTTTGTACAATGTATGTTGTACCGATTTTTTTTGATAATTTTGGAATTCGGAGGGCCCTCAGCAGCACGGGGCCCTACTTCTGCGCGCACTGCGCATACCTATAAATCCGCCACTGACCCGGGTGCACATCCCGCATTGGCGTCATGTAGGCGCGCATAGCGATATTCATTCCGTCTATGGATAAAAAAATAGAAGGGACTTAATGCGGGAATTCATTCAATCTATGTTTACCTTGTGTGCGTGTTCACACATATACATATACACCTACATATGTATTAGTTTCTATTTAGACAAAAACTATAGGAGGAGTCGATTATGGATGACTCAAGAAGCATTTTAGATATAGTATGGATATATTCCATCAAGATCCAAACCAGTATTGAGAAAAGGAAGGATAAGGGGGCGAGGCAAGCAAAGGGTTGAAGGTCGTCAACGACCTGTCCTTGACATGCAAGTCCCTGCGGGAATCACATCTCTCTCTCTCGCCTCCAACGACCTTCCGACCATCGCGTCTAATAAACCTCTTATCAAGATTTAGGACGTATAAACGAGCATCCAGCGACCGTTAAAAGCTTTCTTCTAGAATTTTATTTTATGCCGAAACCGGATTTCTCAGTTCTCCGAAAAAACTGCCCCGACCTTCGCGGGAGGCAGGACCAACATGGCCAAAAGATGAGCTTCCGGTTTTCGTGTAAAAGGGAACGAGGCGATCGTCAGTTGGTTCGGAAATCTTTCCTCGGCCGCGTTTTTATTACCAGTGCGCACGACAAGTGTCGGGAGGGAGGGGGGAGGGGGAGGAGGAGGGAAAGGAGGGAAGAAAGGAGAGAGAGGGCGGGGAAGGAGAGAGGAAATACATTTTGCGATTTATATTTTTTTAAATCTAAGGAGAACAAGTTTCCGTTGCTCCTCAGCCATACGATTGATATCCATTTATCTAGAAATGGCGGTTAAACGTGCTGCTATTAGTTGCATAATTTCAAATTGTTGCCGCAAAATGTCGTCATCAGTTGTGCATCGGGAAGAGTCTCATTGCACTAAACCGCGTCGAAGCAATCTCAGCCGGAGAAAAGTGGACACGACGTTCAAAAGCATTCCGAGATTATCCACAATTCAAGACGGCATTATAAAAACAAAAGGAACAGAATTATTGCGATCGCGAATAATATCAGACGAGCCACTTAAAAAAAAAAACAGAAAATCAGTCACATAAAATAATCAGTGCGGAAACGTTCAAATCACAAGCAATCGGTTCGAAGTCGAGAACAGGTCTTACTTAGATTCGACGACGTCGTATAACCGCTGACGGACGAAAATGGAGCGACTCCGCCGTACAGGATGAGGCGCCTCACCGTCGACAGGGTGCTATCGAAGGAGAAATGGAAGGACGGACCAGAGTACTATAATGGTCCAATAGCAGTTTCCCTTCAAGGTCAGGTCGGATAACGCCGTAGGCAAATGCCGAAGAGGATCGGTGGTAAGAGTGAAACGGAAGGGCTCCGAGAATGTGGCGCAAGATATTAGAAGGACGACTCCCTCGAGACGAAGCGGTCTTCCAATGTCGAACGGATTTGCCGGCCGACAGAATGGGCGGATTTAGAGAGGCTGCGCGTTTTTGTAACTCCGTCGAACAGCGCAGGCGCAGGCGCTAATTGACCGAACTGCTGCTGATAAATTACGGAAAATTAAGAATTTCCCGGTAAGATAAGCGATCCAATGACAAATAATGAAGTGTAGAACAATGGAGCATGTGTAGGTCCTCCTCAAAAGATTCGGTAGTCCCGAATTTATAATGGATGTAATAATTGTGTTTATTGGTGCAAATGAGCGTAAGATGACCACGGTGCACAAGAAAATGGAGGAGTCAATGAGGAGGACTAAATGTAAAACATAGAACCAATGTTCCATATTGGAGGACATTTTTCGATCGCTCTTTTATGGAATGGCGATCCGCTCGGTGCCTTTTCCCTTTCTCTCCCATATGATTTCGGCACATGGTAAAAAACATGTTATTCGCATAAAGAATAAGAAACCTTCTGTTAGTAAGATCGAGCTCGAGAACTTCCGCATATTATAATTTTTGAGATTATTTGTTTTTGCGAACGAGAAAAAACTCGAAATTCCGAACTGCGAAGGGCATCGTCTCGCCGACTGCTCCTTTGGTCGACTCACTCCAATCGACGAGCGGCTATCGCATTGGAATAAACGCGTATCAAATGTTTCAGTATCAATAGTTCGATAATTCCCACCAAAACATAATTGGTTGTCATTAAAAACGCACTGATGAGCGAAAATCATAGTAATAAACAGAAGTGGTTTAACTATTCTCTCTTTTATACTTTTGGCGGTGTTCGTGTTATGGCGCGCCCATAAATATCGTCTGCAATGCTGAAAATGATGGCCAAACTGCCGAAAATCAATCGATATTATAGCTTGCATGTTAAAGCAAAGGGGGCCAACTTTTTTCTTTAGAGAGCCAAATTGTTAAAAAAAAAACTAAGGCGCATATTGCCGCGCCAAGCACAACTAAACTAATTATTACCTGAATGCAATAAAGTAAAAGCGCATAAAAGTGGAATAACACGGTTGATATGATAACGTATCAAATTTCGGTATAATACCGGTAATACCGTCGTGTGCCGCCGTTTTAATACCTCCGGAATAAAACTTTGAATGTTGGAAGGCGATTTTCAGGAGACAATATATACCATAAAATCGTGCGCTAATATCGCTCATCTTGTTTTCTTTAAAAAAAAATGCGAGTGCCACGAAACAGAAGCAAAAGATCTCTGACGAACGTCTCGCGTCTCGTTGTTTACTGCGCGTCGATCTTCAATCTCGTCGATCCCAATCTCGCATGTTCGTGGGAAACCTTATTAAGGCATTCATAAAGCTAGAATATTCTATTTTAGAGATTTGAAATAAAACAGACATTAAAATATTATATTAATTAAAATGTAATTTATACAATCTCTTCGCGGACCAAGAAGAAACTTTTCTAAGATATAGAACAGAGTGCAAATAATACTTATAATCGCTTCCAAACACAAGTTATGAAAAATTAAACAAAAGAATTAACGTAATTCCTGTTGATTCTTTAAAAATTCATATTTTATACGCCATTCAAAAACATACGATGTAATTTTAAATTTGAATTTAAATTTTAAATGCGAATTAAACATTTTAGGGCCAAGTTCAGGAATCGCATTAATGTAAAAGTCGCTCGATAAAACGGTTTTTAGCAAAAAAACAGTGCCACTGAAACTTTTTCGTTTGGGATTTATTGCTAGATTTTTTCTCCAATCGTATCTGCAAGGTTAATCCGCGTGTCATTGGTTGAAAGGCCTTTACCGTGAAAGTTTCGGCTCTTTTACGCTACTCGCGTCCCAAGCCATGCTTCAATCTAAAAGCACCGGATGATAGAAAGATTAAGGAATCTCATCATTGTATGGCACGACAAAGCCAAGAAAATTGCCTAAAGCCAGTCCCCCCCCCCCCCCCCCCCCATCCTTTTTAACAGCCTTCTCAAACGATTTCCTGGTTGCTATAGAAACCGAGAACCACACTGCAAACAAAGGGTTCCTTTTTCTCCTCCTCCTCTCCCGCTCAAATTATCACTCTTTTCCCCTTTTTCATCTTTGCTTTTTTTCTTGGTCATTTCTTCCATCCGCAGGCCTCCAAATGACGGATTTTTTCATAGAGTCGCCCCCGGAGGCGACATTCCCTAATTTTTTCGCGATTAAAGTGACCGATCTTATTGTTCGCCGAATCTTAAAGCACTTAGCCATCGGGATCCTGTGGTTTCGCGCGCGTCCTATAGCGATCGTGTCTGACAAATCCTTTTCCGTCGACCTCGAGGTCGAATGGTCGTCATCTCCGGAGGAGGGAACCAAGGGGTTTGCGGGAGGGGAGAGGGCTGGGGAAGGACGGAAAGAGCAGGTGGCTGCCGCATCCGCCGCGACCATTGTCCTAAGTATAACCTCTCCGACTGCACACATTTTTCTAGTCAAACTCGAGAAAAGGAAATCCTAAGGCACAAAAAGAGTCAAATTCATCAAATTATTTTTAATCCTATATGACCCCAGCTTCTATTTTTCTCTCGATCATCATGATGTTGTTTATTCTATTTATTTAACGAATTATATTCATGGTAAATCTACTAAAACGACGTGAGAGAGCAAAAATTCATATTATTGAACAAAAAAACAAAAAATGAAATAAAATCGTTTATGGTCTAATGGATAATCGAATCTAGTGAGATCACATAGAGCCCACACGCCTACTGAAGGGTTAAAGGGGTGAAAAATCTGCCAAGATCGGGAATCGAATACGGGTCTTCCACTTGCCGGGCGGATATACGTGGCACACGCGTTTCTAAAGTGGACTCTTCCATACCGAAAATCGTCTTCTGCGCAAATACCGTAAGCTTATGCTGACAGACGATATGCCCTTCATAGACAATTCGTGCAAACTTTAATGTTTTTATTAAATTCGCAGTTTCATTTGTGTGACTGGGGCGGGGTAGAAGAAATCCTCATGTAATATAGGAATTATTGGTGTCTATAGAATGAGGATTTTATATATAGATAAATAAAATGCAGGGTTGGGGAAGCAATCCACATCAAACATAGGCAATATAGGTGTATATCGAAATGGAACTTCATGTATAAATAGATTAAAATTAACCACGTAAGGGTAAAAGGGAAGACAGGGGAGTGGAAGGGGAAGCTGGAAGCAATCCTCACGGCACACAGGCAGTCTACCAACAGGAGATTACATGTTGGGTGGTCCAGATGTTTAGTCACCACCTATCATTTTTTTCTCCTTTTAATAATACTCAGCTATTTGTTCCATATGGCTGATATAGCATTGAAGAACCGCTTGTAATGAAAGTGCTCATGAAAGATCACAAGGCAGAAGAAACTATGAAAGATGTTCAAAAAGACTTTTGTGAAATATTCAACATAGAAGCAAAAATGATAATAATGAAGTGGGAACATATAAGCCGTTTTCTACCGGATCAATTTTGGACAAAAAAGGGCTGGAAGGCCTTCTAAGCGACAAGAGCAACGCGCCGAGATTGTTCTAACAGTTCAAAAAATAACTAGGAAAAAGATCATCTGAACTTGGTATTCCGAAAACCACGATGATCTGAAATTGAAATCTTTCAAACCTATTTTTGTCAAAGAGCTAAGTTATATTGAATTACAAAAAAGAAGTAAAGCCCAGTTACTCGAAACTTTTCTAACGCTCCCACAACCTAGTGAAGTTTTCTTTTCGGACGAATGTGCAATTTATCGCAGTGCGCGTTAAAGAAATGTTTATTTTTGGAGTAAACCCTATCATTAAGAGTTATAGCATAATCCACAGCACGTTATGATGTTTTTGATGGCACAGTGAACCGACATTCTTATCTAACCATTTTGACGGATTGATTTGCTCCGCAGATTGAAAGATTAAATCTACTTGGGCATGTTTGGTTTCAGCAGGATGGGGCACCTTCTCACTATGCCATCTCTGTACGGGAATCGGTAATACTTAAAAGCCTTATTCTGTCCCTTTGTCACTCCCTCTGTCACGCTCCGAAACAGAAATATACCTGGCAAGAGGGGACTAAGGTCAGCTTTTGAAGCACAATAGATACTCGCGGCGAGGGTTTCGAACCTTCGCTCGGAGTTATGATTTCAGGTCAAAGAAGACTGCCTCAATTTTGTCAGAATAATCGATCATCCCCGTCATTTTTCACGGGCACTTATACTAGTTCCTAAATAATGTTTTTCGAGGTAAGTGGATAGGTAGAGACTCAACACATTTGTCAGTACCGCTTAATTGGCCCCCGAGGAATTTTCTCCTCTTCTGACAACTCACTATGGGAATTTATCAAAGAATGTGTTTCAAAAGAAACAAAGGAGCGCTGAAAGAGGCTGTGAAGAATGCATTTGCTCAAGTGAACTTGGCAATGTTGAGTAAAATTTCTGACAGGGCATAGCATTGGATCCTGCGCGAATAAAATTCTGGTTCTTACACAGGCCTTCTGGACCCTTAAAAACGGCATTGTTAAAATTTAATCTAACGATTTTTAATTTACTAATAACACTTAATGTTACATTACAACCATTCAAAATATTTTGATCACTATGGCGACATATGTCCTCTCATATTTGGAAATCATCTCTTTGGACACAAGGCGATTTGAGTTGGAGACACCCCACGTAAGAACTGTTTATATTTGGCATACGGGATATACAGTATGTACATTATTATTCCGCTGTGACGGAGGATGAGGAGGAACGGCGTACGTCGTTTAATGTTGGAACAGAAATCTTTTCGTGTATCATTTTAAAAGGGTTCCTGTAGCAGGGTAAGATTAGGAGAGAGAGAGAGGGGGGGGGAGAGGAACAGGGATGGGGAGGAAGAGGGCTGTTCGGCCGCAGATGAAAGCCTTCTAGCTGACGAAGCGAATTCCCCGACGAATGGACCGTTTTCCCAGTCCCTCTTAAATGGTATATATCACTCCGTCCGCTATCCATTTTCATTTGATAGAAGTAACAGACGGGTAATTTTTCCAAGTCTTTTACGGGTGGTCACAAATGTCTCGAGGGACTTCCAAACAAAGGATCTCTCTCTCTCTCTCTGGCGATTCACGGCGGCACCCAGGAACCTCGATGTTCGCCGTCTCACCTCGTTCCCTTCTCCTCCCCTTTCTCTTCCCCCTCCTACACCCCCTTCTCCCCAGCCCCTCCCCCCCGCCCTCGGCTCTTTCTTTCCCTCTCTCCCGATTTAAATCAATTGACTTTCGCACCTTCACTCCCGTCTGATTACTCAATCGTGCCGCGCGTGATTTTCTTCCGCCGTTTCCTTTTTTCGGTTCTCGCTTGTCTGACCTTGGGGCGCATACTTCCTCCTTTTGCCGTTTTGCGGCGGTGGCAAAATATGCACGAATAAAAATCCGTCCTCTATCGCAGCAAGGAAATATGTGAATGGAAAAAATACCGGGACATCGCTAAATATTCCGAGTGCAAATACGATTGTTCAAATCGTTATGTTGGTAGAAGAGTGGCTGGGGTAGTGGTTCCAAAACTGGGTTCCGCAGCTGATTTTTAGGGGTGCCGCGATAAGCGTTGTTTAGTAAATAAATAAACGATTTGGAAGTATTGCCAGGTAATTTGGACAATACTGTTTCCTCTAATAAATCGATTACGACGTTGGAGATTGCAGGAGGAAAAATTGAAGACTACACGACGTTCGTTTTTGGGAGCAAAAAACAGCCGATTTCCGGAAGTGGAAGAACCGCAATTGATAATATGAGGTCATCATTCTGAGAGCCACGACCAGTCAGCTACAGGTTTTGGATGTTATTGCGAGCAAACCGTTTAAAATAATTTGCGACGTCTTTACAATGACTAAAGACTACTTGACTCCCACGGGAAAAATAAAAAAAACCTCTGGTGCCAAAATTGAATGAATGAATAAAGATAACCTGGGATGCCATTTCTTCTCAATCAACCACAAGAGACTTCAAGAAATTCTGTGTCTCTTAACAGTTATGATGGCAATGAGGACGACGTATTTTTCGGTGAGGAGAATGAAGATGTTTATTCAAGTGAAGTGGAAGACAATGATTGAGCGAAGCGATTTTCATTTTAAAATTTCTCAATTTCACCAAAACAACTTATTTCCTATAAGTTGAGGTCATTATTTTTGTAGGTCGGCTTATATTCGTGCCAATACGGTATTTTAATAAAAAGTACAATCAATTTCGCTGAAAATTACTGTCATTTTGTATCATTCGTAACTCGATTCACCGGGTTAACTACATCAACTGTTATGTTTAACTTCAGACTGACTTTCTAAGTACTGCTTAAGCATATGGCGAAGGATGATCTGCACAAATCAGTGTAACTTACAATTGAAACGTATTTACATAATCAGTGCGTTGAATATATTTTTATTGTAAGAGTTTGAATGAGCCGATCTTCACATAAAAATAAATCATATTAATAACCCACTATCAAAAACCCCCTATGATTTGCTACACATAAATAAAGATGAGTTTTTACATTTATCTGTTTCCGTAATGATACATGGAGTTAAACGGGAGAATGAGAAAATCGCTTGTAGCTCAAAAACTTTCAGGAATTGCTTCGCAACGCCACTTTTAAATATTAAACTGCTCGCCATCTAAGTTTAAGTTACAAGTTCGATTCCAGGATCGTCTCTTCACTCCAACTGAATAATATAGGAAAAGCTGAAAGGTATCGTATGCAGGGAGAGAAGGAGGGGGAGGGAGAGCGCTACACAAAAAACCCAATGCAAAAAAATTAACAGAAAAGGCTTTTATTATTTTTAGAAAAGATATGAGTTTTGGACAAAAGGCATTGTGAGATAAATACGATTAACTTTATATTTTATTATTAAAATCCCGTCATTATTTTGACATGCGATTACACCAATAGTTTAATAATAATAAGTAGGAGTAATGCATGCAAGACGCATATCGCAAATTTGCATAACAAGAAATGTTTCCTTTGCTTTGTTGTATAAAATTAATACTAATAATAAAGCGCCATTATTTAAGTACGGCATTACCCCACTATATGGAAAACATGCGAGGGCTTTATGTATATTATTACAAATTTAAAATTTTATTAATTTAGTTGCCTTGGCTGTGTGATGTGAACCATGCGTGCCATTTCTCCTCTTATTTTCCTCGAAGCAAATATTGAAATGCGTCTTTACCATACTTATACCGCACAAAGTCCAAAAACAGGAATTATCCGAAAACCGGACATTTTAAAATAAATATCTATTTATAAAATTAAAGAAAAACGTATTTCAGTAACGCCCAAGTATATCAACAAACTGAAAACACGTAAATTTCTCGAAAACAGTAATGAAAGTAACGCAAAAAATCTTCGTCCATCGAATATCAAATCGCTAGCAGCACAACTTCCGAAGAAGAGAAGAACGTGATAATCTCTCTTCCCTGTATAAATTACTTTGGAAGTGGAGAAAAACAACAAGTCTTAGCAAGGAGACAAAACAACATCATTCAATATCTATCGACTATAATATATTTTGAAGGGTGTGTTTGTGTGTTTGTCCATGGAACTCCTCCTAAACGATAAAAGCTAGAATAACCAAATTTGGTACGATTCTTCCTTACATCCCAACTTAGTGAATGGTCAAGGTTTGGTCAACCAGGATTAATCAGTGCTGCCAATATAGGGGATTAACATTTTTCCATAAGATAACACGTATGAATCCATTTCTTGACTTGCAAGGTATTCTTCCTTCAAGCATCAAAATATGTAAATATGGACCGATTTTTTTCGTTTTTGATTTATTCGACGAATAAAACTCTATACTATCTTATTCCTGCGAAGTTTACATGTTACACGGTCGAAGTTTTCAGATATACGCTATTTGTTTCGAAATTTTGTGGATTTTTCGTACTCTTTCCGGGCGTTGCCAAGGCGGCCGTCATTGTTACCTCCGATTCAGTTAGCTTCAATGAAGCTTACAAATAGACGAAAGTTTAGCGTTATTCGATTCGCACTTTTGTTTAAGCAACGAAACGATCGATGTTTATGGATATCAATGTAAATAGGTACTGATTATTATTCAGGAAGCGATTATTGATTAAAGTAATTGAAACTTCTTTCGTCTATTGAATACTGGAATCTTACATTTTTTGTAAGTAAAATCATTATATTCTACATTATAATGTTTATTAACGTAAATAAGCTCACGTATATGGTGTACATTTACCGGAGTCAGTGTTCAATCATGGACAACAGTACGTTGCTTTTTCACGGATTTCTTGCTTATAAGACATAAAAGTAAGTATTTCAGCGAGGCATAATTATACAAGAAATGAATTTGGCGAAAGTAATATGATAGGAAATAAAATTATCGTTATATTTGAATGCAATAGACTCGGAAACGGATTGTTACAAGCAAATATGATTAATTGTTAAGATAAGCTAATTGTAATTTAAAAAGTATCTACTATATATTTGAAAGAGTTTGTATGTTGTGATGTAGTAGCTTCACTGACCATACTTCCATATTGCCCCCAGTATAATAACCCTCTATTTTCTTTTTCTTTTGTTTTTAAATGTGATAAACAAAGCAACAATAGAGTTTCTTAAACAACAGAAATTATTATTTTAATTTGAAAGGGTTAATTTCTTGGGTACTGTCCTGTTGTACTCCCATAAATAAACTGTCCCATAAGAACATTATCACGTTGCTAGGGTCACGATTAACAATTGAGGGAACTACGTTTTATTTGTAGCTCGAGTTAATATCAGACCTGAGTGGCCGGTCTAGACATTTACAAACCCAATCACCGGACAACGGGGAGGGATACTTTGGTTCCGGGCGAGGCGAAGGGCGCGGTAGCGCTCGGAGACGACTACCCATTAAAACAAAGCGAGCCGAAGGCTCGTCAATGTATCCTTACATTTGCTTGGATTTGAACATTTCGTCGTAAACCATTCACAGGAATTTATCAACAGCAACACTGGAGCAAACACACAAACTATTGAATCACATTGGCGAAGTTTAAAAAGAAAATTAACTCCTGGTATAAGAAAGAACAACATTTCTATGCACACTTATGAATTCCTTTGGCGTAGATTTGTGTCAATTAATAATCTTGATTATTTTTTATTATGTATTAAGGATTTATATGATCCAAATTCTCCATAAAATAAAGTACTGAATAAAATAATGATTGTTCACATAAATTTTCTTACTCTCATATTATTGTTTCAATATAGTGTGGGGGGCAATATGGAAGTGGCCCCGCTTCACTAAATCCGTTGAAATTCTACGGGAAATTCTGCTAGTATTTTATCTTCTAATAATATATAAAATTGACTTCGTCGTCGTCGTCGGTGGGAAACTCTGTAATGCTATTTTTAGCAAACTTTCCAAGTAGCTAGAAGATTGACATTTGGTAGGAATGTTCGGTTCTTAAAGTAGAACCATTTACGAAGAAAAATTTCGATTTCCTAGAATAATTTCCATTCCTCATAAGATAACTTGGAAAAATCGATATTTCGACCTGCAACCTTATTTTATTTTGCATATTAAAATTCACATATTTGACCTACGATTTTCGGACTTGGACTGTATTATAGAAAAATAAATGCAGTTTCTTATTCTTATCGTCTTTTACCGCTTTCGAATCTAAATCTTTCGAACTTAACGTTTTAATATCATATTTTGACAAAATTTAGCGTTTTTAACGTGAAGTTGCCTTGCCAACCGATTACATTGTTAAACTCGAAATCCTATTACTCTCACGTATGCTCACGTTCTCTCCGGACTTCCATGGACCTTCCCGACCCTACTCATAGGTATCAGAGATATCTCAGAATTTATTTTTACTTTCTCCAATATACGTAGTATAGAGAAAGTATTGTTTTCACGAAAAAATTCGAAATCGAGATTTCAACGGAAATACACGTTTTGAGGTGCGCAAGGGGAGAAATGATTGTATTACCATATAATACATAATTTTATTCACCAAAGACATCTGGGATAACCCGGACATCGCCGAGTACTTTCAGCTAGTAATTCATAGTTTTTCTTGCTCCATACGAAATTTATATGTTAATTCATGGTTATGGTTATATACATAAAGATACTGTCTAGAGACTGGAAAAATCTAAAAACCGACCTCTTTAAGTCCCAAGGTTGCTGGTTTTTGTACTTGGTACTCAATGCTAACGAAAATTTCTTATTTCACTTCTGGAAAAATCGGTGCAAAACTTTCTCATATCCAAAACCATTCCAGTCCACCGAATCTCAATTTATCCAATATCCTTATGATCTGCCATTCGGGATTTGCGAACATCGGCTATTTTCAAGAACTTACGACCCGCAAAAGGACAATGGATTAAAGCACTCGGGAACTTACCTGGCTTGAAAGATGGCAGTAGCAAAGTCGTATAGAAATGTATTATATACTAGCGGAAGTGCTCGTTGTATTTCAACGGATTTAATGTATCTAAAACTTCGACCATGTAACAAGTAAACATCGTAAGAATAAGTACACAGTTCAAACTATCAAATAAAGCACAAACGAAGAAAATCGGTCCATATTTTGATGAATGAAGGGAAAAACCTTGCACTCAGAAAAATCAAAAACAACTGTAAACTTATGGGAAAATAATTACTGAATTAAGCACCCTCTCGTACCAATTTTTTTTCGTCATATAGCCTATGTTACCCGCAGGGTAAAATTATATGCCTATACGAAGTTTCGTGATGATTTCTTCATTGGTATAGAGAACAAACAAAAACAAAATTTCAGTTTTTTATATCGAGAAAGACAAAAACAAAAACTATAACTAAAATCAGCAAGAACATAATAATAAACAAAAAATGAATGAACAAAGGAACAAACGAAATTAATTTAATGAAATACAAAAAAGTAAATCAAGAAAGTTTAAAAATCACAGAGTGAATATTACCCTCCGACTATTAGCTCGAGTCTTGTGCTTGTATTGAAGGTAACAAATATCAAATTTGAACTTCCTAAGTTAATTTACTCAAGAGATATCGTCGAAAAATCAAATCGATGCTCCCCAAACCCCCACTTAAATTTTTTTTGAGATACAACTCATAGCCTATATTTTAATCTGGATCAGTCTAAAGATATGCTGCAAGTTTCATAAAATTCGACCAGCCGTTTTTGCGTGATGCGGTAATAAGCAAACAAACAGACAGACAGACAGACAACGATTCTGCAAACCGATTCAAACATCTTCTTGTGATGCAAAACACAAAAAAAGTAAAACCCCGACAAAAAAACAAATGTACAGACAGAGGTTACAATTTTATTTATATAAATATTTCAAAAATCAACAAATATTTGGTTGCCATTTAAACAAAGCAAAATCGCACTTTTTTAGCTCTGCCACTAAGCTAGAGATTAAGAGAATCAATTTTAGCTGGAAAGTCTATTATTAAAAAAAACTTTTTAAAGCCCTTATATTAAACGAAAATTTTCAGGCTAATTTTGAGGGCACAAAGTAAATTCTGACTAAAGTAATTCTTTGGTTTTTATACGCTTGCTTAAAAAATATGAAAAATTAAATGTTTTCTTGTGCTGAAGATTTTCTTCCAAAGATTATCACCACGAGATATTTTGTATCATTTTACTTTCTCGTATACAAAGTATATTGAGAAAGTACATACCTTTTGTAATCGCGAAAAAATTCGATCTCTAGATTTTAATGAAAATACACGTTTTAGGTGTACCTGAGTCCGAAAAAGTGGTTTTCGCAATGTCGTCTGTCTGTCTGTCCGTCTGTCGGTCTGTTCGCGGATCTAGAGCCTACACGGTAGAGCGAAAATGAATGAAATCTCGTACTTAGGCATTTTATCATACAGAATAGAAGCTATGAAGAAAGGTTGAAATTTCACAATAATTAAGGGCAGTTTATTCTATGCAACTTTACCAACAATTTGATTTTCTCAAAAACGGCTCCTACAATCTTGATAAAATTTCGTACAGTTACTTGAGTTTACATCTTTAATAATATTACATATTTTAAACATTTTAGAGTGTGTGTATGTGTGTGTGTATGTATGTATGTTCTTTATACGTTTTTACACCGTTGAAGCTATCGAATTGAAAAGTTTCATGGGCCATCCTATGGACCAAAGGAAGAACTTGGTCTAGGTTTGCAGACCGTGGGGTCTCTTATAGCCCATGGGGTCAACAAAATACTATTTCCGTAAGAATTCATGGGAAATGGTGTGGAGAAACCCCAAAATGCCATGCAGTCCTTCACTGATGTGGATATAAATATACCTAAATATTAACTTACGATCACGGGAATGGATTATTTTACGCATGAAAGACTGAATATTTTAATTCTGTTCATGTTTCGTGGCATTACATGCTAAATCGCTCGAAATTTTCCTTTAAGTGCAAAATTTATCGGTTTAGATGACCATTTTCAAGGCGGCAACAAAGCTAAATTTCTTAATTGTTGTCCTCTTCAAAGGGAGATATACACGTAAAGATTAATGCAAGGAAAATCCACGCCGTGCACGCCGCCGCAGAGGAAGAATAGCTAACGCCAAGATATGCCTAAATAAAGTCTATGAATACTTTTAAAGTGTCAAATGATTTTTAAGGAATATTAGAACATTGTTATCTTTTACCATTAACATTGAAGGATTTATCACAACATAAATCGATACATCTACTTACATTTGTTCGGTTACCACGATGTTGTTTATTGTTTACGTTTTGGCTAATAGTATTGACATAATCCACATAATTTTATTGCCGCTTTAAAGGATTCGGTGCATCTATCCATGTGAATATTAAGTAAGGCGTTAATGTGTACAATACAATACATAAAATAGTAAATGTTAATGTAAGCATCGCTTGCGTAATTAAGGAATGGGGAATGGGAATCGTTTGCCACTCTTTCCCGAGCGAACCCGGGCGTTTCAACTAGTAGTTCATATTTCTCAAAAAATTAATATAAGGCTAGTTTATTCTTGGGCAACTTTAATAACAATTGGATTTTCGAAAAAACGGCTAATACGATTTTCATAAAATTTAATATAGTTATTAAAGTTGATGTTTGTAATGATTTTACGTAGTTTATATTTTTCAAAAGATAAATAAACGGCCAATTAGTAATGAGAAAGTTTGTACAATGTATGTTGTACCGATTTTTATGGTTTTATTTAATTTATCGCTTATTAGTGAACCGACTGATTTCAACTGATTTGAGAAAGAGAGTGTGAAAAGAAGTAAACTGATATTATTTTAACGAAAGAAAAAGCATTACTCGCACAAACTTTTAAAGGTAAAATTCATAAGTAAGACTTTGTTAAACTCTACCAATGGATAGAGCAGTGTTTCCCAACCCTTTTAGAGTCGCGGCACCCTTAAGTGACTTTTCAGAATTTAGCGGCGCCCTTCCCTCAAGAAATGCTAGCGAAGGAGAAAACCTTCTATGGATAAACAACAGTGAAGTTGAACCTCTAACCTCCTTCTCCACATGTCCTTTCATTCCAAAGTGCCTTTGCAACTAAATGAAGTTCATCTTAACTCTGGTTTGGATTTTTGAAAGCCGACGATGCAAAATGAGGCAAAAAACGAGAAAAAATAATACTATTTGCGGCACCCCTCAGAACACTTCACAGCACCCTGGGGTGCCGCGGCGCCCAGGTTGGGAAACACTGGGATAGAGGGTTGGAAGAGTGTTCATATATTTCTACCGTTCGACCGCTTCCTTCGCACGTCGTGTTTCATTGTCTTCGTTGTGCAATGGCGTCACGTCTCCATCGAGATCCGTATATGTCGCGGGCACGCTAAATACTCTCCCTTTCGATTAAACGCCTCAGACGGCCGCTCATTCGCAACAACAAATGGAGTGCATTCGTTGAACTCCGTCGAACATTTGTATACAAATAACCAGTGGGTCATGTAACGGATTTATCTCCACGTGGAGCAAATGCTCTTTAGAGTGTGACGCCGAAGAGTGAGATGCATCCTCGAGATACACGCCACGTGACCCATTCGAAAGAGAATTATCGAGATCGCATTAATATCAGGAATAACGGAGATTCGATCTTTATGGCTATTCAAACAACGCTTTCATTAATGATACTGTCGTTGAAACACACCTAAAATTAATGGATGCCAGAAACTGTAGCCGTATGTTTGTTGATCCCTGTGAATAAAGCGCGTGCAAATTATGCGATTTGTTTCCCGTGAAAAATGCGATTCCTTTTCGGCTGCGGCTTTTGATTGGTCAAACGTCTTGTAGCCTCGAGGGCTAAAATTCAGCGCAACGCGGATGGCTCTGCCAATCTCTCCGCGAATTCCCTTCCGATTCGTCACTCGCCGATTTCGTAATCTCCGCATCGCTTTGATATAATTTTTACATTATATTTTCTTTATCTTAGGCTATCCAGTCACTTCTAAAAATTATAAATATCGGCGAAGACTTAAATATAAAAAGAACTAATAAAAAGATTTTAAAATCGACTTTCGCAACGTACCGAAATGCAAAAAATTAAAGAATAAACCGAAGTAGGCCCATTAACATTCGGAGATTCTGAATTTGCGAGAAACAGTTTCTAAAAGTCTAAAATTTATCTCCCAAAAGTTGTACGACTTATAAAATAACAGAAACGATTAACTTAAGTCATATTTATTTCGCTATAAAATGCTAATAGAACAGTCGAAGGGATAGGATGACTTTTTCATAAGGGCAAAACGTGTTTACTGTTGATCATTATTACTTAACGTTTCGTTTTTACGTTAACTGCCAGAGTGCGTAATCACTTCCAGAATCTCTGGTTCCGAATATATAAAGAATATACCGTCTCATTAAACGTTTCCGCTATGTATGTGTTAAAGATAAGAAGCTGTATGGCCGGCCATCAATGTTAAATGATTAAACTCTTGAAGATGTCCGCATGAGTTTCGTACGATAGTACCTATCCATATTAATCACTGAAAAAACTTTATTTCCAACATATTTTGTAATTTTTTAAAAATCTTAACTATTACAGTAGAATTCTATTGCGATAAATTATGAGAAGCGCTATAAATGTTATATACTTATTGATATTTGCCAATAATAAAATATAACATCGAACTCGTAGATTTATTTACGGACAGATTATTAAGATACCTAAGTGTAATTGATGTTATAAGAAAACCGGTTGCTAAATACATTTTTTGTTGCTTCCACCTCTCCGTTTTTCTCCCTGTATTAAAAAATGAAAATTCCCGGGAATTTCCAATTTTATCGCAATTTGTAACCCTTGCATCCTGCGAAATTATAGCTACCCATCTCTTCTAGTTTATTTTTAATTAAACATTCATCTGTGGTATGAAGAACCCAGCGAGATTAATCTATGAAAGTTTAAAAGTTTATACGCTAAGATTTTCAATTAATTATTCCTCAGCAACGCAACTGGACGTGGTCGGGTAGCAAAAGAAAAAGAAAACTTTCTCGATCAAACGGAGCGATTAAACTGTTAAGCACGAGTTTCGAAAAAAACATCGCCCATGGCTGTGAAATTATCGCTACTAAAACAGCGAGCGAATGAAAAAAATAATGATTAAAATCCAAAAGAAAGAAAAAACAGATAACGCATTTCGTATACAAAGCAGCCGGCCTTCGTGGTAATCCACCGATTATCGCATATCTTGCGAAATGAAAGAGCGCGCGTCATCTTTTTATTCGCACGTCGAAGGCCACGCAGTGAAGATT
This sequence comes from Uropetala carovei, assembly GCA_036926305.1. Classification (NCBI taxonomy): domain Eukaryota; kingdom Metazoa; phylum Arthropoda; class Insecta; order Odonata; family Petaluridae; genus Uropetala; species Uropetala carovei. The sequence goes on from JAXCHB010000068.1 coordinate 4,571,311, forward strand.
ACAGCGGCGGCGAAAGCAACTGATTGTGAGCCGAGGTGGAGAGGCTCTTTCGGTAGCAAGTGAATTGCGATCAATTACTATTTTGTCACCGCTTAATCATGAAAACCGATCTTCCCGTCCATTACCTACCTCTATATCTCATTCCTTTCCCTTTTTCCCCCTTCGATTCCCAGGACTTTTGTCTTTCTCGTGAATTTGAGAGTCCTCGAAAAAAACCCGAATGACTCCAAGGTCCGTCGAGTCACAATTAACTAAGGGAGGGAGGGAGGGAAGGAGAGGGAGGTAGAGGAAGGGAGAGGGAAAGGAGAGAGGGGAAGAGAGTGGGAGAGGGGGAATGAAGGAGAGGGAAATGACTTTCAATACAATTTGTTTCTGACGCCAATAAATAGCTTGAACGATCGAATCTTTACTCCCGTCATTTTTGACGGGCTAGACACTAGTGAATGTATAAAATCCGCTGTCACTCCAAGCGTGAAAATACAGACTGGACGAGATTGGAGATCAAACCAAGTTGCCGAACTGAAATTTGTGACGCAGCAATTATTTATTCTTCATTTACTGTCTGCTTGTATAAAGTTCTTTTGAATCACGTGAAACTTTTAAAAATTAATTTCCCTTTTTATTATTTTTCTATGGTTATAAAGAGGTTTCTCCATTCTTTGTTGTCATTAACCATATGGCTCTAAATTTACTTTTTCTTTAATTTTCTCGTGTAATTCGCCGTAAGAATGTTTAAACTATCCACATTAAAACAGCAAAAATTAAAAATTTGTACGGAATGAGCGTACGACCTACGAGGGCAGCACTTTATTCGGCGTGGGAAGTTCTGGGAAAAAAAAGCGGTCCGAGATATTTAAAACGGGTAATTTTACTTTTTTAATTAAAATTATTATGGCCATAAAAACCTTCCGCGCAAGTGGAGGGGGAGGAATGCGTGTGGGGAGGTTGAGAAGAGGGGAAGAAAGGAGGCTGTTAGCTAAAAAAATTATACTTGATTTTATCGTTTTTAATAACACCTTAATTAAAATCTAAAAATCCTTCATGAGGTGCTTTTGTTCGGTGAACATTTTGAACGGCAGGATTTAACCGAGTTCATTTTTTCTTTTATAATTCTCCTCGGATATCTCTTATTTTCTGGGCAGTTAAGGAATAAATTAAAATAAATCGCTGAATAACTCTCTTAATTAATGGTGAAGGGATTTTTAAGTCAAGGATTTACAATTTAAGAATCGAATGATAATTTTACGATGGCTTTTTTTATTGAAGCGATTATTAAAAGGTTATCGGTAAAATTTAACGCCGAAAAATTTCATTTGTTTTTAGAAAACTATGCTTTGAACTTTTAAGTTCAAAAAATACTTAGAAACGAATTTCAAGGTTATGATACTTCTTTTTCTCTCTCCAAATAAGTGTTTCTCAACCGGCGTACCGCGGCACAGTGGTTTGCCGTCAGGCATGAACTGGCACCCCGCGGAATTTTGAGAGAAGCGAAAGAACTACACTGGAAAATAGGAGGCGGTGCGCCGCTATAAGTGCGTTTCCCGAAGTCGTACGGGTCAGATTCGCAGTATTCCGTCCGCATTCGGGTTATTTCGCTTAGGCTACGACCCAATGTTGTCACATTTCGAATTTCGCTCACTTCAACAGCAGCTGTGGCCGAGTGAAGTTCTGAGAGCAATCGTGTCAACAGCGCTCGTCAAGAATTTTTGAAAGGCGTGGGAAATTTAAGAGCTCTTATTGGCTGACACTTTCTCCCCCTCACCCTACAAGTCTAACCGTAGACACGCCTCACCCGTACGATCTCTGGAAACGCAGTATAACATATTTTTTAATTTGAGTGAGCGTGCCTTAGAATAAAAAGGTTTGAGAAACACTGCTCCGAAAGACGCTCAGGAAGAGAGACGACGAGAAAGGATAATTTGGAAGAAATGAATACGGAGAATGCGAGAGATGAACTCAGCTCGGGGAGAAAAACGAATATGTCAAAGAGATTTATGAAGAATGCGGCCAAGTGGGCGGAAAACAATCTGAAAATAATATAACGGGAGCCAAGAGCGAGTAAAAGGATTCCTTTGTAAAATAGGAAAGTGTTCGGGGAAAATGAAACGAATGCTCTGCGCGGAGATGTATAGCAAATGAAGGCGAAATGATGTTCAAATTACGAGTAACCGTTAAGTCGTTACAGTGATTGGGGAGGGAAGAATGGAGGCGTGAGGAGGAGGCGATGAAGAGAGAGGGGGAGGGAGAGAGAGATGGGGAAGACGAGAGGTTCGTAGACGCGCCTTCGAACCGTCAAATCCTAAAGCTAGAGGTTAATGCCCTATGTTAACATGTTTTCCGGATATTTCCATCACATATAAACAGATTTCGTTTTCGTGACCTCTTGCGCTGCAATCCCAAGAGGTCCACGCACGTTTCATCACGCTGCTGCCACAAACTCTTGGTTAATCCCAAATGAAAGAAGTGGACATTCCCGTCCATCGAGGTGACCTTTGCGGTCGCTGACCTCTCAGGTTGCTGACCTCTACTCTCTACCTCCCTCCCACTCCACCCCATCCCTCCCTCTTTATCTCTGTACTGCTCATATTGCCGCTTCTCCTGACTCATCACATCTCCCAACCGCCGTATAATTAGGGTGACGAAAGAAAACACAAAACACACTTCTTTAAAAAAAATATGAGCGTGAAATATTTATATACTTAGTTCAATCGCGAAACTACAAACTTTCGCCCTTACCAAAGAAATAATGTTTGGGTTCCTATAGAATTTGTTATGTTCAATATAATATATAGATATTATAGATAGAACTGCAGACAGGGTCGGTCCTAGGCGTGGGCGACCGTCCAGGGCGGTCCCTCATCCTTTCCGATGCGTATTTGCGAAAATGGGCGGCGAGATATGACCCCTCTCTTCCCATCCAACAAACTTAACTCGATTGTTTTCGCCAACCTCTGGACGCTCGCCTTCTATGAATTTAACAATAGGAACCTTTGATTCTTCTTAAGGCGCCTGCTTTCCTAGATAGCACTCTCCCTCAATTCTGCCATAGTCATTATCTGAGGGACATGGTTGAGAAAATTTTAATCAAAGAGCCAACAGCTATGAATTCACGACCAATGTTTATTTACAGAGAGTGTAAACAGATTTGGTATGAACAAGTGGCTCATATTTCATATAGACAATGCAGTTTCTCTTATGAGATTCCGGGCTATTTGGTCAGTGATGAGACATAAGATTTTCACATAGCTCGGGTGCGTTGTGAATTTTCTGATCCCTCTCCTTTCTTTGGTTTGGAATAATCCGTGTTAAAAATACTGTAATTTGTTAAGGTGCCTGTGCATTTCTTTAAGGTGAAAAGTTGTGAAGTCGTGCCACGTACGTCTAACAAACTGATCTCCCGCACACTGCCTTTACAGTATTTTCAAGACTTGCCCCTTCAGTCCGGCTCAAACTATTCTACTGTAAGTTTCACTTACTTTTCTATTTATAGTGTTCATAAAGTACGGCCAATAAAATGTCAGACAAAAATAAAACAAAAATGTACAACTTTAAAAATGTGTGGGAGTTTTCTGCCATTAAGCCAAGAAGGGTACATTTTTAGATGCATTTTGAGACATTTGTATTACTCTATGTTTTATGTACCTAAGTCTTGTTATGAGAAAATGTTTCAAATTCTTAAGAATTTTAAAATAAATATGTACTTATTTCTTAATTTTTCTTATTAAAAAGCGCATGTTTTTCGATATATATCTCTTACGAAAACTTATTATTTTACAAAATATTTCCCGTTTACTCAATTCTTTTACGTATGTCTAATAAGAAAGTCGTTTCCTGTAGTCACAGAGTTGCCGTGTAATAGTGTGACGGTAAGATGGTGTTAATGAAGGCTGAGGTAAGTAATCACATGAAAACAGAGCTAACCTATCCTCGAAAAAAAAAGGTCACAAGGAAATTTTAATTTGTTAGGGGCGGCCAAGTTAAATCTCACCCGCACCTATCAAATCTCACGAGCCGGCCCTGACTGCAGAGACCCCTAAATCTCCGTCTCCATTGCGGTTTATGCGGTAGAGTACCTTTTTTGCGCCAGATAAATCAGTTTATCTCGCAGCCGGGAAGAATTTAAGTGTGCGCGAAATCGATTGAAAAACACGCGTTCACCTTTCTCATCCGTCATGCAGCCTTGAAAAATACCGACCAAGTGTGCGTCCAGCCTTAAATTTAACCTATAACCGTAAGTTTCGACGGATAAGTTTTCTAAAACTGGAAGACTTGACCTTGGGCCTCTTCTCACGGGGAAAATCGAGTCGGAACAAATAGGACGCTAATCAAATCGCTAAGCAATCTGTTCCTGCGCACCTTTGTTTATGATCCTGACTTGTGTAACTGATGGGCGACCTCAGTGCAAGTGAGAGCACATTGCATGGTCTGGCTCTGGTTCTTAGTACGCAAAGAGCATTTAGACGGACGTACGATAGGCAACACAATCAGAGATTAGCACAAGAAGTTTAAAGATAGGAGTAGTATTTTTTCCACAAAGCAAACAGATCGGCCGAGAACTTTTGATGGGGAGATTTGATCCCTTGACCTCCGATATCACCAGATTTGTCGTGTATGGGGGAAGCGGGCAGGTGGACAACTTATATCAGGGATGGCAAATACGTGGCACGCGTGCCAGAAATGGCTCGCAAGCGATTTTTCTGGGCACGCGTAAGCTTGTATTTTATGAATAAAATATGAAGTTTCTTACAGAAGGAGTAAACTAGTGGCAAGCGAAAAAAATTCTGATTGGCACGCGACTCAAAAATCATTTGCCATCCCTGACATAGATGAACTCAAACAAAACATTGCTGGAGCGTAGGAAACAGTAACTCCAGAGATGCTGAGGTGTGTTTGGGCTAATGTTGAATATCGGTTAGACATCTGCCGTTACACAAAAGAAGCGCACGTGAAGATTTATTGACACAAAGTTTTTTATTTCAGTGTATGAGCTGAGTTCCCATTTCTCCTATCGAATCGATTCGGAAAAGCGCAAGATTTGGTTCGAAAGTTATTTTTCAGAGTATTAATCACACAAATAAACGTTTCAGTTTATCAATCTCGGGTTAAAATCGTAATAAAACGGAAGAGAAAATTTTCGCCCCCTCCTCTTTGATTTTCAGCGGCGCTTTCAAGCAAGAAGGCCGCGCTAACCTCTAACTTTTATTTCCTTATACATTTGAGAGAATATAACGGAGAAATACAGCAAAAATTAATACTGAACTTCTAGGGTCGTCATTTTTTCGGTTAAAAATTACTTTTAAATAGTACAATTTCCCATAAAATGTGAAGTATTAGTTACATAAGCAAGCTATTCGGGAAGGAACATTTGCGAAGGCAGTTTATTTTCGGTTTTCGCTACAGTTACGCAGTCACTTTCGACGTTTTCTTCGACACAATAAGTTATCAGGACGTCATCGTGTATTAAATTGATATTAAAAATATAGTTTAAAAATGGATTGAAAAAAAAAGTATTACGGGATTTCATTCATTTTCGCTCTGCCGTTTAGGATCTAGATCCGCAAACAGACCGACAGACGGACGGACGGACAGACACACGGACAGACACACAGACAGACAGACGGCATTGCGAAGACCACTTTTTCGGACTCAGGTACACCTAAAACGTATATTTCCATCAAAATCTCAAGATAGAATATTTTCGCGATTACAATACTTTCTCAATATACTTCGTATATGAGAAAGTGGAAACGAATCTTTGAAAATAGGAGAAAAAAGAAAATTCGTACGCCACTGAAATATATCCCTCATTACATTTGAAAGTGTCCCTCTTTGGCTTTATGAAAAGTAGGTCACCTATAAAACTCAATTGCAAAGACTCAGTTGCGGGGATCTTCCACGATGAGACTACATATAGGCAAACGTAGTATAACTAATCGCGTCGTATTATAAGGTGACGGCAGTTAAAAGATACAGGTAGACAGTATTATGCCCGGAAAGGCACGTGGGCGTTATGAACGACGGTACGTGACATAATCGAAAGAAAGTAAAATGGCAATGGCCTTGGCACATAAGTGACCGACGCCCAAGCTCGGCATATCTAGATTGGGGCCGTGAGACAGCTAAAGGCGAAAATACATCCACCAAACAAATAAGAAAAACAGCTGACGCAACGAGGAGGGCGGTGCAGCGGAAACGAAGAGATTGACGACCCGGAAGTCTACGCCTCGAGGGGTTCATGGTCGGGAGAGATTGTGCCCACTCGAGTTCTCAAGATTCGGCGATATTTATTCGGTGACGTGATCACAACAGAAATAATTTATCCGACGAAAGTGCGTCGCCGACATAGATCGCACTTGTCCCTTAAAAAAAAATTTCGGTGAAAAGGAATTGTGCGTATAATGATATGGAGCGAGTTCGATTTCGGAGGCACTCTGCTATCAACAGCATCTACATAAGGCTGGGAAACGGAGTGATTTCCAAGGAGACGAAAGAAGAGAAAGAGATTTTCAAACGCGGACTAAAAAAATGGGGAACCGTGAATTCATTATTTGCTAGATCGTTCGCGACGCGACTGCTAACCGCCTAAAAAAACAATGAGCAACTACAGCAAGAGATAAGGAGGAAGAGATAGAGGGAAGAAATAGAAAATGGATTGATTGCCAAGGCCATTTCACTTCAAATAGCCAAACCCTCTCGAGGTCATGTACACAGAGGCGTAGCGAGGGGTGTCAGAGGGGGGCAGTTGCCCCCGGGCGCAGGGCTTAAGGAGCGCAAACTCATGGACCGAATTTTATCGGTGAAAGCAAATCCCGGGTGGGCAATAGGAATTTGAGTCAAAGCACAGGTGTGGCGAATGAATCATTAAATTCGCCACACCTAATAAAAACGGTTCCTAACTACTTTGATTAAAGGGGAAAATCCGAAATTCTTTCAAATGACTTTATTCAAGCATTATTCTGACACAAATCAATGATAAGAAAAATCAATGTGAAACCTTGCAATCTTTCTGTCTGACCAACTGGTCAAAATTTGGCTGAATATCTTAACTCAGTCCACATCTGCCTCCAAATTCATGTCCATTATTCGAGATCTGTATTTCGATTTGATCAAAGTGATTGAGGAAAACGTTGATTCACAGAGCCACGTCGAGCCAAACATGGAAAATAATTTGGAAATGGCCAATTTGAAAGTAGGAAGTTTCTCATCTTTCAGAAGATATTCCCACATCTCAGTGACTGAACAACCCTTGAGATGAACTTCAGAGTGTACCTGCAGGCTTTGCAACAGGAGCATGTCAGCTTCAAATCCACGCTTTTCCAAGCACAGCAAAATGACAAGTCCTTGTGTTGAATTTTCAATGTTGAAGTGAAATGGATCTTTCAAGAACTCAAATGCCAAGTTGAACAGAATAAAATCGGAAAAGCACGACTCAAATTTCTGAATCAAATTCTTCAACCAGTCCACATACTGCGACAGTTTCTAAAGACGAAAATCGAAATCTTCATTTGTATCAAGATAGCGATTTCGATTTGGGAAGTACGTGAAATCTTCCTTTTGCACTTGAGCGAGTCACCCACAAAGTTTTAGCTGCTGATGTGATAAGATTTTTTCCGTGCGTGCTTCACAAATTAGACGTGTTTATTCTAAGAGTAAGATTCTAATTCTGTAAACGTGTTTGTAAACTAAAACTAAATGTGCTGACCGAAGAGAAAATGTAATATCGAGGCCCTTGAGACTGTTTGCTTCATAGAGAGCATTCTGACTTATGCGTACATGTGACGATATAGCATGGGTTTGGGATTAAACTTCGGACAAAACCCAAGCGATAGATGCCTTGCCACCGGGCGCCGAAGACTCTAGCTACGCCTCTGCATGTACATACCAAGGATACACATAGGCACACTAACCTCAACCGTAAGAGCTATATTCCGAGTACGTAACGGGGCTTCTTTTTCCGACAACCTGTAATCACGTAAGCCCGTATTTTTTTTTTAGCATTTTAGGCTTTTGCCATTCAGTTTGAAGTAAAAGCATTCTAAACTTGATGTATTTACTTCAAATATGCTTGGTATCTCGACATAACTTTCTTTATACGCAGTATGGAGAAAGCATTCTTTTGGAGAAAAAATGAAATTCGAGATTTCAAAGTTTTAAGGTCCAATATTTTCTCGATGATGCTTGTGCGTCCACGTGTGTATGTGTGTGAGTGTGTGTGCGCTGCGTGTGATTGGAATGTTATGTGCGCTCTACCTTAAAAACGACTGATCTAATCAACACGAAACTTACGTTTAAGATTCAAGGTCTGAATAGTTTTCGGCTAAAATCAGTCAATTCTAAATTTCTCCTTTAGGACTTAATTTAGGTAAATATTTGTTACTATTAAAGTTGTAGACAGTATACTTTTTACAAGTTTTGATTGATACATTTTTTCATAAAACGGTTTGTTTAAAGGATAATTTGATCATCTGCTTGAATTTGTTAAGAAGTGATAACTGTTACCGTTGCTATGATACATACCACCAATGCGACTAGCCACGTAGAAAAGTTTGCCCACCCCTGTTCTTAGGCGAGCTCATCATTATCTCTCATAAGAAATGAGCGGATATTTTTACATTTTCACTAAATATATATTTACAATTATGACATGTTCGTTGATATAAAAAACAAAGTTTATTTTTACCGAAGAGAGAATTCGAATCCGCACCGAATTAGCGTGAACTGTTTATAATCCGAAAAACCTATCTTTTTACGTCTCAAACATTGCGAATAATAGGCGATTTCAGCCAAAATTTGTTAATGCTTTTATTCCAGCAATATGTGCGGTCAAGTTTTCTTTGTAGAGCAGTTATTTTTTAAACCATTACAATTTAAAAAGTGGACGTATTTCAGAATTAAATAAGGATTTAATCACTTGCGATAATAAAATTCATTAATAGCTTTATTTAAGCACACCTGTTTCATTTACATACAATGTTATTTATTGTTAGTTGTCGAAAATATATCAATATATTACGCCACGTAACTTGTAAGCTAGTTTTGTGGCACGTTTAAATTTCGAAGTGGTCATCCCAACCACCAAGCCGCAAGCTTTACAACAGAATATTTATAGGGAATAACACGTAACACATGGAGGACGTCTTCGTGAAAAACCTAGAAAGTTTCTAGAATTTTCTAAAAGTGTACGAAATTTTGAATAATTTAAATGCGCTTCATAATCCAGTCACGAAATACACCTTGCATGCGGTTCGTTCCCTCGGATGCGTTTTCAAAAATATAATTTCAGATTTAGCAGCCAATGACTACTTGTTACGTCAGTAGCGATATCTCGTGACGACTGGGAAGGAATAAAAACAAATCGATTTGTCGAAACTCTCGTCACTCGATTCATCCACCGTGGTTCGGTCGGCGGGTCTCCCTCGCGTCTAACACTTCCACTTTGACGCCTCGTGAATCGCCGCCGCCACATGTGACAGACAAAGTGCCGTCTCCGAATCACGCGCTTAACGCCACGAGGTCGCGGCAATTAAGACGGCTGGTGCCGATGAGATTTAAAACAACTCCTGCCATATGAGCAATGCGTTTCGTAGTGATAAAAAACGGTAGAATGCGCTGTCCTTGCCTCGACCTAATTATAAAACCAATTACGAGTGCAGCTTTGCTATTTAGGACGATTTGAAATGATATGGTGACTGAACACTTATTTTCTAAGTGAATTTCATTTCAAGGTGTCTAACTACCTTGAAAGCAAAGCGGAATCCGTCTCCGAGTTTTATTCCGATGAAAGGCGATGTATATATCCGATAATTCCCTGGACGACAGAAGTTTTTGTTTAGCTTCAAAGACACTTTAATAATTTTAATAGAATTTATATTGATAAGTTTTCAAATCTTTCGCACATTTGCTTTAAAAGAGTTTCCTTTATAAAACTGAGCCGTGACTGTGAAACGTCGGCAGAAGAGACTGAAAGTAACAACGAACCAGGTCACAACACAAAAAAGTAATACTACACCGCATTTATGGCTGATATTCTTGGAATTGAAATTGTATTTCGAATCTGATCGAGAATAAGGAATTCAATTTTAAAAACTGAAAAATTAAGTACGTGTTTTAGGTATCTCCTATAGCATGCATAATATTGTTATGGCAATAGAAGATATAATACTTTTTCAATTATTTTATATTGAAGAGTTTATTCTTCAATTTGTTTTTAGCCACACGACGAGCTCGATAATTCTCTAGTGCGGCTTTTTTCAAACTTTCTCAATCTGCGAACCCTCACTGGGACATCGAAAATCTTCTTGAGCACGTAGATTTGGCATTCGACAACAAACTGAGGAGTGGGAGCCCGTGTTATTTGCTTAGAAAGACCTGACAACCGATTAATGCCAATAGATTCCTTTAAAAATTATTACTAATCAATTGATTATCACATCTATAAAATAGTACAAAAGTAATTTTTCTACAAGTATCGCGGACCCTCAGTGGGGGGGGGGGGGGGGGCACATGCCCTTCCTGTCGTCAGACCCGTAAATATTTAATTGAAAATTATATATTAGTATTAGTTCATAGCATTCATTCCCAATGCCCAACCACGTAGTATAAATGTTATTTCGACTTCTGTATGAGTAACAAAAGAGTAATTGAGCTTAACCCTTTCCGTGCTGACTTTTAAATGTGTGGTTATCCCTCTCCGTACCAAACCGGCCGATACTGGCTGCTCCAATTCGACCTGATCTGCGTCATCTCTTTGAGCTGATGAACTTCTTCTTTCCGCTAAGATGCATCAGTCGAACGTATATTTGCGGATTTTAGTTATTTAATTTACAAATTGATACTAGTAGTTGTGGACAGGGCTCGAAAAATACGGTCGCCCGCTCGCCAGTGGCGAGTTGATATTACCGGCTAGCGACAATCAATTCGCAAAAACAATTTTTATTTGTAAATTTAGCTCTCCGCCCATCAAACCAACTTCCTTTGCTATTCAAAATAGAATCGCCTGTCGCAATTGTCGTTGGAACGTCTGTGAAGGACGTAGTTAGCACTCCGCCGTTAAAAAAGCTTCTCCTTCGCCTCCATAAAATAAAACGCACTGCGTATCTTAATTTTTTGTTTATTATCTTATTATTGTAACTCATGTTTAAATAACAGTCTATGCATCTAATTTAATATTTACTATATTACAACGTGCAATATCATGAAGAGATGGGCTAGGCTTAACTATAGGATTAGGTATCTCCCGTAATCCGGCAAATTCCCTAATCCGGCTTCGGTCAGGTCCCAAGGTTGCCTGTTTAAGGACGTTCAACTGTATTCAGGTCAAAATTGGAAATCTTCGGGTTGTCTATGAGGAAAAGGTGGCAACCCTATTCCCGCATCACACGTAAAAACTTATAAGAACGCATGATAATGTTTGTTTGTTTGTCAAATGTTTCTGGATCCGCCACTGCGGACCCTGTGCAAACTGCTGCGGTCCCGCATGTAGGAGACCGTTAATTAAGCGAATTGGAATTTATGAAAGTAGTCATGTAAAACAGCTGAAATGTGTGTGAAGGGCGAAACTATTTTGGAGGCATACGAGGAACTAAAATAAGTTCCCGATTTCCTTGTGAACCCTATAAAAGCAGTAAAATAAACCGCTTAACCGTAAATCACATCGACATGCGAATTTCTAACGGACTAACGACTTTGGGATAATTTCGACTCGTTTGACGGCGACATAAAGATATTCCGCACGGCCTGAATTCGATTCGAACGACTCGTTTAAAAGACCTATGTATTTCTTTCAATCTCCTCTCTTTCTTGGCTATCGGAATAGCAGGAAGGAGAGCGATGATGAGGTAGGCCAGTGGTTTTCAACCTTTTTTGAGTAACCGCCCACTTTTACCATATGTTGTACTTTGAAATAAGTTCACCGCCCACCCAGTGGTGTATTGAGGGTTTCTGGCGCCCGGGGCAATGAATAATTTTGTGCCACAAGTAGAAAAGCGATTTACGGAGGGAGGGGGTGTGTGTGTGTGTGTGCAAATCGCACCTTGACCCGACGGGTGCTAATTTGATATTTTTGCGCCCCCCTGAACTCGGCGCCTGGGCAACTGCACCCCCCTGATGAGATTACCGAATACGGTCTCAGTGGTAATAACAGTGTTAAAAATTTATGATTTTATATATTTGATAAAATTAAACTTAAACACTTCACTACTTCTGCGAGAGACTCCGACCACCCCCATGGGCCTTTCGATTTTACCGCAGCATGGATACATTGTCGCTAGTATAGTATGATATGATACTATAGTTAACGACAAACAAGCTGTAATAGTTTTACATAAAATAGTTTTACAGAATATGTGTGCGTATCATTAGGCTTTTTTATAGAATTTTATTTTTCAGTGTAAAAATTATAATAGCATTTGGTGAGTTCTTTAACGCCCACCAAAAATCCAAAAACGCCCACTGGTGAGCGCTATCGCCCACCTTGAAGACCACTGAGGAAGGCGAAGGACAGCGTGAGAGAGCCGACCTTGACAAAAGAGCCTCTCGCCGAAATTAAATTACCATCGCTTCAATTTCGTTCTGTATCGTTAGGAAATTGTGAATTAATGGTTCTGACGTCTGTTCTTATACGTATTATGATCACAATTAATTCCGAAATTGTCTATTCGTAACTATCTCGATCTTACGCGCTATTTTCCACGGAAACGATAAACGACGTTTTTCAGTGTTGAATTTTTTTAATTGAACATGGACGCCAATAGACAAAGCAATTCCGCTTCCTGCTACGGATTTCTTCTTTTTCGCCGTCGATTGAATTGGTATTTAGATTTTAGGCTGACGCTGCGTCCTTGAATGTCTGCTTGCCTTTGCGAACATGTCAGTCAACATCCAATCACGCATTCTTGTTTTATTTGTAATTTGAACAAAAAAAACAACTTAATTTTTTTCGAGCTTCAGAAATGAAAATCGTACGAGAAACCAGAAGGTACAATTTGCGGTCCCCTTCCTTATCGCACGTTGATAAAACTTCCTGTGCACCTAAAAAAAAGCGGAAAGAACGACTCATCACGCTCGGAGTTTGCTCTCCCAAAGTCGCATTCTTTCCAGTAAACTTGAAAGCATTTTTAAAATTCCTAAAGCCTCGGCCAATCATTAATGACGCATACATAATATCACTCCAAAAGTAACCGCGAAAACAATACAAAGCCCTCGATTCATTAAGGTACTTGTTTTGAAGACTTTATGAAACTATTTCTAATTATAACCTTAAAGCGGAGACAATGAATTATTACGCTTTATTATTAAATTGTTCGTATCGCAGGTTCCAAGATGTTTTCCTTTGTCACTAATATTGCTCTCATAGGAACTTTTATATAAATGCTGCAATTATCCACTTACAAGTAAATTCACCATTATGAAATGTGGAGAAGAAATGAGCACCTATGGTGTGAGCTAAATAAAATACAGGCTACTACCATTACGCAGTATACACCGGTTGAGTAGGAGGTAAAGTGGGGAAAACAAAAACAGAGGAAAGATAACAGAAAAAAGAAAAGTAGTTAAAATACCAAGTACTATATACGCTCATTCAGATTTAAGGTCATTTACACCTCTCCAGGGATCATTCACACACACACACAAACTCAGGGAAGTTACTCCACGCCAGAGATCTGGGACACTCTACAAAATGAAAAGGTTAAGAGGAAATTACTCCACTCCAGGGACCAAATCACACACACGAAAAGGAAATAAATATGTCTGCTCTCCTTTCAATCGGTAAACTTTGTACCTAGAAATAGTTTCCGATATTCAAAATATCATCAACAGTAAGATTTCTCCGTTTCTCTCCTTTCTTTTTGTTTGCAATTTTGTTTTCTTCCCTATGCCTCCACCTCAACCACTGTTCATGGTGATAGTGTGCAAACTTTATATTTTAATTAGCCATTATGAAAATAAACAAAAATTTTGCTTTTAAGGAACCAAAGGATTTTATTGTATACGTAATGCTATCCGGTTTCGACGTAGCATGTCATAACGAGCCACCGATAGAAGACTGAACATAATAACATAAATAAGGTTTGTTCATTTTCATAATATCGTGATCATTCAACTAAATGCATAAATTCGCAATTTCTATTCGGATAAATAGAATGCATAAATAAATGCTTAAGATAAAAATCTGGGACTTGTGAAAAAGAATTTTCTAATCGATAGGTGTTTTCTGTTTATCTGAAGGTTTTGCTAAGTAATTGCCATTGTATAGTATTCTCGTCTAAAAATTGAAATTGAGGTAAATATTTAATTCAAAATCTCCAGATCTAAGACATGAAATTACAAATATAAAAGAGAAACGAGACTGAGATCTCATTTAGTTAAAGCCGATCGCTTACTTTGATGGGTAGATTTGGAGAAAAAACAAAGATCTCCGTGTTCCTGCATTTACGAAAGATCAAATTCGACGAATGAGTCGATTAGAGTGAAGAAGAAATTTAGGCATATTTCTAAAACAATAATTTTCACCGAAAATTCGCAAATTCCGACAAAAATCTACGAATATACATTTCTGTAAGAGGAAAATGCTTCAAACAGCTCAACATAGATATTTTTTATTTTGATAAACCCAAGATGGAATAAAATAATCGAAAAAGAAGCATCGAACTCACTTTATCGCCCGAACGATTATCAGTTTTAAGTTTTATAAGTTTTAACTGATGCCGCTGATGGCGGACAGAAATGCCAACCCAGTTTGTTGGTCAATGTAGTTACCTACTTACCTTGATCAGGCATAGCAGGGGTTTCCAAAGCCACATAAGGCGCGCCACACATTTGGCCAAACTACCCGTGTAATAGTTTCAAAGGACTTGTTTAGTGAGTACAAGTATGAAAAGCGCCATAAACCTATATTGAAAAGTCATCTTAATTACACTTACTAAAGCGATAACGTACAAACGTGACTCATCGTTTCGAACATTACAAACTGCACTACGATAAGAATAAATACGTTATCATAGGCAAGAGCGTGAAGCATGGATTAACCTTATGGATCTTATTTTGAGTACATATCATTCATTGCACGTGCGACTGACATCTCCTCGATGAACATTTCCAATTTCAAACCCTGTTCGAGAGCGTATTCTTCCAATTACTTTGAACCAAAGGCGTACAGGAAAATCTGCCTTCCTCCCCCCCCCCCCCCCCCGCATCAAATAATACACCTCCCCCTGCGGACACCTCAATCAGTACGGTTTAAATGATTGGGGACTCCTTAAATCTCGCCCCCTCTCCCAGCATTTCGGGGGTTGCGGGACCTATCAGTCTTAGAACACGTCATTTCGAGATGATTTTCACGATTTCCGGAGAGCAGTATTCTTCCTTAATAATCGCCTGCTACGTTGTTCATGGCAAAATGCGATAGAGAAAGGTTTGTAAAGGCAAGAGGGCGAAGGGAATGCGGCGAAATACAATCCGAAATTCACGCGCCATCAAATATTTTTCTCTCGAATCCGCGACGGAGTAGGAGAATGAGGATGGAGGAGGAGAATGAGGAAGGATCTTTGTTGGAAGGAGCAATGGGAGAGAAAGAGAGGGAGGCCGACCTTCAGCTAGGAGACACGCATCCTCCCCTTTTCCCTCCTCTCCCCCCTCATCGTCCTCCCCTCGCAGCGACCGCCGCCCTTTTTAACGCTGTCCGGTCCCGCGAGTTCCCACTCGCTGCCAGCCGGCCATCGCCAGCGGCCACCGCTCCTTCTGACCGATCGCCTTCGAGGCCAACGGTCTTCGGCACACGCTCTGCTATCGCCGCCGCTTCGCGGGCGACAGAGAAAGTGAGCCGTAGAGGGGGAGTGTAGGTGCTTCTAGTGGGATCCTTGTGGTCGTTTGGGGTGCAAGGGGCTGACGCCGCCGAGAGACCCTAGCTGCTGCTCTTACCACTAGGTATGTGGACTCTCTCTCGGGAACCTTCTTCGTCCTCGAGTGACTTCGCGAGGTTTTTGGTCGGCATTTAATGGCGCAGGTGGGACACGAAGAGAATTTCAAATCATCCTAATTCTGTCAAATTACTACAGACGTGTCGATAAAACAATCGATGGCGCCAAGCCCTTTAAAATATCTCTCGTCAATCTATCGGCATTTGATATAAACTACTTTGGTATCTCCTAATATCCTAGAAACTTTTCGATTAGTGTCTCCGTTTCTTTGGTACTTCGGTTCTGACAATTTTATTCGAAAATTTCAAAAGTTCTTTTCCCTTGTCGTGATTTTTAAATTGCGCCCATATAACCAGTGATTGCTTTACCATTTACCTTCATAGTTTATCGAAATATTTTGTCCCTAATTCTCGAATATGAACGTTAATTTAGGAGAATATTTACATGCATGGATGCATGCTTAACCATGAGAATTCTTTACAATATTTCTGTGCTAATACATCCAATATTTACTCAAGATGATATAATTAACTTGGTATTTTCACGGTTGGATGCTGGAATCTTACGATTCGTATGTCTGTTCTTGTAGAACAGATCAAATAAAATTTTCGAATTCGAATAACCTTGCGTTTAATTTAAAACTTTGCTTATTTAAACGAATATCTTTGGACTTGTTTATCGCTGGATGAGGTAACAGTAAGGACGATGAAACCATTTTGTAGAATTTCAGTCACTACAGCTTCTTTTCATAAGACTTCAATTTTCTCTTTATCAAGACAAACTATTAAGAATTCATCGGCTTTTGTATCTGATTACAATCTATTCATTAATTTTAAACTAATGAAATTTGTAAATATCTCAGTATTTTATGGGCAAAATTTTTCCAACAAATTCAATTATACCATTCCAGTCGATTATTAAGCATGGCAGGATATTGATTTGATGAAATGGGACATTTTGAGTTGGACAGAGATAGAAAGAGAGAGAGGGGCAAAATATACACTTAGAGAGAAGCAGATTCGATGCGTAGCATAGATCGCGTGCTGTTTGTTCGCAGGGAGCGATGTTTGGCTTTTAAGGAAATAAAAATGGCGATGATAAGAAAATTTATGACTCAATTCGTGCGTTTTTTCAATGACGCCATGATAATTGGCCAAATGTTGGACCTTCTGATTTGGAAGCACACTCCATCTGTTTAGCGATAGGCTCATTCATCTCGGCGAGCAAAATAATCGGGAACTTCATTCTTCGTCAATACTAACGATTCGTTCGCAGTATCGCTGAGCCTATTCTGTGGAGATGGAAACCGAAACTCGGAAATTGAATATTCTTGGCGGCGCGGCACGCTGCACCTCATCCTTCTCATTTAAAAAGTGATTTGACTTATATGATTTACTCGACAATGTATAAGCGTCATATGTGAAATAAGTATAGGGAAAAGTAAGAGATATGTAAGGTTATAGGAGGCAATGAAGTCACCGGTGACCTAGTCATCTCGATCGTTGGATCAAGGACAATATATTCATCAATTAATGGTATAGCATTATGCGAAACAGAGAAGTGGACCCTTCGGAAAATAGACATGAAATATTTGGAAATGTGGGTATGGAGAAGGAAGGAAAGGATTAACTGGACAGATAGAGTAACAAATGAAGTGAGAGAAGAGTCAATGAAAAAAGAAAAATACTGCAGGTGATAATTGAAGGGAAAATAGAAGGAAAAAAGGAAGAGGTAGAAGAAGGATTAAAATTATTGATGAATTAAAACAAGGAAGGAGTTACGAACAATTGAAGAGTATTGCTAAGGATAGAAATAGATGGAGAACAGTTTTATTTGGAATAAAGGATCTCTCCTAGGACAGAGAACTATAATTATAATAATAGTGTCATTAGGTGGAAAATATGCTAGGAGCGACTGTCGATTCTCTAAATATTAACGAATACTAAATTCCTCAGCAAATGATAGTCATCCATTTATTAGATTGATTAACGACATTAGGAGAATCAGCGAGGAGTTTATTTTGGATACAGCGAGACATCCAATACGCCAAAAAATGTCGTAAGACATTACAGATACCATTGTGGCCATATATAGTTCGGCATGCATCCAGAAAAAAGAATTATTTGTAACACGAGTAACATTTTTGATCACGATAAAACATTTTGGAAACTTCCTTAAACATCCATTATTTTATACATCGAGACAAGAACAAAAAATTTCTCACACGCCCTTAGTATCGGGTATCCACGGCGTTTCCCGGGAACGGAATTCCCACAGATAGATGAAGGCTATTATACCACTGACCCCAGTCTTTTTTTTACATTTTCTATTTTCTAATATAACGTAAACGGCAGCACCTTCTTCCGAAGCCAAAAGTTCATCCTTAACAACAAACTTAACTGTTCATCGTCTATTAAAATTACAATGATCTTTAATTTCCAACTAAAACGCAATTGGGAAATTCGACTTCTTCTGAAGTATCAGATGCGATTCCTTCCATTTAATCGATGGAGCACACCGCTCACGGAACGGCACACTGATTTCAGAAAGTGCTGACTAACAAGAACTGCTGCAATTCTTCGCGTGCAGTGCGATAACATTTCTCAATATACCAAGAAACACTCCTCAATCAATACGCAGGTTTGCAGTATTGCTGCAAATACATCGACGCGACAAAAACAGTTATCAAAAATATTCTGCAGCTATAAAAAGTAAAGAAGTAGTTAAACGAATCAAGAATATCCCTAAAAACTTCCATCAAAGACACGAAAATACTCTCTATTCTGATTCTGCACTGATTCGGAATAGATTCGATTAATATCTTCACCAGTAATGAAAGCTGTTCTTCATGACAGACGAAAGTAAATTTAAAAGTTAAAGTTTACAATAAAAATGGCCATCGCCTGTTACCGTGACATCTAATCAAGGATAGGAATCCGAACCCCTGTCTTATAAGGAGATGAAACTCTCAATTTATCAAGTTAGCTTATAAAAAAGTGGCGAATGCAAAAAGCAAAAGTAATGGTTATGAGAACCTCCTCATGACCATTTTAAAAAATCTTGTGTTTCCAACACATGACTTGTCCATTCAGATTAGTGAATATGATTGCAATAGTACTTACAATTCCCTCTCGATCAAAGCTTTCTCAAGATAACAACCAGCAATTACGTTAGCGAATCATTTTTAAACACTGAATAAATTTCGCGATTGAAGATACATTTAATCACTTTTCACGTTGATAAAACAGTAAGCAAATAAAATTGTTGTATTTTTCTAAGGATGTTAAACTAGGGATTAGCATTGTAGCATTTGCAGCACTATCAACAATTTTAAACTTTTATCATAGCGGCGTTCATTGTACCGAAGAAATTCAGACGAATAATCTAAAAATATCTCTAAAATATTAAGCTCTATGAAAAAATGTCTCAAATAAAACTTAAGGAAAGTTACATCGTCTACAAGTTTGATCATGGAAAATATTTAAATTAATGAATCCCTAAATGAGGTATTTAGCAAAAAAGTAAAAACGACATGATTTTGAATTTTAAATGATGCTTAAATACAAAGTGTTGCGCTTATCTGATTAATTGTTTTTGAGTTAGAGCGCCCACAAATTTCCTATCACACATACATAGTCGAGTGAAAAACGTACTCAGGAGACTTTAAAACGTGTATTTCCGTCGAAATCCCGATATCGATTTTTTCACGAAAAAATACTGGTTCTATAATGCGTATGGAGGAGGTAAAAAAGCAACATAATCGCAACGGTTTTTGGAGAGGTTAATTTTCGCCAAGGAGCGAACAATCCCACGGTCACAAACACTCTCTGGGTGTAAGGGGGATGGTACTCCATGCCAGAGATCCTTGTTTCACAAACACAGAGTGCAAATACACACTTTTCCTTGGGAATCATCACGAACAGGACGCACTCGCATCGGCCAAAAGCACGCAAGTGGTGGGGAAAATGAAAAATCTGCAGAAGAGAACCAAGTTCATTCTCCAAAGTCGCGTCTCTCGGACGAGATTCCCTCGTAGCAACGCATTCACGTCATCTCAAGGCCACCTAGCCTTCTTTCGTTCACGAGATGCAACACCAGCGATTCGGTATGCAGCACCGTTGACGAACAGTCCATCCAAAAAATCTGCCCTCCGAAAAAAGAATCGCGTTACAAAATGTGGCACCCGTTGCAAAATATTCGACCTTAACGTGTCTGCGGACCGACCCTCTCTAAGCCCTCTCTCTTCTGCCGCCATCCTCCTCCTCCCTCCTTACCTCCCTTCCTCAGCCTCCATTCCCCTACTCCGCTGTCCGAACACCCTATTCCCCCCTCTCCAAACCTCCCTAACCCCCAACCCCATCGCCCCAACCCCATCGCCCCAACCCCCTCACCCCCAAACCCCTCGCCCCAACCTCCTCGACCCCACCCCCCTCGCCCCAGCGATCAAGAGAGCGTCCCCAAAGCCTTCCGAGTTTGAATCCCGCGATAACGCCAACGATAATTTTCACGGTCTTAACCAATCTACGAATATCTCTAATGCTGCTTCTTTCGTAACCCCTTGATCTGTCGCAAGATACTCCACTTACAATTAGAGGAGCAATAATCTCCACGGTAGCGACTTGGACACTATTGGTTAGACTCAGAACCTGGAAGAGGTGAGAAGGGGCCCAGACCATTCAGAAATTGCAAAGAATTCTTCAAAAGAAAATAAAATTTATTTAATAAATGCCGTTTTCATAAATGTAGGGCCTCGCTGGAGCTCGGGGTCCATGCCAAATGGCCCTACTGCCCCCATATATTACGGCCTGGATAGACTCACTCGCAATCCAATCTGCCATTCCGAATTTGGGACTAAAAACAATGATGGTCCAATATTTTTACAAATTCGATCCGAGGAAAAGCTTCACATTGCTCGAAAACTTCGGAAAAATTGGGCACACGCAATGTATGTACGTCGTATGCACTAAAAATCGATGGTCATCAAATTTCTGCGACATTTTGCGTGATATTCAATACATCGAAGGCCATGGCCGAGAGAAGGAGGTGAGAGGAAAGAGAGAGGGAGATTGAGAGGGAGAGGGGACAGACAGAGAGGCAAACGGCTTTATTGGAGCGAAATTGAGAGCATCGGGTTCCCTCCTTTGAGAAAGTGAGAGAGAGGAGGAAGAGGGAGGAGAGAGAATGGAGAGGGAGAGAGCGAGCAAAAGGGAAAGAGGGTGAGTGTGGGGGGAGGGGAGGGGAAGGGGATAGAGGAAAGGGTGAGGGAAAGAGAAATTGCATTGATACGACAAAAGCACGTGAAACAAATAAAAAAGAGCAAAAATCAAGATTTATCGCGTTTACATCACCAGCTCCTTCATGCAAATTATTTCCGTTGTCATGAAAAATTTGCATAGAAAAACTAATCCGACATCAAATGCTTGTTTCGTCACGGAGGCGACATTTTTTTAATTTTCGAGGCAGAGCCTAACAAACTCAACCCGCGTCCTTTTGATGAAAACTCGAATCGTAAAAGGCCATTTCAGGATAATAACGGCCAATTAACCGAACCTTTTTTTCTTCCCGGTTACCATACCGAGCGTGAGGAATCGTTCCGAGAATTTCGCCATCGTCTTTGAAGCGGTTCACAAAAGATGATTTTTTCTAATAGTTAGTGAAACTTTTCTGACATTAAAAAAAAGACAACTTCTTCAAGACATTGCTTAATACAGACCGTTCTGGGCCTTGTTTTTTAACCTGCTTTTTCACGGCCACGGCCTCCACGCCGTTCGTAAGTTTCGGCGTCGGGTGCAGGGTTTCTGTCGTCGCTTCCGCTTAAAAACTGTGCGTCCTTCGGCCGACCTTTCGGGTCAACCTATAATTCCGTTCTTCGTTAAATTCCTAGCGTCCTCGATCCGCCAAATTCCGACTTTTTTAATACGGTCGAGATTATTGATGGACGATTCGATTCATGGCTGATTCGATTCATTTTCCCCTATTAAAGGGACAAGTTGAATCGACTCACTTTCTACGCTTAATAACATACATTAATTCAAACGATTCGAAGTATTAGTTTCTTAAAACCGAGGATTTTTTTGTAAAAGATTAAAGAAACCAACGGTTAGTGGAACCATAACGCAAAACACAACCGTTTGCCTCGACGCCAATCATCAGCCTTTCTCTTTCTGGGATCGCTTTCCGAAGGTCGATTGACATTAATATAATTTCGTTTCTATCCAGTGATTGTTATACAGATTTGTATTTTATTTAGCTTTAACGAGATGTTATAAACTTGCACGTAATTTATTTATAATGGTGCGTTGAATCCTGTGTATTTCTGACAACGTAACACAACGTTGGGTAATAATTAATGTTTAATTTAGATTTAAATTTACATGTCATCTTTATAAAAAAAATACAATTTTTCGTTTTAAAGGTTGTATTCATCGCATCGATGGCTCCTTAAATATTATTTGTTACATATCATCTTAATAAAACATTGACTATTTTAAGTGAGACTTTTCCTTTTAAAACTTTTATAAGAATCGAATGAACAGGGTGAACCGATTCAGTGACGAAATTTAGCCATCTTTCGTCACGATCCACGCAAGAACGCCCTCGGCACGCAGCACGCATCCAGTTGAGTCGCGGTGGACCTCTCGAGGAATTGCTGCCCTCGCGTCGATTAATGAAACCGCAAAAGTAGCCACGCGGCCAATCACGGCGATTTTAATTTGATGCGACGATTATCCGCTTCCGTCGGCGCGGAAATACATTTCGAACGCATCTCTTTTCGAGAGGGAGTAAAACCGGTTCAACCCGTATTTATGACGTCATTCTAACGTAACCTTTATATATATAGAACTGACGATGTATCAAAATCTTGTAACGATGAGCGTTCGTTACTGCTGAAATATAATTTTGCCAAATTCTAACTATGAAATGGCCGCGAGCCACACACTATCCCGCGGAAAATTTGCCCATTACAATATGCACAACGCTTTGAGAAAGGAACAAATGAAAAACGGGATAAAAGGAACGTATGCGTAAAAAAGGAACGTCTTCTATTGTAATAAGGCTTTCTTTCCCACGTGGCGACGCCGCCATCTAACGCGTGCAGCGATGCTTCCAATTACACTCGGAGAGCAGTTAAAATAAAAGGTTCGCGTGAGAGACGGAAATGTCAGCGGGAACTGAATTTGCGGACGTACATTAATCCAATCAATCAACGAAAGGTCATTATGCGAGTGACTGACTCCCATAGGTGAAACGTAATAACGAGTTCAGTGGTACCTGCCTCCGAAGGAGCTCGGAACATAAAATCATCTGATTAAACAAATGTACAACGACCCTATCTTGTCTGAGAGATCGTGGATCACTTAAAATGCAAAAATAAAAAATTATTGGACGTGACTCGAGTAATATATACAATTGGCAGAAGTCGAGAAATGGAGAGCGGTCTTCCGACGGAAAGCAAGACAAGCCATACATGCGATGCGCGATAAGCGTCATTTTAATTAGTTAATGTTCAAACGCAAGGTGGGAAACCTTTCGCCGAGCTGAGTACCGTGACTGACAGACACGTTGCCTCGAACCATCGACGCAAGCGCGAATCCATCATGTCGTAATTACAAACGGGAGTCGCAGTGTTACGTCGTCCTGAGTGCAAATAGAGATCGATAAGTTACAGCTCCGTAACAGCTGAATGTCGTCGCGATAAAGGTCGATAGGCGAGGGATTGCCATTTATCGCGTTTCTCGTGCTTTCGGGAGAACATATTTTAAAAACTCATATATAAAAAAAACATGAAATAATAATAGGTCTGGTTATACTCTCGTTTTTTCCTTTACCTCCGTTTTCGCACACCGATTTTAAAAGCGAATTCCATTCTCCGAGCCTGTAAAACTTTCCACGACCCAAGGCGGGAGCCCTCAACAGCGCCGCGAAGAGGTGTTTTGTTCGCAGAGGCTGCCCCCCAACACCTTCCCCTCCGTCCTCAGCATCTTCTCCCCGACACCCATACAGACGACTCCAACTAACAGGCATTTCAGTAAAAATTTATTATGCAACATGAAAGAGTGCATTAACTATGCTCTTTTTATTACCTTAGCGAGTTCATAATTGGTGTCGTAACACACTTTTGGTAAACGGTAAAACCGCGCTACAACGAATACAGTTACTAAGAAAATTTCAATAGGAAGATATTTTCCTAAGCCCCGTCCTACTTCCCGAAGTAGCAGTATTTTAGAAACATTTAATGAATATTCTCTATGATTATTCATAGACGGAATCTTGTAATTTGGACTTTTGTTCGCCGCTCCATTCACGCGGTCTCCTATGCCGCCCTTTGGAGGCGGCAATTCTACCTTAACGGTCAGCAGACCGCTTCGGCGAACCACCGCAATTAAGCGCTTTTTCTGCAGAGCGATTAAGAAGCCTCCGTCGTCAAAATGCGCCGCCGGAGGCAGAGGCGGGGGCGTGAT
The DNA here is from genome assembly GCA_036926305.1 of Uropetala carovei. Classification (NCBI taxonomy): domain Eukaryota; kingdom Metazoa; phylum Arthropoda; class Insecta; order Odonata; family Petaluridae; genus Uropetala; species Uropetala carovei. The sequence continues at coordinate 4,595,690 of JAXCHB010000068.1, forward strand.
GCCCCTCAGGTCCGGGCGCCGGCTGTCGCAATCATATCTCCGAAGTCTCGATTCTCGCGTTCGATCCGGAAAAGGCAAAGCCTCGCGACGGCGGTGTTTCAGAAATTCCGCGAACCGAACGTCGCGCGTCCTTATTCAAGAATTCAAAATACCGCTCTCCCCTTTCCCTTCGATTTTTAACTGCTACTCTCTCGTAAACCCGTTTTCGTAGCTAACTCCTTATTCGAATACATGAGGCCAAAACAAAATTTTCGCTGCGCTCGAGGCCCATGTTGTCTGACTGTAACGAGGAGCGAACCCCCCGACCTTATTTTGCTGTTTGAATTGTACGTCTGCGCACGTAGAGCGTTTTATTCGGTGCTCTTTTTAAACACGAGTGAAATTCCAAACGTTGCTTCCTTTTGCAAGTGTTTTCTTCCGGAACCTTGCGTGTTTCCATACACTGGCGACCAGAAAATTTAATGCAGAAACTTCCATCAAATTCGTAAACATACCTATACATAACAACTGGGCATTTGCATATATATATATATATATATATATATATATATATATATATATAACAGGAAGCGTTAGAAGGCACGGAGGATTTCAAAGTCGGAGGAAGGAATATAAGAACAGTGAAATACGCGGATGATCAAGTACTTCTAGCAAGAAAGGAAAAGGAACTCCAGAAAATGATAAATAGACTAGTGATAACAGATAGAAAATACGGTATGGAAATAAATACAGAAAAATTCAAGGTCATGCGAATAACAAGAAGAAGAAAATTTGAATATAAGTATTGGAGGAAAGCCATTAGAACAAGTTTTAGATTATAAATACCTTGGAAGCATCATAACGAGAGAAGAAAAATGTAACGATGAAATCAGGACATGAATAACGAAAGCAAAAGCCGCTTTCAGAAGAAAGAAAGTCTACTAACGGGAAATATAAAGCAGGATAATATGCTATAATATATGGAGTATAGATTTGTATGGAGCAGAAGCATGAAAGCTAAGGAAAAATGATATAAAATACTTGGATATCTTCGAAATGTGGACATGGAGAAGAATGCTGAAGATAAAATGGGCAGATAGCAATGAGGAAGCACTACGAGGAATAGGAAAGAAGCGAACGATTACAGTCTATCAAAAAGTGGAAGGCGAACTGGATTGGACATTACCTGAGGAGAGAGAGCATGATAAAAGAAGTGCTAGAAGGAAAACTGGATGGAAAAAGAGAAAGATGTAGAAAAAAGTTTCAGCTGATAAACGACTTGAAATGGAAAGAGAGCTATCAAGACATGAAGAAAACTGCGGAAAATAGGAGTATATAGAGAACCAAGTTTACCTATGAATAATCACGGGCCTGTCAATGGACAGACTACCTATGATGATGATATATATATATAATTATATAACAAGAACTAATTTAACCTAAATACTTCATATATAATTATATATATATATACATATATAATTATATGACAGACCACCTATGATGATATATATATATATATATATGTGTGTGTGTGTGTGTGTGTGTGTGTGTGTGTGCGTGTGCGTGCGTGTGTATAACCATTAATGCGAGCAAACATCTAATATACATATAAAGACACAATTATCATGTCTAACTTCCATATTTTTTTGTATCGGTATTATTTCTCAAGGATAACGTGGTATAATTAAGAACCTCCTCAGTCCGTGACCCGTTGCAATGAGAGAAAGGAGCAGTTTCGTCACATCGATCGAGAAATTCTTCGACCTTAAATTTTGGCTTGGATGGAGATTGGAGAAACAATATTCGAATTATTCCTTAAGAAATTAATCGATCCTTTGTGAAATCCATTTAGGGAGGCGCGGTCGTTGAAATCACCAGCTTTGAAATTAAAAACGCGAGCGTCGTAAATAAGTTACGGTGGAAATGAGAAGGAAATCCCAACTCATATCAGTGCCTTGCTCAAACAGGTAACAATCGCAATTAAAAATCAGCATAATAATAAAGAAGGGATGTGCGTCTTCTTCTAGCGGAACGAGCGTCATTCCGCTATATGTATATATACGATATATAGGTATATCTATAATATATAGACGCTTCTTACACATGATATATATATATATATATCTATAATATATAGATGCTTCTTACACATGATAGCGGAACGAGCGTCATTCCGCTATATGTATATATACGATATATAGGTATATCTATAATATATAGACGCTTCTTACACATGATTCGGCTTCAGAAAAGGACGTGGAACCAGAGATGCTATCGGTGTAGTGAGAATCATATCAGAAAGGGCGATAGAGTACAGTCAAGATTGCTGCGTATGTTTCGTCGACTGGCAGAAGGCCTTTGATAGAGTAAATTGGGTACTGCTGATGAGGATATTGAAGGATATAGGTGTAGACTGGAAAGACAGGACACTGATCAGGAATCTATATCTGAATCAAGTTGTAAAGGTAAGGTTGGAGAATACGGACACCAGCGGAGTACATATCGGTAGAGGAGTAAGACAGGGCTGCTGTCTATCGCCGATTCTATTCAATATATATGGAGAGAGACTAATGCAGGAAGCGTTAGAAGGCATGGGAGATTTCAAAATCGGAGGAAGGATTATAAGAACAGTGAAATACGCGGATGATCAAGTACTTCTAGCAAGAAAGGAAAAGGAACTCCAGAAAATGATAAATAGACTAGTGACAACAGGTAGAAAATACGGTATGAAAATTAATACAGAAAAATCCAAGGTTATGCGAATATCAAGTAAAGAAGAAGAAAATTGGAACATAAGTATTGGAGGAAAGCCATTAGAACAAGTTTCAGATTATAAATACCTTGGAAGCATCATAACGAGACAAGCAAAATGTACAGATGAAATCAGGACTAGAATAACAAAAGCAAAAGCCGCTTTCAGAAGAAAGAAACTCCTGCTAACGGGAAATATAAAGCAGGAAATCCGCAAGAGGTTGATAAAATGCTATGTATGAAGTATAGCTTTGTACGGAGCAGAAACATGGACGCTAAGGAAAAATGATATTAAATACTTGGAAAGCTTCTAAATGTGGACATGGAGAAAAATGCTGAAGATAAAATGGACAGATAGGGTGAAAAATGAGGAAGTACTACGAAGAATAGGAGAGAAGCGAACGATTATACAGACTATCAGAAAGAGGAAGGCGAACTGGATTGGACATTACCTGAGGAGAGAGAGCATGATTAAAGAAGTGCTAGAAGGAAAACTGGATGGAAAAAGAGAAAGAGGTAGGAAAAGGTTTCAGCTAGTAGACGACTTGAAAGGGAAAGAGAGCTATCAAGTCATGAAGAAAACTGCGGAAAATAGGAGTATATGGAGAACCAAGTTTAACCTAGAATAATCACGGACCTGTCAATGGACAGACTACCTATGATGATGATATATATATATATATATATATAACAAGAACTAATTTAACCTAAATACTTCATATATAATTATATATATATATATATATATATAATTATATATGAAGTATTTAGGTTAAATTAGTTCTTGTTATCCTCTACCCATACGACTAAATTGTAACGATGATTTTTAAATAAATAAATAAATTCCATTGATCCAACCGCGAACGATTTCTCCTTTTCTTAACCAGTGTATTTATTAAAGACTATTCTCCGTAATAATCAGCCGCTCCCTTAATTTTTCTCAATGTTCTTTGATCCAGCGACCCTTCATGCAAACGCCACATTCATAAGAGTTGGAGGTCCAAAAACCTACATTAAAAATCATATATTATACGAGGGCGAGTCAATAAGTATCCGCAAAGTGCTCACATTTTTTTGTTGAGATTGGCGCCGCTGCTGAATGCCTGTGCAATATTAAACACGAAGCGTCCCTGTTGTTGTACTGGCATGTTTGACCTTGTCCATGCAGTTGAATTTCAACAATAGCAGTGTCAACATGGCACATGCAACATGCACCAAAGAAGAGTAGCATGCAGTCATTCGATTTTTGTGGGCTGAAGGTACAACAGATGCAGAAATTCATCGAAGACTATCAGCGAAGTATGGCAGCAGCGCTTTTCCACAGCGAAGCGTGTAAGAGTGGATAGACATGTTCAAAAATGACCGAGCAAGTGTCACAGGCAAACAACGATCAGAGCGCCCGTTCATATCGAAGACTGATGACAACATTGAAGAAGTCTGCGCAGTGATTCTTGCCAACAGAAAGGTAACTATCGATGAAGTGGCAAACCACCTGCAGATTAGTCACCGTTCGGCCTATGAATTTATTCACAACAGACTTCTCTTCCGTAAATTTTGTGCAAGATGGGTTTTCAAACAACTCACTGAACATCACAGTCGTATCCATTTGGACATTTGTAACCGACTTTTGTACCGGTATCAAGAGGATGGTGATGCCTTCCTGAATCGCAGTCTCACTGGTGACGAAACGTGGGTCCACCATTATGAGCGGAGAACAAAAATCGGAGAATGGAGTGGAACACCTTACGTCCCCCGTCAGAAAGAGGTTCAAATCTCAGCCGGCTGCGAAAAGTGATGCTCACACTTTTCTGAGATTAACAAGGACCAATCTTTAAACATTATCAGGAAAGGGGTATTGATAAATAGTGTACGCTACAGTGAGATGCTGCGTGATGAGCTGAAACCAACGATTTGGAGTAAATGTCGAGAAAACTGCCCCAAGGTGTTGTGTTGTTGCATAATAATGTCCGTCTCCATAATGCTGTCCACAAAGTTGAAACACTCCAGCAGCTATGCTTTGAGGTCGTAGAACATCCACCATACAGCCCTGACCCTGTCTCGTCAGACTATCATTTGTTTGGACTCCTCAAAGTTGCTTTAAGAGGCCGTCGTTTTGCCAACGACAACGAGCTCGCTCGACCGAAAACTTTTTTTTCTGAAGGCATACAAAACCTTGTGCAAGGCTGAACCAAGTTTGTTGAAAAGCAGGGTGACTATGTTGAAAAATGATGCACTTGTGAATTCTGTATTGTTGTTATGTGAATTTAAATATATACATCGCGGATACTTTTTGACTCGCCCTCGTACATATATCATTAAGCGAACTGAAGTTCTGTTATCACAGAACGATTTTTAGGAAGTCGACTAACCCAGTCTTGAATATTGATGATTTCAGAGTATAAATTGCGAGCAAATTCATTTTTATGACGTTAAAGTATTAAGATTCGAGAGTGTAAAAGAGAAAAGGGATGCGAGAGGAATAGAGATACATAAAAAGAAATAGGGGATGGGGTTGGGTTGGATTGGGGAGGGAGGATCGGAAGAGGGAGAGAGAGAGAGGGAGGAGAGATGGTTGGAGGGTAAGAGCAAGAAAGAACAACTCTTCCTGCGCCCTTGCACTCAACCATCGCTGCCTTTCGCCGTGATCTTTGGAACGAGGCCTCGACAAAACTTCTCTCTTCCCTGCAGATCGCCTTTCTTCGCACGGACAGCGTCTGTATATTCCGGAAATCCTTCGTAAATCCGTTCTGCCTAAACGCTTCGCTCGATATGAGCGACCTCTCGGATGGCATGATTACCTTGCCAAATTCTTTGACCGCGAGACATTCTACTTTCGTACTTTTGAGAGGACGGAAGACGAGCGTCTTTTTTTGTGAAACCACCAATTCTGTGCTGGAAGAGGCGTTTGGAGGTTTGGAACACTTAATGACGTATTCGGCACGCCGCGGTGCGCTGTGTCCGCCCCACTAAGGCACGATTTACGAGTACAAATGACGGTTTTTCTATCACCATGGCAAAGGATCGACGCAATGTCCGCCTGTCGTCCCGTCGTTAATTGCGTCATGATTGCGCGTGTCGATGATTCATCCGTGATTGTTGCGGAGATCCAACTGATGCGAGCTTCACGATTAATCACGCAATTTGATATTTATGCGATTAAACTCTTAAAGAAGAAATTTAAACCGCGCTTCGGAATTCGCCGAACCGGCAAACGACTGTCGACTGATAATACCGTTTTTTGAAATCCCGCATCAGATCTTTATAAACGGCTAATAACAATAACCAGTAATCATAATAAGCGACATTTATTGTGTGTATATATATATATATATCATCATCATCATCATAGGTAGTCTGTCCGTTGACAGGTCCGTGATTATTCATGGTTAAACTTGGTTCTCCATATACAAATGCACTGGTGTAGTGGTTAGCGTGTCGGCTTTCCGTTACAAAGTTCCGGGATTCGATCCCCGCGAATTGAGGTTTTTAAAAAAAATATTATCATCGGTGCCTGACAGAAGGCAGCAGTACTGTCAGTATAGTATAGAGCCGAAAACAAATTATATTGGCTGGGTCTATATCCAATAGAGCTGTGGGCGTGATCGGGATGATTTGAACTGCTACAGTACTGCGATGTGGAAAGCAAGAGGGAAACTACCACATTAAAAATCCCCTAGTAATGATTATATGGTTGGACAATATGAGTTCTCTCGAGGTAAAATATTCCGGAGGTAAAATAGTCCCCCAATCGGATCTCCGGACGGGGACTGCCTTGAGGAAAGCATTTGTCGAAGGTAATTTACGCATAGGTACTTGGAATGTAAAAACCATGAGGAAGGCAGGAAAACTAGAGAACCTGAAAGAAGAAATGAGAAGAAATAGGATTGATATCATAGGGCTGAGCGAAGCTAGATGGGAAGGAGGACAGTTTGACTCGGAAGAATTCACGGTAGCGAAATAGTGGGGTAAGGGGAGTAGCTCTGGTACTCAGGAAAGATATGATGAAGAGCGTGGCAAAAATAACAGCAACGAACGATAGGTTGATGGCAATAAAGCTAAAAAAAAGCAGTCCCAGCGGACATGTTGATATATTCATTCATGGTTTTCAATCCTAAGATTGGTTTGACATGACTAGGGAATAAACACATAGGATATTGTGGTTTCCCGTTGACTTCCACATCAGACACACACACATGAGTGATGAAATATGAATTATGAGTACGAACACAAACATCCATGCCCTTGGTAGGCCAATGCGCTAGCCCTTCCGCCACCGGGAATGATTTTACTGCTGCACTCCAACAGGTGTATACATTACATACCGACAGGAGAATAACAAACAACCTCGTTTGAAGAATTGACAGAAGAAGGTCGTACCAACATCATTAAAATTAAATCAATCCAAGTGGCCAATATATTGTTCCGCCGCAAATATAAAAAATCCACCAACTACTTTGGATTCGGTTTTTAACGCTTAAAAATAACGGACCGTAGCAAGTGTCCAGGGGCGGCCCGAGGAGTTTGGCGTCCCGGGCGGGATAGCACTCTAGCGCCCCCTCAGTAACACTTTTTTCGAAGGCTGGTGGTGTTTCAAACTGCAAACTTCTTCGATTAACTCGCGTTCATCCAAATTGCTTTTATTACCTACTAGCAGCATTTTCACAGGAATTTATCATTTTATCTTCGGTCATATTATATAAAGCACAACTTAAAATTTTCTGTTGATTCAGGTACTGAGGGTGCTTCAGTTTCCATCGTGTCATGAAATTTCCTTTTTCTTATTTTGAGAGCACATCAGGTATTCCTTTTTCATCGCAAAATTTATTTGCCTATTCCATGTACTCTTCCAGTCTTGACGTTGAACTTTTTATGTCCGGTACCAAATCGCAGATCATGTCAATAGCTCTATCCACATCGGCACCCTGAAGAGATTTAGTGAGGTGGTTGATCTTCTGGAGACAATCATCCCAAAATAACAAGTAAAATATAAATATGTGTTTTAGCAAACTTTCATCATCCTGCATTTATGTTCATTCTTTAATTTTATTACCACTGTATAAACTTCTTTCAATTGTAACCCAAATGAATTCACATCATTTTCTCTTGATGACCATCGTGCTGTGCCATGTTTTTCCAACGTCACCTTTAAGACCTCTATTAGTACAACCCATCTCGATGTGGAACCAGCGAAATAAAAGAACAGTTTCTATGCCTTTGCAAAAAATTTCCTAATTTGACGGTTAGTTTTTTCAGTGGAATGATAACAAGCTATTATTATTATCTGTTCATTTTATCTTTGCGACTGAGGTTTCGTAGGAGCTCGTACCCGCTCGGTTCTCTTCGCCACTAGGAGGTGGGGTTTCACAACTAGGGGTTTGGGGAGATGTCTCCTCGCCGGAGAACACGCTAGGCGTTGCCACGTCGACTGAAACATAATTCCTGATACGAGTCAGCTCTCCCGCGGGAAAGGGCGCTACTTCTATAGTGAAATACACGATTGCTTTTAAGACCTTTTATTTTGGCGTCATACGTTTAAAGCTCCCTCGACTCGCGATGAAATAAAAATTATAATTTCTTGATTTTGGTTATATTTTAAGAAAATCTCGACTCATCACCCCGAACTAATAACAAAACCATCCAATGTCCTAATTAAACAATGTAATTTCGTCAATATCGCAAAAACACGAAATACGTAAGCAAAGCTTGCCCTTTCGTTAAATTTTCTCTACACACCGGTTGAGAATCGTTGATGAAACCTCTCCGGAATATGAAATTATTCAGGACAGCCCATATTAACCCTCATGCGGATTCCTGATTTTTGTAACGAAAACGGATTCTCAGCGCCGGCGCGGCGCTGGTATGTCAAATATGGAGGTGTTAAGGAAAAAATAAACATTTTCAAGAATACATGTTTATCGAATATTGTGTATCACTGCAAAAATAAATGTAACATAATGACATTGTTAATTTACCTTTTTCCTTCTTTTCAAAATGCTTGTGAAGGACTTCTTTGAGAGTCGTATACTTTGAAAACAATAACAGTATAAAATAGAAAAATTAAAACAAATTATGTAGTTTTTTGCAATCTTTATATACCACAAATAATATGAGAATGTTCCATATATGCCTTCAACGAACTGAACAAAAGTACAAACTACCTCGTAAAGTGAAAGTAACTTATTTCCTAGAAAATCATCAGCGGCAATTTTCTTGGTATCCATTTGGGAATCCCTAAACAGCAGGCGGTGGAAGGTGGTGTACATTTCAGACCGAGGCATTGAATAGAGGGGAAAACCTGGGAGGATCAGCAAATAAGGAATAGAATATTGGACGATTTGTATAAAAATAGACATAACATATTCTAGGAAAAAATTCCCCAACGGATTGGAGAATTCCCCAACGGATTCGTCTCGAAACATGCACAAACTTTACCTGATCAAAGGATTTGACCAGCAGCGAAGTGAAAATTGAAATATTTGCGCATCAAGAATGAACAATAGAAAACGTTTGTTGGGTACGATATTGCTATAACAATAATACAACCAACGCAACGGTGTGATTCCATTCTCCATTGCCGACGCAAGGGTTGTGAAAACTCCACGAACGGAATAAACACACTCAAAAACAACAACTCAATAGTAAACTCAACGATAACAAAGTAACAAAAACTCAACGTTAACAAAGTAACAGAGTAACAAAAACTCAACGTTAACAAAGTAACAGCGTAACAAAAACTCAACGATAAACACGTGGCAACAGCGCACTCTAAGACTCGTGTGATCACCAAGGAAGCCAGAGAGAGAATGAACTTTCTCCGGTAAAGAAACCTCCTACTTCGTTCCAATTGGTTCCCTTAAAGTCACGTGACAGGTAGAGCTTTTCTCCCCCTTCCCTCCCAGTCGCAAAGATAGAATGAACAGATAATAAATTAAGCGAATGCTCCGTACGTGTTATGAAACGTGCAAGAGGGTTAAGTTTGCAACCGTTTAATTTACCGGTCATATTAAGAGCATTTTCCATCTTTCGGATTATTTCTGACGTGATTTCGTCTCTCTTTTTGATTTGACAGCAATAAAATCAATAAAGACCTCCTCAATAATTACTTTTTTTATAGACAACTTGGGCGGAAATTCTGCTCGACTGATGCAATGCTATAGGGCGCGCACATTTTTGGGGACGAGGGTAAATAAAAGAAATTACATTCAGAACGTAAAGAGTAGAGGCAGCCTAAAAGCCACCAATTAAGTTTGCGCACGTTAACCTATGACTTGGTACAGTCATGGTCCTTCAGCTGAACCTCAGGTTGGCCGTTATAAGTTTCGAAGAGATCGAAAAAACAAAACTGTTACCAAATTTTATCAAGTGTATAATAAGATTACTATTTGGCGCCCCTTTACGAAGCTGCACCCTGGGCACGTGTCCCTGTTGCCCCGCCCTCACTACGGCTCTGTATGTGTGTGTGTATATATATATATATACACACACACATACATATATATGCATATATACATATACATACATATATATATATATATACATATACATACATATATATACATATACATACATACATACATGCATACATATATATATGCTTAAGGAAAAGGAAAGGTAATAATAAGGTGTTGGAGGAAGCCCAGTGGACACTTACCTAGATTGAAGAGCCGCTGGGGGTGCTGAGGACACAGGAAAAACACAAAAGAACAAAAACGACACAAAAATGGAGCTTTCGGGCTGACGCCCTTCTTCAGCGACGGAGAAACATATACTCAGCACCCCCAGCGGCTCTTCAATCTAGGTAAGTGTCCACTGGGCTTCCTCCAACACCTTATTATATATATATATAAACAACACAGAGGAGCATGGAGAGGTGCATGTTAGGGATCACCCGTAAAGACCGCAAGAGGAACGACTGGGTAAGAAAGACGACGGGAGTATATGACGTGATTAGAAGAGTGAAGGCGCTAAAATAGCAGTGGGCGGGACATATTGCTACAAGAAATGACCAGCGTTGGGTTGGACGTACAGTGTCATCGAATGAATCCAAAAAAGCATCAGGAGACCGAAAAGAAGACCGAAAGACAGGTGGGACAGAGAGCTTGTTAAGTACTTGGGGCGAACTTGGAGGAGGGAGGCAGTTGACAGGGAATACTGGAAAAGTCTGGGGGAGGCCTTAATCCGTCAGTGGATTGAAAAAGGCTGCTGCTGCTGATGATATATATATATCTCCAGTATTTATTCACTTGAAAGTAACGCATAGATAGATGGTCAAGATAGCGCCTCTAAGATTTTGGCGCCCCGGGCAGCCGCCCGGTTCGCCGGTGTCTTGTGCCGGTCCTGCAAGTGTCACAAGTCGCTCGTTTCATATGTCACTTTTACACTAACAGAAATATCGATTGCATTACAGTTATGGCTTTATTTGCATTAAATTTTCAACAATACCTATAATTTGACTTTAATTCAATAGTAATAATAATAAATATTTATTTTGCGTAAGTGTAGAGACAACACCAAGACACTTGGCTCCTTTTTTGGACACCTATTATGGCTTTAGGCGTTAGAATTTCACCGCACATCGGTCACGCAAAGGAACGTGGCAGGTGTGAAGGAGCGTGGAAAGCTATCAAATGTGCCCTTGACATAATCAGGTGAAGAACTCGCCTGCGAAATCTCGAACGAGAAACGCGAACCACCCTTTGAAAAACATTTTACAAATGACAAATTGTAATTAATAATTTCATATTTTTTATCGATTTTACGATCCTCGAATAAAACAATTTTTTTTAATTTGAGAAATTGTATCGCCGCATTAAAAAGACTAAAGTTTTAATAGTAGCATAATGCGGACGGCCCGAGGCTCTTTAAGAATTGATCTTCATAATGATGCGCATCATGCTAATTGTTTCGAAATTAAATCCGTAATTTCAATTCTGCGCGTATTATCTATAATAAACAACTTTTATTCTATCGCTACAAATACAACGAACTTTCCCCAGATGGTAGACATTTGAACGTAAAACGTTTTTTGGAACCTTTTAACAATATCGTGAGAGGATCTAAATAATTCCGATCACCAACTCCTCGACCACTCGATCCCGAATCCGACAGCATAAAAACAAAAATGTTGCACTAGGCCAGGGGTCGGCAACCTTTCAAAGTAAAAAAGCCATTTTGTGTTTTTGTCTCATTCCAAAATACTTGAGAGCCACACAGTGAAAATCTGTATGACCTTTTTTTATAATAGAGATTCGAGTGAGGGGATTCCCTATATACTTGACCCAAGAAAAACGAAATTTTGTATCGAGAGGACGAGGGCGGGTTGCAATAGGCATGTTTTCATGACTCATAAAGGATAAAGGGGGTTTAGTTAACTTCTAAAGAGCCACAAATATGTACTCAAGGAGCCACATGCGGCTCCGGAGCCGCAGGTTGCCGACCCCTGCACCAGGCGGAAGTAGGTCAGTGCCTCAGAGGAGGCAAATCGCGTGCCGCCTCCCCCTCTCCTCACCCCCCTTCCACGCTCCCCTCCCCCTCCCCACGAGTTGGCGCACGCCTCGGACAGGACGTGACGGGGATGCGACACCTTGGGAGGTGGGTGGAGAAACAGAAAGAGAGGAGAGCCGCCTTCAAAGATTAGCTTTAGTCGCTCGGAGACAATAGATTTGGGTTCCATCGCGACACGTGGAAAGGAGACATTGAAATGTTTTGAAAGAATATCTATATAAACATGTGAAATATTCGTGCTCGCGAACTGTTTATATCTTACGTTACATTAGCGAGGAAAGTTGCATAACTTTTGCTCTGCTACGAAGATAATGTACGAAATTATGCAATGTTAAGAGAATAAATAATGATGAGTAATTACCTATAGGTAAAACTATAAATTACCGACCGAAAACACGCTATATTCTTAAATTCAACTATTCCTTCATCCGAAACATCAAGAGGATAAAAATCACGAATGGAAAGCTTTCCTATTTCGTAACAGGCAATTCGTCATTAAATGGCGTTAGGACCTTAATAGTAGTTCAAGTTCTCCAAGGACTTTGAATCGACGTCATCGAAAAGTCCTTACCTCGCATATTTTACGAAACCACGTATAAACGCGTCTCAGATGAAACCAGATGTGTCCGTTGGCAAGCAGACAAAAATCGGGAAATGTCGAAAGAGGCAAGGTCGCACTCGAGAGACGCTTCGCAAATATCAATATACCTATGTATATATTGACTAGGAAATCGATAGCTGAATTTAGATTGTAATTTGTGAAATCCTAGCATAAACGACAAAAATACTCTTTAATGATAGTCTTTTCAGTAATCAGAACATAAGGGTGTTTTTATGGAATCGTATGGATGAGTATAGAAATTGAACACAACATACCATTTCAAAAACAACACTCAAAAATCAAAATATTTTTTTAAAAGTACTTATTTAAATATCTCCAATAGCCACAAGAAGGTTATGAAAAACCAGATGCGCATTTCGACTAAAATATTCAGTGGTAATTCACCGAAAGTAGATTCTTAATTACCACTGAAGCCGGCCGCTTTGTAGCCGAGATGCGCAACTGGTTTTTCGTAATCTGCTTGTGGCTATTGGAGATATCTTCGATAAGTATTTTTTTAAATTGTTTGTTCATGAAACTTTCCACCTATAAGACGAACTCTATAATTATGTTGAATCATATTAAACTTGATTAAAGTGGATATATTGTCGAAATCTCATAACTTTCGCCGGAAATTCAGTTTTATTCGATCCATCGCGATTTTTCTTTCGCGGCCTCTCTTTTCGCCATCGAGTTGCGACCGCGGAGGTCGTCAAAGTCTGCGCGTCGGGAGTCTGGTGCGCTCAAAGTCTCAGGCGGACAATGTTTGCGTAACGATGCCGGTCACTCGGATCGTGAATTCGGACGGCCGCGGCAGAGAGAGAGAGAAGCGAGATCTCTTCAGTCGCAGCCGATGCGTCGCGCAGCGCGGATCGCTCCGACGCGCGAATCAGAAACCGCTCTGGGTCGAGCCCTTCGACGATGCGGAGAGCGGAAGACAGGGCGGCACGAGAATCGCTCTCCCCAAAGAACGAAAGACGGAAAACGTCGGATTTCCTTCGGACCATTGGATCGATGGCAACCGCGAGGAATACGTCCAACAGACGGATTTTCGTTCCAAAGGTAATTGCTTCGGAGCCCGAAAAATCGGTAGATTTGAGGAAAGCGCGTCGAAATATGCGCGGAAAACGGTCGAGTTGTATGTATATAACGCGCCGCTAACAAAAGTCTCTTAAAAAGGAATCACTCGAATATAAAAATAACACGAAAAATCTGGTGTTTCTTCGCGGAAATTTCAATGCGCGAAGTAATAATCGATTTTCCTGTCGGAGACTTGGGTAAAGAATGCTGCTGCCAAGAGAATGATAAAAATCACTCGCTGCGTGAAGTGCCTCGGGATGTGCGAAAAGTTTAATGTCGACAAAGCAAAAGTACTGGTGGTGAACTTTTCTCCCGATAACAGAAAAGTGCCCTCGACGGAAAATTTCGAAAATTGGCGAACGTGAATCACGTGTCGGAATATGCATGTAACTATTTATTTTAAATTGGCTCATTACTTACAGTGTTTTCATTTTTGGGACGAAAGTTTGTTTTTATTTTTCTTTTTTAAAAAGCAATTAATAAAACATTGCGCGTGGATAATTCCTGTGGTTACAACACATATATAATCGGATTTAAATGCGGAGATGAATTTGGTCGTTGCTACTTATAAAGTATGATGGTTTGAAAATGTCAATTAACATTAAACTTGGAAGGCTACTTCATTGCAAGTGGAACTCGGTTCAATAATAATTGCATTCGAAATGATTATTGAAATGAAGAATTTAATCTAAATTAAATCTGCAGAATTATAACATTTCAAGTTAACGTAAGTTCAACATTTTATTTTTAAATGTCCGATATTGCAGAGCATAAATGAGAATTTTTCTGCTACGGTAGTTCAGCGGTAGAAAATTCGCCCTTCAAGAGGATCCGGGTTCGATTCTCGGTCATAGCTGTTTTTTTCAGCTGTTTCCACATTTCCCATTATGCCTGTTGCATAACGATCTTCGGATCATTCATTCCATCAATTTATCAACGGAATAATTGGAATAGAATAATGTTTGCTCTCATATTCGTGATTTCCAAGTATAATTGTTCCGAATCCCCCTATATGAAACGAAAGCGTCTTCGGAGAAGTCCATATGAGTAACTACGTCGCCGCCGCGGCAATTGGCCAACGCCGCCGCTTTCTCCGCGGTCAGAAGCGCGAACGCACGCCCCCCTAATCCCTATCTAACTAAAGGGGGAGGGGAGGGGCGCCTCCGCTGTAGTTCAAGGTGATGATTACGCGCGCTTCGTTGACGATTAGAATAATTAAAAGGGGCCGAATTCGGTCATGGAACGATCGCTTTACAAAACGATCGTCATGCAATCGCGAGACTATCAAAACATACGGTTCGATTTTCGTTCGTCTGTTTGTACACAAAGTGTCTGGCACTATGATGATGGATTTATTTCGAAAAAATTTGAAAGATTCGAGGGTCAAAGTCAACTTCTACGACAACGACTTATTTGGATCGAATTACAAAAAAAAGATTTTTTTTTCTGAAAACTAAAAATCGACCTTCGCTTCGATTCGAAGTTATAATACAGAAAAATAAAAAAAATTGGTATAAATTCATTGATATATTGAAATTTTCTCTTATCTGTATCGAATGGACGCACCATTTTTTAGCGTTTTTTTATTGGAGGTTGTTATTCACATAGAAAATCTGAGTTATTTAATTCGATCACTTCGGTAATATAAAAATACCAAATGAAGAAAAGATTGGACGTGACGATCTTAGACGCTGTATTATCGAAATTACAATTTCCAATCCTGAAATCCTAGGACTGAAGTTCTTAAAACAGTGTTTAGAATGACTTAACATAATAATACAAACTTGGACCATACCGCTCTACCGCCTTGGCGGAATCGAATGCCGAAATGTATTTTCTCTATTAGGATTACTGTCGGCGCCAAAAGTATGTAGACTCGAGTTTGAGGCTAAATCTCTCAAAAACGGCTTAATGGATTCTAATAAGAGTCATATCAGTTTGCAGTCTGTTTAATTCTGCGTTGAATGATGATAGATTTAATTTTTTTGGTTTTATTAAGTTGACGTTTTCGGGGTGAGAATGAAAAATGACCCCACTTTTAGAGTTCTGAGACGAAAGGTGTCATTTTGCCGGGTCATAATTTCAAAACGGTTCATCCGATTGCAGTTAAATTTTAGTACGCTAAGCTTTTAGCGCTCATTCGACACTTTTATTTATTAGCCGACGTAATCGAGCAGAAAAGAAACCCCCCCCCCCCCCTCTCTCTCTCCGATTGCTCGGATCCGAAAGGAATTCCACACGACTTCATTCGCCAGGTTTCGAACTGGCCAAAAACGCATCGCCGATTGCAAGCGAACCCATTTCTGAGCCGTTATTATGAAATCGATTCGAGTTCGGTACTCGAAAATTAACGACTCCAAAGAACGTACGAATGCTCTTTTTTCGCCATGCAAATGAAAGCGAAAGTGTAAATACAAATGAACGATTTTCAAAATCTATCTCTCTATCAAACGGTTCATTAAAATTCGCTTAGCGCTTACGTTCTCCTGTTTGCGCAAATTCGAATCGATAAACGCCTTTTTTAAGTGTGCGTAAGAACGAAGACGTGAAAGGGAAACGTAGAAGCATTTATTTTACGATGACAGATATCACATCAGTCTGCCAACTAAAATAAATTTTTCTTTCGATAGTTAAATAATACCCCCCATCGTAATGGCTGTTTTACTTTCTCATATACGAAGTATATTGAGAAAGTATTGTAATCGCGAAAAAATTCGATCTCGAGATTTTAATGGAAATATACGTATTAGGTGTACCTGAGACCGAAAAAGTGGTTTTCGCAATGCCGTCTGTCTGTCTGTGGGTCTGCCTGTTCGCGGCTCTAGAACCTAAACGGTAGAGCGAAAATGACTGAAATCTCGTACTTCGGCATTTTATCATACAGAATAGAAGCTACGAAGAAATGGTTGAAATTTCACATTAATTAAGGGCAGTTTATTCTAAGCAGTTTTAACAACAATTAGATTTACTCAAAAACGGCTCCTACGATTTTGATCAAATTTCGTACAGTTACATGAGTTACGTCTACAATAATACTACATATTTCATATTTCTCAAAAAATTAATATAAGGCTAGTTTATTCTAGGCAACTATAACAACAATTGGATTTTCTAAAAAACGGCTCATACGATTTTCATAAAATTTCGTATAGTTCTTTAAGTTGATGTTTATAATGATTATACATAGTTCATATTTTTCAAAAGATAACTACACGACGCATTAGTAACGAGAAAGTTTGTACAATGTATATTGTACCGATTTTTTTAATGGAAGCATAAGTAACTAGATCGCACGCAGAGCTGCCAAGGCCAGAGAATGAAGGCCTTAGAATGACTAAATGCATCCCTTCATCGACACTGTCTTCATTTTTTCGACTGTCCATCAAGATGGGCGCCCGATAAAGCGTTAACATTATAATGGGAACGATAAAGCATTTGGGGTTGTTTGAGCTGCAGTTTATGAACTGTATGAGGAGCGAATTGAGAGATTTTTGAAGTGCAGTTTGTGGACTGTTTGATGTGTGGGCGAGGAAAAGATACGAATGCTAATTTTTCGTTTTGTAAACACTCGAAAATTACACAATTTAGTAAATTCGACCTCATGTATAGTGTATTATCCAACAAGCTGAAAATTTTCGTGGTGCGATCAGTTTCTCGATTTCTCTCATGTGTGAACATGGCCCTCGCGTATTTCGAGGGAAATCGGGAGTTGGACAGAGAATTTGATTTGGCAATTATTTCTTCGAATGGAAGAAGCCTCCTCGATTAGGTTTGCTGAAGAAAGAATCAGCTGTTGAGAGTGGAATGAGGAACGCTGGGAGGACGGCGAAACGAAATCGCGTGACGTCTCTCTTCTTTTTTTTTCTCTCTTTGGATTTCTTTGCCAGTGCGGAAGATTCGGCAGTTTTCCATGTTACTTTTAAAAAAAAGACAAGAAAACGGCAAGTGTAGCGAATACACGTAAGATGTTTCAAGTAAATTCGCCACTTTGGATATGCGTTCCAATCGTTTCACCACCGATTTTATAGGCTCTCGATGTGACGAAAAAAGTTTGTTGGAAATAGTTAAAACATACCAAATTATGAAAAAAGATCACGTCTAAATACTAAAATATAATTTTTCTAGCGAAAAAATACCTATACATACCACAGTTTTTAACCGCAAATTTTCTGATGGTGTGATTTTTAATGGCAGGGCCCGGGAGATAAATCCTGGACCCTGGCGCTTCTCCTGCTCACGGGACCTTCAACACCCCTTTCCCTTTCACACTTACAATTTTCCACTGCCTAGATTCACTAATCAAAATGTCAACTTCTCCATCCTCTGTCATAGCTCAGTGTTTATGAGTGGATTTTTATAAGGCTTGTAAGAATGTTTATATATCACCGCTTCAGCTCGCCCCCCTTCCCCCCACCTAGGTCACGTGCCCAGGTTATTTGCACAGGATGCACCACCCTCTTCCGGCTTTTAATGAAGCACAAAACTCACAGTTAACTCGTAAAAATTTAACTGATATGAATAAAAATTTAACTCTGATCGACCACATACCATTTACGAAAACTGTAAAATGACGTAGGAAAGAATGAACCGCGAAATCCTTAAGTTCACACCGAAATTATACAAGATGGAATTTATTCATTGGAAAATTCTGTAACTGAAATCCTGGATTTTGGATTTCAATTTTGAAATTTTATGTCATTTTAACAAGCTGGATTGAGAAACATCATCTCGAGCCGCACTGGGTTACTTTTATATCGTTTCCAAAAACGCAGCTATAAAATTCTTTCTCCAAAGTACTCTCAACACAAGCCAAGTTTGATTTTCTTCTCTTTCTTTTACAGATTCGTGCGCCATGGTTTTCAGGAGTGAAGTTTGGGTCTTCCTTTTAGCCTTACCGTACCTGGCGATCGGAGGGATTAAGGTAAAGGAAATTTCCTGTATCATATATTAGCTTTGGATTTGCACCGAAGCGTTAGTCGCTCCACGAAATTTCGGGCGCAGCAAAATCTCATTTTTGCGAAATGGGTCTGGACTCATGGTTCTCTCTAACTAAGCTGCGCGACTGCGCGGCAGATTTTGAAGTGCCGCGCACCAAAATTTTCAAATGCGCACGACTGTGTTTACCTTGAGATACATATACCCAAACAGGGCCGCGCCAACCCGGGCGCACATCCGCGCATTAGCTTCATGTACGCGCGTATATCGATATTCATTTCGCCCATGGATGAAATAAATTAGAGGGAGCTATGATCGGGACCAAGTTTTTCCCGTAAAAACGGATTTTCCGAAAAAAAACTACAATAAGGATTTTATTTTATATTTACGTAAAAAGCTCATTGACGTGAATTTATAAAAGGAAATAACATAACCGATCGATATGAAGACCCTCGGGTGTGTTTTGAAGCATCGGAGATCAGTCAGATCTGAAGAGTTGTTAGCTTCGCGGATGATCAATGAAGGGAGATTACTTCCTGTTGCGAATAATCAGCGAGCGATTTCCGGACATGAATTAGAGTCACTAAAGTATCTAGCGTATGTTTTTCAGCATTTCCAATCAGTTACTATCGTTTCGTAAAACAGCAATTCCGTTGAAAAAGTATTCTGTATAAATGAATTTCAAAACTGAAACTTTCATCTCGTTTTCCTTCACAGTCAACATATTAAATCGGAAAAGGGTACATAATACACCCGCTCCTCTACGAAAGCCTCTCTTAAATCAGGGTCTGTCCTAAACACGTTTTTCTCTGGAATTACGTTTCTGTATAGTTGGCGCTCCTTTCGCGGTCCGCCACGGGAGCAGCACCCACATTCGCTACAAAGCAATTACGCGGAACTAGAGCTAGGTCGGGAGATAGTTTCTATAGTAGAACGGGTTTTGTGAGAATAGGGAATGGGAATTCCTCTCCATCCCCTCGCGGACGGTCGAAGGGAGGCCATCGGGATGCCCGAGAGCCGTCTTTCGGTGACCTATTTTCACCTCCAAGGTCGAAGGGAGATATCCTATTCCGCTCGCTGATCTAAAGCCAACTTTACAGGTTGCGAGGCGCATCCGCAGTCGGGAATACTTAAGCGGTTTAAAAGATGAGTGTGACTTTGCTTCAGAACTTACTCAAGAGTTTGTGTGATTATAACAGTGAAAATTAAATATAAACATTTTTTAGCGGTAAGGAAAACCACCGGAAAGCCTTTGTTACTGTAATGTTAATCGAAAAATATAAGATTACCTACATTAAATATAAAAGATCAACTAAAAGTTTCCCTGGTAGAATAAAATGCTCTGGAGGGCGGAATTGGGCTCGCGTTGAGTTGCGAGGTCTGAAGGAATTCGAAGGAAGAGATCCAAAGGGAGGAGTCCTTAAGGAGGTGCGAGAGGTCAGGTGGCCGTGGGAAGAAGAAAGCCTTCAATGGTTCGACACGAATGCGAAAATTGAGGAGGGTGTTAGCGAGGAGGTGCCAACGTGAGAAAGGACGCCCAGAAGAGTGAACACGGAAAAAATGAGAAAAAGGTTATTATAAGCCATGGAAATTGTGCGTAGTGCAACACACACACACACACACACACACACACACACACACACACATATATATATATATATATATATATATATTGTATCGCGATGAGGACGCCTTAAATGGAGCACGACGCGTGTAAATGGACGAGTGATTTGCGATCGATCACGTGTGCGATAGAGCGACGAAAGCCAGCATCCTCGCCCCTCCCTTCCAACCTTACCCCTCCACCCCCCTCCTTCCTTCCAACCTTGCCCCTCCACCCCCACTCCCCTTCTACTCCCATCCCTAGACTCCCTGCTTTCGGCGAACTCGAACGAGGCAACTAATTAGTACCTGTATGGCTACAACTTTCCTCATTGATGAAGTTGAGGAAAATACACTTTTCTTTAACGCACTGTAACATTCTGCTCGAATTCTTTCGGCAGCATTTCATTGTGACTCATTTAAGAAAAACAAGAGAGTGGGCATAAGATTCCTCGAATCAGCTTTAAGAGTTCAATGTAACTGAGCGGCATCGCTGTCGCAATATCATTTTCATAATAAACAGCGTGGTCGGCTTTAAAGATTCTTAAACATTTATTTTATTCCTTTGCGATGCATTTAGACTTTTGGCCTGGTGGCAAGGTCAGTAATTACAATGATAGATACCACAGGACAGGTGAAACAAAGGAAGTAAGTAACACAGCAAAGAAAAGATAGCCATAAAAAGAAAACTACGCTATTAACCTTCGGAGTTGAGAGTTTTCGAGGTTCAAGGTAGGCCTTTACGGCAACCGTAGCGGTCACGGTGCCCTCGAAGTCCCCACCGTGCATCACCCTACCAAGCAATCCTCTACTTCCTCCCAACTCCATCGTTATTTACCCTTACCATATATACAGAAAAAACACAGAAACGAGCCTCTGTGTTGCGAGGCGATTAATTCTATCTCTGAAAATATGCAAGCGAATAATAAGTTTAAATTTTAAATTCATCAAATATCAAAGCAACAGGCAGAAACGTCCCTTCCCTCGAAACGTGTTAACGACCAACGAAATTTAAAGCTGAGGGAAAGTTACATCAGAATAATGTACAATTACTATAACCTGACACATAAGAAGTCTCCCTTTTTCCCCATGCTCCTAATGCATCGAAGAGATTTGTAAAGTGAATTCATTCCGCGGGGCAGTGTTAGACGATGCCAAAGACTTTAACCCCTTAGATAGAGAAATTTCACGACTTCCGATTTAAACTCTAATAAGGCTAATAAAGCAATGAAAAATTCCAATGCCGTGTAAAAAAAGGTTCTCCATCTAGATCAGGGGTTCCCAACCTGGGATGCATGTATCCCCAAGGGGTACGTGAAGCCAAATCGAGAGGTACGTGAGATATTTGAAAAATAAAAAAATTTACGTTCAAAAACTCAAAAGAGCTTACACGATGTTTTTGAAAATCGCCAAGCCTCTGTTGCCTACCTCTATTCCTCACCAAAACTTATTAAATACAATATTATTTTCCTTACACTTGTTGGATTTAAAGTTATGTAACTAATATCTCAATACAAAACGAGAACAAACTTAGCGCTCATTGCATATTTTAAGTTTCAATGAATCAACAAATTATCAATCCAAAAATACAATGCAGTTCGAACTCACCCTTAAGATACACGTAGTATTTACTATAATACGGTTGTTGAAATATAGGAGTTTAAATTTATAAACTGCATTTATTGGTAACATGTGCCAACCATATTTGCCTTATTTTGGCACGAGGAAATCGAAAAGTTTCCTTATGAAGTCTTTTATCTGTGTATTTTCCTGTATACACATACATGGTAAACAGTAAATTTTACCTCCTCTAAAAAAAATTGAGAAGGGGTTGACCGAAAAAGTTTGGGAACCACTGATCTAGGTGAATGGTCTCTCGCTTCGTACTGTAAGATTTTCTCTCAGTTTATTCACGATAAAACTTGGCATTCGGATCGATACCTTCGGAAGCGGTAAATTGGCGATTATTTTGATTCGCCGCTTCACTTCGCAGAGTGAAAAGCGATCGCACGAAATCGCTTTTCGACCGTCTCTCGCACTCACCGGTAGGGCGCGCCACGAGCGGATGGGAGATTGACGTACGTGGAGGTGACGGCAGGAGTTGCATAAGATTGAGGATAAAGAAAGGTCATGAATGAATTGGATAACACGAAATGCTTCCTTCCGAGAATTAATGTATCGCTGATGAAAATGGCATCATGAGGAACTTGTGATTATTGATAAAAATTCCTTTCGAAATTTTTTTCTCCCTTTTTACGGCTAGAGGATTCAAAATCAAATTAGCTTATTTTTTATACATATTCGCTTTTTACACCGCCAAACTGCAAATGATAAAATAGAGAATGAGGAAAATATAGACTTTAAATTAATATTTTAAGCAGCAGGTTATTCGATACTCATAATAGTTTAAACTAATATCTGCCATGATCATAAAAAAAAATACACTGCTGTGTATTTTCGTGGAAGATATATTGTATATTTTTTCTGCGATAATGGTGAGTAAACTCCACGAAGCGGAACCTGACTTTATGGATATTGTCTGCCAATTTCTCTTGGCATACTTCGATAAATAAACATTTCATCGATTGAGATTGCCATCGATCCGTCACTAACGAAATGTCTTGCATTCAGGAACAGCCCGGGGTATTTTTGGCACCCCTGGCGATAAACCTCCCATGAATTCGTGTGAAAACACTAAAAGTACAAGCTAATTTATTTGCTGCTCCGTAAATATTATTCAAATTCAAAGACTCAAAGGAATGGCTTCATTATTCCAGCCTGTTTTTAGATATAAATTGGTATCCAACATTTATTCACTTGCAAGTAATGTATAGATAGATGGTCGGGATAGCGCCTGAGAGACTTGGACGCCCCGGGCCGGCCCTGACCGCATTGACTTGAATCTGGCATTAAAAAAAACTTTTTCATTGCGTCTACTATTAGATCGTGCCAGATTAATTAATCCGTTTCTAACACAATAGTCGATGAGCTAAATAAATATATGCACTGATTACTCTATGAAAAAATAAAATCATTGGGCTCAATTTCAGAAGCCGCTTCGTGAAATCCAGCTGTAACGAATATTACTTCTTTGCATTGCGCTTTACGTCACACGAATCATATTCAACCCATCCGAAAAAATAACAAATTAAATAGTCTGAAAATTAATCTACTTGTTGATAACATTTATTAAAAGAACGTTAATTCTAAATAATGGCAAGAACCGCGCGAAATGCAGCCAAAGTGGAGAGCGCGAAGGAAAAATGAGAATATAACTAGTTGGCATTCATTTTCATTGTAACAATTAAAAAAGTTACAGTGAGAGAAACTAGGACCACTCTAACAAAGCTATAGTCAGTGTCCGTCAAAATGACGGGACATAAATTTAAATGTTATCGAGTTAAATCATAATGTACTCTTTCGCGCATATAATTGAGACAGCAATAGAAGCTCGAATTTTTAGAACAATATGGTTGCCAAGGCAGAAAAAGATTAAAAAAGGCAAAGCTTTTCAAAATATGTGATTTAAACGATAATTTTGAGCGATTTCGAATATATGGCAAAATTCGGCGATAATAATAAGAAACCATACTCATTTTTATTTAAAACAGTCCTAGCTCGAAGATCAGCGGCCAACCTTTTCTAATTTTAATTTGCAAAAGAACGAACGCCTGCACGTCGAAAAAATCGCTTTTTACGGGAAATAGAAATTATATTCTGGAGTTGGTTTTTTCGTCAGTGACTGTTAATGCGTTATTGAAGCATTTCTTCCAAATTTCAATCTTTTACCTAATCGAGAAGTTTGTTAAAATACGTTAAAAAAAGCCTTACGCACAGTGACAGAATAAGCGTTTTATATGAAGGATGATATAAACGGAGAAGTGACCGTGCACACCAGTGATTTTCATGCAGTGGCAAACATTTCAAAGAGCGTGGCACTCAGTAAGTCAAATGGTACTACATGATACACTATCATAAATGTCAGCATTAAAGGAAATACGGTAACACTTGTGAATCCGATTTCTCTAGTTTATAAATGTAAAGTAACAACAAAATTTAAGTTACTTAATTATATTCGTCGTGAGGTCCAATTGTGCAAAGCACACACAAGCGCCATGTTTACAGAATTGTGTGAAAATAAATGTCACGCCGTCTAACGAAGTAAAGTAATCGGATTCTAACCGCCGAATAATTAGCACGCTGCTCAACGAAAGGTGGAGAGAAAGGAATTGAGTAATAAGCGATGCGTCCCTACCTCGTGAAGAAAGCTATTCATCGCCGGAAGACCTCCGTCCTCTCGCGAACACCGAGATTCCTCTTGATACACCTAAACACCGCTTCAACACAGATTAACCAAATAACTTCACGAGGCCAGACAGAACAAGAGGGATTTAGGCAGAGTGAAGATTCGATGAAACAGACGGATAGATAGATAGATCTGGATGCCACAACCACACCGCACCTGGAATGAGAAAGGAAGCTTAAAATTATCAAAGCAACTTCAACACGTTTTAGTTCAAAATATCGTGAATGAATTTAACCTGGAAAAAATAAGAAGGATATCCTTAAGATTCCAGATTGCTAAAATTGAACCTGTCCAGAACATGCCAACTAATTCACACGAGTTCAACCATCATTATGAGAAAGTATTTTATTACCGAAAATGACATCGAAATGTGGACAAATAGCCCTAGATGTGCTGTACGGTAATTAACCGATCAAGATTTCATCCAATAATTTAGTATGATCTAGTTCTTTAAGAATAAGTTGAGACATTAGATCTATAGCGCGAGAAGAGAGTAACAATGAAGAGTTTTCCGTCCATTACCATCAGTTAATTACCGTGGCTGGTCTGAGGGAAGACGTACATACATAAGGACTAGAAATTTATCGATTCTGAAATTTAATTTGGTTCGGGTTGAATGTTTTAATTGATTCCAGGTGTGCTTTAGTTGAAGATGATTAGGATGAGTGAAAAATGCCCAGTTTTTATTATTCGCTTCAAGATTTCTTTGGTGATTCTAAAACTAAGGATAATACAAAGTAATAGGAAAATCTTCCAGTAATAATTTGTAATATAAAACTATCTAAAAATTTGAGAAAATTATGTGAAATATTTCTGGAGTAAATGACGGACAGATACCTGAGTGGATACACTCTTCGTGAAACAGTTTATAGTCTGTGGACATGTTTATTTAAATCGAGACAAGAGAGTATTAATGGAGGAGGGTATAAAAAGATGAACGCGGTCTCATAAAAACTCGTCGCTTCCCTAACATTTTATAAATATTTGAAAAAAAAAATCACTGCCCGACTTATGCCAATAAAAAAGATCTAATAAAATAAGTAATGTGTTTTTTAAAATAAATAGGATATTCTGTGTGTTGGATGATGAAGTTTACTTTCACGTCGGAGGTTAAAATCAGCGGTATCAAAAATAGTCGATTATTCTCGTTAAATGCATTAAATCCGCGCTATTATAATATAGAGATATAGACTATTAATTACCAATTAAAAACGTTAGACACATTGGCACTTAAAAATTAATATTGTTAAAAATTCCATTTTTGTGACTACAAATCAAATTTTTACGCTAATTCAACATGGATTTTAGTTTTTTAAAATAAACTTCCCTCCATTAGCGATAGATCTGTTTATGTCCTAGGTTTTTATGCCAATTTTCACTAATCTAAAAAAGCAATTCTATGAAGTCCCGCACTGATTTCCATATTGATCTTATGGAGGTGAGGAATGAAATATTTCCCTAAATATGGATATTTTTGGAGTTTTGAAATTTTCCCAATGACCTATCCTCACGCGAAACTTCAGATATGTAGACCTTCTAGAAGCAGCTATTTATGAAGTATACTAGCGTAATTGCCCGTCAAATAAGACTGGTATGCGTGAATTAAATATTACGTTAAAATTAAAATTAAAGAAACCAACATTTATATGCATTAAAAAGCAAACAATAAATATAAAATCCACCTAACTGAATGTTCCTGAAAATAAAATAGTAACGGACATACAAAAGTTGTGTAATTTTAATAGGTAAATGATTAATGTGCTACAGTCATCCACGTGTTAATCAAATGGAGAAAATAACGTTCCTAGAATCGAACCCATGAGTTCAATGTAGACGGTGAGCAGCAAAAATTTTAAATGGGCAAGGCTAAGTGAATCCTGAAAGTATGAGTCGAATGGTATTTGCCATAATTCCCCTGGATCTTATACGCCGGTGTTGCTCTGAGCATTACACTTGACACATTACGTATAACCAAGCAAATGATATATAGGGGGGTTGATTGTTATTAACAGGTTCAGCGTGGTTTCAGGTGTGGCAAGACGACAGATCCACGCTGTGTATTCAACGTTTTGATAAGGTGGCCATATTCTGATGAAAATAACTGGAACCTGATATGTTTTAGTAAAACAGTAGCGATATGCGATTTTCGGTTATCTTTGAAATTGTGCATATTTAACTGTAATGTAAACTGAATGTTTCTTTCGCAGGATGAGGCCCAGACAGAAGTTCCGGCGTCCCAACCTTTCCCGTGCGACGTCCGCGGGCATCGATCCCCGACCCCTCCGACCAGCGTCCACCGTCTGAGGCCGGGCGACATCGACGTGATCGGCGCGATAGGAGATTCCCTAACGGCCGCAACGACGGCGCTCGGGGAGACGGTGTACGACGTGTTCGCCCTCGACAACCGTGGAGTGTCGTTCTCTGCTGGTGAGTAGGCCGTAGGCCCTTAGAAAGTGGCGGTGGTTCGCCTCACCACCCCACTCCTTCTAGAGACTGCCTTCGAAACGAAACGTGCGAACCCTGTTAAAAACATTTAGTGACGCTTTTAATAAACATACTGTCACATTCATGTTTCTCAGTAAATATAGCAGTTCCATGACAAAATACGTCTCAGAAATTATACTCAAAGAATCCTTTAAGCTACAATTAAATATTTGAATTTTTAAATATGTATTAGAATTTTAAAATTTATATCTGTAGCATGATGGAGAATTAGAGGACGGTTATGCCATTCCAAAAATTAAAAAATGATGTTCTCTCTCTAGAGTTGCCATCCAAGTTGGGTTGAACACTGACATTATCCATTTTTATTTTCTACTGCATTTTCATAGTTTTTAACGTGGAAATAAAATTTCTCATTTCTATATCAAGCACTCAAAGCAAAATTGTTAATATAATTTATTTCATATAGGATTTTTATTTAAATTATTAATAATTAAATAATATCGCCACAAAGACATCTCTAATATAACACACTCCCGTGTAATTTAAAACAACCTTTCTTTTTGTAAACAAACGAATTTTTACAATAGGTCAGGATATATATATATATATATAAAGATCAGACAATTCTGTGAGAGAAAAAGTAAGAAGGCATTTTTGTAAAAACTAGATATTCTTTGTTTTCACTTATCCTTTTGAATCCATTTTTCCAGGAGGACAAAAAACATGGAGGCAGTATTTGACTCTTCCCAATATCCTCCGAGAATTCAATCCAAGATTGATAGGATATTCTGTAGGAGATGGTTTATCCATGGACAAAAATTCCCAATTCAACGTGGCTGTTAGTGGGGCGATGGACCAAGATTTAGTACATGAAGCAAAGGTGCTGGTTCGCAGAATGAGCAAGGACCCACGTGTTGATATGAAACGCCATTGGAAGGTGAATAAATTACCATTAACTAATTTGGTATGCATCTATTCATGTCTTACGAACAGTAACGTAACTAGCCTCCCAACTCTGGGGGGGCAGCCCAAAAGCTATAAATATTTGAAAGTTAATACATATAAAAGCGTAGATCAGTATTTTTGTGCCAACGCTCAATTAGCATCAATTAAGCCTTTTGTAGACCAAAGGATAGCGTTATTTGCTTCGCACTTTTGTTTAAGCAACGAAATTATCAATCTTTATACACAGCAATGTAAATTTATATTGATAATAATTCAAGAAACTGCATGTGAGAAGTGTTTACAACAATTGACCAAACACTTGTCATCGCCCATTGTTGAAGTACAGGCAACTCCCGAGTTTCGTCGGGGATGCATTCCTGAAAAGGTGTTCGAATCTCGAATAGTCGAACGCCATTTTTCCATATAGTTGCATGTTATAATCGGGGGATACGTTCCCACATCTCGGGAAAAAGTCTCCCCTCACGTTCTATAAAGATAAAATAACATTACTAATATGTCAATACAACAATATTAAATTATGAATAAATTATATAATAAATATTTTAAATGTATAACTTATTTTTTGCCCTAAAAAGAAAAAAATAAATTGTTTCGAACATCAAAGATAGATATGCAATATGTTCTGCAGACAGCCCGGTCCGGATCGCGTGAGTCGTTTGTTACAAACGACTCGCGCAAGCTGGATAACATACCTGCATACATCTATATATACATACAACTATTTATCGCAGTGAAATTAATATAAAAGTTATTAAAAAAGCACAAAATAACTTAAGAATAAAGAAACAATAAAATTAAAAATATTTTCATAGGTACCTACCTTAAATCTTTTTCAACTGCGCTTACTGGACTTGGTTTATTAATTGAGAAGTTGGAAGATTTTAGTTGGAAGAAGAGGAGCTATTGGGTGGGGAACTGTTTATTGTTGCTATCAAATTACCTGAATTTATCACGTTCTAGAATTTTATCCTTGTGTTTCACCTTGTATTCGCTTTATTTCTGCTATTTACACATGCCGCACAATTGGTTGATGGCATTCAGCGAATGGTAATGGGGGCCAACGACTAGTTACGTCCCTACTTATGAATATGATGAAGGATGCTTTGGTGATTGAGTGCTTTCAAGATGACATAATTCTTGAATTATCATATCAATGAATTGTATTGCGACTTTGAAATTTCAGAGCTGAATGATTTATATACAACTTATAATTGTAGGCTTAAGAGATATAAAGGAACTATATGTACAACTAGTTTCATACTTACATGAATAAGAATGATGTTTACAAAAAGAAACAGACTAAATTATGAAAATCCTTAATTTTATGCATGATAATACATCAAAATAAAAATGTTTTCAACTTCAAGCTTTTAAAACTCAGCCAATTTATTTTCAAATTCTATTAAAAGGGCCCTTTTTCCCATAAATATGTTATAGCATGATAACATATTCTCTCATGCAGATAATTCAACCTCTATTGAAATATAAATGTTTTGCTTTTCTTAACTTTTGGTATCTTAACACTGTAAGAAAACATTTCAATAAATGAATTTTTATCGGCAAAATTAATCTTTAATTTGGGATCAATGCTCTAATTTAAATTTTCAATCATTTTCATCAAAAAAGTCAATAAGTTATAAACATGATTAGAGAAACATGGAATATAAAGTGTATTGAACTGACAAATTTATGTATTGCAACATAAGAGTACATATATTTAATTTTATGTTAAATCCTATTTTAAGTCAATCTGATCTCATTGGTACATTTCAAGCATTTGTACAATGTTTTTATTTCAGCTTATAAATGTTTGGATTGGCACAAATGACATTTGCTCAGATGAGTGCTATGATAGAAGTCAAACTGCTGAAGCCCATCGGAAGAATATCCAATTGGCTCTAGATTATATTTATGAAAATGTCCCCCGTGTATTTGTAAACCTCATCTCATCACCATGTAAGTCATTTTTAAATTAACTTCTAACAAACTACTTCGTAGCTATCTTGGTAAAGGCTATACGACAAAGATAGTAAATTTTTCTATATAAGACTAAATAAGTCCTCATTTATGCTTTCTGATGGAACAATAGAAACATTCAATTATAAGTAGAGGGAAAAAAGGAATTTGGTATAGTTATGACATGAATTTAAAAATATGTTGCATATATTTTTTTAACATTTAAAAATTGAGGCCTGTATTATGTCCAAGGTAGCATTATGTTTGAGACAATAAAACAATTCAACAAAATTTTGATGAAATAGCAGAAAACAAAAAATATAATTCGGCAGAAAATAATCAGATAAGAGATAATTTCAAAGGACTACCTATACAGTGAAAACAAAAATTTCTTTGAATTGTCTTCCAAAATATGATATTCCTAATATTGTTGCACTAAAAGAAATAGTCACTAAAAGGACCATGTTTAATTTTGAACAGAAAATTTTCAGTAATAGGGAGAGATCTCAAAGGGAAAAACATTATATTTTTATAAAAGTTACAGAAATAATGCCTTAAGCATTCTAATTCTTGCTCCCAACAGACATTCCTGCTTATAGAAAATTAATAGACATTGAACCTATTTGCCACACAACTAGAAGAGTCCTATGCTCATGCCTATTTGGCGTAACAGAGGATGAAAAACTAAAACATGTGGAGAAACTATCAAGGGATTACCAGAGAGCTGAGCAAGAATTGGTAAGTACCTACTATTTTAATATTATTTTGTATAATTAGCAAATTCAGACAAACATTTTAACGGTTAAAACAAACAGGTTTGACAGATGAGCAAAACAGACTTCTTATGTGGATGTTGACTCAAAATTTTTTTAGAAAGCTTTCATCAGTCAAGTTTTTAAACAGAAATACACAGAAACACAAAGCAACTAAAGCATAAATTATTTTACTCTTTGCTCAGTTGTTCAGAAAGTAATTAAAGTTTATAGGAACAAGAAGAGACAACCAAATTACTACAAAATATTTATATAATAACTTGTCATAAAATCTAAAGGCAGTGGCTTTATTTTAGTGAACTGGCTGATACTCACCATGGAGGAGAATAAACCTTTGTATTGTTCTAAAATTTTAAGAAGCCAGATACAAAGGTATTTTCTTCTTCTGTGAATACATATTTTGGTATAAAAGAATTAGGTTTTTGTCAAAGACTGATAAGGTATCCACATAGCATAATATTAATAAATAATCGGTACAACATACATTGTACAAACTTTCTCACATACTAATGCGTCGTTTAGTTATCTTTAGAAAATGAAAATCGTATGAGTCTGTTTTTAGAAAATCCAATGTTTGTTAAAGTTGCCCAAGAAGAAACTAGCCTTATATTCATTCATTGAGAAAAATAAAATATGTAGTATAATTGTAGATGTATACTCAAGTAACTGTACGAAATTTGATCAAAATCGTTACAGCTGTTTTTGAGAAAATCGAATTATTGTTAAAGTTGCCTAGAATAAAATAGCCTTATATTCATTTTTTGAGGTATGAACTATACAGTGTTATTGAAGACGTAAACTTAAGTAACTGTACGAAATTTGATCAAAATCGTTAGAGCCGTTTTCGAGAAAATCGGATTGTTGTTAAAAATGCGTAGAATAAATTACTCGTAATTATTGATCAATGTCAACCATTTATATGTATACTCTGCTCACAATCAGTATGATAAAATGCCTAAGTACGAGATTTCATTCATTTTTACTCTACCGTCTAGGCTCCTGCGCCAGTAACAGACAGACGGCATTGCAAAAACCACTTTTTCGGATTCAGCGATATCTAAAACGTGTATTTCCGTAAAAATCTAGAGGTCGAATTTTTTCGCGAAAACAATACTTTCTCGATACTTCGTATGAGAAAGTAAA
The DNA here is from genome assembly GCA_036926305.1 of Uropetala carovei. NCBI lineage: Eukaryota > Metazoa > Arthropoda > Insecta > Odonata > Petaluridae > Uropetala > Uropetala carovei. The sequence goes on from JAXCHB010000068.1 coordinate 4,627,734, forward strand.
CAAGTACGGAGTTGTTTATGCGAAGGATTTTTCCTCCCGGGTCCTACATCCTAATCGTTCGCAACAAAGGCAACAAGTTAGGAAAGTGTACAACGTATCACAAATGGGCGCGTTTCGTGCAATGGAGTATTAGAAAGAAATTATATACCTGTACGTGAGGGACATAGCGTTTTAAAGTTCTTTTTTTCGTCATAAATAATCCATTTTCTTCCTATTTAAAAATATTGCATGCACACATAAGGAAATTAAACGTTTGTTTGTGAGATTGTTTATGTTAGCAACAATGAAGAAGTAACCATGCAAGAAATTTTCTAAGTTCCATTCAAATTAAAACATTTATGTTTGATTTTCTCAATGACAGCTACGCCTACGATAAAAATGTATAGGAAAAGAAATACTCTTCTTTACCAGTTCTACAACTTTTATTTGAAAAATGTTTTGATATGAGCAATACTTTACGAGATATGACGAAAATGTAATTTTTTGTCTCCAGTAAAGTGGTATCACTGATTGGTGTAGGTACTCATTTGTGCGATTTTCTTATTATATTTGATTGTAAGTCCTTAATATCAAATTTCATGAAAATCCGTTTGGTAGAAGCCGAGAACAAATATGCAGACAGACAGACGGACGATAATATGTGCTCACGCTGAAAGCGAAACGAGCCTAAAAAGGTTTTATAATGACGAATAGTTTTGACTGTAATATAAAATTATAACTTCTGCTATATAGTTAACTGAATGTGCTATGCCGTTTTAGTTATCCAGATCATTTATTTATTTATAACTAGCTTGTTCTCTCAGTGGCAGATTCTTTCATGTTATTCAATTTTAACTCATTATATTCATGTTCAATATGAAGAAAAAAGGAGAAGCCAGAATATTCATTGAAGGAGGAAAGTGGGATTCATTGAACCTATCAATAAAATTTTTGAAGTTCATGTTTATTTATTCAAATTTTGAAGCTTGATAAAAACAGTAGTTGAATCAAGGATTAAATATTGTTTCCATTTCATAATATTTTTAGAACACATTACTTAACTCTTTGAAACTACAGCAAATAGAGGCATTCCCCGGGTTACGTAAACCTTGACTTACGTAAACCCACACTTATATAAGTGACCCCATAAATCACTTTTAAAAATTTTTATTATGCGGAAAGTTTACATTAGTGGTTTGGGTGAGTGGGAACAACATATGTGCACCGAGGAGGAACGAAAGGAATGGGTTGTAATGTAGTGTTCTCAGTATACTCTACTGCTTATGCACATTTGCTTGATCTCTTAATGTGTGTTTTGCTTTTGCGCAAATTAACGTGTTGTCCTTGCAATCATGGCTGATAAGCATCACAGTGAGAGTAAAAGTGCTAGTTTGCATGCCTCTATTTTAACCGATTACTTGTACTGCACTGATGCAGTAAATTATACTTTAAACACATAGTAGCATCCGTAGTAATTTTCAAGTTATGCAAATTTTGTGTTATGGAATGGGTCTCAGAATGCATTCCTTACGTAGCCTAGGGAGTGCTTGTACATGTATTGTTTGAATTATTATTTTCCATAATTGGATTAAATAGGTAGCCAGTGGAAGATATGCTCAGAGAGAAGATTTTACAGTTGAGTTCCAGCCTACATTCCTCAATATGGAATTTCCAGTAAAACAAAGATTTGATGGAAGACAAACCACAGACTACTCTTATCTTGCAATTGATTGCTTCCATTTTTCTCAGAAGTTCCATGCCAGAGGTGATTATCTTACAGTGCCTTTTCATATTTATTTCATACATGCACTCTTATACTCCAAATATAATAAAACATCAAAAGAATTATACTACTTGAAAATTTACAGTTACTAGCTTTTCCAAACTTTTACCTCTTATTAACTATAATTAACTCATAAGAGATTGCACATAAAGTATTTTCAATTTAACAGTATCAATTGATTGTAATATTTCATGAATAATAAAATTAAAACATCCTTTTCTTTGATATTGGAGACAAAATTTAAAGTTGCATGACTATATGCTTTGTCAAATTTTAAGTATAAGTTGTTGAACAGATTGCATAACGTTCTAAGAGAAAGTTTTAAAGAACCTGTTATAATGTTTTCTCTTTATTTTTATTTTTCTTTAACTAGCCGCCAATTTACTTTGGAATAACCTATTGGAAGAGCCTGGGAATAAATCATCTTCCTTGAGTCCCATTTTTCAAAATTTTCACTGTCCCAGACCAGACAGCCCATTTCTGCGCACAATAAACAACTCTGCATTCAACAATGTTAAAAGAGCCATTACATCTTCAAACTAATAAGTGAGTTAGCTTCAGGAATTCTTATTAGGAAACCAAAGTTAACAGCAAGATTTGATCTCCAAAACCCAAATGATATTGTTTCATAAATTTCAACGCTTACAGGAATGAGAAATGTGATAATGATTTGTTTAAATTACATGGTGTTTCCTTAATGTTCTTTTGAAAACATGATGTATGGCTAACATTTTAAAATTCTAGTCACCAAAAGATTAGGGTTAAGTTGTTGGATTGTTGTTTATTGTTTTGGGAAACTCTCCAATCCATTTTCTAGTCATGCATTTTGAGATTCATAAGCAACAGTTCACTAATTATTAAGTTTATCAATTATTCAAAATATCTGATTGCACTTCAAGCTAAATCAAATTTGCCATAGATTTTTAATTAAAAAGAGAGTAAAAAGTCCATAAGTTATTAAGGTAAATAAAACTGCATTGATTTCTTCTTAAAAGTTTCTTGGCTTGGTTTGGGTTCAGCTTTTAAGTAGAACTTTCACACTTCTTATTCAAAAAAACGAAATGTATCCCATAGTTCAATGCAATTGAGTTACACTGGCAGAAATATATCAATACAATAATTTTGCTTAATTATCCAGGTTCAAATATTTTAATACAACATTACCTAAGTTTTGAAAAATTGTAGTACTGATTAGTGCTTAGTAGTTCATGTTTTAAATCTAAATCCCTGTTGACAATAATAAATAACAGACTATTATACCAATCAAAAAGTTGTAGCTTGATGTTAATACACAATAAAAATGTAGTGTTAAATTACAAAACTATGTAAAAACATACTTGATTAAGTACAAATAAAATAATTTTATACAAAAAATAAATTGTAATTTCATTACTATGTTCAAAATTAATTTCTGTATCCACAATTCACTTCAAAATTACTTATAATAATGAAAAATGCAGATAAGAGCATCAATAATGGCACATCCTGATTTTTCTAAGACCAGCAGTGTAAAAAAATTAAGAAATTTGGCTGTATGATAATTTCAACCAATATAGATAATGTGAATGGTGCTCAAAGCATTGCAAGGTATTTATCAATCCCAATATCTCCCAAGCCAAAATTGACCCAACAATCCATTTGTATTGTAAATAACTGCATCTTAAATAGTATATTGGATGATATAAGAGGATAAAAAAACCTAAGTCAATTCCAGAAAGTCTTTAGATCTGAAATTTGACATTAAGATAGGTCATTGGGTGCAACCAACAGGAAATTTCTGAAATTCCAAAAATGTTTTTCTGACCACATTGTTTGATTCCTACCTTCCATAAGCAAAGCATGGGTTTGTAAAATTGCATTTTTAAATGAGTTAAAATTAAGTTAAAACTTGGCATATGAACAGTTCTATAGCTGAAAGAATGAAGTTTATTTCAAAGAAAAAATTAATAACCGTGATGCATTAGCAATAAAAATTTGATTGTAATCAGAGACAAATAAACTCAGAAAAAAATTTTAAAACAACTTTTAGAACACTCTGAAAGCTGTTCAATTTCAAGTAGAAGTGTCAAAATTCAAGAGATACCTTTGCCCGCTAATTATTAGTAAATTAGATAAGTGGATAAGTTTGTCCTATGTCCAAATTCAATTTAATTTATGTAACTTCATAAAGCAAGAAACAATGGGATTGCTCTCGAGGATAAATATTTTCCAGAGGAGAAAGAGAGAAACATTTTGAGTTGTTTCATTATACAGTTCTGGAAAATTACAAACTGACCATGGTTTTGGTTTGTGTGACACCATCACCAGGAAAAACAAGCAATGAGATACAACCAGTGGCATCATTCACCTGGTTTGCAACAGTTTGGTCGAACCAGATGTAAACAACAAAATAAAATGCAAAACAGCTTCTTCAAAATATTTTTATATGAACAGCATGAAAAATCACTTAAATCCAAGAAATAATAACAAATTTCAGCAGTAACATAAAGCCAAACTATATAAGGCAGTGTCACTTTGTCACTTTGTGTGTAATGCTTTTTGAAGCTTAATATCTTGCAAACAACTAAACCGAATTTGTTGAAATTTTCAGGATAGCATTATGATACAATAACAAAATGTTTTAATGTATCAAACTGGAGATCGAGTTCGACTCCAGGGGATAATTTCCATTTCCAATAAGATAATACGTAATTTCACGTAAAAATGAACTTTTCAACGTGCAGGCTTTCATTCATTTTGAGATTAAAATTAGAAAGAATTGACCTACGAACTTCGAATGGGAACCATTTTGAGGAAACCATTATAAAGGTTCTTATTCTGTTCGTCTTTTTCCGCCTAAAATGCGAAATCGCTCAATTTAAACGTTTAATTCACACAGTTTGAGGAAATGTAGCCATTTTAAGGGGATGTTGCCTTGCCTACCAATTCCATTGTTAGACCTCGATATTATATTGTTATTTAAATCCTTATGGGTGTAAATGTGCTTTGATTGCTTTTAATATGAAAGAGAGAGAGGGGACAAAGGGAGGGGAGGGAGGGAGGGTGAGAGAGGGAAGGAGAGGGAGGTGGAGGAAGGGAGAGGAAAAGGAGAGAAGGGAAGAGAGTGGGAGAGGAAAATTACTTTTAATGCAATTTATATTTCTGATGCCAATTTGATCTCCATGGTTAGCTTGAATGATCAAATCTTTACTACCATCATTTTTGATGGGCTATACACTAGTATTTTAATAATGGGAATATTAAAAGATGATACAAACAGACTTCACTCATGTGACATGAGGAGGTGAAATTTTGGAGCCCAATGCAACATCAGATTTGGAAGCCGCTATATACAGGCACTCTTTGATCAACATTGCAGATGCACTCTTGCAAATTGAGATGTTAATCAAAACTACAGTGTGGTCCATTAGACTCGTTTGTAAGGAAGCAGGTCCACGAAAGGTTGTCACCGAGTATGGTTGGTCACAGGGACAGTTCACCGCGAGATCAAAATTTTATTTTCTTATTATAAGATATAGGATTTTGGGACTTAAATAAAACTAAATCCTAAACAATGAAACTTTAAACTAAATAAATGACGTTGATTATAATTAGGGTTGCCAGATATACTGATTTAGGAAGTACAGTACTGATTTTCTATTGCCTTGCTTGACATGTACTTCTTTTCAATAATTTGCAAAGAAGTATCACAATGTACTTCTTTTTGTCAAAAATGAAAAATTCTCTGATGAAGACGTTAATGAAAATCCACTGGAAAGAATCAAATCAAATACAATGTTAATTAATTAAGGTAATACAATTCAGCTAATATTGACTTAAATACAATCGCTTAGGTGTAATTCATTTATTCTTTCATTAAATACTCATTACTGGGCTTACAAATTAAAATGAGGACAACTTCACTAAAACTGGAAGAAGAAACTATACGTTTGGTAACTAGGTGTGTATCGTACGATCGTGCCGTTTTCTGCGTAAATTTATCTTTTCTCCGTGGATTCTTCTCCAACCCAACCACCACTATGACGTTTTCACAATATCAAAATTGAGTTTTTTAATGGAACAAGGTGAGAAATCTGTTATTTTATCCTTTTTTTATTTTAATCTTTTATGTTGTTGTTTTTTAGTTTAGTTATTTTTATTGATTTTATGAAAGTTTTTTAAATTTAAATTTTAACTAATTAATTATTGAATTATTATGGTAATTTTGGAAACTGTATACCTTATTAGTTTTTTAAAGAAAAATATGAAGTAAAAATCTATTTTAAATTTAAAGTGCCCCAGTTTAAAATGGAAACAACACTGATAGTAGAAAATCTTTCTGAAGAAGAGTATAATACAGAAGACGAGGACCAAAGTCGAAATCAAGAGTTGAGAATAAAGAAAAGAAGAAGAGAAACTAATCATTTTAACAAAGAATGGAAAAAACAATATTCTTGGATTGCAGCCAGGAAGGATGGATATGTAAAATGTATTCACTGTAGCATGGAATTCAGTATTACAAAAGCTGGGATTTCAGATGACACCTAAAAACGGTAAAACACAAAAAACTTGGGAAAACAGTAGCAAGTACCAGAAGTTTAAGTTCTTTTTTTTCGGCATCTTCATCGTCCTCATTATCTTCTTTTAAAAAAACAGCAGCTGCAGACGCAACTTCTATTTTTCATACTATACAGCATGCACATGGTTTTAATTCTGTTAACTGTACCAGTGCCTTGTTTCCTGTAATATTTTCAGATTCTAAAACTGTGTCCAGACAAAAAGTTCCAAGATAACGAATGTTTTAGCAAAAGAATCCCAATGTAAAATCATTACTGATATTAAAAACAATAATCTTCCATTTTCGATAGCAACAGATGCATCGAACAAAGGAAACATAAAAATGTTTCCATTAGTAATGCGATATTTCTTGAAAGATGGAGTGCAAACAAAAATTTTAAATTTTTTTGAATGTTCAACAGAAACATCTCAACTGATTGCTAATTGTTTAATTTCTAAAATTGAAAAAGCGGGCTTGGATTTGAAAAACATTATTAGTTATTGCGGAGATAATGCAAACGTAAATTTTGGATGTCATCAAAGTGTATTCGCTGAATTAAAAAAAGTTAGCCCCGATATTATAGATATCGGATGCCTCTGTCACATGATTGCTAATTCCATTAAAAAGGCTTCCAATTGCTTAAAGTTTGATCTAGAATACACTGTCGTAAAAATATTTAATGAATTTAGCTCCCATACAAAAGGGAAACAAACTCTGATAGAATTTTATGAATATGTACTGTGATCTGGAGTATTCCGAAATGTTGCTACTAGGTGGCTCTCTCTGCTACTTGCTATAGACCATCTATATAAACATTTTGAGCGAATTAAATCTTATTTTAATTCAAAAACTTCTGCACCAGCTTTATTGTTAGATTTTTACTTTCTCATATGAAGTATCGAGAAAGTATTGTTTTCACAAAAAAATTCGACCTCAAGATTTTTATGGAAATACACATTTTAGGTGTCGCTGAATCCGAAAAAGTGGTTTTTGCAATGCCATCTGTCTGTCTGTTACTGGCTCTGGAGCCTAGATGGTAGAACGAAAATGAATGAAATCTCGTACTTAGGCATTTTATCATACTGAGCAGAGTACATATACATAGAAATGGTTCACACTGACCAATAATTAAGAGTAGTTTATTCTATGCATTTTTAACAACAATCCGATTTTCTCAAAAACGGCTCTAACGATTTTGATCAAATTTCGTACAGTTACTTGAGTATACATCTACAATAATACTATGTATTTTATTTTTCTCAATGAATGAATATAAGGCTAGTTTATTCTTGGGCAACTTTAACAAAAACTGGATTTTCTAAAAACAGACTCATACGATTTTCATTTTATAAAGATAACTAAACGACGCATTAGTACCTATATATGACAAAGTTTGTACAAGGTATGTTGTACCGATTTTTTAAATAATGAACTAGCTGAGGCATATTTAGGTTTTGTTTCAAATGTAGGGGCGCTTTTACAAAATGTAATTTTAAAGTTGGAGCAAGACGGTCATATTGTTATTGAAATTTTTGAATTACCTACTAAACAATCTGAGAGTTACACTAAAATCTCGAATAGAAGAAAAGTTTTATGGTATGATTGCAAAACAAAAGCTAGATAGCTATGATAAAATGACTGAAAAAAACTTATTTATTGAAAGATCAACTAGGTTTTTAGAAAAAATACTTGAGTACATTGAATGTAGATTTCTTTTTTCTGGAAATAAATTTGAGTCTCTTAGTTTTTTAAATTAGATGAAACTCCACATTTTGAAGAACTCTTGAATGTAGTAAAATTATTTCCAATGTTGAATCTTGCTATTGATTTTGATGTTTTGTTTGACAAATATTCTCATTTAAAAGAAATGGTGCCATCATTAAAAAAATTTTCATATGAAGAAAGATGGACAACTTTTTTAAATGCATACAATGCTCCAAACATGCAAAAAAATAGTTCAATTTATTTTTGCTCGCACACACTCAAATGCAATGAGTGAATGTTTAGCTTGATATTTTATGCCTGGAGAAAAGAAAGAAATCGCTTACTGTTAAACAATGTGGAAGCAGAAATTTTAGTTAAACATAATTTCAATAAAACTTACAAAGAATTTCATGAATTTGTTTTGCAGAATGATAATTTATTGAAACAAATTAAATCAAGTGAAAAGTACAAATAAGAATGTTAACTCAATTTATTTCAATGAGTTGCCCAATAAGATTTGTTTCTAGTTTTTAACACCTACTTATCGTTAATAATATAATTTGCCAAAAGTGATTGAACGTGAAGTCATACAGCTTATACTTTTCACTCTCTCCATTTTAACTGTATCAAATTGTAAGTTACAATTTATTGAAATTATTTAGTATTAAGAAATTAATGATATTGTAAAAAGTTGTCAAATATTTAATAATACAAACGTAAATTTTCAATGTTTATGTATATTACATGGAATTTTTGAGTATATTTTAATTAATATAAAAATCTTACTAAGTTTTTCGCTGTTGTATGTTTTAAAAAAATTGATGAATTTGATCTCATCTCTGTTATTTAAATACTCTTTTAAATAAAGTATTTTTCTGTAACTAAAAACAATTATTTTTAGCAGAATTAATACTTTTTTTAACAAAACCTCTCTTACTCCTAAGTACTGATTTTTTAAGAAATTTTACCTCACAATCCAGGTATGTACTGATTTTTAGAAATTTTCATCTGGCAACCCTAATTATAATGCATGAAAATGTCATTTAGATATGTTTTAAAAAGGTATTAACTTTATTTGCAGCCAATTAGGGATTGCAATACCGGTAAACCGGTTTACCGGTAAATAGCTCAAAAATCCTGTAAAAATTCATTGGTAATTTTGTAATTTTTTACCGGTAATTCTGTAAATAAAAAATGTTTTTAATGCATGTTAAAAAATAATAATATTCCCGTGTTTTAATGTTTCAACATTTCTCAAGTCCCGATTCTCTCGCCAGACAATTGCGCATGCGCTGAAGGCTGACGCAATAATCAGTAGTCAAGAAAGTACAGGCGACACTAGATTTACGCCATAGATACGTTCTGAGGTTTATGGCATAAATCGATAATGGCGTAAATCGAAAGTAGTTTTCCCGCAGTATTTGATCATGTACAGTGGCGGCTCCTACGAAGTGATTCATTCCTACATGAACTTTTTAAACCTTAGTAAAATATTTCTTTATGGTGATGTAATGTCAGTAGTTATTTTTCTGTTTTTAATATTATTCCTTGAATATGTTTAATGCAGATAATGCGTTATAAACGTTAATATCTTAGCACTAATATCTGTTGATCTTTACAGAAAATGAACTTGAACTGCTCTCTAATACAATATTAGCATTGCAGCCAATAAAAGTTGCTGTAGAAGCACTATGATCCAAAAACATAAATTTGTATATTGCTGATGTAACATTAAAATTTATGCTTGATGAACTAACAAATCAAAACACATTTTTAAGCAATGACCTTAAAGAAGCATTGATAGCTCTCATAAAGGAAAGACGAACAACTTATTCTGATGTTCTACAGTTTCTTTATGATCCAAAGAAATCAATTGATGAAGATTACGGAATTTTCAATAAAACCAGCAAGGCGACAATAACAAAGGTAATTGTAGAGTTACTTGAACCCATTTCTGAAACTGAATCAACAGTAGTCAACGATTCCAACTCCCGGTCTGAGGATGCACCGATTTCAGTTCCTTCGTCATCAACTGCATTGTCTATGAAGGAAAAACTTCAACTGGCGATAAAGAAAAAACTGACTCAGCCTATGAAGACAGCTCAAAAACAAAAAAACACAAAAGACCTAACACAAGTCGTAAGAAAGGAACTAATGTATTTTCAAGAAGAAAAAATAAGAGGAAAATACTTAAAAATGGATTTCAATTTCCTAATGACCAGTCGACCAACAAGTGTTGAATCTGAACGAGCTTTTTCAACGCCTGGGTTTATATGTACTAAAATAAGATTGCAGTTAGGTGAACATAGTCTCAATAAATTATGTTTCCTGCGAACCTATTTTAACCAAAAAGACATCTAATAAGAAAGACTTTCAAAGTGTTCTGTTTATATTAATATTAAACTTATACTTATGTTTGGAATACAATTTTGTTCAAAGTGTTTTTGTTTATATTAATATTAAACTTGTAATTATGTCTGGAATACAATTTTGTTCAAAGTGTTTTTGTTTATATTAACATTAAACTTAAATTTTGTTTGGAATAAATATTTGAATACAATTTTTTTTATTTATATTAGTTTTATAGTTGATTTGAATAAAATTTGTCTTCCATTAATATTTACCTATCATTTTTCTTTCAATTTAGCATTTTTTTGAAACTATAAATTACCGATAAATCGGTATTTGTGAAAATTTTTACCGAATTACCGGTAAATCAAAAGTCGGTAAATTTGCAATCCCTAGAGCCAATGCTTTTAAAAATCGGTCATAAAAATATGGTTCTAAGACAACTCAGTTCGTTGCGTGTTAATTCGTTGCACAACTAATTCGTCGAAAGACAAATTCGTCGCGAGACAAATTCGTCGTGCGACAAAATGGAAGGCGACTCACCATGATTGGTGTACGGCAGTGGGAGATACTTTTTATTTATATGTATTTCGATAATATCAGGATGAATCACAATTATCTATGCGAATTTCGCTAGGCGAAACACATTGGAAGGTGTATGGCAGGGGATGCCACTTTTTCACCCCAAAATGTTTCTATTAATTTCGATATTAGCCAACTGAAGTATGCTTTCTTATTAGGATGAATAGCAATTCTCTTTGCGAACTACGCAAGGCAAGGCACCATGTTTGGTGTATGGCAAAGCCATCAACTAGATACCATTCTTTGACAACTGTCACTCATTTCATGAGCATTACTGCCACGGAATAACGGGCGGGCGGACAGAGAGACGGACGGACGGGCGGGCGGACAGAGGACGGATGGACATATAAGAGTGGTCACAGAAGAACGTTTTTTTCTTTTAAGTAAATGTACTAAAAAGGAAAGAAATATTTTTATTATTTAATGACTAAATAAAAAACGTCAGGTTTTTCCGGCGATTGCTATGGTAACGCAAGGAGTCGTATTATGGCTGATATCAAGGTATCGTCACAGTTTAGTCTCATATTCCGACAGTTATATCGTGACGAACATTTCGGTAGTGTTTCTTCCGGTTCGAAAGTCGCTGCGATTTTTCTTCGCTTTCCATCTGCATGTAAAAAGCTGCAGATTCCTATATTTTCGGTAATATTATCCTTCGTATAACGCGAAATGAACATGTTGCTGATCGGTTACAATTAATTCACCAAAACACTTATATTATTATAAATAATAGTAATTCTATAGAGTGAACACAGGTATTTGAAAGTGCATGTACTGCATAGAAAACCTCCCTCTATGCCGAATAGAGTAGCGAGAATTTGAAGTGTATATATTTAATTTTAATTTAACCCTTTGCAGTCATTTGTCGGACTAAGTCTGACATTAAAAGTTTTGCATACCAAGTAACACACGATGAAAAAATACCGCCAGGTGCTTCCTGTAAATCAAAGGAATTAATAAAAAGTATTAATTTTCAAAATTGGTTCCATTTTGTATTTCATGTTATACAATTAATTGGACCTGTTGGGGTAATAAGGTGCAAAAAAATTGGACCACAAAGGGCTTAAACATCTTATCGGATTTTAAACCTTCGCTGCATAAGACGCAGGACACGATTATGCGACATAAAAATGCCTCTCATACCGGCAAATACGGTAGCTCGTGATTCTTCTTGCCATAAACACGTTAAGTACCGTAATTTATTTTACCAGGAACAAGTTAAGTAACATAACACGTACACCATTATTCAGCAAAAATGACGGTGGATAATAACTCCTCCCTCTCTCTCGCACCCTCTCTCTCCCTCCCCCTCTCTCTCTCTCTCCCTCCCTCTATCTCGCCCTCCCCCTCTCTCCCTCCCTCTATCTCGCCCTCCCTCGATCTCAAACCCTCTCTTACCTCGGAAAGGGACAGTTCGGCACGACCGGTTCGGCGACGGGACCATTCGGCGATGGGATTATTCGGCACCGGACAGATCGGTGCCAGCCGTGTTCCGCACGGCACAAGTCCAGTATATCTAAGAGGGAATGGCGTCATGATAATATTAATATTGCAACTATTAAGTTATATAATATATTACCTAGAAATAAAAATGACTATATTTAAAGGAAAATAGATATAAATTTACTTTCGTGAGAAAAAGTACACGATAAAAATTATACGACGAAAAATCATAATTTTGCACAATTAATCAATTATATTAATGTTAATTTAATACAAATATTACTGTTAAGTTAAATTAGCTGACTTGATTTCATCGAACCAATACTGTTTAAATAAAAATGATTATATTTTTAAAGAATTTACTTTCGTGAGAAAACGTTCACAGTATACAACAATGAAGTTAACGCGGCTGATTTTACTTCACCGAACCAATAACTTTTGAATAAACATGGCTATATTTAAAACATCTTAACTTTTAAATCAATTCATGTGAGGAGCCTTGTAATGTATTAAGTTGAAAAATAGTATTTCTATAAATGACAACATTTTAAAGTAATTTTCTATATATAATAATAATAAAATACAATCATAAACGATAAAACTATATAAAAACAGTATACAGCCAAAGTTAACTTTAAATTAATCATTTTTATTTCTACGTAATAGATTCGGTAACTTAATAGTTGCAATATTAATATTATCATTACGCCATTCCCTACAAAATATACTGGAATTGTGCCGTGCGGAACAGGGCTGGCGCCGAACTGTCCAGTGCCGAATGGTCCCGTCGCCGAACCGGTCTTGCAGAACCGGTCGCGCCGAAGCGGTCGCGCCGAACCGGTCGCGCCGAACCGGTCGCGCCGAACCGGTCGCGCCGAACCGGTCGCGCCGAACCGGTCGCGCCGAACCGGTCGCGCCGAACCGGTCGCGCCGAACCGGTCGCGCCGAACCGGTCGCGCCGAACCGGTCGCGCCGAACCGGTCGCGCCGAACCGGTCGCGCCGAATCTGTCGTGCCGAATCGGTCGTGCCGAATCGGTCGTGCCAAATCAGTCGTGCCGAGCTGTCCTAAACCCCTCCCTCCTGCCCTCTCTCTCCCCCCTCTCTATCTCTCCCCCCTCTCTATCTCTCCCACCCTCTCTCTCTCTCTTCCCCCCTCCCTCTCTCTCCCACCCTCTTTATATCTCCCCCACCCTCCCTCTCTCTCTCACACTCCCTCTCTCCCACGCTCTCTCTCTCTCCCTTCCTCCCTCCCTCTATCTCTCTCTGCCTCTCTATCCTCCCACACCCCCTTCTCTTTCCTTCCCTCCCACCCCAATCCATCGCTCTCCCTCTTTTTCTCCGTCTTCCTCTTTATCTCCTTTCTCCCGCCTTTCTATCCCTCCCTCCCTATCTACCTTCATGCTTATCTCCCTCTCTCCCCATCTCCCTCCTGACTTCCACTTCCTTTAGTCGTTTAGATAAGCGAAAGAATCCACACTACATAAATGAGTCCCAATATGATTACTTAATTTCGCGAAAAATCTAACAATGAGGGTTTCCATAACGGCGAAAGATTTTTCCTTAAAAAACGTGAAATTTTAGCGTTAAAACGAATTTGTGGACCGATTGGACGCGCATTCGAAAATCGACGGTAGCAAAATAAATTTTCATTCTTTTAGGGGTTCTTTCGTTCAAGACCAGAGATAGTACGACGATTATAAGTAGGTACATAATTTCAAAATGCTAACGAAAAAGGTTTGCGGGCTACGTTTCAGCTCTTCCTATGTTATTCAAATGGTAAGAAGAAGCGCTCCTAGAATCGAACCCATTACGTTGCTGTTGACTTGAAATTGTCTACAATTTTAAAGGTGTAAGTTGAAGTAAATCTTGAAGGTATGATTCAATTTGGAAATGCCGTTCTCGACTCAAAAGCGTTTTAAATATTCGTGAGAGGTAGATTTTAAGGAAATAATATAAAAAATATCAGCGGTCCTCAATCCTTTTTCCGTCGCGAAACACTGCAATCCGCCGAACTAAAAAATGCAGAAGTCGTGTGTAATGAGGAATAGTTTGTCTTGTCATTGTTTTATTGTTGTTAAAAATAACGGAGGGAGACGAAAATTCTGCTTAACAATATTTACTTTACCTCTTACCAGTAGTTCTTAAAATTTTCGACGACACACCTCCCGGCTCCTCACGACTCACTAATACGTCGCGACACACCGTTTGAGAACAGCTGTAATAGATTACTTAATTATGCCTACATTGAACTGCGTAGCTGAATAAATATTTCTTGTTCACCGTCGTGTCCCGAGCATTATGAGTATCAGCAGTAATATTTTTCCATTTCGAAGTAGTCCCTGTTTCACCGTACACATACGAGGCGGCCGCCATTTGCGGGGACAAAGGGGAGGCGCTATTGATGCCGGCTAACAGCATAGGAGAGCCGAGACGAGGGCAAAAGCGGCAACGCCTTAGGTGACGTCACGGGAGATAACTCGCCCTTTTTACTTTCTCCATACGTAGTAATGGGAAAGTATTGTATTCATGAAAAAAATCGACTTCGAGATTTCAACGGAAATACATGTTTTGAGGTCCCTAGAACACGTTTAGACTATTTTCGGAATGATGTCTGTGTGTGTATGTTAGTGTGGGCACTCTAACTCAAAAAGTACATACCATATCGTTACCAAACTTCATATATAACACTTTAACATGAGCACAAAGAACTGATTAGTTTTTTGACAATAACGGATAACCGGAAGTCGCGGTTTATTCGAAACCCGATTCGGTTTTTGCGATATTTCTTTGTTAAAGCATCATTATTGTATATACAATTCTATACAAAAGTTATAGAGAATGTAATTTCCTACAGTTTTCATTTGAAACAATTTTCTATAGGAGTTATTGTTTAGGAGTTATTTATAAATAACCGGTTTTTCGGTTTCCGTTAAATATCTCCTTAACAACATCGTTATTGGTAATCTTCGTAAGGACCAAAGTTGTAGAGAATAATATTTCTTCCAAGTTTTGTTTGAAACTAATTTTCGTAGAACCATCCATTTCGGATATATTTCGTTTTTTCTTAATACCAGCCTACAGCGCCAACACCATGTAGCGGTGAATTCTGTAAACATTCAAAATATACGTAATTTACGGCAACGACGTGTCTTCTTTTACGATACGAAATAATAATTTTGCCTTATAATGCTACTCATAATAATTTAAATATCTATACCCCAAATATGGAGAAAGTCATGTGTCGGCCACATCAGATTTTTTTTCTCCTGCGGCCAGAAGGCCATTCCACTTCAGCAGATTTTTAATACCTTTCAAATGGAGAAATCTCGTAAACCAATGTTTATACAAACCATAGATTAAACAGAGCTCTGGCATAAAGCAGGGCAGGGGAGACATTGCCGAATAGCCCAAGACGGGACGGAACCTAGGTAGCGTTTGTGCATGATATGGCAACATGGTTCTTCAGCGATTGGCTGGAGAGATTTTTGAGATCTCTCCCACTCTAATTTATTACGGTTTTCAGAGCTCAAGTTAAACTTCGCCTCCTATGGTAGGACATGGGCTCTTAGCACGCGGACTGCCATTTCATTTAATGGGGTCTCCTTATTTCTTGATTATGAAGTGAGAGGAAGGCAACATGGCCACGGCCAGGGCCGCTGAGAGTCAGCGCGGGTCCTGGGAAAAATACCATCTTTGTTTTAAGTTCAAAAAGGGAACCGGGCCGCTCGTCAGGCCCAGGATAGCCGACTCCCCCTCCCCCCTTCTCTACGGTATTGGCTCGTAGTATTATAAGCAGAAATTGTCAAATTCCATCCAATTAAAATATTTTATCGAAATTACGTATAAAATATGTTGATACTATATGTATCACATCATAATTAGACTTGGTATGATTCGGTTAATGTCGATAAACAGCGAATTTGTAAAAATCAGATATTTGACGAAATTTAATCGCCGTCGATAAGTGTAGGTTTTTCATCACTAAATTTTTTGCGAAATTACATCATGGTTTTTAAATTTGGTTTTCCAAATTAACACCTAAAATGTATTATAGTACCAAAAAAGCAACGCGTAAAAATAATCGGCACTTGTCATAACAGATAACCACATTTGCATCGGAATTTCCTACACTTTGCATTATGAGGTCCCCCGTGACATTTTTACGTAACTGCGTATTACCGATCGCCAGATGCCCCAATAGTACATACTTTAACTAATAAATTCTCAAAATTTACATTCAAGGGCCCATACCGATAATCTATCCTCCGAAGGAGAGTTTCCTATCATAATCGTTCCGTGTTTGCGTTCTAGGCATTTTTCTAGTTTCCTCCTGATTTTTTACCAACATCGCAACTTTTTCCTTCATAACATTTACGTATAAATTTGGTTTATATTATAATAGCGTAACATTAAGTTTGTTATTGAATGGTCGCGATTTCGTAATTGTACGATTCAACGAAGTAAGTCGTGTATTTATGCGCTTTTGGTAAAGTTTAATTCGATGGAAATTATCGTCATGTCAGCCTTATATCGTATGCGATATTAAGTGTACTTAATATTTCAAGTTCAACATTATAAAATATGGTCAATAAAGAAAGAAAGGCTACCATATCTCTAAAAAAAAATTGGGAGTAAACAATATTGTTCTTTAGAACTGACCGTACGACGACACTCCGAATGTTTGTGGGTCCGGATCAGGGTTGCCAACCGTCCGTAAATTTCCGGACTGTCCGTGAATATGATCTAAAATTGGACGTGTCCGTAAAATCCGTAAAAATATTTAGATGTCCGTAAAAATACTACAACATTTTCAGGGGTTTAAAGAGTATATATACATTTCATACCCTTAATTAGCTGAATGCGATTGTGGCTCCAAATGTGACTCATTTTTGAAGTATTGCTTACACGTAACTGCAGAAGTGGAGCGCGTTTTCTCAGCTGTTAAACTCATAAAAATAAATATATGAAATAAACTGTCCACTCCAATACTGGAAGGATTATTGACTGTCAAAAGTGGACATGGAAAAATTACTACAGAAATGGTAGAAGGTGTGGCTGCTTCAATGTATGATCATAAATTGGACAATTTAGAAGATGCTGACGTGGCTGACGAAATATTCAGAGGCTAGAATTGGGACAAACCGAACTACGAGGAAGAAAAAATGAGAGATTTTAGGGACATGAGTGGAAAAAATACAAAATACAAGTACATTAAACTATAGTCCGTTTCATACTTATTATTTGGTTTCAGAAAGGTCTTGGTATTACGTAAAGATGTGTCCGCAAAAAAGTTTGGTTGTCCGTAATTTTTTCCCATACTGTCCGTAAATAAAATTTTATGCGGTTGGCAACCCTGGTCCGGACCTCGCGCCCAAAGACGAAATTTCCCGAAGGAGAGAAAAATGAGAGAAGTGGGTAGGAGTTTCAGGGTGCTAAGGGGTGATAGAAAAGCAGTGGGTTGAGCTGGGAAAACGCAAATCCAAATCTGAGAAATGGAAATGCGAAATGGAGAAAACGCCGCCCGTTGGTACTGGTTGCCGGCGTGCCTTGCACCCGCGTATTGCGATAGGTAAACCTTACGGCCGATCCTAATACGGGGCCCCTCAGAGGCTCGGGCCCCGGGGATTTTGCCCCGGTATCCCCACCCTCTCGGTGGCCCTGGCCACGGCGTAAAAATCTACAACTACAAATACTATGCAGTCTGAGGCTGTCACACTTCAGGGAGCGAGAAAACAATCATTATTGAACGATCGTGATCTACGAAGAAATAGAAATTAATTTACAGTATATTCTATTATTAGGAGTACCCAATATTTTTTGTGTTATTTTTGGTGCGTTTATGCGTTAACAAATTATTCATACTCATTATTTCTTACATTGGCATCTAAATTATTTTTCCCAATGCAATTTCAATCAAAGATCCCCGAGTTTGAGTAACAGCCAGAAAAATAACAGAAGCAAGTCTACGTATTTTGTCGCTGAATAATTATTGTCTGTTATAATAAATGAGAATAAATAAAATTCTGTGCCGTCCCCAAACGGATTGCTCAAATGCTTAAGAACTTTCAAGTTCCCTTCAGCATTCCGGCCTCCTCTTTCTAAAAATAACTCTCGTTTTTTTCAACACGCATCCCTCCGCGTACGTAACCTTGAGTTCAGGGGTGGATCCAGATACTTCCCAAAGGAGGAAGTGGGGCGGGGCGAGCGGCCCTCTTGAATCCGCATTTGCCGATGGACCTATATTATGAAAATCTCTAACCCCAACAGAATCTTTCTTTCCCTTGCCGTAAAGACCTAATCTGCGGCGGTGAATCAAGGAATTTCGAGCGGAATGAATTTAAGAATTTCCCAAGTGGAAGGCAATGGCGTCAATCACAGCCCTCCCCCCTTGGTTTTGACACAGCTTGCTTTATCCGCAATGCAAAGCGAGTGACACTCTCAACGAATAATTTCGAATAAGAGACTGATATGTCAATTGTCAATGGTCGTCTATATAGCACGCTAGTTGAACGACAGACGAACCTCGCGCCGTGGAGATTTTGATAGACAAGAGAAGTAGACAGACGAAACTGTCCAAGCGTGAAAATTCCTCCGACACGCAGGCTAGTGACGGAAAGATGTGTATTTTTCCTCTGTCAAAATGACATATGTCGAAGTTGCAAGTGATGATTCATTTTGTGGCTTGTTTAACCCTATCGTTCGACTAGAGATAGGAGAGTTAGGGGGATAGAGGAATGGCAGAATCAGTACTAACACACATTGGCCAAAGAATGAGACGCTGTCTGCAAACCGCAACTCCAAAAACGGAGGCCGAGCGACCGTATAAGATTTTCGGTGCCAAGAGACGATTGTTTTTCCTCCAGACGCATTCGCAACGCATTCGCTCCTTGAAAAAATAATAACACGGATGTGAGTCACGCGAGTACGCTTCGAGCGAACGCCTGGATTCGCTCCCGTGACATTAAGGGTCTGCGCCGGCCGCTAAGGGAGCTCGGGTCACGTACGCGGCGATCGTAAAGAGGGCGAGGGGAGGAGGGAGTGAAGGGAGAGGACGAAGGAGGGAGAGGCGTGATGTTCTTCGGCTTGGCCGCTGTCCTTCGCTCTCCCACGCTTCCCACGCAGTCTCCTGCTCCACGTTACACGAGTGGAAATGCTTTGCCTTCTTGCCGAGCTTAAAAGTATTTGTAATGAAGGAAGTTATATTCTAAATAGCGAATTTACAAACGTTTTGTAAAAACTATAAAGCTTCTGGAATTTTGCGAAAGTTCCACTGCAAGCTCTGCCCTATTATCGATTATGACATTCGTGTAACTAAATACTTCAAAATCATAATCACTTAAAATATGTCATATATATATGTTCGATTAATAAATCATTTACCTGCCATTATTATTTAAACATTGGCCTTGCATATAACCTTTAAGCCTGACCTTCGGTCAACGCATCGCCTACGCCGATAATGGAAATGTGAAAGATAAAAACGCGCGTTGCGTACTAACACATACATCAGCGATTAAGTTCGATGGAAGTTGTTGACGCAGCGAGATTCCAAACAACCGTCAAAAAGTGATAAGAAAAATCAAAATAGAGTGCGCTCGCGATGACAAACTTCCACCCGCAAGGAGAAGAACGCAGGTGTCTCGGTCAAATGGGTCATACGAGTGCCGAAATTCGAGCGGTGAGAGGGGCGCATTTAACGTATGTGAAATCGGTGCAACACAGACGCGTCTAGACGGGCCCCATAGCAATGAAAACCAATTCACGCATGGCGCGGCATAGGAGTCGATTCTTGTTCAGAAGCTTGCCTTTGCTATAATAACCATCGGAATCGTCGTCGATAAATAATTCCTCCTCTTTCTGTACATTCGGCATTATATGTTTAATTAAAATAAATTACGTAAAATAAAAATAAGAAAGTTTGAAAATAAAAATTCGAATTTTTATAGCTGCAAATGAAAAGTGAACCGATTAGTTTGAAGTCTTAAAAACTCTCTTGGAGAAAACCGCAGTGAAGCGAGTAGTTCAGCGCTAAGGATAAGTTTAACGACCCTAAGTAATAGTGAATTATTATGAATTATTAGTTTTACTTTCAACTCGTTAGCTATCTTGAAGATTTCCACTAATGCCTTAGCTGTAAATTGTCGTTTCTTAGGATCCACATCTACTTTTACACTCTCACTTGATTGCGCGAGTCCTACAAGTTCCTCAAGGATCAATTCATCTTGCTGCAAGTTGAGCAAATCTTCCATTTCTTCTTCTTTTAGACCTTCGAAGCCCTCCTCACCAACAGTTTTAGCCATTTCGATGATCCTATCAACTTCCCAGCAAACTTTACTATCTTACTCCAATCATCGTTTTAGCATTGAAAGTCCTACAAAGGTATTTTATTCAATATTTGAATGCAAAATAGCGAAAACAATTAAGAAAAAAAGGCATAACCAGTAAAATCGCTAACAAACCGCGAATAAGCAAAACCGTGAACGGCGAGGGATACCTGCATAGGATAGATAGACGATATAATCTATATCCTGAACCTTATGCGACCCCACATACGTTTCCACCACACTATGTAGGTACGATATAAAGGTCTGCATAGGCCGGTAGACGCTGATAAGTGATGTGAACGAAAAATTGTCCACGTTCAGGTCCATAGTGTACACTAGGCATCAACAGAGCACACTCATGATGACTTATAAGTTAACCATCCGTCTCCTTATTAGAAGTACGTATACAAACGCTCGGAAGTGACCACTCTCAGAAATGCTCATAGCTTATAATATCAAATCTCTTGAAGGAAATACGGGCTAAGAAGCATGAGAGAGCTCCTTCCATCTCTTTAGGAGAGTCAAAACAACAGAGAAGCAGGCGGCGGCACCCCTATTTGAGTTTGAGAGCCCAGGGGAAAATTCCAAAACAACGCTATATGTAGCTCGTTCTTCGGAGTAGATAATACAGTTCGTATCTCCTGCGTATCTTTAAAAAGTGACGCTTGGGTTCTTCATTTATAATTTTGTGGCTTGCAATACATTTTGTATTGTTACAATATTTTATAGATCAGTGAAATACGAGAATGCATGTGATTAAAGAAAAGTTAAAAAAGGGAGAATACATTACAGCTAAAAAATATGGCGGGAAAAGCGACGTGTGGAAAATGTTTGAGGTGTTCGTGATAAAGAAACTAATGAAGATGTGAGCGCGGTTCGGTATTAAGTTTCTCTTCCGATATAGGGGTTCGAAGACAAAATTCACAATTGAGTCGTCATGTGTGCAAATTTGCAGCGAGTGCAGGGCAGCAGACCATTGAAGGTCACCTAAATCGCCTTACATCTAAAGTACCTAATGCTTTGAAAGAGGAAGTGGCAAAAAGTTGCGCTAAGTTGAGTTGTAAGGATTTTAGGCCATTTGATATTGTTACTGGGCAAAGTTTTGTAGAATATTCGCAACGTTTACTGAAACTAGGAGCATTACATGGAAATGTAAGTGTTATATACAACTGTATGTTTAAGTTTTATATATTCCAAAAACTCGTGCCTTGGGATGGTCCCAAAATGTGGTAATCCTTCGGGCAGAATTGGACTTGGGCTAAATTTTGAACGAGCCGGACAGGGCTTGGGCAGGAAATCTCGGCCCATGAAGACCTCTACCGCACTATTTCGCGCAAGTGATTGACTGACCTCTTTCTGCCCCCTAATAAAAATACGAACGAGCCGAAAACAACAGACTCATTTTAATTTAAGAAGCGCTAAAAAAAATAGGAATGACAAATGTGACTCCAAGGGAGACAATAAAAAACCTCTCGTGAGGTCACCAAGCGCAAAATCCTTCGGTGAGTGATCTGCTATCAACAGGTTCTCGGAAGTTTGTAAGTGATAAGAGCCGCGCTTTCCCGGATGTTATTAAAATAACATACATTAAGCGTAGACGACACACTCCCCAAACTACACTCCCAAATGCCCTTGGAATTCTTCCACTTGGAACGACTATTTGCGCCTGTGAGTTACAACCTCCAAATGTTCTTCCTTCGTAAATGCACCATGCAGATCCTTTATAAGTATTCTGACCGAGCAATCCTTTCATTCAAGAAACAACATGACCTCGGTGTGATTCTCTATCGGAAGTTTATATTAGTCGACTACGTTAAAAAGGTTATTTTCTCGGTCTATAGCTTCACCAAAATTTCCTCTGCTCTTTTTTTTTTAGTTGCGTCCCCTCTCTTCTGGAGTGCTACTATCCTGTTTGGTCTTCGGCGCCTCCCACTACTCTCAAGTTCCTCGATAACGAGAGAGAGACTCGAAAATTCTTCTTCTCCATAATTCGCCATCGTGTGGCCTCCCTCCGACATTCTTTATCTAATCGCATCCTTGTCGCATTAGGTTTATAGAGTTTTTCCGGTCGAAGATAATCCATATATGTACCTCAAATTCATTGAGAAAATGGCTCTTACAGAAAATGACCACTACGTGTTCCATCCCGCGCCACATGGCTCTTTACACGGCACAACTCCTAGATTTGCAGTTGTCATTTACTCCTTAACAGTTCACCTCTGCAGTCCCTCTACAACTCCATACTCAGTGGAGCCCCTCACACCGATTGCTTCATATACTTCTTTTCTCTTTCCCATCCTGTTTAATTCCACTTGCTACTGTTATTTTATGTTGTTGAAAGAAGCTGCACGAGGTATTTTGGCGCCCAGGGCAAGAATAAATTTCAGCGCCCCTTTAGGGGAGGATTCAGAAACTTTCCATAGGCCCTTCTTGAATCTGCCACTGCCTACGACCCCTTATTCCGGAAATCTCTTCTCCCCATGTCAGAATCTTTACTTCTCCTGCATTTCGCACAATCTGTGGCGCAAAATGGAGAAATTGTGCATGGAAAAAGTTTGAGAAAGCATCGAATGGAGGGAAATGGGAAAATCCAAGCTGGGTAAGAAGAAATTCAAACGTCCGCATGAATTCATAATACGAAAAATTGAATCAATTCCATTCAGATTATGCCATTTGTATGATATATATTTCCATACAACATTTAGCAACTTGGAAGCAAATGCGTATGTAGATCAGAGCCCTGCATCGGGTGGCCGACCGGTCGGGTTCGGTCAGGATTTAAAAAATTTCGGGTCACCCAAAAAATATATAGGAAAATTTTTTTTTATTGACATGGGATCACTTTGAATTTTCGGTTCTTTTCCTTTTTATTCCCCCCACTAATTTTTACTGATTATGTTATAGTTGTTAAAGGGGGTTTATTTATTCCTCCCTGCTACCATGACTGATCGGCCCGACGCGACATTTACAAACCCGATCACAGGACAACGGCTCGCAAATATCCTCTCCATTTTCGGCGCAACAGTCAAGCGAGATATAATTCCTCTGTAAACTACAGATATCTTTGTAGAAACCAATCCAACCTTGTTCTCTCCACCAAAACATGGTAAAAATGAATAAATAAATAGTATAAATTAGAATGTTATAATCATAATTTGATTGTTTATTACTAATCTCGTTATCCAATATCCTTGGTTACTAGGCAAAATAAAAAAAATCAGTACACAATTAGAGGGGGGATACAAAGGAAAAGAACCAAATTTTCTTATTTTACTTCATGTTTTCCAAACTCGGGGAACGGTGACTTTTTCATTCGTTTTACGACCTGTCAAATATGTTGGGTACGAGTGGACAGTCGGGTTTGAGTGGGTTCGGGCACAGAGGAAAATATATTCTCGGGTTAAAAATTTTTTTGAATTTCAGGGCTCTGATGTAGATTCCGGGAAAAGGAGGAAGTTTAGTATACCCCCCCCCTTCAAAATGGCGCAAGTAGAAACATATTTCTTGGAAATAACATGACAAGCATAAATAAACAAGCATCTGAAACAAAATGAGGTACTACTGGGTTATCCCGGACCCCTTTTGAAAAAGAATCTTTTGCGATAACCCTTTCCCGGAGAAAACGTTAAAACAAACCAAGAAAATGAGAAATTGCCAAAAAAAACTTTATTTACAGGTAACCGACGATATTGGTGAGCCTTCGGCTCGCTTTCTTCTTAGATTATAATGTCTTTTAGGTACTGGTCGGTTATCCCCTCGCAGATTATCCTAAAGCTTGCTAACCCATGACTGATGGGCCTGTCGCGACATTTACAAACCCGATCTCCGGACAACGGGGAGGGATAGTTTGGTTCCAGCCGAGGCGAAGGGCGCGGCAGCGCCCGGAGACGACTACCCATTAAAACAAAGCGAGCCGAAGGCTCGTCAATATATCCTTTCAATGTTATATCCTCTTGACTGTTGCGCCGCAAATGGAACCAATGTAATTTGCGGGGGGA
The DNA here is from genome assembly GCA_036926305.1 of Uropetala carovei. Lineage (NCBI taxonomy): Eukaryota > Metazoa > Arthropoda > Insecta > Odonata > Petaluridae > Uropetala > Uropetala carovei. Next base: position 4,652,434 of record JAXCHB010000068.1, read on the forward strand.
TAACCGACCAGTACCGTCTTTTATATCGGGCGTAGCCGCCTCCGGGCGCTATCGCGCCCTTCGCCTCTCTGGAACGAAACTATCCCTCCCCATTGTCCGGTGATCGGGTGGGAAAAATGTCGCCACAGGCAGATCAGTCATGGGTTTGCAAGCTTTCGTTTTCCGTGAAAGGGTTATCTCAAAAAATTATTTTTCAAAAGGGGTCCGGGAGAACCCAGTAGTACCCAAATACATAAACAATAACACAAACTAAATAAACAATAGCATAGTAACTGTTGCAAAAAAATAAAAAATAAGGAGAATATATTACACTTTGACCATGGAAAGCGCCAATATGGCGCTCCGGGCTAGTGCCCGCTTTTCCGGTACCTAATTGTTATATACTAGCTGTACCCGCGCAATGTTTGCGCGGATTTTTTTCAGTTAATTTATTAATAGTAATGTGAATGAATTAATGGTGCGAATGATATCCTCGTAGGAAAATATTATATTAAAGACTTCTTTTACTATATTCTTGCATTATTGAAACATCTCCCTCCCCTCCTCTCCCTCTCCTCCCTCCCCTTCTTTTCCCCTCTATCCTTTTCCCCCCTCAGTTTTCCCCCTCCTTCCTCCTCTCTCCTTTTCTCTTTACCCACTCTTCATTTAAACGGCTTATAAAACACGTTAAGTTTATATTCGTAAGCTATATACGCTTTTACAACAATGGGACTTCGATAACGACAATGTCCGTCGTCAAGGTCTTTAGCGTTAAAATGGCAAATGTAGTGCAAATTATGTTCATTAAACTTAAAATGTGAGATTTCCAATCGTAAACGAAAAAAGACGATAAGGATAAGAATTCTTGATCATTTTTCTTTAAAACGATTCAGGTCCTAAGCTCGTATGCCAATATTTCGAATTTAAGTGAGAAAATGAATGAAAGCCTGCACGCCGAAAAGTCGAGTTTTACGTGCTATCTTATGGGAAATATAAATTACGCCTAAGATTCGAACCCGGGACTTTACGAAAATGAAACTAGTTTTCCTGAGACCACCAAGCCCAGTGGTACCCGACCTACGGCCCGCGGGCAGATGTGGTCGGCGAAGTGTTTTTCTGCGGCCCGCAAAGCCATGATGAAAAAGCAATTCGAAAAATTTAACACAAAAATTCATATATTTTTATGAAAATTTATCAAATAAAACTTTTATTATCGGAATATTTACCATAAAAATTTCATTTTGACTATATTTTCACTTAAATAGCACCTCAGAATATATAGATAACTTCCGATTTAAACTCTAATCCGGCCCGCCGAAGAATTGGTAACTTCCAATGCGGCCTGCAGAAGGAATTTAAATGTTTTAACCAAAAGAGGAGCTCGATAGTTCTCTATCTAATCTGGATTTCAATTTGAGGAAAGTGTAACTCGATGGAGATACATCAATTGCTTAACTTTATTATTATAAAGCCCTTCGATAACATATTTTTATTCTTGATAGTAATAAATACCGCCATTAAAATAGTAGGTATATCTTTACAGATTATTTGTAATGTACGCGTGCAGATGCATCGCCTGCCTTCGCTAAAGTAAACGCGATTCTCGGACTTTTCGCGCGCTCTCTGTTCACGCCGCCCTAGCCAGCTAAGAAGGGAAGGCGAACGCACGAGGGGGTGGCAGGAGGCAGAGGGTCCCCTCCCCTACGGCCGCCCCCAGGGCATCAGTCTTAGAGAAGAGAGAGAACGAGATGGACCCCTTCACGAGCCTACGGGACGCAACGCCGCAGCGTGACTGGAGACAGAGTCGCGCCTCGACCCCTCCTCGCCTCCCTCGTCCCCAACCGACCTGGAGGACCCCAGGACAGCGCAATTCGCCCTCTCCGCTATCGAATGTTTTCCGCCCGCCCTTCCATCAACACCCCTCTCCGCCACGACAACTCTACCACGAGCCGCGACACGATGCCTTGGAGCGCTCCTGGGCGCCCTCGCCTCGGCCCCTCCTCCCAGATCAGCGCCCCCCGCCAGCCCAATCGCCCCCGCTGGTTCAATTCCGGCCGACTTTCTTCCTGCCGAAACCCGATCGGAAAATACTATCGCTGACCGATCTGGAGACGTTCGCGGGATGCGTGTGGAAGAGATGCTTGGTGGTGTGCTGGTGCTCGTTCACCCTCGACGGCTCATTGGACAGCGTCTTCGTGACCTCCAGTGAACAGGGCAACCATGCCGAAGTGCAGGTGCTGAAGCAGTTGGAGGAGCGCGAGAACCAGTGGGGAAGGAAGACTAGGTGAGTGGTGGACTCCTATATTTCTCTATTTAGGGCCGAAGGCTATATCGCCTGAATCAGTGGCGCGGAATCGTTGATGCATCTTTCATCGAACGCATTTTGATCGGCGCTCTCTGCCTGACAAGTCTTCCAATTTATTTGACCATTTAAATTTCGTCGCCCGCTAACACGTCTCCGAATTTGGATCTCAACTTGCCGATAAAATACGTGTCAGAATTATTGCCAATGAAGAGTTGGATGCTCAGAAATTAATTCATTAGGTGTTTGGCCGATTGTAGATTCAATAGATACTGCTTTTCAACTTAGGTTTAACATGATTAGCTGATTTGCTGAAGAAAATTTTAAGCAACGAGCTAATATGTCCGTGATAATGAAGACGCTCGGAAATTCGGAGCTGATATTGGACGTTCTTTTGCATAAAAAAGGAAGCCTATAATACATAGAGGAAGGGAAATCGCAAAAAAATCGGTAGTTGTTTATTGCAATCTAAAGAGTAAGGAAGACATTTTGGCGAGTGAGTGTCCCTTGGGCATCCCCATCCATTCACACTGCCTTATGATCGCTGACATGTCCTTGAATAGAAATAAAAGAGTCGCACTTAAGTTAACAGAGTCACATGCGTCTCGAGGGTTTGTCCATCCCTGTTACATGCAAATCCTTCAGCCGAACGTACAGAAGTAGAAAAGGTGAACCACCATCATGCCAGTCTAATTTGGAGTACTTCTTTCAGTAGACTAAAGAAATATCGCAATTAGAGAACGCACAAAATTCGTGAGAATTAAAATTTCAACGACCGACTTTAGAACGCGACTAACTCCATCATTTCTCTCTCTCTCTCGTTCTGTACTATCCGACGGCAAAGTGTCTGTCGTCTAACCCGCGCATCGCGGAACGCGTTCGTGAGAGAAAACGCGTAATAGAGTGGCGTCGCGTACGGGCGAAGGAATTTGCTGACGCCGCGAAGGCGTCGGTGAAAAATGGCCGAGAAACACCGATGAGTCATCGTTAGTCTTCGGGGGACACGACTGCGATTGCTCACTGCGGATGGAGAGAAGAAATAAACAAGTGACAGTTGTTAATAAAGGCGATAGTGAAGCAGCTATCGAATGTTCGATTCTGGTGTGAGATTAATAGTTTTGGTTCAAGATGAAGGGAAAATACAAAAATATTTCCAACTTATTGTTTGCAGCACAGGTCCTAGTGGTTTTTCCCACAGCTTATCTTTGTGAACTTGGATTTTCTAGTTTAGTGTCAATTAAATGTAAAGTGAGAAACGAGTTGATAGATGTTGATATCGAATTGCGTTTTGTATTTAGGGAGCTGTGTTCCAGAATCGACAAGTTTTGTTCAAAAGATAAATAAAATTCTGTAACCTATAAATTTATAATTTTTTTAAATATATGCGTTATTTCATTGCAATAAATAACAAGCAATGATAAATATCTAACAGTATATCTATACGAATAAATATTTGTAAATAAAGTAATTTTAGTGGTAACATTTTAGCTTATTATCTTAAATTCCCATTTTCGGAGAAATCCTATCTTTACTTCTTAAAAAATCACGGGGGGAGGGGGGGGGGGGGGTCGCGGCGACCGAACATCCGTACGGAGGGGGTCGCATGGCAGATCTGCCTGAGAACCACTGCTCTATATCATGTTCAATCTAAGTAAGTTGATAAACAATATCTATTGAATCTACAATTGCAACTGCAGTAAAACTCGTTTAATACGTATTTGAGGGGACCGACTCATTGCTTCGTTATAAGCGTGACTACGTTATATACGAGAAACATGGTTTTTGGCCTATACATCCCATATAACAAGTATACACATACAGTAAAAGCTGTGATATCCGGCTATTTAGGACCGGCCAGCCTTAGATACCAGCAATTACACAAATACAATTCATTTTGTATTTCTTTTTCTTTTCTATGAATTTTTGTGTGAATAGTATGTGTGTAATACCACAACTTCCACTTTAAAATTTCTTAAAATATAACATGCATATATAAGTATTACGTATTTACTTCGTATACTTCTGGGGCTGCCGAGTAAGCATGGCGTTTTTGTTTCCGTAAACCATTTGCATTGTCTAGATGTTTTGGCGTACTTCTACAATTTCCAGTTTTATCGCTTTTTATTATTTAAAAAATTACCCATCCATTGAATATGGCATCAAAATAAATACCTAAAAGCAAGGAACAGGAGAGAAAAGGTTGGTTTAACGCTAACACAAAAGCTGGAGCTGATCAAATGAATTGAAAAAGGAAAAAATAGAGCAGCCATATCAAAATAATTCAACATCGGATCTTCCACGCTCTACGATATCAAGGCTCATAAGGCTAAATTAATGAAATTTGTGTCATCTTCTGAGACGAGTAAATCAATTAATAAACATCATACGCTTCATAAGCCAAAAATTGAGGAACTGGATAAAATATTATATGACTGGTTTTCACAGAAATGTTCAGAAGAGTGAAATAATTTCGTCCTTTTCTAATAGAGTAAATAAAGATAAATAAGAAAGATATAATCCAATAAATTCAATTTTGGGAACAGGTTCACTGCCGTAATCCCCAAACTTCCCGGACGCCCTAAACTTTTCAATAGTCTTTTTGTTTTGCATGTAAGCGTAGCAACGTATTAAATAAGAATGGGTAAATAGTGACTATATCTAACTACGTGCGGAAGAATTAAAATGGAAAATGCAAACCCCATGCATAGTTATGTTTGGGGAGTACGATAGTGAACCTAAGCTCAATTTTCTTTGGTTATTGCTGAATTTGCGATGTCAAAATCGAAAATCGCTCCCCTAACCGGCTATTTCTCCTAATCGGCTTTCCACAATCCCCAAGATAGCCGGATAACACAGATTTTACTGTATTTGCAGTGAGTCGACTTCAATGCCGTACTTACATATGCAAAGAGATGCTTATCAACTTCGCGGCATGTAAAATGTTCGACTGCTATTACATACGATTTTTTAAATGGTCAATTTATATTATTATTATGGTCATTAATTTACATAAACATTTCACATTTTTAATATCAATTTCAAAACAAAGGGAGCGTGGAAATTCGTATGCAAGGGGTAGATGGAGGAAGGGGACCTCTACGAACAAGTGCGCGGTAAACGGGCGGAAACTATTCATTACTTATCGCTCTGCTCGCCAAAATTCGTTATAGTTGGGGCATTTTTTGCCACGGAACCAAACATTTGTTCGTTACAGTCGAGAATTCGTAAAATGCGTGTTCGTTACATCCGAGAAAATGCTCTTATGGAGAAGTGCAAGGGACCGAGACATTTCTTCGTTATAGCCGAGATTTCGTTTTAGGCGTGATCGTTATAAACGAGTTTTACTGTAATATAGCCAGTGGCTATTAACCACTTTAAGAAAAACATGGACGCAAACGATACGTCCTAGCCACTTGAGAGCTAGAATTCGACGGCTGCATATTGTAGGTATCACGATTATGATAGTTAAACAGGCAGTAAATACAATGTCGTATTTTGCGCACCTCACAGTTTTGAAACCCCTGGGTTAACTGAAGAGCGTTCTGTTACGTGGATTTATTCCTCTGGACCGAATATCAATAATTGATTCTTACCCGCAAATGTGTTTTGCATGAAAAAAACGCGAAGGTGGTGTCAATGAGCGAATCATGGCGAAAATAACTCTTATGCGCGAGCATTGTTCGAGGCCTTTCTTTTAAATGCCTGCATCTCCTCAGAAGTGACTCGTTTTATCGTCGAGGAAAGAATATGCTGTCATATCATCCGCAGCTTCAGTATCAAATGAATCAATACCAAAAACAAAACTGAAAGCAAGCGTTATGTTTATGCTCAGATGTAGTTTGGATACTTCCCAAATTTGCTACCTGTATAATGACTACAAATCTTTCTATCAACGTGCAACTGGAACTGGGAACTAAACGTTTGCACGCCCTCTTGATTACCCTAAGGTTCTCGATCCGAAAGATAAAAACAAATTTGTAATTTCTGTCAGGAGCATAATTTTTAATTTGTTTTTAATTTAATTTCAGAAAAGTCGTCTTTATCAGCAGCTTCTCACCTTGCCGCCAATGCGCAGAAGAAATAATTAAATTTGTAAGAGCCAGGGGCTGCGCTTTCGACCTGTGGTTCAGCAAACTATACAAACACACCTTCGAAAACCATTTCGTCGGCCTGCAAATGCTGTCATCCGAGGTCCATATGTCAGTGTCGAACATCCAAGTTTGGAATTACCTCGTCCACTCCACCTATTTTCCCTGGGAACATCTCCAAAGTTCCGCGGTACGTAAGATTATTCGCCGGCTGACTCCTTCACCTCAAAATCACAGTTCTGGCTGACTCTGGATGCCATGTACACCCCACTCATCTTTCTCTCTCACTTCCGAATATTAATTTTAACCCCGCTCCTCCATGCTCAATCATCCTCCTCTCTCCACTCAATCAACCCCTCTTCCTTTCCTCTCCGCTCAATCACTCTCGATTGTACTTACTTGTGCACTTACTCTTAATTCTCTGTAAATTTCCGATGTAATCTGTAAATGTATGTTAAAATTCTGTTTATAAATTTATAAATATTTGAGTTGGGTTTAGGTATAACAGTGGTCTAACAAGCCCCAACCTCGCCCATGTCTGTCTGTCCTCCCATCGCCGCTCAATCTCCCCCTCTTCACCCTCCCCGCTCAATCAACCCCTCCTCTACTGTTTATCCTGAAGATAATTTAATTTTCAAAGCACACCGACGTAGAACTTCGATTTCCATTAATAGTATTCCATGGCTTACTTGTTTTCCTTTGGGCTCCTTCCACATAACTACTTGAAGAAACGAATATTTTACTCAACAAAGTTTCTTAACAAGAATATTACGTAAAAGGTTAGCCTTTACCATCAATAACGTACGGCTCTTGTTTTGCTTAAATACCAGAAATAGATCGATGATCAATTGTGGAATGCTGATGTCAAAATTAATCACATTCATTGCTCTGTATGGAGAAAGTCATGTGTTGGCCACATCAGATTTTTTATTTTTACATCACGTTTGGGTAATTTCATAGGATCCGCGAAAAGTTTTGAGGGCGAAAAGGGATCCGCGCCCGAAAAAGTTTGCAAACACTGGTTTAAAGTATATTACTCATAAACACAAATTAGTGTGGTCGTAGTATTGAGGGATCTCGATTTCATTTATACAAGTATTCGATTTCAATCGATAGCTTATTAAAAATCCTAACATAATAAAATATTTTTGCATTAGTAAAAGAAACGGAGAAAGACACAAGGGACTTAAGAGTTTTAGAAACCAAATTATCCCTTTCTACAAGTCAAATATTGAAACTACGAAAAATGTTACTCCTTTTGAATCTTACCAAAATTTATTGGAAAATAATAATTTGTAAAAACTTTTCCCAAGGATTATTTCCTAGTAGTAACTAAATTACAGCAGTAGCAACTGAACGAGGGCCTCAAAGCTGAACCTTACATGAAATTTGACGTTGAGTTTTGTAATCTATCTCATTATATGACGAAAGTCAAAGCTATCCTCATACTGTCATTCAAATGTTTATTTGTCAGAATTGATCTACAACTTGATTCAATATTTTACATATTATAAAAGCTACATGTGCGTTAAAACAAAACATGGATTCAGTCTATGAAAGGTGTATATTTAGGAGTGGTATTCCTTAATATGTATTAAGATCAAATTGTGGCCAAGATGATCCTGATTTCAATGGAAAGACTGTATCAATTTAATTATTTACTAGGGGCTCCGCCCCTATGCGCGTATATCCCGTGCCTCGCTCTGCGAGACAAATTTGGCCGCTGCCCGTAAGCATCTCTGAACCTCCTCATTTAGCCATATATTTAGAGGTATAAAATTATATTTAGCCTCAATTGCGGGATTTCTCTTAGTAAACGACATGTTTCATATCATAGGTATTCATTTCTCCGCCAATTAAGGATTTGCCGGCTGACCGCCACTTTAATATACCTCTAGAGAGGTATCTGACTTAGGAACTCTCGTTATTAACATCATATTTATTTATTTTCCTTAGCATCGTATTGTTTATCGCAACAAAAGTATTGTTTAAACTTCAAAATAGCGTCAAAATTTCGTGAAAATGTGGACGCGACACGAAATTATGATCCCATAAATCGTAATAAATTACACGAAACCCGCAACAATATTAATTACTTAGCCGGCGAAAGATTCTCGCGTAAAATTACGCCAAATTTTTGCCTTAAAAATTGGTGGACTGATTCGACGCGTATTAAAAAATCGACGGCAGGGAAATGAAATTTCGTTCTTCTAGGTGTTTGTTAAGTCTGAAACTCCTACGATGATGATTCTAAGTATTTTAAAAATGCAAATGCTTATTGTCCTCCAATCATCGCAGTTTGAATCAAATGACGAAGATAACTTCTTCAAGAATCAGCGTTTCTCTGATACCTTTTGGGAAATTTATAAAAATTTAATAGTCATTAATGCACGATTTGCCAAACCAAATCAATGGGTAGCCATTTCATTTTAACGCTAATTAATTAATAGCATATACAGTAGGACCTCACAGTTCCCGGTCAAATTGTGATGAACAGCTTTGCCGTTCGTGCCCTAAACGGGTTGCCGAGGAAGAAAGTAAACCGTGCATAGCGGTAGACTAAACTTGTGGTGCAGTTACCATTGTAGCACAGTGATGGCCATAGATTACAAGGTTTAAAAATTAATCGTTTTCAAAATGATTTTAAGTAAACAATATAGTTTTAAAGGATGTCATTTGCAACATTTGCGCGAGTTTTGGTGTTCCTTCACGGTCGCCTATCACAATACGAGCAGAAATTATTTCACTCCAAATCTGTATCATAATTCGCTCGCATATTAGTACAAACCTTCATATAGAATACGAATAAGGCTTTTTCTGCCCTATATAGAAGAATTAGCTTGCATGTTGACTTTATTTTTTTATTATCTTGTTCATTGTTGTTCATCTTTTATATTAAATAAAATTATTTTATTTTAAACAGCAAAATATTAATGCTTTTCCACTTAAACATTTTATTCCAAAATAACTCGTGAACAGGGAACCTTGCCATATTATTTCCGCAAGCCATTTACCTCGCCGTTCACGGATATTTCTGGAACATAATCCCCACAAGCAGCGAGGCCCTACTGTACAATCAAAACACAATAATTATCATAACTACAGATAATCAGCAAGATAAATAATAATGAAATATAAAGGAATAATTAATATAGGATGATTTTTTCATTTTTCTTTACATATACCACCACTGAAATTCCAAACTACAGAAGATGCCAAATCCTATAGCCCTATCTGCATGGGAAAATGTCTGGTCAAGCCAACTAAATGCAATTGTTAAAAAGGAGTATTCTAAGCTGTTGAATGGAAATCAACTCTATAATCACTGGACAATGCTCATGAATTCTAGAAGTTTTAACAATCTGACAATCATTAATTATTATCAGTAATTAAGTTAAAGTTAAGTTAAAGTGTATTTATTCTGAAAATCTTTTTGTTCTATTGCATGAAATGATCGTATTTAAAAAATTTTATTTAAAACTTTACTCATATGTACGATGATGAGTAGGAAATGTAACTTGAGTATACCTACATATAGAAATTAATGAATTTCAATTTTTGTATGATCTCACATTACAATTATGATATATTTTAATTATCTTATTTTTGTATAATTAGAGAAAGCCACAACAGAAATATTTTCTGGCAGAGTAAAGTCATAAAGTTTGGCTAACAAGACTGAAGAAGCAAGCTTGATCATTCTGAAATGTATTTATACAGATGATAATATTCCATACTTGGAACATTCTCAGTCAATATTTAAATTTACATGTTAAATGATAAAAATCTAAACGGTTCAGTATAATTAGACAATTATGGAAGCCAATAAAAAACAGCCAGTAATATGGTTTTAGTTAAACTTACTCAGTTTGTTTTCTGTATTTGCTCTCTTTTTATCCTAGCTATATTAAATTTTAGCTATTGGCAAATGTTTCATTGTGCCTTGCCAAATAGTGCCTTGTGAAATTTTTATGTATTTTATTATATGACAATAAAAGACAACTCAAAATATTCTCAGCTCTGAAAAAAAATCTTTGTATCTCCTAACATTGTCATGTTCACCAAAAAAGAACAAATTATAAATACAAAGAGAAAAAGACTACTTTTTGAAAGGATTCATATCTCAATGAGAAGATTAATTTTCTGCATAACATCGGAATATGTCTTTCTAGATAGTTTTGGGGACTAAATTAATAAATAGTCACCACGACCTCAATAACATATTTCAACACGAACACAGACACACATCAAGTAAATCCTCAACATTTGCAGCTTTTTTAATTCACTTATGACTTTCATTGTACACTTATTGGATTTTGTTTGTATGTTTTTTGGGCTAACCAGTCACTTGGACTATCATAGCTATAACTCCTTCCAGACCAGAAAAAACAAAGAAGGGAGGAGGGAAATCAAGTGACAGCATGAGTCTAAGGAGTGCTGACTTTCGCAGCCTCCTCAAGCCACAAAAATATGATATGGGGTAATGTGGGGTTGAAAAATCGAATCTACACTGGGCTTGAACCTGGGGCTTCTGCATGGATTTGAGATTCGTGGCATATTAATGCATTCCATACAGAGAGCCCACCTGGATTTTTGAATTGTTTACAACTTCTGCACTTGTGACTGTAAAGAATGATTTTGGTTGCTCAGAAAACAATTAATAACAGTAAACAAATATTTTTGTGTTAAAATAATGTTTGACTCAAGAGAATCAATTTTCATGTATAGTTTTACCTCCTTCTGAAGTCTGGTTTATTTAACGGACACAAAAATTACTTTTCTAAAGATTGGTTTACTTATACTGTTTATTCAATACTTTTCTTTTAGTTATTTTATTTGGTCTACAAATAAAAGACATTGATACATCAACAAATAACATGAACAGCAAAAATGGCTACCTCAGAAGGAACTACGAGAAGATTGAATGATAGACATGGAATGAGAATAAGATCCAGTGGTGCACACAGGAAGGGAGGGAGGGGGTCCACCAGGTCCAGACACTCCCTTGGAATATTGTGACATTTTGTAAACTGTAGAAACATACATAGTTATTTTAACTTTGGGTTCATGGGTGCCGTCAGAGAGGAATAGGAGATGGTTTGCCCCCTTTGTTTTTTAATATCTGACATATATAATAAGCAAGTTTGGTCATGCAAAATTACCAATCTGATTGGCCGCCAAGGAGCCAGTCAGACTTCATCAGATACTAAAAGTCGTAAATATGTACCCTTGCAGAATGGAGAATTAGTCTGGCTTGGTAGCTTAGTTGGTTAAAGAACCCTACCTGGCAAGTGGGAGACCATAGGGAAATTAAAATACATTTTCTAAATTGTCGTATATGAAATCACTACATATTAAATAGCCTTATTTAAAGAAAAAATATTAATTTTGAGCCCTATGGCTAATCAATGAAGATAAAAGGAAGAACCTCCTAATAACCATACAAATATTTTTTTAAAAAGGAAAATACTCACATGCACTCTGGTTTAGTGGAATCTACTCCATGCCAGTGACCCTCCTTTTGTTCAAACACCCACACACAAATACACACAAAACAAACAAAACCTCACACAAGCACTTTCATTCCAAAAAATTGTCTAAATACGCATTTCGGAATCAAGGATTCCTTCGTCAGTAGGCCAAAGAATGGCTGGATAATATAGGTGTTTCCGCCGAAATATCCGCTGAATATATTAAACTTTCAAAACAAAGAAAGGAAAATATTCGCATGCACTCCGGTTTAGGGGAATCTACTCAATGCCAGTGACTCTCCTTTTCTTGTTCAAACACTCACACACACTCACAAATACACACAAAACAAACAAACACACACACACGAGCACTTCCTTTCCAAAAAATTACCTAAATACACATTTCGGAATCAAGGATTCCATCGTTAGTAGGCCGATCAAAAAGGCGAAGATTAATGAGTTGGGAAAGGTATATACATGGGGTGAATTGAGAGGGGAAAGAAAAAGGATGGCGGGGGAAAACAGTTACAGTGTAGTGATGGAGAAGTTAGGAAGAGCATTGGAATGACCGTTACTTGAAAGAGAAAGCAAAGTAGTGTTTCCTATTGGACCTTGTCTAGATTGAGGATGATATCTTTGTTTTTAAGAATGGCTAAACTTTCAGCTGCATCTTGAACAGTGTTTTTCAACCGGTGTTCCGATAGCATTGCCTAAGTGTTCCGCGAAATATTCCACCGAAAATAATTTTTCTATAAATTTAGATTTTTTAATTATTTAAAAAATAACAAGTATTTCTATTTTGCTCTCACATCATAACTCCATCTATCGCAGAAGCCAAAAGTACATATTTCTATTAAGGTTATATGTAAATATATATAAACGCATATGTATGTATATAAATGTTCCGCCAAGTTTTTCCCATTCCAAAGTGTTCCGCCACTCAAAAAAGATTGAAAAACACTGGTCTAGAAGATAGTGGCTAGAAATAGGTTTCAATAATTGAAGGTTTTTTGATGAAAAGAAATGTTGGGTCTGAAGGATGTGATTGCTACTCAAGATTTGTCAAAGTTAGCATTTCTAAAATATGATAAATGTCCTTTGAATCTGGTGATAATTTTTCTTTTGGTTTTACCAATATAAACCCATTTGCAATCATCACACACAATTTTGTAAATATGGGATTTTTCATTTGAAGGGGTAGGATCCTTTGGGTTAGTTAGCAAACGGTGGAGACGATTGTTGGAGGAAAAGGCAATTTTAAATCCAGAATCACTGAAAATCTTTTTAAGGCTTCATGTGTACTGCGGAAAGAACGAAGTTTTATATTTCTGCCTTTTTTAGAATTGTCGGGAATTGCTAAGGTAGTGGAACTTAGAATGTTTAGTTTTTGCTTGTGTTTCTTCACTAAATTATCTATGAGGCTATCAAGAAACCCATTTTTTAATAATTAAAAAGGTCGGAGACTACGGTGAGATGAATTAATTAAATTAAAACATAAATACTCCTTAACCGTACAAAGTTTGTATGGTTAAGGAGTATTTATGTTTTAATCCATTTTTTAATGCTATTTTTTAATGAAAAATAATTCTTTTTGGAAATCTGACTGGTTGAGTGGCACATGGAGTAATCTATGAACAAGGGAATTGTAAGGTGCTATTTTTTGGTTAGCAATGCTGTGAATCAATAGGAATAAATCTGTTTGTTGTGTGGGTTTCCAGAAAATATTGTATGTCAAACGGTTATTTTTCTTAGTAAGGAAAAGATCTTAAAATAAAGGTAAGAGAGTTATTGTTTTCTGTTTCAAAAGTGAATTTACTGAATGCATACTGTGAATTGAGATAATCCAAGAAGGAGTCTAAATTATAAAAGCTAGTGTCGAAAATAGTAAAAATATCATATACGTACCCAAGCCAAGTATCGGGAAAATATTGGAAATTGTTTTTGCATTTAATTTTGAAGAAATTCATGAATAAATTGGCTAAAAAAGGAGAAAGTTCCCCATTGCTGTTCCATCATGTTGTTTTTAAAATCTATTATTGAATTAGAAAAAATTTTGTTCCATGCAAAGTTTTGAAAGCTTAATATATTCAGCGGATATTTTGGTGGAAACACCTATATTATCCAGCCATTCTTTGGCCTACTGACGAAGGAATCGATTCCGAAATGCGTATTTAGGCAATTTTTTGGAAAGAAAGTGCTCGTGTGAGTTTTTGTTTGTTTTGTGTGTATTTGTGTGTGTGTGTGTGTGTTTGAACAAAAGGAGGGTCACTGGCATGGAGTAGATTCCACTAAACCAGAGTGCATGTGAGTATTTTCCTTTTTAAAAAAATATTTGTATGGTTATTAGGAGGTTCTTCCTTTTATCTTCATTGATTAGCCATAGGGCTCAAAATTAATATTTTTTCTTTAAATAAGGCTATTTAATATGTAGTGATTTCATATACGACAATTTAGAAAATGTATTTTAATTTCCCTATGGTCTCCCACTTGCCAGGTAGGGTTCTTTAACCAACTAAGCTACCAAGCCAGACTAATTCTCCATTCTGCAAGGGTATGTATTTACGACTTTTAGTATCTGATGATATGTTTATTTATTTACTTTGATGTGGTAACTAACAACAATGTAGTTTGTTGTTAATTAATAAATTCTAATACTTGCTTCATTTAACAGTTTACAATGAAAGGTAAATTTAAGTATGGAAAGAATTTAAAAGCACAATCCTTGAGTAAATCATTTTAAATCTTCAATTAAATAGAAAACGGAATTTGTACATCGTAATTTCGTCTACATATTTTACTCGAATTTGTTTCCGTGAAGTTTCACAGGTTATTTGCTAGTAGATATATAATTAATAATGCAATACACGACATGTAGGTAGTGATATAACTTGTATACAACTTTTGTGCTTGCCATATATTTTGGACCCCCCCACTGAGATAGTCCTGTGTGCACCACTGAAAAGATCACAGAAGTCAAAGGAAGAAGCAGAATGAAGATAAATAATGTGGAACTCACACAAGCATCTAAAGTTGTAATCTGGGACCAATACCATAACTAGGTTGAAGCATCTGCCCCTGGTGCATATAAGTGCATTAAGTAAGTAAGGAAAGCAAATAATCCAAATACTAACCAGAGACAATCATTTTTGAAGGAGAGGGTGTGCATGTTTTGTAGTTTTCCCTGGTCACTAAAATGGCTATTGACGATGCTGTCTGGGTTGAAGCACCAATTATACACAAACATATATTTGAAGCCATTGACAGCACATTCAGAGACATAATGTATAAATAAAATGACATTACAGATAAACCAAGAGAATCGTGGATACTTTCCTGTTTTGGCACCGCAAATATTTTTCACTGTTAAATGTTATTTATTTTAGTACTGTTGACAATATTTTTATTGTTATTTTAATTGACGAGCCTTCGGCTCGCATTGTCTTTAGTCAGGTGTAGTCCACACAGGGCACTAACGTGCTCTTTGCTACCCTGGAACGAAAGAAATCCTTACCATGTGGGCAGTGATTGGGTGGGTAAATCTCGAGAAAAAAAAACAGTAGACCACATATGACAATTCTATTTTCTCCTTGATGTTGACTGGGTAACTCAAATGCTCACCATAAAAACAAAAGAAGATCGGAGATTTCTTTGACATTTACCCACCCAATCACTACCCACATGGTGAGGGTTTCTTTCACTTCATGGGAGTGAAGGGCACGTCAGCATGCTGAGTGTCCTACAGCTGATTAAAGAAAAAGCTAGTCGAAGGCTCGCCATGGCGATACCATTTCATTGGCCATATATGACATTGAAAATTATGATGTTGTGTTTTCTTATAACAGGACAACAATAAAATTTTTTAGGGTCATAATTTGAAAGTACCTCCAGAGGCAAGAGTCTGGATCAAAATATTTGCAGGGCAAAAACAGGAAAGTACCAAATCCTGTTTTGATCTTGTAAACATTTCGATCAACAAATCTATTCTATGGAAGCACTTGAAGATCAAAAAAGTACCATCTATCAAAGAATCATTTCTAACATAAACATAAACAAAATTTCTCAAAATTTCTTTTATAAATAGGAGAGAGCAAGAATGCTTAGAAAGTTATTATAGATTTGTCCCAAAAATATTTTGAAGATATTAAACTTCCATGGATTTTCTCCTCAAATTTCAACATATCAGCTTTTGTTAGAAGAGTGGAAAGTTTTACCAACAAAAGTAGTGTTTGATGAAATAAACGAGGAGATCACAGTGACATTTCAGAAGAAGATTTGCTAACTAATTTGAATTTCGGCACTTTAACATAAACAAAATTAAGATTTATTTCCAACAGAAAAGCTCAATTCATTAAATCCGAGTGGACTTACCACCTAAATACCTGAAATTGAAAAGAGGAATATCTGAGATATACACAAGAAAGTATTATGCCATGGATCAAAACTCCGTATCATATAAATCAGCACTGATGTTATTCGAGCACAAATAATGAGAAAAACCAAATTTAAAATCTCTAGCTCATCTGGAAATGCCTTATAATTTTTATCGTCGTATATGGGGCAAAAAGAACCAGTAAAATTAGAATTTCAACAATTTCATAATGTTTTAATCAGCTGTGATCAAAACCTTACCCTCGTACAAATTTATAAGCTTCTCGTTCATCTGGAAGTTTCTGTGCCTGTTTATGTGCTGTTCGTAAGGAGCAATAATGGGGCAAAAATAGCCCCTAAAAATTTAATTTCGAAAACTTTGGATTTTTCCCATTGGTTGTGGCCAAAAATCTATAATAATGCCAATTTTCAAGCTTCTAGCTCATCTGGAAGCCTCTAAACCTATTTATGAGCTTTTCTTATGGGGCAATAATGGGGAAATACAGCTCTTAAAAAAAGGAATTTTTACTATTCATAATTTTTTCCTTCGGTTGTAACCAAAAACCTATAATCGTGTCAAATTTCAAATCTCTAGCTCATCTACAAGTGCCTTATAATTTTCACACACACACTTGTATTGGGCAAAATGTGGCAAAACATCCCAAAAAATTGGAATTATTACAATATCGGATTTCTTGCAGTGGTCATCGTTTAATATAAATGGTATTATGATATAGCCATTTGATTCCCTTTAAAAGCTTACCCATATAAAAGCATTGAGCTCGTTGTCATGACAATCGATTGTTTGGACCCAGAAAAATTCTCACTTTCCTCCAATAAAAACTAAAAATCTATGCTAATTCTACAAGGATTGGAATCCTGTCTTCAAAAATAAGAAACTACAATTTTTAAGCTTTCTGATAGCTAAAGATTTGAAAAATTTTAAATCTTAGGAGTCTATTTTTCCCTTTTTTGCCCCATATGTGGATAAAAAATATAAGGAACTTCTAGATGAGCTAGACATTTTAAATTTGGCATGATTATACATTTGGACAGACCATTGAAAAAATTTTGAAATTCTAAATTTTCAAAAAATGCTTGCAGAAAGCAAGTAGTAGTAGTAATTAGGTTTTTGAGGTGCATCAACAGCTAAGATTATTTTGCACCATCGAATTCTCTTAGAGAAAATCAACATACATCACAACATCCATGCCTGAAGCGGGTTTCAAACCCGTGACCATTGGGTTAGAAGGCAAGCGCACTGCCTACCACTCTAACCCGGCCGGCTTGCAGAAAGCAAGCACCGTCTACTATTATTCATATATATCATCATCATCAGCCTTTTTCAATCCACTGATGGATGAAGGCCTCTCCCATTCCAGTTTTCCCTGTCAACTGCCTCCCTCTTCCAAGTTTTCCCCAAGAACTTAATAAGCTCTCTGTCCCACCTGTCTTTCAGTCTTCTTTTCAGTCTCTTGATGTTTCTTGGGATCCATTCGATGACACAGGACGTCCAACACTGGTCATTTATTCTAGCAATTTGGTCCGCCCATTGCCATTTCAGTGCCTTCACTCTTGTAATCACATCACAGATTCCTGTCTTCTTTCTTACCCAGTCGTTCCTTTTGCTATCTCTTCGGGTGATCCCTAACATGCATCTCTCCATGCTTTTTGGGTTGTTTGCAGGCGCTGGGTCATTCTGGTGTTCATGGTCCATGTTTCACATCCGTATGTCAGAACAGGCATACAATCTCCTTTTTAGGAAGACTGGAATATTTGATTTAAAGATGTTTGCATTCTTCCTGAAAGCACTCCATGCCATCTTCACTCTCCAGTTGATTTCTCCAAGAAGTGACCATCAGTGGTGATGAGTTGACCCAAGTAAACATAGCTGGTTACTTCTCGGAGTTCTGCTTCGTTGATATATATCTTCTCAGAATTTGTGAAGACATTGTACATAACCTTTGTTTTATCAAGATTCATCTTAAGACCAGCTTCTCAGCTTGCTTGCTCAAGCTCTTCAGTTCTTCTATGGTGCTCTTCTGGGCTTCCTGCAAATAGTATGACGTCATCTGCAAAGCACAGGTGACTCAGATGTTCTCCATTTACCTTTATGACTTTTTCTTCCCAGTCTAGCATTTGGAACACTTCCTCTAGAGCTGCTGTGAATAATTTAGGGGACATAGTTTCTCCTTGTCTCACTCCCTTTTCGGTCTTAAAGGCACTCGTTTCTTTATGCAGCTGGACAGATATTGTCACATTTTCCTAGATATTCTTGATAAAGATTATGTATGTTCCTTCTACTCTTTGTTTCTTTAGTGCACATAATACCGACAAAATTCGGACAGAGTCAAATGCTTTCTTGTAATTGATGGAGCACAAATATAGAGGTAATTTGTACTCATTAGTCCGACTGATTACCTCTCTCACGACTTGGATGTGGTCCATCGTGCTATACCCACTGCGAAATCCAGCTTGCTCTCTGGGTTGGGCAGAATCAAGATGGTTTTGAAGGCGCATAGTGAGTATTTTGGTGAATATTTTGTAGACTGTTGGGAGTAGGCTGATCGGTCTGTAGTTATTCAAGTCTTCTTTGGAACCTTTCTTGTGCAGAAGGATAATACATGTGTGGTTCCATGTTTCTGGTATCTTTTTCTTATGGTGGCTTTTTCATTAATTTTATGTTGGCAGTGCAACAGAATATACTCATTTTCGTAGGTTGGTAACGCACAACAGCACCTAGTTTCATTTTGCTTTGTTGTTGCGAACACGTGGTTTTGGAAGAACGTGACTGGTTATACATGTACTGTTGGATTCAGAAAAGTAAATAAAACCTCGGAAAATGCCGAAAAGAAAATGTTTTTACTGAAAGGTTAAAAACTGAAATCCCTTTTATAAAGGATGATACACAAATGGGAAAAGTGTTGTGTACCTTTTGCAAATCGGTGTTTTCTATAGAACACGGAGGTCGTTCATTGTCAGATATACTACAGCATAGCAGTAAGAGTTGCAGCCAAAAGGTAATCTCATATTTTACCAAGCAAACAATGACAGAAGAGTAGAGGAATTAAAGAATTTTTGTGACACTGTCGATATTGAGTACAAGCAGATTCTAGGAACTGTGAAAACTAGATGGCTATCACTACAACCAGCAATCACCAGAATTATTGAAATATACCCTGGATTAAAATCTTACTTTATTTCACAAGAAAAATGTCCGACCATTCTGAAAAAGTTTTTTAATGATCCCGTTTCCATTATTTCACTTCATTTCATGGAGAGTCAATTAAAGGTTTGCTCGATGCTGTTAAAAAATAGAGAGTGATGATATTTCAGGAAGTGAAGTAGCTGAAGAACTGGATATTTTTGCAAACAAAATTAAAAACCGGAGAAATGAAATATCCGCACCTCAAAACTTAGATCGGTTTTATCAGATTTAGAAAATTTCTGCATTGAAAAAAATTCACAGAAGTTGCAAATTCCTTTTACGACGCACTTCTAATGTATTTAGAAAAATAGAGTTATCGACCATTAAAAGTGTTTTATTGGGTGCAGCTTAAGAGTCCTACTGTTTGGGAACAAATTCAGGATACACTCAAATACATGTCAACAAAAACATCACTGAAATAATAGACGAAGATGAGTTTTTTGATGAATACCACCATGTTATTAACATCGGTAAAAACAAAATTTCCGAATGGAACAGGAACTTAACTGAAACTCTGGAACGATGGTTCGGAATTTTCAAGTTCGTGCAAGGTGAAGGAATATCGTTAAAAATATATTTAAATGATTTTGGAATTTGCTTTAGCCATACCCGGCACCAGTGGAGCTATATAAAGTGTTTTCTATCACAAATTCTTTGTGGACAGATGAAAATATCAAAGGAGTGATAGTGACGAAAACTCATTTTCGGGAACTTTCGTGCAACGACTTTTACAATTTGCTTTTAAACAATCCCAAATTACGAAAACAATTGTGTATTTCCGAAAATTTCGACCGCGTAGGGTATAAACATTGAAAGAATAAGATAATTTAGAGTTTTAGCCGTCGAATAAATCAAAAACGGAGAAAATCGGTCCATATTTACATATTTTAACGAATGAAGCAAAAAAAACCTTGCACTCTGAAAACTCGAAAATCCCGTGTAAACTTATGGGAACATATAATTATCTCCTGGAATCGAACCCGAGACTTTAGGAAATTGAGAAGTTTTCTAGGGACCTCCTGGCCTGTAGAAACAAAACGCAGTTTACTGCAAATCTCTACGGCAAACGGTTTTCGAGATAGAGGGACGGACGGACGGACACTTCAGAAATTATATATAGGATATTACGCAACTTCGCTCCCACTTCTGTTTTTGACGTAATATTACGCACTGATGCGGAGCTTCACGAACTATTTGTTCATCTATGAACGGGAACTTCCCTGCGCAGATGGGGAGTTTTTTCGCGTACCGTCTCGTAAATATTGGAAGGTTAGGAACAAACAAGTCCAAACACTTGAGGTCGGGATTTCCGTCTTCCTTTCGAACGATAAAATCTTTCATTCGCAACAAAATTTCAGCAGTCCGGGTTCCTTGAAGTGGATGAGGGAAAAGGGCCAAACTTGAACCTACCTATTCTCAAGCCGGCAAACCCTCAGTAGTCATTGAACTATAGTTATCAATTAATCGGCGTATTCATTCTGCCTACTTTTGCGAGTTTTTGCCTGCAGCGCGGACCTAACTTACTCGTTTACTTGGTCGCAGAAATACGCGTATACTTCGTAGAATTCGACGTCTTTCACGAATATAAACGTAGACGCAAGTATATTGCAGAGATTTTACTATCGATACAATTTATATAACCTGTTCAGAAATCCTCCTGTAAGACGCGCACCCCCTTTTTTCCCCGGCGTTTCGAGAAAAATGGTGCGCGGGGTACACGAGTAAATACTCGTATAATCTTTTTTTGGGCCGTCAAAATAGGCTTTATATTTGAAAAATAAGCTCCACCCCAGCAAGTTATTCCATA
The DNA here is from genome assembly GCA_036926305.1 of Uropetala carovei. Lineage (NCBI taxonomy): Eukaryota > Metazoa > Arthropoda > Insecta > Odonata > Petaluridae > Uropetala > Uropetala carovei. The sequence goes on from JAXCHB010000068.1 coordinate 4,673,657, forward strand.
TTGAATTCTACTGTTAACCAAGGCAAAATATACAGTTTGCATTACAGATAATGGACATATATAATGTAACAAAATTTTCGCAACACAGTAACCAGTTCCATCTTCAATTTATGCATATGAAGTTTCCAGTTACAATTCTGATCAATAATTATACCAAGATATTTAATAGAATTAACTTGTTCAATTTTTATACAATTTTCACATGTTACATCAGTTTCACTAATACATACAAAACATTTATAGTAAATTACGTTCTGCATTCCAGGCATATTTTTTAAGCTGAAAAATATAAATTTCGTTTTTATACTCAATGCCATGCTATTCACACTAAACCAAAATTTCAATCTGTCTAAATCATTTTGCATCATTAATTGTAAGCCTCGGATGCTACATGCCGAATAGCACAGGGCAATATCATCAACAAATGAAGTAAGTTTACCATTAAAGTTACCATTAGATAAATTATTTATGTAAATTAGGAACAATATAGGCCCCAGCACTGAGCCCTGCTGAACACCATACTTAAGAATAACTTTTTGACTATAGCAATTGTTAATTTTTGTGCACTGAGTTCTTCCAGTGAGGTAGCTCTTAAACCAATTGTTTGCAATTCCCTTTATGCCAGTCTGATCTAATCTTTTTAACAACACAGAGTGATCTACTGAATCAAAAGCTTTGGTTATATCGATAAAGAGACCAGGTACTTTTTTTAGTGTTGAGCCCTTCATACTGATAACAGCAGAACTGCAAGAGTGCATCTTTAGTGCATTTTCCCTTCAAAAATCTAAATTGACAGTCACTAAAAAACTGTTGACTGTTGAGAAAATTTAGCAAGCGAGTTTTTATTACTTTTTCTAATATTTTGGAAAATATAGATAGTAAGGAGATTGGCCTATAGTTACTAGTGTTGAACTTGTCACCTTTTTTAAAAATAGGTATAACAATAGCATTTTTTAATTTATCCAGAAAAACACCAGTTTGCATACTTAAATTCGCCATATAGGTAAAAACAGACAAAATATTTTCATTCACAGCTTTGATTACCGTTACTGAAATTTCGTCAACACCAGTGGACTTCTTTGGCTCCAACATTTTTATGATATTACTAATGTCTTTTGAACTTGTAGGAGCGAAAAATATCGATTGCTGTACATAATTAATTGGAAACCATCGAGCGTAATCAGTATCATTAAATTTGATGTTAGAATTTAAATTCGAGTTTCCCCTCAGTTCGTCAATAACTTCAATAAAATATCTGCTGAATTCATTTACAATGTCCTGAGTGTTGGATATCAGGGTTTTGTTTTCACCTATTCTTATTTTTTCGATATTATTTCCCTTATATTTCCCGTCTATTACACTTTCCAATATTCTCCATTGTTTTCCGACGTTATTAGAACAGCTTTGGGAAATACCCAGGTAATAATCTTCTTTACGTTTATATCTTTTTCTATGTGTTTTATATGATTTATAAAAACAATAATTTTTCATTATAAGGCTGCTTCCTCGTTTTTGTATATAATAGATTCTTTCTAATGATACGTTTACATAGTTCCTTGGTGATCTAAGGTTTAATCATCTTACATCTCATGCTTCTTTCCAGGATATAAATTGAACACTGAATATACCATTTTAACTTACGTACAAAGACTTCATAAGCTGTTTACACTTGATTGAACATATACTTCGTTCCAGTCACAGCTGGACAGCAGCTCATTAAGGTATTTATAATCCACATGAACATGTGTATCATCAGATTTATTATTATAATTTTTCGGTAAATTTATTTTTATTTCACATGTAATTAAATGATGGTCTGCCAGACCTAAATCAATTGTTTTACCAACATACTCAAAATTCTCTGCTTCTACAAAATGCATGACCTATGCACGATTCACTAAATCTCGTAATTCTTGTAGGTGTATCAATCAATTGCTTTAGTCCATGACTGGCCATTATTGTCAGGTATTCATATGTGTTTTCTGTCAAACGTAAAACACATAAATTTACATCCCCAATAAACACTAGATTTTTCTCCGGAGAGTTTTCCAAAACGTTTAACATTTCTTTTAAAAACTGATCTACTGGATAGGATTGAATTCTATAAATAGCAAGCACAGATAATGTTTGAGTTGAATTTAAATCAATTGATACCTTGACCATATCAGCTGTTATTATATTAGTTAATTGACACAATGAACTAGAGTAGTTTTCAGACACATATACAAGTAGACCTCCTGCTCTATACTTGTAGTTACATTTTCAATATTGGTTATACCCAGGTAGTTTATAAGCCATTAATTCACAATCATTAATCCATATTTCCGTCAAAATTATTACTTGAGGCTTTAGATTAAGGTTTTGGAGTTGTAACACAAAGTTATCAAAACTGGCCCTCAGGCTTCTTATGTTTTGGTGAATTATGGTAAACCTTGATGAGTTTATAACGAGCATTAGTATGAAAAAATTCGTCGTCAAACTGTTCCATTTAATAGAAAATAAAATTGGGAATACTTCAGGATTAAAATTGAGAAACCTTAAAATAACCACATAATATTAAGAAAGTTGCAAAAGATCACAAATTTACTAATAAATCAACTTTAGCGGACAACATTGTAACAAGGTATACTTTATAACACACAAAGAGTATCTCATACTTATGAATGGTTAAGGCGAACAATATAAGAAATACTAGCTTACAGTTTTTCTACATTGTCTAATGAATTCAAACTAATAACTGGATCGTTGTCCTTTTTTCTCAACAAGACTTTACCATTTCTAATCCATAAATATTTAAAACCATTTCTTTTCTTAGACTTACGGGCTGCAGCGAAGATTCTCCTTTTCCCTGGGCTGAGGCTTTCGTTGATATAGATAGGCATGTCGCCTGCCAAACCTAGATGCCACGTCGAAAAGGTCCTCTTCACCCGCCTTCTCCATATCATTTATCTGAAATTTTTTTAAATAAGCATTATGCTCACACTTCAGCTTTTCTGCACATTTCAAAATTTAACTGCTGAGTAACTTTAATGTTTGACAATACTTTCAATGGTGAAATTAAAAAAATCATGTTTACAATGCCAATCTTAAATTATGGTGATGCTGAAACTGATAATCTACAGCATGAGAACAGTGTTTGAGAGAAAGCTAGAAATAATACAATACTGAAACAAAATTTTAGACAAACTGAGAAAACCTGCATTACAAGACAATACTGAATTAACTGGCAAAAATACAAAGCCCCTATCTGTCGTAATTTAGGAATTTCTGCATCAGATTTTTTTAAAAACAGCTAAAAATGAATTTAAACTGTGGTGTTAAGACTCAATACCAGATGTAGTATGAACTCACCCAGCAGCATTTGGATCTGTTTGAAAACATTTTCATAATTGCGCCACAATGTTGGTTAAGGCTATTAGACAGCACCTAGGGAAAAACTCCACAAATATTTCATGCTATATTGCCAATACAAGATCACTTCCATTGTTTCTATAAAATCCTTTCCTATTTACAGTTAATATTTAATTGATTTATGTTCTCTTGAAAATAATCAGGTAAAAAAGTAAAAGCTCCCAAGCACTGAAAACACTTATGTTACCAATAATCCAAGTAGCATGCCAAAGCACCTGATGACATTTCTCAATCTTTAGATTGGTTTGACTGACTTGGTAATGTTCACAAATGGTGTGGTGGTTTCCCATTACCTTCCACATCAGACAGAAGGAAGGATGGAAAACCCAGTGCTTGCATTACCCTACTCATACAAAGAGCACCAAGAGGGCCAGCTGCTTAACGTCCCTTCCTAAGGACAAAGCGCTGATTTGTGTTTTCATTTTTTGTTTTCTCAATGTCTTATTCTTTTAGTTCATATATGCACAACTACCATGAGGAGCAACCTAAAAAATCCTACTTTTGCAGGATTCGTGCCCACTGCCACTTAGAACAAGTAGTAGGCCAGCATTTTACCACTACACCAATGATTCCCCCACTGAACAAATTTGCCTTAAAGCAAAGTGAAACTAAATATTTTCCTACTGAACTGCAAACCAAAGGTTATTAGACAGCACCAATGAACAAATTCAACAAATATTTCATGGTACATAGTCATCACAAGATCAATTCCGTTGTTTCTATAAAGTCCTATTTACAGTTAATATTATGTTCATTTGAAAGTAATCAGATAACACTTTGATAATACTTACCATACACATTTCTTGGTATCACAGGGCCAATCACTACTAGGATGTCATCTGTGCACCAGCGAATTTGAGAATCCCCAGGAAAGTATATCTTCGATGCATGCCTCTTAAACAATGACCATCAAATCAAATCCAGCACCACAATTTCATGTTGAATAATATTCACGACTTCCTGAGTGCATTATGCAATGTTCCCACTTCTCTCATGCTAAATCATTCCATTTATATTCAATACTGAAATTGTATTTTAACGCAAGTTAATCTTCAATTCAAAGATTTGTGAGAAAATGGAGAAATTATTTCTTATATGTGACTTAGCTAGGCTTAATGATTATTTTTAAACCATCTATTTAATGACTACATAACAATTTCAACTGAACAGCAACTAAATACATTGCTTTCAATAAATTTTTCCATTGAAAATTTTATGCTTTAATTTATGAAATTCTAAGACTAAGAAAATATCACCTCTAAATCATGGGGGAAAACGTCGGCACATTTAAAGACATAATATGTTTCGAGAAAAGCACGCTATGTTTCGTCGAAATTAGCTTGCAAACCGGGACTGAGGGATAGGTTCCATTTAAGGCTCCCGTAATAACTTGCACATAAAACGTAATTGTTCTAACAAAGCTTGCAACTCGAGACTGATGGATAGGTTCCATTTAAGGCATCCGTGACAACTTTCACGCAAAATGAACTTAAATAAACTCAATTTTCCCTCGCACAGAACAAAAAAGGAACATCGGGAAGCGTCATTCATTCGGCATACGGGTGGTAACCTGCATAACTGACCTTTTTATTTTCTTCGAAATTTATTGCTCATCGTGACATAAGTTTGGCCGTTTATTCTTAGAAAAGTGGTCCCCGGGACAGATATTAAGGTCTTTGACAGCAGTATTTAAATACTTTTAATTTAATTTGGCTTAACTTCACTATACCCCCCTCCCGGCAACGACCGCCGACAGCACCTCTGCGTATGGAATCATGAAGTAGGTAGTAAACAAATAGAACCGCTTGACTTTTGTGAATCCGGATAAGATCAAGAAAAAAGCTATAAAGAACTTACCGAAGATATTATGGTGCAATACAGAGTAGATCCAGAAGAAGTTCTGGACATTGCTCAACCACCTGATGTTTCCCAAATTTACCATAGAGAATTAAGTTGACGATCCTGGTACATGGCCCAGTAGTGTGGCGGAACAAATTAGAAGTCACTTATTGTTAGTTAAAAACGGACCTGTTCAAATAAATGATTATGATTTTCCTAAAGATGAAAGCAGTAGTAGATCTTCTCCATCAAATATTTCACAAGAAAAATGACAAACGGAGGAATTACAAATGTCTACGAAAGTCTCCCCAATACTTGTAATACAACTTCAAAGCACTGGAATATATTTATAGCAATAATCTTTCGAAAATATATCCTAATTTAATAATTTCTTTGCAAATTTTACTGGCTACTCCCATTAACCGTGGCATCAGCTGGACGGTGATTTTCCAAATTAAAGAAAAATTATTTAAGAACCACAAATATGCAAGAACTCCATTAGCAATACCTACTATCAATAGTAAACGAAATAGCCAGAGATCTAGATTTTAGTGAAATAATGAATTTGTAGCTAAGAGAAAGGATTTTTAAAAATAATACATAAGAGTGAAATGATGGAAATTTAACTTATATGCGTGTGTGCATAATACTGATCACAAATGTGAAGATTGGGAAGGAGAAAAATTCTGAACGTGACCCGGACTCGAACCTGGGTCTCCCAAGTGCTGGGTAGGTGCTTTAACCAAGCCAGACTAATTCTCCATACTCCTTAATAAAACACTTTTGCGCTCATACTACCAACGTAATTTTCAACTTATTCTTAAATAATTGTACCCGATTTTTCTTTGTTCTTTCTCTCAGAAATGTGAATAATAACATTCTTTATATGTATCAAATTGATTAAGTATATAAATGCAAAAAATCACATTGAAACGTTTTGGAAATTTTATAACGAATTTGAATTTATACGAGAAAAATTAATCTGCACGTTTTTCTTCGCGTCAGTATCTCATGTATAGGATATTTTAAAATGTTACAGAATAAAGGCCTGCACAGTAGATTTTACTTATTCCGATGTTATTTAATTGGATAGAGGAGGCACTCCTAGAAATGAATCAGAGTTACTTGTTGATGGTAAACGAACCGTAATTTAACAGTGATATGGACGAGTATTACTGTATTAGCCGGAATATACCTGACCACTAAGGTTTTGAAATTTTTTCAGGGAAGTCCTAGGAAAAAACAAAACACCTTTAAATAATTAATAAACAGATTAATAATACTGTGTGCTGTACTTAAGTTAATTCTGCGCTTATAAATAAGCAGGCAGAGATTAAAGTGCCTTTACTATGTAAAAAAAATCATGTCCTTGAATATAATATATGCACCACTTTTACGTCGTTTCAGTTTTATTTCGGACTATACCTTAGGCCTCGAATATAACGTGCTATTCTTACGTCATTTCAGGAAAATGACCCATCAAATTATGATACCCACAAATTAGAATAGTAAGATCAACCGTACCAGTCAAGTCAATAGGTAGCGACCAGACAGAAGTCCATGCAGCATTTGTACCTCAGAAAAGCTGTTACAAAATACATATGCAACCTGTGGGTTTGCCTAATTGAATCATGGAAATAAAAAACACTGTTAAGTCCAGAAAACCAATTTTTTCAGGAGACACTAAAAACTGTGTCAAGTCTAAAATTTAATAGCAATGCCAACAATATTTTTTAAATTGTTAAGGTCCCTATGCCAGTGGTTATCCATGGACTTACATGTTTTATGGTTTCAACACATGCAACATGTACTCTACATGGCAGTTTCACTGTTTCCTCATTTTCACCTAAATATGGACTTATATTGTTTTTGATTTCCATGATTAAGTGATGGTTTCAATTAAAAACATCCTTGAGGAAGACAACAGGACACAAACTCAACTATTATCCCTAGCACCATTGCTCAGAACACAAATAGAAATCACTTAATTATTCTATATTTGGGATAAGTTTTGGAGTAATGCTCACCTCCTTAATTCAACACTCATGCAATCCTTACTAATTTCATTCATCATAAATTGGAAATAAAATACTGCAACTGTCAATTAACTGTAAACAGGACAATTTTCTCTTTATTTTATCATGAGAGGTATAAAAGCAGCATCAGGACATATCAATCAAATATAAATGGCTATATATGCTCTGTTCAAAATTTACTATAACAAAAAGGATATTATTGACTGTAAAATAACATGGGGGAGTATATTACTTGAAAAACCATCCCACCAACAGCTTGTAATTGAGGATATTTGTCCAAAGTCTTTTTCCAAGAGATAATATTCATGACGCAACCACTCCTTTGTCATACATCACACATACTTTATCCATTCAATTTCCATATTTTCTGGTTATAAGTGTCATGTGGAACACAGTAGGTAGTTTTTTGATACAAGAGAACACTTCAAGAGGCAGCACCAAGACATATGATACAGCATTTCACCGCTTTCATTTTTTTGTACATATAACTAAGTTTCCATCATGGAATGGAATTTCACATCACCCAAATTTTGTTTACTCAAGTAGAGGAAAAAATGCATATTTTGGTATTTTTTCATGGAAACCTTATCTCAAGAATTTCCGTCTTCTCCATATCTGACTCAACAATCTACAGATACTTTCATTAACATAAGCGCCCATTCACTCCTCTCTTGTTTAAACATTCTACAAAATTTACAGAAACATTCACTGCAATCCTCCACATTCACTTTTATCATTCACTCCCACTTTCACTCAAGGATCTACTACTGCATACAGTGTATTCATAAAAGAAATCACGGTGGAAAAACAACAAAAAAACAATCTACAAACAAGAAGACATTTTGCATTAACACATTTGGATGTTTGGTGGAAAAAATGTCAAATACATCATCTTTGGGAAATACAGAGGAACAGGACAAGGGAAAAGGTGAAGAAATGCAATTTGACAAGGAATAAAACACAGACTTGCACATTGCCAACGAAACCATACACATCAGGAATCACGATGATACCTTGAGTGCTCACAAACACCATCACTCTCTCTCTCAAAAAGAGACCAACAACATTTAACTCCTGTGCAGGCACATTCCCTTTTATCGAATAATACGGAAATTCCCCTCGGAATCGAAGAGAAAACAAAGACTAATGGAAGGTGAGGAGGGAAGAGGAAATCAATTTTTCTCATTTAATATACAAATGCATACAATGCGACAAACTTTCTCATGTCGCCAAAAAGAATTCTCAGTCAGGCTCAGCCTTATGTGATACGAATAAACATTCATAAGGCAGGAGCACCCCAGTAGGGGGATGATCAATTCCGTTAAATAAAACTGCAATACTTATGTAAAAAAACTATTTTTCTAAATTTTGGAAAAACTGTTCCTTCCACAAGAATCCAAAGCGTAGACAATGGATTCCTGACATGTGGCATATTCCATTGTGCTGAGGCACGGGCACTTTTTAAAGTCCAGGAGGGAAGATTTCGGTTGCTAATCCCCATCTCTGATGGCACACTGTCTTCGTACTTTGTGTACCATAACATGGCAACTGACACCAGCAACTTTGCAACAAGCTGCTGGAGTATGGTAACTCACCAGTTGGCCATACCTGGCTTGTTAAGTGTCATGAAATATATTTGACAGGAAGAACCCCCTTTGGCCGATGAAAAGAATACCTGTGGCAGGAAATGAAAAAAAAAACAAATATATTTACAAACTAAAATATTACTCCAAGTTATGACTATAAGGTCATTTGCAATATACCAATGTAAAACCAGGGTGAAAGACATCTACCACTTAATTACAATAAATTAATCTAAAATTTGATGCAAAATAAACTATGATTTTTGAAAAAGGCATTGGAGAAAAATTTTTTAACGTTATTGACTAGGATTAAGAATGCCATAAATGCAAAATAATCTTACTGAATTTTCACTTTGTGATGACTTTTTAAGTGAAAACACTTACAAGGGAAGGCACCCAAGTGTAAGTGGCGGATCACGACCAAACTTCACAGGATGAAAGAAAACGAAAAATAATTAGACACGTATTTTCGGAAAGGCGTCTAACGAGCCCGCGTTTTCGAGATATTTGCAATTGAAAATTGAAAAACAAGTGGCTTGTCTACTAATATCATGACGAGCGACACCCTGACAACAGGTGGCGGTAGCCTAGTGATAGAGTGTCGGGCTGCGGAAATTGTGTCACGGTTCGATCCTCGACATCGCCGAATTTTTTTTCTTCTCCAACCAATGTTTTATGACTTTAGTTTTACGTAAGTTGTCCAAATTACATCATTAATAATTTTCTTTCTTTTTTCAGGCCAGTATTTTAATTTTAAATCCATTCCAATGCACTTTTTACGACATACTCGGATTATATAGATACTTGATAAATATATACAACATTTTCTACACACACACACTCCTCGATATTTCCACTGTAGACTCAACTCAACATATCTTATGAAAAAATAATAATTAATTCGTATAAGAATGAATGGTAAACAAACAGTTGAATAACAATAAGCAATCAAAGCTAGTGTACTACCAGAACATCCAAATATCATAAACAACCACTCTGAGAATAACGAGACTGTAAAGCCACCAGAGTTCTTACCTTATCATTGCGCTCACAAAGAAACTTGAGTCGCTGTGCCTTCTTGTGCATGAACACTCCATCCAAATGGCCAGTTTCAACACTTCTGATTTCTATAGCCTTATTGCCCCAACCCATTATCTGTCCAGTTCCAATGTATGCAACAGAAGTAGGCATCTCACCCCATTGAAGCACTATATTCTTTGACACCTAAAAAGAAATTATAGAGATCATCAATTAACCCACCTCTCACATTAACCCTTATAATCTGTGCATGCATGTAAATGTACACCAAATGTAGGCACTCATGGACCTGAGTACATTTTAATGAACACTGGGTTCTGAGTCTGCTTATACGAATTCATAGGCCTATATTGTACAGATTCAGTAGAATGATGTGATGTCCTGAGATACAATAATTTATACAAATGTAAAAATATAATATTTAAATATTCCATCTAAATCAGCTGTGAGACAGAGCTGATGGAATTTAAATGCTGTACAATAAAGGTTAAACACTTCAGTATGTTAAATCAGAGGCAGATTTATGCACAGGCGCATGAGGTGCTAGATGGGAACCTCATCGAAAAGGAGGCCTCATCGAAAAAGGGACCTTACCAAAGGTCGGTTTTGAAAAGAGTGAATTGGCAATGGAGGTTGCTGTACATGCCGATCCCACAATTTCGATATATTAAAATTTAAGTTTTGCAGCTTTGTTTGTTTTATGCTCCGATCCTACACTTAGCTGATGCCAGTATCGGCATTGTTTATAAGTTCTTAATGACACTTATTCTTTGCATCTATCTAGCCGACCACTTGACCTAATGAATGTAAACATCCTTTCCCAAGGTACATCTGGATCTAAATTACCGTTTTGAAAGATAAGAAGACCAACTGTACTCATAGTGGCATACTGGCTATCCAAATTCTTTCTCTTAAAATTCTCATATCCCATTCCTTCATTTAATGAATCTAATATACCTATCCTCTTCCTACCTCTTTCCTAACATTCTTCCTTCTACGACTTCTTTCAGAAAACCATTCTTTCAAATTTGGACCCACCAATTTCTTAAGTCTATCCCTTATTACTATAATTAACTTTCTCTGTTCCCCTGCTATATTCGAAACTTCCTCATTCATTTTCCACTCTGTCCAACTGATTTTCTCTAATCTACACCATACCCCCATCTCAAACGTCTCTTATCTCCTCATCTTTTCTCACTGTCCATGTATTGCACCCATATAATGCTATATTCCATATTAGAGTTTTCACTAACTTCTTTTTAATCTCTTTCAATACAATTTCTTACCTAATTGTTGATTCAAGAAACTGCCAATACAATTTCTCGTCTGAGTACAATGCTAGGTAATCCTACTTTTTTGTAGGTTTTAGGCACACATCACCAAGTCCTGGCTATTCAAAGTCTTTTTCTTAAAATTCACAGTTCCCATATCTTCTTTTAATGAATCTAATATACCTATCCTCTTCGTACCTCTTTGCTTTTTTCCTAACATTCTTCCTTCTATGACTTCTTTCAGTAAACCGTTCTTTCAAATTTTGACCCACCCATTTCTTCTATCTCTTATTACCAGTGTTGAATCCAGATGTTCTTCCCCGGGGGGGAAACTGCATGGGTTGGGGGGGGTGTATAATATATTGCTAGAAAATTAGTAGGGTTTGTCTTTTTTGCTATTGTTTAAATAATTAAGTAAAATAAAATGCGATTTATTTATATTTTATTTATTTATTGCAGATTAACAAATAATTTGTAATATAATTTTATACATCACCATTTAATAACAAAATTAACTAAATTTAATATTTGGAATAATCATAGAAAATTTGATAAGATATGTAACAAATGCTTTCATAAACCTTAGTCTTGATAAGTAATATAATTATAAAACACTAAATATATATTTATTGAAAAGAAGAAATAAATAAATGTGTATTCATCAGTACTCAGGAAGATAAAAAAAAGCATAAACTAAAACTAAACAAATATACGAAATTATACCTATTTACGCATCTAGTACTTTTAAACAGACATAATGTAACAAAAAAATATTTTATTTCACAAAAACTGACAAATTCCTGTGCCTTAATAAAAAATAATAACTATATGAATTTATGGTTTACTCTCAAGACACTTGATAAGGAACTTAATTTAAATTAACCTGTCTCCTTTGTTGCTTCGTAGCATATGTGTCAATAACATCGTCTAACAAAGTATTTGGTAACTCATCAGGTCCCTCGATAGCGATTTTCATGAGGTCTTGCAATGTTTCTTGTCCCAATCTATTTCTTAATTTCGTCATCAGCCTATTCATTGTATTTAAGAGACCGCTCAGCACTTGCAGTGGATACTGGAATGCAACATAGTTTTACGCATAAACTCTTTAAGTTCATCATATCCAATATTGGATTTCAATATTAATTTCAAAATATTATTCTGACTGTCTTCGGATTGGACGGCATACATAAAGGAACGAGTATCGTTCCACAATGCATCGAAATTTAAATGCAGCAAACCAGATAAATGCCTAGCATTCTGTTCAGTCACTGTACAAAATGATTCTGCCGATTCCAACTTCGAGGTAATTTTGATGAACAGTATAGCCTTGTCGTTGAATCGACAACTCATCTGGTTAATCATTTCATTGACGAATTTACTGGCTGTTTTAAAACTTATTTAAGGTTTTTTGTTTTCCTTTACTGGGCGTATATTTTCAAGATCTTTAACTATGGACGTGTAGTTTTTCCAGATTGTGCTTTCTTCATTATTTTCAAAGCAATCATGAGATATAGTTTTAATGTGTTTAATAGTGGAATTAATAAGTCTGGGTAAAGCAGATAAACATAAATCTTCTTTTTGTAAAATCTTACTTAGATTTTAAACAGCAAGTAGTGCTTCATGTAAAGCACAGAGGTTTATTAAAAAACTGGATTTTTCATTACTAATAAAATGCCTCCTGCTAAAGAAGCAAGGTCCGTACCATCCATATGTATCTGTTCACAAGTCATCATTATGGAACTGTAACAAATCCTGACAGCGTCAACAGATCTAAAATTACTTAGCCAGTGAGTTTCTATGGTTTCTGGAATTTTTAATAGTGGTTCCTCAAGAATGGATTGAACGTTGTGTAACATTCTTTCCCATCTAGATGATCTATGAAACAGTTCGTAAATATCTTTAACAACATGCAGCACTCGTTTAATTGCTGGATATTTCTTTCTAGCACTTGTCAAAGCTAAGGAAAATACATGCGCTCTGCAGTGTATGTAAGGTATTTCTCGTCCAACTTTTTCTGATAGTCTCTTTTGTACACCGGAAATATTTCCTAAGAAAGTAGTAGCTCCATCAAATTAACATGACACTAAATATTTTAAATCTATTTTCCGTTGTTTTAGCTGACATAAAATGGTTTGTGTTATGATTTCTGCATCTACATTATCTAATTTAATTAAACAGAGGAACATTTCTCTAATATTATTGTTATCTACAAAACGTAATAATATCATAAGTTCTGATATATTGTTAATATTTGTGGACATCAGCCATTAACAAAAAGTACTTATTTTCACAACGATGCTAGAATCATGTTTATCTAATATCTCTCCAATGCACGAAATAAATTCTGACCCAGTCGCTTTGCTAATATAAGTAGAGCGGCTGCTTTGGCCTTATAACCAAGTATTGAGGATATTGCCACGCTTAATAAGAATTTTTTAAATTAATGCTTCATATTTGGTTGTATGAGGTATTTCTTCTTTAGCTAGAAAATATAGGGCTTCTATAAGAATTGACTGATGATTTTGGCCTTTCTGTGTTTCACTCTTGTTAATTAATATGCTATGTACTGGTTTCTACATTCCCTGGAGACGCAACATTTCTATAGAAACTTTTCGGAATTTGCATATTTTTCTAGTTTACATTTGTAAACATTGATAAAAATACCACCAGATTTTTGTAACGCTTCTAAATCATTTTTTAAAAATATCTCACAAAATTTGCAAAATGCTCCTCCACAAATACTATCGAAATAAAGCCATTCATATTTTGATTCCCACTTTTTATTATATTTTGATTTAGTTTTCTTGCTGATATCACTGCTGTTACCTATATCTTCAATTTCCAGTGTTTTCCCATCTTCAATCCATTCATCTTCTTTTCTACAACTACTACAGTTACTATCCTTTTTCACTTAAATCACTATTCACTTCATTCTCTAACTCCGTATTTAGTTTTTCTTTTTTTCCTTTTGAAAGAATGTAAGAAGAGATTTTTGCAAATCCGAAGTCTTATGCTTCTTTGAGTTGGACATTATTTTGGGGTATGTATAAAATTTGTAGAAAGTAACTGAAAAGAAATATTTTCACTTAAGTAAATAACAATAAGTAACAACTGAAATTAAATATTCATATAAAGTAAATTAATTTAGCTGTTATTGATTTTGAGATTTTTTGTATAGATTTGTGTTCCAATTCATTCCAATGTACTAAATAAAACTTACCAATTGTTAATAAAATTTAATTTTCACTTCAGTGGAAACAGCAGCTTATGCACATGCACGACAAAATCAGTCATATGAAGTCCCATCTCTTGTCGATGACGCAGAGGGGAATGGGGGAGGAAGTATTCGAGAATAGAGAGATAGACGTTCCTCTGTCTGTCGAGATCATTCCAGGCAGTCTGTGTTAGAATGGCGAGAAGATACTATGTGCCTAATTTTAATAGAGAAAATCAAAACATTGTTTTGAATCACAACCTTGAAGCATGAGTCTGCTTCCCTTGCGATGGCACAATCTTTTTTTCTGTATGCTGCACTCGCAACAAAGTATCAACGCTTCAGAATTCAGCAAGTCTACATGTCAAAATATCTTTAAAATAGATATTTATAACTTATATATTACAATCAATATTTAAAATCCGATTTTAGTTAAACATGCTTAAATATTAGTAGAAAATTTAAAATACATATTGTTAAAGTTGCATAAACTCACTAAAATCCCATAAAAAACTGAATTAATTGACCATTTTCTCCAGGGGGGATTTTATATTACCAGGGGGGGGGGGAGGGGGGAATCCCCCCTGGATTCAACACTGCTTATTACTATGGTATTAAGTTCCTCTCTTCCTGTGCTATAATCAAAACTTCCTCATTCGTTTTCCTCTCTGTCCAACTGATTTTCTCTCAACTACGCTATACTCACATATCAAATGCCTCAAATTCCTCATCTTCTTTTCTCATTGTCCATATCTTGCACCCATATAATGCTATACTCCATATCAGGGGTTTTACTAACTTCTATTTAATCTCTTTAGACAAGCTGCCGCTCAACAACTCTTGTTGTCTTGTAACTGCATCTTTTGCTCTTGCTATCCTTGCCCTGATCTCTT
Organism: Uropetala carovei; assembly: GCA_036926305.1. Taxonomy (NCBI): domain Eukaryota; kingdom Metazoa; phylum Arthropoda; class Insecta; order Odonata; family Petaluridae; genus Uropetala; species Uropetala carovei. The sequence goes on from JAXCHB010000068.1 coordinate 4,688,942, forward strand.
TTGTACTTCTTCCATTGTTTGACAAAATACTAACTAAATAAGTAAAAAAATTGTACGTGCTCCGGACTTTTCCCATCCACTGCAACCTTGAACTGTGTATTCCCACTCTTGGAAAATCTCATAACTTTTGTTTTCCTTGTATAGGCGACTCTCAAGATTCGACAGGGATGCATTCCTGAAAAGGTGGTCGAATCTCAAACAGTCGAATCAGCACAAATTCAAACAATTAGATCAGAAATAACGATGTCTAGACTGAAACTAAAACTCTCACGGTCAGGTGGGCCGAAAATTACTTAGCGTAAACTAGTTTCTAATTCGATCGTTCGATCGGCTGGGTCGATTCGACCGATCCAATTCTCGAATTGGTCGAATCTCGGGAGTCGCCTGAATTTACTTTCATCCCAAATGTCTTTGCATTTTCATTTAAAGAACTAACTATCAGCTGATCATAAATCTACAGGAATGTTTGATGCTTGAGATGTTGATGTTTGTTATTGTTTTCCATTCCTTAGTATTTAATTTCTTGACCCTTCAGATCAGCTTTGCAAGAGTCACACAACTTTTATATCAAGATGCATTCAAATTTCATTAATTAGTATCCTAACACTAGATATGTTAGTAATATGGAAATTTTAGAATCTATTGCGACAGATGACACTCACCTTGTAAAAATTTATTTATAGAGCCTTTATATAAAGTCGTATAAACTAAAAAGGTTTCTTATTTCACTTATTTTCGTACACTAAATCTATGAGTCATATTCTGGAGGGGCCTCAGATTAATCTTTGCGCCTCAGGCCTCTGAAAGCCTAAATACGCCACTGTATTTAATCACCATAGCTGTCAAGCACTAAAAAGATTATGATCAAAGGGTTGAATATTAAAAAAATAAAACACTTCAATGAAACAGAAAATGAAGCCAAAAAATTATATTGATAGTTGTAAGAAATTTATAATAGAAATTTTAAAAAATAATTCAAGTACAGTGCTGGTCAAAAAAACTGCACCACCTTATGACCATTCTACTGGAATTTCAGTGAACTACTAGTCTCGAATGAGCTGTCAAGCGATATGGCAACAATGATAGTAGAGGAGGGGATGAAGGCTCTTTTTCCTCTCCTTCCCTCCCCTTAGAGAAGGATTTACGTGGGTTTACGGCTCTCTCCCAGAACTTAGGGATCAGATATTTTCCCTCAAGATAATAATTTTGAATTCAGTAGCGCTTACTTTCCCCATTGCGGTAACATGTGAATGAGTGTCAGATCCAATTCTTTGCATTTCAAAATTAGTTAGAATCGAGACACAAACTCCTGAGTTTAACATACGGACGTCAAAAAGAACGAAGTTTATTTTTCCAATCAAGATTAAGTTAATTAAATTCTGAGTTAGCATAAATATTTATTAGGAATCGAAAGGAATAAACATTTCAACACCTTAACAACAAAAAATGTTTAGTTGCAACGACTACTTCACGTATTATTTCCTTGCTTCGACACTCAATATCTGTTTATGAATGATGTAAGTTGAATTTGAACAATATCTTTATTCATTTTTACATAGAAGGAGGAGGGTTTTGGTCAGTTATATGACGGAATGCCAAGCACTTAGATAAGCAATTTTAAAAAATAACAAAATATAGAAAACTATGAAAAATGTTAATTTCAGGAATTAAGTGAGAAACTATTAAATTTAAGTTTATGAATTATGTGTAACCAAAAGTAAATAGCTTTAATAAATGAAACTATCTATTTAAACGATAAATTTACTAGCGTTCTTAAATAGGAATTACTGTATTTACTCCTGTACCTCGCTCACATTTTTTCCCGAAACGCCGGGGAAAAAAGGGGGTGCACGTCTTACACGAGGATTTCTGAACAGGTTATATAAATTGTATTGATAGTAAATTCTCTGCAATATGCTTGCATCTACGTTTATATTCGTAAAAGATGTCGAATTCTACAAAGTATACGCGTATTTATGCGACCAAGCAAACGTGTAAGTTACGCCTGCGCTGCAGGAAAAAACTCGCAAAAGTACGCAGAAAGAATATGCTAACTGATAACTATAGTTCAATGAATACTGAGTGTTTGCCAGCTAGGTTCAAGTTTGGTCCTTCTCCCTCATCCACTTCAAGAAATTCAGAATGGTGAAATTTTGTTGCGAATGAAAGATTTCATCGTTCGAAAAGAAGAAGGAAATCCACATCTCAAGTGTTTGGACTCGTTTGTTTCTAACCTTTCAATATTTACTTATGAGACAACAAGCAAAAAAACTCCCCATCTTCGTAGGGAAGTTACCGTTCATAGATGAACAAATAGCTCGCAAAGCTCCACATCGGTGCGTAATATTAGGTCAAAAACAGTGAAGGGATTAACAAAAGAGGACTATCAATGAAGAGATTTCTGCTAGTACTGTCATAAAGAGATCATCCAATAAATTGCGTCATGTTAAGCATAATGCTTTACACTCTCTTTAATCTCTCAGTCAATGGTTGATTAGGAAAGGGAAAATATCACTTTTATTATTCTCAAACTAGGATGACAGAAAAGAACTTTTAGTAAAAAAACGATACTCTATGGTCAAATGTTACATTGCTTCATTTGCTTGAAACTGCATCAAAGTCATTTTTTAGATGAAGAATCTAAGTCTGTGGTGCACAACCTGCCACGGGTGTTCGAGTGGCTCTCGGCTGCTAAAGAAAATGTGAAGAATATTGTAAATTTTAAACAAAAACAGTTTTGGCAAAATACGGCTCTTCCTCGTGATATGGCATTTTGATATTATTTCCATTAAAACGTTTTAATAATAAAATATATGTAATTCAGTTTTCTTTCGTAATTTATGTATTTTAAGTCTACATGATTTTGCAATATTGAAACTGTGAAAGTTTCTGCAGTTTCTCTCCTGTAATTTACATTAATTTAGAAAGGTTTTTAAATAAGAATGGATTTGATCTGTGAACAATAACGTCATTGGAGCAAAACCACATGAACCTCCTTTTCTGTGGAAGTCCTGCAAATGGTAAATAAGAGCCACCTTAAGAAAAACTTGAGATAATTCTATGTTTTTCCAAGAAATTCCACTCCCATTGTAAATGAGTACACTTTTCACTACTCACTCCCTATTGCTTGATATCTGCATCCTTTCTACCCATCTACGAACTCTTGTTGGTGTCTCCCACAGGCTCCCATACCCATCCCTTTATCCTAACCCACACCTGCCTTGCCTTCCAAAAAAGATTCCAATTGTGCTATTTTAAACTTCTCGGTGTCCACTTAACTTTTGGTTATACATAATTCATAAACTTAAATTTAATAGTTTTACCTTAATTCCTGATATGCAACATTATTCATAGTTTTTTTGTTCTTTGTTATTATTTTTTTATTTTGCCTGAGTGATTGTAATCCCGACATATAACTGAGAAGAATCCTCAAAAGTTCTTTTGTATAAGGAAAAACTATAAATAAATGCTATGTAAAATAGGATAAAGATACTGTTCCAATTCAACTAATAGCTTTCATAAACGGATATTTGGTGTCGAAGCAAGGAAATAATACATAAAGTAGTAGTGGCAACTAACATATTTTCATTTTTTTTCAATCTCTTTAGTTGTATTAAGGCATTAAAATGTGTATTCTTTTCGATTCCTAAAGCCGCTTTTACACGGATCGAGAAAGTGGTCATGAATTCTCGAACGACTAATCACGAACAGTTTCTTGCCCCATGTAAATACTCCCTGTGCATGACCTTGGACGTCTCAACTAACTTCACGACTCAGTTTATAGCTTAAGACATTGTTTGATTCTCCTTCGAGAAAGCAGGCGGGAACCATGTGTAAGTGCTCTGTGTTGTGATTTTGTTAAATCGGTGCAAAAATAGCCTCAGTGGAATGATGACACTATAATGAAATTTACTGTACCATTAAGGATAAAGAAATCACTCAAAATGAACTGATCTGAACATAGGAAAGTGAAGGATCACAAGCACAGTAATGCTTCTATGGGAACTATAATTATAATACAACACAAATTAATTAATTAAAGACTGCACAAAATATCTTTTTTGTACAGGTTTTGAGATTTTTGCTGCAACGGTATCACCAATTCTATCAAACCACACAGAACAAATTTAAAAATGAATGGAAATAAGTAAATACATTCAGCAGCAATAAACTGGCACTATTTTCTATTTACCGTATTTTTACCCAAAATGTCGGTAAAAAGGGACTGCATGTCACAAATGAAGATTTCTGACAAGTTCTCAAAATTGAGAGTTTTGATATTAAATTTACTGCAACAAGCATGTGTTTACATGTATGCTCGCAGAAGACGAAGAGTTTTACGAAGTACAGTAGTCCCTTGCCATTCGCGGGATTAGGTTCCCGAAAACCCTAGCAAATGGCAAGATCGTGAATAATAAATAATGGGGTATATGAAAAAAATAGGGTTAGATTCTTAGAGTCCCTATTATTTCACTAAGTAACTTGCATTTTAACCCTTAAAAATGTAAGTATTGACATACAGTGATCGTACAGTTGTTTGGCTTTCTTGCAAATGACAAGTGAACTCAGCTGGGCTTTCTTGCAAGTTTGGGTTTCAATCCACAGGTTCAAAGCCGTCTTCATCTTCTCTACATTTGGATCCCGAGGCACAAAGGGCACTTTTGGACTCGTTGAAGTACTATTTGCAAGACTAGCTCTAATCACTTTTTCACTTTTCTAAATTGATCTTATTGTTGGCTCGTTCACACCAAGTAATTTACCTACTGACGAAGCAGATTCACTATGCACAAGTCTATCTAAAACTTCAATTTTCTTCTCCAAACTCGTCACTTTTTTTGCCCTTTTTACTGACTTTTCTTTCATTTCACTCATCACTCTTTGGGGCCATGATTATTATAACTAATAAAAAACTATGAAAATGGCATAATAAATTCATGAAATAGGCAAGGAACTGTGTGCATACCTTACCGCGGTGACTATGAGACTTTGAGAAAGGAAGAAGTTTCGAAAAAATGTCACGGAGTGAGCATACCGAATTTCGGCCTCACAAATGAAAAAACTTAAGGTGACGTAATATTTTTGTAATATTAAAGCTGCTCCTTTTAATTGAGTTTTAAGTTTATTATTGTTACTCAAATTATACTAATGATAAAAATTTCCTTAAGAAATTTATTCCTCTGAAAAGTATAATAATTAAAATATAATTTGTGTCAATATCCAATTATATGTTACTAGATTTTGATGTGCATGTAATAAAACTTCACTTAAAATATGCTATTAAAAATAAATGTCGTAAATAATAAAACATTTCCCATTTCCTTTGAGTTCTTCTAATCTACTGATTTCATATTTTAAAATATTTGGTTCTTCATTTATCAAGAGAGCAGCTTAATTATTGCGGGACACCAAAAATTGCCTACACACCAGGGGCAAACCAAGTTTGTCCTGGTTTGTCCGATCTGAAATCTGGTCACCTTACTTATTAGTTCCATTAGTTACAAAAATGTATAGCATATCTCATATTTCCTTCTAAAAGAATTTTAGTCAGTCAAATGGTGATGCAAATGCCAATGATTCCAAAACTTGATAAAATTATTTTTTACTTTACCTTCCCATATGTGTTGACATAGACTCCCTCATTGTCATAGCAAAGGAGTAATTGCATCCCATTAGAATTTGGCAGTGTTACAATGCAGTGTGGTGAAATTGGACCCTGAGTCTGAAAATAATAAATTATGAAATCAGAAAATGGTAACAACTAATTAACAAAAAAAATGGAAGAACACGCATGACAGTGTTATAAGTTTCAGAACAATGTTAACTGAAATTATCCTAAAAATACTAACACTGGCAAGAAATATCATCGTTGCCAAGGAAAAAAGTCATTAACTACATTAGAGACTAACAGACTTAGTGACTCTTTCTTTACAAATCATTAGTGCTCATTTGCTATTAGTGATTATTTGCATTGATTTTCTATAAGAAATACTTAGAATTGGCACTTAATGAGCTATTTCAGACACAGAAAATCGATATTCTGACTAAGTACAGTAAACTCACAATTTATGAACACCAAGAATTCCTAAAAAGTAGTCCATAAACAGAAAGTTCATAAATTGGGAGAGATTTTCCCATTAATGCTATGTTAAAATCATGGGATGTGTTCAAAAACCAATGTTTCCACCTACATGTACAAGAAAAAGTAGAACAGAACAAATTATAATAGATTTTAACAAATACATCTTAATCATAACTTGGTCATTCATTGAATTTGACATCATTTTCCACATTAAGCAGAAGTTTGGGGTAGAGCTCCTATGGATCTGAGGGCAGATTAACAGGCGTGTTGAGGAAGGGGCGCAACTTTCAACATTTATATGAGAAGAGTGGTGCTGCAAAGGAATGAAAAACGCATCTAAGGAAGTCTGATGACACAAAGCAATGAAAAAACCTTCTAAACGCCCTTGAAAGGGTCCAACAGCAATTTACAGTGGAAACCACTTAACACGAAAATGCTTAAAACAAAATATCGGTTAACACGAAACGCATGCTCAGTCCATTCCAGTGCCTATACCTTTCAGCATTTGCTAACGCGAAACGGTTTACACGAAATATCGCTTAACACGAAAATATTTTTCTGTCCCATGAAAATAAATACGAGGTGCTACCCAAAAGTAATGAGAATATATTGAAAACTCAAATTTCACTTAACTTACCTAATTAGTCTTCATGTCCCCTTCGAAATAGTTCCCTTGGGCGTCGATACACCGAGTCCAGCAATTCTGCCATCGTTGGAAGTAAGTCTGAAACTCTTCTTTCGTGACAGTGGCAAGTACCTCCTGCGATTTTTCTTGAATCTCCAGAATGTCACTAAATCTTTGTCCTTTGAGTTTCATTTTCAGCTTGGGAAACAAAAAGAAGTCGCAGGGAGCAAGGTCTGGACTATGGGGAGGGTGGGGGACCACAGTCATTTTGTTTTTTGCCATAAATCTCTGGACAGACAAGAGTCGTATGTGTGGGCGCATTGTCATGTTGAACCAACCACTCTCCACTTCGCCATTTCTCAGGACGTTTTCGTTGAACATTTTCTTGCAGACACCTTAACACATCTGTGTAGTAGTGTTGGTTAACATTTTGGCCTGGTGGGACAAATTCGTGGTGCAAAACCCCCTCACAATCGAAAAAAACGACCATCATGCTCTTGACATTCGATCGAACTTGTCTTATTTGGACGTGGTGACCCCGGAGATATCCACTGTGACAACTGTTGTTTTGTTTCCAGGTCGTATCTGTAAATCCAGGTTTCATCGCCTGTTATGACTTTTGTCAGGAATCCAGGGTCATCTTGAATTTCATGTTGAAGTTCTCGACAAACACGGATTCAATTTTCCTTTTGTTCGTCTGTCAACAGCCTGGGAACAAACTTGGCAGCGATTCTTCTCATGTTCAGGTCTTCTGATAAAATCCGCTGGCAGTTTCCGTATGACAAATTCAGTTTGTCACACAGATCGTGAACGGTCATACAGCTTAAAAATATCAAGTCAAATAAATCTCCGGGTCCAGAAGAGATACCAGCTAGAGTATTCAAAGAGTTAGCGCTGGAAATAGCACCTTATCTTGAAATAGTTTTCAGTAAGTCACTTAGTCATGGCATTGTACCTAAGGAATGGAAATTAGCCTTTATAACGCCGTTACACAAAGGTGGGAAAAAAGACGACAGAGAAAATTACAGGCCAATTTCGCTTACCTCCCTATCTTGCAAGGTTCTCGCGCACATTGTTGTTAGCTCCGTGATGGACTTCTTAGATAGCCAGAACTTGCTAAGTAAATGGCTTCAGGAAGACGAGATCTTGTGAAACACAGCTCGCTCTGTTCGTTCACGATATACTAAGATCAGGAGACCGTAAGACTCACAGTTAGATGCTGTTTTCCTCGACTTCAAGAAGGCTTTCGATAAAGTCCCGCACAGTAAGTTAATGAAGAAATTAAATGACTGTGGAATTAATCGAAAGATAATCGAGTGGATCAGGGACTTTCTTAATGAGCGTGAACAAATAGTAGTTATAAATGGATTTAAATCAGATTCAGTCAGCGTAGCCTCAGGAGTTCCACAGGGAAGTGTAATCAGCCCCCTACTATTCCTTTTATATATAAACGACTTAGACAAGGTTATTAAAAGTAAAATCAAGTTATTCGCGGATGATACAGTAGTTTACAGAGAGATTAACAGTCCTAATGATCAATTATTACTTTCTGACAACTTAAATGCAATTCTCGAGTGGTGTAAAGAGTGGCAGTTAGAACTGAACTTAGGAAAGTGTTCCTTTATGAGATTCTGGGGAAACAAAAACACTGACATGACGAATTACACTGTTGAAGGCGTCCAGCTAAAACTAGCCGATTCCGTCAAATACTTAGGCATTACTTTAACAAGCAACCTCTCATGGGATATGCACATACGAAACATATGCGGGAAGACTAAACAGAAACTAGGATTCCTCAAACGCATAATAGGTAAAAGTGAGGAAAAAGTCAAAGAGACATGTTACTTCTCGTTAGTAAGACCGCTATTAGAGTACGTATCGAGCATATGGGATCCGTACAAGAAAGGATCAATCTCAGATTTAGAAAGAGTGCAGCGAAAAGCCGCTAGATTCGTCAAAAATTATTACAATAGAAACAAAAGTGTTACAGGTTTGATACAGGACTTAGAATGGGAATCACTAACTGAGCACCTATCACGCTCTAGGTTAAAACTTCTTGAAAGATTTAGAACGCATATATTCTCCAGCGATGTAGAAGAAATAAGAGCACCAACTTATATTGGTAGAATAGACCATCCTCGTAAAATAAGAGAGATAGCCTGTAGGACTGAGAGGTATAAAGGCTCGTTTTTCCCTAGAACGATATCTGAGCAGAACAGAAGTTACGAAAGAAATCAGCCGATGTGAAGTGATACTATTCATTATTATGCACTTTCCCTTGGTGCTACTGTACCCCCTGCCACACACCATTGCGGTGGCTTGCAGGGTGAATTGTAGATATAGATATGGTGTAACGTCTGTCTTCGTGAATCAATTCCCGAACTCTTTCAACATTCTCATCCGTTCTGCTTGTGTATGGTCATCCAGAACGTTCTTCGTCTTCCACAGAGGTTTGACCACTTTTGAATCGTGAAAACCACTTGTAGGTTTGTGCTTTTGATAAAGCATCTTCCCCAAAGGCAATTTGTAGCATGGCATGGGTTTCTGAAGTGGTTTTTCCAAGCTTGAAACAAAACCTAATGCAAATTCTTTGCTCTTTCGAATCACTCACTTCAAAAATCGCAGATCTCTTTGCACACGTCTATAGTCAACACCGTCTAGGAAGTGACTGATGCAACATAAAATAACGAACGACATGTTATTTTGCTCATGAAAGTACACTGTAACACAATCGGGAGAACGGCATACCATTATCGGTAATGTGGTTACATGGACATTCTCATTACTTTTGGGTAGCACCTCGTACATGCTATATTCTTCGGGTAACACGAAATGGCATTTGAAATAAGGTTTCCCCATGATTGTGGTAATACTCGTATCTTCGGCTGTGTATTACATCCTATTACTGATACGTAACATGGATTTGCCTACGAGCCTAATTCCATATTTGAAAAGTGAAAATTTCACCATTAAAACTGTTAACATAACAATCAGTTAACTTGAAATTCAGATAACACGAAATGATTGTGCCGGTCCCCAGCGATTCGTGTTAACCGGTTTTCACTGTATTTAGGTATGCCAGAAATATTATAAATGTTACTTTTACGTGTTTTAAAATGATGGTAGTAATTGGAGTTGACTGCATTCAAGTTCATACGATTGAATTTTGAGGTTGTAAGTCGAATTTGTGGCATAATAATTCTTGTTCATAAGACCGAAAGCTCGTAAACCTAATGTTCATAAACTGGGAGTTTACTGTAGACAAAAAGCTCAATTTGCCTTGTATATACGTACTTGTACAAATAATTTATTTTTGTAAAATGAGAACTAGTTCTGATTATTTGAAAATTACTCTAATTTATTGACCAATTCAATTTAAAATATTCAAAAATATTAAAATTTTCAAAATATTAACATTTTGTGGTGGAAGAAATTACTTCATATGAATGCACTATGGATCTTAATCAATTAATATTGTTAGTGTTTAACCACAGTCTTACCAAATAAACAATTCATTCAAGTGTTTTCGTGCTCTAAGATATTTTCCTGGCAATGCTTACATGCTTTGGAAGGTATACATCATAGACTGATGCAGAGTCAAGATCAACTGCGTGGAAGCCATCGGCAGACCCATAGATCACTTTGAGACGTGTTCCTTCCTCAACAGTCAGATCCACCAGCAGTGGACGGTGATTTAGCTCTCCAAAAGACTGTAAAGTTCAAGTTGTCAGCAACATTGCATATAAAAACAATATAACAATAACTGTAAACTATTTTTAATAACTTTAAAATTAATACTCTTGAATGTATAAGAAATTGCTGATAAACACAAAACAAAATGAAAGCTGATAAAGAGTTTCACAAGTACATAACAAATTAGTTTGAAACATGAAAAAAAACAACCACTGTCACAGTTCCAATTAATGTCAATCAACAAGTCTGCATGAATAACATAACTGACTTTGAAACATTTTGTGAAAGAATGTATGGTTTATTATTATACTAGCAGAATTTCCTGTTGAATTTCAACGGATTTAGTGAAGCTACTACAGCACAACATACAAACTCTTTAAAATATATAGTAGATACTTTTTAACTTACAATTAGCTTTTCTTAACAAATAATCATATTTGCTTGTAACAATCCGTTTCCAAACGTATTGCATTCATATATAACAACAATTGATTTCCTATCATATGACTTTCGCCAAATCCAGCTTCATTTCTTGTGTAATTATGCCTATGAAATGTCTACATTTAGGTCTTGTAAGCAAGAAACCCGTGAAAAAGCAACGATTGAACACTGATTGGTAAATGTACACCAGATACATGAGCTTATTTACATTAATAAACATTATAATGTAGAATATAATGATTTTACTTACAAAAAATGTAACATTCCAGTATTCAATAGACAAAAGAAGGTTCAATTACTTTCATCAATCGTTATAAACGCTTCCTGAATAATAATCAGTATCTATTTACATTGCTATCCATAAACATCGATTGTTTCATTGCTTAAAGAAAAGTGCAAAGCGAATAATGCTTACTTTCGTCTATTTATAAGCTTCAATGAAGCTAATTGAATTGGAGGTAACAATGGCGGCCACCTTGGCAATGCCCGAAAAGAATACGAAAAATTCACAAAATTTCGAAACAAATAGCGTTTTTCTAAAAACTTCGACCGTGTAACATGTACACTTCGCAGGAATATGATAGTATAGAGTTTTATTCGTCGAATAAAGCAAAAACAAAAAAAATCGGTCCATATTTACGTATTTTAATGTTTGAAGGAAGAATACCTTGCAAATCAAGAAATCGATTCATACATGTTATCTTATGGAAAAATGTTAATCCCCTATATTGGCAGCACTGATTAATCCCGGTTGACCAAACATTGACCATTCAAGTTAGGATGTAAGGAAGAATCGAACCAAATTTGGTTATTCTACCTTTTATCGTTTAGGAGGAGTTCCATGGACAAACACACAAACCAACAAACACACCCTTCAAAATATATTATAGGAGGTTAAGTATCTTCCAATATTTTATATAAAATTGTCCATAATTTGAGTTACCAATGTGAAATGTCTTGATTATTAGCACAATAAACTTTTTTTTGCATTAAAAAAATTATGCGATATACAAAAGTAGATTTTGATTTGAACAGTCAGAATTAACAAACATAACACATACTGATGCAAGCTTTTGAAACCTTCTGACTTGAAAAGTGAAGTGTTAGAGTTATTTATTCACTGTAGAGTAAACAATTATCCATTATCCAGGCCTATGGTGAAAGACAAAGCCAAGAATATTGTTCTAAAGTTAGGCATAGATTTTAGATGTTCAAATCAATGCTTGCAACTATTCAAGCAAAGGCATAACATTGTATCACTAAAACTGTAATTGGTGAAGCATCTTCAGATAACATTGAGAGTGCAGAAAGGTGGCAAGACCAAGTCTGAAATTTCTAGCATTCTTTTCCTAGTTCGTATGATGATTGTAATAACTTTCCATGAATGCATTGAGAGCATGGTTGATGCTCGATGTGTCACATGTGTTGCAGCATTCATCTTCAGGAATGAAGTGCAGGCCAATGGAATGGTCGTGTATATACTCTCCTATTTTCACTATTCTGCCACTGAGGTGATAGGATCCAATGCCTGTCTCTTCTCCTTCACTTTCTTAGCTGTTACTTCAGCAGTATCTCTCTCCCTCTCATTTTTCCATTGGAATACCATATTTAATCGATTGTAAGCCGACCTTTTTTTACCTTTCGCCATCTCATAAATCGCCACTCGGCTTAGAATCGGGGGCAAAAAAAAGTAGTCAATGAATTTATGTCCGTAGTTACATTATAATGCGAGATATTTAAATATATGCAAAAAAGGAATCAAATTGACTGAACACCTACGAAGAAATAAATTATGTAAAGTCATAAAAGAACGCAGCGATAGCGCTCGTATGCGTAAGGAGCTAACACTGAAACATGATAGGTGGAGGAGGGAGGGCAAATGCTTCGATTCACGAGTAAAATGAAACATTGTGTTAGCTCCTTATGCATACGAGCGCTATCGCTGCGTTCTTTAAGACTTTGATGCACCATGAATTATTTACATAATTTATTCCAGGGGAATTCTTATATTAAGATCCCGCGAGGTCAAATTACTTTTTTCGTAGAAGTTGTTATGAATAAGTGAATAAAATGTATTTTATGTCACTGTAATTTTAGTTAATACTTTAGTTAATGCCTCCAAATGGGAAACATAAAATAAAACACTAAATAAAACAATTATACATTAATCTCCAAAAATATATATTTTGAAAAATCTCCGAAGTAGAAGAATTACTGCGAGACATATTAGATTGTTCAGGGTCCAAAAAAATAGCGAATTTCGATCGAATATTTAAAAAAAAATTCTTCGTATACAAAGTTAAGAAAAATCTGCCAAATACGATCTAAATCTCATGTTTATATGGCATACTACGTCATTTCCGAGAAAGAAGCCATCCAGTCAACGTTTTCAGAGGTAAATTTGAAAGTGTATTTTCCGGATGGTCTCGGGCGGTCCGGTCGCGAGAGCATTAAAATCAAATTTTTTTCTTGCGTGGCCTTGTGAAAAGTGGGGGTCGACTTACAATCGGTGTCGGCTTACAATCGATTAAATACGGTAGATGTTTCCATGTCGCATTGCTGTAGCAACCGCCATCTCTGTTAAAATTGATTGGATATTTTTCAATTTCATTGGCTTCACGGATCAGCCTCGAGAAATAATGATTTTTCCCTATCAAGTACTTTGGTTCTCTCTAAGTTGATCTTGTGTCCAGGTCCTGTGATTGTGTTCTGCGATGGCCAACTCTCTCCATTACTTCCTGTTCATGACTCTTCTGTTCGATTAAGCGTCATTGAATGGGCTGTCCGATGGACACCTTTTTACTGCTGGATGACATGCTGTAGATGCCTTCAGATGTAAGTGGATCAAGCATACCTTTGGCAGACTTAAGTTCTTCTTTCACCTTGCACACCATTTAAAAAATTTGTGTATACATGTGTTTCTGTATTTATTTAATTGTATAACAATATGCCTGTGTGCGCATTTACAAAATTACTTTGTAATAAAGTGGATATGTGCAATGCCAAGAATTTGTATTATTTCAACATACAAAAATTCTACAAATTATTGCCTACAAATATATCTTTAATTAGTGAGTTCCACACCTTAAAAGCCATGAATTTATGATAAGGCTTTGGGGCCCAGGCATATATTTCAATACTTTCTCGTAATGCAATCACCAGGAACTTGATGCGCTCATACTTGACAATGCGAAAGTGGACAGCACCTTGCAGGTCCCCCACATTGATCCACCCATTCCGCCTTTCAACTTGCTAGAATAAGAGAAAGACAGAAAGAATACAGCACAGGATCAATATGCACAGGATATAAGACACTGTAATACAAAGCAGTGTATCGCAAAGCCAAATCAATTAACACAGATGTCTATGCAAATTTTTACACTAGCATTGTAAGAACTAAAACTATCCATGCCACAATATTTCATAACAATGACTTAAAAATGAGATTTTATTCAAACCTAAACATATCGTATTTAAATATGCCAAATAAATCTGGCTGAGACACTATGGCATGAATTTAAATGCTGTATGATAAAAGTTAAATATATTTACGCATATGGAGAATGAAATGAAGTTTATTCCTACAAGAACTTGAATGTTCCAAATTAGCCCCAAATTATTTTGGAGTCTGAAAACTACAATTTTGCTCATTTTTAATGCAAAATTTTACATAGCAACAAATAAGTATTTGTTTTATTTTAAACGATATTTGTGTTGTGTTCATTTGACCAAAGGAAATAGTCCAGAATATAACCAAATTAACTTTTTACTTTTTCCATACGTAGTAATGAGAAAGTATTGTGATCATGAAAAAATCGACTTCGAGATTTCAACGGAAATACACGTTTTGAGGTCCCTAAAACATGTTTACACTACTTTCAGAATGATGTCTGTGTGTGTGTATGTGATTGTGGATGCTCTAACTCAAAAAGTACTTGCCATATCGTTACCAAACTTCATATATAACACTTTAACATGAGCACAAAGAACTGATTAGTTTTTGGACAATACCGGTTAACCGGAAATCGAGGTTTATTCGAAACCCGATTCAGTTTTTGTGATATTTCTCCGTTAAAACATCATTATTGTATATACAATTCTATACAAAGGTTATAGAGAATGTAATTTCCTACAACTTTCATTTGATGCAAAATTTTACATAGCAACAAATAAGTATTTGTTTTATTTTAAACGATATTTGTGTTGTGTTCATTTGACCAAAGGAAATAGTCCAGAATATAACTCCTATTTTTGGGCTGGTTCGGAGGGAAAAAATGAATTTAAGCCAGAATAAGTTTTTTTTAAGTCACCGATTCCCAATCCCTGAAATAAGTTCTGCTCAAGTTAAGCATTTTCTCCCTTCTACGTGATGCAATTTATTGGATGATCTCTTTATGACGATACTAGCAGAAATCTCCTCCCCGATAGTCCTCTTTTGTTAACCCCTTAACTGTTTTTGTTATAATATTACGCAACTTCGTCCCCACTTCACTGTTTTTGACGTAATATTATGGTGCGTAATATTGCAGAGCTTCATAAAATATTTGTTCATCTATGATTGGGAACTTTCCTACGTGGATGGGGAGTTTTTTCGTGTATCGTCTCGTGAGCAAATATTGGAAGGTTAGGAAAAAACGAGCCCAAACACTTGAGATGGGGATTTCCACCTTCTTTTCGAACGATGAAATCTTTCATTCCCAACTATATTTCGCCACTCCGAATTCCTTGAGGTGGATGAGGGAAAAGGACCAAACTTGCACCCACCTATTCTCAATCCGGCAAACCCTCAGTAGTCATTGAACTATAGTTATCAGTTAGCATATTCTTTCTGCGTACTTTTTCAAGTTTTTGCCTGCAGCGCGGGCATAACTTACACGTTTGCTTGGCCGCATAAATACGCGTATACTTCGTAGAATTTGACGTCTTTTACGAATATAAACGTAGATGCAAGCATATTGCAGAGAATTTACTATCAATACAATTTATATAACCTGTTCAGAAATCCTCGTGTAAGACGCGCACCCCCTTTTTTTCTCAGGCGTTTCCGGAAAAACTGTGCGTGGAGTACTCGAGTAAATTCGGTATCTCCTTAAAAACGTTGTTATTGGTAATCTTTGTAAGGACCAAGTTTGTAAAGAATAATATTTCTTCCAAGTTTTGTTTGAAACAAATTTTCGTAGAACCATCCATTTCGGAGATATTTTGCTTATTCGTAAATTTCCAGTATACAGCGCCAACACCATGTAGCGGTGAATTCTGTAAACATATGCAAAATATAATTTACGGCAATAAGGACGTCTGTATTCTTTTACGATATGAAATAATAATTTTGCCTTATAAAGCTATTCATAATAATTTAAATATCTATACCCCAAATATGGAGAAAGTCATGTGTTGGCCACATCCGATTTTTTTAATTTCAAACTTATAATAATAAAGATATATTTGACATTTATTTTGTTAAATTGAATAAATGTTGATAACAGGAATGGATTTGTTTATTTACATTGATATTTTGAATGAGCACTTTGTTAAGGGCTAAATCTGGTACAATTTTAATATTGATATAATAGATACTTCATTCATGCCCACTTATCATTCTAGACAGGCAATTACATTAGTACCAACAATATACTCAAACAGTTTGACAACTAGAATTCAGGCCTGACTAGAAGTGTAGACTGCAAAGTACAGAAAAAACATCTTAAACAAAGCTTATCTCTCAAACATGCAGCATAAAAAGACACTGACAACTGTATAATTCTTTAGAATTCATTGTGGGATGCTAGCTGAAATTTTCAAGACAGACAATAACTGCAAAAATAGTAAAATTTTCACAAATAAAAAATATTATCAATAGAGCAGACATTTTTGTCTTACCTAAAACAGTGGGGCTTCATTTGGCAAAAATAATTTATATACTATTTATAAATATTTTTTGAAACTTTCGGAAAGATTCAGACGGCGAAGTACCCCAACTCACTTTAATTATACACCAACTAGGGCATGCCGCCATAACAAAAGATTCCACGACTAATTTCACAACATTAAATAACGCAGGCAAATGAATAATGAAAAGTTTTCCACGTACATCACTCACCCCATCCGTGCGCAGGATCTTAGATTTGAGCCATGAGAGATAATAAACTCGCACGCGGTTCTTCTTGCCAGAGATGGTGACCAAAATGTTCTGTCCCTCTAACACTTCCATCTGCTGGAACCTACGTCTCGAGATCAGCTGATAGACTTTTCCCTGAC
The DNA here is from genome assembly GCA_036926305.1 of Uropetala carovei. Classification (NCBI taxonomy): domain Eukaryota; kingdom Metazoa; phylum Arthropoda; class Insecta; order Odonata; family Petaluridae; genus Uropetala; species Uropetala carovei. The sequence goes on from JAXCHB010000068.1 coordinate 4,706,038, forward strand.
CACTGCGATCCAACAGCATCAGGCCATTTTCAGTGCCGATAAGTAAATTAACACCTGCAGAAAATAGTAAAAAAAAAAAAACAAATCATTACATAATATAATGAAATAGAACACACATCTAACACATTGAAATTTTGTATACTGGTTGCTTGGGGTCCCTTCTCTTACTTTATAACTGTACTTGTTTTCACTGTCTGCCTGCTGTCGATTAAATTAAAATAACAAATAAAGAGTAAGAAACAGAAGACTGAAATTTTCAGGGTGTATGTGATCTATGATTTATTTATTCGAAATATTCCATGTTAAACGTTTAATCTGCATATTTTGTGGAAATCTCGCCATTTTAACGTGACGTTGCTATGTCGACCATTATCATTGTAACACCTCAAATTACTATTATTGTATACATCCTTCTGGGAATAAGCGTGCCTTGAGGGCTTCAATATGAGAGAGAGAGAGGAAGGAAGGGGAGAGATTGGCGTGTTTTGTGGAAAATAAGTATATTAACGTAAATATAAAAAATTTTAAGTATCAACAGTGTCATTTTAGAAAAATTGGAAATAAAAAGCATTCTTAAATTAAATTCTTTGTAAACCATACGTGCTTATGAATTTATATTGTTATTCCTTGAATTAATTTCGTAACAATGGCCGAAGTTTGGAAACGAATATAAATTAAAATTCAATTAAAATTAAAAGGACATTTAAAACCGTTAACAGGCAATTTTCGAAGGAACAACAGTGGATCTTTTAATGAATTGATTTGTTTTTATAAAAGGAATTTTGGTGCTTACTTAATACAGAGTAAGTTCTAAGGCTTATAATCCATTTAAATCTAATAATAGTGGCTATTATAGTTTAAAGAAAGAACTTTATTTATTCACTTTACAGAATGAATTAATTTTAGGCTAGCATTGCCTATTATAAAAGGAGTTACTTTGGAATTTACAGTATGTAAAGTGGAAGTTGTACTGAATTGACTCAAGTATATTTCAAAGCAAAAATCAATTTAAAACTATTGAAAGTTGTTGTTTCGGAAATTGAGAAGTCCAGAGTGGTGAGCGGACGCTAAACTATATTACGGTACATTTTATTCCAAAATCTATTTAAATTATTATCAGAGGCAGTTAAAGATTGAACAAATTTTTTTACCGGAATTATGCTAATTTCATGAAATTGAAATGCTAATGCATTAATCCATTAAAATCTGTTAAGAGTGGCCCATTTTTGGTGAAAGAAATATATGTACATGGTACTTTTATTCACTTTTCAGAATGAATGAATTCTAGGTTAACATTGCATATTATAAAAGGATTTTCTTTGGAATAAGAAGTTTGTTATGTGGTTATTTTAACTGAATTGAATCAAGTTCTCTTCTAAGTTTGAAATCCATTTAAAACTGGTGAAAGTGGTTGTTTCGCAAAATGAGAAGGCAAGAGTGCTGAGCAGACGATAAACGATATTGAGGTACATTATATTCCAAAATCTATTTAAAGTATTATCTGAGGCAATTGAAGATTGAACCAATTTTTTTGAACCGGAATTCTGCTTATTTAATGAAATTGAAATCCTAATGCTATAATCAATTTAAAACTAATAACAATGGCTATTTTAGTAGAAAGAAAGGTACTGTTTTATTCACAACGAATTTCTGTGAGATTTTAGTTAATTAATTAAAACAGACTTATAATATAGAAATATTCGATGGTTAAAACAGTGCACAATTTTATTCTTGCGATTTTTACATGTTGCATTGACGAAAATTTAGATTCATTAAACCCACTGAAATTCAACAGACACTTATGCTAGTTATAATATAAGCCTCTGATTCTCATTACAATCTGTCTTCAAAAATAATAAACTACAATGTCTATGCCTTCCGATAGTTCAAGTCCCGAGTTCGAATCTTGACGGGAAATAATTTAAAAAGTAAATATATAAACCACTACACTGATTTACGTGTTTTCTTATGGGGCATAAAAATTAGCCGCTCAAAATTGGAATTTCAACAGTTTTGGATTTTTTTCATTCGGTTGTGACCAAAAACCTATAATCATGCCAAATTTCAAATTTCTAGCAAATCTGGAATTGCCTCATAATTTTGTATCTTCCTCCTCCTCCTCCTATATCATATGTCAGAAGCACCTATATATTATAGATATATTGCTCTAGGATACAAGAAATAATTTGTTTTGACGGGTAAAATTCAGTAACATTAAACAAAACATGAGAAAGGAATAGCTTGTTTGCGTCTTACCAGAGAGTTCGCAAATGGCAGCCAGAGAAGGGTTCAATTGGTATGTAGGCTTTGTATGCCTCTCACTAGTGGGTGGGACTTGGTTACATAGGTTCTACATTTCTAAGAACTAAAACCAAATGGCATGAGACAAGTTTTGACATTCATGGTCCTGGATCCAGAAACTCTGTTGGGCCACATGTGACACAGGTTGCTGCTTTAGCAGAGTAAAAGCTCCATAAAAAAATCTCTACAACAGGATTATTAATTGAAAAATGAATTAGAAAAATAAATTAATTCATAAATAAAAAATAATGAAAAAAGCACATTAGCAAAACATGATAAAATATCCTTGATCTGCAAAAAATTTGGCAAAATTGGATTGTTAAATAAACATGCAAAAATGTGAAATTTAACAAAGACATTAAGACCCAAGGGTATATACTGCATCTGTGGAATTTTAAATACTTAAGATATTGCAAAAAAAGTAAAAATCTCACCCCACAACGCAGCGCAAAGGATTTCCGAATTGAAACGCTTTTTATATTTGCGGATCTCAGGCGTGTCTGATGAGAGGTCGTGTGACGTAGGGGTCACATTCACATTGACATGGGACTCTCTTCTGGTAGAGGGCGTGCCGCTGCTCAGCACGGCTGAACCAGTCCCGACACCCATCACCCCAGTGCTGCCCCCTGTGCCACCACCACTGCCTCCAGCACCAAAGCCAAACGTGAGGAACGACCGCTGCTTCTGCTGCAGGTGATGGGGAGGGGTCTTACTGACGGCCTGCCGATACTGCTGGGCAAGCGCAGCAGCAAAGATGGTAAGGAAAAAATAACACAAAAAGAAAAAGAGAAAAAAGGTAAAACCAAAGTTTGACAAAAACCAAGCACATCAATGAGTAATGTTACCAAAAGATTTTGTTGTATAAATTTCTGTGAAACAGGAATTTAGATAGTTTAGATAGAAAGGAATTTCACAGTTATTACTCACAAAATTTAGGAAGTATTGCTATATTAAATAACAAAAGAGTAAATTGAAAATTAGTATGAAAAAGACGACAGATAGAGGTTGACTTTTTTGATTGAACAAAATCTCACCAACCTCACCCAATTTTTAAAAAAATGTTTACTTTTGATCTCTTATAATTTTCAATTCTATGTTTGCAATATAAAAATAAAAATCAACTGAGAATGTGAAATTTCATTAGAATAATTGTTGAAATAGCAATGAGCACAAAAGAATTGCCATAACGCAGCAGTAATATTATTAACCTAAATTGATTAACTGCATTCTACAGATATCTTCAAACAACTCCTTATATTTGAACTTTCTAAGAAATTGTTAGTTATTATCATTTTTATCAATGTTTCTATATAATCCTGTAGTCCCAAAGTAATTTAACTACATCTTAAACCCTATACCTTACCCACAGACCGACACCAAAGTAACCAGCAAGTATGATAAGCTCAAGTAACCATATTTTTAAATTATCAAACTATGAACACATCTATTTTGAAGGGAAATTCCAATTTATGCCACCTCTACCGTGAGAAAAGCTAGTCAAGCTTTCAACTAAATAGGAATTTTAATCATTCAAAAAATATCAGATGGTTATTTACTCTTGAAATGTTGACCTTCACTTTAATGCTATTATAATTTGCCAATAAAATTAATGATTAACTGAGACTAAGTATAGATTGCAGAATTAATAGAAATATAATCATTCTGGAATTTGTCTCTTCGTCAAAGAGGATTTTTAAACAAGATACATAAAAAATGTAACAGCAACACTAGGTTTCTGTATTACAGAGCAAGAGATTTTAATAAATGCAGAAAAGTTGGCAAGATTGAAAGTATCTGAACTCCATCAGCATGTAGATATATAAATTTAAAAGAAAGGAGAGTATCACGTAAGATGGTATTGAAGATAATACATATATATTTCAGCTCATTCTTCCATGGATTATAATGCAACAATAGTACATATCGTCTTCCCTTAAGAGTACCATATTCACTTGCATAATAAATGCTCAAATTACCTTATACTGTGAAATACATTTTTAATGAGGTAATAATTTTTTATCATAAAATGGTTACATGCAAGTTTTATTAATATAGATAATTCAAGCTTCTTTATTTAACAAACAGTTTTAAGCACAAATAAATCAGTATAACAAAAATCTTCCAAGACTATCTCAACTTCTTTTTTGGGCATCTTTGATTTCATGAATTTTTGCTATTAATAAGCAAGACTAGCAAATTTAGAGCAAGTATAATGCAAGTAAATAGGTACAGGCAAACTAAGCATTTTCTTCTTTATATTTATGATTTTGCAGTAACAATGTCACTAATTCACCAACTGAATGATGGCAACACAACACATAAAATACTAATTCATTTGCATGATTGCCATGCTATCGCCATAGCTTTGCCAGATAATATTTCACACTCACCTTCTATTAAGGTTATTACACAGTTGAGTTTAGGAAAATTTTACAGCCTTGGTATAGGTAAGAGTAGAATGTCTACCTCTGAAAACTAATTTTTTGAGTTAAAAAATTTCCACAGACATGAATGTCCTTGCTAGTCCTTGCCATTGATAATTAGCTCACTTTAAACATCATGGAGTATTGTTTATTAGAAAAAATGAACAAATACTGATCTTGGAAGAATAAGATACAAATAAAGAACAATATTTAAATTTAAAATATGCAAAGGTTATTTTCATCCTGAAAAATAATAGCAATTTCATATTTACCTCGACCTCAAGTTTACATTGTGCAATTTCTCTCACCTAAATAAGCATGACAAGCTATCAATTCAAATGTCTGATAGTCATTTTTAGATTTCTTTAGCAAAGTAACAACACACAAAATAAAGCTTTCTGTCAAATTGCCTAAAGAGAGTTAAATGTGGTTTTGAAATAAACTATCCAGCCAAAAATTAATTTTGAGTACTTACGTAATAAGTGGTTCGCAGTAACTAGTTCAATGTTTAGTGGCTATATGACGCTTCTTCTGCACGCCATTCTGCCTCCCAAGAACTTCCTAATTCGACCATTATGTGGCACTGTGTGCATTAGTCGCTCAGACTGCGATGTTTCTGTGGTCTCATTCCCAGTGGAATGGGTTTTTCCAAGTACACGCGACACTGGGTTTTTTGCTACTCTTTTGTTATTTGTGAAGGAAAATTGGTGGCTAATGTGCAATATACCCCCCTGATTGTTGTGCCACAAATGGAGCCCATTTAGCTTGCAAACTGGGACAGAGATAGGGTGGATTTAAAGCACCCATTATAACTTTTTTGCAAAACATAAATGTTCTAACAAAGCTTGCAAGCCTATTTAGCTTGCAAACCGAGACTGAGGGATAGGTTCCATTGAAGGCATCTGTTATAACTTTCACGCCTAACGTTATTGTGACGGCGCTATTGCCGCACTTCAGGGTTATAAAATAATGGTTGGGTTGTGGCAATCTCTGGACTCGGGAAAATTCTATTCCGCTGGGAATGAGAACATAGAAACATCGCAGACAGAACAAGTAATGCCAAAATAGGAAGTTCTTAGGAGGCAGACTGGCATGCATAAGAAGTGCCATCTTACGGCTAAACGTTGAACTAGTTAGTGCAAGCCACTTATTCCCTAAGTACCTTATTCTGAAATGGAATCACTTCCAAATGTTAAACACTTTTCTAACTGAAAATAATTCTTCTGGTGAAGCATTAAATGAAGGAAAGGGGAAATGATATATATGTTGGGAAAGATACAGGGTATGCCCAATGTGATGACTACAGAAATTTTAGAAAATAGAATGCATACTGAAGATAAATTAAGAATACAATCACACATGCACTCAGAGAATATAACATTATAAATTTCAGGCATGCAGCTCTGCTATTATAATAAAATATTATAATTTCAAGAAAAATTAGTTTTTTAATATTCCACTAATAAGTCAACTTAAAAAAAGACACTACATCAATTAAAAATGGCATACTCACATAGTATTAGTATGTTCTTGTTCCTTGCCCCCATTAGTCGTTTGTGAAATGCAGTTGCACCAAAAAAGACATCATTGTCATATTAGTTGCTGTTTTTATTTAGTGTACTTAAAACATTCACAGAAAGTGATAACTGCAACTAATAAAAATCTAAGAAAGTACTATTTAAATTCAACTGCAGCAAGGAACTTATTCATTCATTGCATGCTCAATGCATTGCATGTTTTCTCTGGACTTCATGCTCCATCTTTATAGGACTGCCCTCTTTTCTATAAATAATTTCGTCATGTGCTCACCTGTTATTTGCCTATCCAAATTTCCCATGTTTATCAAAAACTATAAAAAATAATAGTATACTTTCCCACAGAAGGCCTACCTTCATATGTAAAGGTGCATGGAATTATCAGGAGGCCAAATGGCCAGTTATTGTCTAGATATGAACTCAAAAGCAGCTAAGTGTAGTGTGGACCTTGAAGTACACACTAGCACCATAACTGACTTAGATCCTCAAAGCGTGCCTATGAATTTGGATTAATAAAAGTAGAATGCAAATCATACTTCTACTGAAGGTGATTTTAAACCATGTGCCACATCGCCTTACTGGAAATGCATTATCAATAAAAATATCAAAACATGCTTGTGAACCTTCTAAGGGCATTCAAGTTTCTCAAGAATATTCGATAAAAAATTCATCATAATGGGCCTAGAATTAAGGAGCTTGACAGATTAAGCTTTTCTTTTCGAGGATATGAATTATTCTGTTTAGGCTGGAGTTAACAAGTTCAACAATAAAATAAATCGCTAATAAGAATTACAGCTAATATTCAAAAATTCTCCTATGATTCCAAGATGGCTGGAAAGTTACTATGTTGAGCAAATTTTTCCATCCAACCAGACTTCAATATCTCACCTCATCACTTGTGGATTTGTCCTGCCTCTGGTTAGGAGTTCCAGGACTTGACGAAGCCTAAATTACAAAAAAGAGAATTTTTGAGTTATTTGATGGAATAATAACATAAGGATAAATATACAGTTAAAAATGAAAAAATGTTTTGATTCTTGATTGAACTAAATGATATAGCAACATTTATTCCTCAAGCCACAATTGTTTTCTAAATACAATGCACAAAGAATAAAAGCTTAAGCCTATAACTAAGGTGCCATTAATATTACTTTTGACACAATCAGCAAATAGTAAAATAAATTCACACATTACTTAATATGCAGGGAGGTTCAAAAATTAAAGATAATATACAACTACATAAAAACATAAAAAATAACAGCTAAAGTTCCTGAGAAAATAATAAGACATGACCAAAGATAAATCTAATTTACTGCTATTATGCTGGCATTAAATTTATATTGATTCCTCCTTGTACATGAAATAAGCTCCATTGCATAATATGGCTACTTCATTATGCCTCTCGAAACTAACTTTACCATATAAATGGCACCAATTTGTTTTATTACCCTCTTCAGTAGTCTTTGTTAGAACAAATAATACTCAATCACAAGAAATTCTACAATATAACATTTTTTAAATTAGTTAATATGTAGTATGTTAACTCCTGACAGAAACAGCCTCTATTAAAACAATAGACCAAATTAAATGGGAGCCCTAATAGTATTATCATTTAGATATAAGCATCACAAAACAGGTAATTAAAAAGTCACTGGCTCAAATTAAGGAAAATAAAATAAAAATGTCAAATGCACTATACACTAAAAAGAAACAAAATATCCACAGCTAATTTTATTAGCATGAAATGTGTTTTCTTATTTGGCAGCACCATCTGGTGATGCAATATTTCTTTGTGGAGCATCTTTACAAGTGTCTCATAGTAATGGATTAAAATGAAACTTGAGACATCAGTAATTTAGCAATAAACATGTATAAACAAGAATAAGACAAATGAAACCTTAAAATAAGCATCAAAGAGTTTCGCAAAATTACCGTATCTACCCGAATAGAAGCCGACCCCAGATTAAGGCTGATCCACCAAAAATTTCCACAATTTTTTGGCAAAAACGTAAATTTCGTAGATTTTATGCTGAAGTGTGCTGGGTATTCACACAGCTTAGAATACATTATTTGAGATCGAAGAAATGAGTGGGAAATGGTTTAGTTGTTGACATTTTGAAATATTACCCCAATTAATAATTATGCATTGTTGAATAATGTTCCACATTCAGTGACAATAATTTCATTCATCTTCATTTTCACAAAAGGTCAAATATAGTAACAGCGATCTCGCCAAGATAATTTTTCATCCAAGTCTATTTCCAATGAAATTAGCATTTACATTGCCTTAAGAAATTGCATTTTTATAATTATCCATGTCCCACGTAAAGTTTTACCGAAATTCAAAAGGTGAGCATTCAAAGCAGTCAATGCATTTTGCGTAATCGTCAATGTAGGCAAATAAGTGACCACTCAAATAATGTGAAAAACCCAGCCTTAAACAGTAACAAAGCACAGGTAGTGCTAAATTAAATATTCTAGCCTTTATTATTTATTCATTAATATTCATCGGTCAAATATTTACTTTACGAAAAATATAGTGCTATCATTTGAACACGACGGCAACGAGAGACGTGCTGCCATCTATGGGTGACTACGAGATTTCACCATAACCCAAATTTTCTACGGACTCACATTTAAGCCGAGAAATGATTTTTTCATGATAGATTTTGACAAAAAACATTGGTTGTATTCGGGCAGATACGGTAGTTAGATAACTCCAATAGCCATAAGAAGATTATAAAAGATAACTAAGATAAGTACTTCTTAATTGTTTACTCTTGAATAAGATAACTTGATAATTCTCTAGTTAATGAGCTAGAGCAACTAATAAAAATCACAAAACTATAACAAAAAATTACAAATTTTGCTTTAAAGATAAAAAAGTAACAAATAATTCATCTGGAAATTTTAAGTATTTAGAGAGTGATTAAATAATCTTCTAATTTTCTTACACCCATATAAAATTTTTATATGTACATACATATACGTTAGGAATTCATGTGATAAAACAGAACAAGTTTAAATTTGAGGCACCTGGTTGCTTCAATGGTTATTGAATTAAATAAGTATACATTATTTTTCTTCCACCAAAATTTACATAACAGTAATAATTTCTGGATTATCTTAAATCCCTACTAGCATTTCTTAGTGACATTTGATAATTTAGCATGTTTCTCTCTGTATAATTCAACTTTTTCAATAATGTTAACAATTAAATAATAGAAAATTTAATAAAGCATAAAGACATATGATGAAAAAAATAAGTCTCAGTAATAACATACATCATGATTACTACTCATGTCATCATTCTAAAAACACAGTAAATTGGATTTTACAGAGTTTCTGCAGAAACACTAAGAGTTTTTGACAACAAAAGAATAATTTCATATAATTCAAGGATAAATTTAATGACGAGTTTCATAAAATATAAAAAGTGAATTTCTATCTTAAATGCAAAATATAAATCATAGCCCTGACGTGTATTCAACTGTTCCATTAAAAAGGCTTGTGTGAGACATAAATAATAATGAATTAAATATTAGTCTTTAACGTAAAACTTATGATATATATAGATGACTATTAGATTGATTATTATACATCAAAGACATCAAAATCAACTTAAAAACTAGAAAAACCAAACAGCTATGCAATAAAATCAATAGAAAAAATTTTTAAACAATTGTATTAGACTCAATTGACTTAACAGTTAAAAGATATGATTACATGAACTAAATAGGATGTGTTAAACCATACTGTGAACTGCCTTAGTCATGGGTAAGTCACACTTGACTACAACTACAACCAATCATGATATTTTAATTACCTGTTTGGACTTTTTTAAGTTGGAGTTTTAGAAACTTGAATTTCCCTCAAAGAGCATGAAAATCTCTACGGTGTCCTTTTGAGAGCAAATACCTCCAATGGCATCACAATTAGATATTAATGAATGTATTTTGAGCAATTCAATGCATTGGGCATCATGGATGAGTAACTAGAGTTTATAGATCAGAGGTTCATGTCCAACAAGTCTGGCTACCTTTTCTATCCTCTGCAACTTCATCTAAGAAACATAATTTTTATTTACTTATTACCATGTTAGTGATATAATCAACAAAAGTGTTTATGAGAAGAATAACTTAGGCTTGTTTCACATAGAAGTAACACTTAGTCCTGTTTCTCATGAGAAACAATCAACTTTTTTACTTTCTCCATATACATAGTATAGATAAAGTATTGTTTTCATGAAAAAGATCGATTTCAAGATTTCAACAGAAATACACGTTTTGAGGCCCCTAGAACACGTTTTGACTTTTCTCCATGGTCTGTGTGTATGTGACAGGAATTTTGTGCGCACTCTAACTCAAAAAGTATTTGTCATTTCAGTACCAAATTTCAAATATATTTTCATAATAGTGGCAAGAGTTAGTTAGTTTTTGGACTGGAAGTGGATTTTTATTCTTGTTATTTTTCCATATTTTTTCTTTCAAATATCTCCTTTCAAACTCAATTATCATAAATAATTGTTATTATAACAGTTGTAGATAATGTAATTTTCTACAAGTTTTGTTTGAAACAAGTTTTCATAAAACCAATAATTTAACAGATATCTTGATTTTTATTCTAAATTTGTTAAATATGTCGCTAAGTGATACCATTGTTTCTGCTGCTATGATACAATTTTATAATTGCTGATAGCGTTGCATACACTGCCAAGGGTCATTTTAATTGCGCATCCAAATTTTATCCATATAAAAAGTTAACAATTTTCTTTAGTTTTTTAAAAATAACAACTGTTGAAAATGTTTTAAAATTACTCGAGTGTAATCGTTGATAAGTATTTCTGAGGATGCTGGTGTCGAGAGCAATCGTATTCATTGCTCTGTATGGAGAAAGTCATGTGTTGGCCACATCAGATTTTTTAACCAATACTTTCAAATGAGGCGTTCAAATATATCTCCCTTCAGCTGGTGGCATGGGATATAAGTGATGACTCTGTGAATTTGCAGGAGATTTCTTGAAGAAATACAGACCTCAGGAATTAATATAAAATTAATGAAAAATAAAAGTTTTCATAATAAAGAACATTTCAATACAACTCCTTTTGTTTTTTACAACAAAATTTTCTCTTGTAAAAAATGAACATCATAGTACCAACAACACACAAAATCTCCCCAATATTCTAATGGTCATTCCTTAAATCGCATACTGTCACTCAACGGGTATCCAAGGGGGATGTTTGAGTGTTTAAAAACCTTTTTTTGGGAAATTTGGAAACAGGAGAAAAAATCTGCTATGACCAGGAATCAAACACGGGTCTTCCAGTTGCTGGGCAGGTATTCTACCACTGAAGTACCACAGTAGATAAAATCTCCTGTTTCAGAACAGGAATGTTATTTAGGTTAGATAGATGGTGTATGTTGTGTGTTTAGTGTTCTGCAGGTAGTTCAAGTACTTTCTTGCCAGCTAACACACTACTCCAAAATCTCAAATGCAAACAATGTCTTTTTGTCATTTTTCTCAGCACTCATCAAAGGGTTATGCTATCATCTATGCTTTCAATTGTCTGGCATGATTACTTGACCAAACCAATGTAGTCAGATAAGTGGCAAATCACTGAATATGTTTTTAGGCTTGTGCAACATACCCTCGCAAATTCAAAATGCAATAATTTCCCTCCCTTTGCATGGCATAATGCACTTAGATTGTTCATGACTAAACAAGACAATGGGGCTTGTGTGATGATAATGACTCCCGAATTTCTTTGGAGACAAACATTACCTGGGTGAGGAGATCTGGCAGTACCGAGCTGGTTCGGGAGCCTGGGGTGCTAAGTTGCCCCGAAGACGAGTCCATTCGGTGGAAATCACTTCCTCCGGCACGCCTCTCTTCCCGGCTCTACCAGAGTGAGAGGGACAATGGTTGTGTTTGGTTCAGACAGCCTCAATGGAAGAGAAGACTCCCATGCGCACAAAATGCCCATAGCAAACCTCAAAATAAGACTCTCACAGAGAGGGAATATGAACCACACAACCATTTCCATCAAGCATACATATAATATTTTTCCCAAGCCATACCATGGAAGGATCTTAATATACAGCCAATATATCAATAAATGTAACCAAATTACAGTCTAAATGAAAAGAATATGCAAATATTCACTACCCACCAGTCATGATAACTGATTGTTAATTGGCTATTAATCCTTCTGAAAAATGTAAAAAATAATATCTTTTTGTAATTTCAAAAACACATTTCAAGTTACTTGAATAACTTTTTGATAACATTACTTGCACAAGGGATTATAATCTAACATTAATCCTGTTTTGGCACATAAAATATACACACAATACTTCCTCTGACAAGCATACACATCATCCAAAAAATATACCCCACCCATTTCAAAATGATCACTATAGATTTTTATATGTCAATTAAATATATAAAAAATGACATACATTATTATTTGATTTGTTAGGGATAACAAATGGATTTTCCAATCACTGTTAGGTTTTGCAAAAAACACTCCAAAAGAGCTGAAGCAAGCAAGCACAAGACACAAGGAAAGTCATATTTGATTCATTTAGCCAATAATATATGGATATTTTAATTTTGATAATCACAAGGGCATGTTCCCATTTAAAGAACAATTATATAGAATTAAGGTTCTTTCTATAAACCGTATAGTCACAGCTCAATTACAAAAAGCCTACAATTTATAGAATATAAGGACATTGAATTCATTATGATAGGCTGGCAAAGCTTCAGAATTATAATAGATATTTAGAAAAGGGTAGTTTAAATATAATTTTGCAAAGTGAATTATTTAATGTACCCTGATTAAAAAGCTAACTTGCTCACTTAAAAAGATTATTATAAATACTGAAAACATTCACCCTCTATAAATGACTTGGCATAACTAAATTTTTCAACAAAGATCTCCTGATAGGGGTTTATACATTCAGTGGGAATGTTTTAAATCTCATTAAGTAACTAATATGCACAAAGAAACTAAAATACAACACTATGGATTTACATTGGAGGGCAAATCATGGACACATATTGTAAAGCACATTGGTGTGAACAGTAAAAATAGGTATTAATATGAAATAATGAAATTTTGCATATGAAAAATTTTACTAGGATCTGACCTGCATTTATATAAATCCATATTACTAATTTCCTCACACACTTAATTGAAATTTTGGTACTTAGGGAGTATGCAGCTCACAATATCTAGTTCAACATTTAGCCGCTAGATGGCACTTCTTATGTGTACTGTTGTGCCTTCCAAGAACTTCCTATTTTGGTCATTATGTGGCACTGTGTGCATTACTCACTCTGACTGATGTTTCTGCGGTCTCATTCCAGGCGGAATTGGATTTTCCCAAGTGCACATGACACTGGATTTTCCACTACTCTTTTGTTATTTGCGACGGAAAATTAGCTGCTGAAGTGCAATATATCCCTCTCTTGACTGTGGCAACACAAATGGAGCCTATTTAGCTTGCAAATCAGGGTTAGGTTCAATTTCAAGCACCCGTAATAACTTTCACACAAAACGCAACTCTTCTAACCAGGACTCAGGGTTAGGTTCCATTTCAAGCACTCATAATAACTTTAACGCAAAACATAATTGTTATGGCACTACTGCCGCTCAACAGAATTTTTTAAAAATGGTTGGGTTGTGGCACTCTCTGGACTCGGTAAAATACCATTTAGCTGGGAATGAGACCACAGAAACACCACAGTGCCACGTAATGGCCAAAATAGAAGTCCTTGGGAGGCACAATGGTAAACATAAGAAGTGCCTTCCAGCGACTAAACGTTGAACTGGTATACTGTGAGCCGCTTACTCCAAAATTTTTTATTTCATCATTCCTACTGCCTTTACTTGCAAAATAATTTAAAGTCCGAGTCTCTTCTGAAAAGCTTCATGTAAACAAAATGGGAATATGAAAGAAATTAAAACAGAATTAACCTACTTATTCTTTGATTCCTAGTCATAAGATATATACATATATATACATATATATACATATATATATATATACACATATATATATATATATACACATTCATATATATATATATATATATTTAAATGCAAAATAAGGTTTATTATAGCATTTAGGGATTTTTTTTAATTTTCAGTTTATATCTCATTATTTATTGTTTCTTGGTTTCTTTAATTTTAGGCTAAGTAGTTATTAATTTAGTTATGCAAGATTTTAAGTTTGAAAAGGTTTCATAATTATTACATAACTTTCATACCAATAAAAGTCTCATTAATATGACAACATCTTAGAAAAGATTACTTCTCCTAATCCTTAAAATAAAGACCTTTTAAAGGTTACAAAATAACTATAACCTAAAAAATAAAGTTTTATGAATTTGCACTTTAAATAGTTTTTAAAACGACAGCCCATAAATAATATTATAGTATCATAAATAGAATGTTATGAAGTGATAATTGGGAAGAAATATCTTTTTATAGATGATAAGACTCATGTGTAAATATAATGAAATGTAAATAAAAATGTTCCAAAAATATATGAATGTCACTGAAGTGCACATCATCTCTTGTCAATTTACAGAGAAAATTTCAGATGAAAACCTTGGTTATGGCACTGTAATAGCTCCTTGTGAGATCGAGTATTAGTTATTTAGCTTTGTTAAGGCAATTATAGCATTTCCTTAAGTACACTCAAAATGCACAGTTACCAAAAACATTAAACAACAAACAGACCCAAAAAACAAACTACATTAATGGCTAATAAAATGTATACTTACTTGTACAAATTAGCTGGAATAAAAACTGGAATATTCCTAGACATTCCAACACCATTACCAAATCAGCAAGCCTAAACCACACTGGCTCTTAAATTCTGTTAAGAATCTGAATTTCCTCTAACAAATTCCCTAAAATACACTTTGGTCACAAACAAATAAAAAAGAAAAAATAACAACACAAACATGCAACTGGGAACAATTATGAGGAATACCAACACCTGCATATCTACTGAAAGAATATGCCCACAAAATGTTTACATGGAACAAAAATATTCAATTTTGTGCATGGAAGAACAAGAAAAAGAAATATGTAGAAGGTAACAAATGACAAGATAATAACTACACACTTTGTTGGATTATTGAAAAGAATAACACATACAAAGCAAGAAACAAAACCTCTATGGATTTCTACAATCAACATTAAAACCTCCTACAACAAACAATTGTTTACAGAATGCTCCCTTTCACATAAATGTAAGCATGTAACTTGTGCTGCAATGATTGTTTGAAAAAAGTGAGAAAAAATAATGTAGATCATACATGTGAGTCAAAATATATTATTTACAAAAGAAGAATCACATTGTTTGGCACCTAAATTTTTTATGTAGAAACTATATTCTTTTTGATAAGACATGCAGTTACAAGATAAGTGGTATCTAACAGAAAACAGGAACTGGTACAATGTCACTTGACATTTTTCATACGAAATGACTGTAACAAACTTTCACAATGAACTCAGCATATCATATACGAGTTTTAAAAAATACTATCTCACAAGTAAACAAATATGACTCTTGGGTAATTATCTACAGATGGCCGAATTCAAAATGTACACATGTACACACAGTTAATGCAGGTTAAGATCCAGTAATCTCATAAACGAAGGATGAATATTCTGTCATCCAAAAGACGGTGCAGCTTCGAAACAAGAAGTGAAGATTACTGAGAATGAATATCTTGTAGAAGAACAATACCAATCCAGCTGGACATTTGTGAAGTGCTCCATATGTGCTACTATTTATTATCAATGTAAATATCCCACCCCTCCAATTAAAGAACTTCACCACCTCTTCAAACATGGTGAACATTTATTTCCCTTGTCTATCTTGATGTGTCATTTTCTCCTCTTCTTAGAAGCAACTGTTTTGTGGCATGGCTGCCAGGTCTCCATATGTTTTATATGCACTCTTGCGCTCATTTCCATTGGGTGAATGCATGTCAAATGGGAGCCCTGCTCTGTATGGCACACTATTGTTTCACACAGCTTCCATGCAGTCAGAGGCAGTGGGGTTCACATGAGTTAGTAGGCAGGCGAGAAACGCAGGAGGGAGGGGCAGGACAGACTGGAATTATTTTGCAGTTTTACTAAAGAAACAACTCCATGAGGTAGTAATACAAATATTTGGTTAAAACTTATTGGCTACTAAGCTGTCAAAACAAAATCATGGTCATTTTAGGTATAAGAGCTCTGCACAGGTGAACGGCAATTACTTAAATAACTGGGTATAAAAACTGAAAAAGGCATAGAGCTTTCACTAATAATGCAATCCTTTATCTACAATTTCACTAGACATTTTAAAATACTTCAGTAAATATGTGAATTAATGGCATTTTAAAAGCCAGAACTGGAATACAGAATCAAACTCAATTTATGACATTTACAGTATTTGGAACTATTCAGCACTTTCAACAGAAAAGGAGGGTATGAAAAGAATGTTAGTGAATTACCAAGAATACCTGCAAAAGACCACAAAGCTTAAAGGCACTAGTGACTTGAAGGAAAATTATTAAGTGGTACTAATCACTCTTGCTTAGGTATTAATAAAACATTAGTTTGGCAAAACAAGTTACTGAATCTAGACACAATGCACCCAAAAAGAATTCCCAAGCAGGATAGCCACCATGACAAAACCATTGTTTACATAAAATTTTTTATTTAGACCAATTCTGATGCAGTTAAAAAGTGAAATTACAATGAATTAGCAAACACAAGTTGCTGAATGGAGTCACTACAAAGCAAAACTGAGATAAGGAAGCAAAGATCAGACAGCCAAGTTATACGTATTCAATAAGAGAGATACTGAGCTGAACAAGCATGGTATTTTTGAACTGTTTCATTAATAAAATGGTTTGTTAAAGTATACATTTACCCTGGGGCAAGGTATGAGTGTCACATACTTGAAATGTGTACTAATCCATTATAGATGGAAAGAATAAGATCTCAGTTTGGTTAGCATACTATCAAACATGCCCAAATACTCAATTATGTATAACTTCATCTTCAATTATTAAATTTTATGCTCAAATGTGCAATGCAATTAGGCAAATCCATTTGTCAAAGTTGAGCTGACCCTTAGTACTTGAATCATAACCGTAGCAAATAAAGCTTTGCTATGTTATCAAAGTTGCTCTTAGATAATTTAAAAGATTGAAGAATAAATAATTTTAAAATATATGGATAAGAGTGTAAGGTAAAGAGAAATAACAGATTTGTCATGAATGTAAAAGCAATTAAGAAGAAAATTTTAATTCAAAGAATAACTTTTTCTGAGTGGAAAGAAAATGCAATTCATGTTCACTTGTTAGTAATTCAGATAAAAATTATAAAAGATACAGCAGAAGAGTATTTGGAGATATAATTACACAAATGGAAGATCTGAATGTAATTATTCCCATTAAGCCAGCATATTTATCTCTCACAGTGAGGATATCATAAGAACAGAACATGGATTTACACCAATTATAGAAGATATTAAACCAAATTTCCTTCAGGAAACAAATAACAAGATACTTGAGCATAGGAGAGCATATGAAGTCATTTTTCAATGGAATAAATTTACAAATTTCTAACCTATTATATTCATTAAATGTCTCCAAAGTTAATAGCTTTATTTAATTAAATTGTTAAAATGGCATAATTAGAGAATTAGAAGTTTTCATTGACCACCGAAAAATGAAATCCAAAGCTCTACTGGTGCGTCACACAATTTAGATTCCTTCAATAGAAAATGTCCCTCAGCGTAATACAAATCTCGCCGACCCACGGCTAGCCACTAACCTGTGCTCCCTCCCTCCTCGGGGCGGTATTCGTCGAGGAAGAGGACGAGGAGGACTGGGAAGTGTAGGAAAAGGAGGATGCGTTGGCGGGCTGAGACGACGTTGCTTGGGCAGCAGATTCCACTCGCCGTCTCGGTACCCAGAGTTCTCCATCAGTCTTCTCTCTCCGACGGGGCCAAGGTTCTGGCGCTTCATTTGCCCTGGGTGGGGCAATGGGGGTCACACCTAATGCCTCGCCTCCCTTCACAAAACCAGTGAGCACAGGCTCCCCTCCTCCTCTCCCACTGCCCCTCCCCGAACGAAACAGGAGGCCGCCACGCGTCTCCCCTGCCAAATTCCCTGTCTCCCCATCCGCTAGGGCAGCCGAACGACGAGGAAAGAAATCTGTCGACTCTCTCCTGAACCCAGGCACTCTAGAGTCCGAGTCATTTCGCCGATGGGAGGTCGGTCGCTTTTGGGAACGTTGCGACCCGCGTCCCGTCTGATCTTTCCGCAGTGCAGGCAAGGGCTCCTCTGCGACAATGCCCGTGGTCGTCTTCCTCTTGCCAGTTCCTAATCTTTTTCCTGTGCCGTTGCGTAAACTTGCTTCCCCCCCTCCTGGATCCTTCTCCTTACCTCCCCCACCCCCAACCATATCTCCACCAAGGCCCTGGAAAAACCTATTAAAGTCCCACTCTCGGAGAAGATGTTCATCCACATCAGAGTGCCTCTGCTTTGCCCGCTGGAGTTTCTGCTGCTGGCTTTGTGAAGGACCCTTTGATGCCCCTTCTGCTTCCTTCTGTTGGTGAAATATTTCCAACAATCTTTTCTTTCTCTCTTTCTTTTCCCAGTTTGCACAATACTGGATCAGAGTAAGTCAGTAAGACCAATTCATTAATTCACCCTCTTCTTCTTGCACTAAAAGTTTAGACGCTGTCATCACCTCCCAGCCCCTTCAAACTATTTCCACTATTTCTTTGCTCAATTTGTGTCGCTCTTCAATTTGAGAAAATTATTGTAAAGTTGCTACATTTGCCCTTTACCCTACAGTGAAGTGTAATGGTGCCATCTAAATGATGCAATTAGGATGACGCATTGTGAAAACAAAATTATAACAAATGAAGCACTATAAGAGCAAGCTTTGCCAAAATTGCTGTGGGCAGGAGCTGTGACATATGATGTTAGAATACTACAAATGTAATTAGGAGCTTCAGGTATGGACAAGATTGTTTAGGATTTTGGGTTTATCCACAATGGCAGCACACTATAAGTATCCATCCAGCTTTCTAAGGTGATTGAAGTGTGTAATGTAACAGCTATGCACCATGTGACATTAAGGCATATAAATACCCACCCACCACCACTTCTATCAAATAACTGCGCAAAATTTAAAATCATGTGCAAATTAATGGGAAAGAAAAAGAGCTCTAAATAATCCCACTCCAAGAAATTATAAAAATAAAGATAAATTAGTGAGAGCATGTGTCTGTGTGTTTATGTATTTGTATATAAATATATGCAGTTACACATACACAAAACTATATTGAATGAGAGGCCATAATGCTTACTAAAATAAATCAAAATAGCACATGACACTAAACAAAAATATTCATTTAACCTTAAGGTATTAATTTATGAACATTCACCGGCAATGAAATTAAAGAGGCATCCAGTAAAAACATTTAAGTTTTTACAGTGTAAATGCTATGCAATAAATGGTAACAGACTATTGAAAATCTATTTTGATTTTTTTAAGGACTACACTACTTAAAAATCTCAAAAGAAATCAGCCAACTATTTTTTTACTTTTTAATTAATAGGTTTTTCAGTGTGACACCCATCTGAAATTAAACTGAAAAGTGAATTTATAAAACAATTTTCAAATTTTCATTTGATAAATGTGACAAAAATTTCAATAACTCAAAAATCATTAGTGATGCAGTCTTATTTCCCACAGTAAGCATGGAAATATGGAAATGATAAAACAAATTCCAATTATCAACAAAGAAATTTTTAAACATTCATATACTGAAAAGCTAAAAAAATATATTAAGATGCCACAGGTCCTCAAAAAAAAGAAGAAACATGAAAGTGACTTAATAAAACAAACCAAATGGATGAACAAATGATAAGAATGAAGAGCCAGGGCACAGAACTATAGATGTGGTGGAGAGACAGTGAAGATGGAATTATATATACTTATACACATAAATGTTCCAGCTCTTCGAAGAGCATATGACCCCACTTACCCTCTTCATAACAAGTGTCCGCTCTCCACTTTCTTCTTCATCTGGTGTTGGTGGAAGAGGTCGATTTGGAGCGCTACTGGATGAGGCACCTGTTTATATACCAAAGAGAACATCAATTAATGCAATGACAAGGATGTACAGTGGGACAGAAATAAAATACGTGTTCTTTATACAAATGTTTACTTGGATACAGGGCTACATACATACCAGCGGAAGAAAATTAAAAAGACCTAAGAAAAAAATGAATAAGTAAATTTGGTTTATAATTATTTTCTGGAAAAACTGATATTTTTACATATAACAGCAATAAGAAGGGATATAAAAATTCAGGTGAATAAGAGAGGATTTTTTTTTATTTTGCTCATGACATGCTATATGAAAATATGCTTGACAGGAAATATTAATTTTTCATTTCATTCATGTGATCTTGAGGGAATGTTTAACACATGAAAGTGATGGAATTCTCCATGCTCTCAGTATGCACAGTTTGATTTTCATTACTCATTTACTATGATTATGTTAACGCAACAAATTTTGAGCAGTCCTCAGCCATATAAGATATTTTCTACAAACTCAGTACTGATCCAAGCATGAAACCATTTTTTTACCGTTGCAAGATTAGATGCTCTATAGCAGCTATTCTCAAAAATGCAGCCACCGTGGCCACATGTGGCCACCAGAAAGTTTCGGTGCGGCCACCATTAACTTCTCTGTCATACAAGGAGTCCTCAACCCAATAATACGACTCAAACCTTGTAGAGCATTTTTGTGAATAAAAAGATGGAATGAATACTCCTGTGTTCAGAATATAGAGATATGATCCAGATGCCTCTCTGTGTTTACAAAGGAAAGGTTAATTGACTTAAACAGCTGGCAGAGAAAGTCTCAGAACTTATTAGAAAAATGCTATGAACTCATTCATTATTCCTTTCTCTCTTGGGGCGGCAGTAACAAGTTTTGTCCTTCTAGAAAACAAATGAATTTTTATTCACTAAGCTAGAGGGAATGACTGTAGGCAAATCATTCGTAAACGAGCACATCTGAAAGTATGGAGTATGTTCACCTCTGAGAGCTTCGTTTTCATATTTTTACTCATTTTATCGTAAATATTTGATTAAGTTGCAAGTGCATCTGTCTTGTGATAATAATATGAAAATATGAACCAGCAAAGTGATGCCTTCCATCTCAGAGCTCTAAAAATGGGGTCATTTTTCATTCTCACCCCGAAAACGTCAACTTTAAAAAAACAAAAACATTCAAAACGATCATCATTTAATGCAGAATTAAACAGGCTGCACACTGATATGACTCTTATTAAAATCCATTAAGCCGTTTTCAAGATATTTAGCCCCAAACTTGAGTCTACAAACTTTTGGGGCCGACAGTAGGATGAAAACTTTTCTAACCTCCTGTTCTAGCTCATTCAAAAGATTTTGTTGATGTTAATTCAATTTAGTAAAATTATCAATTCTTGTAAAATCATTACTCCAGACATTAAAAAGGCATTAATTTTTATTGAAAAAAACACGGTATGCCACTGCTTTCTAGTTTGAAATAATCTAGTGGTTGAGGGTTTAAAAAGTAGAGAAAAACTTTTATTTCCACCCAAGAATGTGACAACCTTGAATGACATAAGCTAATTATGTCACCTTTCTCCAAAGTGATAATTTCTGAGACCATGTGACAATGCTATGTATAAAAAGCTCTGCCTACAATTGTGAAAATTTATGAAAACTGAACTTTGTAAGGAGCACATCAATTAAACAGTTCTTTCTGCAACTTAGGAATTTTTCCATGTCCATCCACAATAGCCAAGAATATCTGTATGTTGTATATTATTCAAAAGAAATAATGGCAGATTCTTTTCATACACACACAAACCATTCATTTTATTATGAATGATATGAATGGTTATATCAACAGGAATGCAGATTCCAAACCCAACCTAAGACACCAAAACATAATTCCACCCCTTAAAATTCCATTAAAATATTATACTAATTGTTATGTATATAAAACAAAAAAAGCATTAGCCAAACAAATAGGCATCTTAAATTACAGCAAAAGTTGTTAATTTTAAAATTTGGTTCTAATTTTCTAGAAAAAACGATTCACGCAAATAAATGATGGGGGATGAAAAAGATCATGAAAATAAATAAAAATTACCATCGAATAAAATAAAATTACTAGTGGTACTCCTACCCTAATTTAATAGAAATATTAATACAGTTACAAAAAAATTACATTTAGGAATAAATGCCAGATAAAGTTTGATGATTATATGAAACTGAAAAATTGCATTATTTACCCTGTAATTATTGAATTATAATTTTTCTGGATGAGCATAGTATGCTACTTATACATAACAGAGAATGACTAAGTAGTTAGATTTTACAGTAAATTAATTATTATCTGCTGAACACGCCCAGAGAGTGAAGTAAATGTGTCCATACATGGACAAATGCACAACATAAGTTCTACTCAGTTCCGAGACCACTTACAAAGGCTATATTTGACATGTAGTCTAGTGCTTGGGATGTCACTGCAAACTGAGGCAAAAATGCCAAAGGTCAAAGGCTTAGGGAAGGGAATTCCTGAGACAAACAGTAAACAGAACTTATCTAGATCTAGGCTCAGACTCTCAGACCAGCTTTCATGCTCAATAAGTCATAAATTTACACTGTAATGCTCTCCCATAATTTTTACTACCATTTGGGTGTATAAGTTTTTATGAGCCATCTTATTCAGTCATCTAACATCTTTTGTAATATGCTTTCAACGTTTTTTTCTTCTAAAAAACAGAAGTATTTCTCATTATTTTCACTAACAATGCTATTTGAGCATTTTATTACCAGTATTTCATGAGATATGCAATTTTTCCAGAATACAAACTAAAATACTTTAAATTCCCAAAAATAAATATGGCATTTGAAGGTTTGAAAACTTATATGTACTTGTAACTAAAAATTAGATAATGATCACTACCTACCTTCATGTATAACCATAGTCTGGCCCTGGTTATTATCCAATGGCCTGTTAATAGAAAGAAGAAAGATTACTTAAAATTTTAATGATTGAACAACAATGAAAACTAAAAACAATATTGTAATTAAACACAAAATGTTCCATTACATTAACACAAACCAAAGATTATATATTCAAGCTCTCCCTTTACTTCAAAAATGCTTTTTTCTTTTGTTAGGGAATGTACCATGTCAATAATTAATTCCAGATCTAATTATAATTTTATTTTGGCCAGAGGATGAGCTTGATAATTTCCCGATGAATCCTGAACCATTATTATTCAACTAGTACAAAAACTTGTCAATATGACAGCTATCTTTAGTAAAACTTCAAATAGTTGCCTCTCACTCTCGTGTACACTCTTACTCTCAATCTCACTCGCTCTCCCACATTCTCACTCACACTCCCAAACTCTCTCGCAATCGCACTCCCACACTCTCACTAACATACACTCCTACACTCTCACTCGAACTCCCCCACAACCTCCCCACACACACTCTCACTCGCACTCCCAAACTCTCTCGCAATCGCACTCCCACACTCTCACTAACATACACTCCTACACTCTCACTCGAACTCCCACACTCTCACTTGCAAACGCACTCTCACACTCACACATACTCACTCCCACACACTCTCACTCGCACTCCCCCACAACCTCCCCACACACACTCTCACTCACACTCCCAAACTCTCTCGCAATCGCACTCCCACACTCTCACTAACATACACTCTCACTCGCACTCCCACACTTTCACTTGCAATTGCACTCTCACACTCACTCACACACACTCACTCCCACACACTCTCACTCGCACTCCCAAACTCTCTCGCAATCGCACTCCCACACTCTCACTAACATACACTCCTACACTCTCACTCGAACTCCCACACTCTCACTTGCAAACGCACTCTCACACTCACACATACTCACTCCCACACACTCTCACTCGCACTCCCCCACAACCTCCCCACACACACTCCCAAACTCTCTCGCAATCGCACTCCCACACTCTCACTAACATACACTCTCACTCTCACTCGCACTCCCACACTTTCACTTGCAATTGCACTCTCACACTCACTCACACACACTCACTCCCACACACTCTCACTCGCACTCCCAAACTCTCTCGCAATCGCACTCCCACACTCTCACTAACATACACTCTCACTTCCACACTTTCACTTGTAATCGCACTCTCACACACACTCACTACCACACACTCTCACTCGCACTCCCCCACAACCCCCCCACACACTCACTCCCACTCTCTCACTTGCACTCCCACACACTCACACTCCCCCACACACACCTACTCACACTCACACTCCCCCACACACACCTACTCACAATCACACTCCCCCACACACACCCACTCACAATCACACTCCCACACACATACTGTACCTCACACACACTCTAATACAATAGGATTTCGAAGTCTAACATTGCACAGTAAACTCCCAGTTACCTGGCACTCATGCAACCAGAATTCTCAAAAACCAGAATAAAACAAAAACAAAAAAAAATCGGTCCATATTTACGTATTTTAATGTTTGAAGGAAGAATACCTTGCAAGTCAAGAAATCGATTCATACATGTTATCTTATGGAAAAATGTTAATCCCCTATATTGGCAGCACTGATTAATCCCGGTTGACCAAACCTTGACAATTCACTAAGTTAGGATATAAGGAAGAATCGTACCAAATTTGGTTATTCTAGCTTTTATCGTTTAGGAGGAGTTCAATGAACAAACACACAAACCAACAAACACAGGCTTCAAAATATATTATAGTAGATTATTGAGGACGTAAACTCAAGTAACTGTACGAAATTTGATCAAAATCGTTAAGAGCCATTTTTGAGAAAATCAAATTGTTGTTAAAAATGCATAGAATAAACTTCCCTTAATTATTGAACAATGCCAACAATTTCTTAATATACTCTGCTCAGTATGATAAGATGCCTAAGTACAAGATTTCATTCATTTTTGCTCTACCGTTTAGGCTTCAGAGCCAGTAACAGACAGACGGCATTGTGAAAACCACTTTTTCGGATTCAGCGACACCTAAAAAATATATTTCCGTAAAAATCTCGAGGTCAAATTTTTTCGCAATAACAATACTTTCTCAATATACTTCGTACATGAGAAAGTAAAAAGTGTAAGTGGCACTTACAGAGGCTTAGGAGGATCACTGGCAAGGAGAGTGCCATCATTGCGTGCCCCACGCCCAACCTCCTCCTCTTCATCACTGTCACTATCGCCGTCAATGACAGCAGGAACTGCGCCTCCTGCACCCCCAACCAATCCCACACCAGAAGATGAGGGAACCACTATATTACCAGCCACTGGCACTTCTGCACCTTTCCCATTGGCTCTTGATGATCTCTCCTGGTGAACCCCGCTCCTCTCGTGAGCACCTCCACTACCTCCACCATGACCCACGCCTAACTCATTGAGCTGAGCAGCCAACATATCCAAGTCCTAAAAAGTCAATGCAAAAAATTTTCTAATCTATTCCTGAAAACAAGGACAATTTATGCAAAAGGAGTTTTTTATTTAGCTTAAAGGAGCTAGTAAACAACTAAAATGGAGAACATGTAGAATCATGAATGGAATTTTAATTAAACACTGAATAAGCAAAACATAAGGATTCTATGCTTAGATTTCTACTAAAGCAAATAGAAAGCACTTTGTAATACTTGAACACTTTTCAACATACAAGAAATTTAATAGTATGGCAAATAGAAACTACAGTATTTTCTGGTAGATAACGAGAACCTAGTAGATAACATACACATCAAAATTTTCATAGGTTTTGTAATTGTATAGATAGCGTACAGAAAAATTTCTCTTAAAAAAATACGTCTCTATCGACAAATGAATAACGATAAGGTAGCCTACTTTACATGTGGTATTACAGGTGCTTTTGTTATAAAATCGTAATTAGTTTGAATAATTAAGAGCCCACGGAAAACAGAAAAGCAAAAACATGCAAATCATACACAGCTCAGTATGAATTAGAAGTTGTTCAATTCGTAAAATAAAATGGCAATCGTGCAGTTGGAAGAAAAATCAATGTAGGTGAAGCTAGTGTGAGAGAATTGCAAAAAGATGAATTGGTTCTTAAAAAACTGCATTGCAGAAAATGTGCCATGCATTATAGGAATGTTTTTGGCCAGAGCTTGAAGAAGAACTTTACGATTGGGTGATTTTTGAAAGATCAAAAGGAATGAGACTCTCAATAACTCAAGTTTTACTTCAAGCAAAGCACACTGCACGAGAGAAAAGCATTGATGATTTGAAAGCACATCCATTCTGGGGATTCAGGTTCATGATGAGGAATAATTTAAGTGTTCGTGCCGTGACGAGCATTGGCCAGAAACTACCTGTAGATTGGGAGGCCAAGGTGATAAAATTTAGACAAATTGTAAAAGGGAAAATTTCTGGAGTTGAAGAATTAAATCATTTGTTTCTAATTAAGAATTTTTTGTTTAAAGAAATTTTGTTACTAGTTAAAATTATTTGTAATTCTCTTTGAAACAAGTGAAATAAAATGAATTTTCCTTTGTATATCGCACACTTTCATTTTTCAAACTTTTTTGTATAGATAATGCACACGTTATCTACCAGAAAATACAGTACTATTGTACAGTGCACACAGTTAACAGGGCTGGTAAAAATGAACTGAACCAAGCTGATACTTAAATTTTTATAGAAAATGCTACAACATATTAAGAACTTGAGCTATTAAATGTCTACTGTTAACTACTTTTTTAAAAAATATCCTCATATGTGCCAGATGATTTTTGATAAGTAGAAATAATTATAAATTTATTTCCATATAAATGTTAAAAACTAAAAAATAAATAAGAAGCACAAAAAAATTACTTTTACTAATAAGGTACAGAAAAGCCTCACTAGTATGATATTGGACAATTCAAAGTATGGCATAATTTTAATTAATTATCATTCCTCACCCAATATCATGAGTTTAGATACTTTTTAATGTATATAATTCAAAATACATCCACAATGAAATACAAAATTGGAATCAAGTCCAGTGGCTCATAAACAATACGTTGAAAATATCTCCAAGTAGTTTTTACCATCAAATCTTTGCCAATCAATTCTTTAAGCATTGAAAAATTATCCTTAGTACATCTACTGATTTGATTCCCCATGTTCACTAATCAAATTGAATGTATAAAAGAAAAAGCAATAACAATAATATACACACACGGTTTTTTATGGTAGAATACAATAATACCAAGTATAGGCACCTGTTTTAAAAAAATAAAATAACCCATTTGTGTTCTGGGAAAACGATCACAAAAAACAAATGTTTGTAGTACAGAGTTTACAAGAGAGGAAGCATCTGACCTTCCCTTATCTTCCTTTAAAACCCTTTTGCTGTGGAATGCTAACTTAGATCAGCATCCTGGGGTGCTATTGATATTTGTTTTTATATTTCAAACTTAATAAATCATCTAATTACAAGTTGTTTTTATTGAAAACAATATTTTAGCTTAAGAAGCTTCTTGACAGTAAGAATCAAAATGAAAATATATTATCACAAAAGGTTTCAATTTTGAAAAATATTTTACTGAAAAAGAAAATTAATATATGAACATCTTATGCAGTGGCATTTATTTTTATTATATCCTTTTAATGTCATCTTCTTAACCCTTTGATGACCAAACAAATGACCAAAAAGTTATTTACGTTCAAGACATCAGAATAGTATGTTAGTCGGCAGAAAAAAGTAGCATGAACTCATTACAGACTACTGAAGGTAAAAAAATTCAACATCCATCAGCTATTTATTCAAGTTCATGGTGTGGCAATTTTAGCAGATTTTTTGCACCTCACTCAGGGCAACAATGACACTAAGAGTAAAAATTTTCTTTGAAAAAGTTAGTGAATTTGAATTTTACTTTATTTAATTAACTTATTTAATTTATTTATTCAATTTATTTCTTAAACATCCCTTCTTCATTACAGTCTGATATATTTTCGACAGTTGGGATAGTTAGAACCTGAATAATTCATTTTTTTGTCCCTTCACCTTTAAACTAATGCGATTTTACTGTATTATGCAAACAAAAAAGTTTCAACTGAGGCCTGCTTTTAATTGAAACCTTTTCTAATTGTCCACCGAAAAAGTATTTGACTTTCACACAATATTCTATGACTATGTACTGTATTTCTTAATTGTGAGCAATGTACTGCCACAAATTCAACACAATACAAGGATGAAGAGGACCATGAACAAACAAAGGTAAGCTTTATTATTACCCAATCCTTTAAGTTTTAAAATTCACAGTTTACCATTTCTGGAGGTACTTTTCTCAAATTATAGACAGGAAATAAGTGGATAAGGAACAAAACAGACATTACAAGCAACAGCACTAAAAAAAAAGAAGAAACATGCCTCAAATAATTGTTAAAATGTCTTCATCCAAAATTTTATATTAGAATAAATTAATTGAAATATAAAATATAAGCTACAATTAATAGTAATAGTGACCTATGTTACACTCAACATATGATAGTAGTACATTAAATACAACCACCATTTTCATCTCAACAAACATGGGCATTAATTCACTTAATTTTTTTTTAAGACAAGGATTCTTTTGAGATTTTACTTCATTTTCATTAAATTCAACTAATCAGATCATTCCCTAGAGCAGGGGTTGGCTACCTATAGCACACCAGCTGATCTGCTCCTACCATGGTTGGCAAACAAAAGGAACTTATAAATCTACTTGAAGATAAAATTGGTCACCTGATAGTCAAATTTCACTGCATCATCCATCAAGAGAACCTCTGCACAAAAATGTCTAATTCCAAGCTAAATGATGTAGGTAATAAAAATAGTGGTGTGAATTTTGGACTTTCTTTTTGCTCAATCAGCTTTGTCTCTCAGGTGGTTTCGTGCATTGCCAGAAGAAATGGACAGCGTATAACAATAAAACTCAACTTCAAAGCTATGTCCGTTTGTTAAGCCAAGGGGAGGTTTTAGTGCAGTGCAGTGTTTACATTCAATCAAGTACTTTTTGATTTAACAAGGTTAAAAGGAAAAAGGTATTAACAACCCTGACCACTTCAAAGAGACCTATTTAGATGTCTTAATTTCATTGGATGGGTGTTGAAGAGTTTGATATACAGTAAAGCGATTTAAGTAGTTCAGCTTTGTGGGAATCAAAGTTTAGAGATTTCCTGATTGCTCTTGAAGGTACTGAGGGAGTTAATGTGTCCTCTGCCCATGAATTTTTTAATGCTTGTAGAAAGTAGCATTAGCGATGCTTTCAGAATTAGGATTTACATACCTGTGTGAATAGATATTTTCATTCATGAAATCAGTCTTAGGTCCCTCTGGTTGCCGACTAATAACTGATTGCTCAGAAACCTGTGTGCAGCTAAAAGTATAGTACAGGCAACCCTCGGGTTACGCAACCCCGACTTGCATAAATCCACACTTACATAAGCAGCCCCAAAAATTGTGTACGGAAAAAATTTCGCACTGCTTACTCTAACGGTTTCTGTGAGCAAGCGCGAACTAAATCTTTATCCATGTGCATAAAGAAAGAAGGTAAGACGTGGGCTGTAATGTGATATTACCCCACTGATGTTGCTGTTTTAGCGATTTTTTCACTTTATCTTAAGACTTTGGTGCCGAATTGCACCCGAAAAAAATGCCACTGCGACTACCGCCTTCTGTAGTGAATCAATCTAACAATGTACCTAATTCTAGTGACTAGCTATAATTGCGGCATAATCTGCACTGAAATGAATACATTGACAACAGATAACATTGTTCTTGCATGTCTGCATGGTACCGTGGTTTCTCTCCCCATCCCCTCAGTCATTTTCCAATCGTTGACATGTGTGGTCTTCGTATGAGTTTACGCTTTATGTTTCGCACGTTTCACTTTTAAACAAACCACCGAAGTGTTGCCCTTGTAATCATGACTGATAAGTGACGGAATGAATGTAAAAGTGCGAGTGCAGCTAGAAAGCGACGTACAATAACTTGGGAAGAAAAACTGGACATCGTGAAGAGGTACAAAAATGGCCAGTTACTCTCTCACATTTCACGTGCTCTTGGTTTGGCAGTGTCGACCATAAATACAATAGTAAAAGACAAGGAACGCATAAAAAAGCATGTAAAAGTTCTGCACCAATGAAATCAACCATCATTACTAAGCAACGTTCTGATGTTTTGTACAAAGTGGAAAAATTATTAACTGTATGGATCAAAGATCAAAATCAGAAACATACACCGCTTAGCTTTCTGACAATACAAGAGAAGGTTAAAAGTCAAAATACGACTATCTCGTTACAACAGCCATTATTTCCCCATCTCCTGTACTTTCCGTAGTAATTTCCGACTTACGTAATGAGTTCTGGAACGCATTACTTATGTAACCCAAGGGTTGCCTGTATATCGGAAAACTCAGCAAGGAAATGCAGTACTTATTTTTGTCATATAATAGTAGGGAACTTCTATGCTTGGACATTTTGAATTTATAAATTTATTACTGGCACACAAGACCTGACGATGACGTGAATTTGGCACACTATTTGTCAAAGGTTGCCAACCCCTATCTTAAAGTTTACCACTATCGTTACATTTCTCAGTTATAAAATTATTACTAAAACAATACAGAAAATTTCAAAAAAATTAATTTATGCTAACAATTAAAATTTAGCAAGTGGTTTTCAGCAGTTGGTTGAGATGATTTAACTTAATATTCTCATACTTATTCTAGTGTACAAAATAATAACAATTTACAACTTACCAGAAAATGGTTCACTACATCACATGTAAGAGATGTTTCCCAATAACATAATATTCACATTAACCTGAAACCATTCATGCAATATTTTTCAGTTAAATCTGTACTTAAACCGTATTCTCATACCTTAAGAGGAAAATCACACCCAAAAATGAATAACAAAGAAGCAATGCCTACCTCAGGTCGTCGTGGTGGAAGCTTAAATAAACAAAATGGGAAAAGGAATTAGGTTAAGCACAAACAAAGCCAACCAAATAAAATTAACAAAAATATACCACATAATAACGAAAATTTAAATTAGGAGAACATATAACACCTACAACATTCACTACAAACATTTGCATCTACCGTATCTGCCCAAATACAAGCCGATGTTTTTTGTCAAAATCTATCATGAAAAAATCACCTCTCGGCTTAAATGTAAGTCCGAGGGAAAATTTGGGTTATGGTTAAATCTCGTAGTTGCCCATAGATGGCAGCATGCCTCTCATTGCCATCACGTTCAAATAATAGTACAGGCAGACCTCATCTTTCGCGGCTTTATCTTTCGCGTGTTTCGGTCTTTTGAGGTTCCGCATTTGCAACCAGTTTTGTCTTTTGCGGTCTTATGTTTCGCTCTTTCGCGGAAAAAATCACGGAAAAGGTTTCGCAAAATTCTCTATATACGGAATGAATCGCGTTTTCCTCATATTTTCTCTCATAGTCAGGCCTGAAAAATATTGTTACGTTATTCTGATATGTAAAAGTATTTACGTAATTTAAAAAACTAGATACATGTATCTATTTTTTAAAGTATACTATATATAAGACATGCGTACGTGTCTTATATATACTTTTAAATATTTTTAGGATGCAATCCTCCCACACTTTTGTGTCCCTTTGCACGTGAAAAGTTACAGAATATAAGCTTGCATCACTGTTCAGGAGCCTTCTGTCTTTATTATGACAGGGAAGTCCCAAGGGGAAAGACTCAACTCTTGACCCTTCCGATTCAGGATCATTGGGTTATCTGCTCAGATTTGACATAGTTCAAACACTTAAGCTTTGCATTTAACCCTCAAGAAAGATGCAGTCTGCCATATTTGGGGAATTAGCCCCTGCAAGTTAGGCAACCTCCGTTCATTTTTAGTTCTCGATTATACTACGGAACTTAAATAAGACTATTTTCTGATACTTTTTTCGTCTTCTTTTAACTTGTTTAAGTCTCACTTTCATTGAAGTTAATTTTTCCATCTCTTTCTCTATTTTTCTGCAGTCACCAATCCAGAGGACAAATGATCCGTTTTTGCTGGGATGGGAACCAAACCCTGTATTTCCCATTGGCTTAATTACTTCTCATTCACGATTTCATCTTTCGCGGTGTTTTCGGGAACGTAACCCCCATGAAAGACGAGGTTTGCCTGTACTATATTTTTCGTAAAGTAAATATTTGACCTAGGATGAATATTAATGAATAAATTATAAAGGCTAGAATATTTAATTTAGCACTACCTGTGCTTTGTTACCGTTTAAGGCTGGGTTTTTCACATTATTTGAGTGGTCACATTATTTTCATAGATTGACTATGCCTGTTTTCAAATGACTTGGTGGATGAGGGGGGGAGGTAAAAGAGAAAGTGGATGGGGACGAGGCACTGAGCGAACCAATAGGAAAGGAGGAGGAGGAGCCTAGGCGTCCGAGAGCTCACTCTTTATTGGGACTCCTTAGTGGTGACATCGTGTATGAGCGTGCTGTGTTGCCACATGCTTACGCCGCTGAAATTGTGCCGTTAAAGTTGTTGTTCGTTGAGCTTTATAGTTACATCTTTTGTTTTTTATCTTTGTTAATTCAATTTCTTTGTTATTCATTCCGTTTGTTAAATCGTTCGTTATAAGTAATTCAGTTACTTCGTTATTTGTTTTTTAGTTACATATTTTGTTTTTTATCTTTGTTAATTCAATTTCCTTGTTATTCATTCCGTTTGTTAAATCGTTCGTTATAAGTAATTCAGTTACTTCGTTATTTGTTTTTTAGTTACATATTTTGTTTTTTATCTTTGTTAATTCAATTTTATTGTTTTTATTCCGTTTTTTACATCGTTCGTTATAAGTTATTCAGTTACTTCGTTTGTTCAGTTATTTTGTTCCTGAATATTTTTGTTATTTGCATTGCGTTAATTGCATAACCGCTGAATAAGCAATGGAGAACCCGAAATTTTCAATTCTTAGAAGTCAAACCAAGAAAATAGTGCACAACGTGTTCCAGTACTTTCAGAAGGAGAAGGAACTTGGGCGCCCAATTACCTCTCTGGAGAAAGTACAAAAGAGAGTGGCTGAAGTGTGTGGAATAAGTGAAAGAAGAATTCAAAGAATATAATAAATAATAAAATGCTTTATCAAGAATATAGTGGCAAAATCCAATTGTTTGATTAAGCGCGCATGCTACGTGTGTGATACGATAATAAAACAAATTTTAAAAAATTTTGGTTGATAAAAAAAGCCAACCAACTAATTTATTCTATTATATTTTTCTAGTCGAACCCGGGACACCGAGGTGAAAAGTCTCAGTGTTTTACAGTGTACTCTATACTTTACACTATTCCAAAAAATTTCAGCTCTCTATTCTATATGGTATACACAGTATGGTGGTTTAAATTCTTTTGCGTGTAATTAAACGGGGAATATTCCGGACGGTCTGGAATCGAACCGAGGGCAACTAAGGAAATCTTATCTTCGAATTATTGTAGTAACCCACCATACGTACGAACGTTCCAAATTTCATTTTGTAACTTATCGGGAAGTGCCCGAAATTAATTTTCGAAAATGGCACAGTGTATAAAAAATATTTCCGTTCGTAAATTCCCTTTAAATGCCCGCCAAACGTTGTGTGTTCTGGTGTAGAGTTGGCAACATCGAGCTTGAGCTTTCTGCTAGGAGGCACCACCCCCTCCTCCTTGCAGCGAAGAGATACGGGCGGTCCCGAGTGAGGCCGAAATCTCACCCGACAACTCATTTGAAAACCAGTATATGCAGACGATTACACAAAATGCGTTGACGGCTTTGTATGCTCAACTGTTTGAATTTCGGTAAAACTTTACATGGAACGTGTATAATTATAAAAATGCAATTTCTTAAGGCAATGTAAATGCTAATTTCATTGGAAATATACTTGGATGAAAAATTAACTTGGCGAGATTGCTATTACTATATTTGACCTTTTGTGAAAATGAAGATGAATGAAATTATTGTCACTGAATGTGGAACATTATTCAACAACGCAAAATTATTAATTGGGGTAATATTTCAAAAAGTCAACAACTAAACCATTTCCCACTCATTTCTTCGATCTCGAATAATGTATTCTTAGCCGTGCATGAATGCCCGGCAGTATACCGTCAACTCGTCGCACGTCAATTTGTCGCAAGACAACTCGTTGCATGTCAATTCCTCACACGACAATTCGTCACATGACAGCAATGTGCGACGAGTTTGTCCTGCGACGAATTGACGTGCGACGAGTTTGTCCGGCAATGAATTGACTGCGACAAGTTGTCATAGAACCAATGCCCGGCACACTTCAGCATAAAATCTACAAAATTTATGTTTTTGCCAAAAAATTGTGGAAATTTTTGGGGGGTCGGCTTCTATTCAGGCAGATACAGTATTTAAAACAATGAAAAATATTTTACATTGCATTTATAAACCTACAATTGTATTTTAAATGACTCCAAAACAATGCGGATCTCGGTAAATTAAAGGCAACTAATTTTTCCAATATACTGAGTGGTACTAAATAACAGAATAACAAGCAAAATTTTAATGAAAAATATTAATTTCTTTGAATATAAAGCAAACTGAAAGCAAACAGATAAAAACTACAACAGAAAATACATAAATTTAAAGTAAGTACTAAGCAGTCAATTCACAATATTTACAAATGTTATTATGAGCAATTTGACGTGGCATGCATTATCAGTGTATTGCTTTTTAAGAATAGTGACACAGTAACAGATGAAACAATTTTTGGAATTATTTATTTCAAGAATGACTTAAATTTATTCAAGTATAAAATTTAATGCAACGATTTACACTAAAATATTTACAAAGCATAAGTACAAATGGGATTTTTAATCATGCAATGCTAGATTCAGCCAGAAGAAAAATATATGCATAGTCTGTAAAAATTTTGATTAACTTTGCTCAGAAGCTAATAAGAATGCATCCTAGATTCTGCCAGTGAAGGCAAGATTAATAAAAGTTATTCCCCTAACAAAGATTGAGATAAAATTAAAAGCTAATGTCTTAGCACTGAGATACTTAATCAAGTCTGATCAAAAGTCACCTACATATATATAAAATGATTACCTGACTAAGAGTTGAATGCAGTTATAATCAATGCAGAATGATGTGTTCATCCCATGCTGTGACTTAAAAAAACTTTAAAAAATAGTCATAATGAATAAGGCACCTTTCTTCAAACATCAGCAAGGAAAAGGCTGAGGAATTCCCAAAGAGGAGGTTGAAGAAAGCAACAAAGGAAAGAGTAGATCAGAGAGCTTGGAGGACAGGAATAGATGTGCGAACTTCTATATTAAACTAAAATGGATAATGGTTGTTTTATTAAAATATCACTCTGTTACAACTCCCTTCAATTTCATTCCTATTTAGAGTTTAAGTGCCTCCCCCTACTTTTACGGTGATTTTTTATTGTCCCTAATTGTAAGCCGAAAGACATTTTTGATGAGAGAAAAATGCAAAACAATCAAGTTGGCTGATATTTTGGTAACTGCATTAATCTTAAGGTTAAATTTAAATTGCTTAATGGCAAATGATGAACAAATTACTCGCCAAAAGCTTATAATTCCAAAAGCGAAATACTGAGCTCACTTTATGGCTAATAGAATTGAACTTCATTATCTTTTGCCTTCTCAACTGATTTTTTCCAGAGCATTGAATTTTTCTTCTTTTAAGTTCTTTTCTACATGAGATGGAATGACCAACTACCCTTTATATCCACAACACCCCTGAATTAATCAATACAGAATCAGCTCTAATATGTTAAAGCATATACTGCAGCTGATATAATTTGTTCATTCTTTTATGATTATTTATGGCACAAGTCTTCCAGCAGCATGTTAGGTCTATTCTAGTTTTAATTTCATCCATCTAATGCATGAAGAAGCATCCCCCAATTTGTTTTAATGACTGATTTATAATCTATGCAAATATCAAGAGCAAAGAGATATCAAGTGTGTTCTTACATTAAAGAAAAGAAAATAAAAAAAGCAAGGCAGAAGCCATGCAAATTTGCACTCACATCTGGTGGCTTGCGTACCATAGGTTTGAAAATTTGAGAGTTGCGTTGCTGCTGTTGTTGGTTGCTATGATGGTGAGAAAGTGGTGCATTGTTGTTGTTGTTATTATTTATATTACTGCTGCTGCTAGAGCCATTAGCACCTCCACTTCCTCCACTTGGAGGCGTTGCAGGCTTCTGACGGAGGTCCTCTCGAGGTGGAGGTGGGAGGGGGCGAGATGGAGGAAGAGGATCGGGAACCACTGCACCAAAAATGAATCAATAATAAAGGAGAAATAGAAACAATTTTTTAATTCATAACACCATTGAAATTTATCCAGATTGATACTATAAAGATATAAGGCTATGATTCACAACAGTGCCTTTAACCCTCTTTAGTGCCACGGGCCGATATATCGGCTTTTGCTACTTGGGTGAAGAATGCCACGGGCCGATATATCGGCCCGTGCATAGACCGAAACTAAACTCGTAATAGTCCATAATAGATGCGATAGATGGCATTTGATAATGTCATCATCTGAAAGAGGATGCTTCCTAGTTAATAAATCTTTTTTTCTTTTTGTTATACTTCGATCGAGAATTTATCACTTAAGCTTTATAAATGGTCATAATTGTGGCATACAGTCATCTGCGTGGTATGGAATGCAAATAATCTCGACCTTCAAAATTTTTTTTCTCTCATTGGGGTAAGGTCCTGTAGCCACAATTCCTTTTGTATCCTATCCCGAATGTTACTGCCCTCTGCTGTGACATTTTTTAACTGGATAGTATCAGTAAGAAAGCGAATAGATGCTTTCATGCGTAGGCCGTTCAAGAAATGTTGACGCTACAATTCAATTAGTTGTAACTATACATTTGTTTCTCTAAGGTACTGCATTCTTCAAAGCATAAATATACTTATTTTAAACTTAATAAATACTGCATTTACTTATAATGTAAATAAACAAAATTTCACCTAAGTTAAAAGAAACGAAATATTCTCTTTTGAAGTAAAGGGCACTGACCGTGCGAATATGCATCTTTCTTACCGCACATCTGGTCATGAGAAATGCACGTATGGATGATCCCTGAACCCTCATAAGAGAGAAACTCGAGCATTATTGAGGGTCTTGAGATAGAGTGGTAAGGAAAGAAGGAGTCAAGTGTACCTTCCACTTCAAGCAGTTTGGGTGCACAAAGAGAGAGAGAGAATTTGGACTAAGGAAACTTCCTGGCAGGAAAGAAAACAACTGCGTTATATGTAGTGGAAAACGTGATGGGAAGAGAGTGAGGTATCGCACAGTGTGCATAGAATATGAAAGGGAGTGCATAGTGTTTTGTCAAGACAAATGTTAAGTGTACTTTTTTTAGAAGATATTTGTTACTAACTAACGTATGCAAACATTCACTGAAATAATATAGTATTTTTCTATTCCTTGCTGATTTTTGCTAATTATATTCTTTAGTTTTTATGTTGTATAATGAAATTGAAACGTAAATTTTTGGTGATATTTTTTGTTGTAACGTGATGTGCAATAACTTTTGTTTTTAATTAATAATTTCACGTTCAATTGATTGAAAAATTATGTAGTTTTGAATAATGTATCATTATTTAATAATCATGCAGAAATTAACTTATTACATTAAGTATAATGTTATTAACACAAATTTTAAGTCCAGTTGGTTATTAGCTCCAGATGCAAACGTCCAGGAAAATATCTGTATTTAATATAATTTTTTGTATTCATTGCTGATTTTGCTAATTATATTCTTTACTAATGTAGGTTTCATAATTTATAAGTTTTAATGCTGTATAATAAAATTCAAATGGATAAACTTTTTTTTGTTGCAACATGATATGCAATAACATTAGTTTTTATTTGATAAATTTACCATTAAAAGAAATAAAAGTGATATTTTTTTGAAGATTAGAGTATTTTTTACAATTGCTGAAAATATTAATAATTTATCTTAAGAAATAATTTCACAATGATAATTTTCCTAAGGTGATTCAAACTTCCGGAATTACCCTTGGCACTTCTGGCTCTACCCCCCAAAATTTGCAAGTAAGAGGGTTAAGAATTCCAGCAACAGCATCTGAAACTTATCTTAAGCCATCTCCATCCATGCCTTGCTTCATTTTTCTTTGATATTACAGGAAAGGTAAATGTGGAATTAAGCACTTCTACTACAAGTAAATTATATTTTAATGACTCTAAATATAAAAAATCATTTAATTAAGCACTTCTACTACAAGTAAATTTTATTTTAATGAATCTAAATATAAAAAATCATTTAATATCTTTCTGTTTATAGGAAAATCACCATTTTCGTTCATTTAGTTATAAGATATCAAAAAACAAAAACATGACAATAGATGCAAACTTCTGAATTGCGTTTAATGCTCTGAAAAATTTATAGGCCAATTTTGTGCCAGTAATTCTGCAGAAGATTGTCAATGACTTTAGTAGACATAATGTACTAACCAATGAGGCGCTGTGGAATGGGTGGTCTTGCTGGCGGACCAGGCTCTGGAATTTCTTCCCTCTCACTTTTTCTTCCTCTTCCAGATTCTTTTGGAGGGTCATTTTGGCTCAAGGTTCTACCCTCCTGCAGGGGGATAAGAAAATGAGTGAGAAATAATCCTTCAACATTTAAAAAATGTGCTGCCATTTGTTTAGATTGATATATGTATACAATGCAGAAGCTTATTTTCAGATTAATAACAATTAGAAAATGAAGAAATTGCCCAACCCATTACCAAGAATACTCAACACCCAGAAACTGATTCTAGAATTGTGAAAATATCAAACAGTTTCATAATGCTAATATTAAGCGATACTAATAAATAGATGGGAAGGGAACACAATTCTTCAGTTGTTAATCCAGCGAACAAATAGACTCAAAAATTGAGAATAGGCCTGATTTATCTAATATATATGAATGAATGAATGCTGAAAAATTACGGGAATCAAATCGCTTCTTTTTAAAACTAAGACACACTCACTTGAATTTGCTGGAAATTTCTACGCAGAGTGTTATCTCCAGGAGCTTGGACTATGGAAGACGGTTCTCCTGCAACTGCAGGCTCCTCCTCCTCATTCTCTGAGCCACTATACCGGTAGTCTTCTCTCTCTGAAGAAACAAAAGACAAACAAGTAATGGGTATAAAAATAAATTTTTATAAATAACTTTTATATTTTAACATTTATTATAATCGTAACTTCAAATTTGGTGAAATTACCTGCGTAAGTTACCTTTTACTGGTGGAGGTGGTGTTATATTCAATTAATCTGGATATCAAGGCTGAAGGCATTTCTTGTCGTATACAAATCAATGAAGCGCAACACGAGTAATATCAAAGGTAAGTAAACGGTACTATTACACAATCATTATGGGTGTAAATGTGCTTTGATTGCTTTCAATACAAGAGAGAGGGAGGGAGGGGACAAAGGGCGGGAGGGTGAGAGAGGGAAATGACTTTCAATACAATTAATGTTTCTGATGCCAATTTGATCTCCATAAATAGCTTGAATGATTGAATCTTTACTCCCGTTGATATTTCAATGGGCATTACGCTAGCAAGGTTTTAAAGGAGAAATATAAGACTCTGATTCCCATTAAAAGCTTACCCATATGAAAGCATATGTTGCCTAGGTAGCTGATTGTTGGACCCAGAAAAATTACCACTTTTATATATATATATATATAAAAGTTATTAAAAAACACAATATGGAGATGGATGTCTGTGCAGGCAACACTTGCTCAGCAAAATTAATTAATTCCCAATAACTGAGATTTAAGCAGAATAGCTCTAATTGTAAGTACAACCAATTTTCTCATAAGAACAAATGTAAATAAATATGTTTCGATCATGTGACTCAAGTGACTGTTTTCTGCTACTATTGGGGCAGAACAAACAAATTATTACTTGAAAATCAATGTAAGATTAGTGATTTAGTTATTAAAATGTCTCATTTACAACTTATAAAAATATTTTGTAATGCCAAAATATTTTTCATAATACATAGATATTATGTCACAATTTTCTCACCTTTTTCTTGTTTGCGTTTCTTGCACCTATCAATGTGATCTTTGAGCTGAATCCGCACCTGCCTCTCGGTCGGTTGGTCCCGAATAAAAGGATGCTTGAGCAAATTCTCCGTGTAAGGTCTCTGATGGTAGTCCTGCAAAAGACAAGGAGACAGGTTACATCATATAATATATTCCAAATAAGGTTTTCACAAAAAATTGTTAATGTACATAAACAATAAAACATTGAAGCTAGAAGGAGTGCTCAATGTTACAATAATTAGTAAATTGACTATGTTGAAAAATTGCATAAGAAAATAGATATATAACAATGGACTGCTGAATATCCTTGGGCATGTAAGCTTAAAGCAAAAATTAAACTCCACCTTAACAAGAACTGTCTCAACAAAACCATGGAACTTCTTGGCCCACTTCTTAGATTTGAGCCTAGGTGGAGGATTCCTCGGAATGAGAAAGAGCGCTCTCATAGGGTGGAGGTCGCAGAGAGGGGGCTGAGACTCGGCCATCTCAAGTGCAGTAATTCCAAGAGACCATAGATCACTGCGGTTGTCATAAGTGGCATCAGGATTCTCATCACAGGCTATTACTTCTGGTGCCATCCAATATGGCGTACCAATGAATGTGTTTCGTCTACCTATTGTGCGGTCCAGCTGTGCGCTGACACCAAAATCCACTACAAATAAAATCAAATGTTTCTTTAAGGTTTTTAAAAAATAATTTCTCATACATTAAAATAATAACATTGAAGACTCTTAAGATTTGTTAATTTTTTTCATTGTGATAAAAAGTACTGAGGTAGGAAGAGAAACAAGTAAGGAAAGTCCTGCGAAAGCAGATATTATAAAGTGATTTTTTTACAAAAAATCTAAGATTCAAATTTTAAGGGTACATTTTGAAAAAATTGTTAGCAGCATCATCAAAATAAAAATTGCATATTTCGAGACCAATTGCATGTACCATGAAATGTTGTACCAAGGATATGGTTCTTGAGATATCTCCTGAAAACATTTAGTCTGGTTAGCGTCTTCCACATTCTTCAAGCTTTTCTGCAAATCTTGAAGGTACACTGTACAAATAAAAGCAATGAGCCCGTTACCATGGTAGTCGATTGTTGGGATCCAGAAAAATTTCAACTTTTTTATAAAAACTATAAATTTACACTAAATCTACAGGGATTTGAATTCCGTCTTCCAAAATAAGAAACTACAATTTCTAAACTTTCTGATAGTTCAAGTCCCAAGTTCAATTCTTGATGGGAAATAATTTTAAAAAGCAAATATAAAAACCTCTACACCGAATTATGTGCTTGTGCTATGGGGCAATAATGGGACAAAATTAGCCCCTGAAAATTGGAATTTTAACAATTTATTTTGGATTTGATATCTCTGAAACAGTTCAACCTAGATAAACCAAATTTTCAGAATAAGTTACTACATATGAGAGCTACATACGGCAATCCAAAATAAATTGTTAAAATTCCAATTTTCAGGGGCTAATTTTGTCCCATTATTGCCCCATAGCACAAGCACATAATTCGGTGTAGAGGTTTTTATAGTTGCCTTTTAAAATTATTTCCCATCAAGAATTGAACTTGGGACTTGAACTATCAGAAAGTTTAGAAATTGTAGTTTCTTATTTTGGAAGACGGAATTCAAATCCCTGTAGATTTAGTGTAAATTTATAGTTTTTATAAAAAAAGTGGGAGTTTTCCTGGGTCCCAACAATCGACTACCATGGTAACGAGCTCAATGCTTTTATATGGATAAGCTTATAATGGGAATCAGAAGGCTATATTATTATTCCACTAATATTAAACTAAGGCTGTAGATTTAGCATAAATTTTTAGTTTTTATCGGAAAATAGTGGGAATTTTTCCGGGTTTCAACAAAGGCAATATTTAACTAGTAACTGCACAGTCGGATGGATGGACAGACAGACAAAGTGAATACATAAGTGATATGTAAAAAAATTGCTAAAAAGCACAGTAAATGGATGACTGGGACAAAGAATCCATGAGTCACTTATACAAAAACTATTAGTCATATCAAAGAAAGAAAACACCAAAAAACTTTGCTAACTTATGATGACATATAATAGCACTGAAAAGAGACATACCCAATTTGACCTCGGCATTGTCTGTAAGAAGTACATTCTGGCCTTTTATGTCTCTGTGAATAACTTTATTGGTGTGAAGATAGCTGAGGCCACGCAAAATTTCTCGACAGATGTATGCTATCCATTCTTCTTTTAAACTTTGACCCTTTGTGGCTGTAAAAGTAATGCCAAAGTTCAGTAAACAAGTACCATCTCATAGATAGAATTATATGATGTATTACCTTTAATGATTA
The DNA here is from genome assembly GCA_036926305.1 of Uropetala carovei. Taxonomy (NCBI): domain Eukaryota; kingdom Metazoa; phylum Arthropoda; class Insecta; order Odonata; family Petaluridae; genus Uropetala; species Uropetala carovei. The sequence goes on from JAXCHB010000068.1 coordinate 4,748,883, forward strand.
TGTTAAGTTAGAAAAATATGTTAGACAGAAGATTAGTACTAAATTAATAAAACTATGACTTGTCTATTCTTTCACAAATAAAATCTGGAGAAAATATTATTAATAAACTAAATAAAATAAAATATATCTTACACTTGACTAAATCTGTGACTGATCCTGCTCCACAATACTCCATCACCAACTAAAAAAAATTTCATTTTTAGTTCATTTATGATCTATCTATGTAAATAATTAATTAAAAAGTGAGAGGATAAATAAAATAAAATAAAACAAATGTCTTATTTCATCATCCTACATATCTACAGTTTATTTTAGTAAATACTCGTGGATTATATGTGCCATTATTAAACTGTTTCTCTTAATAAAACATCTATTAATTTACTCACCCATAACTGGTCATCTTTTCCTGGAGGACTCTTTTTAATGAATGCTCCATAATAAGTGGCTATGTTTCTATGATTGGAATACTATAAAAAATAATTTAGAAGAAATATAAATTTCACAAATTATTCATGACACACTTATAAAAGCAAAGCCATACATTTGCTATAAAACAGACTAATACCAATATAACTACGTTTAATCTCAAAATTTACCTTTTTCAATACATTTATCTCCAACTTTATTTCTTCCTCTTCATCCTGCAAAAATATGAAATGAATCAATTTCAAAATAAATAAAATTGTAACACTATTAAACATGCTCTAATTGAATTTTTGAAGATCTAAGATAACTTTGCAGTAAGACATAACATACTATCTGTGTGAAAAATATTTTTTAACTACAAGCATACTTAAGATTTCAGGAAATAATCTTACCAAAAACATGATTTCATATTACATAATTTACAATTTAATATCTACCTAACAATAGTATAAATAAGTCATTGTAGAGAAAAAACACGACAACCAATGTGGCACTACACTGCCAGCCATGGTAGAGGAGTTATTAGCATGTAATGGGTTCAAATCCTGCCAAGGAAATAGGTGTACGTGACTGTCATCTTTAGCATTAATGCACTAATTGTAAAAGGCTTTTAATAGCTGTACATGAGCCATCTAAAATAAGTAAATTAACAAAAGAAAGTAAAACAACCTGTTAAAATGGGCACAACCCCTTAATTAAAAATGAATCAATGCAAAAATATTTCACTTCAACGTACTTCAATGTAACATACTTTTCAGTATGACGTAAATTTATGTATAGGAGAAAGTACTGATTTCGTGAAAAAATTGAATTCAAGATTTCAACGGAAATACATGTTTTGAGGTCCACTGAGTGTTTTGGCTATTTTCTTGATGATGTGTGTGCATGCATGCACCCACATGTGATAGAATTTTGTGGGCACTCTAACTCAAAAACTAACAATCAGATCAGAACAAAAGTTTTTTTTTTTTTTTGCCGGCTGGGTTTGCCTGCCTTCTAACCCAAAGGTTGCGGGTTCGAATCCCGCTTCGGGCATGGATGTTGTGATATTTGTTGATTTTCTCTAACAGAAATGATCTTAGCTGTCGACGCACCTAAAAACCTAATTACTACTACTTGTTTTTTATTGGTAATTCAACATCTGAAAAGGTTTTGGCTGAAACTGGTCAATTGGAAGTGATTAGGAAGGGAATATTCTTGCCATTGTCTTTTAAATAAATTATGTTCTTTAGAATTCAATTTACGTAAATATTTGTCATTATAAAAGTTGTAAAAAATTACATTTTCTACAAGTTTTTAAAAACATTTTTTTATAAACTCGATTTTTTAAAAGAGATATTTCAATAATTTCTGTGAATTTGTTAGTACACCTCTAAGTGATACCACTGTTTCCGATGCTATGAGATAATATCTGGAAAGACATCCCAAATTCCAACTTCTTTCATCCATATCATTTGAGGAGTTTTAAATATAGATATTAATTTGGAAACTGCCCCTTTGTTGATGGATTGCTCCATTATGGAGAACATTACATAGCCATGTTTGGAAATTAGTCGACTCTGAGGAAGGATTTAGAGGTAAAGCCAATGGCCCTGCTCGAGCACATGGCAAAATTAAAAATTTTTATTTTGAGACCTGAAATATAAATATTCCCTTAAAAACGCCTTTCAATATTTATTGTGATTTTATGGGATTTCTTTGGATACCAACAAATTTTTAATATAATCCTAAGTTGAATATTATGAGCCATTTGTCAAAAATAGACAATATCAAATCCAAGCAAGGCCGTTAACCTGAGATTAAAATGTTCCAAATTAATTGTGATGCATGAGAGCAAGCCATCACTGGGCAATCTTTGACCATAGAGTCGGCAGACATATGATTAGAGAATTTATTCCATGAGAGAAAGAGACAAACGCTACGGCCGCCAAGGAGAATTCATTCAATAGACTCCTTGGACATGGTTCAAAGGAGCGAGCTGACTCGAAAGCTTTCGCACTTCTGCAAAATAGATACCAAGAACAAGGCAAGGCAAATATAATCTTCCAGAGCATATTTACCCTGCAAACTTGATTAGGAATCGTTTTTATAAACGCTCCGATGAAAATGGATCACAAACAGCAGGAGCGACAGATGCATCGATCTTCTTCGACATTTTTTGCTCACAAACAACAATATTAAGGGAACCACGAAAACGGAAATTGGCATATGACAAATGATTCGATTGTGGCCATCAAAATCAGATTTAGCAGGAAAAAACGTTTCCCCTTAGAGCATGGTTAAGAAACCGAGCGCAAATTATGGTGAAAAGCAACATTTTAATTCTTTTTCAACGAATGCAAATTAATTGTTCTGCCAATACAAACTACAAACCGGAGAACCGAAACAATTAATACAAACTTAAGTTTGCTTAATTACGATCATGACACAAATATCTCGCTTCCAACTATTTCCAATCATATAACAATTGGCCAGTGGCATACGCTGAATTTTCTTAATGGGGAGAAGGTTCAAATTCTATTCTTAAGGAACAAAATAAAACTGTTAAAAAGCTAAAATAATTTTTATCATTATAAGTAATTAGTAATTAAAAAACGAGGGATTATAAATGGGGATTACCGAAGTGAATTTTGAAGTGGCAGAACTAATATCGAACGGTTAATTAATTTATTGACGTTTGCCTTACTTCTTAAGGTAGAGGGGGGGGAGGGGGGGGGGGTCCAGACCCCATGGACAGTATGCCACTGCAATTTTGTAACGGTGATAATTTTCCAACAACTGGAGCTCTAGAAATGTTTGCCGTACTATTTATAAAAGCGTTAAAATTAATTCATTTCTCATCGATTCCAACTTCTCTAAACGATTGTGCCAGCATCGACCGTCCAAATTCTTAGCATACGCCAGGAATAACTGGTACCCGATTTTAAATAAAACAACAGTTCTTTGAAAAGGGTACAGGATCATGTATCTAACAATAACAGGTGAGAATTCAAATGTAAGACGAGGACAGCGATTAAGTCTTCCAATGCATAAGTTCCGAGAGAGTATCCTGCAGCGGCCGTTTGTCCTTTCTTAGACTCCAATATTCCGCGATCGGCTAATCACGAGCATGAAAAAACTAAGAATTTGCAGCGAGGTTTAAACCGGCGGGAAATAGGAAAAATGGACCTTTGCCGTTCGAAGCAACTTCTTCGCGCCCTCCGAAGTGGAATGAACTACCTGCAACAATCGCAGCACGCGAACGCACCCTCCATGCGGCGGAGGCCTCTCGATACAGGATATTCGGTCTTCTGGTCGAAACGAAAAGCACAATCGTGGTTACGAGGTCGGCGATTGGCTCGCTCCACGACGCCTGTCATACAAACGGAGGCGGCAAAGGGGCGCGCGGCTAGAGGTTACTCCATCAGCCTCGCGCCAACGTCGCAATCTCCGCTCGGATGGATCGTTCGATCTGACAATCCTTTCCATGGCCTTTTCTATCCTCAAAATAGCATTGAAGAACTGTCTCTCCTCACTCTCCCCCGATCAGCTCGCGTTCACCTCGCGACACTCTCTAGCAGTCATGGATTGCCTACGACTGACGAGTATTGAAAACTTCTCTTAACCCACGACTCGTGCCAACCAGATGCGAATAACATGTCCGCCACTTCGTGTATTTCCTTTCCTCTATCTCCTCCCTTCCCTCTCACTCTCGCCCTTAAATAATAAAAAAATGACCGTGGTAATTGGGAAAACCGGGACCCGGATAATCGAAAAACACGGATAATCCTAATTGAATGTATTTATTGGAATTATTTTTCGATTAATCAGCGGTTCTTAACCTTTTTTAGTTCGCGACACACCTGACAGGCAATCCTCGCTAGCGCGACACACCTGTGAAACTAAAACGAAATCTTTAAAGAATATAACTCGAAAATATATGCAAATAGTTTTTATTATTATTAAAAATAATGTATATAATATAAAGATTTTCGCATACTTAAAAAGACATTGCAATGAAAAGCATAAAAACAGCTGAACACACAGAATTCCAAAATGTATAAACAAACAAAACATTCTGATTCGTTCTCAAACAGGAGCCGCTACCAACAATCCGATAATATTGAGTGTGCCTGGGTGCGCATCGAAACAAAGTAAACCGGAGAAGGGAGGGTCTTCCTAGGACTTCCTTACCTTGGGAATACAAGGAAGGAATACAAGGAAGGATGAGAAGGCTCGAGCTGGGAAAAACGGCGGAAAGGACAAATATAAGACAATTGGAAAAGACCGAAACAACTGCGAAAATATTTTACAACCACTCAGCCCAGGGATCGTGCCTATGACACGCTAGGAGGCCGCCGCCGTATGTGGCGCCCTAAGGCTTTCTTTATTTGCCTACCTGGAACAGGCATGGGTTTCGGTTCTTTATAGTGCCCCTTCTACCATGGCGCCCCTAGGCAACTGTCTACTTTGCTACCCGCTAGCGCCGCCCCTGCTGTCCCGAAACAAAGAAAGCGCATGAGTCGCAAAAAAAAAACTTTTTCGTATCTGCGGTATTTTAATTTTTTCTAATTTTCGCGACACACCTGGACCTCGTCAACGGCAAACAAGTTGTCGCGACACACACGGTTGAGAACCACTGGATTAATAGAATAAATAATTAAAATAAAATGTGAATATAAGTTCAGACTCCAACAATGTAAACCTTTAAATACCTCGACAAAGAACGGTGACAAACTAAAGTTAAAATCTAATTTTAACAATTCACTCACCCGCACTTTTATTCGCATGCTGGAGTCATTTATTCGGAGAATAAAATACTCAAAATAATGTAAATGTGTAAATACATCGCCAAAGAACGACGACAAACTAAACTTCAAATGTAACGGGAGTGAGGAAAAAAGGTCAGACATCATCAGCGTAAACATGGAAATAATTCAACTCCTCGCAAAGAACCACGGATAATCCACCCCCACGGATAATCGGATCCCAGATAATCGGCCTTCTACTGTAGTCTGCCTGTCTCTCCTCCCTCCCTCTCTCTCCTCCATCCCTCTCTCTCCTCCCTCTCTCTCTTCAAATCGACTATTGTAGAACGTACAACTTTTATCCTTCTGGCGCGTCAAAACATTTTCGCAGCTCGAGAGACAGCGACATCTGGCGCCGGCGACCCATTTCACGCATCCGGATGACATCCCGGTGCGTTGATACGCGACGACAGAACGCTCCGCGACAAAAGACGACACCGGTGATGGCAAGTCAAATAATGTAACGAGGAGAATTAATACTTGAGCCAGAGGGCCGGATTCCGCATTTCGACTGCGACGGCCGTCTTCCCGAGCTGACGGAGTCGTATATTTCACCAACAGCGAAGGAAGAGGAATCTACATCGAAAAAAGCCGGAATTTTATGAAGTAATCTCCGAAATAGGAGATTCGAAGCGCGATCGCCACGCAGATCGAGAAGTGGCATAAAACTTTCCATATTTAATTATTATATAAGATACAGACAATTACAGGAATTAAACAGTTTTTCCTTAGTTCCTATCTTTCATTGCTCTCTTCTTGGAAACTGACAGGCAGATTAATGTCGAAACATAATCCATAAGGAAAGCCTTAATTTTCTAGAATTGCATATTTAAAAGAACTAAGTTAAAAAAAACCACTTTACAAGTTAGAATTTTTAATAAGTAATTTTTCTGCGTAACTTTAAAAAGTTGAGATGATAAAATAGATAGTTATAACCTAAAAAAACAATTTTATGCCGTGACATGCAATCAGCTTTGTACAAACATATTGATAAGCTACTCACCTCTGTTACGTCCATGACCTTGATGGCAGCCAGCTGACCAGTCTTCGTGTGCCGGCCCTGCGGAGGACAATAAGATCAATGTTTAAACGAGAGATGATTATGAGCAGGACGTATAATTATTAACAATTTAAAGTTTATAAGAAAACAAAATCGACGAATTATGCAGCGCAGAGCATTTTTCTTATATCCGTAGCCATCTCTTCCATACAATAACGTCATTGGTTGCATAAGTACGTATTAGACGTGGGAAATATTTTCCCGCAGATAGTCCCGTAGCAACAATGCCGCTTCTAGGCGGTCACTCAATGACATATGGGAATACATGTAGGGAAGGTGACAGTCTCTGAACACGAGCATCGTCGCATGGCGACAGACGGGTAGGGAGAGCTTGGCAGCGGCTAGGCGCGAAATTCGATTTGTTATAATGCCAATGTACGCAACATACGCATTTTTTTAAGCACATGGCTTCTGTTGTATTTTTATTGATCTCAGGCTCCATAACGGGATGAAGTTTACAATCAAAATCGTTAAAGCCACTTCTCAACAAATAGATATTATGTAAAACTAGACAAAAATAAACTGCTCCAATTGTTTCGTGATATGGTTCATCTCGACATGATTTCTATTTCGGACGATATAAAAAACAAATGAGATTTTTTCGGATCAGAATTTGTACAGCCATTAAATTAGAGCCGTACACAAGCGACAGACAACAGACGGAAGGAAGCAGAAAAACCACTTTCTGGCACAGCTGCACCTCCAAAGGTGCATATTCGTCTCCAATTTTAATTTTTTTTAAAGGTTAAAATACTTTTTTATACTTCGAGTGTGAGAAAGTAAAAATTAGAAGCACGTATCCAATGGAAACCTTCCCGATAAAAGAGGACTTCCAGGAAATCGGTTCAAGTGCGATTACTTTCGTTTGAATTTTCCTTCTCGTCCCGAACGCCACACATTCATCGCTCTCTCTCTCTCTCTCCCTCTGAAGGCAGAAGCTCTCGCACTGCGAAGGAGGCACGCAAATTGGAGCGTTCTCTCCGTCTGCCCCCTTCCGCACCTCCCTCCCCCTCTCTTATCCTGCACGGCCGCGATTCTCTCCTCTCGCTGACCGACGAGTATCCACGAGGGCGCTCTCCCGCTGCCCGATTCGGTGGGATAAAAAAGACGCTCGCTCCAAATACGTTTCACCCGAAAATAGCACTTAAAAATCATAGTCCTCTATGGCAGGCGAAGAGTGCCGTCTTTCTCTCTCGCCTACACTCTTATCCGTTCCATCGTTTTAATCTGCATGATATCTGCGATGTGAGAATATATTTGAGAAAGGACGGACGGGGAGCTTTCTTCCAAAATACTGCGGCTTACACCGCCACAAACATCGCTTCCGCCAACACCTCCGCCTTCGCCAACATAAACATACACCCATACGCGTTTTATTTTGGAAGATAGCTGGAAACTATGCAAGGCTAGGCTGTGCGATCGACTGCGATTTACGGTTAAGAGTTATTTATTTTAAAAAATTAAACTTAATGGTTCCGATTACGTCGAATTTTATGCAGTTTTACTGCACAATGTTATGGAAACATGCGAGAGACTTCGAAGTAATGTGGGATAGAGGAACGTTAATTTACTCCCAAGTAACACTGGAGGTGTTCCCGATTATTTATTTTAGTTCACCACTTAAGAGCGTAAGCACTCAATTTTAGCTTCCGGCATCATCTTTACGAGTTGTTTGGAGACGTTATTTCTGGGAGCCGAAATGACGAACGAGACAGCGGCTGAAAACGTAGCCGTGAATCGAAGCTTGACAAAACTGATTTATTCTCGACACGAGATATCCAACCTCGTCTTCGCAGTATGACGCCTTCTCGCGATGCTTTGCCGCCAGGTCGAATAGCATCATGGACGTCTCTGCGATCGATCTGATCACGGCGAGGGGAGCACGAAAGGTGCCTCTGCAACAGGTGCGGAGGACGCGATTCGGAGGCGTGTACGCCTTCTTTACGGTATCCACCGCGAGAGCCGAAGCGAAAAGACGCTTCGATCTAAACCATTTCTTAAATTTAAGAATCTAGGCCGAATTTAATCGCCTAAACCGAAGCGCGTAGGTTACTTTCCTAAATAATATATTAGAGTAGAATCTTCCGAACCGGCGTTCAAAGGTAGAAAAGGATAGAGAAACAAGCGAGGAAAATTTTTCTGAACAAATTACATAAGCCGCTTTTTTCACCGACTGCTCCAGTGGGGTAAAGAATTGCAGATGCGACGTATTGTCGCTTGCCTACATTTGTAGCGTCATGTACTTTTTTGCCATCTTTTCACATTAATCCCCAGCAGCTTAACCTAGATCCAACAAAGTTTTACAATGTTTATATATACCAATCAATACCGAACTTTTTGGCTTCTCCGGGTTGCAGGAGTCAAAAGATATTGCCCGTAGAGATTGAAGGGTGGACAGACAAATAGAATACAAAAGCCATTTTTTTAAGAAAGGCACTAAAAAAGAGAAAAAAATACAGGAAAGAATCGAAAAACGGCAACCAATCAACGGGTGGTAATCTGGCGCAGGACGCGGAGGCGAGCACCGAAGGCCAAGGCGGAAGGAGCGCGCAATCGCCACCGGGGAAAGCCCGCTATTCTGAGACAAGAAAGAAGGAGAGAGACACGTCATGGGATATTCGGAGGGGAAGAGGCGAAGAGAGGGAGGCAGAGGCCGGCGGCGAGAGGAGTCGCGGGTAGAAAGAGATGACGCGGATGCAGGACGAACAGCACGACAGAGAGAGAGCACAGCCCACATCGCTCGCCTCGGACATCGACAACGCGCTTCGTGCTTGCTGCTGAATGCTACACAGAATGAAACTAAACGCCTAATCAAAATGGAACACCAAGTGACGATAATTATGAGAATCAAAAATAAAAAAATTGAAAGGAATGTTCGATAAAACGACCATTTAAGCCTTAAAAGACGGAAGCGACATCCTTTCGCTTGTCAGCTTTCAATGCTGAGGTCGCGGGTTCGAACCCTGCCGACGGCATGCATGACCGTACGCGTTTCGTCGTTGTTTAGTGTTAGTCAGCTCATTGTAAAAGGCCCTAAAGTTCTGTTTATGAGCTAGTGAAAAATAAATAAAATAAATAATCACGTCCAGAGGCCGCCAATAGAATGGTCACGTGTGAAGTAAATTTAAAAAAATTCTTTATCCGCGCTAAAAAATGAGGCGGCTGAAGCCGAATAATGGAAAAACACCGAGCTCATTAAAAGCACATCTTAACTTCAGTTTCAAATACAGTAGTAGAAACTCTGATTAACCGCATGTCCAATTATCCGAACCAAAGTTGAAATTGCTGCGCTGCTGTATGCTCCTTAGGCTGCGACATTCGATTGCATCCGAATACGCATTTATGACCCTTCCTTCCCTGACTGAGACATTCGGATTTTCCCCACAGAGATCCCCTCTTTCCCTTAAAACGCTCTCCAAACACACCCTTAATACTCTTTTTTCCTTGCAAATGTACCGACACAATGCGCCCCACTCACGTTGGCATCACCACCTTGAGTGCAACGAAACATGTTCCAATGTTATTTTTTATCATATTTCCTTTATTTTGAAGAGATTAGGGCAAATTTTATGTCCTTGGCGATGGTTCGAAAGGCTATTTACAGAAATTTGTCAGGCAGTTTATGAACATCTTTCTAGGCCATCTGACGCGTTCCTCGGATTTTTGGCATATTATAAGTTATTATATGAATAATAATACCGCATTTGTTAGAATAATTTATGCACTTTTCCCATAATGACGTTACTAAAAAATTACGTGCGTGAAATACCAATGGAGGAAAATTTTCACACGATTACCGTAGTACAGTTTAGAGCTCTAATCCCCGGCCCATACGAATTCGGACCCGACCCGGCCAGCTCATTTAAAGTCCCTCGGCTCGAAAAATGTAATTATTGTATTCCAAAATTTCTACCTACATCTGTGTGCTGTTCAATGATTTGAAAAGGATTTTTTAATCAACATATCTGTATGCCTTGGAAGACCACAAACAAAATAAATTACTATACAAAATACACAAATGTTATAAGAAAAAATATATTAACCAATTCAGTACGGAGGACGAGTCACACTCGTTCTTCACTATCTCTGGGTTAGTTTGCTTTTGCGTGATTTTTAAAGCTCGGCCGGGCCCGTAATTAATTCCAAAGGATCGGCCCGTATCCGGCCCGTGCAAGACTCTAGTACAGATAAAAATAATGTTTTTATATTTTTAACACACAGTTGCTCTTTCTTTTTGCCAATTATTCAAATTTTCGATCATCCAAACCACCCTCGGCCCCAATTAGTTCGGATAATCGGAGTTCTACCTTAGTTAATAGCTGCATGATAAGTGGCGCGTTAACAAAAGAAAACAAAGCGACCACGAACGATGGATGAGGAGAGGTGGATGAGGGGAGGAAAAAAGTCCTTTTGTTTTCGGGCGTGGTGCACCTTCGAGGGGACGAGGTCAGTTGCACAGAATAGGGCGCCCCCTCCCCCCCTCCAAATCCCCCCCCCCTCCAAAGCCGCCCCCGCTCCACTTCCAGTTAGATAAAAGTCGAAGAACGAGCCATCGGAGAGACCCTAAGGATTACCATAGTACAGCTTAGAGCTCTAAGCCCGGCCCATACGAATTCGGACCCGGCCCGACCAGCTCATTTAAAGCCCCTCGGCTCGAAAAATGTAATTATTGTATTCCAAACTTTCGACCAACATCTGTGTGCTGTTCAATGATTTGAAAAGGATTTTTTAATCAACATATTTGTGGTGCACCTTCGAGGGGGCGAGGTCAGTTGCAGCGAATAGGCCCCCCCCCAAAAAAAACCGCCCCCGCTCCACTTCCAATTAGACAAAAGTCGAAGAACGAGACATCGGAGAGACCCTAAGGAGAGAAGAAGACGCACAAATAACTCTGACAGAATTACCAAGCGGAAAAAAACACTGGCGAGTGAAGAGGGATGGGGACGCGGGAGTTAATTTGGTTCGCATTACGACATCTCGGCTTCCCACTGCGGAACCACGCTGCCTCGGAGGTGCGATAGAGGAGCCCCACGCGACGGGCCCATAGGAGGGCCACGTACAGTCATTTCCAAAAGTCAAGCGACACGGCTCGGTCACGCCACACATAGGCCGGAGCTGAAAGTTCCGAGTATGTTGGTATCACTGCTTGAGGGGAAGAAGGAGAGGGGAATGATGAGGAGGCGCGGAAGAGTGAGGAGGTGGGTTTCGAAGCCTGGGTAGGCTTGCAGGGAGAAACGAACGGAATCAGAGCTGGTGAGACAAACTCCATTCAACAGTGCGAGAGCATCCATTCCTACTCGGAAAAAAGGACTCTCTGAGAGGTTGCCTTCGCATGCCAAGGGTAACAAGAAAACCTCCGAGAGAAGGAGGCGTGTAAACGGTTCGAAGAACATGAAGAATATTCCGCGTCTAGAAAGCACTTTCGGAAAAGATGCAATATTTTCATCTTTGTGAGCGTTATTAATGCGAAATGCTAGGCTGCACTTCACTTCGGAAAGCGCAAAAAATCATCAATGGGTCAAGGGCAACAATTGTATAATACTCCATAAATTAGGATAACAAAAATGAGAGCTGTTGATTTAGTGGAGATACTGAATGAGCATCTTCTGCCTATGTCAGACAGATAGTGCCAGACGGCGAAGACGTGGTAGTAATACAAGATAATTAATTCATCGTTAGATACGACCGGTGTAACTCGACAATTTTTTTGACCAGAACTGGAATATCAATGTCCTGCCCTGGCCAGCTCGCTCGTCGGAATAAAATTTTTATTCCACCGTACTGTATCACTCAAGCGTCAAGAAATTGTCAGCACGAAAATTGCTTTTTCCGGAGAACATTAGGAAGTATTTACATCCTTTATCCAATCAGTTTTACCAAAACTCTAATAAATGGCAATTTATCACATGTAGCACTTTTCTCACAGATAGTGGATACATTTTATATTGACTTTATTTAAACTTTCGAATAAAAATTTTATTCTAGCAGCATTTAATAGGCAATGAAAACAATGAAAGATTATTTAGTGTTTTATTTTAGTATTTAGTGAAGTCTCAGCCTGAGTCGATCACTCCTTGCATTCGACGGTAAATGAACCGTACTAAATTTTCACATATTTGTGGCCGTCGTCCGATTGAGCCCCAGAGTTCCATAACATTCTCTTCAAGAGCGGCTGCCGTCCTCAACTTTCCTTCCGTCCACTCATTCACCATTATACCCCATAAGTTCTCAATGGGATTCATATCCGGCAAGCGAGCTGGCCAGGGCAGAACATTGATAATCCAGTTCTGGTCAAAAAAATTGTCGAGTTACACCGGTGGTATCTAACGATGAATTAATTATCTTGTATTACTACCACGTCTTCGCCATCTGGCACTATCTGTCTGACATAGGCAGAAGATGCTCATTCAGGATCTCCACTAAATCAACAGCTCTCATTTTTTTATCCTAATTTATGGAGTATTATATAATTTTTGCCCTTGACCCATTGATGATTTTTACGCTTTCCAAAGTGAAGTTCAGCCTAGCATTTCGCATTAATAACGCTCACAAAGATGAAAATATTGCATCTTTTCCGAAAGTGCTTTCTAGCCGCGGCATATTCATTTATGTTTCCCTATCCCATTGTAAGACATCACTGTGGACTTCGAACCGTTTACACGCCTCCTTCTCTCGGAGGTTTTCTTGTTACCCTTGGCATGCGAAGGCAACCACTGAGACAGTCCTTTTTTCCGAGTTGGATTGGATGCCCTCGCACTGTTGAATGGGTTTTGTCTCATAGGCTCTGATTCCGATCGTTTCTTCCAGCCCGCCAACCCAGGCTTCGAAACTCACCTCCTCGCTCTTTTCTCCCCTCACTATCATTCCCCTCTCCTGCTACCCCTGAAGCAATGGGTACCAACATACTCGGAACTTTCAGCTCCGGACTATGTGTGGCGTGACCGAGCCGTGTCGCTTGACTTTTGGAAATGAGTGTACATGTAAATCTCTTCTCGTTCAGAGGCTACTCGTACCCCGCTCCCCCTCTGCCCCCTCCCCCTCCTTCCCTTCACGGAAGAACGCAAGGGAGAACAGAAATAGGGAGAAGGCAGATGGATCACAGGCCCCTTTTCCATGGGCCACCTCTCGGAGAATCCACGAACAGTTTTGGCGGGACTGAGTTTGAAAAGAGATAAATAGTAAATTTGACCGATTGGAGGAAACAGAGAAAAAACGTCCTTTTCGATAAACATTAACCGTCGAGGTGCGACCTATGAGACGCCACCTAAGTTATAGGATCGAATTATTCCGTTAACTGCCATTTCACAAAGAAATAAAGTGAATATTTCTTCTTTTAATTACCTCTGAACTCGGATGACAGGTTATTAAACGGTGAAAATCCAACTGTAGATATACTAGCTATTAAATAAATAACAATGAAAAACAATCTAACGAAAGAGAAAGGAAGTTCCCTCTGAATCAAGCACAACAGATATTAAAAAGAAGAATAGCCGAACTCTTACCAAAATTTTCTAACCTTTTGCAAGAATTGATAGGCAACTGTTCGATCTAATCGAGACAAAAATCGAACGTTTGAAGGAAAAATGAGCGTGCAAATAGCCCAATTTCACAAAGAATCGAAGTTTTTATTTTTACAAGGGCGATCGATTTTCGCATAACAGGTTCAACACTTCGCGCGATCGATTCGCTTCAAGTTTGTGCGAGACGCTCTTTGCAGGAACTTATTAGAGCGAGAAAAGAGCCGGAAGCTGGGCCAACGCTCGCTAACGTTGCGTCACGAATCATCTTTCTCGAGGTCCGAAGGGAACGCGCAGAGCGAGAGGATGACGAAAAAACTCAACCCAGGCGATCCGCAGTTCTCGGATGAAAGATCACCGTCTGATTAAACTGACGGGTCGCGTAATCGATAAAAAGCCGTTTCGAATTATTCGGCGATGGAGAAAACGCCCTCATGCGCTCTCAAAGCGACCTCGAGCGGAATTTCCGCCACATCGGAAGGGCAATGAGGGCAGAAACGTCCCGTAGGTCGAACGAGCACTCGTCGGAGCCGAAAGCCGAACCTCCGCGGAGGGTAAGGCCCTTTGCGCCGCCCCGACGCCGTCTGACGATAAAATTATCACCCACAGGACGGAAATTTGAATGCGACCGTGATGCCATTGGAAAGATTCCAAGTCTTTCGGGGCGTTTCCCCCGCCGACTTCCTTGTTTACTAATAAACGGCGGCGAAAGCTAGAAGTCCACTCTATAGAGACGATCCAATCGACTGCATTTCTAATCCAAACGATCGATCTATCGAGAAAGAAGTCGGAACGGTAGCTCGGATCGCGCGTGACGGAGGTGATACTTCCAATTCCCGAATTCGCATTCCTTCGGGAGTTTCCATTCCGCCTCAATCGCACTCAATTGTGGAGACTACGAATTGAGATCTGGCATCGAAAGGAAATGACGAGCGCACCGCGGGGGATGCTGGGCTCCTTAATGAAGACCCATCATTACCGTACGAAATGTTATCTTCTGCCGTGTTAGAGACAGGCCGCGAAGCACTGCTCTGCGATTTTTCTCGACGTACGCAGTGATAGCCAGAAGAAAATATTTCGTACGGTGACACGAGACCACCCGTATGAAATCCAATATCGGTTGGCTTTGTCCTCATCCAGTGGAATTTCACCATCCAGATCAGTATTTCTCGACCTTTTTTATTTCACGACACATTTTCGGTTTTGCTCCATCTTCTCGGTTTTAGTTTAAAGGAGCTGAAACGGTAAAGAAATATCAACCATAAAGTATCATCCTTTATGAGAAGTCTATTTCCTGTGACCTCAGCTTGAGAATAATTAAATAGCGATATCCATCCATTCGGTACCAAATGCATCGCGGCCCATCAAATACATACTCAGTCTCGGCACAGCGGTTGCGGAACAATCAACTAAATGACGGAAATTACCATTCGATTTTCTTCTCAAATTAGTTCTTGCAGAAGAAAAAATATCGCATTTCGTTTGACAGCGATGGATTGGGCGCAAATTTCCCGTTAATATGGCAGAGAGTCTAAACGCACGCGTGCTCGATGAGGCGGCGAAACCACGAAAACCAACGAAGGCCCACACGCATACGTCGAGGTTGCTATTATGAACAGCTAAAGAAATTTTTCAGCCGTCGGATTGCCAATCGCATTTCACGGCCAGCGAATATACTCATATATTTACTCATATGCATAAATAGCGACCTTGTCTGCGAGCGGAAAAACGTTTCATATCTACATATTACAAGAGAAATCTTTTAGCGGAAAGAACTAGGCGGAAAAAAGAGATGATAAACAGAAATGATAGCCATAAAATTTAAAAAAACAAAAAGTGGTAATTCTAAAGACGGTACGTAACAATGAGGTGCACTCGTAAACTGGAGACAGAACAGATATGAGCGAAGTCACGAAATGTGTTATGATTAACCTTAAGGCTAAATCTTCCGAAGTTGCATCAATGTTAAAATGCCAAAAGCGGCTGATCCGATTCGTAATAAAACATAAGAAGCTTTCTTTGATCGCAAGTTAATTCCGAAGAGCGAAACAGGAGTCGACCATATACACAAAATTAAACCATCCTTACCTTCCCATTACGTTTTTAAATTATGGAACTGCTTCACAGTGCAAATAACGAAATAACCTCGCAGATTCCCACGGCTCGATTAATCGCGGGACGAAGGTGTGCACGTGGAGACGACGTCAGAAGCAGAGGAAGCACGCGTGTCAAGGGCGAAAGCACGCGCCGAGATTACGTCCATTTGGAAATCTAGTCGTCTACGGTTAGCAAAAAGGGGTGAGTTCGGACGGGAGAGAGGTGGGAGGGAGTGACGAAGAGGTGGGAGGGTGCACCGGAGAGGGGGGAGTGAGCAACGGGGAGGGGGGAGTGAGCAACGGAGAGGGAAGAGGAAGCAACGGAGAGGGAAGAGGAAGCAACGGAGAGGGAAGAGGAAGCAACGGAGAGGGAAGAGGAAGCAACGGAGAGGGAAGAGGAAGCAACGGAGAGGGAAGAGGAAGCAACGGAGAGAGGGTAGGAAGCAACGGGGAGGGGGGAGAGGGCAATTGCGGGAGAGGAGACAAGGGGGAGGGAGCAATGGCGGGGGGCCAGAAGCAAAAAGGATACGGGAAGAATTGGGTCGGCTGAGGTGGCCCATCTTGTGGCAAATCAATCACGTGCTGCGGAGGGGCGGCAAAGCACCGACGTGAGGTGGAATGCGAGGTGGTGCATCGGTCGCCGTGAGGTAGGTCGTCCGGAATTCTTGCGCTCGGCCGTCGCATCTTTCGATTCCAAAGTCTTCATTTTACGAGAGGATTTGAGAAGGGAAGAGAGGGTCAAGGACAAGAACAGACTCTTGTTTATATCTAAGAGATAGATTTATCGGGCTGGCCTTATAGCTGAAAGCGGATCGAAAACTGTTTCTCCAATAGAAATTAAAATGTAGGAAGACATAGATTAGCATTTCGGATATGGAACAGCCATCATCAGTGTTGATGCAACGATGATACGTCAACAGACAAATTGAGTCTCGTCTTCGACAACTAAGTCTCCATTTTCTCCGATAAAAAAAGGATGGCATAAAATTGGTAATGGTTTATAAAAAGTATTACGAAGAAAAAATCTCCAACTGATATTAAAACAAAATCTCTCCATCCGAGGGTATATAACCCGCGAAAGGCTCTTTCCGCCTCTTTCACCTCGACACCCTCCAAAACAGTTCCTCCGAAACGCATTCAAGAGATTCCATAAAAAGGGAAACTGAAAATGATGCACTATCTCTGGTCACGAACAGAACGGAAGCATTGACGAGGAAAGGCATGCGAGCGCATGCGCGTGCATACACGAGAGAGATAGAGGTGGGACCCCACTTGGTGTCGTCCCCCGTTGGTACACCACATCCCCGATGACACCTGGAACCCTAACCGAGCCTCGTGCGCCATGAATATTTAACCTCTAATTAGAGGGCCGCGCTCGGATTGGCTTCTGTTCCGAATTTCAGAGGCACCTCCCTTTTTGCCAACCGTTGTGAACACGGACGAATCCTTACGTTAAGTAGTTTTTAAGGCTTATAATTAATTCGTTACAAAAATCTTAAAATTAAAATTGCAATTTTCCTAAGAACAAAATAAATGAACTTTTTAGTTCGATACAAATCCTGCCATATTTTTACAGTGAATTACGTTATTTTGATATATAGCAAACTGATCGACGCTAATTCAATCAAATATAACCGGGAGTAACTGCGGCTATATTAATGATCCACCTTAACCCTTAAGAAGGCGCGTATACACAAGGGGGCGCTTGGAGTCTATATGACCCCAACTTCTATTTTCTCTCAATCATCATGATGTTGATTATTCTATTTATTTAATGAATTATATTAATGGTAAATATACTAAAATGACGTACGAGAGCAAAAATTCATATTATTGAACAAGAACAACAAAAAATTATATAAAATCGTTTATGGCCTAATGGACAATCGAGTCAGGTAGAGTCACATAGATCCCACGCGCCTACTGAAGGGTTCAACAAAAGATGAATTTAACTGACGACTTAGGTAATCGCTTTTTATTAGATCCATGGAAAATTATTAACAAGTTTAGCAATTGAATTTTCCAAAAACTGACGTCTTTACCGGTTATACCAAAACATCCGACCAGAAACCAAAGCTTTCTTGGAGCGACAATCCAACAAGACAAGGTAAGATGAACACGGGAAGAGTGAAAATGATAATTCTCTAAATAAAACGGTCCAAAAACGTTTACCGCTATCAATGATCATAAAATCGAGCGAGCTACTTTTTCCTGCCCATTCAACCTTAAGCAACCGCAGTCAATTACTCATACCTCCTCCGCCACGTCGAAGCACTGAATCGTCGGAATCGTAAAAAAAACAGTAAATTTGTCCGAATGAAAACACGTATCACACACACTCTTAGTGCAGCGGTTCTCAATTTTTTTTTCACAGGAATGTCGATACTACAGCGGGCGACACCGAAGTAAAAATGGAGTAGCGTGTAATAATGAAGAGTTTAAGCCTAATTTGTTTTTAAAACAATGCAAGGGAAAAACATAAACTGCATGTAAAAAATTTACATTACTTTTTAAAAGCCGTTATTAGAAATTTTCGGCGACACATCTCCCGGCTCTTCGCGACACACCGGTCAAGAAACGCTTTTCTAGAGAATAATCATAATCGGCTGAAAGGATCTCGCTCTCTTCTTCTCTCTTTGCTCCATGCAACTCATTTCCTACCCCCCACCTTTAATCCGCCCCCTACTGCCCCCCTTTATCTTCATCTCGCCCCTCACTACCCTCGTGGCAAACACACACGCGTCTCCTCCCTCTCTCGCCCCCAAATCTCCCACCCTTCTCCCAGATCGATATGCCTGCCGCAGTCCCACTCCTCCTCTCGCCTCTCTCGCCACCCACCCCCGCAATTCCACGCACGCACGCACGATCCACGACCGCCGCCGCCCCCCACCCCCTTTCTCTCTCCCCTCCCGGTATCATATACCCAAATTCACATTCACACTTTCACTATCGCCAAATTCTCAATTATTCTCCCTCTAGGTTTGGTAGACCTCCCTCCTCTCCCTCCCTTTCTCCTCCAAAACAGCAACTTGGAGTCGCGAGACGGGGAAGAGGATCTACTGTATGAGGACGAAAGAGGGTATGGGGTGGAGAAGATGCAATCCTCAAAAGTGGATCCTTTTCGCTTGCGCCTAGTCGGCTGATATTTTTAGTTTTGTTTTATCGCTTCCGACAACGCGACAACCGAAGCAAAAGCGCAAATGGAGGGAGAAGTTAAAATCGGAATCTTATAAAGACGCTTTGCAAACGGCCTCGGATGTTTGCGCGAGGACTCACGCATGCATTCGCCAAGAAGCCGTAGGATGAAGCGAATGAGTCGAGGGTTTGACAATCACACTGAAACATACAAAACTCCGATCGCGGCGGACTTGAACTGTTCCGCTCCTCTTCCCCATATTCACGCTGGCAACGGTGATGTCCCTTTAACCTTTCCACTTTATGACACCTCCCTGTTACCAACAGGGTTACTATTACCCCAAATTAGTTTTTCGTTAATTTGTGCCCATTTTTTTGCGTTTTTATTCCATAAAAAGTCAGTTTCCACATACCTGTTGATCTTTCAGTTAGCCCGTCCATATGTCGAAAAACTAAATTAAAATGAAATTCTAACTGAATGATGACGAACAAATTTTTAATATACCTATTTCTGTTTATAAGGAGATTCCATGAGTTCAACTATTTACATTGCTTCTTTAAAAAAACGGCAGGGCGCTTTCTGGCCACTTAAAACGTGACAGAAGTGAGGCTTTTAAGTTGTGTATCCTAGCACGCCCTGCGCTAGTGCCCCGCACCCCTAGTTAAGAACCACTGCTCTACGGCGACCGCGCCATTGCAGTCGTCGCCCACACATTTGCAACTTCTCAGATACCGCTATGAACGGAAATTCACGCAGAGAACATCGGCGGTCGACAGCGATCGAAATAACGCAGGGCATAAAGCAAGCCAGCCGACACGAGGGCCGATCGACGATCGGCCCTCGACGAATGGCGGCGCTTCTCGTCCAGCTTCTCTCCCGTCGCAGACGGTGGAGCTGGAAAGAGGACGCAGGTGGACGCAAGGACGTCATCGCCGCCGGAGGACGAGTCGCGGAGGACAATCCAACATGCGTTCGATTCGAGAACCGCTTCGTTGGGCGATCCCTTAGACCTTAGAGGCTATTGCACGCGACCGTTTCACCTCCTCGGGTGGTCACATAAGAGCGAAGCATCTATTGCCGGTCTCGAAGATGTCGTTGGCGTAGATGTCGAGAGGATGATATCGTTTAAGCGATATGCCACCGACAAATGTGCATACCAAAGATACAAAACCGCCTATCGATTTCATGGAGCATTACTTAGGCCGCAGCGAATTTCATGGGCCACGTGAGAGCTTTAGAAGCGTGCCTAGGAAGAAACGTTACCATAGCTTTGCTGAAAAAATGCCGATGACGCGTTTAATTAAATATTGAGAAAAACACACTGCTGCCGACGGCATAAATAAGAGGAAGTCTCTGTAAATCTCTAAAAACAAAAAGCAGGTCCTCTTACCGAGTCTTGACCCACACCGTAACTGTTTTACCGTCGTTGAAAACCCTAGTCCGTCAACATTAAAACCCTTTCGAAATAATATAACGTCAAATTTCAGAGTAGATTAAAGATTGGTGCTTTCACTGAAAAGATATATTTAAGAACTAATGGAAACTGAAGTTTTCCCAGTGCCTATCCAAAGAAATAAAGCACGTAAAATTTATAGAGGATTAAGCGGAAGAGGAGTGACATAAATAAAGCAGACCGGCGGTAAAATAAGCAATGAAGAAAACATAACGAAGAATAGCTGAGTCACACTCGGATCGAATTTGCCTTCGGACACACTGCCGATACCTGCCGACAATCACTTGGCGAGAGATCCACTCTCTGCAATGCAGCAAGTGATCGGTGGCGAGGACATAATATATGAATCTTATAATTAAAAAATAACGAACCAAAAACCTCAAGTACGCACATAAACGATAACGATTAAACATTTCCGATAACGCGGATACAGTATTCGACTTCGGTAACATTCCTTACTTCAGAAAAAAAGTAGAAGAAACCTATGTTAATGTACCGACAAAGAGACGGAATATAAGAAATGAATAAAGATGCCTTTTCGAACATAAACACCTCATTGATTTTTTCCTTCAGATACGCTGAAGAGGACCACTTTGTGGTCGAAATACGTATGTCAGGATTAATACTCTGTTAAGTCTGAGAGTGTGGCTTTGACCGAGTACCTGGAGAGATTTAAAAACATCTAAACCTACGTGTGTTTGCTATAGACCATGCCGTGAAGTTATTCCTCGCAAACTAGTGTGTATGAAGACGAATGCATGTTGTATGTTTGTTTGGTCACTGGCGCGGATTAACTCCCCATAAAACCTGTGGTTCTTTTTATTTTACTACTTTGATTTCTATTTTTTGTAGATTAATGTGCGAGTCTGTGAGGACGAAGGATTGTTGTTTATTTGGTGAGTCACTGCCGTGGAGTAACTTCCCGGAAACCCTAGCGCGCTTTTTACTTTTCTTTCGCCTTTTTTAGTAGATTTACAGATACCATTGGGTTTTCTGACCGTGATCTTTGAGAGTACTTGCATCCCTCTCTGGAGGATATGCGCGAGTATTTTTCCCCTTTTTAATTTAGAATTAATCTGTTTCAATACAAAGAACGCTTTTCTCCACTCTTCTTTTGTCAGCGAAAAACTCATTTATACACGCAACGAAAAATAAAAAAAAGGTTATACACACCGTTTTGATCCTAGTAAACAGAATTTAAAATACAAAGGAATTATATTAATGACAACAAACGATCATTCCTAGGGCAGTATTCAATCCTAGCATAAAGAAACAGGCTTACCAACCGCTTAGAGAGGGCGGCAATCAAATAACCACGAGATAGACAGACAAACAGGATAAGACGCAGACAGGATCGATAAAATATGACAGAAACATGCGCTCGCAATCGTTTTAATCTGCCGATCGCTTCGCCATCTCTCGAATGGGAGATTTTTCATGTGCGAAGGATTTTGTGTGCGTGTGCACATATGCATACATCGAGGGAGAAGGAAAAAGAGATGAAGCGAAAGAGAGATTATTCGGAGGCAGGCTCTGGGCGTGTCTGGCGCGCGCCTCCGAACGCGCCATCCCCTTCAATATTCCCCGAGAATCGACCACGAGGGCCACTCCTCCTTCGCCCCCTCCCACCACGAGGAGCCCTCTTCTCCACCTTCTCCTACGAGTGACCTACGAAAACAACACGCCACAGGACGATGCCGAGGACGGATCATGAAAGAGTCGACCAGTATAGACGGAAAGCGGATTCGGAAGGATCCACATCGATTGAAATGTACCAAGAGGGGGAAGGTGGTTGGAATGTTACACTCCCCAATCTTTTGCATGAGAGTGGTCACGGCAATCTTAAAATGGTTTTCAGAGACCAGATTGGAATAAGAAATCTTCTCTACAGAAAAACGAGTCCTGCAATAGAGGCGGTATCAGTAAATGAATGATTGTTTCTCACTTTCAGTAATCTGCACGTGAATGAATCCACGTACTCGGAAAATACTGCTCAGATTTAATGAAATCTAAGGACACTTCTGCTGCTAAATATGCGAATGTGCATGTCTTCAAGAAACTGACGAGTGGAGGCGGGACGGATGAAAACACTGCACGAGCCGTAGATTGGGGAACCCTGATTTAAACAAAAGATGTTCCTAAGGCTTTTACCAAAAATCATAGACGTGCGTAGAAACACAAATCGAAGATAAATGACCGTCGATTTCTAATAAAAATCAACCGACACTTCGTCACGCAACACCGGAAAGGAAAACGCGCTCCGCCGCATACTCGAGCGGGAAGAGGAAACCGGGAGCCGCGCCAAAGGCATCACGCCGTCGCCGCCCCTCTTCGCCTCGCGGCCACCGTCGCCCCCAGAAGACACTCGACGGCCGCCACGATACGCGAGCGCCCACTCACCCGAACGTGCCCTATCGCCTAAAGAGGGACGCAACACGTGGAGCGAGAGGCGAGCAGCGGCCGCCCAATCGTTACCCGTAGCGTACCTGTGGCGGAGAGCTAGGCAAGTGGGGAAGAAGGGGGGTAACAGGATGGCGCAAGCTCTCTACGACTCCCATGTGAGGGAGGGGAAAGAAGTATAGGGAAAGGAGGAGTAGGTGGTGGTGGGAAGGCGCGAGAGCGAGGAAAAGGCGCGCAAGGAATCCAAAGATCGAAAGACCTTTTCGAACTATCCAGCCACGCGATGGCCTCGGTCCGCCTTGGGGACGAGGGATTCTTACGTAAATAGGGTCCTCGGCGTTGCTTTACTATGATATGAGCCACGTATGACATTAGGATCCCAATTAACTGGAGGCCTAATGGCGAGAACGACTCGCATTGGATGCTTCCGGTCGATGGTGACGCAAAACGAGGACACTGTGACAGACTGGCGCTAGGACTCTCTAGCTCAGGGGTCTCAAACTCACATCGGCTCTCTGACGATCCGCGTGCCGCATCCATTACTTTCCCAGTCTTCACACCGTTTCGTATTCTTTGTATTATATTCACTCTCCCTTTCCACAAGAGTGGAATCGCTCTATTACGCGTCTTACGCGCAGTCATTACAAAAATGCTTGATTTGGCGTCGAGGGTTAAGTCCTTCTGATACGAAAGAAACTCGATGGCACTGGGATAAACATTCTTCAGTAAC
Organism: Uropetala carovei; assembly: GCA_036926305.1. Taxonomy (NCBI): domain Eukaryota; kingdom Metazoa; phylum Arthropoda; class Insecta; order Odonata; family Petaluridae; genus Uropetala; species Uropetala carovei. Next base: position 4,772,488 of record JAXCHB010000068.1, read on the forward strand.
TCAACCGTGCAGGCTGATATAAATTGGAATGATTTAATACACTTCTTAGATTATTTAGAAATATTTGCGTGAAATATTTTATAAGAAATAGATGTGAGTTCGGATCGCGTAGTATAAAGTAAATTGCTTCGCGGGTCGCACAAATGCATCGCGCGGGCCTCATGCGGCCCGCGAGTTTGAGACACCTGCGTCTAGCTAGAGACAATGGCGCTCGAGAGGTTAAGCACCGTGCATAGGACGACATAGGCGACTCCTCTGGCAAGGCCGAGTGAACACTTAAGTCATAACATCTTATTAACGCTCGACGAATTACCGCTGATGTCGCCCACTTTGCAGATGAAATGCGCTCATGTTGTTCTCGACCGTTTTAACAACGCGGAAGCGGCAATGATGGTGCACGCAGGACTTTTTTCTCTTCGGCCCATAAAGCAGGAAAGCACCGCCTCGCAGACCGCCAGAATTTCACCTTTTTAACATTTTAAATACACGTTGCATCACACTTAAAATTTTCCAATACTAGATTTTCTATTCAAATCCAGTTTTGTACAATTTATTTTCCGGAAAACACCTTACAAACACTGGCTCATCTAAAGTCTCCGCATAGAATGTACCGCGGCCCACCGATGGGCATCTGCCCATACCGAAATCTATCGTATTCAACCTTTAAGCTTGAAAGTTCATTTTTTTCGTTGCTGAAAGGTACGCATAATAAAAATTCACACGTTATGGCTATATAGAAATGACTAACTTATAAACGAACAGAGTAAAAGAATGAATTATATGGCTCAAAGTAACATACACGAATGTCTTTTCGTTGGGAAAGATCTTCATTTGGGCACTAAAGAAATCGTCATCGATTAGATCGCAACTAATGGTGGCAGCTTTCTTACAAGAATGCGCGTAAGCTTTTCGCAATGTTTTTATGGCTCGAGGAAGACGATTTGTCAATTTGATCGATTACGTGGCCATCAGAAGGAATCCCCGCACCGCATAAACAGCGTACACGCCACGGCGAGCCGCAGCGAACGGGCAATGTTCGACGAGAATTCATTAGTGTCCGTCCCAACACGAAAGAACACCTAAAGAGCACATGCGAACGTGCTCGCTAAGGAGGCGAAAAAAGCAAGAATAGAACGAGAGCGGTTTAAAATTAATAAAATAGGCGAAAAATTCTATTGAAACTAAGTTCGGATGCACGACTAGAATACCAGCGGTCATCAACGAACGAGCACAGGAACACTGCGCTCGTGTTGGAGTAACGAGGCTTAAGAAGAACGTGACCTTCTGCCGGCAGCGACACCAGCACCGCCCTCCCGTCGACCCCACCCCAATTCTCCTCTAAAACGAGAGGTCGGAAACACGCCAACGCCGAAATGAAGTCCTTCGCTGTCCTCGATCGGCCTCGTTGCACCGGGGCGGCAATTCGGGTGACCTCGACCTCGTGTGGGAGAGGATGCGTAAGGCGGCTGAGGGGAGGATTCTGCACGACTGGGGTGCCACGAAGGGGGTTTTCCGATAAATGGGAATGAAGGCGAGTCATCATAGGGCATGACCGTGCGAACTTTTTACATGGCGGGTAGCATCGGAGTTTTTACCTAACTTCGTCAAGAGACTGTTATTATAAAATAAGATAATTCATTTCAAAATGAACGTCAAAACTTCTCCGGATAATGTTCTATGACTATAATTCTAACAAAAACTATATTATATAAAAATTCAGTTTTTCATCATAGTCGACCTTGGGTCGTGGGTTCGAATCCTGCCGGGGGGATGGTTGTATGCGATCGTCTTTGTTATCCTTATTATACTCATGTTTATGAATTTTATTGTGAGGAACTGCATGTGACCGCAACGTGCCTCCGATGGTTGAGGAGCTTTCAGAAAAGCTAACCGTGTCGAGGAAGCGATTTGGAGGACGCCATCACGATATAGAGAGACAGATACAAAAGTATTGATTGATGCAAATTTTATGATCGCTGTTAATTTATAAGGATAGCGATACATCTACCTGTTATAAACAGCACGCTGTGCTCTCTGGAGCTGTGTGTGAATTAGTAAAAAATATTAGCCTAGTTAAAGCTGATTTCGGTTAATAGTTTCACCGCGCAATTCAAAATTATCTCTGAGAGAACCAAATAAAGACATGTCAAGATGACAATCTCGCACCGATCTGAAGATTTCCGTAGAATTCTCATGTTTTTCTTGGAAGATTTATTAGCAATTTTTTAATATATGGGAGTAAAAATAAATTTTTATTTTCTCTGAACAGGCTTATTCTATTAAAATCTATACGGTGAGATATACTCAGATTGTGTGTGTGTGTGTGTGTGTATACACATACACACAAAAAAATCTTTTGGGTGAAAAATCAAAGATTACAGCCTCTCTCACTTCAGTATTTTTGTAGGTTACTGGCATTTCCTGATTTCAAACCCAACATCCCCTATTTCAAACTATCAAAATTCTACCTCCTTACTTCTTCTACGGCTTCCTCACATAGTCCTCAGCCTCTCAAAATATGACTCAACCATTTCTTCCACCTCTGCTTAGTCATTCTCATTAAAGCCTTCGCCTTCACACCTCCCTATTTGTATTTAAAATGAAAGGCGTAAAAACTGATAGCTGCAACGAGTGGTCGGTCGCATGGCGGCAAACTAGACTCCGCGGCGAGGCAACTTCCATCCGTCTGTGAAACTTCATCATTCATATCATTCCGAAGTAAAAGATACAGCTTATTAATAAATACGATATGTGATGGAATGAATAGCCCCCAATTAATTAATTTCCTGATAAACCGAGCCAAATCAACTCTGCTCGAGGTGATTCAGATTAGCGGAACTCGCCAAAACCACAAACTTTTCAATCGAGCTGAATCCGCTTCGGTCCACTCAGCCTAACATTCTCACGGCGAGAAATTATTCTCATCAGAAACGCGGTTCGATTGTCGTGGATGCTGTCCGAATATTCTCAAATTGTTCAAGATAGAATGAGTAGAAGTTATCGCCATTTTTAGTCATAGAACTTCATCCTGACCTATATGAAATGGAGGCGGGGAAAATATAATCATAAATGCCCAAGAAATTCAACTTCAACGCGGCGTAGCATTGACAGAAATCCGTAAAGTGAACGAAAGAAAATCATGGGTAGAGTGGGAGAAAAACGCGTTTACAATTGCACTCGAAAAATCTGTAACGGCCGACGAGGAGGAGAAAAGACGAAAGAATTAGAAAAGAAAGGCGGTGGGGGGGGGGGGGGGGAGAGAAATTAGAGGAGGCGCACGTGGAAGAGGGAGGGGAATATACGGGACAGCCACTTAGCCAGTACAACGCGCACCACCACCCCTGGACCTCTCGTCAGTTCGTGAACCCCTTCGGGCCTTGGGCACGCGGAGGTCGCGCCAGGTCACTGGAGGTCAGTTCGGAGAGACAGGAGAGGGTGAGGGAGGATGTGGGCTTCAGAGTGGAAGGAAGCTGTTATTATTGGTGAGAACAAATTTGAAAGGATCTCTCGGTGCGAACTCGAGTTTATAAACGCCGACGCAAGTAACCGAGTGGACGCTGTGTATCTAAACTCCATAGAAGTTACAAAAATAAAAGAGGTTCTCATTCGAGGAGTGCTTGAGAAAATTTCTAGCAATAATACCATCAGTGTGGGAATGCGTACATTTATAGGTAAAAGAGACAATTTTTACGACTTTAACTAATGAAAGTATTCGCGTTCCTGTCGTGGAGTTACACAAGGTATTGTCCTGTAAGGGTTAAATGTAAGAAGGGACTTCACAGTCTCAATTTCGCCCTAAATAAAGTCGTTTGTCTGTCTGTCCCATTCAGCGAACTACTAAACTAGCACCATTGTACTGAAAAACTGTATTCGATCAAGTGTGCATCAGTGAACGGAAAATATTTTAAATGAGTGAAGAGAAAATATTACATTCAATCGATATAGAAAAAACCAGAACAGGTGGAAAATGAGATAATCAGTCAGCGTTCTCATTAATGTGGGCCGAGGTATTGATGAGATAAGAAACAGTAAGGAAGCGAAAGAATGAACGAAGGTAGATGGAAGAGGGTGAAGAGGGGGGAGGCGGAAGAAGAGGTAGAGGGGAGAGGAGAAGGGGCGACGGGGATCCAGAAGACATAGTTGAGGCGGAGGGAGTGTCAAGTTGTAGAGAGGGCGGCGAGAGGCGTGGTTCGCGGGAAACGAAGCGGATGGAGACGACAGCAGACGGAATGAATAGCGGTGACAAATCTGAAGATTAAAGACAGCGTCGAAGGAAGACATCGGCAGGTTTAAATTTGGAAGGGAAGAGCGAAGAACTGACAGAAAACAACATCTGTTTGGAAAGACAAGTAGGGCTAATGTACGCCAGTAGCGTAGCATAAAAGGAGTGGCGTTTATCTCGGGAAATTTCGGAAGAAATAAAATAAAACGCTTTTTAATCAAATAAAGGCCCCTTCATAACTCCTCGGGGTGAATTAGGCTATCGATATTTTCTCGACATCTTTGGGAGTGCGACGAAGACACTAACATAAGCCATGTATGCTCCACTGATCCTCGGCGACATTCTAACTCCTACCGCGAGATGGCGAACGCGACGTAGACATCTCGACCCTCTTAATCTCGTTTCAAGGGAGGACATTTAGCGTCTCCTTTTCGGCAAATTCAAGGTGACCTCTGCGTCCCACGACTCCTTCCTTCGATTTCTCTCGCTTTGAATTTCTTATCGTCACTCCAACCCCCTCTTTTTCCTGGCGCCCCTCAACCAACCCCAATCGCCTCAATCTTATCCATAATCCAGCCGCCAACAATTTTTATAATCTCACTACTGCAGAGCTTGCCCTTTAGTTCCTGAAATTGTCACACAAATGATTTCCTGCATGTCTACTAATATGAATCTTCTTTAGAAATTTTCCTGCTAAAATAATAATAACTTCGTAGCAATTACAGTTCTTCCCACATTTTTTATTTTATTTATCTCTCTCTCTTATACATATATGTATTTTATACTTAAACCAATAAAATTATATATAACATCATCAACACCACTTTTAATAAAAGGAATAATGAAATCATTTAAGTAATAGAAGCACATTTGAAAATCACCAAATCCGTTCAATTCTTTGTTTGGGACCCTTTGCGAGCGCTTTCTACGAGTTGCGAATCCGCCCCCTCCTGCGGTCGTCCTATTATTTGAACACACACGCGTCCTACACACGGATACATTGAATTTTCCAAGTATTTTATACCAAAAACGTGTGCTATACACGGATATTTACGGGATATAGGCCAGCACAGCAACACCATCAGAAATGGTATCTTGTAAGGCCATAAGACCACTTGTACCTATTCCTATTATATGTTCGTCGTTAATAAAATCTGCTACTTTTGAATATATTAAGCGCTCTAACTTTATGGAGGGTAAAACAGGAATTCCCACTCATCAGATTACGTTCAATTTCCATTCACCTATTCACCAGTTTTCAGGTATTTCGCCATTTCCTTATAGTTTTAGTTCTCGATTTTTAAATTATGGTAGTGCTCACGATGGCAAAATCTTTCACCCGCCAACATCCACACAACTACAATGGAATCAAAACTAAAGGCTTTGAGTGGGACTCCCTCGAATGCGAAAATACCGGTGAGAGAGAGAGAGGGTGAGAGAGAGAGAGAGAAATGGTGAGGGAAGGACAAAGAGAGAGAGGGGGAGAGAGAGAGGGGGGGAGAGAGAGGGGGGGAGAGAGAGGGGGGGAGAGAGAGGGGGGGGGGAGAGAGAGAAATGGTGAGGGAAGGACAGAGAGAGAGCAGGGGGGGGGAGAGAGCGAGAGAGGAGAGAGCGGAGGAGACAGAGAGGGAAACAAACGACTTTATTAAGAACGAAATTGAGTCCTTTCTTATATTTAACCCTTTCTTACATTTAAGAGAGGGAGACGAGAAAGGAGAGAAGGAAGGCTAGGAAAGAGAAGGGGAGAAGGGAGGATAGAGAGAGAGAGAGCTGGGAATGGGTGAGAGATAGGGGAGAACGGAGAAAGGGAGGGAGAGAAAGGGAGGGAAGAGAGAGACAAGAAGGGAGAGAAAAGGAGGGGGAGGGAAGAGAGAGGGAGAAGAGGAGGAGAAGAGAGGGAGGAGGGGAGAGAGGGATAGGGAGGGAGAAAGAAGGGGAGAGACGGAGGGGGAAAGGTAATTTTGAATGCATGGAAGGAGAGGGTAGACGAAGAAAGAGTTGTGACGGGTAGAGGACGGCGAGGAGGAAAGGAAACTACGTTTCACTCGGAGAAAGCAGGAAAATAAAAAGGCGTTATGAACGAAGGATAGGGAAAAACAAGAGAAGGGAGAGTGGAGCGTAAAAGATTCGCGACGAGAAAGAGAGAGGAAAACGTTGTAGGGAGAGATTATTTAGGAGAAAGAGAGCAAAACCACAGAGTAAGGTCGACGCCTCTGGCGTTCGATGCAGATGCGAGTTCTCTCTCGCTTTTTAAATTTAAACCAAATTGTTCATTTTTCACTCGCCTCCCTCGGAAGGTTTTATAAAAATTGCACTCTTGCGCTGGCTGAGATCTCCAAAGGTTATTGACCATTCGAGTCGATTTTTATTCGTGCTTCGCGGTTCCGAGGCTAACGACCTTCGGCGTATACACACGTGCATGCGCACGCGCAAACAAACACTCTCGCATATAACGATACATACTAATACCATTAAGTTATTCATCGGCGATTATTTCATTGTCCGTAAATAATACCTGCACCTAGAATTAAAACGAATTCCCTGGCAACGTTAAAATATTTTTAAATAAATTGTGCTAGTGAAAGCGTTGACATTACTCGCTTCGAGTCTTTTAGTGAAGATTTTTAACATGCGAAAATACGGCTAATATAACTTTCATTTTCTTTTTTGCTCTCATCTTAAGTCGAAGATAAATTTTCATCGACAACACTGATGAACAAATGCACGCCGACACAAGACACTCAAGACACGGCTACCACGATTAAAGCGACTCCACGAAAATCTACCGGATTAAAAATTTTTTTTTTATCTACAAAAATATTCTATGTAAACTTTGATTTCGTTATCTAATCGTATGGATACGAAATACCGCCGCTAAGAATATAAAAAAATTGGGCATCATACGAAATTAAAGCGAAAGTCGTTAAAAATCATTTACAATCTCTTTCCGACACCAGTAGCGAGCGATACCACGAAGTCGGAAGATGGAGGAGGCACCTTCAAGGGGAAGAAATTAATTTTCCGAGATTATCGGACGGAAAATAAGCCGTCGGGATTCGTTTGCGGAAATGTCGTCCTCTGCTCGTCACCCGAAAGGTGAAAGACAATTATACGATGAGGGTGACACACCACCAAAATGAATTCCGCATATTAGATTCGCCCGTTGAAACAGACAGAGCCATAAGCAGAGAGAAAGAGGTAAATTGTATAATCGAACGAAAAAACAAAAGAATAAAAAGACAACTCTCTTCGGAATGAATGGGGTATTTCGAGGGTGCAGCTGCGAAGACCCTCGCTCCAACGCCCCTCGAAAGGAGCCGCCTCCTTTTGGAATGCCGCGAATTCAGTTCCTTTGACCGACAACAAAGTTCGACGCGCGGAAAAGTAAAAAGAGCGTTGGAGTTCGTCATTTTCCGCGGAGGCGTCGGAGATCCGGATGGCTTATTTGAAAGATCTGCCCCTCTTCCGACCGAGTCACGAGGCGATTAAATTGCGATCCTTCGGTCCTTCATCTATCTTACAGTACTCACGGAATGGAGGTCTCCCGAAATGCCATCGAGTGGATCCGCAGAGCGATTCCTAATACCCTGGAATCGGATCGACCGAACTGCAATGCATAAGGAGATTTTGAGCCGATATACCATCTTCATCGGACTGCTACGCCATTGGCCTCTGAATAAAGCGTTCGGAAAATAACCACAACGAACGTTATTCCGAAATTATAATGTCTCGTACAATGATTTACTTTCGTTTGTTTGCGGCCATGATCGCTCATGAATTGGTGCAATCACGAAAAACAATACACTGAAATTTTTCGATAACAACATTCAAGTTTGATATATTTAAAGGATAAATATGTTTCGTTTGTCCACGATGGCGTTCTAATAAAATAATTCGCAGCTAGAGCACCTTCTGAGGGCGAGGCGGGGGAGGAGAGCGAAGAGGAGCTTAGGGCAAGGGAGGGGCTCTCGAGGAATAAGGAGGGGGCGGCACGGAGCGAGGACGAACTCATTATTAAAGTGCACTTGGCGGCTAGAGCGAAATACAGAGAGCCCCTTATGGAGCTCGTCCGCTGCAGGACTAAAGAATCGAGCTTCGCTTGGGACGGTTGATTGGTACCCGAAATGAACACCTGTTTTTCCTAACTTTTTCTGGTTTTGGAGCTATCTGACATAAGATAATAAATTGGATCAGGGGTCTCAAACTCGCAAACATTGGGCAGAAATGGAGATGAGTTAATAATTTCTGCAATACGACAAATAAAATAATCCCCCATATGGTTTCCGGAGAGTCCATCAAGCACAGACATTTCGGGAAGAATAGGGAAGAGCGAGGAAAAGGAGATAGGAGGAAGAAAAGGGAATAGGGGAAGGAAAAGAGAACTAGAGGAAGGAAAAGACCCAGGGTAAGGGAGGGGATAGGGATAAGGAAAAGAAGGCGAGAAAGGATATGGGGAGGAGAGCAAGGAAGTATCGGGAAATGAGGGCAAGCACTCTTCGATAGAGAGGATGAGAGGGAGAGAAAGAAATGCAGAAGACGGGGAGTGGGAGAAGTGGGAAAGGGAGGGCGGCGAGGAAGAGGTGACTGGAGGGCGAGCGAGGGATTGAGCACACGAAAAGGACGGAGAAAGGATACTCCAAAAGAATGGGAAGGGTCCCTCTCTCTTTCTCCCAGGAGACGGGCCTAAAGGGGTCCATGAATCTCCAAGTTTCTCCTCAGCAGCAACTTCCAATATAAGGGTAATATCAACTTCCAACCAATACACGATTCGTGGCAATCATTATGAAATGACGACGACTACGCCTGGCGTTGCGAAGGGTGCCAACTACAGCCGCCGCCCCATTTTATATCTTTCCAGGTCCGCCTCCGTTGGAATACGTATGATGAAAGCGGCAGGTGACTCTATCGACGACCCACGGTTTCGGGAGGATGCCGCGATAATGATATTTCGCGAATAAGGGCGTCGGGGTTCAGAGGGCCTCACCTTTTATCCGACTGGGACGCACCTCCTCAGAGACTGAGCAAATATTAAGAGGATTCGTCATTCAATCGCGGAAGACAAAAAAAGCAAGCAGGTTTGAATTTTCGAGAGCGATCGGTTGCAGAGAAAGTTCACATTCGGGATAATTGCGAAACATTCCAGGAGTCGTAATGAACAACGGAAAATGAAAAAATGAGATCCGTAGGATATCGACCGCAATGACATGAATAAACAGCTGGAAAAATTTCGCAAAATCTTCCATGAAATTCGTGTTCAGAGTGATGACCGTTAAATACAGTGAAATTCCAAATGCTGAAGTTTTCAATTGGACGCTAAATTTCACCCAATGCACCCATTCTTCGCTGCGGTGAGAGCCACAGGTTAGGGCTGCTTCGCAATTGAAATGTTCATATAGTTTTCTCTATATTCGCAACCACGTGAAACCATATATGTGCATATTTACTCCATGCGGCTTACGAGTTCATCGGCCGCCTGACGAATAGGAAAACCCTTCTTAGATCGACTCTCTTCCCGCTGGAAGGCTCGTCGCGTCGATAAACCGCCTCCGACGGCAGCGTAGCAATAGCCAAAGGGCGACGTGGACCTAACTGCCTCAGTAGAACATATCAGGGGACATAGCACTACGACATAGCAGTGGAGGCGGTAACTGACGGTAAGAAGGAATCGAGCACCATTCGCCAAGTGACCCCGACCCACCGACCATGGACGCATTATGGTTAAAAATACACGCACGTTCGCTAAAGGTTTCCTTATTCAGATCCGCACGCGAGGGAATTCTATAGAAACTTAACAGATAGCCACAAAGCGGAGCATTTCCCGCATGTGTCATCCGATGAATTCGCGCGCTTCCACAAACTGATTATGCGCGCTACTTCGGAGAACATTCCGTTCGATATAATCGACCCGAAGCTATTCAAATCGCCAAAACAACAGCCGATCGCCGAGAGATTCGCTAATATAATTCTGTCGTAGAGACGAATCTCGGCAAAAATTCGATTCGGACCAACTTTTAACTCGTTCGGGAGTTTTCCCGGGAAAAAAAGACAATTAAAATCGACTCATTAGATAAATTCCTCTCGTTTTCAAGAACCGCACACATTGAAATGCCAACGAGACTAACCGTGGAAGCAGTACAAGCGGAGATTGCACCGTTTACATAATAAAAAAGATTCTACGCCCTTTCGCGAGTGAAAAGGAAAGATGAGGGAGTCCTTGGGAAGATCGCTCGTAGAGAGAGAAAGAGAAAGGAGGAAGGCGAGAGAGAGAGAGAAAATGAGGAAGGGGCATCGCATGAATGATTCAAGGTCTGAAAAGGAAGAAAAGAAACGGGAGATGCGTAGAGGAAGAAAGGAAATAAGGGAAGCGGAAAAGAGCGAGAAGGGCTGTGGAGGGGAAGAGGAGGGGGCGGCGGGAGGCGAGTTATTGATCAGGGAGCGGGTCGGAGGGAAGGGGAGGAGGGGGAGGTGGGGAGCGGACGAGAGGAGAGAACCAATGCCGTACACCGTAAAAGATGGAAGGATGCCGGACACACCGACGCACGAGTTCGCTCATACACTGCGATAATTAGCATAACATACTTATAATAATTAGGGTAGAGCATTTAAAATGCGACTACAATGAACCTACTCTTGCTAGTGATAATGTTTCCACTATGCGTCGGATAGATACCGCTTGTACGGCACAAGAATTACCCTTAAAATTTTTATCTTTCAGTCACAAACTTTCAGGAATTAAAGTTTTGATATTCTTACCATGCAAGCTTATTTTTTCCAAGTCATATTCCAAATCAACTCATTTCTGTAAGACGGGTATATAATGGATGTAAATCCTAATTCAAATTATGATCGGCCCCTAAACATTTTTCTCCTACGGGTAATGGATATGCATTCGAAGTACCTGTCCGCCCATCGGAGAGTCGGTAGATTTAATGATCCACCTCAATAACAGCACTTGGTCGAACACCTTCTGCCTTCCTAATCAAACTTGTATGTTCCGAGAACAATCAAAACTAAATGGCGCATTTTTAAGATAATAAACGGACATGGTTATTCGACTTTAAGTTAAAATGTGTAAAACTATTGATATTTTTGGCATATAGCGCAACAAAATTTTACTGGTATGATTTTTCATTTTCTATCTTGCCGTTGTGAATGTAGATCGAAAAACAACTCTCATACTGAGCAAACCAGTGACTATTCGCAGGCTTGATCCGAAGCGTACGATGATTTCACGATAACACCAACCCAACCCAGACGTCGCTTTTCCGACTGTGGCACATTCCAATAGAATGTTTTATTTAATTTCGCGCCCGAAAGAACACTTTCCGCGGGTTATATAAAGATATGCACAGGAAATCATTTCGGTCTATCAAATAGATAACGAAGAGCCATCGGTTGTCCCGCAATAGTGTTTTGCCTCGCGCGTGCTGCAGTTATATCCACATGAGGCGGCCACGAATAGAGAAGATTCAAGCATTCAACCCTACACCGCGATGCTACGCGAGTGCCAATTACAGTAATAAATTCCCCACTGAAAAAATAGATCGTACACCAATATTTAATTTTACGCATCACCGAGGAATGCCGATAAATAAATAACATTTCCACATTGTGGCCGATATTTCGGAAGGGTAAACTACGCGGATGATTTTTCACGTCTCTTACAATGATACTGAGAGAGAGTCAATAACAATAATACCAATCCTGGTACAGATAGATGGGCGAACGAGAAGAAAACGAGCTTCGTTCATTTAGAAGCTGATTCACCAAGTGGGGGAGGAATAAATACGCGAGTAAATGCCTATCAAATGGCGAATTTTCCATAAATATGGCAAAGAACATCAGAAAGTATTTGGAATAAAAAATATTCGAAGCCGCTTTAAAATCCTCAAAAGATCAGAAATCATTCTCCTTGGTATCTGAGAATATCTCGGACGAAATTTCTTCGTATTGCGAACGTCATCAAATCGAATTCCTTGCCACTCGAGATTACGTTATCATCTCGCCATCGCAGATCGAAAAATTGCGAAGCAGTTTACAGCGCCGGCGGTTGCAGCCACGCTGCAGAGGGGCGAAGGAAGGTGGACGCAGAGACGGCGGCGGGTTATCGTCCATCTGACGCGAGAGATAATCACAGGGAAAGCAGACGACAGCGCCTCTCTCTCCACGCCGAATTCGATCGCATTATCATTTTTAAAAAACTTCATTTCCTTCGAACGCTACTAAGGAGACGAGTGGACCGAATCGGATGAAGGGAAGAAAAGGGGCAAAGGAGAGGCGTGCGGGCGACCGTGTCTACCTCCCGATTCGGGGACGGGGGGGGGATGGCTAAAAGGCAATCGGATGGCAGTGTCCTCGCACCTCACTTGGTGCAGGAGAGCGGAAAGCAGCGAAGACGGTCCGCTATACAACGTTTCTATTCTTCTGTCGGAATAGATTAAATTTCTCACGTTGAGGAACGCTTTACACAGAGTTGCGACGAAACTGGATGCACGTGGCTAGATTTTTAGCAAAGGCGGAATTTTTTTATGGGAAGAGGGAAACGATTCGAAGGATTCAAACTCCTACACGACAACGACTACAAAGGATTCATCTCTCTTCAGAAATGTTATTTGTTAAATCGCCAACGCCATATAAGTCGCAAAGTGATTTTCGTTAAGAGTTCCACGAACAAGAAACAATGCTCCCTTTTCATGTGTACTGTTCCAAAGACAGCAACTGCAAACTAAAAAACACCAAGCACCCATCTTCGGAAGCAGATTCCAGCACAGACGACGGTTGATTCGCAGCCAAAATACGCCCCGATTCTTCTTAATGCCTTCAATGGCTTCAGAATCGATCTCCAATTGGATTCCTGCCCAACTCATATTCGTTAATCCATTTTTGGAATAACGCGTGTAGAATGTTTTAATTCGCATGCTCAGCAGGACAAGGAGACGTTTCCGCTTTCGAAAAAAGGAGCACGAAGTTCACTCCATACGACGAGTAAATTTTTGGAGCAATAAATTTATTTTGGAATACAGATTTTAATCACAATAGTCGGCCGAAAAAGATGAAAAGTGATAACAATAACGGCCACTAGTGAACTTCCTAACTAGACGAGAACGCGCCTTGCAAGCTAGACGTTTATAAAGAACGTCACCGTAGAACTTATGTATGTATTAATTTGCGAAAAAGAAAAAAGCTAACTGGGCAATAGCGTAACAAAAATATAACATCTCGGGTATCTCAAGTTTCCTTCTTTTCACGTTGAACAATTATTTATTACAAAATACTCGCAAACCTCGTTTACCGCATTTAATTTCCTCCAGGAAAATAAAGCGTTACGCGAAACGTCACACGGATTCCAATTACAATTAGGTAATTTAAACATGTTTAATTCGCAGCTGCATTTAGCTCTATAAAATTACCTCTTTTTGTCTCTAAAGTTGAATATATATTTTATTCAACTGAATTATATACATAAACATAATGAAATACATAAAAATTAAACTCATTTAATATATTTAAAAAGTTAAAATAAATTAAATAAGAAACCTTTTTAGTTCAAACAACTTTTATATTAATGAAACTAAAAACTAAAAATAAATTAAATTTTGACATGGGGTGTCATTTGTTGTGATAGATTCTCAATTTTCCCTATTAATAACAAAACTAGTGTTTTAAGATAGTATAGGGAAATGTTCCCTAGTCAAGTGGTGATGTATTTATTAATATGTTGGAAATATATATATAAACGCGTGAAACCGCAACATTTTGGTTACTCGATCGCTATTTTCGTCAGGCGAATGACGAGAGCGGGGCGGAGCGATGGGTCGAGAGAGGAGTGGAGCACTTTTGCCCTCCTGCCCCGCACGTGAATATACGATCATGATACTGAAGATTGAGAATTTCCAATTTGGCGATTTGTACAATATAAGACTCGAGGGACAGAAATGACCTTTTAATACCACAAAAATGGCTTTTGTAAGACGTAATTCGTATAACTTCGCGCTTTATACTGAGCTAATTAGGAGATTCGACCGTTTAAGCACGCTTATTTCATCGATCGTTTCAGAAAAATCGCAGCGTAATTTTTTAAATTAAAGAGGACCAATGTAGAGAAACCAGACTTACGTGTTGTTTTGTTCTCTATAAAAAATGCTGTGGATGGAAGAAAGTTTGACAAATTTTCTCCTGAAATAGGTGTGATACAGAAGAAAAGTTTTGTCCGAGAAATTAGAGGAATTGGTTTGACATTCCACGTGATTTTATTATATGAGTTCATCGGAAATAAAAGATAAGCAAGAATTGCAATAAAAAAAGGGGCTTGAAGCTAAGCTCAGATTTTGGAGATAACGCATGCCGTGCTCCAAATTCTGTTGGAATTAATTTATCCCTTGTGAATTAGAAGTTCATCAGATTACGCAGTTCAAGTGTGGGCTCTTTCGTTTCCGTCAAACAACACGGTCGGGAGCGGTTTTTTGGGCGGCCAATTCACAATATTTGGCGAGTAAAAATATCTCTATTATTATTAATTCGTCTTCTCGATCTTTGATAGACAGAACTGAAACAGACTATCTAGATTCAACTTCCGGTTGGCCCATTTCAGGAGTGCTGTCGAAAATTTTGAATTCCAAAACCCCGTTCATTAAATCTCCGGCATTTCGTCATTCGAGTTATATTTTTCTCTGCAATATTATTTATTATATAATTATAAAGATTCGTTATATAAATACGCATATATTATTATAAAGTATTTCTACTTTTGCCACTGTCAAATCCGCCAAAATTCAGTATACGGCTCGCTATAACACAATCTAAGTTAAGCTTAAACTTTGTGTATTTTATGATTTTACTGCAATCTATTATTTGCAAGGCTATTAAATTCAGTAAGTTTAAATATTACTTTAAGTTGTTAATTCTGAGGGCCTGGAAATAAGTCTGAAATTCGGAATGGGATCGGGTCCCGATGTTCCCGATTTT
The DNA here is from genome assembly GCA_036926305.1 of Uropetala carovei. Lineage (NCBI taxonomy): Eukaryota > Metazoa > Arthropoda > Insecta > Odonata > Petaluridae > Uropetala > Uropetala carovei. Next base: position 4,787,675 of record JAXCHB010000068.1, read on the forward strand.
TCAAGCACACACGCAAAAACCAAATTCGAGGTGTGGTTTTGAAGAAATATGTTTTCATGCATTACAACTCATTCTCACGAACAAAGAATTTCATTTTATTATTGAAAACAGTCGAACATTAGCTCTCTCCAACAGCTATTAAAATTTGTACATACACTATATTTTTTCAAGCACGACAAATTATGCCATAAATATATAGATGAGCAACTACAAAAGTTTTAGTAAATGAGAATTTTTTTATACCAGGATTCGCTTAAAATAATAAATACGAAAGAGATATGGGAAAAAAGATTGTTTCTAACTTCACGCGCAGCCAGTCTCACCGACGATGACAGCCTAGCTGGCGACATGTGGTTCTCAAATTCAAAAAGTGAATTTTAGAAGTCGAGTATCAGTAAGGACTTTCCGTGAACACCAAATAAAGGCATTTTCTTTATTTTTTCTAATTTTCCTTTCGTTTTATTAATTTCGTGTTTTTCGTCATCCATGAATTATCAATTTAGGCCCACGTTAAATTATTTTGATGGTCTCGTTAAAACTGCAGCGTTAGTGTATTTTTAACTCTAAAATTAATATGCCGATTATTATCACCACTATTTATTGAAGATTATCTCGTTCAAACGATGAATTACAAAACGAAATCTAGTTTAAGAAAGGCTTCCACCTATTGTTAGCAGCAGCTTAATGTTATCGATTACATAGAACCTAACGCGATCACAAAAAGCGATATATAATAAATTGTTACATTTCCTCTATCGTTACAAAAAGCGGAATGCAAGATTTTTCTTAAATATCGGTTAACAACATCTTTTTTCGCACATTCCCAACCAAATTCGTGCGCAACTGCTGCACGTGCGCCTTTGTGTTAGAGTAAGAGCGCATGCACACGTCGCGAAGCTCGAAGCGGTTCGTTGGCTGCTAGGCACGGGAGCAAACACCGCCAGGCCGGATATCACTAGACGAGGGGCGAATGCAATTTCAAAGAGGGCCTTTGTATAGCAATCTATGGCGAAAGGTATCGAATGAGCGTGCCGATGCCGTAATGTCGAAATAGCGTTAAATTATATAATAGTATAAAATCCCCTCGAGACACGTAGTCGCTTACAAAGTCTTCTTTAAGAGAGAGATGACGCACCAAGAGAGAATTCGAACAATAAGGGGAAGGAGAGACCAGCGTAGGCAAGAGAGGGGGAGGGGAGCCGGGGGAGAGGGAAGAGGGGGGCACTTCCCTCACGCACCCACCACGGTTTCCTGGAGACGAAGAGGGAGCGAGGAGTGTCGACCCCGGATGGCGAGAGACTGTAGCAGTGGAGGAGGGAGGGGCGTGAGAGAGAGAGAGGAGGGAGGGAGGCGATAAGAAGCGGAGGCGGCGCGAAGGGGGAGGGAGGGAGGGAGGAAAGTGGAGGAAGGGGCAAGGTCTCCTTTATAACGTTAACCGAGACCAGAAGCATTCGAGTAACAACATACACAAACATTTGACACGTAACATAGCAAAAGCCTGGTTTCATAATTCGGAAACAAAACTATGAACTACACCCGAAAATAAAGCCGCAGCTGGGATGAACAAGAGGTAGAAGGTCTATTTGGCAAAATCCCATCGCTTCGCAGGCCCGGAAAAAAGGCGAGATAGACAACCAGTTGCAATCCCACGGAATAGAGGATGTGACTCACCCGAGTTCATAAAATTTCCAGCATAGAAAAAACAAAATACACGAAATGATAACGACAAAATAAGAGAGCCGAGATATAGCGTCGCATATAAACGGCAAAAGAAAGGCGGCACCCAGGAAGATCATAACTGGGATGGAAGGGGAAGAGAAGGGGGTAAAGGGGAAAGAAGGGATGAAGAGGGGGAAGAAGAATGCGGGCGAAGAAGAACTAAAGATGGTCCGGGCGGAGGGTGCCGCATTTCGCCCGAGCCTTAGAAATGGTGACATGGGAAGAAGCAGAATTTAAACTTAAAATTTAGAATCTAAAACAACTCCGTGCTAACGTGCCGCCGCCAGCATCTCGTCATGGACGTGGAAAACTACTACGGATACATAAACACCGAACGTCAGAGAATTCCGCATTCGATGGATCTCGAGAGTTGTAGTGAGAGAAACGAAACTCCTTTCGCTCAGTTCTCAGAACACTTTATGAGCGGAGTGAAGTAGCCGATTTCTTTAGTATTCGAACGACTTAAATGGGGAAAGGAAAGAAAATAAATCTCAAACATTTTCTCCGAAACGATTCATTTATAGCATCAAACGACAAATGCACAAAAGCAAGTATTACAGTTTATATATTCAACCGAGTGCTTTTGTCTTGCACGGCAACCTGCTGGCACAAGCCCGAGAAAGGCATTCAATGTATTAAACTCTCGCGACACGCACAGGCAACTTGTCACGAAGCGAATTAGTTCGGAAACCACCGAGGCTAAGGAGAAGCTCAAGAAAGGCCCACTTAGACAGCAAAATAGACGAGACATTTGCAGCCTCTCGTATCATGTCTCGGACTGAGAGAGATTTGAATCGAATGGACCAATAAAGATTCAAGAGGACGAGAAGGAACGCAGAGTGGCGTATTTTACAAGGAACGCATCAATAGAGATTTCTCGGGAGGTGGCAATCATCTTCTGGCGATGGCACCGATCGTATCGAAGAGCACTCGTCGCACGCCACCCGCTTAAACGGTCTAACCACGAGAGAGTGTCGAAAACCGAAAAGGAAGAAACGAATCAGCCGGGGCACGAGATGCTCACGCGAGCATTTTCATAAATTCCGATATTTTCCACGCGTTTTCTGATTCCGCTTGCGCCCCACGCACCATCCGCACAACAAAGGTTTTCATTGAGCGAAGGCGAGCGGATGCTCGTCTGGTCGAAAGGAGGTGCCGCAGTGAGTCACTCTATGAGGAGAAGGTCGATAAGGGCCCATTGATGGACCACCCCGAGAGGAAGCGGAAAAGGGGTCGCGCCCCAGAGGCTGGGAGGCCAGCGCGCTCCAAGGCCGAGGAGGCATCCGAACCAAATAACGAGGGAGAGGCTGATTCGCCCCCATGACGAACATAAGAACTACGCTCCAGTTCTTGAAGACATCCTCTCTCGATGCGAACGAAAACATTAGACCATTTGGGCTGCTGCGACCGTTACCACGCAGAAAGGTTTGAAAACGAAAGCGTCTTCTAGGAATGTGGACGAATGAATTTATACACGGATTAAGTATTTATTCGCATGAAACAAACTTCAGCCATGCATTCAACCCTGGGGTGTGAAACCTTTTAATTCGCTGGCAGCATTCGTAGACGCCCGTACTTAAAACTTCACATGGTGAAATGTTATTTAAAAAGACATCGTAATTACAGTAAGAATATATGCTTAACTTCGAGCTGTTGCATGATGATGTTCCCGGTTTTACTTGAGAAAAGACTACGGAGGAAACTCGAATAAAAATAGGCCGATTCAGGATGACACAGAATATCATTTATCAACTCATCTTTCGTGAGTTGTGTGATGAAATTCGAACGCCTCAATGATATGTGCGAGGGCATTGTGCTGGTAATTAACCATTCGTTGGAGACAATCGTGCTAAGCGATAACGGTTGCAGCTACAGGCGAATGAGGAGAGAGCATCGATGAGTCAAGGACAAACCAAGAGAATTAAAAGCTTCTTCCAATTATGATCGGAGTAGATAAAATCGTACTTAATAATTACAGGCTGGATACAGCGAAAGTGATTCACACAAGTCATTTAAACTATTTAATTCGATATTTTTGGCGGCTGACATACGAGGATTTCCAACCTTCAAATTTTATCTTCGTGCGTGATGCACGTTGTGAGGATTCGCGGAAAAGATTGATGAAATCGACAACTAATTATTAGTGAGGTTGGAAGGGAAGGGGGCTGTGTAGGCCGACTGGGTGCATGGGTGCAACAACGATCAGCTTAGAAAGGAATCTCCTTCGTCCCGACGGCTCGCCCTTGCGAATATTTCCGGAGGCGTCCCGACGCTTGACGAGAGCGATTCTCTTGGTGGCCTCCGAATTCTTCATCGTCAGCGGCATAGTATCCCGCGAGATTTCGGGGCCATTTCCTTCTCTCTCTTCCGATCTTTCCCTCCTTGACCCGTAATCGTCGTAAAGTGACCTTTGACGGCCAAATATGGCAATCTCCGCCTCGGAAATTTCGAATTGTCCTTCTCAAACTCGTGACGCCATTTTTAGAGATACGATGGCGTTGATATTCGACGTCGGCACAAGGAAAACTGCAGGCACATTTTCACGCGGCTCAAAATTTCGATGCGTGTAACCTACGTGCGAAATGCCGACAAAATATTAGAAAACATCTATAAATCACTTCCTTATTTCCACACATTTAAATGAGCAAACCGAGATCGACTTCTCCGCACATCCTATCATTCAGGGGTAAAATGCATGACTTTTACGCGTAAACCGCGTTGCCAAGGACACATATCTAGGGAGGATGACTAGAGCTCCAATCCAGGGCCGGATACAGTTAAAAAATGTGTAAGCGAAGTAAAAAGTTGCCGCCCCTCTGGATATCAAAGGCAAATAATATTAATGATATTCTAAAAAAGAAAATAAACTTATTTTACTGTTTTATTTTTTCAAAAATATATTCAGTTAAATATTTTCAGTAAATAGAAATAAAACATTCACTGACCTTATAACAAAATTACTATGTAATGATTATATTACCGACTATTTTTATATTGCAACTTTACGCACCCACTTTTCGAAAAGGACGAGATTAAGTTTTTTCGGGCTTTTTTCTTTGCAAAGTCATTTATCAGAGATCAGAGAGGGAAGCTACGTGCAAAAGGTAGAGATCCCGAATGTTAAATAGTTGCACAAAGAGACAAACCCCGAGTAATCAAAATCTCTCATTTTTGAGTTATTTCGTATACGGACAGACAGACAGAGGAACGGATGAATCGAATAAATAAGCGGTTTTTTTTTAAAGGAAAAGGCGTAAAAAACTGCAAAAAGTACTGAGAGGAATCTGCCGCCCGTTTGTTCCGAACCCATCGCCCACATGGAGAGAAGGGCGCCCCCGACTGCATCCCCATCCCAATTAATACTCGATACTTAAACTTGATGGAGTGATGCGGGCAGTGGACGGGTGGATGCAAGCCATTCCGACATATACTCGCTCAACTTCGACTAACGAAAGGAATTTCTAATAAACGACTGTTAGCTTCTTATCGTACTTCTAGATAATACCGCCATTATATAATTGGTTTTATCGATACAATCCATTAAAACCACTCTTCTCTCGAAATTTATGAACGCAGAGACCAAAAGAAGACATGGCATCGAATGGGTACGAAAACACCTGTAAAGTGCCAAATATTATCCACTACAATCGAATTTTCCATTTTTAATGCGCTGAAAACCCAATACTTATAGTACACGCAACGGACTTGTAATACCTCGTTTCGGACCTCGCGGGCGTACTAGAACCTATTCCGTGTTCTAACATATTTACAAATACTACTGACAATATCGTTCACCGGTTCTCATGAATTGTCAAAGTGGGAAAGCGTCTCGAATCTAACCCGTTAATTCTTCGGGAAATAAAAAAAGCAGGAGCCATCAGTCCCATCCCCCGCCAAGTGCATCGCAACGGCGATGGCAGCAGCGTATGGTAGAACCAAACAAAACATAAACAAAACAGCCCCTTAAGAGAGGCGCAGCGGACGAAAAACGAACGTTTCGCCCCGTCCCGTCTAAATATACAGGCCACCGAGACGATCCAAGGCGTACCACACGTTCAACGAGTCCACTTGCACGCGACAACACCCCCCGGTGATCGAACACCGAAATTATTTTCGATAACACGTCTTAAAGCATCTTCTTTACGCCCGTGGAAGAACTAATATGGACGACAGCCGAAAAGCTACAAAGATTGGTCTGGCGATGTTATGGCAGCAGAGTAGAACCATGTAAACAAAAGGTTCGAAGCAAAAGAAAAGATACAAGAGATGCGTCAGAAAAGATTGGGAAGAAAGGAACGGGGTAAGTTTTACGAGGGAAAAATTTAACGCCCGAGCCAAAATAACCATTTGGTGTCCCTAGTGCGGCTCTCAACTTCGGAAGGAGCATAGGGACGGTATTGGAAACACTTCGGGAAAGATATCTTTGAACATGATCGTTGAATTTTATTCTTTGTTTACTTATTTAATACAAAAATCCTATTGATTTCCTCCATTTCAACGTATCACCGAAAAATTAAGATCGATTCCTGCAATACCCAAGTGGGCTGCGCGATAATAGGGATACAAAATTTCTATCCCTAATTATCGCGCATGAACGACAGGCCAAGAAGTGTGGTATCCGTCGTCTAGGAAAAGGCGACACGACGTCGAAGCAGTCCACCGAATAATCGAGAAAAACAAACTCCGGAACGCCTTATCTGCAACCCAACATCTACCTGCGCCGTGATCGGCTCGTTTGGCGCTCACGAAAGTGAACAAAGAGGCCACACGATGTCGTTTCTCTAATCAATTCCATTTCGGATGCAATCGGCATTCCACCGCTGGTGCCAAGGCGCCGATTGCAGAGAGCGGTAACGTCGGACGACTTCGCCTCGATGGAGGGTCGGCCCATCGGGCGATTTATGCTTCCGGGAGCAGGGGCGCCCCATTTAAGCGAGTGCTAAACCACACCGAGTTTCCGGCGGAAGGGGCCTTTCCATCCACTTCCCATCCTACTCGGGCCCCAAAAACACTCACCCCATTATATATCCTCACATCCACCTAGCCCTCCTCCTCCCCTCCCCCCTCCCCGTCCCTCACATGGGTGAAAACAAATCCCGTCGTTTCTCGGCGACCAGATTTTTTGCCAGTGCGAGGAGGAAGTGCGATTCCAACGACGGCATAATCCTTCGAACAGCTGACTATTGACGAACGACGGAATATCCATCTCCCTGATTGAAGCAATATCGTAATTGCAATTCTGTCTTTGTCAAGGGGTTTAAAAGCTACCAAAGTGCACGATTTACGATATAACTTGGAAGCGATCACTTCGCACGGCTCCAATAACGGTTCTTTTATTTGAATGAATACATCTGCATATCTAAACACTGCAAACGACAGGCTGATTTGGAATCAGCGCTCGACTAATGTAAGATGAAAGGTGGAAAACTGGTTGCATATCACAGGAGGCATACCACTAAAGAAACCGGAGGAGGAAAGGAAAAATTCTAAAACTGAGCGAGAATCGAACCCGGGTCTCCGAGTGGATCCTCTACCTAATGAGGTATAAGGGCACTCTCCCTCTCTGGGTTCGATTCCCGGTCGAGTCCAGTGTCTCTCTGTCAGTTTGTGCTGCGCGCAATCGTTAAATCTGGGAGCGCGAACATGTAACCGCTCGTTTTTAATCGATCGGACAGAAAACGAAGTTTTAAAATGAGCAACGGAGAAATAGCGTAGCAAATGTCTCGACCTCTTCAGCGACAACTGGAATCTTAAAGTTGGAAGACTTACTAAAAAAAGACAAAGGCTGAATTAGACTGCGATATGATATATCTTCTAAAACGCGAATCTTTAAAAAAAATATATTTATAATTATTAGTTTAAATTTTACTGCATTTCTGGCAGCGCAAGATCCCCTTGGTTAGCAGAGATAACCCGCTGCAAGACTCGATAAAGAACTGTTGAGTTCGTCTTACGGTCGAAATTTATATTGACATATTTTGCCATTCTCATAGTTACACACTGACTGCAAAAACCAGATGCGCCGATAAAATCTGCTAATGCGGAACCACCACTGACGACGGCTGCTTTTAAGCCGAAATACGCGAATGGCTATAGACGCTTTCCGATTTCAGCAATAAGAAGGCCTGGGGCGGCCCGAGGCACTGGCTGCTGCCCGAGGCACATATTCTAAGTCTCGGAGGTACTCTCCCGATCATCTACATCTATACATTACCTATAAGTGAATAAATATTGGATACCAATTTATATCGCAGGATAGACGGGAATCTAGATTAAATGCCATTTACTTTTCATTAACAATTATTTCACATAGCAAGGAATAAATTAAGAAGTCCTTTATAAAATATCTTAACAAAAATTTATGGAAAGAGGTGCCGGAATGGTTCCTCGCCCGGGACGCAGAACTACCTTCTGTATAAGACCTTCGCAAAAAAGACAAAAAATTGCTTCATCGGCGAGTTATACTCACGATGCCGAGAGAAACTCGAAAACCATATCCCCATATGGAAAATGTTTCATCCACGAACCCGCAGGTCACAGAAAGATTTATCATTTATTCAGAGCACTTTGTCTCTCTTTTCAAATGGCTCCGGCTTAACCGCCTGAAGAAACATTAAACCTCAATCAACACGTAATGCCTCCCCCCCCCCCCTCTTGTAATACGTTTCGACGTCCTATTTCTCGCAAAAAGTAGAGTATTAGAAATGAACATAATACTTCAAAATCATTATATAGCCTCCGGCAACCAAACTAATGCGTGCACAGGAGCAGCATAAGGGTACGCAAAGATCCGCAGAATTTCTTCCGAGCGAGTGGTAGCGAGGAAGGGGTCACGAGAGGAAAAAAGCCGTTGCGGAGTGCGGCTCCTCTGAACCAATGGGGCGCTCGATTGCTTTCACGACTCTTAAATGAAAAGACTCTTTGGGAGGGCTAATGAGCGAGGAGCGTACCAGAATGAGCCTCCGTGGCACGAGCTAAACGGAATTAGCTCCTGGGAGAGGACACTAGGAGAAAACTCAAAGTGAACTGAAGCGAGAGAGCGAGCAATTAACTCGCGCTAACGGGAAATGCGACCCAAATCCAGATAAAATGCGTGAAATTCAATCGAGGTGAAAATTTTAAGCAAAATTAATTCTCCGCTCGCTATTACTTTTTATCTTATTAAGAAAGCATCGAAATGCACGATTACCTCATAATTTAATCTGAGACTAGTACGGCAGCCCCGGATCTCCGATCCTCAACGCGATTTAAATAAACTGAAGGTTTAGTGAAATAATTTTTATTGAATAATTAATGAAATAAATGAAATGCAAATAATCGAAATAGTTAGGTCCTAGGTTAGCTCTTATTTGTTCCCTATTCATTTTACGTGTTTCCCTATTTCTTTGTCTTTCTTGTACTCTCCGCTCCTCATCTTTAGGGGAAATCCTATGAGCTTCCGCATCTCTTTCTCTCTCTTTCCTACAATAGGTACTCTTCGTTTGATCTCTGGCTCCTCTTCCTTTCTATGGCAGCTGTAGCTGGGCTAATAGCTCTACCTTACCTTAGTTCCAATGATTATCGTTGCACCCTTATAGACGAACTCACAAACAATTGCTTTACTTCAAGTGTCTATCAACGACTGCTTTTAACTTCTTACAGGACCTACTATAAAGGCGACGTCAATGCAACCGTATATTTAGATTATCAATAAAGAGAAGATAACCATATAATAACGTGCGTCCCTATTCTCATCTAATTTTTAATTGATGCATGAGCCTATTTGCGTTAATAAGGATTACAGATGTGTAATATGATGGCTTTACTTACAAAAAGGTAAGATTCCAGCATTCAAATGATGAAACAAAACAAAAAACAAATTAATTGCACAATTTAAAATAAAACAATGCGCTGGGAGCTTGTTTGTTATATAAGTTATTGACACAGCTAGAAACGCTTCCCATATGCAGTCAACAGAATAATTATTCGTAAATATTGACGTTGCTATGCTTCACTAATTTCGATGCTTAAACAACAGTTCGAAGCGAATAACCTTTTTCTTTCGTTTAATTGGCATTAAATGAATCGGAGGCAACAATGAGAGTCTCCTTGGCAACGCCCGGAATGAGTACGAAAAATCCGAAAAATTTCGAAAAAGAAAGCGTATTTCTGAAAACATCGACCGTGTAACGTGTAAATATCGCAAGTATAAGATAGTATAGAGCTTTAGCCGTCGAATAAAGCAAAAAAGAAGAAAACTAGTCTATATTTACTTATTTTAACGTATGAAGGAAAAAAACCTTGCACTCTGAAAAATCGAAAATCCCGTGTAAACTTATGGGAAAATATAATTGTCTCCTGGATTCGAACACGGGACACTAGAAAACGAAAATATTTTTCCAGGGATCTCATAACCAGTAGAAACAAAACGCCGTTTACCGCATATCTTTACGACGAACGGTTCTCGAGAAATACGCCGATATAAATTGTACACAAATGTCTACAGACGTCAACGTAAAATTAATATATAGTTAGATATAAGAGACATATTTAGTCGTTCTATGAACTGATTGTGAGTCGGAAAACAAAAAGGACTATTCTTAGGAGAGACGATACTTACTCCGAGCGCATGAAGTAAACGTACACAGCACCCAGAGATGAACTGGTACTTACCTGAAAGAATTAAAGAACTATTTATTTTTAAAAAAATATAAACACAATTTAAAAATATATACACTGCAAAATCTACTATAATATATTTTGAAGCGTGTGTTTGTTGGTTTGTTTGTTCATGGAACTCCTCCTAAACGATAAAAGCTAGAATAACCAAATTTAGTACGATTCTTCCTTACATCCTAACTTAGTGAAATGTCAAGGTTTGGTCAACCGGGATTAATCGGTGCTGCCAATATAGGGGATTAACATTTTTCCATAAGATAACACGTATGAATCCATTTCTTGACTTGCAAGGTATTCTTCCTTCAAGCATCAAAATACGTAAATATGGACCAATTTTTTTCGTTTTTGCTTTATTCGACGAATAAAACTCTATACTATCTTATTCCTGCGAAGTTTACATGTTATACGGTCGAAGTTTTCAGAAATACGCTATTTGTTTCGAAATTTTGTGGATTTTTCGTACTCTTTCCGGGCGTTACTAAGGCGGCCGTCATTGTTACCTCCGATTCAATTAGCTTCAATGAAGCTTATAAATAGACGAAAGCTTAGCGTTGTTCGCTTCGCACCTTTGTTTAAGCAACGATTCGATCGATGTTTATGGATAGCAACGTAAATAGATTCTGATTATTATTCAGGAAGCGTTTATAACGATTGATGAAAGTAACTGACCCTTCTTTCGTCTATTGAATACTGGAATCATACATTTTTTGTAAGTAAAATCATTATATTTTACATCATGATGTTTATTAACGTAAATAAGCTCACGTATCTGGTGTACATTTACCGGAGTCAGTGTTCAATCATGGACAACTGTACGTTTTCACGGATTTCTTGCTTACAAGACATAAAAGTAAATATTTCAGCGAGGCATAATTACACAAGAAATGAAGCTGGATTTGGCGAACGTAATATGATAGGAAATAAAATTATCGTTATATTTGAATGCAATAGGCTCGGAAACGGATTGTTACAAGCAAATATGATTAATTGTTAAGAAAAGCTAATTGTAATTTAAAAAGTATCTATTAAATATTTTAAGGAGTTTGTATGTTGTGCTGTAGTAGCTTCACTAAATCCGTTGAAATTCAACGGGAAATTCTTCCAGTACATATTTCATATTTATAAATAACCAACAAATCATATTGATAAGGTTGAAAAAAATACCTCCGCCTAATGGTTCGTTTTCTTTTGAATATGCAAAACTAAAAAAGATAGCGAAATTAAAAATGGAAAAAAATAAAAAATAATTTTTTGCAATATTAGGTCAAAATAATATCTTTGAATTACACACCAGGTATAAAATAATGATAAAAATGAATTATGTAGTTTCTACGAAAGAGCCGAATTTTCGACGGCCGAACGCGCTCCTCTTAAATAGGAAGAAACCCCTAGAACCTTTGCGGAGCCGCTCGCTCGCTTCCGAGAAATATTTTCTCGTTTCTGGAGACATTAGGGAGCCACCGAGAGAGAGAGAGTTCCCGACTTACGATTATAATGAGTTCCTGAAATTCGCATCGTAAGTCGAATATCAATTTCCAATACTTACATGTTATAAATTGAGATACGTCCAGGATCTTGGAAAAAACATGTACCAAGCCTTATTTTGGCTATAAAATAATAGTTTAAGAACAAATGAGTGTTATATAGTGTATAATAATATAATAAACATTTTGAAGACTAAAGAATTCAGTAAATTAATACCTACATCGCGGACGAGTCATATAGTCCAACTGAATATCGGCCGAAAATACGCACAAGAGAGTAGATTCGGAGCGCATCGGATATCGAATATCGTATATGTCCGGGGTACGATTTCGGATGTCGATTTCGAGGTATCAATATAATAATGTCCTAAGTCTGGGTTTATCCGAGGTCGAAACATCCTAAGTCGAGAACGGCCTGTACGACCATTCGGATCTAGGACAATTCACCGACCACAATTCACCGAAGGAAAATTCACCGACCACAATTCACCGACGGAAAATTCACCGAAACCACAATTCACCGAATCACAATTCACCGATTCACAATTCACCGAAAGGTAAATTCACCGACCCACAATTGATCGAATGTAGTATTCACCGAAATTTCCAATTCACCTTATGAAGACGGGGAAGAGCGGAAGTAATATAAACGGAATGTTGGCAACAATGACACGTGACAATAAACCATTAGCGTTTAAGGAGGAGTGGGTATGGGGGAGAGAGAAGGAAGATAAAATACTATGACAAAATGAAATAATGGCATCATAGATATCCTTCCATTACAAATAACTCGTACATGAATAATAAATAAACAAATTACGCTCACGGGAGTAGGGGGAGGAGAAAGGGAAGGTTAAATATTAAAGAAAGTAATACTGGCACCATAGGTGTCAATCGATTGCAAATAACTCGTAGATGAATAATTAACAATAAATAAACAAATTACGCACTCAACGCTTATAGTAGGGGGAGGGAAGGGGAAGGTTAAACATTAAAAAACAGAATACGAGCACCATGGGTGTCATTCGATTGCAAAAAACTCGTAGATGAATAATAAACAATAAATAAATAAATTACGCAACCAAGGCTTATGGTAGGGGGAGGGAAGGTGGAAGGTTAAACATTTAAAAACAGAATACTAGCACCATGGGTGTCATTCGATTGCAAATAACTCGCAGATGAATAATAAACAATCAATAAACAAATTACGCAGTCAAGGCTTAAGGGAGGGGCAAGGGAAGGGGGAAGGCCAAACATTAAGAAAAGTAATACTGTCACCATGGGTGTATTTCGATTGCAAATAACTCGTAGGTGAATAATAAACAAATCATGCACTAATGGCTTATGGTAGGGGAAGGGAAGGGGGAAGGTTAAACATTTAAAAACAGAATACTAGCACCATGGGTGTCATTCGATTGCAAATAACTCGTATGTGTATAATAAACAATAAATAAATTACGCACTCAATGCTTAATGTAGGAGGAGGAGAGTGGGAAGGTTAAACATTAAAAAACGGAATACTGTCACCACGGGTGTCAATCGATTGCAAATAACTCGTAGATGAAAATTAACAATAAATAAACAAATTACGCAATCAAGGCTTATGGGAGGGGGAGGGAAGGGGGAAGGTTAAATATTTAAAAACAGAATATTTGCACCATGGGTGTCATTCGATTGTAAATAACTCGCAGATGAATAATAAACAATAAATGAATAAATTAGGCAACCAAGACTTATGGTAGGGGGAGGGAAGGGGGAAGGTTAAATATTCAAAAACAGAATACTAGCACCATGGGTGTCATTCGATTTCAAATAACTCGTATGTGAATAATAAACAATAAATAAACAAATTACGCACTCAACGCTTATGGTAGGGCGAGGGAAGCGGGAAGGTTAAATATTTAACAACAGAATACTAGCAACATGGGTGTCATTCGATTGCAAATAACACGTATGTGAATAATAAACAATAAATAAACAGATACGCACTCAACGTTTATGGTATGGGGAGGAAAGGGGTAAGGTTCAACATTTAAAAACAGAATACTAGCACCATGGGTGTCATTCGATTGCAAATAACTCGTATGTGTATAATAAACAATAAATAAATTACGCACTCAATGCTTAATGTAGGAGGAGGAGAGTGGGAAGGTTAAACATTAAAAAACGGAATACTGTCACCACGGGTGTCAATCGATTGCAAATAACTCGTAGATGAGAATTAACAATAAATAAACAAATTACGCAATCAAGGCTTATGGGAGGGGGAGGGAAGGGGGAAGGTTAAATATTTAAAAACAGAATATTAGCACCATGGGTGTCATTCGTTTGTAAATAACTCGCAGATGAATAATAAACAATAAATGAATAAATTAGGCAACCAAGACTTATGGTAGGGGGAGGGAAGGGGGAAGGTTAAATATTCAAAAACAGAATACTAGCACCATGGGTGTCATTCGATTGCAAATAACTCGTATGTGAATAATAAACAATAAATAAACAGATACGCACTCAACGTTTATGGTATGGGGAGAAAAGGGGTAAGGTTCAAAATTTAAAAACAGAATACTAGCACCATGGGTGTCATTCGATTACAAATAACTCGCAGATGAATAATTAACAATAAATAAACAAATTACGCACTCAACGCTTATGGTATGGGGAGGAAAGGGGTAAGGTTCAACATTTAAAAACAGAATACTAGCACCATGGGTGTCATTCGATTGCAAATAACTCGTATGTGTATAATAAACAATAAATAAATTACGCACTCAATGCTTAATGTAGGAGGAGGAGAGTGGGAAGGTTAAACATTAAAAAACGGAATACTGTCACCACGGGTGTCAATCGATTGCAAATAACTCGTAGATGAAAATTAACAATAAATAAACAAATTACGCAATCAAGGCTTATGGGAGGGGGAGGGAAGGGGGAAGGTTAAATATTTAAAAACAGAATATTAGCACCATGGGTGTCATTCGATTGTAAATAACTCGCAGATGAATAATAAACAATAAATGAATAAATTTGGCAACCAAGACTTATGGTAGGGGGAGGGAAGGGGGAAGGTTAAATATTCAAAAACAGAATACTAGCACCATGGGTGTCATTCGATTTCAAATAACTCGTATGTGAATAATAAACAATAAATAAACAGATACGCACTCAACGTTTATGGTATGGGGAGAAAAGGGGTAAGGTTCAACATTTAAAAACAGAATACTAGCACCATGGGTGTCATTCGATTACAAATAACTCGCAGATGAATAATTAACAATAAAT
Organism: Uropetala carovei; assembly: GCA_036926305.1. NCBI lineage: Eukaryota > Metazoa > Arthropoda > Insecta > Odonata > Petaluridae > Uropetala > Uropetala carovei. The sequence goes on from JAXCHB010000068.1 coordinate 4,802,818, forward strand.
AAACAAATTACGCACTCAACGCTTATGGTATGGGGAGGAAAGGGGTAAGGTTCAACATTTAAAAACAGAATACTAGCACCATGGGTGTCATTCGATTGCAAATAACTCGTATGTGTATAATAAACAATAAATAAATTACGCACTCAATGCTTAATGTAGGAGGAGGAGAGTGGGAAGGTTAAACATTAAAAAACGGAATACTGTCACCACGGGTGTCAATCGATTGCAAATAACTCGTAGATGAAAATTAACAATAAATAAACAAATTACGCAATCAAGGCTTATGGGAGGGGGAGGGAAGGGGGAAGGTTAAATATTTAAAAACAGAATATTAGCACCATGGGTGTCATTCGTTTGTAAATAACTCGCAGATGAATAATAAACAATAAATGAATAAATTAGGCAACCAAGACTTATGATAGGGGGAGGGAAGGGGGAAGGTTAAATATTCAAAAACAGAATACTAGCACCATGGGTGTCATTCGATTGCAAATAACTCGTATGTGAATAATAAACAATAAATAAACAGATACGCACTCAACGTTTATGGTATGGGGAGAAAAGGGGTAAGGTTCAACATTTAAAAACAGAATACTAGCACCATGGGTGTCATTCGATTACAAATAACTCGCAGATGAATAATTAACAATAAATAAACAAATTACGCACTCAACGCTTATGGTAGGGCGAGGGAAGTGGGAAGGTTAAACATTTAAAAACAGAATACTAGCACCATGGGTGTCATTCGATTGCAAATAACTCGTATGTGTATAATAAACAATAAATAAATTACGCACTCAATGCTTAATGTAGGAGGAGGAGAGTGGGAAGGTTAAACATTAAAAAACGGAATACTGTCACCACGGGTGTCATTCGATTTCAAATAACCCGTAGGTGAAAAATAAATAATAAGTAAACAAATTACGTACTCAACGCTTATGGAAGGGAAGGAGAGGGGGGAGGTCAAACAATAAAAATCGTAATAGTGTCAACATGGGTGTTATTCGATTGCGAATAACTCGTAGATGAATAATCTATAAATAAATATATATATATATATATATATATATATATATATATATATATATATATATATAATGTTTGTATGTAATTTTAAAGCGCAATAACTACGTTACGTAGAAACAAGTTTAAGGTAACATTTTAATCGGATGAACGAATACGTGTTTGTAGTAAGGTTTTTATGTCGATTTGATTGGAATGCCGAATTAAAAGAAAATAATTTATTTTTTCATTCGAATTACAAAGGGACTAGTGCAGCTTTTTTTCACTTGAATTTTAAATTTACTTAGAAATATGGTACGAACTTGAGACTTGAATAATTCTATGAAGAATAGAAAAGTATTTATTTTTATTGGAGGTATAATTCGAATTCTTATCAAATTAGCATATAAATGCATTTAGAAACAATAAAATACGTGATTTTATCAGTTTTATTAGAATACCCATTATAAGTTACCATGACAACTCCCTTTGTCGCCGAAAGTGATAGTCCAAAGCATTTATATTGAAATTTTTTTAGCGTAATGTCGTTTTTCAATTCTCTGTGCGAATTTACATTGTGGCGTACAGTTCTCCAAAGCAAGATATTTTTAAAACTACGTAAATAACTTAAATATTTGGACGTAGATTTTCCACAGATTGTGCTAAGATAAACCTTTTCATTGTTTCCAAAATGTTGTTGATGTAGACAATTTTCTTGTTACAGAACTCGTGGATGAGAGAATCGAGCTAATGGTCTGAGGGTAATATTCACTCTTTTTCTTAAACGTTCCCTATTTTCTTTTTTGTTTTTCATTAAATTTAATCATTTCGTAAGTTCCTTTAGTGATTTATTTTTTGATGATTATTGTGTTCTTGCTGGTTTTACTTAGTTTTCGTTTTTAAGAAATCGTCACAAAACTTCGCATAGGTATATAATTTTACCGTGCAGGTAACATAGGTTATAATGATGGCGATAAGAATTGCGAAGAAAGAAACACAAAGTGTGGCATAGAGTTCTCCAAAGCGAACTGTTTTTAAAACTACGTAAGTAACTTAAGTAATCATGAAGTTTAGTCACTTTTATTATCCGAGGATTTCCAAACTAATTAAGTTTAGTCACTTTTATTACAAAGGGTTTCCAAGCTCAAGTTCAGTCACTTTTATTATGTAAATTGATATGTATACTTCAAACAACAATCAGTTCATGTTGCTATAAATAATATATTTCGGTACTGGTCGGTTATCCTCCTGCATATTACATTCCATAATGAAGACACTAAAATACATGATGACCAAAATGTTTTATTTATCGAAAATTTTAGACAACATTAACAGAAACTGATTGGCCGGTCTTGACATTTACAAACCCAATCACCGGATAACGAGGAGGGATACTTTGGTTCCGGGTAGCGCCCGGAGACGACTACCCATTAATACAAAGCGAGCCGAAGTCTCGTCAATATATCCTTTCTATGTTATATCCTCTTCACTGTTGCGCCGCAAATGGAACCAATGTAATTTATTTGTCGAAACGCATTTCGTGATTCAGATCTTTTCAATAGCTTTTTACTTTGTGTTATTGGGATCTAGGAAAATTCACCGACCACAATTCAATTTTCCGTAAGCCATGTTATTGAGGAGTATGTTTTGTGATTCACTTGAAATTTTATTAAACATGAAAGTAATAAATGTTTTAAAAATTGAATTAGGGTTTTCTTGAGTGCTAAAACCTCCTTTATAATAAAAGTGACTAAACTTCATTAGCTTGGAACTCCTTCGATAATAAAAGTGACTAAAGTTCATGATTACCTTAACTTACCTGAACGAGTAACAGTAAGTGTTGTACCATTACACAGTCCTCTCATTCTGGCTGTACCCGCATAATGTTTTAATGTATTAATAATAATGTGAATTAATTAATGATGCAAATGACATCCCCATAGAAAACTATTCTATTAAAGACGTATTATACTATTTTCTTGCACTACTGATACATCTTCCTCTCTCTGTCTCTTTGTCTCTCCCCTTTCCCCTCTCTCCTTTCCTCCCTCCCTCACCCTGTCTCCTTTTCCCATTACCCTCTTTATTACTACATTCCTGCATAACCCTTCTTCTCCCCTAATTCCCTCCTCTCTCTCTCCCCTCCCTCTCTCTGCCCCCCACGCCGTGCATCATCGCCATTGGAAAGCAAGAAACTGTCTACTTCAATAATTAAATCTATCATTCAATCAAGGAAATCTTAATAGAGGCTCACGGAAAAGAGTTCTCCTAATCGACGAATTGTGTTTCGGTGAATTGTGGTCATTGAATTTTCCTGGACCGTTGAAATATATAGCGAAGAATTTTTATTTTGTTTTTTATAAATGAACCAAAGAAATAACGCTTTGTAACTTCCATTGTTTTTATTTCTCTTACGACTGCATAACAATGCTATCGTCAGATGCAGATATGGTGAGAATAGAAAGTATATATGGAGAAAAATGGGTGGAGAGGGGGGAGGGAGGGTAGTGTGTAAGACGGAAAGGAATGGAGGGGAGGGAAAGGAGGAACCAGTCTCAGAGGGTTATTGCGGTAGGTTGTAAAGGGATAAAGGGGAGGGGAAAGGAAAGGCTGAAGGCGGGGGACCACCTCGGGAGGGTTCTGGGAAAGACGGGGGAAGGACTAAAAGAAAGGCCTTGTGGAAGACGGAGAGAGGGTGAACCCCAGAGAGAGGAGGAAGGAAATTATCAAAGCGGCAATGGGTGTGTGTGTGTGGGAATAAGGAAAATAAAGGCAAGTGCAGGTGGTAGAACTAAAGAGGTTAAATATTGGGAGACGGACGGTAAGGCCATTGTTATAAATCTTTTTTCCTCTAAATAATGTATTACAGTTAAGAAAAAGAAATAAAGATGATGATGGTATTGTAATATATTTAAACTATAAAATTTTCCTTTCTTTAAGTAAATTCTTCTTTCATTTAAAATAATAATGACTGCTGATTGATTTACTTACAGATTGATACTGAATGTGTAATTTGTTTATATTGGATAAAATATTTCTGAATAGTATTTCAAATGATTAATTTAGTTGAACCGAACCGAACCACTTGTCAAAATTCTCGTCTGAACCGAACCATGAACCGAACCACTTCCAAAAATTTAGAACCGAACCACTCCCAAATGTTGAAGTGGTTTGCAGCTCTGTTTTGAATTTATAGCTCAAATGGCATAGGTGTGCATAACAATAATGACATTTCACAATCTTACAGTAGAACATAATAGGAGTCCTTTAATTCTAAAAGTCATATTTTATTATGCAGTTCATTCATCTAGAACGTTTTCTTTTTATTTATACGTAGAATCGTAATAAAGGCCAATCCCGGGATCCCAGGATTGGAGAAAGTGAATCCCGAAATCCCGGGATTGAAAAATCCCGCCGGGATTGCAATCCCTGGTGTTAAGCATCTTACCGCATAATTAATTTGTTCATGTTAAATCATTATCTATTAGTTCTAAAATTAATAATATATATCCAAATGACAAAAAGATATTCATCTACAATGGAAGTAAATAACAATACATTATTTTAAATTTTATTCCAATGAAATGCAAATAAGCAAACGCACATATAGCAAAAATCTTATACGTTGAGTTGTTCATTACATTATACATAACAAGCAAGAATTTCGTTGTTAAGGATGGAGACATACCCAAGCCTTTTGATGTATAGATTTTTTTTTAATTTTACAACTGTAATTTCATTAATTTAACAATTTATTTCTGTATTGTTTAATACGTTTCTTTCATTTTTACATATCACTTTAATAACCTATGTTATGTGCAATACCACGTAAATAATCATAAATATTTCCAACATCAAAATTTGAAGCAAGCCGATTTATTCTTTCCGCACAATCTCTATATTTTTTACGGCTAGGAGGAACTTCTTGGCCGCGTATATATTGCTCGATTTGGATTTCGTGAAAGCTCTGTTCCCTTTGGATGGCAGCAATAAATTTCCATATACTAGGATTTTCGGCAGAAATTTGCTGCTCAAAACCACGATGCCATACTTCAATTGAATTATTGGTTTTTGGCAAACCTTCCACTACTCCGTCAAAGCAGTTCCACACGTCGTGAGAAAAACGTGGTTGGCGGCGACGGTGACCTCTTTGTGGAAGACCAATCCACGTATCTTCGTAATAATCCACTACAGCTTGTGCTTCTGGAGGAAGGAGATTATTGTCACAAAGTGATTCGAATGCTTCCACGACGTGTGCTATAGGTACAAATGCTATTGCAGGTAATAGGCGTAGTTGCAAGGCGAATGCTGCCTCTGTTTCATACCTTTTTTGAAGTCCATGGGATTGAATCTTACGGTATATGCATTGGAAGAAGTGAAAATAACATCCGCGATTCCTTGTTTGGGGAATTCGCGTTTTATTGCATTTGTCATTGCAGATTCAAAATCTGTCAGTATTACTAGAAATAAGAAATGAAGACGCTGCGAAATTTTGCCTAATTCTTATAAATGCTCTAAGAAAAGAAATTTAAAATAATAACAGTTATTTAAAATAAAGGAACGTTATTGTATATTGGTTACCCAATACTGTAAAAGAAGGTTAAAACCTTTATGTATATTGTAAAAAGAGAAATTTCATTTGAAGAGTTGTTACAAAAAAATTCCTCCATAAACAAATTCGGTTGAAGCTTTCAATATAAACCTTCGTAAAATGTTTACAAAACCTTCCTTATTAGATTTATCATTGTATGAAGAACAAAGCAAAGCTTATTACAGAATAATTTCCAGTTTATAATGGCAAATCTAAATGTAACAACAAGAACACGCTATTAAGAAAAGAAAAAAAATAACTGAACTTATTAAGAAATATAATGCTTATTTTGATTTACGTTATTTAAATGCTTTTTCATATTGTTTTCATTGGAATATTCAGAGCGGGCGGAAATTTGGCATTTGGTTTTATATATTTTTAATTAAAAAAATAAAAACACAAATTAACTACCTATATAAACTAAATTTGAATGAGTGGTAAGTAATTTTCCGATAAATTTCCCATAGGATTTTTAAATATTCATCGGAAATTTTGGCACTTGATCACTTTATCGGAAATTTTGGCGTCTGGTCCAAACGTTTAATGCAAGATATAAAAATTATATTTAACTACCTTTATAACAACATTTTTCTCGATGTTTATTTTAATCGAAATTTTAAAATTATTTTTATTGATACATATTTAAATTTGAAAATTAAGACAATTTTATACATTTTTTAATAATTATTTTAAAACGGGTAAAAATTAATTAGACGAAATTTCGCCGGCCTTACTAATAAATAAACGGAGGTGTACAACACATGACTTCCTCCATACATAAGTTGTCAAATGCAAAATATTATTAAAGGAAAGTTTCCAAATTTAATCTTTAAAAAAATATTTTGAGGAGTTTTTATGACTCGGAATATATATGCATAATAAATAAATAATTATATGATTAAACAATGAAACATAAGGATATTAGAGTGACATACCCACGAAAATTGTCAACCACCAAAGGTAGTTTGTAATTGTTTTAATAAAACTGATGAAATCACTTCTTTTTTTCTGATTCTAAACCAGAGATCTCTAATGCAAATCGTTCGCGGGCCAAAAATGAGAAACTTACACTTCAAAAGGACTAAAAATATATCCAAATTGGAAAAATTGTTCGACAATGAGCCGGGCCGAATAATATAATTAGAAGAAGACCAGTGAGAAGGCCGCATAAAATGAACAAGCGGGCCGCGAATTTGAGACCCTTGTTCTAAACGCATTTTTCCGCTAATTCGGTCAAGATTCGGTTTCTATCTTCAATAAAAATTAGTGTTACCCGTGAGGAGGCTATTTTAAATGTTTTCCTTTCCGTTGAGGTTTCCGTTTCAGCGGGAAGGAACATTTTCGATTCTGGCCATATACCATTGGAAGCTCCACTTTCTACCCTTTCAACCTCGAAGTGTATCCCCCCCCCCCGTGATTAGGGTGTGGAGGAAGGCCAACTAGAGGGTCATTAACCGTTCCTTTTGCCTCCTGACGTGGGACGCGCTCCTTCATGTACTTATCCCTGGAAGAATCTTTCGACGCTGTCTACGACAAAGGTCTTCAAACTGTGACCCGAGGAAATCCAAGGGTTCCGCGATAGACTTATTTACAGCAGGAAACTTGAACTTCACTTGTAAACTGTATACTGCAAGATACATATATTATGTAAATAAGAATTATAATGATTATAACATAAATTTTGTTGCGATTTCTTTATTAGTGAATTCGGGATTAGTCAGTGCTGCCATTAAAGGGCATTGACATTTTTCCATAAGATAACAAGTAAAAATCGATTGCTTGACTCGCAAAATTTTATTCTTTTGCAAATTTATATTTCTTAAAATAAATATACGAACTCGGGATAAAAACCTATTAATCTGAAAAAATCAACTTTATATTTCTAAAAGACATAAATCCCATCAAAGCCGATTTCCGGTAAAATGTAGTATTTAGTAATCATGAAAAAAGGTATTTATTTTAAGTTTTTAACACTGGAAAGTGCCAAATATCATATCAACCCGAGCAACGCCGGGCAATTTTGCTAGTGGTTAAATAGTAATCTGCATCTATCTACCTATCTCTAGTCTATCTATAGTCTATAGATATCAATAAAGAAAAGTGTTTGTGTGTGTGTTTTTCTATAAATCAGCAATTGACAGCACTTAGAAGCAAGAAAAGGGTATCATTTTAACCGGAATAAAGAGCTAAGTGGTGTAGTCGGGTTTTAAACCGATTTGATTGATCATTCTAATTTTTTTTTAATATTCCCTTTTTTAATTTTTCCCATTTGAATAACATGGGGGTGACTGCAGCTTATTTTTCATTTGAATTTTAATATTACTTAGAAACATAGTTCGAACTTGAGACTTAATAGTTCAGAATCCGAATCCTGATCGAATTATCGTAAAAATACATTTAGAATCAGAAAAATACGCGATTTTATTAGTTTTATGACAACACCAATTAAAAGCAGCCATGACAACTCCCATTGCCGCCGGATTTGAATCCAATGCATTAAAAATGGGAAAACATTTAACGTAGGTAATATCGTTTTTACTTTCTCATACGAAGTATCGAGAAAGTATTGTTATCGCGAAAAAATTCCACCTCGAGATTTTTATGGAAATATATGTTTTAGGTGTCGCTGAATCCGAAAAAGTGGTTTTTGCAATGCCGTCTCTCTGTCTGCCGTCTGTCTGTTACTGGCTCTGAAGCCTAAACGGTAGAGCAAAAATGAATGAAATCTCGTACTTAGGCATTTTATCATACTGAGCAGAGTATACGTAGAAATGGTTGACATTGCTCAGTAATGAAGAATAGTTTATTCTACACATTTTTAACAATAATTCGATTTTCTCAAAAACGGCTATAACGATTTTGATCAGATTTCGTACAGTTACTTGTGTTTACGTCCTCAATAATAATGCATAGTTCATATTTCACAAAAAATGAATATAAGTCTAGTTTATTATAGGCAACTTTAACAACAATTCGATTTTCTCAAAAACGGCTCTAACGATTTTGATCGAATTTCGTACAGTTACTTGAGTATACATCTACAATAATACTACGTATTTCATTTTTCTCACTGAATGAACATAAGGCTAGTTTATTCTTGGGCAACTTGAACAAAAATTGGATTTTCTAAAAACAGGATCATACGATTTTCATTTTCTAAAGATAACTAAACGACGCATTAGTACCCATATATGAGAAAGTTTGTACAATGTATGTTGTACAGATTTTTTAATTTTGCTTTGTTTACACGGAAACCAAATATATGCTGATTTCTTGAAGTATTACTATTAAAAGGTTTCTAATGATAATATTGTCCCATACGAGGACAAAAATTATAAGGCACTTTCAGCTGAGCATGAAATTTGTAACGGTTATATGCTTTTGGATTAAACCGTTTGGAAAAATACGAAATTGCAAAAATTCTAAATTTTAAAAATGCTTGCAGTGCTAGTATTAATAATAAATAGTTTTAATGATATTTTCATGTTGAATAGAGTTCTCCATAAGCAAACAGTTTTTAAAACTGCGTCAGTAATGTAAATAATTAGACGTAGACTTTCCACAAACTGTGATTTCCACACCTTTGAAGATATCGTGACCACACTTCGCATAGATCTATATTTTTTACCCGCGGGTAACATAGGCTATATGACGATAAAAATAATTATTCATTTTGGAGTAATAGAAGCTGAGATATGACGTTTAATGTTTAAAGAAGTGTAAGTGCCCGTTGAATTTCAACGGATTTTGTGAATTTAGTTTCGCTGTCAGTTCTAGGGCGTATGCAGAATATACGAAAACATCTTATTCTAATAAAAACTGGAAACCACCTATAAAGAATACTTTTTCACTTAGCTTTTCTTAACAATTGACCAAATTTATTTGTAAACAATCCGCTTCCAAGTGTGTTGCATTCAAATATAACGATCATTTCATTTCCTATCGTATCACTTTCGCCAAACTCAGCTTAATTTCTTGTGTAATTATGCCTTTCTGAAATGTTTTGTAAGCATGAAACTCGTGAATAGGTAACGTTGTCCATGATTGAACGCTGGCTTTGATTCAACTTTTTCCGATAGTAACTAACAATTTACGCTAAATCTTTATGATAATTTAAATGAGTTCGAAACTTGACGGGAAATAATTTAAAAAGCAAACTTAAAAACCCCTACACTGATTTACGGCCTTTCCTTATGGGGCAATGCGCGGCGAGTTTGTCCTGCGACGAATTGACGTGCGACGAGTTTGTCCTGCGACGAATTGACTACGACGAGTTGACGATATACCATAAGGTGGCCATATAGTTAAGAAAAATAATTAAAACATTATTGTAAAAAAGAGAACGTTCTTTTCTTTTAAGTGAATTTTCACCTCACAATCAGTTGGAACGAAAATCACCTGTGGTTTTACCGTTAATAGTTTTCTATTGTTCTGAAATTTTAAACATTTTAAAACGTGATTGAATCGTCAAATGTAATATTTTCATTAGTAGTTAATTACCAACCAAATTTGTTTGTATATAAACCGCTTCCAAGTGTTTGGCATTCAAATATAACGATAATTTGATCTACGACTTTCGCCAAGTCCAGCATCATTTCTTGTGTAATTACTCCTTTCAGAAATGTTAACTTTTATGTTTTATAAGCATGAAACCCGTGAATAGGGAACGGAAATGTGTAAAAATGTAAATATTATATTAGATATTATTTTAAAACGTGGAAAAACTATACATGCAAAAAAACTTATCACGTTGCGTACGGATGGCGAGAATTCTCGCCATTCAAACGTCACTTTATTGTAACAAATACCTTATTTATTGATACCACCAGGGCAGTCTATAGGCGGTAAGCAGGTAAGACACCGCCTTAGGGCGGTACCTCACTGGGTGCGACAAATGCGTTGGTCTCGTATTCGCCCAAATTGCGTTAGTCATAACTCATTTTCGTTGAAAAAAGACAACATATTCATATCCGTCGAATACGAAAAAATATGGCGAGGCTAAAGTTTAGATGCAAACACGAAAGTCGTTATCAGTGCAAGCCTCCAGTTTCTACCTGCCCCGGCGACCGATAATAAAAGGCGGCACTTGGGTTTTCTTATTTCCACCGCGTCGGGCTTCGTTACACTTCCCACGGGTTCTTTCCCCACCCCTCACATCCTTCGCCTTCCTCCCCCATCCCTCTCTTTTGTTTCCCCTTGTGGTAACAAGGGCTGTAAATTCGACTGCCCCTGAGCTTGAGATGAAAATAATGGTATGGGAGAGAAATTTTTGTCCCTAGCGGATTCTTAGGAACATGAAAGGAAACTGTTTTTAATAGCAAAATTTAAGTGATCAGATTTCCAAGAGCTCACTGTTGTACAAAATGAAAAAATCGGTATAATGTACATTGTACAAACTTTCTCATATAGAAATCAGTGGAGAATCCAGGGGGCGAAGCAAAACCCCAAAAAAATCAGACTCACATTCACGAATCGACCAAGTGCGTCATGTATAAGTTCGTATGCTCGTACAGCAAAGTGCTAAAAAAAACGTTATACGTAACGTAACGAAATTATGAATTGATTTTTTACTTTCCTATATATGTACTATGTAGTATATCGTATGTATAGAGGTAGTATTGCAATCGTGAAAAGAATACTAATTCCGTTAATATGTATCGTAGAATTTCGTTTAAAAAACGCCAATAATCAGGATTTTCACCGCAATGAAATGATGTAACTTTCAATCGTCTTATTTGCAAAAAGTATTGCAATTTTGCAATGATAGATCGGGAATTTCACCACCCGCTGTGAGGATAGACTACACCGAGTCCTAGTGAGGGTCGCTAATCCTCTCTAATGAGCGTCGAAATGGAAGAGCAGGTAGTCTTCCAAAACACGGCCCCGGATCTGAGACATAAACCATTAAGGTATTCTTCTCGATGTACAAATTATACAACGAATTTTATTATGATTATTGAACGTCATAAATGAAGCTTGCCTTGTTGTTTCGAATTTTAGTAGAGAGAGTTATCATTCTCTGTTCATTTATGCTTGCGTCTTTGAATATCGAAGTACATACATACTTATCCTATGACCACTTTGTAATTCCGATTTCTTAGATTTTGGATTTATTTCGTGTTATTTTTTAAACTTCTATTTTCACCTTATTCGTCCGTCTGCCCATGTGCAAGATTCCAATTATAATAAAAGGCAGTATTAATTGGTTTGTCCTCTGACTGGTTGTTTGTTTGGTCCGTGTGTCACGCTTTATAGAAATTCGGACAATTCGTTAAATGGTGTACATAGAGGATCGAAAATTTGACAGGATATTTAAATGGGATATGTGAAGGTAACGGCGTAATATATCTCGAAAAATGTCGCGAGATCGACCTCTAGCAATTATTTTCATTTCTCGTAAGATAATATGTAATATTTAAAATTCCGCTCAGCAACCCTTGTTCCTATTGCAAATGAAAAATGGAAAATTTGACATGCGTTCTACGAACCAAGAATATTTTTTTAAAAAAAGGAACATTTCTTAATTTGAAAATCAATTTATCCTTCTATTCGGATTCGCTCGAATTTGGGCGTAATTCCGCGTTTTTAACTAACCATGCCAATTGTTGTATTATTTCACGTGTGTAATGCAAAAGTGTCAATGCGCTGTCTATATGCGCTCGAAAGAGATGTAGAGGGAGGATGGCGAGGAGGAAGGAGATAAATATTGGTATTCAACCGGATATACGGGAGGTTTTTTTGAGGATACGCAAAAGATTCATTTTTCATAACCTTTACGATTAGGTACAGTGAATGCAAACTTAGTCCATCAAAATTAATTCTAATCATTTAAAGATTTTCTGTGGAATTGTTCGTATTATGTGATAATACCAGTGGGTATGCACATCTTCAAAGTTTTCCAAGGGGCACGCTGATCAAAAGGGTTGAATATCACCGAGATGTAGACGGGAAGAGAAAAGTGAGGGGAAGAAAGATCGGGTGTAGGGAGGTAGGGTATTTGTGTCAAAGTATTAATCAGATCGGAGTGGATTTTAACCAGTGCTCGAAATGGAAAATGTTACGAAACGGAACGCTTGTATTGGTTGTGGAACGGAAATTTTTTTGAAACGGGACGCTTTTTATAAGGGACGGTATTTCTGTGTCTGTCGAAAGAGAACGGTATCATCGGCGCGTGTCACGAGCCGGAGCGGCGTACCGGTGCGTTCCGGTTCATTCCGAGATCTGATTCTAAGCTGCTTTAAGGGAAATAAACTAGCCATTTAAAATATAATTTGAGTTAATTTCAAGAGGATATTAACACTGTGATAATATAATTCATAGTGATTCAGTGGTGAGGATTTGTGGTCAGTTGGGGGCCGGATAAGTAAAATTTTGCCGGATTGGGAAAAATTGCGTCCGCACGTGGGTAATAGGCATTTTTGGTTTTTGGCCATCCTTGAAAAATTTTTTACTGACGCCCATGTTATCCAGGATTGAACATTGACTTGGATTCAAGTTTTTCTATAAAAACTTGTAAGTTACGTTAAACCCCATCACCCCCTACCATCAGCGTTGAGTGCGTCGTTTGTTTATTTATAATTCAACTACGAGTTATTTTCAATCGAATGACACTCATGGTGCCAGTATTACCTTTTTCAATGTTTAACCTTCCCCTCTCCTCCCCCTACCATAAGCCTTGAGTTCGTCATTTGTATATTTATTGTTTATATTCATCTACGGGTTATTTGCAACCGAATGACACCCATGGTGCTAGTATGCTAGTATTCCATTTTTAAATGATTAACCTTCCCCCTCTGCTCCCCCTACCATAAGCCTGGAACGCGTCATCTACTTATTTATTGTTTATTATTCATCTACGAGTTATTTGCAATCGAATGACACCCATTGTGCTAGTATTCCGCTATTAAATGTTTAAAAATTACCCTCTCCTCACCCTACCGTAAGCCTTGCATGCGTCCTATTCCTTATTTATTCTTTATTATTCATCTGCGAGTTATTTGCAATCAATTGACACCCATGGTGCTCGTATTCTGTTTTTAAATGTTTGACCTTTCCCCTTACCTCCCCCTACCATAAGCCCTGACTGCGTAATTTGTTTATTTATTGTTAATTATTCATCTACGAGTTAGTGGCAATCGAATGACACCCGTGGTGACAGTATTCCGTTTTTTAATTTTTAACCTTCCCCCTCTCCTCTCCCTACCTTAAGCACTGAATGCGTAATTTGTTTATTTATTGTTTATTATTCACATAAGAGCTACTTGCAATCGAATGACACCCATGGTGCTAGTATTGTTTTTAAATATATAACCTTCCCCCTTCCCTCCCCCTACCATAAGCCTTGGTTGCGTAATTTGTTTATTTATTGTTTATTATTCACATACGAGTTATTTAATATCGAATGACACCCATGGTGCTAGTATTCTGTTTTTAAATATTTAACCTTCCCCCTTTCCTCCCCATACCATAAGCTTTGAGTGCGTAATTTGTTTATTTGTATTTATTATTCACATACGAGTTATTTACAATCGAATGACACCCATAGCGCTATTATTCTGTTTTTAAATGTTTAACCTTCCCCCTTCCCTCCCCCTACCATAAGCCTTGGTTGCGTAATTTGTTTACTTATTGTTTATTATTCATCTACGAGCTATTCGCAATCGAATGGCACGCATGGTGCTAGTATTGTGTTTTTCAGTGTTGAACCTCACCTCTTCCCTCCCCCTAACATAAGCCTTGAGTGCGTGATATGTTTATTTATTGTTTATTATTCACCTACGAGTAATTAACAATGGAATGACACCCATGGTGCTAATATTCTGTTTTTAAATGTTTAACCTTCCCCCTTCCCTCCCCCTACCATAAGTCTTGGGTGCGTAATTTGTTTATTTATTGTTCATTATTAATCTGCGAGTTATTTGCAATCGTATGACACCCATGGTACTAGTATTCTGTTTTTAAATGTTTAACCTTCCCCCTTCCCTCCCCCTACCATAAGGCTTGATTGCGTGATTTGTTTATTTATTGTTTATTATTCATCTACGAGTTATTTGCATTCGAATGACACTAATGGTGCTAGTATTCTGCTTATAAATGTTGAACCTTACCTCTTCACTCCCCCTACCATAAGCTTTGAGTGCGTAATTTGTTTATTTATTGTTTATTATTCACATACGAGTTATTTGCAATCGAATGACACCAATGGTGCTAGTATTCTGTTTTTGAATATTTAACCTTCCCCCTTCCCTCCCACTACCATAAGCCTTGGTTGCGTAATTTGTTCATTTATTGTTTATTATTCATCTGCGAGTTATTTGCAATCGAATTACGCCCATGGTGCTCGTATTCCGTTTTTAAATGTTTAACCTTCCCCCTACCCTCCCTCTACCATAAGCGTTGACTGCGTAATTTGTTTATTTATTGTTAATTATTCATGTACGAGTTATTTGCAATCGAATGACACCCATGGTGCTCGTATTCTGCTTTTAAATGTTTAACCTTCCCCTTCCCTCCCCCTACCATAAGCGTTTAGGGCATAATTTGTTTATTTATTGTTTTTTATTCATCTGCGAGTTATTTGTAATCGAATGACACCCATGGTGCTAGGATTCTGTTTCTAAATGTTTACCTTCCCCCTTCCCTCCCCCTACCATAAGCCTTGGTTGCGTAATTTGTATATTTATTGCTTATTATTTATCTACGAGCTATTCGCAATCGAATGAAACCCATGGTGCTCGTATTCTTCTGTTTTTAAATGTTTAACCTTCCCCCTTCCCTTCCCCTACCATAAGCCATTAGTGCATGATTTGTTTATTATTCACCTACGAGTTATTTGCAATCGAAATACACCCATGGTGACAGTATTATTTTTCTTAATGTTTGGCCTTCCCCCTTCCCTTCCCCTCCCTTAAGCCTTGACTGCGTAATTTGTTTATTGATTGTTTATTATTCATCTGCGAGTTATTTGCAATCGAATGACACCCATGGTGCTAGTATTCTGTTTTTAAATGTTTAACCTTCCACATTCCCTCCCCCTACCATAAGCCTTGGTTGCGTAATTTGTTTATTTATTGTTTATTATTCATCTACGAGTTTTTTGCAATCGAATGACACCCATGGTGCTCGTATTCTGTTTTTTAATGTTTAACCTTCCCCTTCCCTCCCCCTACTATAAGCGTTGAGTGCGTAATTTGTTTATTTATTGTTAATTATTCATCTACGAGTTATTTGCAATCGATTGACACCTATGGTGCCAGTATTACTTTCTTTAATATTTAACCTTCCCTTTCTCCTCCCCCTACTCCCGTGAGCGTAATTTGTTTATTTATTATTCATGTACGAGTTATTTGTAATGGAAGGATATCTATGATGCCATTATTTCATTTTGTCATAGTATTTTATCTTCCTTCTCTCTCCCCCATACCCACTCCTCCTTAAACGCTAATGGTTTATTGTTACGTGTCATTGTTGCCAACATTCCGTTTATATTACTTCCGCTCTTCCCCGTCTTCATAAGGTGAATTGGAAATTTCGGTGAATACTACATTCGATCAATTGTGGGTCGGTGAATTTACCTTTCGGTGAATTGTGAATCGGTGAATTGTGATTCGGTGAATTGTGGTTTCGGTGAATTTTCCGTCGGTGAATTGTGGTCGGTGAATTTTCCTTCGGTGAATTGTGGTCGGTGAATTGTCCGTAAGCCCGACCATTCGACGTCATCGCTAGAGAAATTCGTAAACGCGCCGGCTGAGCAGATAAAAAGATTAAATTTCCTTTAACTATGGTTTCGCACGGAGGAATTTTCACTCCAGTTTCCTCTTCGCCTCCCCTCCTCCCACCTCCCTCTCCTCTTCCCAGCCCAAAGATAAAGAGGCGTGAATGAAAGACTGCGTGGACCAGTCGGTGCGAAGGCATTGTGGGAAGGGAACGACCTGCAAACGAAGTCTTTCCGCGCCTGCGCATGCGGGACTGCAGCAAAACCTAAAACTGAAAAGATAGCTATTTCCACGGACATAAATATGCGGTGTTAACTGCACGGAACACGAATCGTTGTGCATGGATACGGAATCTATTTCACATGATAACACACCTGAAATTGTACTCTATGAATCTAGGGGCAAAATATTTTTTAAATCGCTACACATTAGGACGAACGTCTATCACTCCATTTAATTTAAAGAAGCCCTCCTAAGTATTTTGAAAGTTTGATCCAAGTTTCATTTTTCGAACTTTTTCCATTTGCTAGAAGGTTGGAGGGGTATGCGCTTCAATGAAACAACAAGAATTTCCTAAATTAATGGAATTGATGATCCGAAGATCCTTATGCGACAGGCATAAGCTATAATTTTATTATGGGAAATGAATTGAACTACCGTAGCAGACAAATTCTCCTGCTTCAGAACGGTAATATTTTCTTATCAATTTATAACATAGGCATTCTCACCATTTGAGAGGGTTTCTTCGAAGTATCTCCTGGAGAAATCCGTTGGGGCTGGTTGCTACTAGCATAGCTAGCCCAGTCCCAACCTAAGAAAATATTCCCGTTCTGAAACAGAAGAATTAGTCTGCTAGGGTAGTTCAGTGGTAGAATATCCGCCCGGCAAGTGGAAGACCCGAGTTCGATTTCCGGTTATAGCAGATTTTTTCACCTTTTTCCACATTTCCCAACAAGAAAATCGATCAACCATTCCTCTAAATGCAGGAATATCTTTATTTATCAACGTTCCTGCAGACGAAAATGATACGGTTTAAACGCAGAACATTCCACCACACCCGAGGACCGCGAATGTTACCTAAGAAACCTCCGATAAAAACATATCGAAG
The DNA here is from genome assembly GCA_036926305.1 of Uropetala carovei. Classification (NCBI taxonomy): domain Eukaryota; kingdom Metazoa; phylum Arthropoda; class Insecta; order Odonata; family Petaluridae; genus Uropetala; species Uropetala carovei. The sequence goes on from JAXCHB010000068.1 coordinate 4,820,234, forward strand.
ACTCCCGGTAAAAAAGAACGCGACCAAAATATATAGTGGACATGAAAACATCGCCTACGGTACAAAGAATGAATAAAAGAGACTGTGAACGAGACGATCGTCCATATCGGCGTGAGGATTAAGGGAAGCCCTCAAAGTGCATCGCCCTCTCCTGGAAGACGGAGGCAACGAGAATTCCTCACGGAACGGCGGCGGTGATATGCAAGTACGGCCGAACAATACAACACAGTTATAAGTGTTCCTCGTACAATAAACTGGAAAACTAATTTCCGAAACGTGGCGTGCGAGAGGGGCAGGAAAGACTGCAGGCATGCGGCCTGGCAGTTCATTCTACACGGAAAAGGTTTGAAGGCACGCTTCACTAGCGTCGCGTTCGATGAAACGGAGATTTTTGGAGCGAGTACAGCGATGGGAGATAGAAGATGGGGGACAAACGCGTTCACGCCTTCCCAAAATGACAGCTTTTTCCCTTGAGGGAGTGCGGGGAGAAGTATGAGAGGGGGAGGTAGTCAAGAAAAAGGGGGGGGAAGGTAAAGGAATAGGGGGAAAAAGAACAGACATCGCTTGTATGGAAAAAGAGGGAGGAGAGGATGAAGGGAGAGGGAGAGAGAGAGAGACAGATAGACAAAGGACTTTATTAAGGGCGAACTTGAGACTGTAAAGTCCCTTCTTACATTTAACCCTTACAATAAGAGAGGAAGGACCGGCAGAAGGGAGTGAGGGGCGATAAGAGAATCGAAAACGAAGAATGGAACGGAGAGAGATGTTGGCACAGAGAATAGGACTAAGGCTCAATGCGTGAAAGCAGCGGGGGAAGTAGAGTATGGTAAGTTTACAGATTTTGAGTGTTTAATGAAAAAAACTTATTGGTCACCAGATGAAAATTATAGCCAGGGCCGCCCCAACAGAGATGCGGGGCCTAGGGCAAATCGACGTATGCAGGGCCCCGTTATCATTAACCGTCAAATTAAATTTAGACTTTCCTTCCTGTAAAATAGAAGCGCGGGGCCCGGGGCGGACGCCCCGATTCGTTATGCCCTGCCCTGATTATAGCATAGGATAAAGCGTTAATTAAGAGAAAACGCCATTTAAATTACCACATCATTCGGAGGGGAGTGCAATCTTTGTATAAACTGAAGGTGGCTTCCTCACTCGATTCCTTCGGTTGCCCTTTCTCTCTCTTCAGTTCGTTGACAGTTTGACCCTTTACATACTCCTCGGCACTATTCTAGCTTACGTTGCCTTGTTTTTGTCAAATTTCAACGACGAAGACATTACTTTGTGAATAACCATGATGAAGAAATAAATAATATAAATCCGTAATTTCCTATTGTTCATTATTCAAATTTACAACACCTAAGAGAAAAGTACAGCGTATTTATTTGTATTCGGCTGATATCTATAGAAACGTTGGAGACAAATTTCGAAAGCGATCGGGTTCTACACAATACGCAAAAAGCCAGAAAGGTGTTTCCCATTTATCCTTTCCTTAATTCTCCAGTTTAAAGGCAGACAGCCATTGCTTTACCACGCCACTCTGTCCGTTCAACTTCCTCGGCAAAACAAAACCTCCATGTTCTTGATCGGGTTTCAGTCTCTCGTGTCCGATTCTAAGGCACTCGTTCATCTAAGGCTTCCACGGCGGCCTCTGAAGGGAGTCTATCCTTAAGAGGGAAAAAGGTCAATGGCACGTATTCGCAACGACACATTTCTTAAACATCGTGTTCAACGAATTCTTTGCGTTTTGTGGCCTTCGTGGCTCCTGGGCATCTTCAGCGTTGCCAGTGAGATAGATAAACTTTCTGACATTGAGTTCATAAAAGGCACAGCGGGAAATTAAATCAACAATATATCTTAGTATTTGATATATGTGTGTGTGTGTGTGTATGTATGTATGTGTATATATATATATATATATGATTAAGTTGAAGTAATTCAATTACCTTTTAAATCAACTAACTCTTACCAATCCTCCTAGTTATTCACCAAGTGAGTATTTCATTGTAATTAATCGCCATGAATCGCATCAAATGGTGTCCAAATCTTTCAAAACTTAACTACAGCTTGAGAGGTCGGAGACGAGTATCGACGGAAATATGGGTATGAAGTAAAGAGAACGGAGAGAGAAGGAAGGATGGAGTGAGAGAGAGGGAAAGGGTGGAGGGAGGGAGGGGGAGGATGAGGCGGCGGCGGCCGCAGCAAGGACAAAGGAGAGCCGCCTCGATGGCAGTCTTCCTAGAAGCGAGGCGTCATTCATCCACGACGCGGAGGGAAATACTCGAAAGAGAGAAGACGGCGTGAGGAGAACGAGAGAGAGCGAGTCGTCGAATAGAGACCGTGTTAATAATACATCATGAGATGACGTTAGGCACTCATGTGACAGAAGTATATACTCGTAGGACTACATTTTTAAGATTTTCGGCAGGAGTTGACTCTATGCGACCTGTTTTTCAAACACGAACATGCCGGTAACGTTTTCATTCTGTAAAGATAAGACGCGATGCATTTTATATCACTGTTCTATAATTATCATTTCGAAATGTGATCTTCAAAAGGTCATCCGGCGTCGGAAGAGACATTTTCACACACAAGGTACATTTCGATAGAGATCTACATATCCGCAATTTATCCGACCCGCGGATATCCGCACGAAAAACAAATGACGGTCGACTGCTGTAGACGGCTAACTGCCGACACTTCCGATTGCCGCATTGACAAGTGACAACAATGTAAAAATATGACAATATTAATTTGTTGCAAAATTTAATATACTATACTTTACTATCCTTTTAATTTTACAAGTATTTTCAGAATATTATGCGGACCGTATGTTTGACACCCCTGTGACGTGGGATAGGGAAACTGAAGCGGCGAAGGCAACGATCATCCACGAGGAACGATCGGATCAGAGAAATATTATAAACAAGTTACGAAAGTACGTACTGCGAAATCAGATATTATATAAGACGATTTTTTTACAAAATATCTACGATTCAAATTTTAAGGGTACGTTTTGAAAAAATTGTTAGCGGCATCGTCAAAATAAAAATAAGATATTTCGAGACCAACTGTACCAAGGATAAGGTTCTCGAGATATCCCATGAAAAAAGTCTGGTATGGAGTCATCCCCAGCAGCTGATCCCGGATCCATCAAATTCTCGCCAATCTAGCTATCATATGTAGTAACTTATCCTGAAATTTTGGTTTCCCTAGGTCGAACCGTTTCAGAGATATATCCCGCACAGACGGAAGGACAAAGTGAATACATAAGCGGATTTTTCTGTATCGTAAAAAAATCGCTAAAAAACACGCCGTTACTCGTTCTCTGAGGAAGCACTTGATGAGAGTAATTACAAGAGACCCGGCGTAGGTAATGCAAGTCGACTGAATATAAGCCCGATGCGACCAAATGCAAATGTTCAAATAGTGTTGCGCTGAGCGAGATGACTGGAGTCTTGGCGCGCTTTCGTCTCAAGGGCAAGCGCAGTGCGCTTATTCCGCGCTGATGAAACGTACTGTCAAAATATTACCCCCCACCCCTCCCCGTGTTGGTATGGTGACGCAAAATTCGCGGGAATACTGAGACTACTTCAGAAGATTTAGTAATGGTGCGCCAATAGGAATTCCAAGGCTTCCTGATAATTTTCTGCACTGACGCTCCGGAAGGGTTTTAGCTCGCTAAACTTAGAATAAAAAGGTATAAAAACGAAGTGATATCTTTAAATGTGATGCGATGCGAAATAGGTAGAGAAGGTGCAAGGGTACTGGGAGTGGACTTAAAATCTGCTGTGCTTTCGCTGAACTGGCTAAGAGAGAATGCATTACGAAATCTATCGAGTGGGTTAAAGAGGATAAAAGGGGAAATCCATTAAGGTAATTCCACTATAAAAATACCGATTTAAGAAAGCCTATCACAAAAAATGCGCATTTTATCTTTAAGTAGAAAAGTATGGCGAATCAAACGTGGCTACGAGATAAGCGGAAACAACAGCTAACGAAAGTACTACGTAGTATGCACGCTTTTCAATTGTGTCCACACTAACTACTATTGGACAACGTCCAAGGTAACGTTCTTCGGTTATTATTCTTTCCTGCCCTGTACTCATTAATTTACTTCCTTAACTAATTTGCCAGTTTTTAAGCCGTTTTAATGACTGGTTTTTATAATATTTTATCTCTCCAAAGCTAATGTTTCGCGCCTTGAAAGCTTAATTTACCTTAAAGCGTTGGGTATTTTAGATAAAGAAAAAAGAAAGAAAAACTATGCTGTAGAAATTGACAAAAAAAAGAAGGAAACTCAAAACCGCGACCGTAAATTAATAAAAATTTCTCCCTCCCATCCTGTGTACCCATCACGAGAATAGGAAAATGGCGCACATAATGCCTTCAGCAGAACGAGAACGAAGGCAAGCGGCGCACAAACAGGAGAGCTGCCAAATATTCCAGCAGGAAGCATCAGGAAGCACCAAGAGAAAAGATTCGAATAAAAGGTGAAACGGCGAGTGACATACTCGACGGGTAATTAAATGAGGAAAATGACGTGGCGGTGCTATATTTGCTATCAGTTTTACTAAGGTTTCTTTATCTTCGAAAAATTGCTACGATCCTGGAAAACACTGCGGCTGATGCACTCTACTTAGAATGTCGCACATGTTCGATGAGGCAATAGAGCCGAGGGTGAAGAGACGAGGAGAGAGACGTGATTAAAGGTGCCTGCCGATTAATAAAACCTTTCCATCAAGTTGTATGTACCTTAAAGGCTGCGTTTACATCTCGCAACGAAACCGCTTTTTACTTTCTTCATACGTAGTATAGGGAAAGTATTGTGATCACGAAAAAAATCGACTTCGAGATTTCAACGGAAATGCAGGTTTTGAGATCCCTAGAACACGCTTAGACTATTTTCGGAATGATGTCTGTGTGTGTGTGTGCGTGTATGTGATTGTGGGCGCTCTAACTCAAGAAGTACTTCATATATAACACTTTAGCATGAGCACAAAGAACTGATTAGTTTTTGGACAATAACGGTTAACCGGAAGTCGAGGTTTACTCGAAACCCGATTCGGTTTTTCCGATATTTCTCCGTTAAAACATCTATTGTATATACAATTCTATACAAAGGTTACAGAGAATGTAATTTCCTACATCTTTTATTTCAAACAATTTTCCATGGCAGTTATTGTTTAGGAATTATTTATAAATAATCGGTTTTTAAGGTTTCCGTCAAATATCTCCTTTAAAACGTCTTCGTGAGGACCAAAGTTGTAGAGAATAATATTTCTTCCAAGTTTTGTTTGAAACAAATTTTCGTAGAACCATCCATTTCGGAGATATTTAACTTATTCGTAATTTCCAGTATACAGCGCTACCACCATGTAGAGGTGAATTCTGTAAACATATTCAAAATATAATTTACGGCAATAAGGACGACTGTATTCTTTTACGATACGAAATAATAATTTCGCCTTATAATGCTATTCATAATAATTTAAATATCTATACCCAAATACGGAGAAAGTCATGTGCTGGCCACATCAGATTTTTAAATAATTATGGTGTGATAAAATGAAACGCACGAACGACCATCACTATTGCTAAGTCCCCACGAACCACCTCTACATCGAGGCGTAAATGATAAGACGACGACCGCGACAATATTTGGGGGCCTCGTCTTCGTGGTGGAAGGCCTTTAACTGAAAATGAAGAAAGCATTGTGCTGCCAATCGACGTGGAAGGCGGCGCTAGAAAAGAAGACAGAAGGAACCGTCCGAGCAGATGCACGCATTGTAAGAGCCATTCTGTTATTGAAGTCGCATAACTCATATGCACTTCGGCAAAACGTATGAAAATCGGAAGCGGAGAGAACGCGACCGGCTCTGAATTTTAAGTCGTAACACAAGTTGACAGACAACAAAGAGAAAATCTTTCTTCGACAGATTGTATCCGTACTTGCAAACAAACGACGGGCGGATAAAGTCAACCGACGCGGGACGAACTTCGGCGACGGATAGACGCACGGGTATATTCCACATTTGTCGACCGCAAAAACTTTTCCTTGGGGAAAAAAAACGGAAACTTCTCCGTGAAAAATTTTCAATTTTTTTTTTGAAAAGACGAGAGGCAGAAGATGGAGAGGAAATGAAGCAGATCGAGTGATGTGCGTCGCGCGATCCATTTCGCAGTGGAGAAAGACGAGGCCCTTCCATCCCTCATCCGTATATGGCGGCACGGAGATTGGATTTGCGAGGAAGCAGCCGAATCGTTTGCTTCTCTCGTTTCTATCGATTCGGGATTCGCCGCTCGCCTCGAAGACACGATCACCAAATCGACTCGAGGTAATAAAGAAAAAGTGAAAAATCTTTCTCCTCGAATAGCGTGAGTGAATACCGCTGAAAAGTTGGGAAAACAAATATGTATCTTCCTATAATGATGACGATTCCCGTCAGTAGATCGCAGCATAATAAATGAAAATGAAAGTTCATGCCGTCCATTGTAACAAAAATGTAGTTTCCAACGGGCGAAAGTGATCGAATTTCGAAGATTGGGATGTAATTTCGCGGGAGAAAACCACGTTTTCTGAGAAGAGGGAAACAAATTTATAATTAAACATCCGAAAATTCAAAATGCATCTGAATGGGAATGCAGCTAATCACTTAATGATATTTATATTACAGCCCCTGTAAACTTCTCAATAGGGAGTGATCACCCCAATCTCTCCTCCCTTCCTGAATCCGCTACCCATAATATACATATGGTCTCAATGTCGCTTTAATAAAGTCGTCTGTCTGTCTATCATCTTTTATTCTGGAAATCTCTTTAACCTATGGATCCAATCTGCAGTGCATAATCAAGGAATATTACTCCACCAGATTCATTCTTAAACCTAAAATCTCTAAAAATGAACCCATTGGAGGGCAATGGGGGACATCCAAGGGGCAGAGAGAGAAGAGAGGCGATCGTGTCCCCCTCTTACAGTCTCCTCTGTTACGTTAGTTAAATTTAAGATAATAGACGCGGTCCGGAAGAATTAAAGACGATGAAACTTAAACTATGGTGAACGCCAATCAATACATCTTCGATGCGCTGAAACCAAGGGCACATAAAGAAGATGGCACCATTGGCGAACAACGTGTTTGCCGCACCAAAACAAAAACTGATCGATTGAACGGAGTCAACGCAATGGACGACGACGATCGACGCTACGGCGGAGATATGTGCTTTAAAGTCGACGGCGAAGACAAAGCCACGACGCTATCCGCGAGCGAAGGGAGAGAGAGAAGTGAACGAGAGGGAGAGCGCACCCAAAACGGCACCGTATCTCTTATCCCCAAACGGCGACCATCTGGCGAACGAACTCATTTCAGGAACATCCATTATTAATTGTCTCCGGCTCGTGTAAAAGTAAACAATGAATCAAATTCGCGAGATGCGACCCTCTAGGTCGTCTAAGAGGCCCCCTACGTCTTCTCGGGCCCACCGAAAAGTACATAGCGGAAATAAGGCGGCACATCCGCAGCGATAAGGAGCGAGAGGCTGCGTCCGACGAAACGACCTCGCGCCCCTTATGTGATCCTTTTTACAAAACAAACTTTCAGGATATTAAATTAGATATTAGTTCACGGAATATATTGTCGCTCAAGTTTACGACTACGTCCCATTGTAATCAACGAAAATTATTCACAACGCAAAGCAAACGAGTATTAGACTGAAAAGAGAAGGACATTCTTCCGGGCTTCTCGTGATTCTGCTGCCGATACAAAAAACTTTGTAAGGACAAATAAGGGCCACGATAAGTAGCGGGTTAATACCGGCGACGTCGTCCTGAAGGAAGCGAAAAACAACGGAAGACAATGTAACTCTAATTTAAAATAAGCACCGTCGAAATCGAAGACATTCACGGAACATTCGGATTCGTTGACGCAAAACAGAGAAAGCAGGGCTAAGAAGACGATCAGATGGAGAATGGAGTAAAGCTGAAAGTGAGGATAAAGTTAATGTTGTAATCGGGCGAAGAGGAATCGTAAGAAGCGCAAAGCAAGGGACTCATCTAGGAGTTTCCATCGGCTGACTTCCAACGTTCTATCTCTCCGTTGGGATGAACTAACGACGACAAGGGAGAATGCTGAAAGGGAGGAGAGGAGAGAACGAACAGAAGGAAGGGAGAGAGGGAGGGAGGAAGAGAAAATGGAGACAGCGAGTGTGGAAGGGGCTATCTTCCGTCCACACAGCGAACATAATTTCGAGTACATGAGCAATGACGCCCATATCACACGAATAATCGAACAAATATGAACTCAGATACGCAAAATCATGGAAATAAGAAAATAGCGTAAAATAAATCCATCCTAAGACCCTGACTCGCTATAACTATATAGCACTATAAAGTACTGCGACAGCTAAGGAGGCCACCCAGAGGAACGACATTACCCGTAATCTAACACGTGAAACAAGCAACGCATCAATTTTCTAAATCAAATATAAACGCAACCGACTAACACGTCTCAATTCTATCGGATTTGAATAACTGAATTGCTTCTATGTTACGAGCTGGTTCGCGTGGCATAGAATTTCTTCATTAAACGCGACCTATAATAATAAAATGTTCACTCGGAAGCACGCAAGTTTACAAATGCCGCGCGCACATTGCCGCAAATAATTGAGGGTTAAAAATAACTTTTTAAAAAATATACTGAATTTACTGGAGCGATTTTTCCTATAACGAAGTACCGCATAACGTGAGGAAATTCTTTGTAAATTACCATTATAATCATTTCAGAATTTAATAGCAATAACCACAAAGACGAAAAACGCCCGCACCCCGATAAAAGAGGAACATTAACTGCTGCGAAGACGAAAACTTCAACCGTATCCAAAGATGCTAGTTATTCGCAAAATAATAACGAGGACGGCCAGACCTGGATTATTCATTGAGCATACGAAAAAGTTTTAGGCCCCCAAAATCATACATAAAAATGAGTAAAGAAAACTGCTAAATCAAACTTAATAATTTGCTTTAATTGAATTACTTCATAAAGTAATGATGGGACCTCAACACTGTATGCAATGCAAATATTTATCTCTAGATCTATCTTGGGGGAGGGCCTACGATTCCGGGAGTGCCCGAGGCCTACAAAGACTTTAATCCGGCCTTGGGGACGGCGCCGTCGCCCGATGACTGCAGGTCCTCTGGTTCCATCGAAGGAGACCGTTCGACAGTAGGAACGAATCCGGAAAATCTTCGGAAGAGACGTCGAAAGGAGGCAACGGAACGTGTTTCTCGTGGAGCGGAGAAAAACGAGGAGTTGCGAACGAGTGGGGGAGGAATGAGGAAAGATAGGGTGAGGGCGAGGGGGACCGAGAGGGAAGGACAGGGCGAGGGGGACCGAGAGGGAAGGACAGGGCGAGGGGGAACGAGAGGGAATGACGGGACGAGGAGGGAAGGAGGGGGCGAGGGGAAAGACAGATGGTCGGGTCCAAATGTTGGGAGGGATCCGATGAGGAGGCAGGGACGGGGGTGGAATGATACGCTCGTCTCGGAAGTGGGGAGGAATCGATAGTTTCGAGAAGAAAAACGCGGTCGATTCGATTGAATTTCATTTCCGCGAACGCCTTTCCTCGAGGAGGAACGGTGGATTGCAGCATTTGGAGTCGGGTGGACGCCACACATCGCGGACTATTAGGAGTCGATAATTCGGAAACGCGCTGCTCCATCGAGTTGGGTTGGCGGGGCGGAGGTCAAGGCGTAGGCAAAGCGCCTCCCCAACGATAGCGTTTCGAACGTAGAAGTTCTTCGCGGGAGTAACGTTTTCGAAACGTTGACGGGAATCCCGAGAGGTTTTCCGAGGTCTAATGGAAACGCACCAAAGAGTGAACGCGAGAGAAGCAACAGATACTTGCAAATTTCAACGAGGAAAGGACGAAAAGCTAGTGTCCAATTGTTTGCACAAAAACACTATGCGGCAAAGTAACGCGGAATCTGTCGTCAGGCTAATAAAAACAACACAAAACGGAGGAGGAAGTGAGTCGGACGCAGCATATTGGAACGGAAAGATGTGAACGAATAAGTGACAATCCATGGATACAAAACACGACGGACAACCGCGCTAGGATTGCCGGCGTCAGTGGAACCGAGGGATAGAGTTGGATCGAGTTATGGTGATCGAGGAGGGAAGGGACGTTTCCATTTTAAAAAATCGTCACTTTTTGTTCAATAGAAGTCGAGATATGATTTAAAACAAGTTGAAAGTATAAAAAATGTATTTTTTAAAACCAACTTTCATTTATCTTCGCGCACACTACTTTTCTCTCCAACTTGCAGCAGGAATACAAAAGTTTAACGCAAACGCTTAACAATGGAAAACTATTTTAAAATCAATAAATTAGAATTTCATTGTTGGCATTGCATTTTTCTATCTTTCGACATTTATGAACAAACTGGAGCATCTGAACGCATATCATCATCTTCACTTTCTGATTCACCTGTGTTGATTTCCACGTGGTCTGAAGTTTTTTATTATCTTTCTTCATCTTCAGATAATGAAAATGATTCTTCATACTCCTCCTCGGTGAGCCTTGACATGTCGTATAACCCTAAAATTCACAATGAACTAATGAGCACTGAAATCAATTCGACGAAATAAACTTGTAACCACAAGTTCATTATTATTCTAAAATTGTTCTAAAAGTGTTGGAAGGTGAGCATAAGACTATTGGCGATTAGACTGAAGGGATGTGAAGTCGCTGTGAAATTTTTTCAACTGTAATAAAATTAAATTGGGCATTACTTTCAAATGACCCTCTTACCTGTCTCAATTAACTGTCTTGAGAAAAAGATACAAGTAGCGAATATCAAAAGGCTCATTGTCAGCATCACTCGGTAGCAGGCAACCCCTTAGATAAACCCTGAAAAAGATCCCTCAAAACGATTTCCTGGCTTACGAGAGAAATTAGCCAATGTAACGAGGATTAAAATGGAAGGAATTCCCACTGCCAAGAAAGATAATAAGCTCCTGATGTCGCGATAAAATTTCTCATTCAGGAAAACAAAACGTCATGGAGGAATAAGGGAGATCCTAGCCAGCTTTATTACACTCAAATCCTTTAGCTGTAATGTTATAATCCTTCACTGTCGCAGCTAAGCCTACCTTCTACTGGCTCTCCCCCTCTCCCCACTTTCCTCCCATTAAGTAGCCCATAAGGAATTTCCCTCGACGTCCCCCATCTTCAGGATTATATAGCTAATAATTTCCTCCCGATACTTGAGCTGCCAACTGAAGTTTTTAAGGTCCTTATAGGTTTCAGTACATCGCGTATTATAGCCAATCTTTACTTATAAGTAGAGTTTATTGTTAGTAGTTTCCGATGTTTTTATTTTTCAAAAGTAGACGACTAAAATCGATGTTTATTTGTCCTAAATAATTGACGACGAATATCGACGTGTATTTTAATAAATATCATTACGTTTGGCTGTGTTCGGCACTTTCTCATAAACTACGTCGGCATCCCATAGAACAATGCTTTCAACAAAAAATGTTTATTTTGTATTGCCCTGCAAATTTACTCATGATTTAATTATTCGGATGTATAATTTGTGATTTAGGCAAATATTTCACTTTCTAATTCCACCTAGTGTGACTTGACGAATGTCACGTATGTCTTCTTCTCATATGTAACTCCCAAATATGTAGGTGAAAAAATCTGCCATGACCGGTCACGGCAGATTTTTTCAGCTGTTTTCTCATGCTCATCATAACAGCTTATGCCTGTTGCATAGGGATCTTCGGATCATTCTTTCTATCAACCCAAATATGTAGTTTAATTGAAACCCGTGAAGCACTATGGACCCTGAAATATTCAGAAAGATAAGACGCCAAAACCAAATACAGGTGTTGCACCTATTAAGGAATGCGCGCCTAAAAAACGCCAAAGTAGGGGAAAACTCTTCGTTTGATTTATAGAAAGAGGAAGTAGGCGGTTAGATAGGTAAATAAAAGAGGAAAGAGATAAAAAACTTGAGGGAGAGAGGTTGGGTGAGTGAGGTCGAGAGGGAGAGACAGAGAATAGGAGAGAGATGAAAGAGATTGGAGTGAAAAAGAGGAGGGATGAAGAGTGAGAGGAGATTGAGGGAGAGAGAGGAGAGAGTCAGAGAGAGTGAGAGAGGAGAGTGAGAGAGGAGAGTGAGAGAGGAGAGTGAGAGAGGAGAGTGAGAGAGGAGAGTGAGAGAGGAGAGTGGGAGAGAGAGAGAGAGGAGAGAGGAGAGAGAGAGAGAGGAGAGAGAGAGAGAGGAGAGAGAGAGAGAGAGAGAGAGAGAGAGAGAGAGAGAGGAGAGAGAGAGAGAGGAGAGAGAGAGGAGAGAGAGAGGAGAGAGAGAGGAGAGAGAGGAGAGAGAAGAGAGAGAGGAGAGAGAAGAGAGAGAGGAGAGAGAAGAGAGAGAAGAGAGAGAGGAGAGAGAAGAGAGAGAGGAGAGAGAAGAGAGAGAGGAGAGAGAAGAGAGAGAGGAGAGAGAAGAGAGAGAGGAGAGAGAAGAGAGAGAGGAGAGAGAGGAGAGTGAGAGAGAGGAGCGAGGAGAGAGAGGAGCGAGGAGAGAGAGGAGCGAGAGGAGCGAGGAGAGAGAGGAGAGTGAGAGAGAGGAGCGAGGAGAGAGAGGAGCGAGGAGAGAGAGGAGCGAGGAGAGAGAGGAGCGAGGAGAGAGAGGAGCGAGGAGAGAGAGGAGAGTGAGAGAGGAGAGAGAAGAGAGAGAGGAGAGAGAAGAGAGAGAGTGAGAGGAGCGAGGAGAGAGAGGAGCGAGGAGAGAGAGGAGCGAGGAGAGAGAGGAGCGAGGAGAGAGAGGAGAGTGAGAGAGGAGAGTGAGAGAGGAGAGTGAGAGAGGAGAGAGAGAGGAGAGAGGGGAGAGGAGAGAGGAGTGAGGAGAGAGAGGAGAGTGAGAGAGGAGAGAGAGAGGAGAGAGAGAGAGAGAGGGGAGAGGAGAGAGAGAGGAGAGAGAGAGGAGAGAGAGAGGAGAGAGAGAGAGAGGAGAGAGAGAGAGAGGAGAGAGAGAGAGAGAGAGAGAGGAGAGAGAGAGGAGAGAGAGGAGAGAGAAGAGAGAGAGGAGAGAGAAGAGAGAGAGGAGAGAGAAGAGAGAGAAGAGAGAGAGGAGAGAGAAGAGAGAGAGGAGAGAGAAGAGAGAGAGGAGAGAGAAGAGAGAGAGGAGAGAGAAGAGAGAGAGGAGAGAGAAGAGAGAGAGGAGAGAGAGGAGAGTGAGAGAGAGGAGCGAGGAGAGAGAGGAGCGAGGAGAGAGAGGAGCGAGAGGAGCGAGGAGAGAGAGGAGAGTGAGAGAGAGGAGCGAGGAGAGAGAGGAGCGAGGAGAGAGAGGAGCGAGGAGAGAGAGGAGCGAGGAGAGAGAGGAGCGAGGAGAGAGAGGAGAGTGAGAGAGGAGAGAGAAGAGAGAGAGGAGAGAGAAGAGAGAGAGTGAGAGGAGCGAGGAGAGAGAGGAGCGAGGAGAGAGAGGAGCGAGGAGAGAGAGGAGCGAGGAGAGAGAGGAGCGAGGAGAGAGAGGAGCGAGGAGAGAGAGGAGCGAGGAGAGAGAGGAGCGAGGAGAGAGAGGAGAGTGAGAGAGGAGAGTGAGAGAGGAGAGTGAGAGAGGAGAGAGAGAGGAGAGAGGGGAGAGGAGAGAGGAGTGAGGAGAGAGAGGAGAGTGAGAGAGGAGAGAGAGAGGAGAGAGAGAGAGAGAGGGGAGAGAGAGAGAGAGGAGAGAGAGAGGAGAGAGAGAGGAGAGAGAGAGAGAGAGAGAGAGAGGAGAGAGAGAGGAGAGAGAGAGGAGAGAGAGAGAGAGAGAGAGGAGAGAGAGAGGAGAGTGATTGAAAAAGAGGTAGGGCCACTCCCCTCCCAAGGTCGCACTCGCCGCGCCGGGTTCCGAGCAAGATGAGAGGGGAAGGGAAGGAGAAAGGCTTTGACCCCTACGGACTTGGCAATGACCTCTCGGGAGTAACAGGAGGGGAGGACATTAACCAATGGAGTGGGATGGCCAAGTGCAACGTCTTTGCATTATTAAGGCTTGTTCGTGGAAGATGGCGGTTAGGAGATATGCACATGCCTCGATTGGGACGGCATTTTCCATATGAATGTTGATGCTATGCGAGTTACCAAAAACGATACAATCCAGCTTGGGATCTAAGGTGATTACAGAGCGAGAGAAAGGAGCTGAGGTTCTAAGGAGAAATAACAAGCTATTATCCGCTCAAAAACGACTCGGAATATTATTGTATTGGCCAAATAGTGTATATCGCACTAAATTTAAACTGTTCTATGTTAATAATATCCTCCACTGATGCAAACGACGTCCCCTCGAGTCACTGGACATCGAAAAATTCTGAACGAGGCACGGGAGCGTCCCGAGGGGCAAGGTCGGGGGCATGCTAGAAGAGGGCAGGGCGGCGGCCGCTTTCCGCCCCCGCATATCCCACCTGCCCACCAGAGCAGACGACGGCGTCGCATCTGCGGGAGGAGGGCGACGAAACCCGAGAAAGGGACGTCTTTGCAGCCTCGTGACGTCACGTCCTTGGGACGAAGGCAACGGACTACGCGCGGCGGCGACGGTCGTCTTTCGAAGGTGGTCACGTGACGATTCTCTGGGGATGATCTCTCGCGAGCACAGAATCCTCCTTCGGACCCCATCACGAATGCAACATTCGCATAAGACTGGTCCTAACTACTGTACTTGATCGAACCACCGGATTTTGTCCTACTTAAGACACTTCTGTGAACGGGGACGAAATGAAAACGTACGCATTTACGATGAATTCCAGAAAACGGCCCACCAAAGGATTCACGGGCAACAGAACCAGTTGTGAGGGCAAATGATGACCCCGAGACAAATGCTGATCGAGAGAACAAGAACGATAACCGACACTGTTGAGAGAGTCAAAGTTGATTCGGCCCAATAAGAGCTGCCGAACGGGAGTTTTCAACACACCAATACGGGAAGTGCTGGAAAGACTTGTTATTTACCTGAGGCAGTTTTAGGAAAATCTTTCTTCACCGTCCATAAATAATGTATAGTACATGGCAATCTTATATAACTATTTGGCAAACTTATACAGCATATTTCGACGAAAATGTTTATTCAAAATCGTTACACAACGGATATTCAAAAATTTATAAAACTAATATGCTTATTATTAAAATATTTCGACCTGAATGCGAATTCAAAGATTTAAAAAATACACTTAAGTCACTGAGCAAGAAGTTTACAATAAAGGATCTTCAACATTACGTTCAATAACAATATTAGCACAACGTAAACTTTGGCACCTGAATTTGTTTAGGGAGGGACAGAGCTATAATGGAAATTGACGCGGAGGAGAAAAGACCATATTGGGTTATTTTCGCGGGAGGCGATATAAGGGAGCGTTGGTTCGCTCGCCCCGTACCCGGCATCACTAATTGAAAAAGATAAACAATGTTTAATGTATTTTTATAACATTAATACTTACTAAAAATGGACTCCATATAATACAAGGAAAACACTGCATTTCTACATAAACGTTCAGGAAAAAAATTCGGAGCTATTACGATACGGTCGTTATAGTGAAGTGAAGAAAATCCCTCGTTTAACGGATTATTCTTCAGTACGTGTAACATTAATAAATTGACGGTAACTGTGTTTTCGCTCGCTATAATGAAGGCCCTATTCGTTCTATCGAGGTTATTTACAGACGTCGACTCGACCAAATTCCTTCGTCCGGGACAGTAATACGTACGACCGGCCGTTCATAAATAATGCAAGCTCACCCAGTTATTCCACTATATTCTATTAATGGTATCCTCTCGAGAATCAATTAGTTTGGCCGGAAACTACCCATGACATCGATAAAACAACAGGTTCGCGTGTCAATTGTAGTACCCTGCTTGATGCTTAGGACCCAACAGAAAACTAATCGAACATTGAATTTGCATTCCTGCAGATAAAAATCACATATCTGAAATCATTATGACCTCTCCTAATCATAGACATGGCAATAGCCAGTTGTTATTGGATTGGCGGAGGAAGAGGAGAAAGAGAGAGCTTCCGTTTTCTCCCGTTATCCGATGGACGCATTCGCTTCCGACACTTGGCGTCCGCTTCGCCCTCTTCTGGACCGCAACCTCTTCTTCCCCCCCCCCCGGCCTCCTCCCCGGCGGCCCTTTAGCCCCCTCGGGGCCTCGCCTATCGACCGCCCCTCACCCTTCTAAATCTCTCCTTTATTCCTCCGGACGATCTTCTCCAGGCTGAGGATCTGCGCACGTGGGCGAAGCATTCCTCGCCGAAGCCCTTCTCGCTCCCATCTTTCTTCTACCCTACACATTCCATCCCCTTGACGTTTCCCGTTTTTTTTTTGCTCCAAATATTAATTATCGAGCTCAACTTACGCCTCTCGTGTTCAATATAGGTAACTCCTGCTCTCACAATATGGTTACGTTTATCCATAGAGGCATTTATTTCATTTATTAAGTAGCCGTCCTCAGCAGTGATTCGCCGACCATTCGCTCTAGAAAGAGCGCAGGCAATATTTTTTCTATGGCAGAGGAAGGGAGTGCATAAAGAGGAAGTTTGTGCATAAAGAATGCGTGTGGGGATGAGGGGAGAGAGTGAGAGGGACGGTTTCAAAGAGTGGTGACGACCGATCTATCACCGACGAAGACAGCATTGTCACTTATTCACTCTTAAGGTTAATATTTACTACTGCGTGCGTTTTATTATCCTTAAAAGCTAAGTAAAGAACTTATTAAAAGATTTTGATGGTTATTATTGAAGATTAAAATAATTATTATTGTTCCGCTCGGATATAAGTCCAAATCGGAAAAATTCTATCGCAAACTAATATAATAACATTCATGTTCGAGCTAAATTTAAAAAATCTCGATTGCAAATAACTAAAAACAAAGCCGTCGACGGCTTTCCATAAGATGGAGGATTACCACTATTTCAGCGTCGCAAACAACAGCTCAAAAACTGCATTATATACGTAGAAAGCAAAGTATTTCAGTCTAGACGTAATAAATATCGCCCTCGCCAAACCAGAGCATCCTCTTATTCGTTATCCACCAGAGGCAGAGTGTGGCCCATGTGAAACGCGTGCGACACGAGACACGCATTACCTCATCTCGCGAATGAACTAGACTTCGGATAACTTTATCAATCCCATTCACTCGCCGCTATCACAACGACACACTCCCTCGCGCCAACATCACTCTGACGCCTCACATACACCACCTCCCGCCCGCCCTCTCTTCCCTCCGATCTCGTCGAAGCAGGTGGAGGGTTAGAGGAATGGGGAAGGCGTCGGCGCGTTGCACAAAGGAGAGGCGAGGAGAAGACGGACAGAGTTTGCCTCCACCCCCGCCATCGTCGAATGGGAGGAGGCGTTAATCGCAGCCCGTCGGTGGAGTAGCATTCGACCGGGTGAGAACACGCGGCCTCCTGTTTCAGCATTCTTCGAGATATGGGCCGCGGTACGTGCGAGGGCCCATCTAAAATGGGTATCGACTTGGGTTGTTCTGCATTGGCCGGGATTTCCCGTATTTTCAAGAGTTATCCTTCGTCCCGTACGGACTGTATACGGGACGCTATTTTCCCATGTTTTAAATTTTACTGTTATTTTTTAACTAGCGCATTGTATTACAATTTTTTAAATCCATCCTTGATTAATGCGGAAAAACTCCAGTCACCGGTCATATTTTTGGCAAACGTGAACATGTGCAGTGAGTTTTACCATTACACGCTTTAATAAACGGCTTCAGAGAAGTGCAAAGTTCTAAAAGAAAAATAATTTTCAAAAGCAATAATAATTGCAGATATAGGCCTCAATGAATTTTTAAAATGAACACTAACCTTTCAAAATTCTTTTTAAACTTTCGTACAAATATTAAATGTTATTAATTCCCCAAATAAAAGTTAACAATTATCGTTTTATCTCCATTTCCCCCGTTCAAAATTGTGTTACTTATTTAGAAACATCTGTTTGAACATGCAGCATTTATTTTGTATGTAGAACTTTCTATCGAGTTTACTTATTAATTCTTAAAATGAAAAATATACACTTTCATAGTTCTCACACTCTCGACTACTTTTCTCAAATTTGATATCTCGACGCAAGGCCGCGTACGAGATTATTCTGCCACACTATCTGTGCTCAAATTTCGATCGTAAGACGATTATGACTAAATGACAGAATCTTGAAGCAAAGTCTATCACGATTCGAACGTTCTAATGATCCCCATTGGCACACTTAATACTTTAGAAATAAATATAAATAAATGGGGAAAAGAAGAGCGCGTCTAAAGCGCTGAGGGAGCGGAGGTCACAGAAAAGAGAGAAGCATCGGCTGCTAGTGCATGCGGAGGAAGGTTTGGATGGCCCAATGCCAAGGGGGGAAATGCGAGTGGGGAGGGGGAAGATGAACAGCACCATCACCACCACAAGGCAACAAATATGCTATAATTGGAGGAATGACGAATGGAGAGGACCAGGAAACGGAACCAAAAGGCCAAGGACATACGAACTTGCTTTTATTTAACGCAAAAATTGTCCGGATAATTCGGCGAGTGCTACTAGCAAATCATTTGCTAAATACGAAAGGAATATACGACCCTCGATCGTATCAAATAGAGAAAATGTGGGAATGTTGCTCCATTATTTTTTCATTTACTGGTTTCTTTCTTAATGCACAACAATAAACGGCACTCAGTTTCGATTAAAATGAAAGAGTAAACAGCAAAAGTTACGAGAAAAACGAACCGCAAAAACTGGACGACAAAAACAGATACCCACCCACACCCAGTGTACTATGCTTTACTCGAAAACAAAATGCGATTTTCAACCTAAAAACGCAACGCCGAGAGACTTATTAAGGGACATGTCATCGAATGAGGTCTCTCGAAGAGAGAGCCGAGTCTTCCGTAAAGAGGCTCCGGGAGCAACCACTATATCGACGTCGATAACTAGCAGAGGCGATTAGCGAATTAATGCGGCACGTTAAAGGGGTCAACGACCACGCCTCGAGGGATCACGGATTAAACCGCATTGACACAAAATGTGCGAACTGCAGGGGACGGGAGTACGAAGAGGAAACATGGAGGGTGCGAGTGGTACGGAGAGAAAAAAAATACTCTTAACTAGAACGGATAAAACGATCCGGAGCAATGATGCAGTAGGTGCAGGCGTGGGAAGCGGGCGAAGAGGAAGGAGGAGGGAAAGAGGGGAGGAGAAGGGAGGGAGAGCGTGAGGTCGCCGAGAGATGGAGAATAAAAACACAAGAGGGAAACCAAAAGGAGAGAGGCTGAAGAAGGAGGAGGGAGGTTACGAAGGGAGGGATGAAAAGGGGTGGCAATGCAGACTCGACGTCATAGAAAGCCTCGCCACCTACAGCGGCGACGAAAACGAGGGGGCAGAGGGAGAGGAGGTACGGGAGGGAGGGAGAGAGGGAGGACGGGAGGGAGAGGGGGGGGGGGTGAGAGAGACAAAAAACCGGTGAAGTGGCAGCAAACTACGCCAGCCTGTCTCTCTCGCACCAACAGCAAACTCCACTGAACTTAAGATTTACCGACTTTATAAGTTTTCCTCTAATTGCTTCAAAACAGGGTAAAAAGAAAAACTATGTACACTGCGGGAAGGCCGTTGTCGAGGCTAATGAACATCAAATTTTGATTTATTCCATTCGGCAGCTAGCGTTGAGACTGCGGGATTATGCCTCTGACCGATTAACCCATTCACGGAGTCCGACATATAGGAAGCCATCGAGGTCAATTTTATACTAATGGACAATGAAAGTGTCCAGGTATGGCTAGGTCAGACACACACGTGACCACTCCCCTGGAAATACAGCGGAATCACGAATTCGAGACATGGACCTCAAGGGCAAGGACTCGGTGTTAAACTGCATGATTTGAACGTAACCTATAAAATGTTACAACCAAAATGTTGATGAGCGGCTAATTATCAGTCCGTAGATAGGCCCATGATTGCAGAGAAAAACTTACACTAAACAAGGCTGTGAATTCATGCGCGGTACCTTAACATAGGACGTATTTTTACTCGGAAGGGCAATATTGCAAAAATCCACCAGAATTGCAGTTTTCAACAAAATTTACAGTTTTCTTTATAATATTTCACTTAAATACTGCATTACTGCAATATCATTAAGCTACTTGGTTATTTTCCTCTTTTGTCCGTATTCATAGATAATGCTACGAATTAACTAAGGACGAATTACCTAAGGACTGCAATATACAATACTTATTATTACGTTTAAAAGGAAATATATTCATTACTATATAACACTGCAGTTATACCACGCCCTCTATTATTTATTCAGTGCCTAAATTGTCAAGGGATAACTGCGTTTTATAAGTGCTTAGAGGCAGAAAAACGAGAAGACCTCCAAAGAGGGGAATTATCCCATTCCTGGGAGAAACGGTACTTTTATTTTTCGATTCTAAGGAAAATCTATTATTCCTTCGATGCGGCTTCTCGCAGCACGGCGTCTTTACAGGGCATAATCATCGCTTTGAGGGAATGTCCACTTTATACATACGTGAGTTACGATCCGAAACTAATTTCGACATGCGAAAACTTCGTCTGACTAACATCGGCATCATCCGTGTGGAAGTGGCTAATAATGTTTATTGAAAATTTGAAAGAAAATATCAAAGGAAAGCGCTTAAACTACAACGGAAACAGTAAAAATCCACACAACTCATATATCCAAGTTACTTGGAATGAAAGTTTGAGAGAAAATTTTACGGAAAAACTATTAATTTTCCAATTAAAATCACTAAAAACTATCCAACCTGTCTTCAAATTTCATTCGTAATTGAACAGTAAGAATTATATTTCTAAAGTATGATAATTTTATTAACCAGGTCCACAAGGCCGACGGCGCCATATTTCGGACATTAGCCTTGCCACAAACGCACACGCATCTAACATAGCGTCCTGAAATAGGGATTTAATGTTTTAATTCAACATACAGCGAATCACAGACATGGTAAAGGTATAGGTGCCTAAAATGGATTAAATGGTTAGAGAAGCATGTGCATGTTGTTGTTTCGTACTACAGCAACGGCGTACACACGGGGAGAGGGTCCGGATCCCCCTCCCCTGCATTGAAAATTGTGATTTTTCTAAACTGTGGAAACATACGTGACATTGATATAAGTTGCATACAGATTTTGTGCTTGCCAAGCATTTCGGATCCCCTTTGAGAGAAACCTGTGTGCGCCACTACAGTATTTCTTCGATAGCGGGGTAATTAGCAATCGAAAAATTCCTCTGCTATGTTAAACGCTTGACCTTTCCGAAAATAAACATAAAAACTCGTTTTAAAGCTACACTTGTGAAGGTCCTGCGAATGATGGACACCTGCGCGACAAAATGAGTCTCTCCCTTCTCCTGCTGCTGAAAGATCAGTAACGTTATCCTGGAGTGGAACTGCTGCCTGTTGCAACGAGGTTACCAACGACTCCGAAGGAAGCGGATGGATTGTGAACGCGAAAATGTTTCCACGCACGAATCCGTAAAAAAAAAAGCAATCTCTCAACACGTTAACGAGAACAATCGCCCTCTGCGAAGCAAGAAGGGGCACATTTCCCACCAAACACCCAGAAAATAAATGCGCGGATAAACAAGGAAATTCCCAGGAACAACGAGTCGCAAGAAATTTCGAAAGCTAACGAAAAAAATCAAGAGATCGGGCCTCCAAGCTTCAGAATTCGTAAGCGCTTAGCATTCCTCAAAACTCCAGCGGGCTAAAACATTTTTCGAAATATCACTCCAAATTTCAAGCAACCAGCGTCTCAAGCAGAAAATATGAAAACTATGGGGAGAACATTGTATCTTTACGAGCACGGCATCAAAACACAACTGGGAAAACGAAAATAAAAATTTAAAGAGCAGTATCGGACAGAGAGGAAGGTCGCGCGTCACTTCCGCCCGGGGCCAATTAGAGCCTTCTGCCCCCGTCTCGGGCCTCTCCTGATCGCCTCGAAAAATAAATCTGGAAAATTCCAGCTGGAACAAAAGCACGCGGAGGCGAAAGCAGAGCAAGCTCTATCTCCCCCTTCCCTTCGCCCTCTCCCTAACACGCGATGGGATTCGCACTCTTCGAAGCGACCGCCGCTCTCCCACACTTCCTCAGCAAGCATTCCCAGCAGCCGTAATTTTCCTTACAATTCCCAATCCTATCCCTCCCACTCTCCACGCGACACCCTCTCCCTATTTCCTTGCTCAGAGAGCGTGATCTGGAGACTCAAGTGGCCCTGAGGACGCCCCCTCCCTCCCCGCACTTCAAATTTCCCAGCCAGCGACCGACTCCTCCGAACCCACAAAGTAAGAGAAGAGGTGGTCGGAAGATGGACGAGAGAGGGCTCATCACAAGAGATAGAGAGTTCCCGGAAACGAGTGGACGGTAGGGGTCGAGAATGAGTTCGAAAGGGAGGGAGGGGGGCCGCAGAAACTTCGAAAGGATGCGAACATATCTCGGCATGGGACAGAGGGCAGGATACAAACGCACGTCATCCCCAACGGGAGATATATGCGAAGTAGCCGTGATAAATAAGAATTCGACGAGTTAAGAAATCTCCATTTCCTAAAATTTCGTTCAAACGAACGATACAATGTTAAACATGGAGCACATTATACGAGCCCAAAGCGTGGAGAAATCTGATTCCTAAGAGGGCGAACGCTTAACCGACCAGTTAACAATGCATTCTCGCATAGCAACAACAAACGTTGCGCGTACATCCCGTTCATTCGACAATCTCGGGTTCTGGCCCAGGTGGAGACCAAACGTGAAAGTGAAAGACTCGAAACTGAGTTCATTATAAGGGCCTTTACACGGGAGGAGAGGTTAGTGTGTCTATCCCACGAAGCTACGGGTATCTGGTTCGAACTCCCTTGATATCTTCTCATCCCGCTCCTCTTTTGTAAACGATACTCCATCTCTTTTTCCCTCTCCCGTTTTTTCTGTTTACGATCTTCTTTAGTGATAAATTTCGTTGACATTCACTATCTATTTTTATTTGACGCATTGCAATATGCCATGATCATTGGCCGTTTACGGATCACACTTAAATATATAAATCTTGCCGAGGGCGTGGTCGTTCGTGTTCGTTTTTGTTATCAATGTTGCGCTTATAGTAACAGGCCATGTAGCGCTTTTTATGAGTTGATAGTAATAGCTAAACGCGTATTGATGCAACGCAAAAGAGTCAAGGACAAAGGAGTAACGCAATTACCTTGGACAAACCTTTACGAGCAAATAAAGCCACGCCGAAATCGGCAGCCTAACCTTAAAGAAGAGGTGTGAAAAGTTAGAGGATAAACACGTACGAACACATCCCTTAGGAATACTGAGATGCGGCCTCTCCAAATTGACGTAACAAAAAAAAGAGGATGATCGAATCGATGGTTCGATCCATCGCCAATCACGCGCGCACAACTCTAGAAACGGAAAAGATATTCTCTCTTGAGAAACCGCTGGGCGCAAAAAGAAATGAGGAAGAGAACGCGGCTGCCCAGAAATTACGCAAAGAGATTTCCAAATTTAAGGAATTTCCCACCCTCGACCTTGATGAAGGTGAATCATGTGAATTGTTGGAATGTAGGTCGCTTCCGGTACGGAAGTGAGAGAATCCCTCGCGATGCGCGGTCCTCGACCTTAAATGACGCCGCATTCCGGGAATCGAAATATACCGACTCCAAAACAAAAAGTTCCGTCCCAATATAAACACCTAAAAGAATCCCAGATTTTAACCTATTTTCACGCGAACTGAACCATTGCTGAAACATTTCATGTCTCTAACTGAATGCACAATTTCGTCAAACCATAAAGGATAGGTATTTGTTATATTGCACATAGCTGATTAAAAACGAACTATGCGGATTATGAAAAATAAAATCTACACGTACAGTATAAAGAGGTTTCACAAACTGAAGCGCTTAAAAACTCTTCAAAGGTGACGCTGGAAATCGAATTTCATATAGGACGTTTCAGAGGAGCGAGGAGGGCGCTCTCTAAAAAAAACAAATGTTGCAACATTTTTAAAAGGTACGTTAAAGGAATGATGAGGATAATGAGAAGCAGTTTTCGAACGACAAAGGGGAAGAGGTCGCAAGGTCGTCGCCATTAGAGGCGCGCGCGCTCCTTCCTCCCAGCACCGCGCTGCACGCGGCAGAAGCGAGCTCCGTGACGAAGGAGCGCGGTTCGGTGCAGAGTGCAGCGCCACGCTGCTGTGCTTTCCCGCACGCAAACAATGCCAAGGAATTTTTCCGCTAATTGAAAAGAAAAGGTCGACATCAAAACTAGCACCGGAAGAAAGTGCATCATTCCTGTTAAGCATGGTCCTCTCAACAGTACATATTTTAGCTATACACGTACCGAGTAATCGACTTTAAAATGCGTTTCGATATGTTTCATTCCATACGCATCCACAGAATCTCACAATCAGTTATAGAGAATTAAGAATGAAGATTACCCCTTCTCTGTATAAAAATTCGAAGATAATTTTTCCCAAGCATACCGTGATGAAACTTATTGCACTAGCAAGTTCGAACGACCGGGACATTCGAATAATAACGCACGAAACTACCCAGCAACCGATCTCTCGTTTCCCAATGGGCCTTTTACTGCCGTGACTCACCAAGAATTAAAACCGACTGCCTTCGAGTCCACTTTATCTCGACTGTCGATACGTATCCCACTCGCGGATACCGCCGCGTCGATATTATCGACAAATACTCGATGGCAATTTCTCAATCGCCGCGAGAAACGTTTTATTACTATAAATCGACAGTCTTCAAAATCCTGCGTTACGGAAGACGAACGAGGCGCACGTGCATCTCCTTCTACGAATATCCCGCAATCTCCTCGCGTCTCCGTGAACGGCGGAAACCTGTCAACGACCCGAACGCGATCCTGGAACGAAGGGTTTTTTTAGATCGCCCTCGACAGAGGAGAAAAACGGATCCTCGTCGTCCACGAATGGACGAGCAGCAATCCGGACGGAATGGAAGCACCTTTCGAGTCTCGACGTCCTCCGTCCTTGGGTAGGGACGTGGGCGAGATGAGGTGCTGTTGGGAGGAGGGAAGGTGACAAAGGAGGGGGGAGGGCAATGCAGGGGTAGAAGTAGGCCATTGGGAGAGGGCCAGACAATGACGAACGCCGCGGCGGCGAAGGATGAGGGAACCTCTCTCTCCATACCCCTCCCACCTCTCTCTCTCTCTCTCGACGGGGCATTAACACTAGCGGCGGAGAGAAATGAAAAAAAGAAAACTGCGATGAAGGGAGAAGAGCAGGTTCCTTAAAAAAAAAGCAATCGATGGCCGCGTCCGCTACGCAGTACATTCTATTTCCGACGCCGTTCGCTGCCGTTTAAAGATTGGCGCATATCGAAAATCGCGAAGAAAAGACCTGAAAAGAAACGTGCTCGAAATATTAAAACCTCTCGACCGTCAAGACGACTTTAAACCGCCGATTTGGATCGTTGGATAGGACGGTCGCCGCCGGCAAATCCATGCGAATTCACCCCGCGCCGCCCCCCCCTCTCTCTCTCTCCTCAGCTCCCCTCCTAATCTCTCTCGATTGCCAGTTGTACGCACCGGTCGGTCGTCTTTGCGGTCAAGTGTCGCTAGACTCGTTCGAAAAAAGGCAACAGAGTGCAATCTACTATAGACGATGTTTCGCGACCATAAAAACCACTTAGTGTAAAATAAAAGATTTTTTTAATTTGCAGATCTTTAGTTCCCATCGATAAAACTTGTTATGACCGCTTCTTTTCCACGCAAAAAATGTTTACAGCCACGGATTTCGCACCATCGCAAGAAAGCGGGATGGAAAAGTAAGGACTACTTTGCGACCTCCACGAAGGTCTCATTTTTCGCGACGCTCCGGATAAACAAATCTCGCCGAGCCTCTCCCGTGACACATGCATCACTAATGTTTCCTTCCCTTCGATAAACGAACTTTCACTCTCTAACAGCAATAGCGGTTATTTTTTCCCGCGACGAAAAACCCGAGGCGATCTCGCAATCGGTTACGAAGAAATCGTGCGTGTGTCGCGAGATTCATGCGCTCTGAACGATTCTCGAGAAAGCATGCGTGGCTCGGTTCGCGCCCGGGGCGAAGAGGGCGCGGCGGCGGCGACGAGGGACGCGAGCCCCGCCGACCCGAGTTCGCACTTTCGCTTCGTTGCCCGGAAACGAAGCCATAGACGCACGAAAACGCTGGGCGTCGGATAGACACCGGTTAAGACTCTGAAAAGCCTGCGACGAGGGCCACGTGCTCCGCGTTAAGACGGCCGCATCCAAGCACGATGGGGAGGGGAAAAAAGGGAAGGAGAGGCGTGCACTAACAGACGCCTCGAAATATTTTAAAAAACGATCGAGGGAAGAATTGCAGAGCAAATTACATAAGGGTTTTTTTTCAGCGAATACCATCTCTCCATCGGAGTCAAGAATCGCAGATGCGATGCGTTGCTGGTTGACTACATTTGTTATATTATATTTTTGGCGATTTTTCCGCCAAATTTATACCATATGTAGCCTTAACGTAGAACTAACTATCCTGGAATTTTTCATTTGTAAGAGGTAATTTTTGGGCTATTTTGTAAACTGACGGACGGATTAACCGAATTCATAAGCGATTTTTTTTGGAAAAATAAAGCTCTAAAAGGCATCGCTGAGATCGAACCTCTCGCGGTCTCATCGAAAGGATCACAGAATAACACCTGAAAAACAACCCGACGTTGTAGCGTTTAAAACAAACGAAGCAGAGACGCATGCTGCTAGGAGCGGGGATGGCACGCGACACATCGGAGGCGAAGGGGGAGTCCGGAGGGGACTCGCGATCGGTCGATCGGGTAGGGGACGGAGGAGCAGACCGAACGGTGCCAGCCGAAAAGGGTGCCGCACGTGCCAAGAAGGCGGGAGGGTCGCCTAAAGGGTCCGCCCCATCCCGTACTCGGCGTGCGTTTAAAGGGACTCAGGGTGCCCATCCCACTTCGGAATATTCGCATGATCGTCGAGAGAAGATGATCGTGAACTAGGGCTTATCACGGGTAGGCTACAAAAATATATACATATACTACCAATACATATGACCGATCAACTAGCTTGAGAAAGCACAGGGGGTAACGAGAATGGACGACACATTTATATATTACCGCGATAATATCAAACAAGTCACTTCTTCGGCTGGGCTAATCGCTCATGTCCACTCCCCGCCCATAGTGCTGAGCTTTGCACACAAGCTCATTTTTTCACCACGGGCTAATTACAAAGCAATGACCAATAGACATAATTCATCACTTCGCCTTTGCAGATATTCTGAATAATCGCGACAAACTTGCTTCGGTCAATGAAATACAAAATGAGAAAAATTTGAAAGATAAAGTGGGTGTGGTTATACGCGCTTTAAATTTTGAAATAATTACGAAAAAAGACCAAAATATGTCACATAAAGAAGTATACAGCAAACAAAAACTGTAAATTTAGCGTGTGGCGCTGTTGTCCTCCAATTGTAAATATACATTAACCGCAAATAAAAAACAACACGTTCAACTTCCCTCACCCAAAGAGAAGTAAACCTCCCTCCCGCTGAGAGAGCGACGATTATGAACTTTACGAAACAACCATCAACATGAGAAACAACATACTATTAATTCGAGATTACAAGATGTAACAAAAACACTACAATTTTAAAGTACTCACTTTGTACACCTGGCCGTAGGTTCCATTTCCAACAACCTCTATCAACTCGAAAATGCCAGCGGGATCCTGCAATTTTTAAATTTGGACTTAATACTTGGCGGAAAAGTTTAGTCGTATACACTGCTTGATGCATATGAATATAAATCGAATTACCAACAAATACCCAAATGAAAGTTTTTACTTTCATATAATTACTTGGCAGAGAAACTGAGTATCATGTACTTTGAGAAAGAAATCATCTCTAACATTAAGGAAATAAAAACACAAAATCTGGTATTCGCCTAACGTAAACACCAACAAACATCGTGAATTTTAGTTTTCTTAGTTACTCATATAATCATCCTTTTAGTAGTGAGTTGGCAATTTTAATACAACTAATAAATCACGTATGATCGGAAGCCGAATGATTCACGTCTAAGACCTTGCTAGTCAACGAAGACGAACTCCAGGAAGTGACAACGCAACCCCAATCATGCCATGAAAATTTGCGTTTGTTACGTATACAGTTCGAATGATCAATATCCACAATCTTTGACAAAATTTATAATATGACTCACCTTAAGTGCGTTCAAATCAATGTCGTCTAAAGAGCAATTTACACTTGGGGCGAGATGTTGCGCCATCTTGATTCTTGCCTGAACAAAACACTGAAGAGCAGGCCGTCAATACCTACTCACCAAGAAGTTGTACTACTATAGGGAAAAGATGAGGGATTTTTAAAAGCCCTTTGCTTTCCCGCTACCTAATTAAACAACACATTATCCTTAGGTAGACACACTACAAACAATTCGGGTAGAACAAATCCCGACTGAGCAAAACCTCACAACGCTCGAAGCGTGACGTCATTATTCATACAGCGACACATTGGCAAAATAAGGAACTTGATCAAGCAACCAAATTAACTTTATACTGACCGAGGCACCATCTAACGGATAAACCCGAACGTTGATCTTACACCGTTCGATTTAGCAAAAGCTACAATTAATTATAGTGACTGCTCGTCTAAGTATTTATAAAAAGTAAAATGAACTAAATAAAAACTTTTCTAATAGGAACATTAATTTTTATTACATATACGACAAAATCACCTGGAATTATCTCGGTATACAATGTGTTCATTAATTTTTTAAGTTAAATCATACTTAAAATTAGGTCTAACGCGAACAAAAGATATAGGTAACTTAAACATACATAAAGAATATCTGTTCGTAGCTAAATGAGAGATGATAATGTTCGAGAGCCTCAACTCAAATAAACGAAGGAACCGTGATAATCGCTTAAGGTTAAAAATACTGTCATTCGAATTCAGAAATGTTTCTCGCCCAATTTACATTCTCTTCGGAACAAATGAAAATTTCGTTTTAACAGTGATAAAGAACAGCTGCGGAGAACGTTTCTCCATTTTAGTCTATTATAAAACGTAGGTTTAAAACATCTGTGTTACTCATGTGGACTGGAACAAAAAATCTCATCAACAATAAATCGCACTAACAATAAGTGTGCAAGTGGTTATTACTGCAACTTTGGTCAAAATTGAACCGACCATTCCAGATTAATTTTGATAAGTATTATTATTCAACTGCGTGAAAAACGATGCTCTTCATATTATTTAGATGCTCCCATAACATTCAGTAGAATTTTTAACTGACACTATATACATGGTTAGTGAAATATTCTACGATTTACAGAAAATCGACATTCGTAAACGTGAACACTTCGAACCTCTCGGTAGAGAAAAATGCTCTTGAAAAACAAACAAAATTACATTAACGACTTAGAAAATTAATTCTTCAAATTCTGCAGTATTAACCACTTGCTGTTAAGGTGACCTGCATTTGCAAGGTTGGCATATTTGAACATATAAAATTTGAAGTTTTACTCTTTGATTGCATCCATTACAAAAACTTCGTTATAAAAGTGATACTTGCAATGGCTAAAAATTTATACCTCCCAGGTACAAGGGATCACAAACTTTTTACTTAAAGGGCCAAATGAGGCTTCATATAATATATAAACACTGCGGGCCACTTACAACCTTTCAAATGACTGATCGGGCCATGTGAAAATTTCTAAGAACATGTTTTGTGAATTTCTTTGATTCTGTAACATGTCATACACCTATATTAAAAGTATTTTGCATTTAGGCATTCAGAAAATATCGTTCAGATATAAAAAAGTATGTCAAACGAAAATTCCTTAGGGTAAATACACAAAACTTAAAGAAATCAATGGGGCTAGATGAAATCACGGAGCGGGCCAGATGTGGCTGCAACCCGTAGTTAGGGGACCCCTGCTCTAAGATATGGATGCAATGCATTTTATTTTATTCCAAATAAATTCTTCCATTTCTCGACTAACTTTCAAAATAATAACGCTTATATTTTAAGAAAAAGTTTACATATTGTTTAAATAATGCCAAAAATAAACATCTAAAATCCATAAAAAGTAAACCAATCTCGAAATGTATGCAATATTTCACCTTTAATTAAATAAATAAATATTTTAAATCTTTATGTATAAAGTGATATAGGACAGTTTTATCATGATAAAATAAAACACCAAATTTAGCTTACAAAATTAATAACTAACAGTCTTTTATGTCATATAAGTTATTGTAACCAACCACTTTTAAGTTTAAAATATGATTTTAAAAAACACTTAACACTCACAGAAACTAAGGTTATAAGTTCACTTAACAAAACAACATTCCAATGAAATAAACATTAACCCATTACATAAATATTACTCTTCTATCACACAAAATCACAACAAATATCCCTGAATGCTACACCAATCATTCATGAAGAATTCATTTGCTTAGTCACTCAATTTTCATTTTAAAAATATTTATAAACCAAATAATTGCTAGTTTTCAGTAAATCATCAATTATGATCACTTATAAGATGAGAAAAAACTGAATTGTTGTAAATGCAAATCAACAGATTGATATTTGATGAAAAATGACAGGCTAAAATTTACTGGCAACAATTCAATACAAAAAAATCTATGAACAGCGTAAAATGAAAATGAACAGGAAGGTCATAAAAATGGGTATCAGTTAAGATGTGAATATTTTGGTGTTTGCCTCCTCTCACCCCACTGCATGTTTATTATAAGCAATGCCAAGCACAAAAGATTTATAAAATGATGAAACATTAAGCTAACGTATGCTGCTATGTGCAAAATAATAGTGAATTGCATAAATAAAATGGCATTTTTTGGGAACAAAAAATTCTACACTTCTTAAATTTAATATCATATTTTTGACTAAGTTTCCATCTAACTCCTGATGTAAATATCACCCCGGATGATCGAGATAAATTAATGAAAAAGATTTTTTTTAATGTAAGACATTCTTATGCTGACCATAAATTCAAACAAGGAAGCAAATGGCAGTTTTGCTAAAATTAAAATCTAGATACTTAAGGAAAAAAATTTAAAATGTCACGGAAATGCAGAAAAGAATCGCCTCCTGTATATAACACAGTTTCTCAAGCCAAGGTTAATAATATCGAAAATCATAAACATTCTTATATATTCAAATGACTGTCTTCTTGCCAGGTTAAAAAAAGGAATAAACCTATTTCTGACCATTTTAACAAATAAAAAGGGGATAACATGGTGCAGCCAGAAAATGGAATTTTTTTATAAAGAAGCTGTTGCAGCCTTATGATAATTATACATGGAAATGAGTTGTAGACTTAGAAGAAAACAAAAAAATGTTCTAAAAATAAGTAATGCATGACTTTCATAATACAATATGCTTTAGAGTTCACACATTTCTTCCCTTTCAGTGGCACCCGTAAGAAAATAATCCTTACTGGATTTAACATGTACATCAGCAAGTAACCAGAGATCATATGATAACCTATCCCTGACTTTGCTGTAGCCACATTACCAAAACTTTACTGTTTAAAACCCCATAGCATATCAATATTTACATATCAATATCAACAATACAAACAAATGATCATATTATGTAAAAATAAATTTTGACTGGGAATCATCTGCATACTCCAAAATGGTAGGCATCATTCAAGGACGAGTCTGCAGAATTCTCTATGGCAACGCCAAATAAATCTCACAGCTACTAATGCTTTGCTCCTCCTCTGTCTTTGCAAAGACAACATTCATTGTTTTGTGCATAATTATAACATATGAAGCATAATAAGCAATCAGGAACATCTTAATTAAATAACAAAAGGCTGCCAAGGGTTCATAGAACAATATGCAGTCAACTTTAAGAATAAAATTTCAATCAACTAGGTAAGATAAGTAAAAAATATCAACTACTAATATCAATATTTTCAAACATTTTAATTCAAACCTACCCGAGTGACATACCTCATATTACTCTCATTCCATTGTACTAAAACATGGAATGAGCTTTAAAATCAATATTTGTAATAACCTGCCACTTGATCTGCAACACTTTTTATGTCTGTAATTACCTTCAGTATTTCCAATAACATATTAGATTAGATAGGAAGGAAAATATAAAACAATAAATATATTGTTTGAATCAAGAGAATGTCTAAATGAAACAAAATTACTCCTGAGTAATTTTACCCCTCTATGGCACAGTAATTTTAATAAATGAAAAGCAATGTTAAAAGCCCTATCATATACTAAAAGAGACAAAACTCATTATATACACAAAATGTTGAAAAAAGAATCACTGAAATAAATATAGTATAAAATACCAAATTGATAGCAAACTAAATTCATAAAGATTGTACTAAGAATATCATTCCCTCTATGATCAAATGAGCCCTTTTATCAAATTACTTTTCAAATGCACAACATATTCTAAGACCACCTCCTCTCTTCCCTTTCTACAAAACCTCTTCCCTGATCAATTTTTCATGCAAGCATCACCTGTAATCTTCCTAAAGATAGTGGCTTATGTCAAGGAACTTCAGCTCAGGAAGGTGGACTCCAAACTGGCATTGTTTGCTAGATAATTCCCATGGATTGTGCCCAACAAGGGGCTTCATCCAGTAACATTCCACCCTAATGCCACAGCTTGTAGCTATCGTGCTCCAAAATGCTTTTCATCGGAGGTGGTTTCCATGATCCGAGGCTGACCACAAGGATCTTGGTTCCTTAGTTCCTTCTGGGTGGTAAACATTCCGCTCACCATGACTGGAGCGAAGTAATTCCTTGTGAAAGTAGTCGATTGTCTTTCTAAGCCCCTCTTCAAGGGAAACCTGAAAGAATTAAGGCTGATTAGCAGGACAATCCAAGACAAGTTGCTTATGCCAAATAAGAAGAAGACAGTCCTGGAATGAGTGATCAGTGGAAATGAAACGCGAGTCTTTTGGTACTATCTGGAGACCAAACATCAAAATCCTTTGGAGAAAACTCCTTAATCTTCAACACCAAAAAAGGTATAAATTTCAAAATGAAAGATGAAGGCAACAATGATATTTTTATGTCAAAGGTTCAATGAGAATTTGTCCCCAGGGGTCAAAGAGTTTACCAGACATTCCACTTGGAAGCAATTCCTGAGAGAGACAGTTTGTGCGAAGAGGGCAAATCTTTGGTTGGATCATTATATTCTTCACCATAAAAATGTAACATCGCACAGTTATGAGAGCCATGTGGCAAGTTAAAGCCTTAGAACAGGGATGGCCAAAACTTACTTAACCTCTGAGCTGCATACGATAATCTTCGAAATTTCATGCTTGTATCCGAAGTTATTCAGATATACTGTACATCTACATCTACATGATACCCTGCAAATCACCAGACTGGTGGGTGGCAGGTGAAAAACATTGAATGGAAATTTAAGAGAGCCTTATGTGGCTCGCGAGCTGCGGTTTGGCCACCCCTGTCTTAGAATATGCTCTGCTTTGACAGTCCTTGAAAGAGGTGACGTAGGAATGTCTCAGTGTTTGAGATTGATTTAGAGATGAAGGAGAGGCATTAGTAGTCCTATTTGGCAGAAGATGGGTTATGCTCTGAGGAGGCAAAAGATAGTGAGAGTGAGTGAACAGGAAACAGAACCAATATTTCATTCCTCTCCACATCTATAAATATAAGAATGGGGCAAATCCCTACAACAAAAACGAAAACTTTACTCTTCTGCTGTGGTGGTTGTTTTATATCACACTGCATAGCATTCAATTCTCAGACATGAGAACTAAACCAAAATAAATTTTCATTGTACATGAATCCACTGAAAAAACCTCATATTCACATAGATGCACAAATGTGACAGCAATCAAGTTAGCTCTTTAATTATTTGAAATTACATACAGAACATTTGAAGTAAATCTATCACACTTCCCAAGTTGATTTTATGGCATTCCAACAAGGTGGTAAGCTCCAGATAAAAACACACATACAATATGACATTATGAAAACATCCATACAGATTTACAGCCGGACAGTCAGTTTCAATGACAACTGTAAAGACAATTCTAGAGTGATTGGCGCCAACATGACCTCTACCAAAAGTATTTAGAGGTAGCATAAAGTAAAAGGCTGAGAACACTGAGTCATAGAGGATAGTAGGTATGATATTGTTTTAAACTTCTCAAATTCACAGCCAAATATTGATGTTTGCAAAAGGAAGTAAACATCTTTTTCTGTGTAATATGTCTAAAAATTTTCCATCATGTGAGATTACAGTAGCTCCTTGCCAACCAAGGTTTTGAGTATCTGCAACTGAAAAACTGTATCTGGCTTTGCCAACCACAGTATCCAGTCTTGAGTATCCACAATTCTCTGTGCAGCATTGTCTTTTACTAATATTAAAATTTAAGTTATTGAAGAATCTACATACCAAGTAGTCCTTACCAGAAAAAGAGACAGGAAAGAGGATTTTTAGCTACTGATTAGGAGGTACATGTCTGAGGAATTTTGGTCAAGGAATTTGAAGCATAATGTCAGGTGAGCAGTGTCAGCAGGGGCTGCTCTGCCATTATATCATTAATGTACGGTACATCTTTGTACTTTGAATGCATTTTCTTATGTGTTTTTATATAATACTAGGGGCATCGCCCCCAGACCCTCCGGCACGCCGCCGCGGCGGTGTGCTTCGCTCGCTCCCTTCGTCCATTGTGAGCAGATTGCACAATATATTACTATTACTCTGCCAATCAGTGTTAGCGAACGTAATGTTAGATCAGAGTGCAGGAGAAAATGTCGAAACAATCGCTAGAACAGAGAAATACTACAGATCCTTTTTCCCAGACGCTATAAGACAGTGCAACAGAGGAATTAGTTAGAGTTCACTTGGTGTTGTGACACCCCCTGCCAAACGCTTCTGGGGGCTTGCAGGGTATTGATGTAAATGTAAATGTTATCTACGCCAACGTACTAAAGTCACCATTATTTAAGTTATAAAATTATTACAGTTTTTCATCGTACTTGTATATATGGGCCAATCCCTCGGGACCTTGCTGCCCATCCTCCTCCATCACTGAGGTGAAAATATAACTCTCTATTAGGGATGCACCGAATATCAAAACTGTCGAATAATGAATAAGTAACCGAATTCTGTTACAGCCGAATAAATAACCGAATACTGGTACTGCTGAATATCAAATATTTAACCATCGAATACTCACATAAAAGGAACCTACTTGTAAAATTGATTCCAGTAAAATCATTAGTATTGGAAGTTTATAAAATACCTATTAAATCAATACCACAAAGAACCTTCGGTGTTTGGTAATTAGAAACTTTACTGTGCCTTATTGTGTCCTAATTATAGAAAAAATATTTAATTTTAATTTTTGTGTAATCATTATTATGTGTGGTTACTATGTGATGGAAAACATTTCACTTCAGTAATAAATACTCGTGTTTGAGTGTTGGTTCTTGGAATTTTATTTTGCTTTCAAGCTTTGGCTCGTTATCAAATTTACCTCCCTTTCCCATATTTTTGAGAATCAGTTTTATAGTTTTTTTATTTTCTCGTTTTTAATATTTTGTGTTTTTCAGTCTGTATTGTAATTAAAGTTGAATATTTTTAGAAGTTTACTAATTTTATGATTTCATTTTCAATTTTTGCTGCTCATCATTCGATTTGATATTTGGTAAATTTTAACCAAATTCGAATACCAAACCAAATATCCATTTGTCAAATTCCGAATACTACTGAATTCTGAATAGTGGAAAAATGGCTGAATACCGAATAGTCTTCGAATATTTGAATATATATTTGAATATTGATTTCTTAATACTTCATCGTACACAATATTTTGAATCGTGTAAGTTTCCGTGTCGTATTTAGCTCCTGTAATTTTGATTTTGAGACTGGCCATGGATCGACACAGAGAGAGGGCCATGTATAGCTGACCGTGACCAAATATTGGCTTACTCTGATCGATGTGAATGCCCACTCGGTTAAATGTTTGGCCTTGAGATTTATTAATTGTCATAGCAAAGGCTAACCGTACGGGAAATTGTTTTCTGTTAAGAATAAAAGGTAACTCATGATTATCTCAAGTATTTAAAGAGGTTCGAGGTATCGTAACGACATTTAAGCAACTGTCAATTCTCGTTTGTATTTACACTAATTTCTCGATTATCTACATCATTATCGACAACGTGATCAAGCTTCGTTAAATTACATTCACTAATAGCCTTCCTTTTGGCCCTGTACCTTTTATTGTTTTCTCGATTTCTTAATCTATTCCATTTCTTTTTATCTACTACAACCATATCATAGTGACCGTTGTCGGCTGCCCCTCGCCTGGCAGAACTGGGATAACTGCACATGCGCACAACGGTCATTTTCTGATCACTCGTTAGGCGGGGAGAGAGTCCTGCACACACCGGTCATTTTCCGATCATGCGTCACTTAGTTACGACTTTAGAAGATTATAATATAGAGAGAAAACTTGTTTTTTAAGTATAGCATACTTATTTTTAACCTTGAAGTGTACGTTATAGGGCTTTAGGTATATATTCTCTAGAGCAGCGATTCCCAACATGGGTGGTACCTCCCCCAGGGGACGTTAAGGAATTTTGTGGGGGTGATGGACATCAAGGTGGTTGCAGGTTAGAATTTAAGAAATTGACATTATG
Source organism: Uropetala carovei (assembly GCA_036926305.1). NCBI lineage: Eukaryota > Metazoa > Arthropoda > Insecta > Odonata > Petaluridae > Uropetala > Uropetala carovei. The sequence continues at coordinate 4,856,999 of JAXCHB010000068.1, forward strand.
CATCATAATAGTACGGTATTGATAGACTATGAGAGATCAAAACTGTTAATTGAAGACTGTAATTCAGAGCAACCTCTTTAATCCATGTTCCTCTAATCCGGGAATTCCCGTGCTTTGGAACAAATCATGGAATTTTTCCCAATACCGTCACTCTCATGTTGATATGTTTAAATTAAAAACTCAAAAAATTGTTTCATACACATCATATAACAGATATACAGGCGACTCCCGAGATTCGACCGTTCGAGATTCGACCAATTCGAGAATTCGACCAGTCGAAGTCTGCTTATTCGACCCAGCCGATCGGTCGGTCGAATTAGGAACTAGTTTACGCGAAGTAATTTTCGGTCCGCCCAACAATGCGAGGTTTAGTTTCAGACTAGACATCATTATTTCTGCTCTAATTGTTTCAATTTGTGCTGATTTCACTCATTTTTAGGCGCATTCGCGACTGTTCGAGGTTCGACCTCGTTTTCAGGAATCTCGGGAGTCGCCTGTACTCTCTCTCAGAATAGGAAGGAGAAAACCCAAACCTAATCACTTAAGAATAATGTCACCAAAAGTTTAACATTCTCCCATTTTTCTCTACCTATTTCCTATCCAAATAGATACTGTAACCCAGCATTTCCCAAACTGTGTTCCGCAGAGCACTAGTGTTCCGCGAGGTGTTAATAGGTGTTCCGCGAAAAAATCGATGCTAGCAATGTTTATTCTTCCAAAATTTATTTAAAAAATATACATATATGTAAGAAAAATACTAAACACATTTATATAGTTGTTCTTATTATTATGCAATAATCTGCCTTTAAGAAATGGTGTGCCATACCCGAGAACACCAGGAAGTCGCATGAGATATCACATGATGCATGAACGCATGACGTTCGATCTGCGCATTGATGCATAGGCAGCATTTACCAATTAACAGTTGCGTTAATGTATGTGGTCTATTTTATGATCGCTGGTCTATGTTATGTATCTTGTCTTATAATTTCAACATATATTTGTGATATTATTCAATGTTTATTGTATATTAAACATTTATACTACACAAACTCGTTCCCCATGGATCTGTGGCTGAAAGAAGGAAGTTTTAAACAAAAAGCAGAGTGTTGTGGTTCTCAAACTGTGTCTGAATCAAACGAGCAAAAAGTCGGAATACTTCAAAGTGAAGATGAACAATCGCAGCCTTCGGTTTCTAAAAATTCAGGAGGTGATCTGTCCAAGATAAAATAATTAATGTCCAATTCCAACACATTAGCATAAGATGCTCCTGATGCTCAGTGCGTGTTGTGCAACAAAACATTATCTAACAACTCTTTAGCCCCTACTAAGTTTCGAAGGTATTTGGAAATTAACCATGCTGCATATAAAGACAAGGATGTAAGCTTTTTCAAGCGACATCTTGATTCCCTTGTAAATAGTAAACTCTCAATGTATAAAATTGCCAAGTCAGACAATGAATACGCAACATAGGCATCATACAGAGTAAGTTACCGTATAGCACTTGCCAGAGAAGCGCACATGATTAGAGAATCACTTCTCAAGCCTCATGCAAAAGATATAGTAATGTGCATGTTTGATGAGCAATATAGTAAAAAATAAGATGCAGTACAGCTCTCAAACAATACTCTTGTAGGTCAAATTAAGGATCTTGCTGCTGACATCGAAGAAGAGGTAGTTTGCTGACTGAAAATTTGTGATGGGTATTCATTGCAACTAGATGAGTCAACTGATGTATCAGGGCTTGCTGTGTTGCTTGTGTTTGTCCGTTATAGGTTTAATTAAAACATAAATACTCCTTAACCGTACAAAGTGAGAATATTTAGAGACAAAATACACAATGAAAAAGGGTAAACAAAAACCAGGTAAGGAAGGAATCAAAGGAAAGAAAAACAAAAGTAACACTTACAGGTTTACGGGGGAAGAAAACCTCGCTGATAGCCCGGTGTCACACGTTCATGCACTCATTTCCTCAAAGGAAAAAAAAACAATTTTCCGTCAGGAGAACAATCACTCAAACATGCACTCAAACAACAAAAGGAAATAGAAAAAGAACAGGAACCCTAGAACACATTCACTCCTAAAGAAACCAAGGTTTTAGATAACTCATTTATACACACACTCTCGCAAAACCGTAACTAGTAAATCAAGAAAGGGCAGGCAGCTGTCTTTTTCTTGCTCATATGTAAATTTAATGGTTCTATATTGTTTGTTTAAATTTTCCAAAAAATTGGTAATGTTGTCTTTAGATGTGTCAAAAACGGAAAAATGTCATCAACGTATCTAAACCAAATATTTGGAAAGTAAGAGAAGGTGTCTTTACATTGTTGTTCAAAATATGTCATAAAAAGATTTGCTAAAAATGGGGAGAGGGGATTACCCATGGTTGTGCAATGGGTTTGTTGATAAATAAAATTGTTTGCTTTAAAAAAGTTCTGTTTCATGCAAAGGTATGTCAGGTGTATGTAATCCCTGACTGTTACTTGAGCCATGTTTCTAAAAATTTTATAGTTTCTTCTAAAGGAACGTTGGGAAAAAGGGAAACAACATCAAAAGAGACTAAAATCTCGTGGTCATTGAGGTTTAAATCTTTAATTAAATTAATAAAGTGAATGTTGTTCTTAATGTTTGAGTTCTGCCTAAGTGTCCCTTGAATATTTAGAGATTCCCGGTTTTGCGAGAATGTCTAATAAGAAAGACTTTCAAAGTGTTTTGTTTATATTAATATTAAACTTATACTTATGTTTGGAATACAATTTTGTCCAAAGTGTTTTTTTGTTTATATTAATATTAAAATTGTAATTATGTTTGGAATACAATTTTTTTCAGTTTTTTTGTTTATATTTATATTAAACTTAAAATTGTTTGGAATAAATGTTTCGAATCAAATTTTTTTATTTATATTAGTTTTATAGTTGATTTGAATAAAATTTGTCTTCCATTAATATTTACCCATCATTTTCCTTTCAATTTAGCATTTTTTGAAACTATAAATTACCGGTAAACCAGTATTTGTGAAAATTTTTACCGAATTACCGGTAAATCAAAAGTTGGTAAATTTGCAATCCCTATCTGTTAAAATATTTTCCTCTAACAAACAACGATAATGCTTGTATTCAAAATCCATTTACAAATACAGTCAAACCAGTCGCATTAGTAGCTCAGGATTATGAGTGTCTGATTGATATGATGTCTGACTCTCAACTGAAACAAAACTTTAACGAACTTTCGCTAAATGATTTTTGGAGCAGCCTAATTCAAGAGTACCCGAATAACGCAAAATGTGCAGTTAGTGTTCTTCTTCCCTTTGCTACAACGTACCTGGGCGAAACGGGATTTTCATATCACGCTGTAATGAAAACAAAATATAGGAATAGACGTGATGCTGCACCTGATATGAGGATTCCACTCAGCAACATCGTTCCTAATATTAAGCGGATATGTGATAACAAGTCACAAAAATACTGTTCTCATTAAAAAATGTTTTTTGTGTCATATTTTATAACGAAAAATGTAAAATGAAAGATGTTTTACTTTATCTTGATGTTTTGTGCTTTTTGTTCTTAATAAAATAAAAATGATGTAATTTATCTAATTTGTTATTGTTTTTTGTACTGTTATAAAGTAAAAAAAAACGCATATGAATAAAATTTTGATCATTTCTTGGAGCAATTAATTCGTCTGTGAGACCATTTTTTGCTGTCTACTTTAATCCAAGCACGCATTATATCTCATGAGCTCCTGTTGGTGTTCTATCAATACATTATAATTTTTAAAAAGTGTTCCGTGGTCAAATAAGTTTGGGAAACGCTGCTGTAACCAAACAATATTTATTAATCCCAACCTATAAAATCAATATAATAGGAAATATAAAACATCTCAAAGAATAATTAATTGTCGCAAAATAAATATATCCATATTGAACACCTGTACCATTTCTTTGACTTGACAAGGAAGTTTGTTATTATGTTAACAAACTTCCTTGTCAAGTCAAATGTAACCCTCTGCTCACACTGCATGTTTTGCTTCGAGGCCCATAACTTGTATTAAAAATTATTAAAACCCTCAAAGAAAGGCATTAATGAGAAAAGCTATGCAAGTTAAGATAATTCACTGCAATTTATTGCAAACAATTACAATTTGGCGCACCTTATAAAAACATTGCATGCAAACAATTGCCTTTATGTGAAATTTTTGGGCATCGCCTATAAATTTTGACACAATTGAGCTTGATGAATCAAATAAAATTGGCAGAATGACAAAGCGAAATGGTTATTCCAGATAAGAAAGTACAGAACTGTGTTTACGTGCGATGCATGCAGTTGGACGCCCAATCACTCAATGCATAAAACCAAAAATGATTGCATAGATTTTGTTTACTCTTCATTACGGCTAATTCCCGTGGTCTGGAAAATTCCATAGTACGGCATAGCCTATATCCCAAGGACTGTGGATTAAAGAGGTTGTACTACTATAAATCTATAGAAGTGTATCATATGGTATTAGTTGGAGCCAGTTTTAGATGTGGGCAGACCGTAAGAAAGACTAGACATTAGAGGTGCCTACTGAGTAAATGGCATCTAGCACGTCCCCAAATGCCTCATGTGGCGAACAAACCATACTCGGATATATTTTAGCATGAGATATGGTTTGCAAATACACTCAGCCCCTGCTTTATGAGGATCAATTTTACGTCAATTTCCCCATCAAACCAATAATCTGGTTTTAAGTCGCCAAATGTAGTTATACACCACTGAAATATTGTGTACATTATGTATAGTTTTTATATTCTTATGTATTGAAAATGTTTACATATTAGTTTTTATTCATGTTTAGATAGGTTTATACACAGCTGTATTATTTCTGTGATGCCCACAGGCCCCAAAAATCATTGATTCCACTTTAAGTCTGACAAGGGGAAGGCACTACTGACCCCCAACCGATTTGGCTGAAACTTCGTAGAGATAATGTCCATGACGTCCGATTAACGAAAATATATACGTATCAGGGCCAATACTCAGCCGTTTTTATTTTATTAGTAAAAATAAGTTCATATTTTCCGAGCCAATGCATAAGTACTACACACGGTAACGTAATTCGTAAGAAGTGGTGCTAGCGTAGTGGGTAGCGTGCTTGGCTGAAAATGTCAAGGTCTGTTGTTCGAATCCCTGTTCGAAAACTTTTTTTGATTTTTTCCCACATTTTTCACTTTCATCATTTAAAGTATTTATTACCTAATTTTCTAATATTGCTTAAAATTTAAATACCCATTTATTTCTAATTAAAATTCCTAATCACAATGATAATATCTCTATGGGCAATGACAAATAAAACTCGACCGGTTTGCGATAACATTAATTACATATTTAATGCATTCACTTTCTTTTTATTTTTTGCTGAACCCTTCTCCACCCCCGCCGTTCATCGGCGGTCAGCAATTCTGTTTTTTAATTCATTTAATTATCAGGTATCGATATGAAAGTTTATCTTTACGGTTGGTTTTTAAGTAGGTAGTCCGACAGCACTTTCACAGGTTCTAGGGTGGTACTGATCATAAAAACAATGGAAACAATATGGATTAAAGCACCACGGACATTTCACGAATGCTTGTATTTCTTTGGTGTCGGTTCGTACTCGCTTCCCGAACTTTCCCTAGCTAACTCGATTTCCTCATATCGGTGCATTTCGTCGACTTCATCGGGCCCCACCAGATCATAATCTTCATTGAAGTTCATCTCGCCAAGCATATCCACAACACGTGTATAAATTTCTTGGGCCATTACAACACTACGGCCACATTCACTTTCGGGAACTTCTTTATCCGACATCAATCCATTTTTTCGGAGGAGCTTCATGCAGTAATGCATGGCGGTGTTCAACACGTCTTTCGCCGTTTCGTCGTCCAGAGGAGGAGACGTAAAAGATGTAACATTTTTGCTCGTTACAGGATTCCCCGCTGAAGATGTTGAAGCAGTATATTCCATTTTGAAACAGCAAAAATAGCAGTATGTTAAAAATACACTTCGAAACACGCTAGATAAATTACTCTCAATGCTCTGATGAAAGAAGCAATACTGATATTGTAGCACTTGAAATCGCTCCTCTCCGATCCTTTTCCAAATGCTTACAATGTATTTATCGACAATGCCATGACTGTGAAGCAATACGTGCAAGACAATAAGTTTCTTTTCATTGTTTATTCATGAGGAGGAGAAACTAATAAATCGCTTTACAATGAAAAATTTATTGACGAGGATAACCAACCGCTATGTCCGCTACAAATAATTCTTCAAAACCACATCAATATATAAAAAATATTAACTATTAAAAAATAAAAATATACTATTATAGCGTTATTAAGAAATAAGCATTTAAAATGATAAAAATGAATATTAGGGAAAAATCAAAAAAAGTTTTCGAACAGGGATTCGAACAACAGACCTTGACATTTTCAGCCAAGCACGCTACCCACTACGCTAGCACCACTTCTTACGAATTACGTTACCGTGTGTAGTACTTATGCATTGGCTCGGAAAATATGAACTTATTTTTACTAATAAAATAAAAACGGCTGAGTATTGGCCCTGATATGTATATATTTTCGTTAATCGGACGTCATGGACATTATCTCTACGAAGTTTCAGCCAAATCGGTTGGGGGTCAGTAGTGCCTTCCCCTTGTGAGTCCATTTTATGATGATGGCCTGGAACCTAACCTGTCATATAATCTGCGGCTGACTGTAGCTTTTTTTAGCTGTGTAGGGCGGTATTCATTAAGGGGGTGGTGGCAAATATTTTTCAGCTGAAAAAGGTTGGGAACCACTGCTCTAGAGCAATGATCCTTTATATTATTAGACTAGGTGAGGTGATGCTTTTTGCCAGGTGGAGTTCGTTCTCTAAGCTTCCGGTATAGAGCGTGCATGTACAGTATAAGTAGTAGCGAATTCCATTAGAAAAGATGAGCATTGAAGGTGCACACGCATCCTAGAAGGGAAATCACTGGGTGGAGTATAGAGACCAAAGGAGAAATACACCCCTAGTTAAAATTAAGAGATTAGGTAAACTTGATTCCACGACAATTTTCATATCTCTCCATATACTAAAAAGTGTTCTGCCTCTCTAACGCATTGACCTAATTATGGAGGGAAGAGCTGGCAGTACAGTTAATGGAGCCAAAAGGAGAGGGTTCAGGGAGTGCACACAGGCAGTGCATGAATTCGCCTCATGGAGCAAGGCACAGGATTGATTCACGTAGGGCCAGAGCCTCTATTTAACCTTTATGTCAATACCCACAATTTTCCCAGTTGTTCAATAGCTGGGTACCCAGGTGCCCACTATTCACTCCGCACGTCTTAGGTATAGAACCCAGCTTTCTATTCGAACACAGCCTTCAGTTTTCGAACAAAAGACGGTTTTGGGACCATTTCATGGAACCCTAGCTGCAGGTATACTACACAGCTGTATTCTATGCCAGTCTTGAACAGATTTTAACGTGAAGCGGACGTGTTTGGTTTCATGTTCTGCGGTGTTCATAGGCATTAAAAATCATTGAGAAAGTGCAGTTTTTGTTTCTTTTCCATGCTTTTTGTGCGAGAAAATGGAAGAATTATCACCGGAGCAATTTTCAAGGTAATTGTGGAATTTGTATTAAAAATTATTCCATAGTTCTTTGTATGTTTGATAGTATTATACATGTAGAAGAGTTTCTTTATAGATTGACTGCTAAGGAGAAAGATGATTATTTGAAAGAATTATTGAGAGATGAGGCTTCGTCAGAATCAGGTGGATTTTCCGACAGCGGAGACGGAGATTGGTTTCCGCAGAAGCTGCAAAAATCTCCACAGAGCGACGAAATTTCTGACAATGATCATGATGGTTAGTACATTGAATAATTGTAGCATTTTTGTTGTTTTCAATAAATAATGTAATATATTCAATAATATTTAATATTTATTTCCAGCTGAAAATCGAGCAAGTGAGCCAGAGGCAGACGAGGAGCGCAATGATGATGACGATGAGGAAAGCGACGATGCTATTGATGAATCATCTACATCTGCGAGTGTTTTTGTGGCTGAAGATGGAACGGTATAGAATCGACAGCACCAACTCATCATCAAACACCATCTCATAATGCTGTTCGGCAGAGAAGTGGTCCACATCGATCTACAGTCACTTTATCAATTCGTGACAAATTCAAGTGTATCTTTACTGATGAAATGGTAGACATTATTATCAGACATACTAACCGAAAGGCAGCAAGTGTCTATGACCAATACAACCAGCATAATCCTGGAAAGAAACCAATGGCATGGAAGGATCTAACTGCATGAGAATTCCATGCTTTCATAGGAATTCCAATAAAATCTGGAGTGAATAATTCAAACACAGACCATACATTGGACATGTGGAAAACAAGTTCATATCCTTTGTATCGAGCAAGTATGGGAGTCAATCGCTTTTGGAACATCATGAGATTCGTTCGATTTGACGATGTGAATACACGTGCGGATCGTCCGCAAAACGAAAAAGCTGCTCCTATACGCGATATATGGACAATGCTGAATTCTAATCTTGCAAAAAGATACAGACCAACTGAGAACTTGACAGTGGATGAGCGACTTTTCCCTTACAGAGGGAGAACAAGATTCACGCAGTACATTCCGTCGAAGCCAGCTAAATACGGAATAAAAGTATGGTGGATATGTGATGCTGAAAATTATTATCCACTGACTGGCCAAATTTATATGGGAAAAGCTGCTACGGGCCGAGAAAAAAATCAAGGGGAACAAGTTGTGAAGGATTTAGCCGCTCCATACAAGGGGGCAAAATATTTCAATGGACAACTTCTTTACGACATTACCTTTAGCAAAACATCTATTATCGTGGAACTTGACAATTGTCGGCACATTGAAAAAAATAAAAAATATATTCCTCGCGAAATGGCACCATCAAAATCAAGCGAAATCTCTTCAACATTATTTGGCTTCCATGAAAACGTTACGATTTGTTCTCATGTACCAAAAAAAAAATAAGGCCGTTATGTTGCTGTCCACGACGCATCACGATAGTGCAACTTCTGGATCAAAAGAAAAACCAGATATAGTCCATTTCTATAACAAAACAAAATCTGGCTTGGATGTGATGGACAAATTAGTGGGACGATATACCACACACAGACGGACGAACAGATGGCCACTTGCCTTTTTTTATACTATTATTGATATTGCTGCTCTTGCTGCCTACATTATCTATACAGAAAATAATGACATGCTCAGAAAAGATACAAATCGACGTCGCGTCTTTTTGCGTCAATTGGATGAAGAGTTATGTCTTCCGGAAATCGAAGATCAATCGCAAAATGCACAAGTCATGAGGAATTTTTCTACAAAGTTGGGCATCGATAGCATGCTAAAAAAAGCAATTGGTGTAATTGATAGTTCTTCAGCTTCTGGCTCTGCACCATCACTACCACTACCACCACCACCACCACAACGAGATGTAACTGGGAGAAAGCAAGTTGTTGGGTCATGCCACATTTGCTATGAGGCTCCTCATAAAAGAAGAAGAAAAACGAGAAAATCATGCCACAACTGTAATACGGCAGTGTGCGATGAACACGCATAACTTTCACGAGATGTAAGGCTTGCCCAACTTAATTAATATTTTGTTATTAATTAACAGTAATAAACAATAATTTTGTTTTTATAATGTATTTGCAAGTCTTTTGTTTATTGGTAGCTAAAATTACCTGAATAACACTTCCTTTCCTAGTTCCCCAATACGAAACAGATGCCCGGGTACCCGGCTACTGAACAAGCGTAAAAACATGTTTGAAGCTCAATATCTATAAATGTTTTTCCAAATATCTTAAAGTAAGATTGCATATTGATGCAAAATTGTCGAAATAACAAGGATCTAGACGGAGTTGGCGATTTTTCGGCGAGAACTAAAAAAACTTTGCGCAGAGAGATGGAAAAGGGTACCTGGGTACCTGGCTATTGAACAAGCGTATAAACATGTTTGGAGCTCAATATCTATAAATGTTTTTCCAAATATCTTAAATTAAGATTGCATATCGATGTAAAATTGTCCAAATAATGGGGATCTAGACGGAGTTAGCGATTTTTCGGCGAGAACTACAATAATTTTGCACAGAGAGATGGAAAAGGGTACCTGGGTACCCGGGTGTTGACATAAGGGTTAAGAAAAGTAAAGGTTTACAGAAAATGAAATTTGTAACATACCTTTGGCTCCCAACCAAGGTATTCTCTTGCACGAGTGATATCTGGCTTTCGTCTTTGTGGGTCATCCTCAACAGCAGCTACGCGTTCAATTTTGCTATTGCCTCCCACCAACTTCCGAATCAACACAGCAAATTCTGCAAAAAATTGGCATTCATTCAAAATGGACTTAAGAAACAATGACAATAACAAACAGAAGATTGACAAATATTTCATAGAGATTAGGAAAATTAATTGGGCTAAGAAACCCTGTAACATGGTTTTATGTGGAGCTTTAATTTGGCCTGAAGATTTGCTGCATTGCTCTAATGCTGATCACTCACTCATGTTAGTTTGATACCCTTGATCTCAAAAGTCATGTGTCTTTTTAGCATGTTTTCTTAAAAGCTAAAATGTGCTAATCCAATGGATTAGTTGGCAGAATTTAGAAAAAATTATAATTAAAAAACTGTCCTTTAGCAATATTTTCAGAATTTTTTTTAATGAACAACTTGAAAGTAACATAAATTTCTTGCACCATTAAATAATTTTTTTTACAGTGAATGGAAGGCAGGTTAATGAAAGAATTTCAGAAGAAAATTTCTCTTGATGTTGTAAAAAGCAACTCACCGTCAATGGTGTGTTCAATGGGGTTTCCTACGTTGACAGGCTGGGAATAATTGGATGCCATTAGCAAAATAAGGCCATCCACTAAATCTGATACATACTGAAAAGATCTGGTCTGCTTACCATGACCGTACACCTGAAATTGATTAACACAAGATTTACAGAATACACATTAATCTTGTCATTTAGAAAAGAGATTTTATATGATAAAATCACTGAAAATAACATCAAATTTTCATTATACCTATGATGAGTGAAAATGCTTTATTACATTATTTACTAAAGTTACTGGATTAAAATAAAAATGAAATTTTTATTACTAAAAATCAGCTAAAATACAGTTATCTGACAGCTTAGGTTCTTGGCCTTCATTCGAAAGCAAGAAACGTCACAAAGTGAGGCATTTTTTCCATAGGTACAATGTTATAAAGGAGCATAATTAACTGATAAGTACTCATATTGATGAGTGTTTTGGAAGCTACAAGCCTCAAAAACCAATGTTATTATTTATATTGTTTTAAAATAATACAATTAGATATCTATACAACATTCAATTGGTATCACTTGTTAAGATATGATCCATTTTCATTATTCTGCCCTGCGAAATGTTTACAGACTGCGCATATATTGAAAAGTGCTAGATGAGCGAGTAAATGCAATGGAATGCGAGTAATCGGTTTTATGACGCAATTGTTATAAGAGTGGATGGTCAGAAATCAAAGTGTTGGAAATCTGGATATGACTGTACTTATATTAGCTATATACTAATCAACACTTATAATTTGAAATTATTAATGCCATTAAACAGCACATATTGTTTTAGAATATTAAACTTGGCAACATTTCTCTTAGAACAGTTTTATTGTAAGCTAGCATATTCATATTTTCCAAGAATATGTAACACAACTTTTATGCTGAATACAATATCAACAATAGATTTGTAAAATCAATCCCCAAACATGATACAAAAAAAAATCTTACTGTAATTGTCTCATTGCCTAAAGCTTGGAGAATAAAGTTCGACACAACACGTCCATCATTCATGTGCATCCTGGGCCCGTAAGTGTTGAAAATGCGAGCAACACGCACCGACACCTTTTCCTGTTTGGCATATGCATAACTTAATGTCTCAGCAACACGTTTCCCCTCATCATAACATGCACGAGGACCTAAATATGGAGAAAAACTTGTTAATGGAAATACTTCTATAAGAAGAAAACGGCCACATCTAAAGCATAAGGCAGCAAATAATTATTCAGCAATTTTTGTAATATTTTAGAAATCTGTCAAGTTTTTACTGCTAAATAATCCACTTAAGCAATTTCTGCTAAAAAAAAACACACTATCAATTAATGACAACCAAAATCATGAATGTAGAATGAATAAAAACAACATTCATTCTTTAGACATTATTATAGCACAGGTGCTGATCAGCAGTGATACCGTTACAATGCTACTCCTAAAAAACGGCCATCTAAGGCAGTTACCTCTCAAACTCACTTCACACAATGGCCATAAAAATGAAGGAAAGAGAAAAAAGAATTCCTAAGCCAATACCACAATCATTTTATAAAACTAATGATACGTATTTGAGTTATAAAATAATTATCCTCATGGTGAAGGTAGAATATGGTCACATCATTAAAGAGATAGTTTTATATAATGATGTTTATATTGAATTTTCACCCGTGAATCTTAAATGTAAACATTGTATCTCAAGTGGACTGCCTTCTTTTCTTACCCAATTACTTGCCCTACCAGAAGTATGACATAAATTTGTGTTCTGCTGGTGTGAGTTACTCATTTAATAATTCATTAATGACAATTTGTCATTTTGGTGCTGAAGTAAAGATTAATGTGAGAAAACAAGTTTTAATGACTGTAGCAGAAGTGCAAATACGATTGAATTTTTTCCAGAATATGTGGTAATATCTGTGAAATACTTAGTGAAGCATAAACATAGTATCCAGTATGCTGTGCTATGAATAATCATATAATGTTTTTGTATTTTGTATTTTTGACATATTTTTACAATTCAGTGCAGTGTAAAATATTTTTTAATTATTTTATAAAGGCATGCCAGCTAGGAAATGAAGAGAAAGTGAGGTTCATTAACAATATCACAAAAAATCATTATTTGTAATAAGTTAGCTCATGTTGTTAGTCACAATGTTATAATGTCGAAATTTAATATTGGATATTCTTCAATACAAGTTATCAGTATTTTTTACATTTCAAAGCATATCAGTAAACAGTAACTGGAATTGACACAAAACACTAAAAAATACAATGCAATAAGTGTAACAGTATTAAAGATTGTGCTCATCAGACATTCTGGAATGGTCATTTATAAACAAGATAGTTAGTCTATATTTTAGGCACAAGACTGCAACCTACAGATCATCTAATCTGGAGCCTCTATGGTTCCAAACATGTCAGATAAGAGGAATTTTACTCTAGTTATCTTTTGGGACATATAATTTAAGTATAAACTTTTACGACAGCAATCTCTATAAATGGGTGAATATTAATCAATATCCTTTCGGTCAGTTTCGAGAAAATCAACATTTTGTGAAAAATAACCAGAATGAACTACCTTCCCTTGTTGTCTTATACTGTATTTACTCGTGTACTCCGCACACATTTTTTCCCGAAACGCCGGGAAAAAAAGGGGGTGCGCGTCTTACACGAGTATTTCTCAACAGGTTACATAAATTGTATCAATAGTAAATTCTCTGCAATATGCTTGCGTCTACGTTTATATTCGTAAAAGACGTCGAATTCTACGAAGTATATGCGAATTTATGCGACCAAGCAAACGTGTAAGTTACGTCTGCGCTGCAAGAAAAAACTCGCAAAAGTAGGCAGAAAGAATATGCCGACTAACTGATAACTATAGTTCAATGACTACTGAGGGTTTACCGGATTGAAAATAGGTAGGTTCAAGATTGGTCCTTTTCCCTCATCCACTTCAAGGAATTCGGAGTGGGGAAATTTTGTTGCGAATGAAAGATTTCATCTTTCGAAAGGAAGACAGAAATCCACATCTCAAGTGTTTGGACTTGTTTGTTCTTAACCTTCCAATATTTACTCAAGAGACGATACGCGAAAAAACTCCCCATCCACCTAACAAATAATTCGTGAAGCTCCGCATCTGTTCGTAATATTACAACAAAAACAGAATTGGGGCCAAAGTTGCGTAATAGTACAACAAAAACAGTTAAGGGGTTAACAAAAGAGGAGATTTCTGCTAGTATCGTCATAAAAGGATCATCCAATAAATTGCGTCACGTAGAAGGGAGAAGATGCTTAACTTGGGCGGAACTTGTTTCTGGGAGTGGGAATCGGTGAATTAAAAAAACTTATTTTGGCTCAAATTAATTTTTTCCCTCCGAACCGGCCAAAAAATAGGAGTGCGCGGTTACATGAGTAAATACGGTATAATTAAATTCAACAAGCTTTTTATTCTGGGTGGCAAACTACATAAATATGAGATTTCTACCAACTCTGTTAAACCATATAGCTACAAGAGCTACACACAAGTGACAAACTGAATTACAAAAACCAATTTTTTGGACTCGGGGCACATAACTGGTGCATATTCATCAAAATCTAAAGTCAACAAAAGTTTCACAATCATCATATTTTCTCAATATACTATGTAAAATGTAAAAAAAATCCTGAAACAATAGGCTCCAAACTAAATTTCTGTTAATACAGTTTTGTGTGATCATATGGCCACATCAATCATTTTAAAAATTTAATTGGGTAATGCCAATAATTAGAATAAACTACCAACAATTCCAATATAAAGTGCATCAACTATATTTAGTAATAAATGTTACATCAGAACAATTCAGAAAATAAAGGATAACAGAGGTTTCCTTATAAAATAAAAAGAAATTACTAATAATTACCAATGGGGTTCACGTGTCCCCAATATGTCTCCGGTTGTGGATGAACTTCTGGGTCACCATACACCTCTGACGTGCTTGCTATAAGTACCCGAGCACCAACTCTTTTGGCCAACCCTAGTTTAAGAAAGTATAAGAAGTATTAAAACAACATAAAGTTACTTCTTCCAAGGATCTTCACAATCCCATGGCATGGCTACAATAATTTAAACCAAGGCCACAAGATAACTTTCTAATCAACAGAACCAAGGTTCCCAAACATATAAAACATCTTTATAACATCAAAGCAAAACTGTGAAACATTGATAAATCTTTCCTCACAATGATGCGCCAGGTTTTAGAAGGTACAAGAAAGACTTGCCAGGTACATGTGTTAAGAAATTTACATTATAGATCAGCATCACCAAGGATAATCATGAGCTTACCAGGAGAAAGAATAAAATATTAAGACACATGCCCACAGCTATATTTGAATCCATGACTGGATGCCTGATACCCAACCTATGCTATTCCAACCAGGGCTACCGAGAGGAGGAGGGGAGGGCAGAAGGAGTCTGTGGCCCTTCAAAGAGCCCGGGCTGGGAAATTAGCATATGTTGGTGCTTATGAATAGCACTGTGGTTGACCCAGAGCCCATGCTGGCTCTCAGCGGCTATGATTCTAACAATGCAAGCATAATAACTTTGAAAAACAGTTTTAATTTTCTGATGTAAAATATTCTACATTCGTCCCTCTGGCAGAGAACGTGAAAATATTTCTAAATCTGACAAAGGAGAATAAATGATTCTAGTAAAATGTCAGTCATCTATACCTATTATTTTATAACTGCAGATGTTTGCAGAATACTGGAAATATGTTAAGTTTTGCCATATTTAAATTTTAGAAGGACTGCCATTGAGAAATAATTTATTTTATTAAAGATATACAATTCCATCCTGAATATTCTTACAATCACAAGACATCTTAAATTAATAACTCTGTTTGTATAATTATTTTGAAATCATCGCAGAAGTTACCAACAATTAATTATCAATTATCAGAATAATAGCTAAATGTTTTATTCTAAGTTTTATGTTAAATGAGCTGTCTCATGACACTGATTACATTACGGCACAACTTTGTGAAATTGGTTCATATTGGTGAAGAAACAGAAATAAATAACTTCATAGAGAATTTCATTGTGTTATACGCAAAACCATCTTTAGGTTGATATAGTGCAACAAAACCTTGATCACACATTAAATATATTTTAATTTTAGAGAAATTTTCTATAAAATTATTTTTTCACACTATTAATAGCGTCTCACTTTAGTTTCATTTAATTTGTAATTGTTTCACTGAAAGCAGTTATTGCTTCAATGAGAGTCTGTGTAATTATTTTGGAAAATTTTAAATTGCATATGCATAGCAAGGCTAAACTAATATTGAACTTGGCTTAGTAGATTCGAGTTTTGAAAAGGACTGAAGGTGGTGGTTCACAGAAATGTTTTATGAAATGATTTGTAATTGCTAAATCTATGACATCAAAAAGAGAAGGAAAAGCATGGGTGATTTTCTTTGGAAGCAAGATGTGCCTGGTGCAGCAGAAAATAGGAAAAGAATGTGAGATGCATATTTTGGTGAGTCGATGAAGCTGAATTTAACTGGTACAAACAGCAATGTTTCCCCAGAGTCCCTGGAAGAGACGTTGAAATACAAGCTGCACCAGAATGACTTGCCTAACATTTTGGTCAGTGAAATTTATAAGCCAGGGCTGGTTGGTTATTGATGGAGTTTTCTGAGTATCAATTATTTTTAAAAAATTGGTGGTGAAGTGCTTGGAGTGGATAATGAAAATTTCGAGCCTTTCCAGAAAAAACTGTTATTGTAAACAAAATGAAAAACACCAAGAGCTTTCAAAATTTTGAATGAAAGCTGCAGTATATAGGCATGGAAATGATCCATTTCAAAATGGTATTAGAAGATGGTTCTGGAAGTTTGCGAATTTCAGAGTGGAGTCTTGAAAGTGTAAGGAGATGCAAAGGTTATGTTATTTTTGAAAAACACAACTACCACATAGTAAATGGTTCATAAACAAGTGATAATGGACAAATTAAAGGCATTCTTCTCTCATCAATGTGACCAACATGTAATTCTGAGGTGTAAATGCCTTAAAAAGCCAAAACAACCAGAAAGGTGCCTTACTGTTTTGGAAGAAAGTAAGACAGATGAGGACACAATAAGAGAAAGACTACTTGAAAATTTGGATGCCTTTGACATTCAAAGTGTCATTTTCAATTGGACAATGAGTTGAAAAAAATCAAGCAAACAACTGTTTCCAACTTATGGCAGAAATAGCTTTCAAATGAATCATAAGAATTTGACCTACAGGAAATTGAAGATGACTTCAAAGGAACATTTAAAAAAGTGGGGAAAATTGCAGTGACTCCAGAAAAGGTGAGAGAGGATGTCTGAAGATGTTGGAGTTATGTAAACTAAACACAAAACATCTGAAGAAAGATCTATGAAGACATTCACCATCAAAATTTAAACTGTCTGAAGTGAGAGAGCATTTATATTTCCTTTAAAGTTTACAGGCAGCAGTAATGACTTCAGCAAGTTCAACTTTGCTCTAAGGAAAATGAGAAGTAAGATAACGGTTGAAATGAAAGAGAAGTAAACTCAATATTTTTTTAAAGAGCAACAAATGGTTAATTGATGGAAATGTGTAATTTTCTTTTTTATGTGAATAAAGCCTGTAATATTTTAGAATCTTAGTTTTTTGGAAAAATAAAACATTAAAAAAATACCGTAGGTTCATCAATACAGCCCCAAGTGAATGGGGTCAATGGTAAGGGAGAAAGAATACAGCCCAATCTCTTATCTTTAGACAATTCTCAGAATAACTTTTGGGGGCCTATGAAATCTAAGAAAACAACGAAAACATGCAGCTCTCACACTATATGCTAACACCAATTTCTTCAACATGGGTAATTCTACTCCGTTAATTCTTTGAAATTACTATACCATATTTAGAATTTTATACGAGTAATTTTTTGGTTTAATCTTTCCATTTTTTACGTCTATGCAAACTTATATTTCTTAAGTGAATACTGACCAAGCATGTTGATGGTGCCAACAGTGTTTGTCTTGATGGTTTTCACTGGATTGTACATGTAATGAGGTGGAGAGGCAGGGCTTTTGGGGGCCTATGAAATCTAAGAAAACAACGAAAACATGCAGTTCTCACACTATATGCTACCACCAATTTCTTCAACATGGGTAATTCTACTCCGTTAATTCTTTGAAATTACTATACCATATTTAGAATTTTATACGAGTAATTTTTTGGTTTAATCTTTCCATTTTTTACGTCTATGCAAACTTATATTTCTTAAGTGAATACTGACCAAGCATGTTGATGGTGCCAACAGTGTTTGTCTTGATGGTTTTCACTGGATTGTACATGTAATGAGGTGGAGAGGCAGGGCTAGCAAGATGATAAATTTCATCCACTTCGATGAAGAGTGGATTGACAATGTCATGGTGGATGAGCTCAAAATTCTCATGGCCTATCCAATGCTCCACATTTCTCTTGCTACCCGTAAAGAAATTATCCGCTACTATCACCTCATGACCTTCCAACATTAACTTATCCACCAAATGTGACCCGACAAATCCGGCACCGCCAGTTACCTACAAATGAGAATTTAACACTAAAGCATGAGAAAATGTGTAAAATATTCCACTTACGATTACAGTAAAAGAAAAAACCAGTTTATTCATGTTGATAAAGCTACATTATGAATTAAATGGAATCTTCCGCAGTCATGATTCCTTTTACAAAATCACAAATTCGAAACCTCATTGTTCTAGGTTATAAATAATATCAGCTTATACATATAAGTATTATAACCTTTAAAAATAACGAAGAATTATATGAGTAATAAAATGAAAGAATATATCATCTAAACATACCAGAATTCTTTTCCTCGACCTGTAGCCTAAAAACTTCACATCGGGGAACTTATTTGGGATTCTAGCCTCCAATTCTCTCAGCTTTCCCTCCAATTCTTTTATACGCTTTCTAGCCTCATCTACATCGTGAATTTGAAAATCACGGTCGGTATCTTTTTGAATAATTTCATCGCTTAACTGAGGATCATTATTAATTATTATATTGGTCTTCCTCTTGTCATTATGGTGAATTTCTCCGCTCATCACCCAATTGCGATACAAGCATATCACTATATAATCAAAGAGAAGATTAATCATTAATATCTTATGTTAACACGCTTATTAACACTCATTACTCAAGAATCGCAACACTTCTCATCCATTACAAAATATAATGAAATGGTGTTCTGTGAAATACGTAAAATTATATCATTCAGTTTTAGGATATCATTAACTTACCTGCAAAGAAGCAAGTGGAAAATAAAACCCAACTCTTCATTTTCCTTCCGAAACAGACCATTTCATATTTACCGATTTCCTTGAACAGGCTTTACGAAATTCGCTCCTCGTTACTCGTTTTCACAACTTTTCTCTTGATGAAGTACGCAGCGACGACGTGATTTAAAGTTACGCGCCTCGTTCAACTGTAGTCTAACGCTAAACATCCTGTTTAGCGATTTAAAATTTCACTTTTCACAGAGCTTTAACCGTATTCATTTGCAAAAATAATAAACAATGAAATAATTGAATGTGCGTACAATTCGATTTCATTGTTTTCATCATCTTTGCTGAACTGCATCATAAAACCGCAGGAAATGAATACTAATGAGTTATCAAGTTTAACAGGATATTTATTCTCAATTAATCACCAACTTAATGTAGTTATAAATTTATTATTTATTTTGTTGGTATAATATTTAAACTTTTTTAAAAACTATCCATTTCAAATATAACAGTGTGACTTGCATTTAATTTAAGATAATATCATTCATAGCCATCTCAAGGTTGAATGTCTCTGTTTAACGAAAAATTAGCTGGGTCATCCTTCCTACATAGTATTGCAAGTAAAACATTCTATAAATAGTGATACAGCGTCTTAAGTTGTAAAATTTGTCTTATGATAAGCACATTATTAAGGTATACTTATGTATAAACTGTAAGTATTCCTATTCCAAAATGGTCAAAATGATGTACAATACTTCAAAAGTAATTTTAAAATGAAATATAACTATATTGTTCTTTTTAAAATTATCACAATTCACCATTAAGCATATATATTTTTTCATTATCATTCATTTTAGCATTTACAATATTTATCTTATACACTTCTGTCATAATAATTTGTGGATATATGCAGTGAATATGAAAAATAGCAATGGTTTATTACACATTGCTTTAGTTTCAGAATTTCAATTCCTCATTTCAAAATGTGGCTTAGAATACTTGTCAATCAACTTCACAAAAGACTGTACTAACCTTTCCACAATCCATTTACTCACTTCAGCAAATGGCTTCAAAAGTCAAACAACTGACAGCATGTGTTTGCCTCTTTTTTTATCAGTTTTATATCATCTCTACTCATGGCTTCACTCATTTCATGGCACTACTGGAAATACTGAGCAATAGCATTATGTTTCCTTTCTTGCTGTTTTTCCTCTTATTTCCCGCTTTCTATTACTGATGATTTGCTGTATCACATACCATTATCTATTTTTGAACTCCATACTTGTTGGAAACTTCTAGGCTTGATATTCATCAATATTCTATAGTCAATTCAATGTAGAAAATTAAATCCTTATGCAAACTATGTGATCTATTATGCTGCTCTTTTTTCACTTAATTTGTTAAATCAGTATAATTTATCATAATTGTTTGCAAAAATTTAAAACATTTGCACAAAATTCCATTACATCTTGATTTAATCAGCATCAGTGATGTCATAGAAAAGTACACTATATAATGCAATTACTCCACCCAAATTGAAAAATAAACATCAATGCTATTTTTAATATCTCTATCATAATGACTTCATTAATAGTTTTAATTTAAGATATTTTTTCTTAATAGAAGATTTCAATATCTTTTCCATAATCTACCCTCAGATAAAAACCTCTTTAGCTGATGGCATAAAAAAATGTCAAGCACATAATGTCAACATATTGTCAATCTTTTATTTTCATAGCATATTAAATAGTTAACAAAATCAGTAATAGGGAAGCAAATGTTCAACAGAAAAAGGAAGAGTAAAAAAATTTCACTTGCATCTGATTCCTTTGGTAGTGCCTTTCTTTGGTTATACAATTTCAACACTTGCTTAAACAGATTTGCCAAATGCAGCAGTTTTTAACTGGATTAATGTACACACATGAACACACTTATTATGACAGTTCTGATTTTATGCAATGTGAAATTTTAAATTTACCAAATGTTATGATGACAAAAATTAGATTTAAGGTTCATTTTTTAGTCTTCTAGTAATAGTACTGGTAAGATACATTCTGTAGTTATCAAGTACATTTCAATTATTTTATGAAAAAACTAAAAGGTTTAATTGATAACTGTGAAAATATACTTTAAATGTGATTCGCTTATGGTTTAGGATGCAGTGTTTATTTTATGATTCAGGGAAGAGTTCATCATATGTGAAGTTCTCTGTTATCTGATTTGCAATTTTTAACAAGACTTCAGAAGTCGTTTTCTCCACAACTGGTGTCACTGCACGAATAAAATCTGTACCGCCTTCATTCAGAGCAGCATTTGTTGCTTCACCTGTAATATTGTTGAAACATATTTTGATTAAGAGTTGCTTTGTTATAAGCTTTTTATAACTGTAGAAACTATAAATTAGTCCATGCAATATTAATAAACATTGCATACAATGCATGCCCTCCTTATCTTAACTTTTTGCTTAGTTAGGTCATAGACTTGGCAGATTTTTTGTGGAAAATGGAATTATAAAAACAGGAGAGGAAAGGCAGCTTTGCACATGAGAAATGAGGAGTACAAACATTACCACTTTAGATATAGTGATATCGAGATGACTATTTGATCAAGATATTTATCTCGAAAGAGCATTTTTTATTCAATTTTCAACTTGCATAATAACTTGAAATAAGAGGTTTTCGATGAGCTAGAGCCGGCCCCGTCTGGCTCGCGCGAGCCGTTTGTTAAAATTTTAGATGCTCGACGAGCCGGTTGTTAAAATTTGTTATGCTCGGAGGGCCGGTTGTTGATCTAAGCATTCCACATTATGCGGAGGATAGCGACGCATCACGGTCTGATAATAATGGGACGCCAAAAATTTAAGGGCGCTTTCTAGATTGTGTTACGCAGCAATTTATTACCTGAAAGACGCCAAACAATTGTAGATGAAGAATGCTTATTCAAAGGCACCACCCTTGATATATTAGTTATTAATGATATTTAAACATTTAAAATAAAAATTTAATTTTTCCTCACAATATTATCTTATTTTTTATTGAAATCCCTTCTAATTCCCGAAAAGATCAGATAACTTGATCTCAGGGCCGTAAAAAATAGTCGTCAATTCGATGCTGAATGGAATGCCTAACTGCCAGGGGCGACGATAATAGCGACCCTGTTATATATTTGGCAGCACACCCCTGGTCGTGCTGAAAGTATTTCTATAAAAATCTAACGTTTAGTTTATCCTAAATTAAAGTGCTGATGGAACATGGTAAACAGAACGTGAAAGGCAGAGTTATTATTAGTAAAATCAAAGTGTAAGTAGAACAGAGGAAGATATAATATCCACAATTAATTATTCGTTTGAAGGACACAACAAAAATAAACGCTTTCGTTCCAAATCCTGCTTACAATTAGTACATTCAATTAGAGCGACGTTCTCACACTCCACGCGTGGTGCGTCATTGCAATTATCATACAGCGCCCTCTAAATTGATATAAACGGTGCCGTAACACACCCCGCAAATTAATCTACGGACTCTCATAGACGACGCGTTTAATTTACGCAGAAATGTATGCACGGACGATACTCATGTAAAATCTAGGCCCAATGACCTAAAGACTGGAAAATCACAGAATTCAGAGATCTCTTGGCCCGAGATTCTCGGATAAACGGTTACCTACTGTAATACCTTTTTAGAATGGCATCATGGTTTGAAAAAAATCTTCTCCGGCCTAATAGTGAGAGATGAGGGGCAGGCAGGGCCGAGAGTCAGAACGGGCCCAGGGGAAAACAACCTTCTGCCCCCCCCCCCCCCCCCCCCCCCCCGAGAAATATTTTTAAACTTATAAAACAAAAGGAATTATGAATTCCTGCAACACCTATGAAACGCATGGTCAATATTCTTCAGCGAATTTTTTAAAATATAAATTTTGATTTTTAACTAAATGAATATGTCACATCTAAGCGATAATAAGTTCACTTAATTACTGGCCCAGATACAATTAAATGTTGGTAATTGTTATTTAAAGAAAACTATTGAAATCAAATACAGATTTCGAATTTCCGAAAATTTTTGGGGGGAAAACCTATAAGTATGTACTGTTACGGGCCCCAACTGACTGCTCTGAATAACTGATTTCGTCATTGCGTTTTGCTCTCATGACTTGCACCTGTGTATTACAAAATACGTATTATGATAGGAAAATCTTGTGACCACTCCATCTCTGGCCCCCAGAGCCCCCGGGCCCCGGGGAGTTCTCCCCGGTCTCCCCCGTCCTCTCGGTGGCCCTGGGGGCAGGTAAATGCTTTCACTGTATTTAAAAAAATAGCCTAATGATAATAGTAAGCGATGCTTTTAAGTATAAATAGGCGCATAAGATGAAAATTTTGGATTATCTGTGCTACCTCCAAAGTTCATTAGAATTGAAACAGAGAAGCTATAGTTCGTCAACCCCACTGGCTAATATTGGATGTAGATGCAAAAGAAATGATTTATTAATTTTAAGTTACTCTAAATTCAATAAATATGGAAATCACCCCTTCGACTTACCAAGCACTTTATCTCCTCCAAAAAGACCATCGAGATGAACCTTGTAGTTTTTAATCAAAACCTTTAAGTCCATAGTTTTGAAGGTGAGGTATTTGTCACCGTCCTTCTCAACGATTTCACCCTTCAATACAGCATCTCCTTTCACATTAGCTAAAATAATCAGTTTCAAATAAGTACAAACATATTTCTACTAATGTTTGGCCTTAATATATGCGAGGATTCCCGCGACTTTTCCTTATGCCTGCCCAATAAATTTAATTAATTTATATGAAACAGAATTGGAATTAATGTTGCCAATAAGTGCCAACGTATCCTCTAAAGAATACACTATTAAAAAATACTGCTAACATTTTTGTTAACAGCCATGTTACAAATGATCTGCCGGCAAAACTCAATCAGAAGTGCATTTTTTAGAAATATATTTTAGGGGAAAAATTAAACGATAAAACTTTAAATTTATAGCAAATAATTGATCATATACATATAGAAATTACAAAATTAGTGGCATCATCTACTAATGACTCACTTGCATTAGCTGTAAGAGGTCCTTTTCCCTTCAGAGGAAGAACAAGAATTTTGGCATCCACCTCGTAATCAGACTCAAAAAACAGGTTTGGAAATGTTACCGTGACTCTGAATTCGTTCTTGTTAAGATCAGCCCTGGAAATAATAGCCCACGTTAAACGAATGTTTTCACGCTCTTTGTAACAGTTAATCTCTTTTACTGCCCTAAAAAAGGGTTAATTAGATACATGTTCGATTAGCAATAAGTTTAAATGTTTTTATTCTACAGAATAATCCTCGAGGTTCATCTTCGTCGAGGCAAGGAGAATCCACGGCAGGTAGTATTGTCGTCCAACAATCGAAGAATTAGAAGCATGAAATGGCGTCAATTTATCTTTGCGCAAAAAGGTGATTCACACTTCAAAAACTAATAACAATGAATCGAACGATAAGGTGTTCCTTACTTGATGGAGTCGATTTTGAAGCCGCCAGCTCCATAAACTTTAACGTTCTTTCCTACGGCATTGAAGTTAGCGCCGCTTGAGCCTCCTTTGACAATCACCTCGGGAAGAACTAACGGCTCAAAAGCAGGAACTTGGATTTCGGGAATGCCTAGAAAATAGGAAAAGTCAAACCATTAATCGAATATGTTTACATGATAAACCATTGACAGCTCAGCGGAATCGAAAATCATTTTTCCTGAAACGCTCGGAGTTGAATTGAGAACGGTAATTATTTCTTTCCGTCAATTTCGCAAGACAAAAACAGAAAACTGGCAAATTACAATCGATATCTTCGGAGTAGCTGTAACGATAAAAGATTTCTTTACAAAGAGCGAAGCGTAGAACACTTCTTGGTTGTCGCGAATTTTCCTCACAAAATAAAATCGAGAGCCAACGTATGGACGTTTTGGAAGGAAACTACGATGCCATCTTCACATCAAATAAAATCTTGGATGTAATTTGAGACGTGCGTCGCTTACCTTTGCCGAGTTGAGGCCGCAGATCCTCGATCGACTTCATAATGCATTCATCCACTTTGGGGTCGTTCTTCTTACACACGTGGATGTAGCTTGCTGCAGATGTTCCATGGAAACATAAAAGAGAGGAGTTACGTATCTTGGTAACGTTTGTCTTTGATGTGTAGAAGAAAAAAATGTCACAAATTAATGAAAATCCATTACATGAGCCTAAAAGGTATGCCTGCCGCTTATTGATTTTTACTACCGCGATTTAGTACGATTTCGAAACCACATATCTATAGATTTAAACGAAACAACGCCATAGATAGGTTTATATCACAGCCACGACATGATACACACCATACTCAAATAGATGGCTGGCAGCCATGTTATTATTACACTATAGATCACTGATATTCAAACATTTTTCCTTGAAATAAATCTTTCATCATTTAAAAAAAATCGTGTATTTAAAACCATAGCGAAGCGAACGATAATTATATTCACACAAATAAATCTTGTTTATAAATTAAAATAATTGATAAAAAAATAACGTCATACGTTTCTGTTTTAGTATGATTTTCCAGCCCAGCGAAAACGACCGCGTGCAATCACCTGCGTGAAAATAAAGAGCGAGACTTCTCAATAAATAAATGCCACAACTCACAATAGTGAAAATGGTAGAAAATAAATAAAGTTTCCCCATCATAAATAAAAATTCTCCAAGAGCGAAAACAGTACAGAACCCGCCACATTCGCAGGCGCGGACGGAGGTTATTATGGAATGTGGCAATTTGGCGGATGGAGAGCTACTCACGGTCAATATAGCGCTTGGCGCACGAAAGATAGATAACGTCTTCCCTTCCGGTCTAACGAAATCGAAAGCCATTTTTCCGCACTCCAAGAAATGGAATTCCGAACGCTCTCAAGACGCCCTAAGAATTTAAAAAATTCGCAAACGTTGGAGGCCATTCCGTTCCTCAGGCCGACAACGTCGACAGCTTCCAACCCAACCCACTCCAACGACTCTTCTCCTTTTCTCTCCCTCCCTCCGTCTCTCTCCTTTTCCCTTCCTCCATCTCTCTGGAGGTAAATTTAATATTTTTACTTAATCTCTTTCATCGTCATAGCTGTGGTTTTCAATGAAAACAGAAAAAATTGTATTTAAATTCGGGAGACAAGCCAATCGGAGACTACAGAGAGAATTTTATTATGCTCAATGTCTCATCTCAGGATTTTAAACAAGGCTTGTCCAACATGCGGCCCGCGGGCCAGAATCCTGGCCGCCACCCTTTCAGAACGTTTGCAGATAAAATCAGTATTTACAAATAAAACAAAATTGAAGGCATACTTTTTTTTTTTTAAATTATCCTAGCTAAGTAAAATTATTGTTTAATTGTTTCCAAAAATATAAAACTACAATAATAATAGTGCATAGGACACGTATGGAAAATAAGTGGCACGCGTAAACTTGTATTTCCTGTATAAATATGCAGTTTTTAAACAAGGAGTGTGACACGCAAAAAAATCTGATGATTCACATTACTTTCTTTGGACGCGGAAAAAAAATCATTTGCCATCTTTGACATAACGTGATGAAACGATGTCTTCTAATCGTTCATAATGTTTTTAAACTAAAATAAACTTTCATACTAAACAATAACTGGCCTTTCTAAAATTTACTCACTGGCCAGTGGGCTAAGAAATTTTTTAAATGTGGCCCCCTTAGCGGAAATGTTGGACAAAAATGTCTTCGTTTTTTGTTTTTCCCTCGCCCATTCCACTGCGTTTCTTTATCTTCGTTACATCCCTTCGATTCCGATTCGACCTTTTAATCCTCGGTCCGAAGGAACTCCAATCTCGCCATGATACCTCGGGCTTTTTTTTAAAAGAAGAAACGGTTGGCGGCACGAAATATGCCAAAGATTGACAACAGCTGATCTAAATGACGAGTCGCCGACGCCCAAAATCGCCGCCGACGGAAAACAACGCATCTATTGTAATTGCTGAGATCTCTGCAAATTTTAAAAATTTCATCTATTACCATTAGGAAGAGTATTTAAGAGGTAGTCTATAAAGTGGTCTGGCAACGACGTCGCCTAGGTAAAGAATTCATTAAAGCTTATTCCTCCCCTCGTAGAAACAACTTCCTTACGTAATTCAACCTACATATTTGATACCTATATCGAGAAGCGGCGAGATATTTTCATCGGCGACGCGGAGCTGAAGGTCGCACCGTCATAATATTATCAAGTATAATCGAATGCTTTTTCGCGGACGAAGGAACGCAAAAATTATCATATATCCTCAACATAGTTTCGATACTTTGTTGAGTTTTGCGTGCAACAGATAAAAATTGATCGAATTCGAGGACAATCTGGTGGCCAGGGGTTCGATTCCTGCCTTGGGCCTAGGTGTTGTCTTTTCCATGGTTAATATGCTCATTACAAATGGCTTAAACGTCCCTTCGTGATCTATATGCATTAAATAAATTTAATAACTTCAACTGATTTATCCATCTACATAAAAAATTGAAGAAGCTCTCTTTACGTGAAATACATAAATAAAGTTAGCTTCCGACAGTGCTGCTCTTCGATTTATAATGTTTGTTTACTGGATGATGATCGAAACGAACTGAAAAAAATCGAACTTCTTATGCTAAAATACAAAATAACAGAGCATGATGGACAGTTCAAAACCTTTCTAAAATTACCATGGAAAATTCGTGCTACAGATATCGAATGCGCATCGATAGGTGGCTGTGCGTCGTCCTAATCTAATCCACCTAACCACACCGCGCACTCCATAGAGCGGTGCTATTACGAGTGGAAAACCTTCGCCTCCAATATCGAACCTATTGACACAGTGATGAATTTTGACGTGATCTGCCTCGGTGCTTAGGAGACGTGTCCGTGATTAGCACCTTCCAGGAACGATTTATTTTTCAAATTCTTCCGATCACGAATTCATGTCGTCAACAAAGTCGAAAGTCATACTTATTTCCGGCAGCAAACTCAAAATAAATCGACGATGTGTTTTTTGAGAGGTAATGTTGCGAACGACAGAGGTGAATTCGAGCCAAGGAACGAGCGACAGCTATCATCGGACGATGGCAGAGTATTTTTATGATATTTAACCGAAATAATACAGCGTGTATGCGATAAACCGCAATGGAATCAAAGAGGGTTTCGGACGAACAATATATTAATTTCCGCTACAAAGATTAGTGTTTTCGTGGCGGAATTTAACGCATGAAAGATCCCAGAATTCCTATTCCTATAAAACTTACTTAGTTTAAATATGAGAATACATGGACATAAGCACGATATTATGGCGATCGTGTAATGATGCAGCAGAGCGAAGCCTCGTTCCGTCGCGAAAACAGAGAGAAATAGCGGACCGCACGACCAAAGGCACGTCGTCCCCAACATAAGCGGCTATCGATCGTAACGCACGTTACATTCGTATTGCCTGCATACGTCGAAGTTCTGGAAATTCGTAATTCGGCGCAACAGCGGAGCAGGAACTGCAGGTGCAAGAGGGGACATTGCCCCGAACTGAGAATGGTCAGACGATCCGAATGCATAATTTTCTTATTGAGATTGTCTTACTTCACCTTTGGAAATAAAATATATCTCAAATATACTTTCTGTCGACGAGTAGTCTCGATTCGAAAATGGAGGTACAAAAAGGGACACGGGTGGCTACGGTGTTTGGCGCGGTCACCACAAATGGGACCTCGAGCTCTGCAGATTACCCAAGCCTCTCCTCCCTATTCCTCTATCATATTTATCGATTTCCAGAAAATCGGAAATTCTTCATCCGCAAATTGTCACCTTCCGATTTCATAAGTACTCACGGATCTTCGTGGATTTGGCGGTGACGAGAGGCGTCGACTCCAAGAGGATGGCGACTAAGAGAAGGAACGCGAGGCGGATGGATCCCATGGCGATTCTTCGGCGGTCAAAGAGAACGGCAACCAAAGGCTCTCTCTCTCTCTCTCAGAGACGGTAACGCACGCTCAGACTTTCTGTCGTGTCGCTCCTTTGAGCTTCGATATGCCGCTGGCGCTCGCCGTGGAAGAACGTGCAGCGATCACGGGTCGCTCATATTATAAAGGGAAGCTGGTAGGGTGGTGGTGGAGGGGAGAGGGGGAGGGGGGGGGAGTGGGAAGGGGAATGGAGATGGAAAAGGATAATTACGAGGCCTCCTCTTAGTGGAGTGCATTTCCCCTTCCACGTCGCGAATCGGAGGTCGCGGCCGAGGGGGTGACGAGGCGTGGGAGGCGGAGGATGGATCAGGGAACGAGTGAAGGGTGGAAGGGCACTTCTCCAGACGAGCCGTTCTCCGTGGACGGTTGGAGATGGGGTGAGAACAGAGGGAGAGGGGACCGTTCCGGGAGCAGCAACGCCGGAGGGAGGGCTTTGTTCCGGGAGGGTTGGCGGACGACGCCTCTTTCCTCCGATACAGCACGAGTTTGCAGATTCGAATTGCCGTCCGATCGGATGGCAGCTCACTCTCTCTATCTTGTGGCGGTTGTCTTTACTTGGAGCCGACGGGAAATTTTACGCTTTAGAATATTCGGGATCGAATGCGAAATTTTATCGAGAAAATCGAAAAAAGTGAGCAACAGTGGCGTGATATCCAAGGGTAAGCCGTTTTGGTTTTGCGTAGACGCGGTGTGAATTTTTGAAAGACCTTATTTCATCGGAGAATTTTCTCGCGCACATGGAGGCGACCGCACCGGCAAGATCACATGAAAACGATCGCGTTCGGATTCCTGAGGACTCGGAATGAAAGGACGCGTTAGAATACGGGTATATCGCAAAGGCGATGGCGATTTTCACCAAAAGAATACGTTTCTATGGTGAAAAATGAGACAATTGACATCGACTGATTCTTAACGAGTGGGATTGCAGTGAAATTAGAGCGATGGCTTTCTTATTTTAGAAATATCAGTCTAGACGCCTTCAGAGCTAAGAAAACTCCATAAATACAGAACGATATAAAAATGAACGATTTGAGTTATTTTTTATGATAAATTGATTTCTGTCGTGATATATTTAATTTTTGTCATCAAAGCCCGAATTTGAGTCGCTCGTATATTTTCCCACCTAAAGACGATAAGGAATTAGAATAAGAGGAAAATATCCCGGTTCTAGAACAATAAATATTTCGTAAGAAAAAAGTTAATGTCAGGTAATAAACATTCATGGATATTTTAAAAATTCGGGGAACATGGAGGGTCATCGTCCAACACAATAGAATTTATTAGGCTAACTAAAATAATTCCTCAATATTTGGCGTGTTATCTTATTCGCGGAAATCTGTTTCCTGAATTGTGTCAACACACTTTTTCCCCCGCTAAAACTTGGCACACAGATTATATTATTTAAATCCTCTTATCGATAATGGAAACTAAGACGGTAGTTTAAATCATTTTTTACGCAATCCTATTTTCCGCAATCTTCTTCATTTTTCCCTTTGCTCTTAAGTCTTCTTGGATCTGAAACTTATCCCTCCTCCTTTTCCTTCCAGTTTTCCTCCCAACACGTCTTTAATCATGCTCTCTCTCCTCAAGTAATGTCCGCTCCAGTTCACCTTCCTCTTTATTCCAATTTGTACAACCAATTCCTATTCTTCTTAGTACTTCCTCATTTTTTACCCTAGCTGTCCATTTTATCTTCAGACTCCATGTCTACTTCGTTTATTTTGTGTGTAGAAGTTTCTTTCTTCTGAAGGCGGCTTTTGCTTTCGCTATTTCAGTACATATTTCATCAATGCAGTTATCCAAGGTATCTTATATGTGTACATTAATTTTCTAGCATATCTTATATTATTACATTAGATATATCCAGAGTCGTAGTAAGGGCGGGGCAACCGGGGCACGTGCCCAGGGCGCAGCTTCGTAATGGGGCGCCAAATGGAAGTCTTATTATACACTTGATAGAATGTGGTTGCAGTTTTGTTTTTTCGCAACTTATAACGGCCAACCTGAGGTTCAGTTGAAGAGCCATGACTGTACCGAGTCATAGGTTAGCGTGCGCAAAATAAATTGGCGGCTTTTCGGCAGCCTCTACTCTTCACGCTCTGAATGTAATTTCTTTCATTTACCCTCGTCCCATAAAATGTGTGCGCCTTATCGAACCGCATTAGTCAGGCAGAATTTTCATCCAAGTCCTCGATAATAAAGTAATTACTGAGGGGGGCCTTTACTTATTTTATTGCTGTCAAATCGAAAAAGGGAAACGAAATCGCTTCAGAAATCATCTAAAAATTGGAACAGGATGGACTACGTTGACAACACGTAAGAGCTCATCCGTATAAAAATGCTCCTAATATGATCGGTTAATTAAGCGGTTGCAAGGAAATAATTTTAAAACATAACACTCTTTCATGTTTTATACTATACACAGAGTATTCGCTTAATTTAGGTTTTTATCATTCCACTGAAAAAACTAAGCGTTAAATTAGGGAATTTTTGCAAAGGTACAGAAACTGTTCCTTTATTTCACTGGTTCCACATCAGGATGAGTTGCAATCATGGAGGTCCATAAAGTGACGTTGAAAAACCATGGCGCAACACGATAGCCATCAAGAGCAAATTCATTGAGGTTACAATTCAAGCAAGTTTTTAGGGTGTTAATAAAATTAAAGAATGGACAAGAATGCACAGATACTGAAGGTTTGCTAAAACAGATCGACGCGCAATTTATATTTTTCTTGTTATTTTTGGACGATTGCCTCCAGAAGATCAACCGTCTCACTAAGTCTCTTCAGGGTGCCGATGTAACTGTGGATAGTGCCGTTGACATGATCCGCAATTTGGTACCAGACATAAAAAGTTCAGAGTAGCGACTGGAAGAAAATATGGAAGTGGCAAAGTAATTTTTCGATGAAAAAGGGATACCTGCTGTGCTCCCGAAAAAAGGAAGAAAAAGGAAATTTCATGACACGATGGAAACTGAAGTACCCTCAATACCTGAAACGACAGAGAATACTCTTTACCTATCTACGATTCAGTACATCAGACAACAAATTCTCTTGAAGAGAGGCCAATGTCGGCACGATATACACCTCTATATGAAATTGATGCTTTAAAATTTTTAAGTTGTGCTTTATATAATATGACTGAAGATGAAATAATAAATTCCTGTAAAAATGCTGCTAGTATGTATAAAATCAATGTGGATGAATGCCAGTTAATCGAGGAGGTTCACAGTTTGAAACACCACCTACCTTCGATAAAAAGTGTAAAAATTATGCAGAAAGAAATATTGGAATTTCTTCACGAATATGACCTTTTAATTTTAATTCCCAATGTGAAAACTTTGCCGAGAATTTTCTAGGCATTCGCCACATCAATTTCAAGTGGAGAGCGTTCTTTTAGTAAACAGAAATTGATCAAAAATTGCCTAGGATCATCAATGAACCAAGAGAGACTTTCTGGTCTAGTCGACTTATCTATTGACTATGTCACTGCTAAAAATATAGATTTGAATGACATAATCAACATGTCTGCTGCAAGTAAAGCCCGAAAAATAAATCTTTAAAAAATGCACTTATAATTTTATTATATCATCTTGGGGCGCCAAAATATCCTCTGCCCAGGGTGCCAAAAG
This sequence comes from Uropetala carovei, assembly GCA_036926305.1. Classification (NCBI taxonomy): domain Eukaryota; kingdom Metazoa; phylum Arthropoda; class Insecta; order Odonata; family Petaluridae; genus Uropetala; species Uropetala carovei. The sequence goes on from JAXCHB010000068.1 coordinate 4,889,761, forward strand.
TTGTCACTACGGCCCTGGATATATGTATTCTTTAAATGAATATCAATTAAGATAATATTTAATTATTAGTATTAAACATGGGAGAATCTTTGCAAGCCTTTTATTAATAAAAAATGGAATAGATATTAACACATGTATAGGTCAAGCTTATTTTATAAGTGCAAAAATAAAATCTTGTAAATACCCGCTTATAAGACTCAGGGAGGGGTTTTCCGCCTCATATTCAATAATTTTTTTTATATACCCGCGCATAGCAAGCATTCGTTCCTAGAATTTGGTGTCTGCCACTTAGTTATCATTTAACGGCGAAAATGTTGCGTTACATTGTCAATATGATAAATCAATCTATAAAAACTTACATACGTGCTCAATTTTAATAAGGGGAATAAAACTTTTGGATTTTTGGAATAACATAAAAAAGTAAATGACTGAGAGGTAGCTAACGGCTCAGTGTACCACTTTCAAATGCTCTGATATACCTAGGTATGTACACGCATAAGAAGCGCTCATCCACTAATGACAACACACTCAATACATAAAACAAAGTAAGCTTCATTTATGAGGCGGACGTTCAATAATCATCAAAATCCACATCTACTTAGTATTTAAGGTTCTAATAAAAATCGATGTCTAATTTCTATATCGAGAAGAATACCTTCTTTAATTTTTAACAGAAATCATTTTTTCTGTAGTTTAACAGCGTTTTGTGATGAATTTTTCAAAGTAAATTATAATGAGATCTTTCTAAATTAGTATAAAATGTTTTTAAAATATCATAACTGGGGAAGTAACGAGAAATATTTTAAGGTTTATTAAAACCTGTAAAGATTTTAATAGAGCTATCATATAATTAATTTGTTTGGTTTATGTTGTGTATTGCATGTATTTCTGCTTACATAAAGCAATATTTAAATTTGTCGCCAGATTAGTAGATAATCGAAAAGTTAGTGACATGTCGCTCAACACTAAAACAAAGTCGCTAACGGAAGTAAAAAGTCGCTAAAGGAAGTAAAAAGTCGCTACATCTAACGACAAAGTCGCTAAATTGGCAACTATGTAAGTAAGTTTGGCCACCCCTGTTATTTTAGGTCTTAATAGTATTAATAATAATCTAGTTGATGAATACCCGCCCAAATTCGTCCATCAAATGCAAAAAACGCGATTACTTTTTTCATGAAAATGGCTATGCGCTGTTTTTGCATCTTGGAGGTCGTTCATTAGTCATTTTCATATAAAATGCATTCACAGTGCATCGTCCGTCAGAGAAGAGATTTCTCTAGAATGGCGTGCAAACATATTCGCCGGCATCTTACCATCGGCATTGGTGTGATTGTGCCTTTCCTCGCGATCAAGTTCTTGAATATTTGAAGGATATCCCAAGAGCATCCAGATTTTCTTTTAGATTTGAAAAGATACGTAAACGAAGACCTTGCAGATGCACGAAGAAATTAAGAAATACATATATATATTAGGGAAACTCGGAGCGCGGAAGCAATAGTTTGCGCTGTCTTTGACAGCGTATTATTGAACGAGTAAAGATGGACCACTATAATATATAAGAAAATCGTTATTTAAGCTGACATAAACAAAGAGTCTTTTCATGTGAGGTTAGAAGTTCGAAAAAATACATGAAAAATAATTAGTCACATTTCCTAAATAATCGTTTAAATAAGAAAGGAATTAAGGATTAAGCCAGTGTTGTCTTGAAGAAACATGATGCAGATATTTGCAGGATATTTATATATTATCTAAAAATTCAACGCGAGTGCTACGAAATAGGAGTTTTTATCGTGAAAGTTAGGAAGATAAGAACACCATAATGGAAACAGAAAAGTATACGTTAAATATTTAAGATATATGAATAAAGTAAAACTTATTGATGCACCATTTACTTAGACAATGAGAGCATATGAAAGGGTAAATGCACGAGAATTAGTTCGGACTTATTCGTTTGGAAAGGGAAAAAAATACGGAGAATCTATCAGAAGGACGAGAGAGAACCCAAAATTCCGCAATTATTGCACTTTGATCGAAAATAAATCATTTGGTGCTTAGATCTTCAAACCATCTTCTAACGCGTTCTGGTTTTAATGCAGGAAAGTATTACTTAAACGCGTACACGTTTCCTATATAAACATTTTTTTGTTTTATGGTTTCAGGATTGTTTAACAAGTTGACAAGGAAAATTTAGAACACAGGTTCTCCACCAGTGTTTCATAATTCTCGTATACGTCATTTCAAACAAATTGCTTTCAATAATTGTTTATAAATATTTAAGAGAATACTAAATTTATAGAGGCATTAATGCTTCGCACAAAAAAAAATCAATCCGATGGCAAACATGTTCATTTACTCGAAAATATTTCGTGAAGGATTATTTGTGCTACTCGCTAAGTGAACACAGATTATTGGACGATGATTATCATCCTTTATAAATGCAAACTATTTTTACATACAAGAAGTATACCTCAAAAGAGAATGATCGAGATAGACTTAAGGCTGAAAAAAATTCAAGGAAAAGAACTAAAAATTGGAAGATTAAAAAAGTATTTATCTGAGGTAAATCTTCAATAACCTAGTTGTGGCTGAAATAAGAATTTTTTAATCCTTTTATTTTCAAACGCTTGTTTTTCAGAAGTATAACTGTTCGTCATCGTATGCGTTGGATTACTCGAATTTCGCATATCCTGCTGTATTAGTATTCGCATCTGCAGATGCTAAAATTTTCATACATTGGATATCTTCCGCCCCCTCTCTTTTTTTCACCCTCCCTCTTTTTCTCCATTCTTACGTTTGAATACGAAAACTTTGCGGGTCATTTAAAGAAAACATAAATGAATAGAAAGACGGAGCAAAGCCGTCGAATGCCATTTTGTGTTTTGATTAGTTTCATTCATTTCTAATATAATTTGCTTTTATTCGTTGGAAACCTGCCCTTGTTATAAGCATTCAGAAAAACAAAATACGAATGAAACCTACACTTAGGAGCGACAAATATCAGATATAATTCTATATCAATAAATAAATAAATTCCACTTAGACAATACCCTACTCAAACCATAGCACAAACCCGATTGCAAAATCTCGATGAACGCCATTGATAACATAGGGATTCTTTACGTTGCGGAATGTTACACAATATGATTTCTTCGTTTCAGGAGAAAAGAATAATTTTGCGTGGAAGTTACATAGTTATTCTTTTCATCTGAAACCTTGAATCTTCGTGATTGAGCGCACGTTGAGTGCGATCGACATTAAATTCAAAAAGAAAAAACAATCGCCATTTGTATAACAGAGGACACGTAAGAAAATGAAATTAATCTCTTGAGAGTATATCGTCAATTAACGATCACAGGTCGCAAAAATTTCATCCGAAAAAAAGCTGCATTAAAAAGAACCGCGGCACAAAGTTTCTCTATCACAACAAGATTCAAAACATTCCCTAATAAGGTTATTTTCCCATTCTCTAAGACGGTAAAAGAGCTGGTTTCTTTGAAAACATCCGTTTTCAGACATTAATAAATCATTTGAACGGATGCGTCAAATTAAATCAAGGAATCGGATAGAAATTTATGAATTTTTCCAGCAAGATAATCCGAGACAGCATTATGAAGATGAAGCTACACAATACGGCCATGAAGATATATCTGTGCGTCTGATAGCATCAATTCGCCACAGATAAGAAATTGTCAATGGCTTGGCTTTTCGCAATAGATGTGAAAGTTAGAACGAACTTTAGGCGGGCCAAAAAAAGTGTTTAGCAATGAAAATTACACAATTTTTCGATAGTTATATCAACGAAAGAGAAAGTGCTAAACAGATAGGAAAAACTGCATAGAAATCACTTAGCTCCGCAAATTACCCGAAGAAAAGAATGAATGGACGGATATCGAGGCTCGCGGTACAATCGAACGACTAAAGAAATGGAAACGGCGATGTGTTGGAAGAAGGAAATATTGCATTGTGGGAAGGAGGAAAGAAAAGGAACCTCGCTGGTTTAACGTAAAAAAGAGAGGAAATCGATAAGAACTCGCGCATACCGTACGTGTGATTCTGCAACCGTTATGAAAGGTAATATGGCAATTTACTGAAGCATGTGTGCGTACGAACGCGCATTTAAGTGGAATTCGTACATAAATGCAGCATTTTTTAGGCAATAATAGCACTCTCTTAAAGGCCGAAGACTTGGTGCAAGCACAGATCAAATTAATCCCGCGGAGGGATAAAACGTCAATTGCCGTAGTGATTGTGATGGGAACGGCTGATATGAAATGCTGCCTTGACTTCACGAATCTATACAATTAGTTTTATTGGAGTTTTATTTTGGAGTCTATGAAAGAATGGATATGCCGGTGTATAGAAATCAGGGTAGTTTCCGTCAGATGAGAATAGCAAATGCTCAGAGGTAACGAAATTACGAGCTGCTCGAAGCGAGATGAGGAGTACGAATTTCCAAAAAGAAATTTCTATTCATTGGAATCTAAAGCAATCATGAAGTTTTCTACTGATTTGCGAGATCCATAGATTTTTAATGAGAAGGCAAAATGCGACACGACAAAAGAATTGTAAAAATCCCCTATTTTCTTTATTACAAAATAGAATTTAAAAAAAATAGTATTCATTGGCTAAATCAGGGAGGGCAAATATATTTTCATTAGCGTGCCAAACAATGTAAAAGTTCCGTGATACAGTCCTAGGCGTGCCATACATTTATTACTAAATTTACCTCTATACTTATAATAATATTGATATGTATTATAAATTTGAGCGTCCAAAAAGTACAAGTTTGCATACTGATAATTTTTTAACTTACGGCCAAAAGAAAACTAATTGAGAAAATATAAAATTCAAAAATTACGCTAATTAAATAGTGTATTTATTTGTCCGTTTGAGCTTTTTTGGAACATTTTTGAGGAATGTTCTTTGAAGTTCAACATGTAATTTGTTAACTGAATAGCAGCACAATCTGCTGAAACTTCGTCTGTCGGTCTACTTCTGCCCACGTATTGGGATTTTAGTTCAGATCGCTGATGCCTGAAATGTAATGTCTGAAAAATAACATACTTAAAAATTTACTTCATGATCGCAGAATTTTAGCGTGCCAAGTATGGCAGGCGTGCCATCTATCTGCCATTCCTGATATAAACGGTTGCAAAATTTTAACAAAAATATATATTGTCAGTGCAAATTTACGTTTCTAAAGCTCCAATCTTTCAATTTTGAATTTACTCGTGGCCTTATAAAATTTCAATTTGTCTGAAATTACAGTTTGCTAATTCTTAATCACACCGTAGCCATTTTAATGTGGCATTACGCACAAAACGTGCGGAAATGTTGATATTATACGTGCGAGCGGATGAAAGGCTGATCTGAGAGCGTTTCATTCCCAAGGTTGGCGCAAAGAGAGGGAGGGGGCCTCTTTCTACTCGATCATTAATTATACGAGGAGGACGCGATGGCAGGGTTTCTCATTTGTGTAAACGTTCCGTTTCTGCTTTCCCAGAGAGTCCTCATGTCCTTTCCGACACGATGCGATAGATCCAGGGGCAGCGGGAGGGGTGGGGGAGCCCCTGTTGACCGCCATCTAAGGAGGACCGGTTATTCGGGCGGAAACGCAATAGATTAATAATAAATTATCGTAATTTCAACATCCCGGACGATTGCTATGGCGACATGTCCATCTGTCAGTTCAATTTCATTCAAAATCCTCTCGGATAGGAAGCCTAAACAGTCAACTGTCAGTCTGCTTTTCTAGAATGATTCCAACGATTGATGTCGTCTCGCTAATTAATTTGTCATCTATCTGTTGACATTCAGTTGGCATGGATTAGGAGTGGAGAATATTTAATTGTGTACAACGCCCAAGGTTCCAAGCTCCTTGTGATGTAATCCTCGTTTCTAAGAATGAGACCGGGTAAAATAATTAATTTTCTGAAAGATTTTGAACAAAAATTAAATTTCAGTACCTAATATTATCAGCAATGTTTTTCGTATTATGCCGCACCTAGGATCGTAATAATGGCGATGTTTCGATAGTCCATCAAACTGTTAAATATCCAAGTTGTGAATAATTACCGTAGCAGGTAGAAACACGCAAAAACATTAAACGAATTGGGAAGGGAAATACTAGAGAGATGCAAATTTTAAATTAGCTGTTTTTCATATTTCAGTTTTATTTCTTATGCGCTGTGAGAGCCTTTGGACTGACAAAGCAATAAAGGTATTTAATTTTTTACGCAAGGTGTTCCTCAGTCAGTTTAAATAGGAATGTTCCATTTGAAAACCGATTTAATAATTGTTTTGTAGTGTTCGTAGGAGAATTTTCAAGTGTTTTCTGGAACGTATTATCATTGATACCAATGCAAAATCAAATCCTGAGGCTTGCGCCGTACGCAATTCCCTCGGGGCCAAGGGCATTTTCCGAAGGGCGGGAAAATACCCTTGTAAATATAAACTGGTTGTCGCGACATTTAAGAGAATTATTAATGGCGAAGTTGGCGGTGATCGGGTGAAGTTCTCCTTGAGTAACACGAGTAACAAGTTCCACGATCATCAGGAGCAGATACACATATCCGCAGTCATAAACTGCATCACTAATAACGGTGAATGGCAGGATATGCCGGTGGCCTACATAGTCAAGAGGTATGCCATTTTCTTCTCAAAAGAGGAAATGTTGAGTGGAATGTATATTTAATATTCACGTTGAAGATAATGCATGAATGTAAAATAAAATCGAAATATAAGGACAAAAATAGCGGACGTTCATACTATTATACTAACATAAGCCCCAATCGGGAGACAGTAGATCTGAAAATATTCCCAATCAAAAACATTAACGCAAGGTCCGGAAGTCGAATAAGAACTCTCAAACCATAAATTCAGGAATAAGACTCAAATTCTTGAAACGTTTCAATGGAAATTTCTAGAGTATAATAGGAAGCTAAGCCAAATGAGTGTCTTCACTAGTGAGGTGAGGTTTAACTAACTGTAAGTTATTGAATGCATAGACGTTATTATAAACGTTGATTAATAAGAAACAGCGAACGGAACACCGTGAATAAATATGATAGTGAATAGCGGTGTTTTTTCAATTTGACGGACTCGAGGATTTTATATTTTATTACCCAGAACACTTCTCTATGAACAATGTGACGCTCCTTACATATATTCGATCCATATTTAGTTTTCCATGGCACTCGAATAAACATATCACAGGGTATTTTATCAAAGGTCCTGCTAAATCATTTTTTCTTCAAGGCCCTAAAAGGCTTCAGTGTGTTGCTGAGGAGGACCTTTACGTTTCCGAAAGGAACGTAATACATCTTCAGCCACTCTGGTCTCATCCGAAAGAGCTTATAAGTAGCTTATAAAAAAAACTCAGCATTTAAAAGGTATCACCAAAATACGATTTTGTTGGTATTAACTCTTTATGTTAGCATCGACTTAGTTCTTCATCTGGACATGTACACACAAAAATATAACGCCTTACCTTTTTAATCCAAACTAATTTCCAAAAAATAAAATAAAATTTTAAATCTAAGATTCAAATAATAATTCAACGTAAGGAACTAAAGAGGGCGGAACAAGTGTTCTTCTAGGTCAGTGGTGGGCAACCTTTTCAGCATGGAGGGCCGCATTGGTGGCAGTGGATCATTCGGTGGGCCGCGTTGGAAATTGCCTATTGATTATAGTTAAATCTAAGTTACCTAGAGATTCTTATGCACCATATGCGTGGAAATCAAGTTAGAATTAGTTTTTTAGGGTTAACATTTCGATATTTAAAATCATGACGGAATTCAATCTTAGAAATATCTTCGAGAAAATAAATCAAAAACAGCATTAAAAAGAACTTCCGTGAATTGAGAACTATTTACTAAGAGGTTAGTAGTTAGTTATTATAACAGATTTTGCTACATGGAAAATAACATTTGGTAGTTGAATAAAATTTTTAAAACTATAAAAAACTGGCGGTAGACCGAATAAAATTGCTTAGTGGGCCGCAGATTGGGCACGCCTGCTCTAGGTTATCAGCGACATTCGAGAAGGGCACCTAATAAAGATGGCAATGACTACATTCTCGCACCACATATCCGACGGTACATCATGCAAAAGTAATTTTCTCTCCCACCGAGCAGATAATCAGTTATTCGAATGACACGTGGCGTAGCATTGGCGAATTTACGTCCTTATCTACTAATTATGCTGGTGAGAGGGGGAGGGCGACACTTCCGCCTTCCAAACGATCCCCCGCTCACCTTGGCCGGTTCAACTTTCGCGTCAAATAAATCGGTCGCAGCGGAAACGCGCCGTGATCGATCGTAAAGATCAGTAACTCGCTCGAAACTGCACCGACACACACACACACACACACACACACACATATATATATATAGAGAGAGAGAGAGAGATTACGAAATTAATTAACAAGATTTACGACTCGAGAGAGTGGCCTCAGGATTTCTTAGATGTAACAATGATCCCTCTAAAGAAGAAGCCAAAGGCAATGCAGTGTAAAGACTACAGAACGATATCCCTACTGTCAAACACTTCGAAGATCATCACGAGGATTCTTAATAAAAGACTAGAGAAAAAGGACGAAGAAATGCTAGGGGAAGATCAATTCGGCTTCAGAAAAGGATGAGGAACCAAAGATGCTATCGGTGTAGTGAGAATCGTATCAGAAAGGGCAATAGAGTACAGCCAAGATTGCTGCGTATGTTTCATCGACTGGCAGAAGGCCTTTGATAGAGTAAATTGGGTACTGCTGATGAGGATATTAAAGGATATAGGTGTAGATTAGAAAGACAGGAGACTGATCAGGAATCTATACGTGAATCAAGTTGTAAAGGTCAGGTTGGAGAAGGAGGACACCAGCGGAGTATATATCGATAGAGGAGTAAGACAGGGCTGTTGTCTATCGCCGATTCTATTCAATATATATGGAAAGAGGCTAATGCAGGAAGCGTTAGAAGGCACGGGAGATTTCAAAATCGGAGGAAGGATTATAAGAACAGAGAAATACGCGGACGATCAAGTACTTCTAGCAAGAAAGGAAAAGGAACTCCAGAAAATGATAAATAGACTAGTGATAACAGGTAGAAAATACGGTATGGAAATTAATACAGAAAAATCCAAGGTCATGCGAATATCAAGTAAAGAAGAAGAAAATTTGAATATAAGTATTGGAGGAAAGCCATTAGAACAAGTTTCAGATTATAAATACCTTGGAAGCATCATAACGAGAGAAGCAAAAATGTACCGATGAAATCAGGACTAGAATAGCAAAAGCAAAAGCCGCTTGCAGAAGAAAGAAACTCCTACTAACGGGAAATATAAAGCAGGAAATCCGCGAGAAGTTGATAAAATGCTATGTATGGGGCAGAAACATGGACGCTAAGGAAAAATGATATTAAATACTTGAAAAGCTTCGAAATGTGGACATGGAGAAGAATGTTGAGGATAAAATGGACAGATAGGGTGAAAACGAGGAAGTATTACGAAGAATAGGAGAGAAACGAACGATTATACAGACTATCAGAAAGAGGAAGGCGAACTGGATTGGGCATTACCTGAGGAGAGAGTGCATGATTAAAGAAGTGCTAGAAGGAAAACTGGATAGAAAAAGGGAAAAGGTTTCAGCTGATAGACGACTTGAAAGGGAAAGAGAGCTATCAAGACATGAAGAAGACTGCGGAAAATAGGAGTATATGGAGAACCAAATTTAACCATGAATAATCACGGACCTATGATGATGATAGAATTTGCCAAGTTGAAGCAGTGGAAGAAATTCGAATTAGTAACCGAAAAGAATTATGTCAGGTTGGAGGAATTTTTAGTATGAGAGGAGGAGAGAAGAGGCAGGTTATTTCACTTCGATAAAGTAGCAAATAAAAAAGCTAGTATGTATAGCGACATTAAAACCTTAAGTAGCGATATTTATTTTACCATTAAAACGTTAAGTAACGTGACAAGTAAACAATTTTTCAACAAAAATGACGCGAAGGAATAACGCCCTCTCTACCTTCCTCCCTTCCTATCTCTCCCTCTTTGGGTTAGATGGCAGAAGGGACTGCCTAGTCTCAATCTCGCCCAGAAATAAAGACGATATTCATTCATCCATCCATTCTCTATTATTCCACGGTAATTCTCTATGTTCTACTAACCAAATGCGTAATTAATATGTATGCGAAAATTTGTAATTAATTTGTTTACTATATCAAACCTGACCAAAGGGTTAAATGTAAGAAGGGACTTTACAGTCTCCACTTAGCCCTTAATAAAGTCGTTTTTCTGTCTGTCTATCTTTCCCTCTCTCTCTCTCTCTCTCTCTCTCTCTCTCTCTCTCTCTCTCTCTCTCTCTCTCTCTCTCTCTCTCTCTCTCTCTCTCTCTCTCTCTCTCCCACCCTCTCTTTCCCTTTCTCCTTCTCCCTCTGCGAATTCTTCAGCGGGCCACATAGAAAGATGCCAATGCTTAGGCGGGCCAGATTAGAGTTTAAATCGGAAATTGCTTAGATTCTTAGGCATCATACGTAAGTGAAAAACAAGCACAAACAAGGATTGTAGGGCTAAATTTTAAAAACTAAAGGTTTTATTGTCATAATTTGACCAAAAGTAATATAAAATTGTGTTAAATTTTACAGATTGCTTTTTCACCGAAGCTTCGCGGGCCACGTTAAATGCTCTCGAGGGCCACATATGGCCCGCTGGTCACGGTTTGCCGACCCTGCTCTACATCTATGTAGTAGTTTCGGGATCGCAAACCTTAGTGCCGACCTCTTGCAGGGTGTTGAGACAGGGAAACAATAGTTACTAACGATTATTATCGGAATTTTATCGTTTACCATTTCATCACTGGCGCGCCATATTTCCTCATTTATTCGCGTTATTAATTCCCACTCTTAAGCGTTTCTCTCAATTAATATCTAACGCTCGAATTATCAAAATTTGACACTCCAGAAATCCTAATTTTCTTTTTTACTTATATTTTCATTTGCATTGAGACACAGTTATAAAGTTCGCGTTTTTTAGCGCCATTGTCAAAACGAATTATACGTTTTCTTCCAGAATTATATATTTTGATTAAACAAAAAAAAGAGTAGTTATGTGCAGCAAGCGGTTCGTGAGCCGAGGTTTCGGAGATTCAATGGCGAGTGATCCAGGGAGAGGCATCCTGACTGCATACATAGCATTCAGAAATGAGTGAAAAATTGCAGAACAAATTACGTAAGGCGCTTTTTTCACCGACTGCTATCCTTCCTTCAGAGTAAAAGAATAGCAAATGTTTTTTTCCGTTGGTTGCCTACATTTATAGCAGCATATTCGTACTTTATAGCGATTATTTCCGATCACTCCCCAGCAGCTGGTCCACGAAATTTATACCAAATGTGGCCCTAATATATAACTAGCTATCCTGGAATTTTTCCCTTTGAATTTCGCGTAATTTTAAAATTATTTTGTACACGGACAAACAGTCAGACGGACGGATAAATTGAATACATGTACGATACCGTAGAGCGATGTTTTTTTTAGAAAATGTTATAAAGCAGGTTGAGTCTTACTGCGCCATTAGAAATTATCCCCGTCTTTCATTCGCGAGCGAGAATGCGACCGCAGATTAGGATAACGATTTGAAAATCCGAGGTGCGCAATCGGCGCTGCCAAAGTACGCGCGTTGCGTCATCTTTTCGTAATCTTTACCGAGAACTTGGCGGAGCTGGCGACCGTAACGATTCTCGGGGAATTTTATAAATGTTTTGGTTTCTGACTGTAATAACTCCGCATCACCCGTCAAACCACTTCGATTTTTTCGACAAATGCGCGCATATCGATTGCTTTCATTTAGCGTCGTAAGTATCACGCATATTGATGCACGCCCCAGAGCGCAATGGCGTAACAATAAATCCAGCCTTGATAAAAGCAAATCTCTCTGCATATAAAGGAGCTGTTTTAACTTAAGAAATGCTTTTGTATAAATACGATCCCTCGAAGACAAAGAACACGTGTTTCTATCGTTCTTTCAATGTCGCACATCATCTCCATTTAAGTGGAGACCCCTTTAAAAGGTTGATAAGGTCATTTTTCCACTCGAATTAGAGAAGCGGTTGCCTTAGACGCTGATGTCAAAATAGTCCCAACCGACTTTCCTGCATTACGAAAGACTTCTCGTTGCTCTCAGAACTAGAAATTTCTAATTATTTTGCACGATAAATAAAAAGCAAGTAGCGTAACAATAGTAAGGTGCAGGTGACCAAATACCACGGGACCAGTGACCTTCGAATTTTTCCGAATTTAGAAAAAATAAAGATTAATTTAGCAATATCTGTTTTTACCCTAATTTCTGAACGACTTTCCAATTCATTATTATTTTTTAAAGAGGTAATTTAAAAAATTATACTCCTGGAAATTTACCATTAAGTTCAAATTGGTAGGTTCTACAATGGGTTTCTTTGTTAATAGAACATATGGATTTGTTGGTGGGGACGGGAGAGGGGCCATCGATAACAGCATAACACTCAAATTGTGTGATGGCCAAACAAATACAGTATGTGACGTGCAGCATTAAGCGATAACCAGCCTAAACATTTCGAATGTTACGCGCATCGATAATGACGGTTTATATTTTAATATAATATTAAGAATATCGTATTTTTCCAGACCACGATATTAATATTTTAAGAGCTACGGCTCCAATTGAGTTCCCTACCATAGATTAATAGTATTAATGAGCATAGTTTTCTCTCAAACTCACAGACGCTCTACATCAGGGGCGGATTGGGCCGCCGTGACACCGGGCAAAGTCTCGGTGGGCCGAAACTGCTCCTGGGCCGGGGCTGCCTCGGCCAGGAGCTGTTGCTTTTCCGTATTCTAAAGTAGTGTTTCACAAGGTATGGGTTGGGGCCTCCTAGGGGGCCGCAACATTATTTTAGTTGTTAGGTGGGCCGATATCCGACTCTTTGCCCGGACCGATTTTTGCTCCCAATCCGCCCCTGCTCTACATAGATTTCTGCCTCCCAAAATCCTGCAGATATTCTCACAGTATCCCTGTTTATCTCTTTCCCTTCCGTTAACGGTTCAATGTCCTTTCTGTACCTGCTTTACAAGGATTTATCTACGGAGCGTCAACATCTTAGGTTCGTCTAATTTTTCTCCCTAAGCAATTATCCCTTTTGGTGATGAACACTCTTAAGAACAGATTCATTCGCTTTCCGTCTTGCGGTAAGTTTTTGATGCGCCCAACACAAGGCCTTTCTCTTCATCTTCTAATACCCAGTCCATTCTTTTAAGACATCTAATATTCTTTTTCTCTTCCTATTTCCTAGCATCCTCTCTTCGATGGTTTCTTTCAACTGGCTACCACCTTTTAAAATCTAACCAATCCATTTATTCTCTCGTAAACAATTCTGCTGCTGTTTTTAAAACTTCCTCTTTTGTTTTTCTCTCAGTTCAACTCTCATGGCCATATCCACATTATAATATTATTTTCATTATATATTACTACCTGCGAATTACAAATCAGATCATTTAGCATAATATTAAGCAGATCAGTGTTTCTCGACCGGTGAGACGCGAAGCTTCGAAAACAATAATTATTAAAAATTTTCAACAAAATTATTGCAATCCATATGTCCTTAAAAATTTCCATCAACGGTTAATAAAACGCTAAATGTACTCATTAAAAACCAATTTCTTGGAAAAGATGAGGTTTTGTTTTTATTATGATGGGACATGAATTTGTTTTACAAAACGCTAGGTGGGATGTAAGATACAAATTTTTGAGAAACGTTGACGTAAGTAATAAAAAAAAACGTGCTTACCTCATGATTACCACAGGGTGACTCAAGATAAGTTTATAAAAGCATTTTGTAATTAATCTGGTTAATTCGATTTTACAAGAATTCGTAAAATCCACGAATAAATCCTTAAAACGGGTGGGAAGAAAAAGAGACCTTGTAATGTCTACCTTGGTTAAAATTGCGATTTATATTTTATTTTTACATCATTCGCATTTACAACTTTTACGCTGTTTCATCATAACACTGTCTTTTGATGCATTTCATTTGAAGGACTCGAAAGAAATGCATGAAGTAGCCAATTTATCACCCAATGTATAATACGCAGTCGTTTATCTAATACATTTCATACGGAATATAATGAAAATAAAATTATGTACATGCATAGCTATTAAATTGAGGCCTAGATTTTGAAACGATCCGTTAATTTCCCGTTACAGTCTCTGACCAATTGAAGGATATTATCAAGTAAAACTAAAAAAAATGAAGAATACGATACGCGTATGCGATGGAATTATAAAGACATGCGATAAAATATATGATGAGCGAAAATAAAACAAGAGCGGAGCTAGTGGAATCGACTAAATTATAAACATATATTACACCCTTCCAAAGATGAGCTATGGAGCTTAATAATGGAATTTAACTGAAAGTAATAATCGCACTAATAGCCACCAAAATAACGAGCGACCATTTCGTCGTTATTGGAGTTCCCTTGATCATCGACCTATTAAATAATTCCCAGTTGCTGGTTAACGACTAACTAAACACATCATGTTGCTACGGAACATATTTATGGCGATATAACATTAAGAAAAATAAAAGGGCGATATTGTTCTCAGAAGGGGTGTGTTTACAGGGAGCGACAAAAGAGTGATCGGAGTTAATGGACCGCCATCGGCTCCAAACCCTAACGCACGGCGCTTTCGGAGAAAAAGAAATGCTGAGTCAGAGACTGAAAGGGCAAACGTTTCCCTCGTGGCAGTGCTCTGTTGGAGGAAAGCCAACAGGTTCTCCAATTAAGTTGTCACCTCATCATCCGAGCGACTCCATGATGCCTGCGGTGGGTTTCTTTCCCCGGAAGAGGAATGTTCTAAGACGCGAACTACCATTATGCGAAAAGTGGTTCACGTTAAAAATTACCCCTGAGGCCTCATTTAACATTTGGAATTAGAGGGCGGGCGCCAATTGGGAGGTGGGGTGTAAGATTGGTAAATTAAACTAACTCAAGGCACCCCACTCGCTTGTTTATCTAATCTTTTTCTTTTGACCGGCGGGTGAGTGAAAAAATATCTATCGGGCGCCGCGTTGCCGACCTCTGCTCTAGGGAACTTCCGCCAAATCACTCGCCACTGCTAATTCGGCCCGCAGAAGTATTCGGAACTATGAAAGTGGCCAGCCAGATACAGAAGTTTGCAGACTCCTGTTTTAAACTACTTCAATGAACAAATTGACAAACAAATTTAATATACAGATTTAGGTGAAATTTACAGTAAATGATAGATTTTTATAACAGACACGATTTGATGATACCAAATGCTTTCATATGTTAGTTAACTCGATAAATTAGACGGTAAAGGCATTCGGCATGAAAATTAATAGGAAGATAACGAAAGTCATTAGATTTATCAAGACCATATCAATATAACGATGAACGGAAAAGGCTGGAGCAGTTGGAATATTTTACTTACGTACTATTTTGGTGGTATGTATTCCGATTCAGGTTGGAAGATATTAAAAGAGACCGGAAGCAAGGATAACGAAAGCAAAGGTGGCAATTATTAGCCTAGGAGAGTTGTTGAAAGGCAGTTTGATTAAAGGTATTGAAAATAGTTTAGTAACAAATTTGATTTGGAGTGATGCATTACATGGGTGCGAATGAGAAAAGAAGATCAGAGAAGATTAGAGGCGTTTGAGAAGTGGGAATGGCGTAGATTAGAGAGAATAAGTTGAACAAATGAGGAAGTTTTGAATGCAGTATGGGATGAGAGTAGCTCAATTAGAGTTATAAGGGAAGAAATGGGTGGGCCAAACTTTGAAAGGTAAAAGTCACAGAAGGAAGGACGTTAGGAAAGAGGCAGGAAAATGAATATAATGTTAGATGTCTTAGTTAATAGAATGGAATGGGTAGTATAAGATGAACAGAAAGGCCTTAAATGGTAAAGATTGTGTTGAGTGAGCCGAAAACCTAAAAAAAATGTAGAAAACAATATGAAGTAAATTTTGTACAAACATTTATTAAATATTATCCTCAGATTTTTCATTGTATCAGTACGTTGAAAATGCCTATAATTAAAAACAAATCACATATTTGGAATGCGGCCATAAATGTCTCAGAAACTAAATCCATGGCAAATGAGGTGACGAAATTGTTGTGAATACGTAATTGAATTTGCAATAAAAAATAAGACGCTCGGACGTCATGACAGCTCGATGCTCTCCTCCGCCAAACAGGCAGAGCCATCGCTAACAGACAAGAAATTTCAGAGTTAAAGAAGCAACTCGAGAAAGCCTTTGGGTTGACTTTCAAATCGGAATAGCAGTAGGTACTATCACCGAGTAAAACTCAACGAAACGCTTGCGATATGTCAGAAGGATTAACTATCGCGAATCCAGTACCGTTCAACATATTCCCCATTTTGTTGGTGTTCCCGTCGCAACATCAACTCCTCGTTGATGGACGCATTTCATAATTCATTTATGTAATTGGTGTAGATAAAACGAAAGGCTGCATACGCGCAATAGAAGCGGATGATCATCATTAAATTCCAAGGTCTTCCTTTGTAAAAAAAATATGCGCGATGAAGGCAACGAAATGACGACATAAAGCATCGACGGACGTCTTTTTAAATAAATTTTCTTCGCACGAAGCAATTAAAACGTCTTCCGTAATAATAGTCCCTTCCTTCCCGTTCCTCATCACTCCTTCCGCTTCTAAGCGAATCACTTAAGTCACCTTGCTCTCTATATATACTGGACATCAACAAGAGATCCTAAACATATCAATACTAAAATCGGTTTCTATGTACGATAATATAGCTGTCATAAATAAACAAAACATATCTTATAAATCTCCCACACCTATTTTTAGGCGCGTTTCGCTTCCAGCATTCGCTGCAGCGTGAGTGCCTATTATCGTCGGTCTGTCCGTCCGTCTGTCCGTCCGCCCGCATGGTCGTTCTCGGCTTCTACCAAACGGATTTTCATGAAATTTGATATTAAGGACTTACAATCAAAGATAATAAGAAAATCACAGTAAATAAAGTATTGGTCATATCAAAATATTTTTCAAATAAAATTTGTAGAACTAGTAGAGTATTTCTTGTCCTATATATTTTTATCGTCGGAGCAGCTGTTATCAAGAAAATCAAACAAGAATGTCTTAATTCGAGAAAAATACACATACGTAAGTGTTTATGTTGCATTTCTCAAATTCATCCATAGATAAGCCACTCCATGACTCTCTTTTACAGTCTTTTTATATTTAAACTTTAAGAAAGCGGGCAATTTTTAAAATGAGCGTCACGGTGAATAAAAATAAGAATGGAAAACGATACGCTTTAAGTTCAAATGTGGAAAAGCATTATTGAGATGGTTTTGAAATGCAAATCTCCCGTTTGTTGTTATCAGCCGCATAGCTCTATCGACTAAATAGAATCGGTTGTGATCACATTAAAATGACATATACTGCACTTGTAAGCACGGCGATAGCATAGGAATAAGACGCAATCAGATAAAGAGGGAGCATTTAAAAAAAGGAATTCTCCGGAATAATAACTGCGGCTCTTCATCAAAGAAAATATTCTATGATGTTTTGAAACCCTCCTTCGCGGCCCCCATAAGTGACTTTTCAGAATTTGGCGGCACCCCTCCCTATCCACCGTCAATAATAATCGTGCTGAAGTTGAACCCCTAACCCCAATCTCCATATCTCCTTTCATTTTGAAGTGCTTTTGCGACGAAATGAAGGTCGACTTAACTCTGGTTTGCATTTTTGAAAGCCGACGATGCAAAATGAGGCTAGAAATGGGAAAGCAGAATATTTTTTGCGGCACCCTCCAGAGCACTTCACGGCACCCGAGACGGTTTTGCAGTCGCATGATCAGGATAGGGTGAACGTTATGTCTGAATTAAATAAAAAGCTAAACAAACGAAATTTTCGCTCAAATCAAGATATAGATTGAGTTGAAGAAAGATATCTCCTCGATGAATCCCGTAAACGGATGAGCGGGCACCTTTCCCACGTCGCACGTCGTGGCTATAACCCAGGGGTGCATGACATACGGCCCGCCGACACATTTTGTGCGGCCCGCTCGAAGCAGGGAGTAACTCCGCTGATTCACTCCTTTTATGTCAAATTTACAATTAAAATTTGTACGTAAATTATATTTGTTTGTCACTTCATTTTTGTAACATAAAAATTCAAGTTAAATTTGTTATGGTCATTATTAAATCCACATATTGTATTTAAATTTTTATTATGGACAACATTTTAATGTTGTGGCCCGCTTAGGTCTAATCAAGGGAGATTTTGGTCAGTGTCGACTTTTGAGTTGTGCACCACTGCTATAACCGAAGAGGACGACAATGAAATGCCACGGGTTCGAACTCTTTCCTCTAATTCGCCGTTTGCTGTAAGCTGGAGCTTTTGTCCGCCATCGTACGACACTCATGATGCGCCCGAGTGAAAGAGAGAGTTTCCTAGTGAGAGTGACGTCGCACAGTTAGAGACCGAACGCGCCCTATAAACTCGACGGAAAATAAACCCCACCACAGACGACGGAAAATTGGGTCAAATCCATGAGTGCGGTCAAAGTGACACATCTTACTTGATGAAAGTTATAACTCTGATAGAGTAATGAACCAAAATGGACTAGTTTGGCTTCGCTTTGGCTTATAAAGTAAAAAAAAATCTCCACTAATCGTTATATCGAAAGATTTTTTCCGGCTATATTTTAAGTTTATATATAATCCGACATTAGTAACAGTTAATGAATGATACGAAACATCGCATTCAGCCTTGATAAAAAACAAACATGTTTAACAAACTAGAATTCTATCATCAATTTTAAGGCCTTAGTTTAAAACATGTTGCCTGGTCAATTGTACGAAATATTTAGGCTATTTTTAATATTAATTAAAATAAAGTGTATATTTTCTGGCATACAACTGTATAAAAGCTATTTTTAGAATCATTGTTGAACGTTCGATTCCGCAATCTCTTGGATGGTTAATGTGAAACCCAAGCTCTAATTTTAATGGTTGACATTTAAGATGTAGTTTTTTATGATAGCTTTATTGACATTTTTATTTTGAAATAAGCTATTCTACAGCGATAAAGTATTTGAATAAACTAATAATATTTTAGTAATTGCCGATCAGCGATTTCTTTTCAAAAATATTTCTTCTGCAGTGCTATAGATGGCATTAAAGGTCACAGAAATAGCGAAAATTTAAACTTTCTATCTATACCCATTTACTCAGCATCTTCATATGAATATTTTGAAGGCATCCTCTGGCTCCCAACGATTCCTCCAAAAAAAATGATTCGTCCGCTTAATAAATATCATCATAGATCACATAGGTACACCCTGAAAATATCAGTCATCTCTTTCCGTTTACTTGCTATTTTGATTTAGTTGCTAGCACAGACGGACAGACAGAGTGAAATCATAAGTTTATAAAATAAAACGCGTTAAAAATGGAGATCCATTGAAATGAGAAGAAGATAGATAGAGATTTCTTTTTTAGGGAAATTAAAAATTTTGGCTTGTTTTAAAAAATATTTATAACCTTAGTTTATAGGCTTTTTCAAACATGCAGTTGTTGTATTTTTTAATTTATAAGTCAGATAGTCTGACATTCTTCTGCTTCTTGCGCAGAATTTCACAATTGGAAAATGAAACTGAGTCATATGCGATTTCCGTTATCGTCAATCATTTCCACATCGACACAAATTTTGCTTTTATGCCCTTTTTGGACACTTTTTAAAAGACCCCTCGATAAACGAAAGTTTCCCTGTAATTATCGGGAGAGAGATCTTTCCCTGAAGTCTCAAATAAAATTAATAAATAAAATAATTAATAAAAAAGTAATTTTCTGTGTACTCAGTTATTTTATCCAAGTCATAAATTAAGGATGCAAATCAATTACGAATATTTTAAAATAAATTTTACATTAGTGAAAGAACTTGACATTAAAATGGCGGCAGCGCTGCGATACACATTTCAATGTCTTTTTCCGCCCAAGAGAGAACGCGTCATCAGAATGTCGCCACCGTCACGTAACGTAGTTCTCCTCAACCTTTTTTCTCCACGGCACACCTTCATGCATGCTTAAAAACATCGCGGTACCCCAAACCACCCCTAATTAATTTCACCGCGCAAATACACATTTTTAAAGAAAAAGCTAGCATAAAACAAGTAGAGTCGCAATTATATTAGGACTATAGTCGATCCAACATCGGAAGACTCCTGGCCTACTTACAGCAAGTAGTCAAACACGAACGTTTCCCCTTCCATCGCCCCTCTCAACTTTCGTGCGGGAGAGCAGATATCGGTGCGCGCTGCCAGCTCTTGCTCAGCTGATATACTACGCAGTTTCTAAATAAAATACTTCCCATCCTTCTTTTTGATCCACAGCAAGGAAACGGCGGTAGAAACGGCAACGCAGTCCGATGCGATCCCTTCGAGAGCAGGAGTGAGACTGGTTTCCTCCCCACTACCTTCCCAAACAAACAGTCTCCTATTGGCTGCTACTAATTGGTGTAGCCATAAGTCTTCCGATGTTGGATCGACTATAGTAAAGTAATATCCAAATAATTTTATAATTTTATTGTAAAATAAGTACATATATAATTCAACGTGTAAGCATGTTATGCTCTTCGACGGAAATTTTAGGCTTGCCTTTTTGGTACAAAAACGCTTTATATTTGGCTCAATAACAGAAAGAGCTACAAGAACTTCTTCATCTATGTTCTTTAAACATGCCCTTTTAATATTTTTAATATGGTCCGTTGATGAACAGCTAAATTCGCATAGATGCGTTGTTGAATTTGGAACGTTATATCGATGACATATTCAGATATTGAAGGATATTCCCCTTTAGCTTTTAGCCAAAATACATCTAAAGTTATCATACTAATTTTAAGTTGTATGATCGTTGCTAAGGTCTATCAATTCCTCTCGTAATTTCAGGATAAATTCCTTGGATGATAAAATTTATGCTAATTTGTTTGTTCCAAGCGCTTTTGTGAAAATTAAATATCCTCAGAGTGTGCGGCACACTGGTTGGGGAGCACCGACCTAACGGACACTTGATTTTAGGTGAGTTTTGCGCGCGAAAATGAGGTTGATACCATGGAGTTGCACGAGCGAAGAAAATGTCAATTACCATAATCTAAGTTAGAAGTCAAATTAAAGTTTCGAAGAAGATTTGTGTGATGGGCATACCAATAGAAACCTCTACTCAAACCATCAGTATATTCTTTCCTTTCTGCTTATTACGTTCCTTCCGCTTGCTTACCAATTCCCTATGCTTCGCTCCCAATGGATTTTCAGGGACTCCAAACTACGGCCCTCGGTCCTCAATTTCCTTAAGACAGACATAATCGTATATTTTCCAGCAGGAGGTGCCAATAGATTTTATTTATATATATTATATTTACCGAGTACGTGGATGCAGTATACTTTTAATATAGAAGTATGACACGTTATACAAATTAAAAATCTCAAATAAATACCTCTTTGATATTTACGTTGGTAATTTAAAAGCTCGTATGTGGCCCGCACTCTGACATAAAAAGCGCCCTGTGGCCCTACTAACAAAATGTTTAGTGGTCCCTGGGCGTGATGGAAAATAAACCAATATCTGGGTAAATTACGCATTGTGGATTCCAGCTGCTTTGCTCCTTGGTGTATTTATCAAAATAGAAATTTGGATTAACGACGGACATCAATAAACGTGCAAAACTCGCTTTTGCAAGAAGGCATGCATATTACATACTAGCAGAATTTCCAGTTGAATTTCAACGGATTTAGTGAAGCTACTACAGCACAACATACAAACTCTTTCAAATATATAGTAGTTACTTTTTAAATTACAATTAGCTTTTCTTAACAATTAATCATATTTGCTTGTAACAATCCGTTTCCGAGCCTATTGCATTCAAATATAACGGTAATTTTATTTCCTATCATATTACTTTCGCCAAATTCATTTCTTGTGTAATTATGCCTCGCTGAAATATTTACTTTTATGTCTTGTATACAAGAAACCTGTGAAAAAGCAACGTACAGTTGTCCATGAACACTGACTCCGGTAAATTTACACAAGATACGTGAGCTTATTTACGTTAATAAACATTATAATGTAAAATATAATGATTTTACTTAAAAAAATGTATGATTCCAGTATTCAATAGACGAAAGAAGGTTCAATTACTTTCATCAATCGTTATAAACGCTTCCTGAATAATAATCAGTATCTATTTACGTTGCTATCCATAAACATCGATCGTTTCGTTGCTTAAACAAAAGTGCGAAGCGAATAACGCTAAACTTTCGTCTATTTGAAAGCTTCATTGAAGGTAATTGAATCGGAGGTAACAATGACGGCTGCCTTGGCAACGCCCGGAATGAGTACGAAAAATCCATAAAATTTCGAAACAAATAGCGTATTTCTGAAAACCTCTACCATGTAACATGTGAACTTTGCAGAAATAAGATAGTATAGATTTTTATTCGTCGAATAAAGCAAAAACGAAAATAATCGGTCCATATCTACGTATTTTAATGCTTGAAGGAAGAATACCTTGCAAGTCAAGAAATGGATTCATACGTGTTATCTTATGGAAAAATGTTAATCCCCTATACTGGCAGCACCGATTAATCCCGGTTGACCAAACCTTGACATTTCACTAAGTTAGGATGTAAGGAACAATCGTACTAAATTTGGTTATTCTAGCTTTTATCGTTTAGGAGGAGTTCCATGAACAAACACACAAATACACAAACACACGCTTCAAAATATATTATAGTAGATTATTAAATTACTGCAATTTAAGCAATTAATTAATTTATCTGGTGATAGCGTGGCAAATGTTAAAAGTGAACGACCGTGTTAAAAAAACGTTCTTTAAACAATGTTAAACTATTTTAGATACTGTTTCTATGGTAATTTTGTACTGTCAAGACGCTGGCTCTGTCATTTTGCGCTTGATAAATATACCTCACCCTCTGTCAATTTCTAAAAATGTTTTGAAAATTGGTCGCGACTAGGACTCTACGATGGCGCGAACCCAGCAACTGGGACTTACATCTCTTCGCGGCACCCTTATATACGTATACCATATATGTACTCCTATATATGCCTCTCCTCATTTCAACCTCTTCTACCCTCCCTCTTCTCACTCCCTTCATCTCCCTCCATTTTCTCCCTTTCGAGTCTAGCGCCGCCAGATCTCGCCGTGAGCCGTTCCAACTAATAGTGAATAAGAGGGAATTACTCAACGGATAGTTGAGGGAGGGAAATGAGGGGAGAGGCATCTAATAGAGAGAGGGGGCGGGGGTTGGGAGAGGGAGGAGGAGGCGGAGCGGATGATGAATTTCATCGGCGACATTTTAAACATTACAGAAAATGGATTCACTACTTTGAAAAATAAAGACATTCTCTCACTTATCAAAACATGAATTTTAGGTTGTTTTTATGGAATTCGCAGGAAGTGCTCAAGCTTAGCACGAATAAAACAGGAAATCTCCGAAAAAACACCATTTCACGTTCATTAATAATATGACACTTAGGCAAAATGTCCCAAAAAAGACAGTTGAACGAAAATCCCGACGAACGTTCACGTTTGTATAACCTGGAGCGGTATGCGGCTTACTTCTCCTTTTTCGAACGTATTAACTTGGGAGGAGACTTTGGGGCACCACCCCCGAAACAAAGCGAGTATCAGTGATATGGAAACCTTCGTCGTCAACCGTTGACGGCCGACATCCCGAGAGATTTCGGTTGGAATACCACCTTGGCTTTCTACGCCGACGATGCTACCATTCTCTTCCAAATAGGAGAAAGCTGTTGATTACTTCCAATGTGCCACCGAATCTCTCATCTCGTGGTACACGTCATGGCGCATTGAGATAAACCCGTCGAAGACCCCAGACCATCGCCTTTTCCATGACCAACAGAAGCCCCGACAACTCGGATGGCATCATGGTCGATTACACTCAAATCGAATGGAGTGACCGAGTCGTCCTGGACAGGAAACTTTCCTTCCTCCCGCACGCTGAGAAGGCTGCGCATAAAGCTAACACCACTAGGCAGGCCCTTGCGCCCATTTTTCATGCACCCTAGGTCCATCATCCGCACAGCCTTGACGTATGATTAACCCAGCTGGAGTGGAAGAATGCTGAAAAAGGTCCATGACGAGCTGGAAGTAGCCGAAAAGTCATGCCTCCGCTCCATCCTGAACCTTGACTGGAGGATTCCGAAAGACATCATCGGTGAGACACCACTCTTGGCTTATCTCCGGGACGCAGCCAAGAATTTCTATGATGGCCTTCCTTCGAAGAAAACACCGGCTCTTCGAAACATCGCCACCAACAAGCCCATGCCGTGGGACAAGCATAAGCTTCCCATCGCTGCAACAGGCGAAGAAATTCACCAACCCCCGGCCAAACACCGAAAATTATAATTGAGGCTGAGACGGCCTCTTCCTGAGGTTGACAGGCACAGTTTCAACGCTACAGTATCTCCACTGAAAAACCGTAGCAGTTTGAGCAGTAAACCACAAGCCGTCTGTGAAATGACGGTGGAATGCAACCCATGCCAGTGTCCCAAAAGGCTTTTCCCGTACTGAGAACGGAGAAGTCAAGTTATCGTATCCTGTTGACAAATCTTTCCAGCTTCTCCCAAATGTTCCGTTTTCACTCTCGCTCTCCCTCCAGAGGCTTATATCGGATCCATTACGATATAAATCCATGAGGATGCTATATTATCTGATGGAATTTGAATCGATATAAGTCCGTGTAGCCGATAATAATTTCCGTATCGAACGATATTTTAGTGTTATCCGTTTCTCGTTATGTCTACGCTGATAAAGAAACATTTATGTTTACTGTTAATGAAAGTTATATGAAAAAGGAGTCTGGTATAATCTAACAGCGGAATCCGAAATGTCCATCAACTGTTCTTAATCCCCTCCTTTATTTGTTTGGAACCATCAAAAATGGTTACTCTATTTTTAATTAGTTAGTTAGTTTTAGCAGTGGCAAGACGGGAGTGGATGGGGTAGGCGGTCCGCGGGGTCCTTTGCCCGTTGAAGTGGTCCGCGGACCGAAAAAGTTTGAGAACCACTGCTCTAGAGAAACAAAATTAAAATATCACAACATTGTTGGATCTTTTCCGGCCATGTTGCAAAACTTTTTGTATCAGAGGATAACCCACATTTTGCTGGAAACGCGTTATCAGAACACGCGTTATATGAGATTTTGTTTTCGAGTGAACTCTTAAACAGTTGAAACGCTGCTCTCATTAAAGCTTATAAACTGCATCTTTAGTTACCAAAGATTCATAAAATGACAGAAAAGAAGAACTAATTTATCATCCCAACAACATTGCACATATATTTCCTCTAACTTCAGCATAGACTTTCATTTCACTATTACACATCCCACACGGCGACAAGTGGTTTCGACACGGCTTAAGGATCATTCAGCAGGTGCGAAGAGGCCATTTCTAAGAGTCCCTTTTAAAGCGTAGCAGAGCGCGCGCACGCATTCACCCCAACGCGGGTCGTCCCCCTTTTTCATTGGTGTATTCTCCCTCCTAGACTCTGCCACCACCTCCCTCTCCCCCACCAAAGTGCGAGGGAAGGGAAATGGGGTTAAATCTCCTCTTTAAAATCCAACGAATGCCTCCTTCGGCATTAAGTTGAAGACTGAGGTGCTCGAACCGAGGGATCATCGCTCCCGCAGACGCCGTCGAGTGGAAGGAAGGGGAATATCGCCCCCCGGGAGATATACTACCCTCTCCGCTAATACTCTCTCTCACCGAATTTTCCACGACGGAGCGATGAATGATTGAGTCGTTTTATTGGTGCCGTTGGGGTTAAAGAGGAATCTCCTGAAAGTGGGGTTGGTTCGCCAATTACAGCGAATCGTCCGAAAGAGAGAGACAGAGAGAGAGAGAAAGAGAAGCCTTTTGGAGAAAACCCTCTTTCGTTATAGAATTCGAAGAGAATGGAGCGGAGGGAAGAGATTTTGCGCTTCATTTCCCGATTGCTGTCGTGTTTTGCGGTTCCTCTCTTCTTGGCAAACGGCGTGGACGCCCTTCTACGTGAGTATCTCTCAAAATTGGCATACGATGCGCGAGATGCGATTTCGAATTCTGGATATATGAGCATGGCGAGAGTTATTCTTTAATTAACACTAAAGCGGTGAAAAATTCACCTCTTCAGAAAGTAAAGAAATGGAAATGGGATCGAAAGTGTATAAAGTATCCTCGGTGATTGAATGACAAACTAAAGCGATAATTATTTCCACCTAAGATATTGCGATTGTTCAGATATTCACATTTCCCATAAAAAATTGCTCATCCGCGGTCATTATTTCCTTTAAACTTCTGCAACAACGTTGAAAATATAATCATAAACCTCCTTATGTTAGATAAAATAGGTAATACTACGCGAGAGATGACGAGCTCAAATTAACTTCCAAAAGGGAAAAATTTCACCGCCTTTCGCTGAAAATCACTGCTTCTAAACAACGTTTAATGTCCGATTGAATCGATTTAGCGAGCGTCTATCATAGCGCCGAAGCAACATATTCGAGCATTGAAAATTTCTGCGGTGATTTTCATTCTGCGAAACTAGGTCAACGATCGCAACAACACTGTTGCGCGGCGCAATCAATGAGAGGTGGCAATAATGACTGTGTTCTTCATTCGGTCCAGACGAACGGAGGTCGCTGCGCTGAGAGCGATAAAAATCTTCAGTTTAACGCAAGTCACTCGCGTGTCCCGAGTTCAACGCCTCTCTCGAGGCGCGCAAAAAGGATATTGGCGGGTTAAATGGCACGCGCACTACACCGTGAAAAATGATGGCGCCGTCGAAAGGATAGAGAGAGAGAGATAGGCGAAGCGAAAAGTGTTATTTCCATGAGTGAAACGAACAAATCGCAGCGATAGTTGGCATTATAGCTGTAATAATCTAACAATAAGAGGTGGATTAGCCAAAAATATATAAACAGAGTTGGCATTATGGGAAAATTCGTTACATATCATTTGCTGTTTATTTAATCAGGGGAATAGTGATCCGAGATCTCCGGAGACATATATGCATCTCTAGGTTGAAAGTCATGTCCGTTTAAACGCCGCAGATTTTAAATTAATTATCACGTGTTGTACATAGGCGATGTACAATGAAAATTTTGCAAAAGATAAGATTTTTAAGGTGAATGTTAAAGCAGCCCTGTAGTCTGTTACCGAAACGAAAACATTACCCGTCCGCGATTAAATTTGCGCCGAATAAAGATTCCGTTCCTTAGCAACGAACTTCCTTCGTCAGCGAGTCAATAGGAATAGAAAATGATTCCAAAAGCAGAAACCCTTAATTGTGCGTTGCCCCAAGTTTCAGTAATGTGCTCAGGATTGCGGACATGCATCCTTGGCTTTAAACGCGCGCATACTTCTAAATTTTATCATGGCAGATCGTTAAGATAAAACGAAATCATTTCCGTTGATTTATAAGCAGCATGAGAAAGCAGCTTATGATTCCGGACGCAGCTTAGCGAAACCACAATAACACCGAAACGAACCTTGGTAAGATTTCGACATTTCTTTTGTTGTTCTCTTCCTTGAAGTGCTTTTCCTTTGAATTACAACACAAAAATAATAATTTATGAAACATTCCGGTGGATATTGAATCAGCTGCTGGGGAGTAATCGGAAAAAGTCAACAAAATCGCTAAAATATGCATGCGGCCACAAATGTAGGCAATACATCGCACCTGCTATTCTTTATTCCAATGGAAATATAGCAGTCAGTTTAAAAAAGCGCCTTATGCAATTTTCTCTGCAATTCCTCCCTCACTTGTTCTATAATATTCGGTAGGCGAATCACTGCGTCCCTTTTTGACGTCAATCTAGTGGAGCAATTGACATTTTGCTCGGTCGGTTATGCTGTAACTGGTTGCTTAATGGATGCGGTTCCTATGAGACTGGGTGAGGTGAGGCGTTGGCATCAAGTAGATGTAACCATTACGTATGTTGCTTAACGACCAAGGCTGCTTATCACGGCTGTGAATGGAACGACCCGGAGTCACCCTCTGAAGACCGACGGTCGATTCGAAACGGACGACGCCGACGGCTTATTCCTTTCTCTCACCTTGACTAGGTTTCACAAGCACTGACCTCATGAACTCAAAATGGAGCTCGCTCCGAGAGAAAACTAGTCGAGCTATATGGAGTACATGGTACATTTCCAGTTTGGACCGATAGTTCTCGTGATAAAATGTTTAATAACTTCGTATTTCACCAAAACATGAGAACTATCGAAAGCAAATTGGAATCCTACCTCATAATTGATAACGCAAACACTTTCTTCAGTTCGTATAATACATATTTCATAGCGTATTTATCATCTGTGTATTTATGATAAAGTGTGAATTACTGCCACTTTTTTATGTCACAGTGAAAGAAGAAATGAAGCAAGTGAAGCAAATGGAATGAACATATTTTGAAATGTCATAATTTTATTAAAAAATCGTCAAGCTTTTTAATTGATAATTATAAAGTAAATTCATCCTTTTATGCATTGAGATACTGAAGATGCTCCAAAGTGACATGTTAATTCATATATTTTGCTCGGGTAATTAATCATCGACAAGTTGTTTATTATTTAATATAAAATTTCAATCATATTAAAATATATATTTCTTGATTCCATTATTAATCCATCCACTTACTTGGCTATTCGAAACGAGTGTAAGCTTGTAACTAACCGTCTGCTAGACGAGTTTTTAAAAAGGTCTGTTATTATTGAACGGTTTGTTAGTCGATGTTAACATCGTTATATGTCCTGACGGTACTTTTTATCGGTTCCTGTAATAAACTGGAGTTTGAATTTGTGACTTTGGTGAAAGAAGCAATCATTTACAGAGGACCCCGCTCAACGTTGAAATGGATAAGACGAAATTTCGGTCGACGCGAAATTTGTTTGGTTCGTTCAAGCGCAAATATTTTCCAGTATATGCTATTCGTTTAACTAGAAAATGAGCATGCAGAAATATAGTTTGATGTAAATGTTATTTCGGGATTCACGAATATGTAAAATTCAATATATAAATACTTTCAGATAACAGAAAATATAGTTGCGAAGATTTATTGCGGAAAAATTTCATTTGATGATTCAAAGAAAGAACTGCATTCTTTCAGTAAAATGTCGACAGTGATAGGCGCTCGCCTCCTGCTCGTGACACGCTGTGAAGTCCGAGGATCATTCGGCGGGAATCGTGATGGTATATGATGTTGCACATTTTGGTAAACATTTTCCGGAGTTACTCATTATAACGGCCTAACAGTAACATCTATTTCTCTTACCTCCATCTGCTATTTAATCACTTAAATTGCCTAACGAGCGATTTTATCACAAAATGTTCACTTGGGAAACCATTTTCATGCTGGAGAGCGCAAGAAGGAGGAATGCGGAAAATCTGCTCGGAATTGGTAGGGAGAAACGTGAAAATTACAAGTTATTCCTTCCCAATTTACGAATATCGGCAAATCTTGGAATGTATACAGGCTGTGACCATGAAACTAAGTCGTCATATACTCCAGAACGTTTTCCTTAAAACCGACTCTCTCCGAAGGACTTTCTCGTGTATCGTTGAACTCTTTGTTTTGCGTTGAGCTATTATTTTTCGCTCCGCTGCTTTAGAAGATCTCACGAGAGAGTTAAGTCCAATGCGAAAGTAGGTTTGTTGGAAAGTTGCCTTCGGCCATTCTTCTTTTTTCAAGCCAGTGTTACTTCGATTTTCCTCTCCTTCGAATCGAATGTTTCGCAGTTTATCAGTAGTTCACTATCCGAAAGCCAAAGTTTAAAGTGATCGCCATCAAATGCAGACTGAAACATTTACATTTACTTGTAAGCATACAAATTTCACGATTTATCTTCGTCGCCATCTTTGATAAAGGTGATGATTTACAAATAATAGCGAGAGAACGATAATATTTTATTAAATAGGCCAGTTGACCATGCATTCATGCTTATCGCTACAGCATGGAGGCGATTAAGTGTTGTTCCCCAATACAATATCACTTTGAGGACGGCGTCCATTCTTGAATAAAATTATTAAAAATTTCGCCAATCCGATACCTTGACTTCGCTTTCTGTAAAACCGTCTTCATTAAAGTAAACATAAACTCTGACTCAATTGAAATAAATGAACTATTTGAACCACCCACGGCACTTATGAAATTTTTTAATAACTTTAAATTATGAAAGTTGACATTATAGAACTTTATACAGTAAGTGGAATATTTAAAAAAGTTTAATATCTAACACCCTGCTGGGGAAGTCGAGTTTATGACTATCTACTATTACAGCCTTTTCTGCTTTTTGTGCTTCAATCTTTCTTTTCCCTCAAAAATTCTGCACGTGGAGCAAGGATCTCTGTCGTAGAGGAAACTGACACGCTCTTTTCACAATTTTATTATTTATTTTCTGCAATATTTAAGTTTGAAGGTCACATCAAAATTTTTTTTATACTTATTAAAGAAAAATCTCCGCCACTTTTTCACATTTAGAACTAATCAAAGTTATCTCTGGAAGAGCTTTACGGTGCTGTCAAGAACCTGCACTTTTAAGAGCATGACAAAAGGTCCTGGCCATCTTATCGCATTGAGCTTCTTAAGAGTTTTTTGCCCTTCGGAGTTCCTGATAAGAAAGCTGGCAAAATGACACATCATTCCAGACTTTGACAGAAAAGAAAATATATAATCTTTATATATATTTATTTCAGGTATAATATGAAAAAATTGTCAATACAGTGGCACTATTCACACCGTAAAAACAAGTCTTAATTTCTTAGTTGCGCAAATGACATATGTAGCGCTTGTTTCTCTTTCCACGGTTTCCCACTAAAAAAAACCTGTCATGTAACCAGTCCTCAAATATCTTTGTCCATAGCAGTTTGTCAACTTGTCTTGGACTCCGGGACAAATATCTTGCCTCCCCGACATATTTTTACACCACTGTTCCTATCCTCTTAAAGTGTAATCAAAATATACGAACAAATAAGAACAATTGGGTTAGAGATTCTATTTGGAGGCACAGGAATGACGCCCCCCCCCCCCCCCCCCCAAGAGATGGCGAAAGTGAATTCAAATTCACTGAGATACTTAAAGGACGTTAAGAGTTTCGTTTTCATCGAAGATGGCGCTTCACCTTCCAAAAGAGCGAATCGAGGCATTTCGCGCTTGGAAGCCGATCCGCGGAGAAAGGAAGGAAGCAGAAGAGAAGAAGGTGGTATGAGGACAAGGTCGGCCACTGTGAGGCAGGTCTGGTACAAAAACAGTTGCGCAACGGCGACTACAATCTCATCATCGCGTATTTTTTTGCTAGTCCTCCGTGTGGATACTTCAGAGCAACGAGTCATTAAGTCGGTTTTTCGCATAGAAAACCCGTCAAGACGTCGGCGGAGTGCGACATGTCTTCCTACCTTGATTCTGGCCATTTCCCCAATCTCTCTCTCCAATTCCGAATACCGTGCATTCCGTGCAATTGCGTTAGTTACACGGTGTTTCAAGAATAAAATTTCTCCCAAGCTCTTCTCTGGGATTTCTTCCGATTGAAATACATCATGTATACCGATGGACAGACTTTCTCATCTTCTTTAACCAGCGTTTCCAAAACTTTATGCATCTGCGACCCCTTTAACCCCATCCGTCTAAATAATATAAAATACAGCTAACATTGATTACGAGGTATTTTGAATGACTATTTTATTTGCGTACACATTAATTTTATTCTAAATACATCAATACGTAAAATCATAAAATTAAAATAATCCGTCTTCGCGACCTTCCTGAAAACCTTTCCCAACCACCCTCAAAGGAACGCGACTCTCACTTTGAGAACCACTGGTTTAAACACTTCTCCAATATGCTAATATGGAATGCTGTAAGGGAGAGTGGTGATTCGGGATCTCATTTCTCTTACTCTTCATTCATCCTGCGGCTAATTTAATGGCGTGACATACACGCTCAGGACGAAGGGATGAGAGTTCGACGTCGAAGCACTTTTTGAGAGACGAGTGCGTGGTCGTAAACGCCTTTAACAGCCGCGTGAACTCGGAAGCGTCATCGATAGAGGTATCCGTTTCGCATTAATTGGTGGAAACGAGAGCCCTCTGGTGATCGCGTGTTGCCCTCGCGAGGGTCCATTTGCCCTCCCTCGTGCCACTACGTCGCGTGGCCGCTCGCTTTCGCAACGGAGGAGGCACGTGACTCGCAATCCATGCGCGACGGATACTCGGAAAATGCTCGAGAAGCTATAGACTTACTATTACCATTCGACGAACCATTGGAATCGGAGTTTACATCGCCGCTTTTTATCATCCCCTTTTAAGAGGTAATAATTTATCCCCACCCGCTCGTCCTTGCTTATATCGATATTCGCACTGCCTGAGCAAAATAATCCTTGAATTCACGTAATAATGACATGGCGAATTTGCCAGGATACGTGCTCGCTTCCAAATGAATCTCCAAAAATTGCATTCGCATTCAGGAAAATAGTAGAATTAAGATACTGAATCTGTATAATCAACTTATATATTATCAACTTATATATTAATTGAGTTAAGGAAGGTCATGTCCGTCACAACCCGAGGCGAAGATTCTCCTCGACTTTTACTCAGTCACGCTTTAATGGAAGCGGAGGGGAAGGTAATGCGCGGGGCGCAAGGAGGGCCTGCGGGTACCTGGAATAGGGCTCCGAGCCTCAGTTCGCGGTGGCGGCAGCGACTTAAATGATTATTATACAAAGTATTGGCCAAAGCAGTTCGATTTTAATACTGAAATCGTACCCATTTCGTAAGTAAAATCTTCTCTTCCATTTTAAATCAGCCACGCTTTAGGGCAAGTGGGGGGAAAGGTAATGCGCGGGGCGGAAGGAGGTCCTGCGGGTAGATTGAATAGGGCTCCGAGGATCAGCGCTCAGTTATTTGGGGGCACAAAGGCGCGCATAATTAATGCCATAACGTAGAACTAAGGGTGCGCGGGTAGGGCAGTGGAGAGCCTACTTACCATAATTCTGCAACAGAGCTCCGATTTCGGAGCTAAACGAGCAGCTAGTTTATTATAATAGTTTGAATAACTGCTACAACGTTAAATAAAAATATATTTATCAGCCAACCGTTTCCTTAAACAGATAACAGTAATCCCAATCTTATTGATTTGTATTTCATTTTAAAATTATTTTTACTTCGATTTGTATCTGGTCGCCATCAGTTCTCATTCTTCTTCTCCAGTTGAATTACGGAACACTCTGACATTAATTGCGAACAATTTCTATGCTTGCACCCGAATTTAAGAATTTTTCAAGTCTTATTTCAGAAACAAAAATCGTTGAATTGTAGGCAGGCAATTACCGTACAAAAATAATAAAATATATATGTACTAGTGTAATTCCCGTTGAAATATCAGTGGAAGCATTATAGATAGATATATTATTATTATTATCATTTTAAATAATTAATATCACACTTTTACATATGAAATATTTTGTCATATACAACATTTCTAGTGAATATTCTGTTGTTGACGGGTTATCTTTAGTTAAACTTAAAATAGTTGCCTCTCTCTCCCCTCTCCTTCCCCCTCCCTCTCTCTCCCTTCCTCCCCCTCATTCCCTCTCTCTCCCTCCCTTCTCCCCATCCATCCCCCTTATTCCCCCTCCCTCATTTCTCCTCCTCTTCAAAGCACGCTTACATCCATAAGGATTGATATAACAATAGGATTTTGAGATGTAACAATGTAGGCAAGGCAACATTCCGTTAAAATGGCAAGATTTTCACAAACATGTATATAAAACGTTTAACATGAGCGATTTCGAACTGTAGGCGAAAAAAGATTAACAGAATAAGAAACTTTATAGTTTTTTCTTA
This sequence comes from Uropetala carovei, assembly GCA_036926305.1. Taxonomy (NCBI): domain Eukaryota; kingdom Metazoa; phylum Arthropoda; class Insecta; order Odonata; family Petaluridae; genus Uropetala; species Uropetala carovei. The sequence continues at coordinate 4,923,712 of JAXCHB010000068.1, forward strand.
AAAATGGTTCATATCCGAAAATCGTATATTAATTCCGTCTAATTTTAATTTACAAAACAATAAAAGCCTGCACGTCGAAAAATTGATTTTTACGCAATAACTTGCGGAAAATGGAAATGTCTTCCTTGGAGTCGAACTCAGGACTTTTTTCTAGATTTATTTCCGTCATTACCTTAAAATATGTTAATCGAGCATTCCTGCCAAATTTCGAGATTCTATCAGGATTCTTTCTCGAGTTAATACCACAATTCGCTAGTACCAGAGGCACGCCCTATGGAATAGCGTGACCAGCCAACCAACCAACAGACGTGGGCTATTATAATATTAAATTACGCAAATAATTCCGATGCTTTTTTTTGCATGCGACCTTGACTCCTAACATACCTACATCGTACCTTATATATGGCATAATAAATATTCGACGAACACGTTAAATTTGCTTCGTATTAATCACACCGAGGCGTAATTGCTATCGTAATAATTTAAACTGTATGAACACACTAAATAGACGCGAAGCTTACGTAAGAATCGCTTGATAAATAATTATAGGGAACAAGAGGTGGCAACGATTCAACTTGATAATTTATTTCTCCTTTAGGTCAAACCGTGCTGATCGTTAATGCTTAATTAGAGATTCTTACTTCCAGTGAAATATTCCAATGGGATTCTCAACAATTTATTTATTTAGCAAACTAGCTCATAAACAGGGCCTTTTAAAAACGGTAACAATAATGACATCAAAAACGATCACATACAACCAAACCCTAGTGAGGATTCTAACCCGCGACCCGATCATTGGCAGCCAGACATACTAAACTACCCCTCTTCCAAGGCCACACCAGACAAATGGAGCGAAGAGAAAAATCACTTCTCGACCTTTATTTCAACTAAGAAGGGAATGCGGTTGCGACAGTGGCACTCTCTTGTGATGGTTCGCAATGAAAGCGTGGCTCTCGCGATCCAGAAATGCGCCTGGAGAAGGCAAGATTGGAAACACTGGGCGAATCTCGGAATCACGCTTGCCTAGAGGCAACTCCCATCGGAGAGTCGAACTCGGTCCTGGCGTGAAGGAGTTGTCCGTCAACCTCAACTGTATTATCACGACTCAGAACATTTCATCTTCGAACATTTAAAATAAATTATTTTATCGCCAAAATGTCTCCTTATTTATTTTAGCATAGCGGGGCCTAATAGTCTTATTAGGCCCCGCGGGCGCTCGGGTTGAGCTTCAATACCTCTCTGTGTTGTGCGTTGGACGGAAAAATGTTCCCCTGTGCTATAGATCCGTTCTCAGCGAGTATGGCGTCATTTTTGCCGCGTGCACGAGTTCACGAGTGAAATTTCACTACAGAAAAAATCTCCGCTTTGAAAGAGGATGAAAGACAAGTAAGCGATGCGAATTTCAGTAAAGAATAGATTTTCGATTATCTATGATTACTTTCTAACGCATAAAAAACACGCCCGATTCGACAATTTGCGCTCCCTTCGATTCTGTCCTTCCACGACTCGATTTGGGCCGAAAGAAAACTCGCGGTTTCGAGCCGTCTTAGGCTTCGCGCATGCGCATAAGAGCAAATCGAACTCTGATGTCGAAAGACAAGTCGCTTTCGTGCGTTGCGAGAGAAAGAGAAAAGTGGCGTTGATCGTGGGAAGTCTCGTTATCCTTGGAAAAAGCGAAATGGAATTGGAAGTTACGAATGCAAGACCGGAACGAAAAAATTGAGGCTGGAATCGAAAGAAAAACGAGCCCCGAGTGGAAGTCTAACATAAAACGCAATTTTAGTGTGAAATTTGAAATTTGAATCACATTCGCATGTTTAACTATAATTGCGCATAAAGGTTATAAAGCATGTCGGGTAACGATAAAAATAACCATAAATCGGTTGGCGACGCAAAAACTCTCTCGTTACATGCAACTTTTGCAACATGGGAAACAAAAAGTTTCAATTTCTAATTCAAAGTATTTTTCAATTTCATTTATGTGATCGTTATATGCAGTTCCTATCTTAGAATGTGATATAACACACGTTTCAAGGATAATCACTTGCCTACTTTGAGCCCTAAGCAATTGTTTCTCATTCCTTGTATATTTTAACATTACAGTGACGTTTCTCACGTAAATGTCAGATCTGGTGCTTCGCAGTAACTATTTCGCAGCGACGCAACACATAATTTTAGCACATTTATAGTATTTTAGTTATATACATAAGATAGCTTACATGTTTCGTTGGCAAATATTTCACTTATGCGCATACTGTTTAGAATTTGTAGGCGTTCTTTACCAGCGAAGAGACAGTAGCGGAAGACCTTATAAGCACGTCTCCCCGTCCGTCTATTCTCATGTTTCATCTCCGAAACTATTGGGAGGATGTTGTTGAATTTGGTACTTAGGACTTTAGGATAAAGAAAATAATAAAAAAATAGCTCAGATAGTATAATCAGGAGTGCCCTTTTATCGGTGACAAAAAATGAACTTTCAGTCATATTTCGTAAAAGAATATTTATATCAAATAAGTCTTCAAACAAAATATCTAAAAATAGTTCTATCAGTGGCGGATCCAAGGGGAGGGGGGCGATGTGGCCGATCGCCCTCTTGGATATTCTTTAGCGGTGGCAAAAGGGGAAGTCGACAGGGTTGCCGTGCTGCAGGTGGTTTTCCCCAATAAGCTTCAAGTTGTGATAATTATCATACATTTCTATCGCATTCCATGGTTCGTTAATAAAAAAAATTTGACAAAGGTTTAGAATAAAAATCACAACTATCTCCCATCCCCATGGAAAAATAGTCAGTAATCGCCCCTCCCCTCTCTTGGAAAGTTTCTACATCCGCTCTTGAATTCAATAGAACCTGTTTTCTTCTATTCATTTTTATCGAAGGAGTAGCCATTTTCAAGAAAATCAAACGAGAATGTTACTTTGTTCACTTTGAACTTGGAAAAAATTTACCCGTGTTTTTTTAATTGCTGTCAACGAAAATAATCTTCGTATGAACTAAAGCAAACAAGATCTACTATAAATACATTTCATTTCCTTTCGTGTGTCCATGCTGGGAAATGGATTATCCACGACGAAGAAATGAACCTAACTACGTTTATTTTCCATATGTATACACATACTTTTTGTAAAAAATGATCCCTCTAAGCTGCTATGGTGTACTCACGGCTATTTTCTCTCTGCGCAAAGCCTCTTTTTACCTTGTACAAGCCAGAAAATATCACATGAAAAATCGCAGAGAAAATTACATAAGGCGCCTTCCTTTGCTAAAAAGAAAAACATTCACAGTTCCCGTGACGTCATTCGTGGACAGAAAATTCTTCTTCCGCTTCGAGGGGAGCCCATGGAACTTTTGACCTTTGGGTTCACTTATTAGTTTTTTTGTGGTCACGAGCTTTGGCCGGCCGCGCAGTACTTTAAAAAATTAGAGGGAACATTGTTTGTTAGAGAAAATAAATGGATAATTCCCGACGAAGGAATGAAGGTGACTTTAAAGATTACTACTGCTCATTTAAAGTGAGGTGTGTTTTAATTAACTTTTTATTGTTTTATTAATTACTGCTCATTATAAAATAAATCGTAAAATAAAAAAATCAACATTTTCTTGAAATCGTTTATGATATATCGTTTTGCAGTGCTTATACATTAGAGTAAGCCATTAATATTGATCTTTTTTGACATGATAACATAAATCGTAAAGAACGCCTTTGGAAATTCTTGTGTACACCGATATGCAGTACACATTTCTAGTCTTGTTTATTTTTTATATAGTTCAAATTTATTTAACTTTAATGGTTATCGTCATAATTACGATTAAGGAATAACTATTCTTCTTTCTTTTCTCAGCTGATTACATAAAGGTCTGTAAGCAGAGCGATCCAAAGTCGAATCAATGCATTCTCAACTCTATTCAGCAGCTACGACCAAAACTTCTCGAAGGTGAGTTAATGAACGACTTAAAGCTATTTTTTTAAAATTAATAAACGAGGCCGAGACTTCGTGAAATTCCATCATAGAAGGATGAGATGCATTGTTAATACCAATAATGCGTATAACAAAACAACTTTAATGAAACTTTTTACAGATTCCACATATTTAAAAAACGCGACCAGTTTCGGTGAATAATCACTATCATCAGGTACCAAGTAATTATAATAAAGGCTTATACGTATACCAATATGAAGGGGGTGGGAGGAAGGAAGGATTGTATTTGTGAGGGGAGGGGGAAGCGCTGACATGAGCAAAGAGGAATAGGAGAGGAACTGGTGTTCGTTGGTTAAAAGAAATTCTGGGTTGTATTTCGCAGGTAAAATTTCCATTTTTTCTAACAAGTTTAACCGAAGACCTTTATCGACTATGTGTTAAAGCTATTTTATATGATTTGTATCAGAATAGCGCAACAGTTATAATGGGTAATGATCCGATCTCTCAAAAATTTTTAATAAACTTGGAGGCATGAATCAGCGTCAACTACACTTATTTTTAATTTCAATTTGTCTTCAGCTAGCTCGCACTAAACATGCCTTTTACAATATGTTCATCAACGATAATAAGGACTATCTGCAGGATTCGTTCCCGCAACCCGAGCAGTGTCTTGCATTCTCTAAAATATTTAACAAAATGGCTTATTGAATTGTGAAGGTAAAACACGCAACCTCAATACATATATTGGTGGATAAAAGACCAATAGAAATGGAATCTAGATTTTAAAAATCACCACCCCAGGGAGTGCTTTTATTCGAAAAAACGTATTTCAGAATCGCTTCGATACCATAACATAAGTAAAAGAACCAAAGGGATTCCATTAACGTTTAGTTTCAATTTACAGCAAAAATAAAATTACGCTCGAAAAAATATTTTCCAATTCTGCCTTTTACGCTCATCGATGTCTCTACGCCATCCATTACGCCGGAGATTTCAACGATCGCGGACTAAAGCGGAGCTTATCGGAAGAAAAACGGAAGCGAGAGAAGGTGCGATGACCTAACTCTGCGAGGCCCTCGCATACGATCGATTCACGAGCAATTGGAACATTATTTTGGAAACATTCAGAACATCGAGGAGAGTCCATCGAAGGAGAAGTTCGTCCCCGAGGAAATTGGCCCTTTTAATTGAGATAACGAAAAAAAGGCGTTCCAAACACACGATTGTATCGAACTGTCACATCGGCCAAGTACAAAAAATGCGCGGGTGCTGCGGCCGATGGACCATGCGCCAAATTCTCCCATTAATAAAGTTTCAGAGGCGGCGTGGTATCGCGATACGAATTTGAAATAAATGCCAAGTAGAGCGGTGACTTTCGTAAAATCCTCGATCCGCAAAAATTTCGATTTCTGAGATAAGATTCGGGGAAATGAGGTACTTCAAGTGCACCGGTCTTATTTAGAAGGCGATTGGATTGGAGGGTCGAATGGCCTCGAGCAGAGAAACACAGTCGTGTTAGCTTCCTCGTCCGTTGGTACCTACATGAGGAGGGAAGAAAGCTGTTTTGTTTAAGGTCTCTTGCAGTGAGCGGGATTACTCTCTCGACCGAAAGGAGGAAATACAAGCTACGCCTCGAGGAGGAGGCGTAGGAGGGGGTGTTGGAGGATGAGGGGGTGTGGGAGGAGAGGAAGGATAAAAGTCGCGACGGGCATTCATGTACGAAATTAGATAACTTCCTCTTGGAAGAGAAATTACAGTTTTGAGTCATTGCAACCAACTAGTTAAAGATGAAGATAGTCCATGTCAATTCGTACGGAAATCAAATATATGCAATATATGTGCAAGTAGTGATTTCAACATTAAGCGACAATAGATAAATATAGCCGGGCGATATCACACACAAATTATCTCACACGAAAGAATCATGAAGGAGTTGCGTTTTGTTCGGTATAAAAATGAGAGATATGTAATGGAGGGAATGGAAGGAGGCAACATTCTCCTGCCATTAAACCCTCTCCGATTACAATAGCTAATTAAAATGGCGCTGACGAGGATTTTTCTGGTGAAAATTTTGAAATATTCCTAACCTTGCCATAAAAAATAGACAAGAATCTAATAAAGAGAAATGGTTCATACTTAGTAAGGTAGAAAAAACTTCTACTGCCTTTCCTAGTAAATGTTGCCAAAATGTGTGAAGGAACGCCTTTGAATGAACATAAAATTCAAGAGACATTTTTTGGCATTGCCTCCGAAAATATTTTAAGCTAAATCCAAATTCTGAGAGAAAGAATGTGAACATGCCTAAGGTTCTGCCAGATGTGAACTTCTTTTTATATTTCTCCAAGCGAAATATCGCATATATTTACTAGCATACTGTTATTTAAATACAGTTTCTCCATAATGATAAATTTATCAATATCCAAATTCTAAATAACACTCCTGAAATTCCACAAATTGAAATTTTTACCTCAAATCTTTTGATAAGATTAAATTAAATTGAGAAACAAGCGGAATTTTCCGAAACAATACGGATCAGTATAGTCGCAATTGATTGTGAAAAATACGATAATGTCTCTTATGTCATTATCGAGTCACTTATAGTTGCGCATTCACACGATTGCGTACGTTCGTTCTAGAATGCTTTTAAGTATTCAATTACAATGACTCGCGCTCGCTTTGCTCTTTAAAAACCACTCTGGAAAAAATTATCCAGCCCCTGCAGAACCTCGTTAAAACCATCTAATTGAAAGTTATCCGCATTCAAATATCCTCTGATTTTTGCTTCGAAATGCTAAAGCCAGTTTCAAATCCGCATTTCCAAATTACTCTTCCGCAATATGAAGATATTTCTCGCTTTTTTCACTCTTTATCTTACATATATTTTGCTTTTTCAGGCGTAATAAGCGTAGCATAAGAAACCAGCATCAACCATAGGACGTTGACATGCCACTATTTCCGCTCTCTAACTTAAAAATAAACATCAAAATCAATGGCTATCACGAAGATAATCAATTATCATTTGAAATACGATAACAAGCAATAGCCTTCGCTTCTTCCTTACATTAAAACCCGATTTCATTATTCGATTCCCAACGATGCTATATCGAAACGAAACCTCGCGATGCGAAATTACACTCAATTTTGCGTGCAACTTGGCATATTTAACTCCTTCCTCAGCCTTGAAGTCACCCTAGAATTACTATGAAACCATTTCGATGAAGAATCCAAAATCATTTCTTCAAAGGAATACCAGAGCTGAACGTGCCATCCCTGGAGCCGCTAGAGATCCCCGTGATCAAATTCAGTTCCGGACCCCAGGCGGTCAAGTTCGATGCCACCCTCTCCAAGATGATCGTCAGGGGACCTGGTTCGTTCATTATCAAGGACTTCAGGTGAGTCGAACCGACCAAGGCGACCACGCGTGGCGCTATGTGCCGCAGAATCTTCAAGCCGGGCGACGGAGACGCGCGTGCAGACGCCATCTGATGTGCGTTGCGTCAAACTCGGCGACGATTCGCGGGAGATGTAAGCGCTTAAACCAGTGGTTTCCGACCTTTTCCAACGCAAATACCTCTTTACTAATAAAATTCGCTTTAAAAGATGCTGCTCTTCATAGCAAAAACACGGGAGCTTCATTTGCGGACGCAATATGAAAAAGCGCGTTTTATTTATTGAAGTTTATTTTGAATTGTAAGCATAAAAAAATAATTTTATAATATAATTATATGGCATAAAGTAATTTATCCAATAATTAATTCAAAATCTAAAGCCATTTGATCATAATATTAATTTGAAAATTTTGAAGGCACCCACTGCTGCTCACCGATTTAAAAAAACGCTTCTATATATATACAGGGCCGTGCCCAGACATTTTTCCGCCTGAGGCGAGATATAATCTAGCGCCCCCTGGCCTCGCTGCCCTTATGAATTTATTTTGATAGGTTTTCATTTTTGCCAAATTTTGGCGCCCCCCTTCGAGAGGCGCCTGAGGCGGTTGCCTCGCCGCCTCACCCGCCCTGTGTGTATGTGTGTGTGTATATATATATATATATATATATATATGCCATCATAGATTATATACCCTGCAAATTTCAGTCTTCTATCTCTTACAGTTTACTTGCTATTTTGATTTAATCGATGGCACAGACGGGCGAAAACGTAAGCGCGTTTATAAAATAATACGCGTTAAAAATAGGTCTGATAGGATTATGTGAGAAAACCAAAAGAATTCTTTATAAACAAATTACACTGGCGCCTTATATATTTCAAACATTTTCAGCGAAACCATTGTAATTTCATTGGAAACCCTGAGGTCGATGTGATGCAACAAATCTGTTGGATAAATTCAATCTCAATCTTTTGAGACCGCAAGTCACAGAGTGAGCGGGGAATGGATTATTAAATCCGAGTCGACTTCCAGCAGAAAGAAAAAACGATTTCAAGGGGTTAAATATTCTCTACATTTATCTTTAATCCATTTCTTTGCTTAGTATTTGCACTACGATATTGAAACCCTTTTCCACGAAATGTGATTCGAGGAAATGCTAGGATCAATAACCGGGTTAGACTGGTAGGTAGTGTGCCTGCGTTCTAATCCAAAGGTCGCGGGTTCGAATCCCGCTTCGGGCATGGATTCGTCTTGGGGTTTTCCCCCTACCTGCAGACAAGCCTAAAATTGACTTTGCGGGGAATACATCATTAAAAAAAAATTCTTGCCAAACATGAGGGTAGGTCTGTAGTGCATTGCTTGATCCATAAATCTTAGTAGCAAGTTTGGTTGAAACGTGCCCTGGTCTCGAAGTCATTTTGAAAATCCGTAAACCGAAAAACCGGTTATTTATAAATAACTCCAAACAATAACTCCTATAGAAAATTGTTTCAAATGAAAGTTGTAGGAAATTACATTATCTATAACATCTGTATAAAATTGTATATATCATAATGATGTTTTAACGTAGAAATATCGCAAAAACCGAATCGGGTTTTGAATAAATCTCGACTTCCGGTCAACCTTTATTGTCCAAACACTAATCAGTTCTCTCTGCCCATACCAAAGTGTTATATATGAAATTTGGTAACGATATGGCAAGTACTTTTTGAGTTAGAGCGCCCACAATCACATACGCACGCACGCACTCACACATCCACACACACACAGACATAATTCCGAAAATAGTCTAAACGTGTTCTAGGGATCTCAAAACGTGTATTTCTGTGAAATCTCGAAGTCCATTTTTTTCATTATCACAATACTTTCCCATTACTACGTACGGATAAAGTAAAAAATCGGTCCATATTTACTTATTTTGATGCTTGAAGGAAGAAAACCTTGCAAGTCAAGAAATGGATTCATACGTGTTATCTTATGGAAAAATGTTAATCCCCTATATTGGCAGCACTGATTAATCCCGGTTGACCAAACCTTGACAATTCACTAAGTTAGGATGTAAAGAAGAATCATACAAAATTTTGTTATTCTAGCTTTTATCGTTTAGGAGGAGAAACACGCAAACACACAAACAAACCCTTCAAAATATATTATAGTAGATTTATTAATTAATTAATTTAATTTTAATTATTTATTATTTTTAATTAATTACTTCAATTTAAAAATCTGTGTTCGAAGAATTTTTATTCATTTTAAAATTTACGTTTTCGAGTTGTGCTACTTTCGAAGCAAAGGTGCGATATGTACTAGAAATGCGACAGAAATTCTTTAGATGAATTTTCCGTTAGACGAATTGTTGGTTAGATGAATTTTCCTTAGACGAATTTTCCGTTAGACGAATTGTGTTTAGATGAATTTGATTTAGACGAATTTTCCGTTAGACGAATTGTCTTTAGACGAATTTACCGGTTACGTGGCCCAACGGTAAGCTCCAAACTTTCAAGATATTTTGACGCGAAAGTTAGGCTAAATTGTTACCAAGTTAATGAAAAACAACTAACGGAATTTAAAAGTTATAAAATTGCAACGTTTTCATTTTAAAATCATAGAAATTCTTACTTAATATTTTATAAGGTGTAATTTTGGTGGGCCAAATAACATATTTTCTATTATGTCTCTCCGGGCTGTCGCCTAAAAGCGGCTCTCTTCATTGATAAAGATGCTTTATACTATGGTGCAGCCCAAACCTAAATCCATTTCTTAAATAACATCAGAAATTTAAGAAATGTATTAAATCAACAATTCCAAAAGATTCCGTTTATTTTTCTACCCATTTAAAACACTACCCAGTTTGGCTACAGATTAATGCTCTTAATATGGAATACGGCCCGCGGGTTTAGTGCAGCGCCATGACTTGCATTGGTTTCAATCGATATGCAGAGTTCGATTCCACTCTGCAAGTACCACAATCGTAGGAAGTGATGCGAACTTATTTATGCAAGCAATAATGTCTATTACATTGTTAAATATGGATATGGAAGGTTAATTCGGTATAATATCGTCGTTCTGCCACACGCATTTTCTTGTTAACTACTGCACCTGAATCTAACCTGGAAGCGCTATTTCAAACTCTCAGACGATAAGACGCGAAGAGTTATCAAACGAAATTTTATATCTTTCTTCTGGCAGTTTTTGAAAGGTTTGTGGCAAACCCGCTCGGCGATTTTATCAAATATTATACGAAAAATAATGCATATTTCGTATGAGTTGTAGAAAGCTTCTCTCGGAGCGGAAGCGGTCACTTAAGGAATAAAAAAAACTCATGGGATTCGGGTTAAAACTCACACAAATTATCAATGTAATTTATGCGTAAGAAGTGTAAGAGTGTAACACAAAGTAATGCTACTCGCATCATCGAATACGGTTTCGATGAGCAATAATACTTCGCCGCAATGAAGCAAAATTCGTGGCAGTAAGGAAAACTCGCAGGGTGTAAAACGGATTTCATGATAAAGAATTTAAATGAAAACCGGTAATTGTAAGCTAGTAGGACGGGATATCAAATGTTTACGTTAGAGATCTGCATATCCGCAATTTATTCAACCCGCGGATATCCGTACGAAAAGTTGCTGTTCGGGTCGGACGGATACATAGCCTGCGGGTGCGAAATTCGGTATCCGTGCTGAATTCCAAATTCGGTGTCTTGAGCATGAGAAAAAATTATAACGTTGTTTGCACCCTTCTCCAACCCCGTGTCCAAGCCGATAACCCTAAAGGCTTTGGGACTCTTTTGACCCTGCCCCTTACCTTTCGAGGGACGCGACTTTCTTTGGGAGCTATTGGTGGGATTTTCCAAAACCTTATATGTATGCATTAAGAGAGGGTCATTGATATGTTCTGCTAGGAGACATTTTATTTTGAATTTTTGGCTTTGGTTCGTAGATGTCGCTCCAGATAATTCTTGCCTGCAGATATAACTTCCGCTTTCGGGTCGAATTGGATCGGACAATTTATTCGTGCGGGTCGAATCGGGTCGGGTAATTTAGAAATTTTTTCTGGTACGGATCGGATACGGATATGCAGCCTGCGGGTGCGAGTCGGGTGCGGAAATCTGTATCCGTGCATGCCTCTAACCCACGTCTCTCCGGTGAAATCTTTGTAAGTATTATAAATATTATTCTTACATTATCATAATATAAAGAGAAGGTCAAAAGAATATGTCGAGACCGGTAATGAGTAAAGATTTGCAGAAGTGACTTAATCAATGAAAAGCCATTGCCGATGTTATCCATTTCAGAGCTGACTTGGACAAAAACGTCTTCGACTTCAAGATTCTCTTACCACGGCTCCACTTCGAAGGAGAATACAAAGTGAACGTGAACATCCTCCTCCTGCCCATTAGAGGATCGGGAAAAATATCGGGAAACTTTAGTGAGTACGTTGTCCTACTTTGGAAAAAATCCTCCAGAGTAAGAAAACCTTATCATTCCCCTTCATTATGTAAGGTAATATTCGGAAGTACGTTAATTATTTCACCTTTTAAACTGAAGTAAGTATTTCGATTGTGAACCGGCCGCGATGTTTTATGACTTTATTTCGGATTGATTGAATAATATCACAACGACCACTCGATATGTATGGTGTTCTTGAAAGTGATCGCATTTTTCCTGTTACCTGCAGCCGAGTACTTGGCAGATGTGCACATGCCAGGCAATAAGATGGTTCGAGACGGCGAGGAGTACCTCGAGTTGGAGAAAATGCAGCTGAAAATATCGGTGGGAAAGACGAGGTTGAGACTCTACAACTTATTCGACGGCGACAAGATTTTGGGTAAGGACGGTTGCAAGTGTCGCGGATATTATCGCCTTTTGACTTTGATCTGCGTAGAGTCTATAGCACACGAGAAAATGCAAATGAGGTAGAAAAGAAAATAATAAGGCAACTGTGGGAGAGATGTACTACTCGAGAAAATTTATTCGTGGAAAAACAACGATTCAATTTTTGGTAATCACTGTAGTCTCAGAAAATGCGAAAAACACTCAAAACTGATTGTTAAAAACGTTTGCAACTAATTACACATCTCTGCTTTTAGAAAAAATGAAAAACGAACATATTAACGAAGAAAATAATAACTTTGTTAAATCCCACATTTTTTTATTTCACGACCGGTTTCGCTAAATCATAAGGAGAGAAAAGTGCTCAAAATATCCTTTATATAGTTATGTTGACGGAGGGGAAGAAAGCAAAGGAGGGGGGAGAAAAAATTAACAACCATGGGGTAATTGGTGGATGATGGGGGCGGTAACAGTTAAGGACAATGTAATAGAGCAACCAAAGGTGATGAAGGAAGCGGGTGATGAATGGAACAGGACGAACAAAGACACGGTATTTACAAAGTATTTACAAGTGAGCCAATTTGGGTACACGCAATAAGGGGGAGGGATTTTGAAAAAGAAACTCATTAGTAAATAAACTTTTTGACTCAAAATTTACTATTTCCAATTGCTCCAACGCGTCCAACCTGAACCCCTTCGTTTCTACATGGAACACTTTCGCGATGAAATCACTGTTGTGTCCGTCCTCCATAAGATGCTATAGACATAGACAAACTCTCGAACAGTGCAGTGACTGTGAGGCCCGCTAGTATATCGGCCAAATTGGTACAAGTGCGGAAGTTAGGTGCAACGAACATAAACGGTGTTTTGCATTGAAATATCCATCATCACATTTTGCCCATCATCCACCAATTACCCCAGGGTTGTTTTTATTTCTCCCCCCTCCTTTGCTTTCCTCCCCTCCGTCAACCTAGTACAGTAAAACCTGGTTAATTCGAACCTCTATATGTCGAAATTCGAAGTAATTCGAAATTTTTTAACACTTGAAAGACCGAAAAAACCAATTTCATACAAATGTGTTTCAATAATTCGAAAATCTCTATAATTCGTAATTCGAAAAAAAAAATTTGCCCGATTCTCGGAATATCAACGCATTTTTGTCGACATAATTCGAAATAAAATTTACAAAAAAGAAACTAAATGAAAGTTACTAAAATATTCCTGGCACTATGCCGACTTATTTACAAGGGTGCGATCGTGATCATACCGACTGGACGTTGGGTATTGTCACAAGATTCGGTCCATCCCCTCAATTTATCTACTGTTTTGCGAGTTTTGTGTGGAAAACGCGTTCCAATATTCCTTTGGTTCGTTGTTTGTTTCGTATTAGATTGTATTTTTCATCATTGTTAGTTACTAGTTTAAATAATATTCTTAGTTTAATAACTGCAAGAGAGAGTATATTTAAATTTATTGCTATAAAATATTTTTTTTAATATACCCTCCAATGGCTCCGGTTCGTGGTGCATATGACTCTTACTCTTGCTGAAAAAATGTCTTTGCTGCAAGACATTGACAAGAAGTTAGAATCGAAAGGAAAGCTGGCCTCAAAGTATGGGATTCCGAACATGTCTTTATCTACAATTTTAAAGAATCGGGCGAAGATTGAAGAAAGTTTTTATAAGTTTAAAGGGAGCATTACACGTCAGCGTTCACGGCCTGCGAAAAACGAAGACCTGGAAGAACTGTCCGATTTTTTTTCACAAGTACGAGCGGCGAATTTACCTATGACAAGCCCGATGCTCATTGAAAAATCAAGAAGTCTTGCGAACGCTTTGAACATTGAAGATTTTAAAGCGTCCAATGGGTGGTTGGATGGTTTTAAAGACACCACAATATTGTTTGTCTCGCAGTATGTGGTGATGCCCAAAAAATTAACGAAGAGGAAGTGACGACCTGGCTGCAAAGTAATAAACATGTTTTGGAGAAGTACACGCTCAAGGACATTTTTAATATGGATGAAATGCATTTTTTTCAACATGTTGCCCGATCGTACTTTGGCTCACCGAGGCGAAAAATGTCACGGTGGCAAACGTAGTAAGGAGCGTCTCACCGCCGCGCCGTGCTCTGCACAAATATGGATGGATCGAATAAAGAAAAACTTGTAATCATCGGAAAATATGGCAACCCACGCTGTTTCAAAGGTATTAATCGTGATTATTTGCCGATAATTTACGAGCATAACAAAAAGGTGTGGATGACAACAGACATATTCAAAAGGTTTTTAATAAGAATGCAAAGACGTGTGGCGGTGCAAAATCGTAAAATTTTGTTGACACTAGACAACTGTTCTGCTCACCATGTGGCTCAGATAAATACGCCCAATGTTGAGTTGCTGTATTTTCCGCCGAACACAACCAGTGTTCTGCGGCCACTCGACCAGGGCATCATTCAAAATTTTAAGTCATTACAAAAAAAACTATTGTCGTCATACTTGGTGCAAATTACAAATGGATGTTCGCAGGATGATTTACGAAAATGGACGATTTAAGACGCGTGCCGGGCCTTGTCATCGGCGTGGCAATTGGTGACTCCTCAAACCATCGCCAACTGTTTTAAGAAAAGCGGACTATCTTCGCAGCCGGCAGAAGTGTTCCAAGGTACAGAAGTGGAGGAAGTAATCGACAGTAATGTATTGGGACCTGTCAGTTTCGGAGACTTTGTTTCCTTTGATAATGACTTGGCTACGTCGGTTGTGTATGACCCCACGATCGAGGAATCGAAAATCGTTGCGAGTGATAGCGACGAAGAAGACGATGTGGATAACGTCGATGCTAGGTTGGATGTGCCATTGCCATCTAAGGAGGATGTTTTAAAAGCTTAAGATACCCTTCAAAGGTACGTGTCCGGGATGCCAGAATATGCCGATGAATATCTGTGAAAATTTTGATGCCATTATGCAACACATTGCGCTAGGGAGTGCCCTGAAATTGAAACGGGAAAGTAACCAACTTTTAAAAATAAATTTAAATTAATATTTTATTACACACTTTTATTTATTTACTTTTAAGTTGAAATAAGTGAAAGACATTATTAACATTTTAGTGGTTTAATTATATCTTCATATATGTTTCAATGTTTAAATGAGTAATCCTAAATTTGACTTTTACTCATCGACATCATATTTTGAGGTATGCATGTGTAGTACATCCTTTTTTTCTGTATTTTAATATGGTGTCATATTCTTTTGTTTTTCTGTAATTTATATTTGCATTTTTTAAATTTGGTAAATCACGCTTTTTTGTAAATTTCAAATTATAGAGGTTCTTCCTAATTCGAAATGCTTTTTCTTTGGTCCCGTGAATTTCGAATTAACCAGGTTTTACTGTATATAAAGGATATTTTGAGCACTTTTCTCACCTGATCTACATCTACATAATACCCTGCAAGTCACCTTATTGGTAGATGGCAGGGGGTGCAATGCACCAAAGTTTCCTAGCTTAACCTCCTACCTCTTCCTATTACGATCCCTTATAGTCCTAGGGAAAAACGATCTTCTGTATCGCTCCGTCCTACAATCTATCTCACGGATCTTATCTTCGCTGTCCTGCCTTCCGATATATGTCGGACTTCCGATAAGATCGACTATCTCATCCGCTAGTCCCTCAGACGTATATTTTTCTAGCAAATAAAATCTAGCTTGCAGTCTACGTTCCTCTAACGAGACCCATTTAAGATTTTCTATTAATGACATTACGCTTTCTTTACAGTCGTAATTTCTCTTTACGAAAGTAGCTGCCCTTCGCTGTACCTTTTCTATCTCTTTAGTGAGTCCCTTTTAATAAGGATCCCACATAGCTGACGCATATTCGACCTGCGGTCGAACCTAGGATAAATAACATAATTCCTTCACTTTTTCCGAGTTATTTCGAGCTATTCTCCCTATAAAGGCTAGCTTTCTGTTAGCGGCACCTATCATTCTGCGAATGTGGGTGTCCCGCAAGAGATCCCGATGGATCATAACTCTTAAATATTTAACCGAATCTGAAATAGGAATCCTCACTCCGTCGAACGAATAATTAACATTCAGCGAGTTATCATTGGTTTTCCAAAAATTGATGACGCAGGTTTTCTTTTGGTTGATTTCCAGCTGCCATTCCTTACACTACGCTGAAATAGCTTCTAAATCATTTTGAAGATACCGATGGTATCTTCAATCAGCGCGAATTATACCTAGATTTATAAATATAACATGTTGCTACTCCATCACTATGGTCCTAAATTAATTTTGCGGTACTTTTAAAGTTTAATTTGGATACAGAGCATTAAAACCACATAATGCTTCAAAATAGTGATGGCGATCTTTTTTGGGATGTTTTCAGGAGAGGCAACGAATCGGATTCTAAACGAAAACTCCAAGATCTTCGTGGAAGAGATCAGTCCGGTCCTTGAGGATACACTGGCCACGCTCTTCACCGCCATCGCCAACAGAATAACGCTAACGTTTACGTACAAGGAATTGTTTCCCGAAAAGTGAAATATATTCTGGACGAGAGGGGGGAGGTTGAGAGATAGGGACCAAAGTGTGGACTCAGTTATGTGCCTCTTGCGAAACCCTCGCAATGGAAAAAGGCTAAAATAAACTATATGTGATTACTCTTACCGACAGACATTTGCAGCAACCACCACCGAAAAGTGTTATTATTTATGCAATAGTTTTAAGTTCAACGACCGTCTCTAGGTAACTTAATTATTCGTGAAGGGAAATAAAAATGAAGTACGAGTACGAAATTAAAATAAAGAAAATGATCCGTTTGATGATAACTGTATTAACAACAATCGTTCGCATCTTATACTCGGCGAGCATTTAATTTTTTATTCGATGTTCATCGGAGAGTGTCGGTAACGAGAGGAGTTGTGCCTACATGCGACAAAATCGGTACAACATTCATTGTACAAACTTTCTCATATACTAATGCGTCGTTTACTTATCTTTTGAAAAATATGAACTATGCAGAATCGTTATAAACATCAACTAAATAACTATACGAAATTTGATGAAAATCGTATGAGCAGTTTTCTCGAAAATCCAATTGTTATTAAAATTGCCCAAGAATAAACTAGCCTTATGTTCATTCTTTCAGAAAAATTAAATATGTAGTATTATTTCAGACGAAAACTCAAGTACCTAACTGTACGAAATTTGATCAAAATCGTTGTAGCCGTTTTTAAGAAAATCAAATTGTTTTTAAAAATGCGTAGAATAAACTTCCCTTAATTATTGAGTAATGTCAATAATTTCTTCATAGCTTCTATGCTGCATGACAAAATGCCTAAGTACGACATTTCATTCATTTTCGCTCTACATTTTAGGCTCCAGAATCGCGAACAGACAGACGGCAATATACTTCGTATATGAGAAAGTAAAAAGGATTCAAAGGGGAGACGTGAAGGGAGATGTCAGTGGGAGGAAGCAATAGGAGGGGCAGTGGGGAAGAGCCATTGGGGAGGTGGCAGTGGGGCGGGAGGGGGAGAGCAGGAGCGGCCATAAGTATTTCGGCGCCCCGGGCAAGATTTCAGTTCAGCGCCCTTTTCAGATTATTTTAACGAGATATCTAAACGCAATTTTTAAATTATATATTGCCCCTTTAATTTAAAACATTGATTACGAAACATTTGAAGTGATGCGATTGATATTGCCTTTTCCACGATCTATATTGTAAATTATCAAATGGTGTTGGAAAAGCGCCCCCTAGAAAATGGCAGCCGCCCGACTCCCCGGCACTACGGGCAGGCCCTGGGAGGGAGCGGTGGGGAGGGGAAGCAGTGGGACCGGTGACCTCTTTTTCTGCGAGAGCGCAGTGGATGCTTGCGCTCGTATCTCCCTCTGAACATCGCGTCCTGAAAAGCACGCGAACTGT
The DNA here is from genome assembly GCA_036926305.1 of Uropetala carovei. Classification (NCBI taxonomy): domain Eukaryota; kingdom Metazoa; phylum Arthropoda; class Insecta; order Odonata; family Petaluridae; genus Uropetala; species Uropetala carovei. The sequence continues at coordinate 4,941,774 of JAXCHB010000068.1, forward strand.
TGAATCAGGACGAAAGGCTGCGTTTTGTTGTTTGCGCGTGTTAAAACATGTCTGTTATGTCAAAAGAAATAAACATAAATCTCAGTGGCCTAGTTAAAACTAGGCAGCATACGAAACCTTAATTTATCAATGTTTATTTCTTATTTTATTAATACAAGATATTTTTTCTATATTTACTTTGACATCAAAACAACGATAATAAATAAAACCTCGTGTTCTCATATGGTCATTAAATTTTGTGCATACATAACTCCGTTATTTATTACGAAATTTGCAGTGTTAAATTTATAAAATAGGAGTTGTTTTTTTCGGGCTGATCTTTGTGGTATGAATCCATAATAATACAGAAAAAACTGCAATTGGCTGTACATATTCCAATATTTATTTAACTGATTACACGAATAGGTTTGGCCTTACGGCCACCTCTGACCGGGAGCGACGTTTTTGCACTTTAACTCTCGGGAAGCAATTCTAGTGGAAGAGCCAAAGTCATCCACCAAAATATTATATCTTTTCGTCTGCCAAGTTGTAGATAAGCGATTTTTCTCAGCGGAGCAAAGGTTAGATTTAAAAAATCGATTTCCTGTGATGACACCCGAACGCCAACTTTTTCGAGTTCAAACCTTGCTTATTTAAACCGCTGTAATTTCTCAATGAAATTGTCAATTCCATCATCATCTTTGTTTGTTTCATCCAATTGCAAAACTGTAATATTGAACAGTTTTTGCTGACTTCGAATTATCGAAGGAATATTTTGTCACAGTTGGACATATTTCTATGGATATGAAACAAATTTTCAAAGAATCACAGAGACCAATAAGCCTTTCTGGACATGGATGTAACGTCAACAATCTTCAGTTGCAGTGTCATCGCAAATTCTTATAGTCAACCTCAACAAAATCTCAAAACTCGTTCTGTCTTCGTTAATACTGTTGCGAATGATATTTTCTAAGATAAAAGGCCCCAATTACCATTTCACAAACATTTTTTCTGTTTCCCTTAGCGCCTCCAAAATATTTATTTATATTTTCAGTTGATAATACCATCACTCTAAATGAATAATGTCATAATTTTGATAACATATTATCTAATAATATCAGAAGTTTCTCCGGGAATATTTGAGAATTTTAAAAACTCTAACTTTGATTACTTGATACGAATAAAAAAAGCGCATTAGCATTAGAATAATCCAAAGGTTATTATCATTTGATGGTCCAATCATAACAGACAAATTTCGCACTTTCCAATTCCTTTATTATTCATTTAATTTCAAAAGAAGTTGTGACATTTTTAGCGCGTTTATTGGGAAAATTAGAAATCTGGAATAAGTTGCCGTCCCGAAGAATATGTTTGAGACATGTTATGTCGAAATCTGCGACTGTCCAGGAATTTCTTATCGTAATCATCAAAAGCAAGTATTTCTACACGCTCCTCATCATTATATGGTTCTTTGGCGTCGAGGAGTTTTGTAAAGGTAGCAAGAGTTTAAGATTGAGTGACTTCGTTTGCTCGTCCTCACATCTTATTCCCCCATCTCCCGCACGTTCGTAGCACAGTGAAACCAAAGCCGCGCGATCATAGAAAGACTGTTGTTTTTCTGCGTTTTCCCTAATTCAACTTCCAAAATTAGTGCGTGAATTGACAAATTTATTGTGGTCAGACGTAAATAACGATGTCCGACAAAATCGGGCTCGTTATATCACGACCTTAAACGCTTGCTCGCGATGGATCATCCAGCATTAGACTGGGAATTGCTTTGAAGGAAATTTACGGAGAAATTATCTTTATTTTCCGAGGAGACTGTTTCTACGTCTACGCTGCATATCCCGACACAAAAAGTACTTGAAATCGAATCAAATGTTTACGATTTCGTCTAGAGTTCTGACAATCAATACGCGTGGTATGATTACAGGTGAGTGGTAGCTCGTAAAATTTCCAATCCAGTCAGTCACTAAGTGACCGTGGAAGATTTTTACGATTCAAACGACACGCTCCAGCGACTGGTTACTTTTCCTATGAATAGGTAATTTAATTTATTCTCCTCTTTGAATCAATTCCATGCCTGATAGAATCACAAAGAGTGCTACAAATATAATCTCTCTTCGAGCGAGGGCGAATACTGATATGTTTAGCGGCCTAAGCGTAATATTCCACTTCGCTGTTTCTAACAAAATTTTGAAGGATAAGGATTCTTCACTAATTGTGATCCTGCAACGATTTACCAACTCACATTGCCAAAAATAAATAGTCTTTCAAATGGAATCCGGCGCGCTTTAATTTTACATTGCTGACCACTGTCGACAATGTTTTCCTTTGTTTGGAGTAAAACTCTCCCGGAGTACCAATAGCTTCGAAAAAGAAAATAAACATGACGCGCTTGCATTCAATTACCAACCAATCCCTTCATTTCTGTATCATAATGGGTTGTCCGTAATAATAGGATGAATTTTCTCCTGCGGAGTATTCTGTCCTCCTTTGCATTATTCATTTCCTCTTCATGTCGTCCATTAGAAGACTCTTTTCACTTCTCACCCGTCCTTTGCCTTCGAATTATATTTCATGCATTAAGCCTCAAGGAGTGTTCGATTCGAATAGCCTTCCTCTTTCATATTTCTGCGAGTGCATTTATATATTTTACTAGTAGACGGTGCTTGCAATCCCCAAGCATTTCAGCCTAATTTCAATAATGGAATAAAATTAACCGTTAAAAATGAAAATTTTAACCATGTCGGATTTTTCTCATTGGTCGTGACTGAAAACCTATATTCGTGTCCCATTTGAAGTCTCTAGGTTAATTGGAAGCGCCTAATAACATGTATCCTCGTTTGGGACAATAATGGGTCGAAACAGCCACTAAAAATTGCAATTTTAAGAATTTTATAATTTTTACAACGTTTCTTACAAATGCCACACATTTATTCCAAAATTTTATGTTGTAGCACCTTTATAAATATTGATTCAATTGTTTAAACTTTATGAATTTTTAAAGATTACAATAACAAACTTCGCTGTAATTTTCAATATTAATTGCCACTGGAGCACCAATTTCTAACTATGTGAAAATTTTAAGCTCCCTAGCTCGACCAAAATTTCTCTAGTTCCTTTACTTTTATGAATTTTTAACGGCTAAATAAATAAATATATTTACATTTCTAAATCCCGTTTTGGTTATTTAGCAAATTCTACCGTTACAAAAATTTCAGTAGTGTAGCACATTTAGAAATACCTAAACAAATGAATATCTTTTAAAATTTGTGATTTTTTAACGGCAAAAAAATAATTTTTTTGTAATTTTCCATTTTTCTCGACGGTTGTGCCACACTACCTACCTACATGCCAAATTTGAAGCATCTAGCACATCTCGAAGCGCCTCATAATTTGTATCCTCCTATATCATATATCCTCCTAGGTAATAAGCAGCTATGTATATATATATTATTATTATAGAGATATCCAAAGCAGCACATCGGCGAGAAACGAAACGCTTCCTATAGACCAAAAGGGTTTGAAAGGGGAGTTCCCACTTCCTGTTTCCGCATAGAGCGACTGGTTTCTTCTAACCTCATAGGGCACTAATGAAACGCATTTCCAGTTTCACTTTTATATGCAGCGGGGAGAGTGAAACGAGATTCATTACGGTACACTAGATGTACAGACTCACAATCAGAGGAAGTGTTTTTTTTTCCTGGCGAGGAATTCTGACGCCGCGGGAAAGCCACCCATCGAATCCATTGGAAAGGTCATTTTTAATGTAAAATATGCGACGGTGGCTACATTTATTCGAGTGATTTTATTGAAAGTATTCTAAATATTACTTATTTTCAATAAAAACTTCAAAATAAGGTGCAATTCTGTCATCGTTTGTGGTTTCATATCACATATGCCCTCCATTGGAATTTGTGCACTCAAAATATTTTACACCTATTTTTTTGCTTTTCATGGAAGAATTACAGCCGTATTCTATGGATCTTAACGTCAAATTTAGTTTCGTAACATTCATATTTTTATATACTCACGTCAGTTCAAGGAAAGAAGACAAACAATTCCTCATAAAACGTCTTAAGCGATTCTAAAAACGTTTTTAGTATTTATTAGCAAGTCATTTATTAGTCGACATGCAATCCAAAATTCTTCAGCTTCACAAAGTCATGCGAGTGATTATGTCATGCTTCCAAGAAACTGTGGAAGTGGACGGGGGCTTTCGCATGCGAGTCTTAAGATCTTGGACACCTGAAGGCCTTCTGTGCGCATTTATCAGCAAACAACTTCATCGTATACTGTTGACATAAATAACCCTTTTGGTAATGGAGAAAGCGCTGTCGCGAGAGTTGAGAGGGCGAATTTGTGTCGTGCACAACCCACTAGCCATCTGATAGCTATCAATTTCCCTTCCGATACTTCGAATGTAGACCTTAAGGGGCTACGATGTAACTTTACAACGAATTCCAACTTTTCTGTGGAATTTGTTATGAAAATGGTCGTATTTTCTTGTTTTTCCCAGAATAATAATTCTCAAAATAACGACTTTGTGAATTCGGGAGTTCTTGGCGAGTGAGAACGCCGAGGATTGAATATTAAAGCTCTATTACGATTTTTTCGAAATGGCCTGTCCTCGATACTATGACGGAAAGGATAATCACGTATAGCCAACCATGTATTTTGCAATCAAACTTAAACTATTTTATGTTGTTAACTTAGTGATATAGTGACTCAAGCATAGGGTGACCAGATGCTGATTCTCACAACCGGGATAAAATGAGATTTGAAGGAGAAAATCAGGGACATTTTCGAAAAAAACTGGGACAAACGAATTTTGATATTATTAGATGTTATGTGCTCTACATTTGAATTTAAAACGTTTAGAAAAGAGAAAGTAATTTTATTTATTGTTATACCAATTAAATTTACATATTCCATAAATAATTACGCAGTATTACAATAGAATACATCAGGAGCCAAAGGTATTTTTATCATATTTTAGTGTACTTCTGCCTGCCTTAATCAAATTGTTATCATTTTTAATCGTCTCATAAAAATCTTTACAGTTCAGATTTAAGTTAAATTGACATAACATAATGGAATTGATTGTTTTTATATCCAGGCGGTTTTGTTCAACAGACCACTGAATATTTATTTGTGAAAATATTCTTTCCACATTTCCATTGCGTGTGGCGGAATGGCAAACAAAAAACTACATAGTTCTTCAATTTCCGAGATCTGCTCTTGGAATTCAAAAGTCGAAAAAAACAATGACCACGGACAGTAACAAGATCTATTAATGCAGTCATCATTCCTTTCTTTCAATTCTTTGGAAATTACATTTTTAAGTAAAGAAAACTGATTTAATAATAAGTTTTAGTCAACTTGAAATCCGGTGTCAATAACATTTATACACATACTTGGTACGTCTTCCCAAACTGGTGTACTTTTTAAAATCATCCATTTGAGTTTATTTAAGGGTTCCGCCCATTTTTCTATATAGTCACAACGCGTGGTTCCCTATAAGCTGCGCGACTGCGCGGCCGCGCAGCAGTTTTTGAAGTGCCGCGCACTAAATTTTTCAAGCGCGCACGATTGTATTTTATATATATATATATCGGAACAGGGCCGCGTCAACCCCGGTGCATATCCGCGCACCAGCGTCACGCAGGCGCGCATAGCGATATTCATTCCGCCTATGGATGAAAAAAATTAGAGGGAACTATGGCTCACAGGTTAATTGATTGAACCCGAGGAAAGTAATAACATTCTCTAGTAATTAATGTGATCATCGAAGAACACCAAATTTCATATCTCTAGCTGCTTCCAGAGCTGAGATATATTGAAAGATTCTAAGAGCGTTATACACAGGAAGAAATACAGAATTGGAAAACTATATGAAAGATTCATCGTAATTTGTTACTCACCAAGGTAAAATTTGTCTTCAAAATATTCATATATGCATATTAATTTTATTATTGAAAGGTCACGATTTCGCGAATAAGGAGAATGATGTAACGAATAAAAATGTTTGCTGAAAAATTGTTTCGCGTTGGCGGTCGAAGTCAACGGCAACACATTCACCAAAATTTAGAGAACAACAAACAATCTGACATTCAAGATGTCCTATTTTTATGCACACTTTTAGTAAACTGTAATTAGAAGAAATTTAACTCGTACAAATTTTCTAGATAAAAATCGATAAAATTTATTAAAATAATCGTCGATATTCGTTGTGTTCTTTTTTGTTATCTGCACATATTTGTTCTTTTGATGTTGTATGAGCCAGAAACCAAACTCCATTTATCCCAAATTCCTTTGGTTTTGATATCCGCGTTTTTAACATCCGCGGTGTGTTCTGATGACCTGCTGTATATGTATAGGCTGGGTGAATATAAAAATATTAACTGTTTAAGAATGTCCTACAGATAAATTTCTCTAAATAACCTTTGTGTGCTATAAATTCATAGAAGAAAATCAGTAATCAAGTGGTTGAGTGGTTATGGATTAATCAAAGAAAAAAAGCTCTCTGTTGTTAGCGATTTCATTTCCTTGTACGGAGGCGTAGTAAACACTCGTATGAGAATGGCACTTCCAAGGACGACGAGGTTCGCTTACTTCGGGAAGGGCTGGAGATCAGTGCCGTTTATCAAACAGGTGGGAACTGACACTTTGTGACGGATTAATATTATCGAGTAATCTTGAACCCTCAAAGAACCACGATAACCACATAAACGGAAATGCTTTCGGGCGTTAAAAAAAAAAACTTTTGATGCCTTTGTCTTTAGGACTATTTTCTACTTTGAATGGCTCAGTATCCTTATTTTCTCATGCGGATACGGTCCATTGTGTAAGTTTATTTCGTAAATGGGGACGTTACCGCAGACTATTGCACATAGTGGTGTCTGGAGGAACATTATAACGGCATCGAGTCCACAAATCAAGCATAAGCTACAACTGAAATAAGACAAAGTAATTCTACCATGTTTCAATAAGTGCACAAATATACAAAGCGAAATGGATGCGTCAGTACTCTACAGGTATACAATCGATAATTAATCTTCTTCAAATAAGAATATCCGAAAAAATATGTATATAAAAATATTTTTTCTTTACAACTTTTGTAAAAAATTGTATTTTTAAGAGGATTATTTTACGATCGAACGCAATGCAATGCGCTTTTTTTCACATTCGATTGACCCTGGAACGAATTAAGCATATTTTTATTTGCATTTTAAACTTGGTTGGAACCGAAGCGATAATTCGAGATTCAAACCAACATGGGGAAAGACAGAATTCAGTTCAGTTTCATTGCAAAGGGTTAAAGTAATTTATAAGTAATTCGAATTAGCACCAGCTATTGTGATCTCTAACTGTGAGAAATGATTACTTCTCACATTAACACCGCATTTGAGAACGGTGATTAGGCATCATAGGCTGTTGTTTTTAATTAAGCTATATTGCCGAATCTACCGACAGAATGAAATTATAACCTTTATAATTTACACGTTATATTTATTGATACCGGTTTCTCAATTGTCATCAGGCCACATCCTTGATCGGTCTTGGATATCTACAAAATCAAATGATTGAATGGGAGGGTGGGGGGAAAGAAGAGGGGAGGGAAAGAGGGGTGAGAGTGGAGGGGGAAAGAAGAGTTGAGGTAGGAGGGGGAGGAGGGGGGGATTTGCGAGGTTGGCATCCGTTGCAAGATGCTAACACAAAGAGGGCGGAGGAGGAAGATTGTGACCTTCGTCGGTAGAATATATGCAACTCATTCAACGATTTGTTAAACTATCATCTCATTTATTTGGTTAGCTGTAACTTAATTTTAATTTAATTAATCGTTTTTTATAGTTTTAAATGAATCCGTGCTTAATACCTTTTTAAAAATGCTATTGGCATTCAAATCCAAAGACGATAACGATTCATTACGAGCTGGCAAAATAAATCGTAATTCTTTATTTCCTGTGATTACAAAACGTTACAATGTGAGGTGAAGGTTGTTGAAACTTGCTCAAAATTTAATACGAATAGATATTTTTCATAAAACATATTTTCGTCTTGATAATCCGCGTTGGCGGAAAATGGACCGCATTGCAATAAAATTCGTGTCCAAATAAAATCCGCACAATACTGAGAACACGCAGCCAGAACACGCGAGGTTTTATTGTATTGCATCGAGACCTCAACCAAAGCTTCAACACAATAAAAAAAGTCGGAAAACTGCGAAAATAAAATAACTGAATAGTTACAATCAAGAACTTCCAGTGACGCAGTTTACGGTAAATTGCACTAGTTAACGAATAAATGACATTTCTTCTGCAGCTCATGCGTAAATCGGCAATTATATAGATTGCGAATTTGAAAATAAAAGCAATCCTAATAAGATCTGGCGTAGAAAGCGTCACATTGAATCTGAGGTCAGGTTCTCGCAGAATCCAACTCAAATAACTAGTTTCCCAGCCATTTGGAATAGAAATAAACGGAATACGTTCACAAATTGAGACAGTAGCGATTGATGCATACATTAATCAAATGCAAAAATAAAAAAATATTGTCAGACATCATCAAATAGTCTCGGAGTAGCATACATAGAATCATTTTTTTTAAATAAATAACTTAACAAAAATATAAAATATAAAGAAAGAAGCATTACTGGTCAAAACTTCTGCATCGAGTCGATTCAATTTTTACGGATAAATTTTGAAGAGACTTTAAATTCGAACGACAAATGGTTGAGCTGTTTTCTACTTCCTATAGGTGTATAACTTACCAGTTGCTCACGCGCTTACATAATTGCAAAAGGCGCATTTCCTTCCCACCCGCCTAAATGTAATTTAATGAAATTTCAGCGATGACAGCAGAATCGTACAAAATAGCAGTAATGTTAGCCAAAAGTCATTTTCTAATGGAGAAGAAATGATGAAATCTAGCCTGGAAATAGTGGGGAGACCTGTTGGAGACAACCAAGTAGATATAAAACTACATGAAATTGCACTTTCAAGACAAAAAATAACGAGACGCATTGAAGATCTCGCGACTACTGTATCTAATCAACTAAAGTGCCATGGTCAGGGCCACCGAGAGGGTGGAGATACCGGGGGAAAATCCCCGGGACCCGGGCCTCTTGAGAGGCCCGGTATTAGGATCTGTCATAAGGTTTTCCCATCGCAATACGCGGGTGTAACCAACACCAACTGGCAACGCTTTCTCCATTTCCCATTTCCATTTCCCAATTTTGGATTTGGGTTTTCCCAACTCAACCCACTGCTGTTTTATCACCCCTTAGCGCCCAGAAACTCCTCCCCACTACTCTTATTTTTCTCTCCTTCGGGAAATTCCGTCTTTGGGCCCTGGGTCCGGACCCACAAGCACTCACAGTGTCGTCGTACGGTCAGTTCTAAAGAACGATATTGTTTCCTCCCATTTTTTTAGAGATGAGAAACTAAATTTTATGCGTTGAATCGTACAATTACCAAATCGCGACCATTCAATAACAAACTTAATGTTACGCTATTATAATATACAACCAAATTTATACGTAAATATTATGAAGGAAAAAGTTGCGATGTTGGTAAAAAATCAGGAGGAATCTAGAAAAATGCCTAGAACGCAAACACGGAACGATGAAGATGGGAAACTCTCCTTTGGAGGATGGATTATCGGTATGGCCCCTATAAATGTTAATTTTGTGAGAATTTATTAGTTAAAGTACTATAGGGATATCTGGCGATCGGTATTCATTCATACTAAGATCTACTCTCACGTAATTCGTACTTTTGGACTCTATTGCAGCGCAAGATACGCAGCTACTTAAAAATGTCACGGAGCACCTCACTATGCATAGTGTAGGAAATTCCGATTCAAATGTGGTCGTCTGTTATGACAAGTATCGATTATTGTTACGCGTTGCTTTTTTGGTACTAAAATACATTTTAGGTGTTAGTTTGGAAAAACAAATTTAAAAACCATGACGTAATTTCGCAAAAAATTTAGTAATGAAAAACCTACACTTATCGACGGCAATTAAATTTCGTCGAATATTTTATTTTTACAAAAATTAATCGAATAATACCAAGTCTAATTATGATGTGATACATATAGTACTAACATATATATTTTATGTAATTTTGATTAAAAAATTTAATTGGATGGAATTTGACAAATTCTGTTTATAATACTGCGAGTCAATACCGTAGAGAAGGGGGGAAGGGGAGTCGGCTGTCCTAATCCTGCCGAGGGGCCACGTTCTCTTTTTTAACTTAAAACAGGAAAAAGGGGCCCGGAACTGGTATTTGCCCCAGGGCCCGCGCTGGCTCTCGGCGGCCCTGGCCATGGTCATTGTTGAACTCAGTTTCGATAGTTGAATCTGTCGACATCAGTGATAAAGCCCAGTTTAGTATTTTCATCAGAGGAATTGATGATAATTTTCGTGTCTTTGGGGAACTTATCGGAAAAAATTTAAACCTTGGTAGTGTTATGCCTGCAGCAGTGAAACGTGAATAAAATTACAGCAAGATGATTATACCAGCGAGAAATCAAAGATTTTTGTGATATGCTAAAAGAAGAATTTAATTCTACATTCTGAGGTGCGTTGGCTCCTCTTATAATTAGACTCTGGAAATTAAAATACAGTAGTTTTAATTTCTTAGAAGAGAAAAGTGTGGAAAAGGCTCTCTTGCGTGACAGTGAGTGGCCATCTGATTTACCATTTCCAGTGGACATAACCGATTATTTCAATATTTAAAATATTAAACTATGTACAAGGAAGGAATAAATTGTTTGCTAGTCTAGTGTCATTACATTGTTCGAGTATCAACGACTCCAGAAAATTTAGATAATTCTGAACGTCTGAAAACGCAGAGCGAAAAAAGTGAAATTGATTTTCCAAAGTATATTGTAGGAGTAAAACTATTGCAAGATTCATTTGACACTCGTTTAAGTGAATTTGCAATTGAGGAAAGCACCACATGATTATTTACCAACCCATTTGCTGTTAATGAACAAAAAAGAAACGACTTTGATTTTAGCATTCGGATGGAAGATACTGATTTAAAATTAAACTATTAAAATTAAATTTGACGGGATTCCTCCAATTCCTAGGGTTGCCCAAATGATCCAGTTCCTGAAATTAATGCCTCGTTAGGAATTTCCACAACTTGGAAAATTTGCTCAGCATCACATCTGTCGATTTGTAAAAACGTTTTCTCATAAAAAATAAACAACGGTCACGACTCACTAACTCTAATCTAAAAAATCTGCTGCTAATTGCAACAACAAATTTATAACCCGATAAAGACAAGTTAGAGACATTGAAACTACACAAGAGATCGCGTTAAAGTTAAGATTTATATTTCACATCCTTATATTTGCTTATAGCAAGCTTAGCGCTAACATAGGTGGCGCGTCGACACTTGACACTGGAAAAATGGCGCTCGATAGGTAAAAGGCTGAGAATCGCTGCTTTTTGTTATCGATGCAAAAAAAATCTCGCGACCGAATGACGTGGTTGCTTTAGCATGGTGATTGAAAAGCAATGCCGTAGTAAAAACAATGACATCTCCTTTCGACATACTGTATTATTTAATTAAGTCGACCTAATTTTTATCGATTTATTGTTTATTTAGTAATAAAATTAATTCAGCATCTTTGCTATCGGTCCCAGCAAAAAGCTTCACGCCTCCCTGGGGCTCTAGATAATAATAGTGATTTTATGAATATACGCCTCCTCTTAGTTACTAAGGACTCGTGATATTGCATTATGCAACGATCGCTTCATTCATTATTATTTTATTTTGCAAGCTTTGATGAATTCGCCAAAACACGTATTTTTTCCTAACCGACAACTTTCTGCTTGACTCTCCACCGGGAACTAAAAATTAAGGTATTTTATTTCTCCATTTGATAACCCGTACGTATATGTAGATTTATGTAAATATATTCGGGCAAATAATGAAAGATGCGTTCGGAATCGGCTGTTCCCGAATTAACTCGGGAAAATAAATTTTGAAACGTCCCCGAGTTATGTCGGAAAAATCGATGAAGGAATTAAGGATTGAAACACTGACGTTTTGAGATGGGCTCCATTGTGTACTGAAGGACGACTGCTTAAGAAGAACTCACGCCTTACAAAATGAGTAAAAAATGGAAACCCTCTTGAATAAATTGCGGACGCTTTTTATTTCAAGGTGGGTAAACAGGAACGAGGAAGTCAAATATTACAATACAAAACTGTTATCGAAACAATGTATTATCTTCAAAATTACTAAGGCGGAATAACATGCAATTGTTGTGAAATGCTTTGAAAATAATTTCCATCGCTGAAGGACAGAATATCTAACGAAGCCAGTCATTCCTGCATCGCTATGAGCACTACTGGGGTATGCACAGTATGCTACGCATAGACTCTCCCATAGAATGGGGGACCCAAGTTGCGTTTGGCCTATGTATAACTGATGTGACTTTTTTACTGGACATGTCCCGTATTTCAGCACTTTGTCTCAGTGTCCCAAAAAATATTTGTCGGGACGACCAAATGTTCAGTATTTTAAATCTTTTCCAAAAACCTGATTATTAGGCAGCTGTAAAAAGAGATACCTTTAGTTTAAAGTCAAAACATTTCTACTTTGTCCACTTCTATATGAAGTCTTTCTTCCATATGAGTAAAAATGGCATGTTTTTCATCTCTGGTTGCTACTTTGGTAAGTAATACGGTAACCTCCTACTGATTTTGAGTATATGTACTTCGTGAGTTGTAATCATTCGACTACTGACATTGTATCTCTTCCAATCAGAAAGAGATGTTTTTGATGATTCGGCAAATATTACGTTTCCGAACATTTTGTCTCATTCAAAAATTTCTCCCATTCCGTATTTCATCAGTTTTAACAGTAGAGTCGATAAACAACCTAGCTTCTCTATTGGAAAGGTAAGAGAACTTTCAGCTAATTCTATTTCGGCGGAATTCTTAGACAATTTTCACTGAAAGTGGCCATCTATCATTATTTCAGACAATAAATTGGCGTGTTGCTCATCTTGCATTACTTTCTCGTTATATGTTTGTAGTTTTAAATTTACATTTTTAACTAAAAATCAGTGCACTTTTTACTTACTCCATACGTATGTACTATAGGAGAAAGTATTGTATTCGTGAAAAAATCGATTTCGAGGCTTGAACAGAAATACACGTTTTGAGGTCTCCTTTGAGTAGGTACGGTTTAACTATTTTCTCGATGATGACTGTGTGTATATGATAGAATTTTGTGGGCACTCTAACTAAAAAACTAATAATCAAACCAGCACAAAACTTTATATATATATATATATGTAATATTTTTATTGGTAAATAAAGATCTGAAAAGGTTTGGGCTAAAACTGGTTAACCGGAAGTAGAGATAGTTCTTTTCGTTTTACCGCGTTTTCTAAATATTTCCTTTATAACTCAATTTACCTAAATATTTGCCATTACCAAAGTAACGAGCAGGCCAATGATCGGGCAACTGCTCATTCAGGAACGTTGCAACCTCATTGTAAAAAAAGAGGCAAGTATCTATAGCTTTAACAGAACTTCTTGAATTAATCCTTGCAAGTTTAACTTGCTTTTCACCATATCTTTGTTATTTTTTCAAGGTAAACTTTTAAAATCGGTAAGATCATTTGTAATCATCCTGTACAATAAATCCAATAAATTTGAAAATTTCCGTTAATGAATGGCAGATATCAACTGTTGTTTATACAAAAAAAGAAAAACGGGTAAATATTTTCCACTTACACGGAAAATCAAAGAATGAAACATTCATTAATCCTAAAGAATCAATTGTGCGTAAAAAAAACTTAAAAACTCCATCGTAATGGATAAAGAAAATAATATTCATTATATTAATACGAAACATTTGGGTTCGATTCTAATAGCTGCTCAGCAATCGTCGTAATACGAGTTTAATCGTATTATCTGCATCTGAATCCATTAAAGGACTGAATATTATTATTATTGAAACAGCAAATCTTTATTACCTGCACTCCCATATTAGCAGCATCACTTCTTCTCTAACCCTCTGCAGAAATCAATCAGGAGCTGCAATTTAGTTCGGCTCCGATACAACGCATCCTGAGTCGACCAATTTCCCATCGCGGCGTTGCAATAGAAGACCCACGAATTCTAGATGCATTTCATGGCTTTGGTGCGTTTAAGGTTTCGCTCGCGATGCAGTCCTGACAAAGAAAGAACAACGCTTAACCACCATTCATTCGAAAAATTCAAAGATCAAAGGAAAGTGGAGAGGTACTTCGCCAAGGGATATACGGATTCGGTCAGTTCTCGAACTGGGAAACATTCAGCAACACTGGTACATGATTTTTAGGCGCGTTTCGCTTCCAGCGTGAGCGCCTATTATCGTCGGTCTGTCCGTCCGTCCGCATGTTCGTTCTCGGCTTCTACCGAACGGATTTTCATGAAATTTGATATTAAGGACACAATCAAAGATAATAAGAAAATCGCAAAAATGAATCACGTACGGCAATCAGGGGTACCACTTTACTTGTGACAAAAAATAAAATTTTCGTCATATCTCGTAAAGTATTAGTCATATCAAAATATCTTTCAAATAAAAGTTGTAGAACTAGTAAATAAGAGTATTTCCTTTCCTATAAATTTTTATCGTAGGGGTAGCTTTTATCGAGAAAATCAAACAAGAATGTCTTAATTCGAGTTGAACAGAAATTACCTTGCATGGTTACTTCTTCAAGCTTACCGAACGCCTAAAACTTTTTACAATTCTTTTGTTTTGTTTATTAGAGGGAAATTTCGGAATCTCGTTTTATTTGTAAGAAGAATACTATCATTTATTAATGAAGTTTTTATTTTGTTGTTATGTATATTAAACAATGCTCGACATTGATCATATAATACATTTGTCTAATTTCAATTTGTAGTATTTTGCCTGGTAATCGAGGGTATTGGCGAGCCTTCGGCTCGCTTTGGTTTTAAATGAATTGTCGTCTCCGGGCGCTACCGCGCCCTTCGCCTCGCTGGAACGAAACTAACCCTCCCCGTTGTCCGGTGATCGGGTTGGTAAATGTCGTGACAGGCTTGATCAGTTTTGCGTGAAAGTTATTAAATTCTACTAAGTGATTGTGTAGGTAAATGTCGCCATAGGCCGTAGTTCTCATTCTGTCCGATAGGTCGGCGCCACATGTACGTCAACAACCCATCGATACTGGGGATCACAATAGTGAACCTAAGCCCGAAGAAAAAACTTTAAAACGCTATTTCCCTTACGTACAGGTATATAATTTCTTTCTAATATTCCGTTGCACCAAACGCGCACATTTGTGATACGTTGTACACTTTCCTAACTTGTTTTTAACTACAGGAAGAGTGGAACGACTTTTCCGCCCAATTCGAGCACTGGGTGGGATAGTGATTACGGGTTACGATTTGGGAATATAGAGCGTACAAACATTGAAAGTTTTCAAGAATGCATCACGGCTCATCAGAAATACATTAAGACAGTTTTTTTCGGTCGCGAGTTGACATTTCGATAGATGTTATTTGAAATTTTTGCGGAATAACAAAAAAATACATTTAAGTCGCTCTTTCCATTCATTCACTTATCACGCCATCCATTCACTAACAAAATATTACTTCATTTTATATCAGAAAACAACATGTTCCAAATTTGATACCGTGAAAATATAACTTTTCATATTTATTTTTATTGAATATAACATTAAGTTGACTCAATGTATGTTCGGATTTTAATTTAACAACAGATTTATTATTAAATTGCACAATAATTATTCAAATTGCATTAAATTGCATGCAGTCGTCCATCTAAAAACAAATGGCTATACTTTTCTGAAAAATTCTTGTTCTCTCTTCTCTAAGTATTTCGTTATTCAAAACTTTTGAACAAAATCTATTTGATTGAAAAAGTTCAACCTTTCAGAATTGTTATGAAGAATACGGAACAGCAATTGATGAAATAAACTCACTTGCTTCAGACGAAATCGACGATGCGCTTTACTCGATGAGAGTACAACATTGCATCGAATGAAGTTAGAAATACCGTGAGATAAAGAATCACGGATTCGATCGGCTGGGTTGGCAATACTGCGTTGATAGAGAGGGCAATGAGAGGACAAGGTGATCGGGGCGAAAAAAGAGAGAGAGAGAGATGGATCGAGGAAATAACCTTGACGAAAGAGTCAAACTATAGCATGATATTAAAGCGCAAAATATGAGACGATCACCCTAGCCGAAATCGAGCATATAGCGTTTGACGGAAGAAAATGGAATATATTCTCAATAAAGGATGTCGCATATTTTCCTCTCATTTTCAAGTTAAACGTTTACCGACTGCGCAGGCGTCAAAAGGCGGAAAATGAAGACTTTTTCGCGGAAGCGCATGCGCCGGAGACTCTCCATTTTCAGAGAGCGCAATTAACTTTTGAACGCTATAATTACGAGGCTCCACATCGAATGGCCAAGATTATTTGCAATTGTGGTTCAATAAGTCTTATCAAGGTCTCGTCTTCTCGTACGGTCGTTAATTTCCCTCCAAGAAATCAAAACAATAGAGAATTATCGATCTCGCCTCATGGCTTTAAAAATCAGGAACAAGCACTTAAAAAGCATTTCTTTTTTATATCTCTAACAGCCAAAACATAACCTTGCTGGGGCTCGTTTTTTACTTTCTCATACGAAGTATCGAGAAAGTATTGTTTTCGCGAAAAAATTCGACCTCGAGATTTTTACGGAAATACGCGTTTTAGGTGTCGCTGAATCCGAAAAAGTGGTTTTCGCAATGCCGTCTGTCTGTCTGTCTGTGTCTGTTACTGGCGCTGGAGCCTAGACGATCGAACGAAAATGAATGAAATCTCGTACTTAGGCATTTTATCATACTGAGCAGAGTATACATAGAAATGGTTGACATTGATCAATAATTAAGCGTAGTTTATTCTACGCATTTTTAACAACAATTCGATTTTCTCGAAAACGGCTCTAACGATTTTGATCAAATTTTGCACAGTCACTTGAGTTTACGTCTTCAATAATACTGTATAGTTCATATTTCTCAAAAAATGAATATAAGGCTAGTTTATTCTAGGCAACTTTAACAATAATTCGATTTTCTCAAAAACGGCTCTAACGATTTTGATCAGATTTCGTACAGTTACTTGAGTATACATTTACAATAATACTACGTATTTCATTTTTCCCAACGAATGAATATAAGGCTAGTTTATTCTTGGTCAACTTTAACAAAAATTGGATTTTCTAAAAACAGGCTCATACGATTTTCATTTTCTAAAGATAACTAAACGACGCATTAGTACCCATATATGAGAAAGTTTGTACAATGTATGTTGTACCGATTTTTTCGCTATGTCTGTCCGTCTGAGCAATCGATTAAATTAAAATAGTAATTAAACGGCATGAGATAAAAGACTGAAATTTGCAGGGTGTATGTGATCTACGATACATTTATCACGCTTCGAGAGAACATTTTTGAAGAAATCGGTGGGTGGATTTAAAGTTTTCAAATTAAGATTCCGACCAAATAGTTACAGATAGAATGTTGAAATTTTCACTCTTCATGTGACCTTTAATGACATCTATAACGCTATAGAAGAATTTTTAAAAATATGGGTGGGTGGCTAGGGTTGTCTTCAGTTTTCAAATTAAGATTATGAGAAAATGGCTTTAGGTAGAAAGTTAAAATTAATTAATGAATAAAATAATTTGTGATGCAATTATAGTGATAAACTTATAAAGAATTTTAAGTTTAAAATTATAAATAAACCTCAATAAATAAAACGTGATTTTTCATACTGAGTGAGGAAATGAAGCTTAAATTTTTAAATGCTTGTCCTTGAATCACGGCCGGTGTGATTATTTGCGGGGCCTAGTTCGATAGTGAGCGAGAGCGGGGCCTATTTATGTATGTATACGTGCCCGGCGGAGCAAAAATTGACGCTTGTAGTGCCTCCCTCCCTTCCCTCTGGTGACGGAGTTTTTCTGTTGTGAAGTTTTGTTGAAGAAAGCCCTCCAGTCGGCCTCTCCGTCCGGAATGTATTAATATGTTTAAAAAATTGTCTAAATCTCAATACATGAAAATTGAGCCTTAAGCGGGGCCCCTAATAAAGCGCGGGACCCTCATCGGGGGAACCGACTGCACATGCCTCACGCCGACCCTGCACTGAATAAAAACAGAGCTTCAGAAGACATTTAACCTCATCATAGCATCTTCATAAGAGAGTTTCTTTCAAAAAAATTAAGCAGGTTCCAATCGACATGAAGGTACATTACATTGTATTGACGAAAACTTTTAATTTTTAGGTGATATTAAAATTGACCATAAATTTAACAGGAAAGCGTTTCGTATATTTCTGAATGGAATACCGTTATCGAAGAATGGAAGTTAATATTTACCAAAATATTGTTATACTAGGGGGCATGCCGCTCGCCAAACCCCCCCCTCCCTCTCCCGCTCCCCATTTGCTCGCTGTTTCTTCGTTCCTACCATGTATCTATTGAATTTAGATTAGTTTAACGGGAATATGTTTTGAATATGAGTTTAATGAATATATTGGTACTTACGTATTATCTCCAGGACCCTTCGCAGGACCTGGTACTTACGTATTATCCCCATGTCATACTTACGTACAACATTAACAGAAACTGATTGGCCGGTTTCGACATTTACAAACCCAATCACCGGACAACGGGGAGGGATACTTTGGTTCCTGGCGAGGCGAAGGGCGCGGTAGCGCCCGGAGACGACTACCCATTAAAAGCCGAAGGCTCATCAATATATCCTTTCAATGTTATATCCTCTCAAAAAAAAAATGGAGAGGATATTGGAGAGCCTTCGGCTCGCTTTGTTTTAATGGGTAGTCGTCTCCGGGCGCTGCCGCGCCCTTCGCCTCGCCCGGAACCAAAGTATTCCTCCCCGTTGTCCGGTGATTGGGTTTGTAAATGTCGAGACCGGCCAATCAGTTTCTGTTAATGTTGTTTTGAAAATAAAATATCGTAAATCCAGCAATACGTTGTTATTCTGTTAATATTTTTATGGCATGGGGATAATACGTAAGTAAGATAACACCAAAGTAGGGTCCTGGAGATAATACGTAAGTACCAATATATTTTATAAGGGATGTATGTTTGGTTTTTAATAAAAAATTAAGAAAATTAGTTGAATAACTCGATAAAAAGTAAACTTAGAGGGCTGATATTTCCGGAGATTAAAATTGGCTGAGGTATAGACCGTTAAAGAGAGAGAAAGACTACCAGAAGTAGGATTTTAGCAGTATAGATAAAAAATATAAATAACGTGAATGCTGCGTTCGATTTATTTGCATTAAATTCATATCTTCGTTCATTTCGCGCAAGTTTTAATCTTATTTTCGATCTTTAAGCCTTTATTTAAGTGCATATACACGGAAATTACCGAGGACAACAATATCGGTAACCATGGAATCTTATTATTGAAATGTTAAAAAAATTACCAAAACTCGAGTGTAAATTCAAAATATGAGCGAATTCGAATAAGATTGAGTATTCGACGGTAATAATAAGAATCCTCATTCATTTTGGCGTGTTTTAGCGCAAATTTCGCGTCGATAACTTAATTTTTAGATATTTTAAAGAGTAAAAGAATGAAAGCCTTAAAACCAAAAAGGTGATTTTTACGTGTTATCTTATGGGAAAAGACATTCATCCTCTGGAGTCGAACCCGTGACCTTTTTCAAAATTTTTTTAGTCATAACGGAAATATTCATCAACACTTTTAAATCTTGAGAAATTTCAGGCTTCTAAGTTTATTTCTAATCGAGTTATTCACAAAATTAGAGCATTACGCATCATGATGACCATTACGATTTTATAATATAGAGAGACAAGTACATTCACACCCCTATGGACGTCTTCGTCGGTGCGGTTTGAATGATTAGAAGGTCCATGAATCTCGTACTGATAAGCCCCGTGGCCGGACGTTATGCCGAATGGACGATATGCCGAACGGACGTTATGCCGAAAGGGAGTTTGTTACTTTGCTCAAAAAAATGGATGAACGCGGATTTTTTGTGGTTGATTTTAATCTCTATAAGAATAAACATTTTCAACTATGGCTTACAAATCATAAAAGAGCTTGGCATAGGAAAATGCGCTTTTAACTTACGTCATCACCGTCAGGGCTAAAGTTATAGCATGATACATAGATTCACAAGTTAAATTACCTCATTTTCAAATGAATACGATATTCTACAAGTATATGATTTTCAATCATATTCATTAACATTGGCTTTTAAAGACCGAATTACCCCTAATTCCCGAAATCGCAGAATAATACTATTTATCTAAGGAAAATCGATAGATTTTCTCTTAATACTTTATTGTTCCTAATATATATTATCAAAAGGATACATCAACTTGCGATATACTTATTTATTATTATAACTTGGCATTGTTTTTCTAGTGAAAATACTAAAATTAATAAGGTTTAGCTTTTATTAGTTGAATCATAAAGCAGGTACCAAGAATTATGTTGAATCGTTTTAGGCAGCCTTCATTTAATAAACCACAAGGTGATAATATCACTTCGGTCTGACGCAACGCCTTGACCGCCGCGGCGCGCCTCTGTTTCTCAGCCAGCGCAGACCGCGCTTTTGTTTATACATACTACATATCATGAGAACTACAAATTCTATCGGAATGGTGTCTTTTCCAAAATTAAATTTCAACATTTCAAAACATTTCCTCCGCTCAATTAGGGAAAAAGTTTTCCACAGCCCGGCTTTTTCTTGCCCCAAGAAAACATTTATAAGTTATAACATTTTTCAAAGGCGTTTGATTAATAATATGTTTTTGATTTGTATAGTTCAAATAAGCAATATTTTAAGAGGTATAACAAAAAATTGGTTCTATTGGATCAATAGGAACTGAGATATGACGTTGTGTTTAAAGAGAAATTACACTATAGATCGCGGAACTTTTTATGAGTAATGTTATTAATTTTTCAAAGGCGTCTGATTAATAATATGTTTTTGATTTATACTTATAAGCAATTTTTCGGGAGGCATAAGAAATAAATTTGTCCCTATTGGATCAATAGAAGCCGAGAAATAGAAATAAAACCGTGTAAAACTATTGTAAGCGTCCTTTCGAATTTCAACGGTTTTAGTGAATCTACTTTTGCTGCCCATTCTAGGGTGTATTCGAGATATACAAAAACATTTTAATCTACGAGAAACTGAAAACCACCTAACCACCACTTAGGGCAACAGCGAAAATAGAGTACAACGATGATAATTTATGAAAAGAGAGAGTACAGAAATAATGGAGCTTCAAAAGAGTACATACGTCTGGTAACTCTAGCTATCCATGGCGTTGAAACGGCATGCACTCAATTGCAAGTTGCAACCTTCCTAGACTGGTGAAGCTCGGAGTTCGAAACAAAGGTTCGCGAGCCTTGACTCGGACAAATCCTCGAGCATGCTCGACCGTGTATGGGCCACTTTACTTTAGACGTCAACACGGATTAAGGTGTGTCGCAACTGCGAACAGTGAGCGATGAGTTTATAAAAACGACTGCTTCGGGAAATGTGACGTCAACGCAGCCAGATGGCACACACCCAAAGCCACCTTGTGAGGGCATCCCAAAGACACCTTGGGAGGTCACCCCAAAGCATAGGAAGAAGAATTTTACGGCCACGAAAACGAGTTAGGAAAAACACAATCGACGCGATTATAGGTCGCTTTTTCCATCCGCAATGATTAATAACAAGTTGGGAAAGTGTACAGCGTATCATAAATGGGAGTGTTTCGCGGAGTATTTGAAATAAATGATTATATAAACGTTTTCGAACTTGTTCCTTCGTCGATAATTACTCATTTTTTCACTTTCAAAACTCTTTGAGTGTACATACGTAAGGAAAATAGCATTTGAAATTTCTTTTCTTCGTCATAAATAATCCATTTTCTTCCTATTTAAAAATATTGCAAGCACACGTAAGGAAATTAAATGTATTTTGTAAGATTGTTTATGTTAGCAAGAATAATATAAAATATAATAATAATAATAATCTATAATATAATAATAATAAACCTAGGTACTTCAGAAAGTGGAATAAAATGAGTTGCTGATCCACAGAGGAATCATAATTATGTCAAACTGCGCGAGATACATTTGGAAGAAATCACAATGGTGAGTCTCGATGGTCTTTCGATCCTCCTCCCTTTCCTTCACGACACACGAAATTGACGCCCCGAGTGAGAGCCAAGCCATCTCGAACACGTGATGCCGTTTCGACGGCAGTCGACGATTCGGTTTCGTAACCAAAACATATGATTTTGTTTCGTTGGGAATTTTAACTGCAACGTTCTTAGAGCTTGAAATGTAACTGTTTTGATGTTCTTATGCGTTTCCCTACGTCGATTTTTACATCGTTTTACAAGATTTCTCTGATGTGGATAATAACGAGCTGCGTCCGAATGAAGTTGATGATAATTCCAACAGCAAAAAAAAGAAACGAACGGGTAAAGATGGATTCTCTGTAGCCAAAATATGAAACTGGTTTTATAAACCGTGTTTTGGCTTGTGGAGTTGCATCCATCTTCAATTGGATTCCAGGCATTAGGTGAGATCGAAATTTATTTTAATCTCGAACAAAATTCTGTAAAAGTTTATATTTTAGTAAGACAATCTTTCTCGTGGATTATCAGCAACTTTTCCCGAAAAGTTTGTTTCGCTAAATGTAATTCAAATGAATGAGCATTATTTGAACGTGAAGACCGAAGTTATCTTTTGGATCTGTATTTTGCTATTGTACGAAATAACATATCCAAGAAAAACGCCGACTAATTGAATGACGTTAGAAAATAAGGAAAAATCGTAGTTTCAAGGACAGGAAATTCTCTTCCTGCCCAATTAAATTCGGTGGAACGCCTAAACCTTGTTTGGAAACATTTCCTCTTGGGGTAAACCTTAAAATTTGGAAGCTTAAAATTATGAATGTTTATTTCAAAACATTTAACACTGCTATTCGGCCAACGTTTCGGTAAAACAACGTTTGGTTTTATAACACCCACTGCAAGATAAAAGCCAACACGAAAAAAGAAAGGACACGCAGCAATATGTTAGTCACACTTTCGTTTAATAGATAGATAACATTCCAGAAAAATTTTTAAAAAAGAGTATACGAAGCCGAACTTTTGGAAAACAAAGTTTTAGAAGTTCTCTGTTTCAATATAACAACTTTCCCTGAGATATTTCAAAAGGAATATTTTTTCATTTCCGTTTAAAAAAGTTTTCTACACAGAACATTTTCACGTGGGCGGAAATCCTCGAGACCAGTGGAGCCCAAACTACGGCCCTCGGGCCACCTCAGGCTCGTCGAGTGTTACAATCCGTCCCGCCATGAATTTAGCAATTAAAGGATACAATGTAAAGTAAAATTAAAATAGAAAATTATAAAACAACATATTTCGTCTTTGCCTCTCTATTCCCATAATAATCAAACACATTTAAAACAATTTATGTGATACCGATCCCCAACTTATAACCCTCTAGTTTTCTTAAATTATTCTTCGACCACATTCTCGCCTGCATGTGGCCCGCGATGAGTATGGAAGTGGATTATGCGGCCCTCTAACCGACAAGTTTGGCCATCACTACCGCACTCGATCATTCGAAAATAGAATTATCGAGTCATTTCAATGGTGAATTGCGCGCAGCAGACAGATGGTCGTATATCGAGATAGTACAAGGGCAGCAGGAGGCTCTGACGGAGGAGAGGAGGAGGAAAGATTCGTTAAGGACAGTGAGAGGCGGCGGGAGGTGGGGAGGGGGAGAGAGGGGGGAGGAAGGGGACCATGCAAGTTTCCCCCTCATCTGTACAGCCTCGTATAAATAAGAGTGGAGAGTTTTGGACGCGCCAATCCGCGGCAAAGAGCCATCGCAAGAGGCAGTGCAGACGCTAACCCTGCCTCTTGTTTTTCTTAACCCTTCCTCTTCTCCGATTGAAAAAAAGAAACTCATTCTAAGTTCGACACAGTAAGAGCTCTCTCCTTACGAGTGGTCAAAGAGTTAAGAAGTCGAGATTTAAAAAAATTTCTTTCCTTGCTAAACCCGCGTGGTGATTTCAACGAGTGAATATAACAGTATCCAGGATGAAGACCTTTTCTCTCGTGGTATTCGTGGCGATTGTCTCGCTTGCTTGCGGAGCGACCAAAAAAAAACTTCGTAAGTAAAAACTTGTTAAGAAGAATTAAATTAATTTTTATTTTCGGCGAAGTTTTTAATTTGAGTGCAACAAAAATTCATAATCTTCAAAAAGGAATAAATTATAAACATCTACAGATTGCATTAGTTCAGTATCTGAGTTATTGTTCCACATTTATAATCAAGCAAAATGCATAAGAAATGTAACAAATTTTAATTTGCAGACAATTAAAAAACACTAATATTAAAAAGGAAGAAGCTATTTTTAACTCATAATATAAAAACTTCAAAAAATCTTCTTATAAATTTATATTTCTTAAATTTTTAAGCATCTCAAGTATAATGGGCGTTGAATGTTTATTATTTTTGTGCCAATTTCTATTTATTATATCCATGTTTATAATTTGCCATTTGAATCTTGATTGACCATTTTACTCTTACCATATTATTTTGAAGAAATATATGGTTTTGGCAGTCTTATTTTGTCTACAAAACTTAACAGTGAAAACTAATTACAAAATAGTATTTTATTAATCATTTTATCGCGTTTTAAACCTGCTTGTACCTTTAAGCGAGGAATTAAGTTTGATCTAAACATATATAAATACTATTTCTTGATTAATATTATCATAATTCGTTTCACATAATTTCAAATAATGTTGCCTGAGAAAAAGGAACAAGACGATAATGATCGATTTTCATTTATCAAGTCCACTTCCAAATGGCTTTCCGTTTACATCATCCCCTTTGAGAAACTGCAGTCCGACCACTTTCTTCAACGTCTCGAGTATCGGTACTTTCTCCGAAGGCTTCTACTAATCCGACCCAGTCTGAGTTTTTCTATCGTTCTTTCAAATTCAGTGGAGCAAGCGCGAGCACTAAGGGGTTTTGAAAATAGGGATATCTCCGGTGGTCACGAACAAGTTTGAAAGCAGTCGACGAGCGAAGAAACGTCCCTAATTGATCTACGACAACACTTTTGTGATTACGATTTGGCACCCGAATAGATGAGTGTTTTTTTTATGTTACGTAGGACACACAGATAAATCTATCGAGCTTTTTTTAGCCTATGCTACAGATAGAAGACCTGATCTATGAACACTTCTCCATTTTATTGAAATATTATAAAGATTTTAAAACTTTAATATCTCCTTAAAATTGCAAATAACGCGCTCAAGTTGACTGGGTCTTGATAAATGAAAAAATTTTAATTAAAGAGTACGGTGAAAATTAGAACAAAAGACTTTAAACGTAGAAATTAAACCGCAAAGTTTCTGTTCTGTGTACAGTAACTTCAATGCTTAGATTTCTCGTGAGTAAAAACATATTCAAATGTACCTACTACTTGTACCAGATAAAATTGTACTACAATAAAAACCTTAAAAACCACAATTATGCATTAAATGAATTAAGCAATATTTATCTAAAATATATTGTAACAGAAAAATTCCTCATTTTATTACAAGAGATAAAGGGATTACAATTCATAGCAGTTCACATCCGATATTGTATTTTGATCATGCGTAAAAATTGCCTTTAGCTTATGAAACCAAATACGAAAAATAAGCCTATCGTACATTCTCCAACTCTTACTATTCAGCGCATAAAATAAGTCATTACCTTCCATCAAAATACCCGACAAGTGCTGCAAATGACCAATTATTTTTTAATGAAAGGAAATATTTACCAGCCAAATTCTCTCTAAATCATAATAAATATTCACTAAAAACATGTCGGAAAGTACTTTTCATTATAATTGAAGAAATTATAAAGAGCTTAAGAATCTTCTCTAGTTGAAACTTCTCAATTTTGCAGCGGCCTACTTGCAGTTCTGCAAACGCAATGATCCCAATTTCGACTCTTGTACAGTGAAACTCCTAGACAGTATCCGTCCGCATCTTGCTAAAGGTGAGTGGAACCACTTTTTTTACTCTCTTATAATCCGCTAAAACTCTCTCGCAAGACAAAAAATAACGCTCTTCTGGACCGATCGATGTATTTTTCGCGAAAATGCTCGGCTGACGCACGCCGTGATCCGGTTTCTCTAGAAATCATCCTCAAATTCTGATTGCGTGAAACGGTTGGCCTTGGCGGAGGAGCGAACCGTTTGCTTGACACCCGCTGTTAAAGGTTTATATCTCCACGTCATATAATGTGCGACACGCTTCGATCGATTTGTAGTTCGAATAATGCGCCAAACTTTGGAATTTCTGTATTAAGAGGTATGGATCTACTAAGACAAGCCTCAATCATTTATCCTCTCTACTCAGTGACAAGAAATAATTAAAGATATCGGGTTATAAATGACGCAATTAGCTCACGTGACCACACAACAGGAGGAGTCGGCTATAATTTATTCCAGCTACTGACTCGGAAAGTGGACGGGAATACAAGAGTGAAGATGGATAATACTTTGTTTGATACCTTCATTTCCACTTTAGCTGTGTACATCTTGATCAGAGTAACCAGACAAACGTACTTTCACGCACGAGCGTCAAGTCTTCCTTTATGAAAGGAAAGGGATGGACGTTCAGGAGGAAGTTAAGGGCTTGACGTGGCGCTGTGACGCGCTCGTTTTTCCACTTTCGTTTTCAAGAGGCAGCTCACGGACCGCATGCTTTCACTGCGATGACAGCAGCGATTTCCCTGAGTAGCGCCATTTTAAGGCGGTCGAATACGTTTATGGCAGTTAATGACGATACGACGATACTATAAACAGACGGGCTTGCTGATAATCGTTGATGCCAACGAGGAGAATTATATTATTTGCTCCACGTATCGGAGATGAAAAAAAACATTTAATAAATACCGTGAGAAAAACTTCGCATACGGTCGTTGTTCTTGGACGTATCCTCAAAAAAATATACTCTACTGCATTCCGCTAGAAGAGAAAATAACTTTCATTTCGAAACTTTCAGCCCTCGATGCTGCATAAAGTAATTCTGACAATATGTATGTACACCCATATTGGAGCGGTCGACATCGTATCGGTACTCCGATTTGTTGGACGCTCAACGCCTCGCAGGCCCGCGTGACACCGCCATTCTAAGAGGAAATGAAGCAACTAATCCTCATCGAGACCGTGATCTACCGTGAACAGCGAGAACGAGTTGCGATCTCTATGTTATCAGTCTGCAGTGACCGCATCTCGTTTCGTCCGCCCTTGGGATGGGAGTAGGTCAATGGCGGACGAGAGAGGTTTCGCCGAGAGACCCACCCACGGAGCGAGCGATCTCGCTACTATCACGCTACTTAGGACCAGATTTAGGGCTAGGCGCTATAAAAAGTGAAACCTTCACGCTCGGTGCGTGCTTGCGTAGCCTCTAGGAACGCAGAGAATAAAGACGCCGATTAATGACCAAGTCCTGAATTCGCACAAATTATACGATTATGTAATTGAACTTAGCACCTCAAGATTCCGAATATATTAGGACAGGGGTCCCCAAACTATTTTATAAGTGGGCCACTTGATCAATAAATTTTATGCTCGTGGGCCAGAGTATCAAAATGAAAAACTTTTTAAAAATATGGGCGCACAATATACAAATGTATATTTCCGTTTTAAAAGGTGGTTTAGTGAATTGGGTAAATTACGATTTTTCCGGGAAATTTTTCGACATGTCCAAACTAACTTTTGTTTTTTCTTGACCGAATATGAATCGAAATCAGACACAAATGGAGCACAGGTATTTTATAAAGTAGAAAATATTTAGTCTTATTCCTGGAAT
Source organism: Uropetala carovei (assembly GCA_036926305.1). NCBI lineage: Eukaryota > Metazoa > Arthropoda > Insecta > Odonata > Petaluridae > Uropetala > Uropetala carovei. The sequence continues at coordinate 4,969,705 of JAXCHB010000068.1, forward strand.
GGAAATTAATCACAAGTAAAAACAGGTAATAATAAACAAACATAAATTGAGATACAGTAATACCCCGATTTACGTTGCCCCTATTTACGTTGATTCGAAGTTACCTGTGTACCGATTTACGTTGGTTTGTTTCGAAGTTAGGTTTTCGGAAAATGGGAAAAGTCGGAAAATCATCAGATTTTTCCGTTTCCATCTTCTTGAACTTTTTAATGAATTACAATACTTAATTAATATACATTGTAAAGTATCAAGACAGAAACAATTATATTCACTCGCAAATTAGAAAGGTAGTGTAAAGACGGAATTTTAGAATTTGGTTAAGATTCAACGCTCCCTCCTACGTGACGCAATCTATTGGATATCTCTTTATGACGATACTATCAGAAATCTCCTCACCGATATGTAGTCCTCTTTTGTTAACCCCTTAACTGTTTTTGTTCTAATATTACGCAACTTTGTCCCCAATTCACTGTTTTTGACGTAATATTACGCACCGATGCAGAGCTTCACGTACTATTTATTCATCTATGAACGGGAACTTCCCTACGGTTTTTTATGTAAGACGCGCATTCTCTTTTTTCACTGGCGTTTCGGGAAAAATGGTTCGCGGGGTACACGAGTAAATACGGTAAGTAATATTCAAGGTAAAAATTCCGAATTTTCAGGAAGGCATACTCGACGTAAATCGGGGTATTACTGTAATATGATATGCATACCGAAGTAACGCTTTTTTTCGTTTTCGTTAGTTATTTTGAAAATTTTGTTAACGTTTTTCGTTACATTATTCAAAAATCATTTCGTTACGTAACGCATAACGTTTTTCCAACACTGCTTGATTGTTGTAACTAGTAAAAAAAAATGGCAAAGACTTATTACAGGCTCGAGGACCACAGCAAATGGGGTCGCGGGCCATAGTGTCCTGTATTAGAAGATAAGAAGTAGCTTGCCATCATCTACTATAATAAAAGGCAATGTCTGCGTGTCTGTCAGCAAAGGCCGAAGCTTAATATCCCGCAAATTAATGGACCGAATTTGATGTGATTTTCAGGATAGCATTATGATATAATAAAATTACGTTTTAACGTATTAAACTTGAGATCAAAGACCCGGGTTCGATTCCTGGAGACATTTTCTATTTCCCATAAGGTAACACGTAAAAAGAGACATTTCGACGTGCAGGCTTTCATTCTTTTTTAGATTAAAATTAGAAAGAATTGACCTACAATCTTCGGATATAAACCATTTTGAAGAAAACATTATAAAGTTTCTTATTCTGTTCATCTTTTTCCGCTTACAGTTCGAAATTTCTCAATGTAAACGTTTAATTCACACAGTTTGAGGAAATCTTGCCATTTTAAGGGGATGTTGCCTTGCCTACCAATTCCATTGTTAGACCTCTATATCATATTGTTAATTCAATCCGGGTATAAACGTGCTTTGAATGCTTTTGATACGAGAGAGAGGGGGGGAGAGAGCGATAGAGGGGGGAGCGAGATGAAGGGGGGGAGAGGGAAGTAGATGGGGGAGGGGAAGAAATGAGGAGGGTGGAGGGAGAGAGAGGGTGTGAGAGGGAGAGAGGGTAAGATGGGGGAGGGGGAGAGAGGGTGTGAGAGTGGGGGGACAGGGAGGGAAAGAGAGGCAACTATTTTAAGTTTAACTAAAGATAGCCCGTCAACAAAAGAATATTCACTACAAATGTTGTGTATGGAAAAATATTTCATATGTAAAATTGTGATATTAATTATTTTAAATGAAAATAATAATTATTTATCTATAATTCTTCCGTTGATATTTCAATGGGCATTACACTAGTTATAATATAATTTGTCGATTGATGTCCGAAGCCAAATAGCAACCAGAAGCATGGAGACAGAATAAATAAATGAATAAACAAGTCATTAGCAACACTGAATAACAAATAGGAAAAACAAAACAGCATATCAAAGTGGACATATTTAACAGATTACATGATTGTTATTGGTTCAGTCAAAGTATTTAAGAGAGCGATTTGGAAAAGAGTATTCAAGATACACACAGGTATAATAAAACATTTTATTTCTAATAATTATAATAGTATTGCCGGTAAGCACGGTATCAAAATTCTTTTGTTTTGATTTAAAATTTAAATTTTAGATACTCTCGACAAGAGGATATAACATTGAAAGGATATATTGACGAGCCTTCGGCTCGCTTTGTTTTAATGGGTAGTCGCCCGGAACCAAAGAAACCCTCCCCGTTGTCCGGAGATTGGGTTTGTAAATGTCGAGACCGGCCAATCAGGACTGATATTAACCCGATCTACAAATAAAACGTAGTTCCCTCAATTGTTAATCTTGACCCAAAACAAAAGAAAAACAAAATAGAGGGTTATTATACTGGGGTGCAACATTCATTTCGATCTGATCATTCGTTCAAGAGACCTAATGGAACAAAAAATGGTCTACCCCAAAATATCGATATTTAAAACTTTTGAGGAGAGATGGATAATACTGGATATTCTACGTTAAAGAGAAAAAGACGTCGTAACTTAACTCCAGAAAACAGGAAAATGGTTCGAACCAAGGCCGTGTATATATACTAATACATAGCCTTGGTTCGAACGGAAGCACAGAGAAAGCGACGTGAAAATTTATCACTAGAGCAGAGGCAACATGAAAGAGCTAAAAATTCAAGGGCGCGTAGAGTAATTAGACATAACATGACCTTTGAAGAAAGGCAAGAAAGTAACAATGTTGACACAAAACGCAGATTAACACAAAAAGAATAGTTCAAGGAGCAAATTTCTCCTGCCGTACAATGATTCAAAAGACATGAGATGATAGAAATATCAAAATAAAAACAAAACATTCAGACGTACTAGACAATGTAATTTATAAAGAAATATTTGAAAATTAATAACGAAAATTCATGATTTTTTAAATGGCTTTTGATTTAAAGTTTCGTAGTAACGGGTATTTGACTAGTAATAAATAAAAATCCGATTATGTAAAACAGTTACACGCAAATAAAGTCTTATTCTATTAAATCCAATTTCAAATACGGATTTATATGTTTGAACATTCATCATAACTAAAATACTTTTTTCGTTAACTCTTAAGCAGCTCACTTTCGACCTTAGCAAAGAGTTTGTAAACAGCAACAAAGACAACCGCAGTGGGATTCCAACCCTCGATGTATTATTGCAAGGGCTACACGCTAACCACCTATCTACTACGGACGTAAAATAAAATAAATATATGTTATCCTTTTATTGCAAATAAAGAAAGGTTTTGAAGTTGGTACTGATTATATTTTCCTTCCATTACTTAAGTTTTTATGCATGAAAAACCGAAGGGAAGAAAAAAAATTCACCCCCAATGGCTCATGTATTAAAGGGTTATCTTTGAGGATAGTAAACCAATAATACGATAGAAATGCATACTTAGGGTTCAACTCAAACTTTAACATACGTTTAGGCATGTATTGGAAGCCTGAAAACACTTAGAATGGTTTATAAAGTTTATGAAAATATTATTACGCATAATAAAATCTTTTGCGAGTGAAACTTTTAAAGCTATTTTTCTTTTCATTTCCGTACTAATTACTACATTAGGTAGTGTTTCTGTACTTGGACAATATGATCGCCAAAGGGACCATAATTTTCCGATGTTTTCACGAGTAAAATGTGAAAATTGTCTTAACACCATGTATAATACTCAATCTTTTATCAATGTAATTTTTCACTTAGTTATTAGCAGTATTAAGACGGTTCTCGCCTTTCCGCCAAGCGAGATACGTGCGAGAGAATTTAATTTGGTTAAAAAAATATTTTAAAGCAATGCTATGGTAATGCAATGATAAGTTCGATTAATTGGTAAAAATGTGTCCGAAAAAGCTGTATGCTTTTGTTATCATGTATAATACGCACCCTGTTAGGGTTGCCAACCGGCCGGTTTTTACTTTCTCATATACAACCTCGAAATTTTGATGGAAATATACTTTTTAGGTACCTACCTGAGTCCGAAAAAGTGATTTTCGCAATGCCATCTGTCTGTCTCTTATTGGCTCTAGAGCCTAAACGGTATAGTAAAAATGAATGAAATTTCGTACTTAGGCATTTTGTCAAACAGAGTAGAAGCTATGAAGCAATTGTTGGCATTGCTCAGTAATTAAGGGAGGTTTATTCTACGCATTTTTAACAACAATTTGATTTTCTCAAAATCGGTTCTAACGATTTTGATCAAATTTCATACAGTTACTTGAGCTTACGTCTTCAATAATACTACATAGTTCACATTTATCAAAAAATGAATATAAGGTTAGTTTATTCTAGGCATCTTTAACAAAAATTGGATTTTCTAAAAACCGGCTTATACGATTTTCGTTTTCTAAAGATAACTAAACGATGCGTTAGTATATGAGAAAGTTTGTACAATGTATGTTGTACCGATGTTTTAAATAATACCTACTAATGAAGGTAAAGTAGGAAGTATAATCTGCCTAATATATAAAAGGCTTAATGTCACTTTGTGTATGATGCTTTTTTACGTGTTTCAACCAAGTAGTTTTGTAATAATTTCAGGTAACTATTTTGTTCCTTTTACGTCTAATATCGCTCCATGGGGCTTACCTGTATCGCTTTTTGAAGCATTTGCAGTCACCATATCCCACCTATGACTGAACGAGTTCCTAATAAGTTTATATTCACGGTAAAGATTGTTCGAAGTGTCTGCTGAACAAGTAAGTTTTCTCTTGGCCATTTTGGGATATATTTACTGGTTTTCCAAAGAACAGCTTTTTTTGAATCAACAGAAAAGTTTCAATTGGGTTTGATCTATATTTTAATCAGCTTGTAATCAACTAAGATGCACATTATCAACAAGAAAATACAGTAATTACACGTTAAATACTATCCCATTATATTAAAAGATTTTGAAATCTAACAATTTGTTGTCTATGAATTTCGGGATTCGGGCCGTTTTTTTTAGTTGGCAACCCTAGCCCTAACTTTTGGTCAATTTTTCGAAGAAAAAATTGCGTATTATATATGGATAAGATATAATAAGAATCTTAAAAAATTCAAAAATAAAATATTTTTGTTTATTTGATGTCAAAGTTAATATTAATGGCTTACAAAATAGTCTGCCGGGTGACTGGCATTGTTGTTTTAATCCACTGCATGAGGATGCGCAGCATCCCTGATAGTTGGATGTTCCCTAAATGTCTAAATACTCTCAGGAAATACAATTTTCATATACAATTAAAATTTCGGAGATGTCTTTCTATCTGGAAGCGAACTACCACAGCTCGAGGAATGAAAATATTTTTCCAAAGGAACCATTGCTATCGTTTCTACCGTCAGAACACAATATCTACGTTATGCCTATGAAGTAGTTCAATTTCTTGCTGTTAAAGGCATGGTTGTCAATTCTGGACAACCAATCAAAATGCTCCCAGACCCACCGGCAGAGCCACCAACACCAAATAGATTTATGGAAAATTGGAAATTTCAACGCTTAACTTCTAGATGGGATACAAAATTGACTATGGTCTAAGAACCATCTACAAGCCATAAGCTTTCAATCAATGCAACATTCATTTCGATCTGATCATTCGTTCAAGAGACCTAATGGAACAAAAAAATGGTCTACCCCAAAATATCTAAATAAATACCTATATATCGGACGAACGCAAATAAAAGATTTTATAAAAAATTGCTCCTTAGGCTGGAATATATTGCACAATCAACTTTTAATTTATCAAGCTGATTCCTTCCTTTGTGTTGACCCTTCTAATGATTCACCCCACTCATTACCTTCCAGGGATACCTCAGATGCAAGTTCCTGCTCTGGAGCCATTGGTCATCCCTGCTCTACAAATCCAACGAGACACTGAGGCCCTGCAATTGACCGCCACCCTCAGTAACTTGAAGGTTTTTGGCCCATCGTCTTTCAAAATCAACAAGTTTAAGTAAGACTTATTTTAACATTTGTGAATGTGAATTAAATGGTAGTAGAAATGTAGTACAGTATCGGACCCCTTATTCGGCATCCCAAAATCCGACAGACCTGAAATTCAGCAAAAACTTGTATGATTATGAATTTGAAATTGGTAGATACAGAAAATTTTTGCAATCTCGAAAAATCAACGATAATTGCACTGCTGTTTTATCATTGTTCTTTTGTTAGAATATGCTGTGTTTCACTAATATTAAATCTTTGTAGTCCACTTTTTATAAAAATGTCGAAAAGATCAGTGGAAAAACCCGTATTTATCGTAAATACACACTTAGTATTAACAAGAAAGTGGAATTACTACAGCATTTAGAGAAAGGTGCTTCAGTGAAAACATTGTGCAATGAGTATGGTGTTAGTTCAACTGTTTATAACTTGAGGAAACAAAAGAGTCAATTAATGAAATTTTACGCAGAATGTGATGTTCCGAAATTAATGAACAACAGAAAAACACTCCATTAGTCAAAGACAATTGACGTGGATAAAGTGTTACTAAAGAAAAAGCGACAGCTGATCATGAAGCCGCAGAGGAATACTTGAAAGAATTTTCTTGAATGATATTGAAAGAGGGTTTAACAACAGAACAGGTGTACAATGCAGACGAGTCGGCATTGTTTTGGTGATATATTTCCAGAAAAACATATGTAACGGCAGGTGAGTCAGCACCAACAGGATTCAAAGACTCCAAGGAATGGCTTACTATATTGGGGTGTTCAAATGCAGCAGGAAACCATAAGTGTAAATTCCTCATTATTGGCAAGAGGGATCAGGGTATTTCCAGTTGTTTGTAAGGCTAACAAACGTGCATGGATGACAAAGCAAATTTTCCTTGATTGGTTCGATAACCATTTTGTCTCAGAAGCCAGGGCTCACTGTCATTCTGTAGGTCTTCCTGTACATTGCAAAATTATATTACTTCTTGATAATTGTGCTTCACAATCTGATACTGAATTGCTCATTAAAGACAATGTTCATGGTATTTATTTACCTCCTAACTGTACATCGCTTATCCAACCAATGTACCAAGGCATGCTTCAGGCACTGAAAACTAGATACAAGGCTGAATTCATGCAAAAAATGCTTAATACGTGGAGCAAAGGAATAAGAGTGACCCAATTCCAAAAAGAATTTCACATCAAGGATGCTATTTGGAGTGTTGCGAAGGCTTGGGACAATGTTTCCCAGATTACTTTGTTGAATGGATGGCACAAATTATGGCCATCCACCAAATTTCTAAATGATGATGATGAAACTGAACCCAATTTTGAAGGTTTTCCTTCTTCTGAAGAAAGTGAAATTGTTGAAGGCTTATTGGCATTTGCAAAAATGTTGTCATGTGATACAGCAAAATTGGTAGATAAAGAAGCTATTGAAGATTATTTAAACACTGACAATGGAGCTCCAGTTTACCTCCAACTTACAGATAGTGAAATTTGCAATATGGTTATGAATCATAATAAAATGAATGAGAGTGATACTGAAGGGGATGGTGAAGTGTTGAATGAAAAGGAAAAAGTATCAATTGATAGGTGTATACAATTAACAGAAGAACTAATTCGTGAAACGGAACAGAAGAGTTATATTACAGAGCAGCATATTATGTGGGTTTACAAAATACAAGAAGTGTTCCAGAAAGAGATACCAAAACATATGAAACAACAGACTCTGAAGGACATGTTCAGGAAGGTTCCAACAGACCCTCAACCTTCAACTTCTTCAGCCTGTACCTATACAACAGCTCGTACCACTTCGCATATCCACTCTGATGTTAACTGTTCTTTGGATGAGTTTACAGAATAACTTTCCCAGCAAAATGTCGTGGCTTTCCTGCGGTTTATGATTAAAACCTTGTGATGAAAAATTATTTCAATGTTTTCAGTTTTATTTGCGAAATTTTTATATTTAAATAAAATAAAGTCTAGTGTTTGAAATTATCTTGAGGATTTTTAATTAAAATAAATATTGGATGTGGTTGATTCATTTTCTAGGTAGCATGTGAGATCAGCTCTCATTTAAAAGCATTAAAATCTATGTAAGATAGTTAAATAAAAATGATAATTCAAAAGTATGAATGAGCTAAAACAAATACTAGATAGTTGAAATGTATGATGGTTTTTTATAAAGAGAGGAAAGATTCAATCTAGAAAACAACATACTACTTTTAGGTAATAATAATTTTAAATGATAAAGATGCCTTGATTGATCTGGACAAATTTGTTTTATGTTAGAATTCGATATAAAGTGAAATTAACATTTAATTTTATACTCCATCGATATATTACAAGTATATACTAAATTAAGGACCCGAAATCTGAAAAATCCCCAAATCTGGCAAACGTCTGGTCCCAAGCATGCCGGATAAGGGGTCCGGTACTGTATATAAATTTGTTTTTTGAATATTAAAATATCAATGGATGAAGATATAGAAATGTTTTACTCTCACAGCAAAGCTAGTAATAACTGAATAAGAAATACAAAGGAAAAAAAATCTGACGTGGCCAACACATGACTTTCTCCATATTTGGGGTATAGATATTTAAATTATTATGATTAGCATTATAAGGCAAAATTATTATTTCGTATCGTGAAAGAATACAGTCGTCCCTATTACCGTAAATTAGGTATATTTTGAATATGTTTACAGAATTCACCACTACATGGTGGTGGCGCTGTATACTAGAAAATTACGAATAAGCAAAATATCTCCGAAATGGATGGTTCTACGAAAATTAGTTTCAAACAAAACTTGGAAGAAATATTATTCTCTACAACATTGGTCCTCACAAAGATTACCAATAATGACGTTTTTAAGGAGATATTTGACAAAAACAGAATTTGGGAAAACAGAACTGGTATTCCTGGAGGAGTATTCAGAGGAAGATGCTGCATTATCATTAATATTGCAAAATTGATTGTTAAAGTTCATAGCTATATCAACTGGATTAGAAACTGATATGCCATTGAATTCAATGGACTTAGGTTGCTGGATGCAGTTTTGGAATTTAGTTTGATAATTTTCCATGATGCTTTAATCATATTTTTGGAATTATTTATATAGTTTAGATTTGCAGCTTTTCTCTCAGCTAATAAATGCATTATAAAGTCCTTTAGATCACATATGTATGCACCACAAAGGTTAGAGTACAAATCGAAAGTATAAATCCCAAACACACTAAGACCTGATGACAAGATGAGGAGAGTATAATTTTCTTTTATGCATGGTTACATTTTGTTCAATCTTTCTGACAGGAAAGGCTGCATTAAAACAGAGGGTAAAAGTTTTCATGAAAGCATTCCATTTAGAATCATTTTAGTAGAGTCGTTAAAGATAAGCTTAGAGATATACATGGGATTGGGCCGAAAGAGAGTCCTATGTAATTTAATGGTTGATTTTAGGCCTAGATGGTCAGAAATGCCTGTGAATATGGTTTCACAGGTAAAGGTATTTGGACGTAAATCTGAAATTAGATAGTCAATAAGTGATTGAGTTTTGGGTGATATTCGGGTAGGCTCATCATTCACTATCTTCAGCCCAAAAGTAGATAATAGATTTACGAGGTCAGCCTTTTCAGGGAATTCATTCAATAAGTCAATATTTATGTCGCCAATCAATATCATACCATTTTATGTTTTATCGATGCAAATGTAATGGCATCATGTAGGCACATAAAGAAATCATTTGTATTACTGCTGGGAGAACAATAAATAGATAGCAGAGGCTTCAATGTTGATTAATGCAATTGAGCATTCAAAAATTTTATCAATACTCTTGTTAAAATTCAGGCACTTCATAGTTATACAGGGTTTGCTATAGATGGCTACTCCTCCACATTTAAGTTGCTGACGACAAAAATAAACAATCACAAAAAGTATTTAGATATATCTCAGAAAATTATTATGAAAACAATTTGTTCTTATACATTCATTTTTAGAACACTTCTTTTTTTAATATGAAAATTATAGGTGTACTCCATCATAGTTTTCACCAACGAGCATCTATTACATCATTTAAAAAGTTCTTCCAATAAAATAAAATAAAATGTTATAACAGTGACAATAAAATGTTATAACAGTGACAATCTATCACAGTTGCTTGGATGACATCTAGTGAAAAAGTAGATTTTGCGGGGGACAACACATATATATCCAATTAATTGACTTTCTTTACCTAGGTCTAATTTCAAGAACTACGGAATTGAATTGAGCATAACCCTTCCCTTGTTGGACGTGACCACAGACTACGATGTGAAGGGTCGTATACTGCTCGTACCATTGAATGGTAAAGGAGTATTCATCGCCAACATAAGTGAGTATGGAAGGATGCCATCTGGACTAAAGAAATAATCTTCTTTCACCTGTAATGGTATATCTAAATGTAAACATTTTCATGTTGTCATCTTTTGCCTGTAATGGTACAGCTACATGTAGCCAGGGATGAGCTGCAGTGGGCTCAGTAGGGCTTGCACAAACCCATTGTTAGATTTTAACCCGTTCACTGAGCCCATGGTTAAAATATATCAGATGTGCATATTGCACGTACAAGGGCAGGGATGTATGATAGGGAACATTTCTCCTTACATATCAGTCAGTGCCACAATATTAAAATGGCACTCGAACAAGGGCCAATACAGACAAACCGAAAAATTATTATCCATCGAGAAAAAAGAGCCAAGGGAGTGAACATCCCACTGTACTCACCGTGATTTATCATGTCTTAATTGTTGGATGATGATGAACAAAAATGAAAAACTGTAGTTTTTCTGAGATCTCCTAGCATGTAGAAACAAATTGGCATTAACTGCATTCCTTTTCAACATGTGACAAAATATTTTAATGAAGTGTGTTAAGTCCCCATGTGTTTTCAACTATTTCAATGCTTTCTTCTAGAATGAAGGCTGTTTGAAGAATGTCCAGATTTTCTGTATTAGCTCCTGGAATGAAAAGGTGGCATCAATAGTTCAATATTCACTTATTTAAAATTTTTCTCCTTTCATGATTCTACAAAATTTGAACCACTATTTTCACTTTTGTTTGATGATCACAGGGCACTAATCACCACTTTTAATTATTTCACACAATACTTTAAACCTTGAAGAAAAATTGTCGCATTTAAAATGATCAAAGCCATTAATAACACAGGCCTGCAATGATTCTGTTGTCTAAAATGTTTTACCCTTTTTTTAGCAATTTGTATATGCCGAATCCAAAAATAATAACGGTTCTTGTCTATCACGTACAGATTTTTCACAAAACGTCATATTGCATTTTACATGTGTAGGAAATTTTCATTAAAAGTGGATCCATGTATTATAGATGAAATTTTTTAAAACCACTCCCCAAAGAAGTTTCCCGATTAGGAGTGACGCAATGGCGTATTCTCTGTTGTTATAGATCGTACGAGAAGCGCATTGTCTGCGTATAAGTGATTGACAGGTCAGGAGATAGGGGGCGCAGTTATGAAATCTTAAACACTGCCCCTGTGACTTCACAGCCAATCAGAGAGCGCCGTGTAGTAACTGACAGGCCAGGAGGCATTTCTGTAGCAGACCACCCGTGGCGACTGCACTTACCTGTTCTTCATTGATCTAGAAATTACGAGAAACTTCATGGACTTCATGTCAAGAACTTGCTTTGTCCCGGGACATCATTTTACTGGTACAGGAAGCGTGAAGAAGAATTCATCTCAAGAAGGTTCGCTGGTTTATTGCAACAATATTTCTGAATTAATATGTAAGCTAGGCACTACAACGTATGACCCAAATTAGTGGAGGTTGTTCATTGATGCTTACAAGAGAAGTCTAAAAGGCATCTTTCTTCACAATGGTAACTTGTGCTTATTCAGTGCACCTAAAGGAAACATATGAAAATCTCAAAACTCTTCTGGCTAAGGTTAAATACGGGGAACACGGTTGGCTGCTCTGTGGAGACTTAAAAGTTCTTTGTATGTTGTTGGGTCAACAATCCAGTTACACAAAGTTTCCATGTTTTTTGTGTGAATGGGATATCAGAGCAAGATCTCGGCATTGGATAAAGAAGGAATGGCCATGCAGAGTCCATCTGACACCAGGTCCTAAAAAATTGCACGTCAAAATCTGGTTTACCCATCAAAAGTACTTTTACCCCCACTTCACATAAAACTGGGATTGATGAAGCAATTTGTTAAGGCTTTGGACAAGGAGGGTGACTGTTTCAGGTATCTGTGTGGTAAATTCCCAGCTCTTTCCAAAGCAAAATTGAAAGAAGGAATCTTTATTGGTCCTCAGATTAGGAAACTTACTTTGGATGAGCAATTCAAAAAAACTGTAAACAATCTTGAAAAAGAAGCATGAGCAGCTTTTAAGGATGTATCAACAAATTCCTGGGGAATAACACGGACCTAAATTACCAAACTATTGTGAATAACATGCTGAATACATTCAAAGCATTGGGTTGCAACGTGAGTCTAAAATTACATTTCTTACATTCACATCTGGATTATTTGTCGGAGCAGTAAGCGAAGAAAAAGAAGAACGGTTTCACCAAGATGTCAAAGAAATGGAGAGAAGATACCAGGGAAGGTGGAACATAAACATGCTGGCTGTCTATTGTTGGATGTTGAAAAGGGAGACACCAGAATTTGCACATAAAAGAAGAGGAACAAGGTATTTTTTCGAGACAAAAAGGAAGCGATCCCACTAGAAGAATCAAACTGAATGAGGATCAATATTATATATATATATATGTATGTATTTTTATTTATATATATATATATATATAACGGGTGTATCAGAATACCTCCGAAATATTTTGTAGAGTTATAGAGGAGACCTAAAAAACCATTTTGAGATAGGGAATGAGTGGTCGGAGAAGCCTCTGTTATGCGCCAGAGAGCATTGAAGTCAACGCATTGAGGTAGCGCCCAGAAGGGGAATGGTTGAAATGTAAAAACAAAAAATATCTTTTGAAAAGAAATGTTTACTTTTTTAGAAGCACTTGTAGCATGCGTTTACATGTTCCAGTGACAAAAACGATGTCAGCAACTTACGCAGTTGTGTACTGAGCCATGCTAAGTACTCAAGTTGTAAATGTCAAATGTCGAGTATGCAGCATCAGCTGACTCGGACAACGTCATAGTAGCTACGAGACCTGAAAGGGGAAGAGGGGTGGAATGTTTGAGAGTTTGTTTGCCTTCAGGCAAGGGTTTGTCTATCTTCCAAGCGCAACCTCGATGTTTGGTGTTCTGTTGTGCATAACGGAGGCATTGCCGACATCTCATTTCCTATTTCAAAATGTTTTTTTAGGTCTCTTCTATAACCCTACAAAATATTTCGGAGGTATTCTGTTACACCCTGTATATATATATATATATGTCTCTCTTGTGCTGACGAAGGGATCATCCCGAAAGCTCTAACCTCCACAAATGTGTCTCTCCAACACCCCAGCGGCTCTACTTCTGGTAAGTGTTCACTGGGTTTCCTTCAACAACTAGTTGCCCTAAATATATATATACACACACACACATATATATATATATAATATTATGAATATAATATATATTTACATAATCTAAATGAATAACATAAACTAAAATAAACTATTTATGTTAATATGCTTCATTCTTCTTACATTTGTTTGTATTTTTCAACTACTATAGCAAAGCAAAATATGTATGTAACTGTAAACCAAAATAAATAAGGGTTTTCTTAATTTTTTGTTTCTTTATTCCCATATTGCCAAAAATCCTTACGTGATGGGGAAAAATGGATTCCATTTTTAAAATTAGCATAGTTGAATTGTGTAAAATCAGCTATTAGAAATAAAACAACTTTTCGAAAGTTCTAATTCGCGGGTCTGTGTTATTGATCAACCATGTAGTGAACCATACATTGTATCTAATTATTACCATTAAAATATAGTCATCCTATAAATTGACTACCCCATGTTAGCTTTCGCCTTTTCTGTTCCGATCATTTTCTCCCAGAAAAATCATAATTGATTCTGCAATGTGCCATGATATTATTTATACAACTAGTGTAAGTGCCCATTGAATTTCAACAGATTTAGTGAATCTACTTTCTCTGCCAATTCTAGGGTGTATGCAAGATGTACAAAAACATTTTAGTCTAGGAAAAACTGAAAATCACCTATAAAGAATACTTTTTCACTTAACTTTTCTTAACATTTAAACAAATTTGTTTCTAAACAATCTGTTTCCAAGCATATTAAATTAAAATATAACGATAATTTTATTTCCTATCATATCACTTCATCAAAACCAGCATCATTTTTTGTGTAATTATGCCTTCCTGAAATGTTTACTTTTATGCCTTGTAAGCAAGAAATCTGTGAAAAGGCAATGTATTGTCCTAACCTATACTTTGCCTATACCTATACTATAGGTCCAAAAGATAGAAGGAACAATACAGAAGAACAGTCATAGCCCTAAATTTATATTGCTATTTGAAAAAGGAAACTTTAATGAAATTTATTTACCATACCTGCCCTAAATTTATATTAATATTTGAAAAATAAAACATTTAATGTAAATAATTTACCATACCTAGCATAATTGCCCATTAAAATTTAGCAGGAGAATTATGATCATTCGAATTATTCAGAATACATTCCAATACTGTAAATAAGTATTCTATAAGGTGATTGTAATTTTCTGAGATGATAAATTATGGCATCTATATATTTGTTCCTTGTTCTTTTTTTCCGATGTGATCTGCCAGTCTCTTTCTCAGTTGTTCTTTTCCTTTGTTTACCCGGTTATTTCTTAGCCTCGCAACTTGATCTGACAGTCCTTTAGTTCTAGTAATTTCTGTAATAATTTCTTTATATTATTTTAATAAGAAATTCCTGCTTTATATTAATTTAAAATAACTATGATCCTGTGAGCTCAAAATAATTCTGATGTCTTGTAATATGCTATTTATAAGTCATAAGAATTTCTTTCTGTCACCTCCAAAACAGCTGACACAAGGGCTGATCTTAAGATAGCTGGAAAATTGGTCGAACGACGTGGAGAAAAATACTTTGAAGTGGTTGATGTCAACTCCAAGATTCAAGTGGGTGATTCCAAAATGGACTTCCTAGGCGGCAACAGAAGGACCAATGCCATCTGTAAGTAACTGAATTATACAGCAATCACAATTTCTTTTTACAATATTTGATATTTGATTAAGTTCCATAAATATGATTTAGTTTTCTAATTTCCTGAAATGAGTTTTTACATTATTTTAATGTCTTATAGCTGTTCATGATGAATGCTAAACAAAATCTTACCAAAGTATCATATAAACTCAACTGAAACTTCTCTTCCTCTAGCAAAATCTACATCTGAGTTCCTCCACCAAAACGAACAGCAGGTAATGGAAATTATCAACCCAATTATTGAGGAAACTGCCAATGCAGTCATTAAACAGATTGCCAACAGAATATGTGCTACAACCCCTTATGACATCGTTCTCCCTCCTTGAAGAATAAATGTTATATAACTGAACAACAGACTATAAATGCACAACTTTCAATTTTCATATAACTTCGTGTTCATCTTTACCCGAGGGATAGGCAACGAAATTCTATTTGTTGTGATATTGTTTCATTTTCATTTTTAATTGTAAACAAAATAAATATTTTTGTTGATGTACAGTTTTGAAAATAATTGTTCATATTTTTAAGAATTGAAATCATTTCCCTCGCCTTAAAAATGCTCACAATACATTCTCTCTCAAAAGAGCCTTCTAACAAATAATAAAGTGATTTTCTTAACTCGTCATTCACATTGCAGTGGGCATCTTCAGGAATGAATTTCACTGCAATATGGGTGGAACCTCAAATTGAAAATGCTCACAACATAGCCTCTCCCAAAAGCACCTTATAACAATGCTGTTTCCTATAGAAACCTACAATCCAACTCTTTATTATTTCTTTCAAAATTTAATGCAATAGCTAATGATGAAATAAAGAAATAATGCCAATGTATAATACATTCCTCTTTAGTTCCAATTTCCTTATTTTCCAGTCAATAAGATGCACTGTTTTTACTTTCTCCATACGTAGTAATGGGAAAGTTTGTGATCACGAAAAAAATCGACTTCGAGATTTCAATGGAAATACACGTTTTGAGGTCCCTAGAACACCTTTACACTATTTTCGGAATGATGTCTGTGTGTGTGTGATTGTGGGCGCTCTAACTCAAAACGTACTTGCCATATCGTTACCAAATTTCATATATAACACTTTGATATGAGCACAAAGAGCTGATTAGTTTTTGGACAATAACGGTTAACCGGAAGTCGAGGTTTATTCGGTTTTTGCGATATTTCTCCGTTAAAACATCATTATTGTATATACAATTTCATACAAAGGTTATAGAGAATGTAATTTCTTACAACTTTTATTTGAAACAATTTTCCATAGCAGTTATTGTTTAGGAATTATTTATAAATAAAAGGTTTTTTCAGTTTCTGTCAAATATCTCCTTAAAAACGTCGTTATTGGTAATCTTCGTGAGGACCAATGTTGTAGAGAATAATATTTCTTCCAAGTTTTGTTTGAAACATATTTTCATAGAACCATTCATTTAGGAGATATTTTGGTTATTCGTAATTTTCCAGTATACAGCGCCGCCACCATGTAGTGGTGAATTCTGTAAACATATTCAAAATATACCTAATTTACGGCAATAGGGACAACTGTATTCTTTCACGATACGAAATAATAATTTTGCCTTATAATGCTATTCATAATAATTTAAATATCTATACCCCAAATACAGAGAAAGTCATGTGTTGGCCACATCAGATTTTTTAAACATATATTTCACAAAATTTATTAATGTATGTATGATGAATGGAGTTAAACTTTTTTCGATGTTTAAGATGCACTATTTTCAGGAAAGTTACTTCCAAAATCAGCCTGCGTCTTACACACTGAAGGTAAGATTATTACTGTACTAGTATAAGTGCCCGTCAAAAATGAGGGGGATGATCGATTATTCTGAAATATAATTGAGGCAGTCTTCTTTGACCTGAAATCATACCTCCTGCTAAGAGGGTTGCCTTTGATCCGAACGAAGGTTCGAAACTCTCACCGCGAGTATCTATTGTTCTTCAAAATCTGACCTCACTCCCCTCTAGCCTCGTATTTCTGTGTTTCAGAGCATGGTAGAGGGACTGACAAAAGGACAAAGGGACAGAATAAGGCTTTTATATATTACCGATACAATAAAACGTTTTGTTATTATATCATAATGCTATCCTGAAAATTTCATCAAATTCGGTTGAGTCGTTTGCGAGATATTAAGCTACAAAAAGCATTACATGGCAGAGTGACACTGTCTTTTATAGGTATTAGTTTTATTATGATGATTATGATTCAGTATGGATACTTGCGAAACCTCTGATCCCCAAAATGGAATACATTAAAATATGCATTATTAATAATTAATAGCAAAGAAATTGTTAATGTATTCAATAAAACCGAATCTAACGTGAATTCCAATGATGCATTTTCATTATTCCGCATAATTTCATCTCCACTCACAGTGATTAAAATTCGGTATGTTTACAATGTTAGTCATGCTTTAGTTCCTAATGAGCCCATGGAATTAATTAATTAATCCCACGGTACGTAATAATTTCCATAGATGTAATAAAAATTTTGGTACTTTCCTGTTAACAGGAATACCACTTTCCTGTTAACGGGAATACCTCCAGGACCCTTCGCAGGACCTGGTATTTACATATTATCCCCATGCCATACTTACGTACAACACTAACAGAAACTGATTGGCCTGTCTCGACATTTACAAACCCAATCTCTGGACAACGTGGAGGGTTTCATTGGTTCCGGGCGAGGCGAAGGGTGCAGTAGCGCCCGGAGACAACTTCCCATTACAAGAAAGCGAGCCGAAGGCTCGTCAATATATCCTTTCAATGTTATGTCCTCTTGACTGTTGTGCCGCAAATAGAGAGGATATATTGACGAGCCTTCGGCTTGCTTGGTTGTAATGGGTAGTCGTCTCCGGGCACTACCGCGCCCTTTGCCTCGCCCAGAACCAATGAAACCCTCCACGTTGTCCGGAGATTGGGTTTGTTAATGTCGAGACCGGCCAAACAGTTTCTGTTAATGTTATTTTAAAAATAAAATATCATAAATCTAACAATACGTCAATATATCCTTTCAATGTTATATCCTCTCAAACAATCATAACAATACGTTCATTTTTTAAGGTATTCCCGTTAACAGGAAAGTACCAAAATTTTATAATTATCGTTACGGGAATTGAGATTTCAATGGCTGTAAGAAAAATATGTCTACAGTATCAGTTCAGGAGATTCAATACGAGAAATCTGATGTGGCCAACACATGAATTTCTCCATATTTGGGGTATAGATATTTAAATTATTATGAATAGCATTATAAGGCAAAATTATTATTTCGTATCGTAAAAGAATACAGTTGTCCTTACTGCCGTAAATTAGGTATATTTTGAATATGTTTACAGAATTCACCGCTACATGGTGGTGGCACTGTATACTGGAAATTAAGAAAAAGCAAAATATCTCCGAAATGGATGGTTCTACGAAAACTTTTTTCAAACAAAACTTGGAAGATATATTATTCTCTACAACTTTGGTCCTCACGAAGATTACCAATAACGATGTTTTTAAGGAGAAAACCGAAAAACCGGTTATTTATAAATAACTCCTAAACAATAACTACAATAGAAAATTGTTTCTGATAAAAGTTGTAGGAAATTACATTCTCTATAACTTTTGTATAGAATTGTATATACAATAATGATGTTTTAACGAAGAAATATCGCAAAAACCGAATCGGGTTCCGAATAAACCTCAACTTCCGGTTAACCGTTATTGTCCAAAAACTAATCAGTTCTTTGTGTTCATATCAAAGTGTTATATATGAAATTTGGTAACGATATGGCAGGTACTTTTTGAGTTAAAGCGCCCACAATCACGCACACACGCATGCACACACAGACGGCACTAAGGACGACTGTATTCTTTTACATTATGAAATAATAATTTTGCCTTATACTGCTATTCACAATAAGTTAAATATCTATAACCCAACCTTGGAGAAAGTCATGCGTTGGCCACATCAGATTTTGTTATGAATGAAGAAAGAAAATCTTACACTCTGAAAAATCGACAATTACGTGTAAACTTATGCGAAAATAATTACTGAATTAAGGTATCCCCCTCCCCCAAAATGTTTTATCACCATATAGTCTATTTACTCGCAGGGTAAAATTATATACCTATGCGAAGTTTCGTGACGATACCTTCAAAACAAAAACTGTAAGTAAAACCAGGAAGAACACAATAATCAACAGAAAATGGATGAACAAAGGAACAAGCAAAATTAATTAATTTAACGAAAGACAAAAAAGTAAGTAGAGAATGTTTAAGAACCAGAGTGAATATTATCCTCCGACTATTAGCTCGAAACGATTTTTTTGGAGAACTGTATGCCATACAAAAATATCACTAAAAATGTTTATTAATAATATTTCAATTAAAATCAACTAATATTTGGCTGCCATATAAACAAAGCAAAATCGCACACGGAAATTGAAAAACTATATTACTCTAAATTTTTCCCATATAAACGCATTGGCGACAATGGAGTTGTCATGGTAGCTTATAATTGATACTGTCATAAAAATGATAAAATCACCCATTTTTCAGATTCTAAACGCATTTAACACTAATTCGACTAGGATTCGGATCCTGTCTTCATGAAAAGTAAACTTTGTTATTTCCTGCATAGAATCATCCAAGTCTCAAGTTCGTACCATGTTTCTAAGTAATTTAAAATTTCAAATGAAAAATAATCTGCACTCGTCTGTATGTTATTCAAATGGAGAAAATTAAAAATGAAAATATTTTTTAAAATTAGAAAGGTCAATCAAATCGGTATAAATACCTGACTACACCACTCAACTCTTTATTCTGGTTAAAATGACACCTTCCTCTGGTTTCTACGTGGTGTAGTTGCTGAGCTATAAAAAAAAACATACGTACATACATACATGCCGGCCCCGGTGGTGGAAGGGCTAGCGTATTGGCCTACCATCACTAAGGTCGTGGGTTCGAATCCCGCCAAGGGCATGGATGTTTGTGTCGTTTTCATAAATTCATCTTTCACCAATCATGTGTGTGTCTGATGTGGAAGGCAACATCATGTGTGTTTATTCCCTAGTCATTTCAAACCATCCTTAGGGTTGAAAACTATGAATGAATGACATACATACATAAACTTTTCTTTATAGATATCCATAGATACACCTTTTTTTTAGAGATTCGAGTGAGGATTCCCGATATAAGACAAAAGAAATTTTGGACCAAGATGGAGGGTTTCCAAAAGACGAGGGCGGTTTGCAATAAGCGTTTTCTCATGACTGATAAACGTTAGGGAGTTTAACTAACTTCTAAGGAGCCACATATATGTACTCAATGAGCCATATGTGACTCCAAAGACACAGGTTGCTGACCCCTGGGTTAGGCGAAATGAAACGATGCAATTTGCATAGAAAACACACTTCATTTCAGGATGATGATGAGGTTGTTCCCATTATGTGGGATTGGTTGGTGAAAAAAGTCAGTAACACTCAATACATTAATAATGTACTAATATAATGTAATTAATGCAATTAAAATACAGCTAAAGGCATGGTATTTACACACTCAGCTGTTGCCTTCATCTCAGTCGCTATCTCATTCCACAATTTATCTATTATTGCTCTGTTGCTATAATCGATCAAAGTATAATATATCCCCCTTGTTTTCTTTTTTTGAAACAGTTACTATGCTATTGTTTATTTAGTTTGTGTTATTGTTTATGCATTTGGGATTTAACAATCACTAATATTTTACCCTTCTAATATGTTTCCTACTCTTGAGCAATTTATGTTGATGTTCAGTAATGAACAAAAGAGTTTACAATTCCTAATTGACCAAAATGTCATTGAAAACAACTGGAAATGTAAAAAAATGCTGTGAAATAGCATCGATTAAGCTGACAAGACAAACTTATCATTGCTCCAAAACTAATTTTTTGAAATAACCCTTTCACGCAAAACGAAAGCTTGCAAACTCTATGGTGACATTTACCCACCCGATCACCGGACAATGGGGAGGAATAGTTTCATTCCAGAGATGCAGAGGGCACAATAGCACCCGAAGACGGCTACACCAGATATAAAAGGCACTATAATCTAAAAAGAAAGTGAGCCAAAGGCTTGCCAATATCCTCGGTTACTTGTAAATAAAAAGTTTTTTTGGTTTCAACATATATGGTGGACTGCATATCACAATAATGAGCATACACTTTTTCCTAATACTAGAAGCACACAATTCAAGTGGTATATATTTGAATGAAAATAAAATGTACGATTCCTAAATATAATAAATTTCTATATTGTGTTATAGCCCTTTTGTTAATCCATGATTGTCTCATTCAAGCATTTTCTTCTGGTTACTTTCATGAAAATAAACTGAATGAGAGGGTCACACTTTCAGAACTGGCGAGACATTTTTGAGACCAGCAGTCTAAACCATACAACCTTTTATCAAAATTTATTTTTAGCCATTAGTTGTTTTCTAAATAAGATCACTCAACTTACTTTAATTTTATTTCAACAAAATTTGTAGAGGTTCCTCTGGAAATGCCTGATATTTATGTAGATAACTGTCTGAAATATAACTAAACTTACCCATATGAATACTGAATTACATTACCATCTTTGAATACATAAAGAAATTGAAAGCGTAAAAGTCCAATTTTAACATTTGAACCAAAGGTAGAGGAAAAAAGAAGAAAGATTCACACTACTTTTAAGAAACTTTCATCATTTATTGATGTAAGTGAAAAAAGTTGAAGTTAATATATAACTTTATCAGTAAAAAGCATATTTATAAAGAACTAGGAATGGTTATGGAACTGTTCCAGAACCGAACTGTTCCCTCTTTTGCTCACTCAGAACGGAACAAGTTGCAAAATGTAAGGTCAGGACTGGAACAGTCAGAACTGAACTGGAACTTCCCAGCTCTGAATAAAGATACTGATTCTAATTTGGACAACTTAGATTCACCTTCTTTCATCTGATGCTTGCCTACTCTATGCTTTTGTTAAGATTATTTCCAAACATGAACAAATGCCCAGTTGCCACCCTATGGCTGTGACATTGGAATAGGGGTACCAGATATCAAGACAAAAAAGAGAACATTTTCAGTTTTTCATTGACAAAAAAGAATGTTAGAAAATAGGTCTTATTTAACCTCTTAATTTTTCTTTCGACAGCTTAAAAAAATACACAATTTGTACTTATAAAATGGAATGAAATTGCAGTAGAAAAAGAATATTTTTGGTTTAAATGAAAATTGATTAAGAGTTTTCTTGAAATATACAAATATCTTAGACAGAAAAAGAGAAACTCACCAACCAGTCTATGACAATGCATATAAGTTTATTCCAGCACTAATCAGTTCCAATGCCATGTGAAGCCCACAATAAGCCGCAAATATTGGAATCCTGCATCAATAAATGAGCAAAATCATTAAGAAATTCTTTAATTAAAATTATATACTGCAATGGATAAGGAAACAGTGTATAAAATGATAATGAGAGAAAATGAGGATCTCAAAATTACAGTATGCGATCCAAGTTGCCGTATTATGCCTACATATCCTATAAAGAATCGTAACATTCGCAAATCATTGCAAAAATCAGTACAAAAATCCAATCTGTACAATACCGTCTATATAAGTACAGTGCTGCTGCTCATTTTAAGTATAATATTTATTATAAAACTACACAACTGACCAGATTAATCCCAATTTTAAGAAATATGTTCAGGTAATTATTAATTTTAGCTACAATTCATCATTAATGGAGTACAATGCGATTTTTCAGCGATTTTCACTCGATCCCTTGTTAATTTCACGGCTTAATTTTGTACAAATTTTCGCGTAAGCCGACTAAAGCGCGACCCATCGTATTATAGTGTAAATAACAACAATTGACAATCGAAATAGTCTATGTTTACTACTATTTCATTGTCAGAAATATTTGTCTGTACGTGGTTCACCTTTGATTTTAAGTGTGCTGAAGAAGATGAATTACGCTTTATGCGTGTGTAAATGTGTAGTGAAGTAAATTTTGATCACTGTAATCTCTAAGCGATTTCACTCTGAAAAGCAATGGCAAATCGCACCGTCAAGGATGCTAAGTCCATTCGTGGCACAAATCCTCAATATTTAGTAGAGA
This sequence comes from Uropetala carovei, assembly GCA_036926305.1. Lineage (NCBI taxonomy): Eukaryota > Metazoa > Arthropoda > Insecta > Odonata > Petaluridae > Uropetala > Uropetala carovei. Next base: position 4,992,978 of record JAXCHB010000068.1, read on the forward strand.
AAATCATACGTTCTCGAATATATGACAGTAGATACTGGAAAGAAGAATGTTTTGCACTTACAGGTATGTAAATATCTTTAGTCTTTGTGAAAATCTTGTGTCTTGACTGCAAGGAGATTTAAAGTATTTCACAAAATATTCGATTATATTAGGCAAAATTCGTATTTATTTCATATCATGCAAAAAATGAAATTATTTATTATATTTTAAAGAGGTTTCATGGCTATAAATGTTTGTTTCATTAATTGAACATATATATGAATTTTTTAAATATTTTGGGAATGGTTGTTATTGCAAGACTTTTTTCATTCTCTACTCTTTCATATTAATGGTACATTTGAATTATTTTGGGCATATTTCATTATGGTGAGGTTGCTTGCTAATTATTGAAGCATAATTATGTACAGTTTTTCAATATCAGATGTATCTTCTAAATTGTGTTACATGGCATATTGCCTAATTTGTTTTCATCTTCATTTTCAGCCGAGTTAATGGTTGATAAAGCAATGGAACTGAGATATGTTGGCGGTGTCTACGGTGGCAATATTAAGCCGTCTCCATTTCTATGCTTAATCTTGAAAATGCTACAGATTCAACCGGAAAAGGACATAATCGTGGAATTCATAAAAAATGAAGAATTCAAGTGAGCAAATATGATACGTATAGCTAATATTTTTTAGTTAGTGAGAAATCTGCACTACACTAGTGGCCAAAATTCAGGAAACCTTTCTTGTTTTCTTAAATTTTTATACAAATTCAAAAATATTTCATTAATATTCTCTAAACCTGTAAAGTTTTGTTCGATAAATCTGTAAAGTAAGTAGCGTAGTATATTATATTGTGAAAAAATATACTTTTAGGTTCCTATATATCATAAATATAATTAAATTGTAATGAATAACCACAACAAAATATTATTTTCAGTCTTGAATTTGACTCTTGAGTTATGTGCATATCAGCTGACCTAGCTTAGTGATTGTTTGATTTCTGTTGTCATGGTATAATTTCTAGCCAAAGGTGTGTTATTTATATGTCATATAGCAGTCATTTCTTATATCAATTGGCTCTAATTAGTTGAATAGGCAAGTGGAGTTTCATTCAATTTTTTCCTTCCTTTCCTTGAGTTTGCTAGATAATTTCTTGTCATGGCGCCTACTAAAACTTAAAGAATGGACTGGATACCTTCAAAACGTACTAGAGCAATTGTTCTTCGTGAGGAAGGATATAGTAAAATCGGGAGACTGGAGTTTGGAAAGTTTGCCAACAATTCAAAGTGTCAATGTCAGAAGTGCTGCCAGAACTGGTCGCAAGCCCAAAGTTAGTGATCAAGATGAAAGGAGAATATGTAGATTGGCTCTTCAAGACTGAAGAATCAGTTAATAAAAATACAGTCAATCCTGGAAACCATGGGTGTCAAGGTATCTGGTAGAACTGTTCGGAGGAAATTATTTTAAAACAGTTTAAAGGCCAGAATACCCCGGAAAAACCCCTATTTAAATGCGAAACAAAGGTTAAAATGCATAAACTGGGCCAAAGAACATGAGTTGTGGTCATTAGAAGACTGGTCCAAAGTTATTTGGAGCGGCAGAACCAAAATATCAATCTTTGGAAGCGATGGGATTAAATATGTCCGTCGTCGGCCAGGAGAAGACTTGCTGCCTGAGTGTACGATGGCCACAATGAAGCACCCAGTGAGCGTCATGGTATGGACATGCGTGTCTAGGGATGGTGTTGGTAGAATGCAGATTATTGATGGCATACTAAATGCTAATAAATACATTGAAGACGTTCTGGAACTGAAATTACTCCCGTCTGTTGAAGATCTCTTCCATACATCATCAAGCCAGGTTATCTTTCAACAAGATGTTGCCCCATGCCACATGACAAAACTTGTGTTGAAATGGTTCCAAAAAAAAAGAATATAAAAGTACTAGAGTGGCCTGGTAACATCCCAGATCTCAATCCTATTGAGAACCTCTGGTCTCGCCTAAAAAAGATTGTTGGACAAAAAAATCCTAGTAAGAAATGGGAATTAATTGAGGTCACCATCCAGGGCTGGTTCAAGGTGATTACAACAGAAGATTTGCAGCATTTGGTGGACTCAATGCCAAGAAGAATAATGCCCTAATAAAATGAAAGGATTTTCCTTAAAAATATTAATATTTTGTGCTAATTTGCATGGTATACCTTTTCTTTGTTAATAATATTGTTCACAGTTTAATTTACATAATAATACAAATAAACTCATCACCTAGAATCAGATTATGTATCACTAATTGATTTCAAAGCAATATTATACCTATACCAAAGTAAAATGAAAGCATAATAGCACATATTGTACAAGTTTGAGTGAAATACTGAAAAGTTTCCAGAATTTTAGCCACTAGTGTATATCTGCCGAAAACATTCCAGAAACTTAATGGTTTTTACGTGATTCCATGTTTGAACTCTCAAATAAAATTTAATATGTTATGGATTAACTGTTTTCGTCAAATTAGACTATAAATTAATAAATATATCTTTATTCGGTAAATGGAATGTCTAATTCAAACAAATACAACTTTTTCATAGTTTTAATTTTTAAATAATGACTCAAATATAATTTCATGTAATGTGTATTACTTGAAGAAAAATATTTACATGTGCTAATTAAGGTCAACTGAAAGATAAAGAATGCAACAACACAATTTGGATTATGTGAAAATATGATTTTACAGTATGTACTCTCTTCCCTTTTTTAATTCAACGTCAATGAGTTCCCTTTCATAACCAAAAGTTAAAAAGTCATTTACATGTTTTAAATGATAAATACAAATCATAATCCCTGAAAATCTAAACATATGGATCCATTTCATACTTTGGTATAATTATTATAGTTGCAATTGTGTTATGTTAATCATATCAACTATTAGTTCATCTGGCTAACTCATTTGAAATTGAAGTTTTTACTGCTATAACACTAAATTTCAACTTCTTGCCAACATATTGTCTCAAGTTCTAAGTCCGCATATCAGTTGATTCAATTTTAAAATGCTTATCAAAAAAAATGTACAATAATTTACTTATTAATCGAACCATGAAAATAAATGCTTCCCAGATCTAGCTTATGATGTAATTGTAGGCAGTAATTTGTATTAAATGTAATGGGAATAAAGTCAAGCAACTGCAGAATAAATTGATGGAATGGACGATCTGAAGATCCTTATGCGACAGACACAAGCTATAGTGATGGGAAATGTGGAAACGTGAAAAAATCTGCTATGACCGGGAATCGAACCAGGATCTTCCACTTGCTGGACAGATATTCTACCACTGAACTTTCGTAGCAGACTAATTCTCCTGTTTTAGAACGGAAATATTTTCTTAGGTTGGGACTAGGCTAGCTATGCTAGTATCAACCAACCACGACAGATGTCCTCAAAGAGAAACATCAAAGAAAACCCCTACCCTCTCAAATGGTGAGAATGCCTATGTTATGAATTGATGGAATGGATGATTCAATGATCCATTCTTTCTTTTGAGAGGGTAGGTGTTTTCTTCGATGTATCTAATTGATGACGTCCATCACGGCTGGTTGATACTAGGATTGCTAGCCAGGTCCCAACCTAAGAAAATATTCCTGATCTGAAACGAGAATTTCTCTGCTATGGTAGTTCATTGACAAGTGGAAGACCCAGGTTTGATTCCCAGTCATAGCAGATTTTTTCACTTGTTTCCACATTTCCCATTAACTGTAGAATGTTTGTTTGAAATTAGAGTTCCTTTCTTGCGTTTTTAACAATTTGTATACACTCCCATTTAACTTCTTGTAAAATTCCAAAAAAAAGGGTTTTATATGATTATTTGTATACTAGTGTAATGCCCGTTGAAATATCAACGGAAGAATTATAGATAGATTATTATTATTTTCATTTAAAATAATTAATATCACACTTTTACATATGAAATATTTTGTCATTTCTAGTGAATATTCTGTGGTTGACGAGCTATCTTTAATTAAACTTAAAATAGTTGCATCTCTTTCCCTCCCTCCTCTCTCTCCCTCTCACACCCTCTCTCTCCCTCTCACACCCTCTCTCTCCCTCCCCTCTCTCTCCCTCCCCTCCCCCTCTCTCCCCTCCCTCTCCCTCCCCTCCCTCTCCCCCTCCTCCCTCTACTTCCCTCTCTCCCCCTCTCTCTTGTATTAAAAGCATTCAAAGCACCTTTATACCCATAAGGATTGAATTAACAATATGATAATAATTGGAATTGGTAGGCAAGGCAACATCCCATTAAAATGGCAAGATTTCCTCAAAATGTGTGAATTAAACGTTTACATTGAGAAATTTTGAACTCTAGGCGGAAAAAGATTAACAGAATAAGAAACTTTATAATGTTTTCTTCAAAATGGTTTATATCCAAAGATTGTAAGTCATTTCTTTCTAATTTTAATCTAAAAAAGAATGAAAGCCTGCACGTTGAAATGTCCATTTTTATGTGTTACCTAATGGGAAATGGAAATTATCTCCTGGAATCGAACCTGGGTCTTTGATCTCGAGTTTGATACATTAAAACTTTTTGTTGGTACATCATAATGCTATCCTGAAAATTTCATCAAATTCGGTTTTGTCGTTTGCGAGATATTAAGCTTCAGAAAGCATTACATGACAAAATGACATTGTGACAGTCTTTTATATGTTAGATTATATTTTTATATCTGATATTCACCTACTGTTTGTTTTAATGCGTTATTCTATTTTGACTTTTATATCCATGCAATAGAGTCAATGCACCATGTAAATTTATTGAGGCTATTATTTCTAACTAGTACATTCTATCTTTGACAGATATGTCCGTGTTCTTGGTGCATTTTACATGAGATTGGTTGGGACATCACTAGACTGTTACAAATATTTGGAACCTTTGCTTAATGACTACAGAAAGCTCCGAAGACAAAATCGCCTTGGCCGTAAGTTCTTTTGATCTTAATAATAACATTTAAAACATTTTAGTGTGTATTTTTTTATTATAATCTAATTTTGTACAATATTTCAGAATTCGAGCTTGTTCATGTGGATGAATTTATTGACGAACTCCTGAGAGAAGATAGAATTTGTGATGTAATTCTTCCTAGATTACAGGTTAGTAATTTATTTGCATGTTTCCATGTAGTATTATGTACAAATTCTTTATTATAATCTCACACACACAAACACACCTAAACCCATGTAATAGAGAAGTGCATAGCACAGATTCTTCACAAATGTTTTTGAGTTTTACAAAAGGGTAATTAAACCAAGTGCCTGTTCCGATTCCAGAAACGTCACGTTCTGGAAGAAAACAATGAGATTGATCCAAGAGTTTCCGCTCTTGATGATGACTTGGACGAAGGAATGGAATCTGATGAGGAAGGGGAATTGGATGGAGGATTGGGAGGAGATACGTCAAAGAAAGGAGAGAGTGCCGTGGCAAATGGTAACTTGGGATCTGGTTCAAATTTCACTTCTTCTGGAAATGCCATCCCTTCGCTTCTGAAGTCCAGGGATTCTGGTGGAAATCAAAAGGGCGACTCGTCAGCCTTATCGTCTGGAAACCATCGTCATCACCATCACCACCACCATGGAGGAGTTTCACTGAGCAGCCAGCGGCAGCCTACCAAGGAGAAAGGCAGGAAACCTTCACCCACACCACCTAATCGTCCTAGAAGGTCGCGGTCGAGGGAACGAGATTTGAAGGAGCGTGACAAGAGGTTAGATTTGGCCACTGTATTTTTGCCAAGTTTTTGTGAGATTGAGATGCAGTTTTGAGAACTCCATGTGTTTAAGTTTCACATTCAATCAGAAAATATATAAAACTCACTGAACCAGACATAACGTAATAACTGATTTTTGAAATTGTAAAAATTCTAATTGTTAGGAGCTAATTTGCTCCATTATTACCCCAAACGAAGATAAAAATTATAATTCATTTCTTGATGAGCTAAAGACTTGAAATTTGGCACGATTATAAGAATTCAGCCATAACAATTGGGAAAAATCTGACATCATTAAAATTTAATTCTTAGGCGTTGTTCTTTCATTGTAATTGAATGTAGGATGAAATGCTTGCACTGTCTACTAGTATATAATATTGCATGAAACAGAATTATGAATGCCAAAAACAAGTAACTTCAAAAACTAAGAGGTTGTTTTGTTTTATCCTGCCATTGCAATACAATTTCAGAATGTGAGGTATCTTGCGTTCAGAACATTGGTTCCATTGTTTCAGTACTGTGTATTTCCCGTACTTTATATATTTAATGGGCTTGCTTGTTCTTGACAAAATGGCTTCTATAAACTAGAATATTCCTATAAAATAACTTGATTGAACATAAATTGTTTTGCATCAGGCACAGGAGCCGTGAGAGAGAGAGACCAACTGACAAAAGAGACAGGAAATGGGAGGCAAACCAAAACTGGGAGAGAAGACACCATCGATCTCGCTCCAAGTCGCCTGTTGGTAAGCATATATAAGATTCAAGGACTTATTTCCTAATTGTATTTTCTGATTGGTTAGCTGAAAAATTCACAAAGAACTACTCACCTTCCAAGTCCAAGTTCATTCAAAGATGGTTTATATGAATTACCTTCTTAAGTGATTCTATATGTACTTTCACTGTTTTTTGGTCCGTGTGCTTTTTCATTTTGCAATATATTTCCTTATAACTCTCCTATATATAAAGGTCTGAAACCTTACGTGTTAATATTTTTCAAAATTTTTAGGTGGAAGAACACACAGGCATCGTGATGACGATCATGGGCGTAACCAGCATAACGTTCGTGATAATAGGTCCAATAAAGATTGGAATTCTGCAAGAGGAGACCGGGATCGCCATGGAGGAAGTGGCAATCGTCATCGTAGTGAGAGAAACTCAAGGACTGGTAGGAGAAGTGATTCCAATGAGGTGGTTGAGGCAAATGCTCTTCGTGCAAAACTTGGTCTGCCACCGCTGAGGCATTAAAAGTTGATTCAAATCAATGGACAATTTTTGTATGTCATATCTGCATTCAGAAGAGAAGTTGTTACAGTAATACCACACCATTTATCACTTCATCCACTGTGTAATTATTCCTAAGCAATTTTTATAAAATTATGATTATTTACATTATGTAATAAAGCTGTCTGTCTCTTCATGACCTGTTATTGATGAAAAGTATTTCTAGGTGAACAGTTTAAAGTAGCAGTATTTTGGAAAATTAATTTAAAGAACAATACAGAAGAATAACTTTCTGTTATCAACTTGAATAGAACTTATTTTTCATAAATATGGGTGTCAAATGCATAAATGAAGTAAATCTCAATAATATTTGGAGTACCTGTTACTTTTATTTAGACTGAACAGTACAAATAACTATCTTCATTGTAAGAACAAAGTCATTAAAATTTTTAAATTGAACTATTCTCTATAGTTTTCCTCAAAATGGTTCAATAATCCATTTATGAAAACCTTTTTAACAACTTTTATATTAACTTACCGCGATATATATGTAGGTAGGTAGGTAGGTAGGTATGTAGGTAAGTTTTAAGACAAATAATGTCTAATAGCTCGAGAATGGCTGCATGTATTTTAGCCATTCTTTTACTTTTAAAGAATGCCACACACAAAGACTTATGTGTAATCATCATCATTTCCCCTTAATCAGTTCCAACCGGGTCGGGTTGGGTTGGTACTTCTCCACCTTTCTCTCTACCACTCCTCCTCCATCATTGTGTTCCAGTCTAGGTTTCTTCTTCTTACACTGTCCCTGATCGAATCCATCCATCTCGCTCTGGGTCTACCTCTGGCCCTTTTCCCCTCCATTTTAGTTTCCATTGCCTGTTTCGGTATCCTTCCCTCTTCCATCCTCTTCACATGTCCAAACCATCTTAATTTATTCCTCTCTTTCCTCCATATTAATTTCCTTACACTCTGGTAAAATACACCCCCCTGTTGTATTCTGTTGTTAATCTCCCTGTCTAGTCTTGCATTTTGCATTATTTCACTTCCCAGATACTTGAAGTTCTTCACTATTTCAAGATTCTGACCCCCCATTGTTATAATACCTTTCCTTTCTCTTTCCCCTCTTGTCATTACCATTGACTTACTCTTTTCCACACTAACTTTCATACCATATTTCACAATTTTTTCATTTAACACATCCAGTTGTTCTTGTACTTCATTGCTGTTATTTCCCCATACTACGATATCATCTGCAAATAACATTATCTTCATTTCCATGCCCCCATATGCTTCTTTTGTCTCCTTCATAATTTCATCCATAACCATTATAAATAACAGGGGTGACAATACGCTTCCCTGTCTTAGCCCTGTTTCATTTCTAAACCATCCTGTTTTCCCTACTTGGGTCTGCACACAGTTGTAACAGTTGTCATACATTGCTTTCACCATCTGTATTGTTGCTTTTCCAATTTCCTTTCTTGTCATGGTTTCCCAGACTTTTTCTCTGGGAACCCTATCATAAGCCTTCTCTAAATCTAGGAACGTCATCTCCATATCTTTTCCATACTCCCATTGTTTCTCCATTCTTTGTCTCATAGCAAAAATGAAATCTACGGTTGACTTACCACTTCGAAAACCATACTGTTCCTCCTGTAACTGCCTCTCTACCTTATCTCTCATTCTCCTTTCCATTATCTTTGCTACTTGCGAAATAAGTGTGATTCCTCTGTAATTATTACACACCTTTTTGTCCCCCTTCTTCAAAATTGGTATTATTATTCCCTTCTCCCAGTCCTCCGGGACACGTTTTTCTTTCCATACGCACTTTAAGAGTCTGTACAGCCAATGTACTCCCACAGGTCCTGCTGCCTTTATCATCTTCACTGATACTTCATCCACCCTTACTGCTTTACCCATTTTCATCCTTTTAACTGCTAATTCTACCTCTAGCATCGTAATATAATTTTCATTTTCTTCCTCTACGCTCAGACTATTTACCACTACACACTCATTTGTACCATTTCTCACATTCAGCAGTTGGTCGAAATACTCTTTCCATCTATTCCTTATCTCTTCTGGTTGTGTTAATATCTCTCCACTTTCATCTTTCACAAACTTTGTGTATACTCTTTCTTTCCTTTTGCTTTTAATAAGCCTATAGAGTACTCTTTTAACTCCATGTACAGCCTCTTCCATTTCTCGTGCAAACTTCTCCCAACATTTCCTCTTTTCTTTGTCTATCATTTTCTTACAGCTTTTTATTTCCTGGTACTTCCTTCTGCTTTCCTCTTTTTTATCTCTGTTCCATTCCTGCCATGCCCTCTTCTTATCTTTTACCTTTTCTTTCACACTGTCATTCCACCATGGCGTCTCCTTTTCTCTCTTTCTCTCTATCTGATGTTCTACCACAAGCACTTTCTGCACTGCTTACTATTGCACTTTCAAACTTTGCCCATTCATCTTCCACACTTCCTGTCTCTGACTTAGGTATTACTCGTTTTAATTTCTCTCTGAATTTTTCCTGTACTTCTTTCTCTTTTAATTTCCATACTTTTATTTTCCTTTCTCGTTCTTCCTTTATTCTTTCAATCCTTCCCACTTTCACTTTTGCTATCACTACACAGTAGTCTCCATCAAATGCCTCGCCTGGTAAAACTGGGATGTCTTCCAGTTGTCTGCGATTTTCTCTTTCCACTAGAAAGTAATCAATTAGCGTTTTCATCCTTCTATCTCCCCAACCATATCTTGTGATTTTTCTGCTATTCTTCATTCTAAACCAAGTATTTCCCACAATCAGTCCATTCCTCTCACAGAATTCTACCAGTGCCTCTCCTTCTTTATTTGTTTGTCCATACCCAAAAGGCCCGACTATTTCCTCTCTCCCTTGCCTGTCCTTTCCCACCTGTGCATTATGTGTAATCACCGTGCAAAATAACGACCCGAGTTTGATTCCAGGGATGTTTAATTCTCCCAATCAGACAGGGCCTCTCGAATTTTCACCTCTTAAACTATAAGTCATAATTATATGCTCTCACGGACTTTTTTGTTGCAAATGTTGTCCTCTATCTGACTAAATTTATTAATCGATACCTTACAGATCATATAAGGGCAAGGGAGAGTAAAATATGAATTTCCATTGTTGGTGGAAATGGCATCTCTTTGACTGTGGCACCATAAATGGCAACGACCACATGCCTAACTATGTCCTACGTATGTATGTCCGACTCTCGAAGAATGTATGCGAATGTTTGGAGATGAAGAAAAGTCTGTAAAATTTTTAATTGACAGTAAAATCATTGAAACAAACAGTTGGGTTGGTGTTTCATCTTTACTATATACACTTCCTAAAAGTTGTTTAAAGTAAAACTTGTTTTTTATATATAGTTGTTATAAATGTATTATTGAATCCGTCTTATATAAATTTAATTCTGGAAAGGTACACTGCTGTATTTCCATCTATGCTATCTTTTTTCTCGTTTTGTTTTTAGTGAATGTGCAGACATTTTATGCTTAAACTGTTCAGATTGCAATAATGTGATAAAAACAGAATTTTCCAAATAAATAAGGTGCTCTTGCCCCGTGTGATTTTTGGGCATTTCCAATGCTCAAACGTGAGCTATGAGGACAAATTTGGCTCTGACACTGAAGTGAAGCAAATCACCGCTGCTACCCTACGCAAGGTATCTCAAAATGACCTATTGCACGTGTTTCAGAAGTGGGTGGAGCTGTGCAAAAAATGTATAGCATTTGAAGGACGTTACTTTGAAAAGGAAACCATGCCCAAGCCTGAGGATACCTCAGATACCGAATAATGTGAGTAGTCTCAATACTTTTCATACACACCTCGTACATCGCACAAACTTTCTCATGTGTTTATGTCTGCAAATAAATGGCATTAATTTATTGATAACTTTACATATTTGAGAATCGAGCATGATAAATAGCTGTACCATACATAATCATAAAATGTGATGTGAATTGGCAAAGCCATAAAAGCAGTAAAATATTATTATTGGATGAATGTTACATAACGCCAGAGCTGGACGGTAGCTGGGCATAAATCTCGATATATTATAATGTCACTGGACTTTATATAATAATTTCTTAAGAAATATGGCTTATGTAGTATTTTTTATGATACCAAGTTCTTTAACTGAATGAATTTAAATTAATATCATTTGAGCCATTTTTTAATAAATCAATGTTTTGAGAAAATCTACATGAATAACTACCTTATTGCTGCATCATTCATCTCTTCAGAGAGTCTATTCCAGATTATAGTATACATAAACAAGAAGTTGTTTGATTTTATTTCACTGTTTAGGCCCTAGAATCATTCACAGACAGACAGCATGGCAAAAATAATTTTTTAGACTCGGTGGCTCCCACCTAAGACATGCATTTCCATCAAAATCTTGAGGTTGATAATTTTTCACAATTTCGATGCTTTTCCTACATACTACATATATGAGAAAGTAAAATTATTTGTCTGCTCATATTATTTCCCTTAACAGATAAATTCTTATGTGAACATTATGCTTTCCATTCATTTAATTTCTCTTTACTCTGTTGTAACTTTGACGATAGTGTTTCTGGACAGCTTTAAAAGTGCATAAAATGATTTTTTTAATAACTGTAACAAAACTATATTAGTACGTGTATTTCCAAAAAAATGCTCCAACAGTTTTTGATGCTTAGATTATCATTGGAAACTTTCCATTGTTCCAGCTCTGCTGATAACAATAAGTCAAAGGAACATCATTATTTATATAATTATTTGCAAGAACCGTTCAAGAAAGATGCAAATTTAAATGAATATTGATACACAAGATTTTACGGTCGAAATATACTACTGACTCCAAGCCAGCACGTGCAAGCTCTCTGCTTTCACGGCCATGCCACTGGATACCTCTGCACCATGCTTGCAGCATTTTCTTTTTACCACTTTTGCTGCTAGATTTGGCACTTTTTGTTTTATCTAGGTCATTTTTTGTTTAATTGGCATTTTTTTACAAATTTTGGTGCGAAATTTTGCCTTTTTTATTTATTGCAAATAATATATTAAGCAGTTTTAATCAACTTTCAAAGAAGAGAAGAAAAATGAAAGCTGAATAAGACATATCACATTGCTCCACAGTCCTCAACTGTACTACATTAGCATGTATCTAACGAAAAAACAGAAAACCTTACAAATTTTCAAGACTGCTTCTCCACCTCACCCCCATATATCTCTCTTCACCTTCATACCCACCCACCCTCCCCCACTATCAATATCTCACTTGCTATTTGTAGCATACTCCATTAACATTGTACATAAATATGTAGAAACGATAGCACATGCTATAGTAAATAGATATAGGAGTATTAGAGGAAGGACCATTAGTGAGGTAAATATTTTCAATAAATTTCATTGTGTTCAAATTATCCATATTATAATCAGCGTTTGATTCTTGTTTTCTAGTCTACACGCTTTTGTAGCCACCTTCTGGACGCGATTTAAGATAATTTCCGAGTAGGTACGAGTTTGAAAATTGGCAGGAATGCATGAATCACGCATTAAAAGGCAATGACAAAAAATCCCAAAAAAGACCCGGTTCGACCCAAGGAGATAATTTCTGCTTCCCGCAAGATAAACACCTAAAATGAGATATGTCGACGTGCAGCCGACAACGGCGGAATCATCGTGAAACATCGATGTCTTCTATTTCCACGACTGCTTGAACATTGGAATCGGCCGCTGCAAATCTACTATGCATTCTATTGGCCAATGACGGAAGCAGGGGAAAAGAAATTCGTGTGATGTCGACAGAGTGCGCTACAATCGAAAACAATGTGTTTTCGAGTCGAAAAAGATGTATCAGCTAGCAGTACTACGGTGCATTATCTACTTGATGTAATATTTTGTAAAGCGTGAGTTTTTTCTGTTCTTCAAATTTTATTTGATTGCAATGTCAGTTTATGATTACATAGCCTGCATTTACAATAATCCAGTAACAAGAGGATTGGCTAACGCAGTCATTAATGGCGTAAGTTGAAAATAATTGCAGTTCTTACGTCTTTTGTGCTATTATTTATGTTTCATTTAAATTACTTAGGGTTCTGCAATAATGAAACCACCATCTAAACAACCTGAACTTTTCCTATGGAGATTGGCAGAAAAGAACATTGGATATATCCGGTTAGCTGGATTGTTTGGAGCTTCAGCAGTAATTCTTGGAGCTTATGGAGCTCATAGTAAGGAGACAATTTCCTTGAGTTCTGTTTAATAATAATTGTCATAATTTAATTTATTCTGTCGCCAATTTTTTATAAAGTAATGTGACTTGACGACACTGCTAAGTAATTCATTGCCATTTTTAAACCATAGCATTTAACAAAAATGTTAAAAACGAAGAATTGAAGATTGCTTTTGAAACTGCAAATCGGTATCACTTCTTACATACATTTCCACTCTTGGCTGTACCTCTTCTTAAACGACCACATCTGGTAAGATGCTGAATTGTAATCAAAGCATAAAATGTTTATTAAAGAGAATGAACGTTAAGCTTTGTCATCTGAATGAAATTGTTCAGCTAATAACTTTACCTTACAGGTAGGAACACTTTTAATATCTGGGATGACCATATTCTGTGGATCATGTTATGTATATGCATTCACTGGGAACCCAACAGTTCGGCAGTTCACTCCTTATGGCGGTACATTACTCATCTTTGCCTGGCTGGCCATGGTCCTTTGAGCTGCAATATTTGATCATTCTTAATGTATATTCAGCAAAAACTTTGTATTTTAGAACTTTTCTGGATGGTGAAATTGTGAAATAAAAAATTATTTATTGCTGAACCACTGTACATGAACATTTTATATTTTAAGTCTGGATGGATTGTAAAAGTTGAACAATCAGTAAGGGAAGATGTATTGCCTACTACATATCTAAACGTTGAAAGCAATCATATAAATACTCAACCCTGTACAAGCAAAATGCATATTTTTAAGAACAGCACACATATATGATGTATGCAGAGGCACTAAACAAAACATTTTGAGTTCCCTCGCTGAAATGGTTGGCACATGTGGGGATTCAATCCCCGTTGAAGTTCATTTTTTCAATGGTGGTGATATGAGGTTTCTAATGGAACTTTCATACTAAACACATTGGTATCACAAAGTAACCTTAAAAATAAGCAACTCAGTTAAAAACTCCCAAAAATATCCACATGTAATCATTCACATTTTTAGAAAGGAGTTTAGGAATCATATTACTTTGGTATCAGTATTACGCAAGACAATCGTCAGTCCACTGTCCTCAAACTCAGCAAAGTGAGATACAACGATAATTGAGCTTAAACTGATGCGATCAAGATTAGAGATAGATTACTCAGAAGTGGGTAATGTAATACAAAATGGACGAAACTACCACGCAATTTTTTTAACAATCACAGAGAATTCTTTATGCCTTAAAGATTTTGTTATTTTTTTCATGCATTACATTTCCAATCTAGTGCAAAAGCTCTTCACAAATCCAGCTCTCCACTAGTTTGGATTGGCAAATGTATATTTAAGAGAAATATACATTCTCCATTAAATTGACACAAATGAATAACAGACTAGGATCCTCCAAATATGGTGTACATCAATAATCAAGAGAAATTTTCTAACACCAGAAGACATCAAAATCTCATGGAAGGTTCAGGAATTTAAATACACATGGATACATGTAATCATTCACCATAGGTACATCACATCTCACCAGAATAATTTTAAGTACAAGCATTTCTAAGTAGTCTTTCTAAGTACAACCCTTCAAGAGGGTAACAAAATAAAGAGCAAAATGACTAGATTGATAAGAGTATCTTCAGTTATCAGATTTCCTTAGAGGAAGGAATTAAATCCTACATGATAGCATGAAAAAATAATACTGAACTTTCATAAAGTATCTCAGTAAGTTACATTCATTAAAAATTCAAATTTAAGAAGTAATTTGGATATATTCATTTGAAATCGAAAAACTCATTCCAAAATATGGGTAAAAGATTCAAATGAAATAATGTATATGTATGCCAAGGTCTTACTTTACATACTGAGGACAGCAATGGACAGAGTGTTCTCGCATTCCACACGAGCACCTTAATCCGCTATATTCAAGATGAGTTCATCACCGTAGACCTCCGAGAGTACCCTCTTCGGCTGACTGTGGCACCCTGAGCTTCACACTCTCTCCTCACCCTATCGATTATCTCAGCCACAAGTTTCTCCTCTCTCTGCCTTTGCTCAGCCCAGTCTGCTCCATGAGTGGCCGATCCATCCCTCGCACGTCCTCTTTCCCTCCGAGAGCCACTTCCAGATGGACCCATTGAGCTCTTTCCCCTTCGATTATTCGATCCTGCACTCACATCGACTTCCTCCCCATCCTGTGTCTCTCCTTCTACTATGACACTCCCCGACAGCTCCCCCATACTGCTTCCTCCATGCCTGTTCTCCAGATGTCCTGCAAATCCCTTCTTAGTCTTGAAGAACACATTGCAGCGATCGCAACGGAACAGGTTTACGGCATGCACTTTGTACTTGTGTCTATACCAATGCGTGCGACTAGGAAGCACCTCACCACACCATTTGCAGACCACGCTGCCATCTCCCCTAAGCACATATTCCCAGAGTTCTTGACGTGCATTTGCAGTTGGAGACAGAGGAGTTGAAGGCCCCTGACCATGTCTCTGCCTCGTTCCATCCTCTTCATAGAACAAGGCGCCATCTTCACCATCCTCATCATCGACTTCTTCAAGTTCCACTCCCACTACCTCCTCATCTCCCTCCTCAACCTCTACTCCCTCTATCTTTGGCACAAGGAGACCTCGGTCAGCAGCAAAGTGTAGGATGGACGGACGATCGGGAAGGATGCAAGTCTCAAAACCCAAGTCCACAGGATGACCATGGCTGAGGAAATGGATTCCAGCTGGGACTTCCCCTTTCTGGGGATGCTGATGCATCTGGTCCTCGGGGGAAGATTGTACTTGAAGTCGATACGTTTCAAAGGAAGAACCAGGCTGATAATCCGTTTCTGGAAAAGCATTGAGAGTTGAGTATTTATTCAAATAACATTTTCTATGTTAAAAAAGAGAAAGTTTAGTGCACTTCATGAAATAAAATAATTGTTAATCTACCTCAACTAAATATCAGAAAACCCTTCAACAACAATACCCGACATGAAAAAGGAAAAACTAAACTTAGGTTTTGTTTAAAATTAATATTTATTGTAACTGACACTGTTTGGGTTAATTCAGTCATGTAAAGTAGCAAGGTTTTTAAAGCAAAACAAAGCATTAAATAGTTCAAATGTTAAAAATATACCACTTTCAAGTTCGTATGCAACATTTTGTTAGTTGTTTTCTGCCTACAAAATTAAAATGTGAGGGATAACTTAAAAAAAAAGAGGATGGTGTTAGTCAATATCTTCATTGCTCTTACCTAGTCTTCAATAACCAGCATTTATGATGAGACTTCAGCATTTACCTTCCAAATCCCGGTCCTCCACTATTGGGTAACAATCTAGAAATGTTCAGCATAGCATCAATTTGCTTCTTTGAAAACTGAAACCAATTTTTATGCCACTTAAGCAGACCTACCATAGTAAATCACACAAGAAATGTTTTCATATATGAATTTTACAAATGTGCATACGTGCTTATTAAAAATGTATGCAGCCTCAAACTAAATCTCAGGTATCAGGAATTGAACCTGACTTGCATTGATGAAGGTTTCATGCAAGTAATCAGGCCTAAAAATAACCTGAAAAGGTGTGTGCAAAAGTGGGGATGCAATTCATACAATAACACCGATGGCTACATTTGATTCCTATTCTTGGAGGTAGATTTATTTAATGAAAAATTACATGAAGGATTCAGTTACAATATCAATGCCAACCGAGACTTCTCGTGCATAAAGAATCACTCAGAACATTTCACTGTACATCCTTAACTTGTAAAAATAGGCATTTTCTCACCAACAGGAATACATTTGTGTATATAAATCAAATATTAACATTCACTTTGTTACATTCTCATACGCTCATAACAAAAACTCTTTAACAGTTAAACAATAAGAATAGAGATTTCGTTACAAAAATTCAAAAAGAAAATCGATAAAGCATTTTTAACCATGTTTCATTTAAACACCAATTTTTTTTAATTGGTATAAAATTTCCCAACAATCTTAACTACAAATTAATGATGAAATGATTGTTAACACTACTATACACCACAGGTGATAAAATATTTTAATAATTAGTAAGCAAAATAATTTCTTAAACATCAGTGATAAAATACAAGTATAATGTCTGGGCTTCCCAGTGTACACAAGCTTTAGAGAATTTAATATTTAACACAAAAATTTATGCTTATTCTAGCAACAAAACTGTCACCAAAATAAAATAAAATCAACAATTCTTAAAAACCTTTCCAGAGATATAATTCAAAAGCCATCACATGCAGTGATTGTTTCCTTCCAGAGGCAGTTCCTCATTTCAATGAGAGGAACTCATTCCAAAGATTGTGAACATATTCAAAAATATTTGAGCATCAATCAGCACTTACATACCCAAATGTTTTAAAAAAATGTTTTGATTAGTTACAGGGACAATGGGTACATTGAGAAATATTTTCTAAATAGTGAAAAGTACAATAAAAATAATTGTAAATTAATAAATTTGTTGTTACACCACTTCCTATGCTAACTTCCACCTTTAACCAAGGCCATTAAAACAATTCATATCTTTACAAACTCCACTCATTCATTCATTGCTTTGCAGAATACCAAACACTATGTGTAACTTCCAAACACTAGGACTTTCTTAATTAACTTTTACAAGTTGTTAGACAACTATGTATTTCTCACAGCTTTTATCAATTCACTCTGGTATATCTCTGTACCACGTACAATACCCTAGATTCAAAAATATAATTTTCTGGATATATATGTTAATTACCCAAAGGCTTACAAATTTCAAATCCATCTCATAGTAAAAACCTAACAAATCACTTTCTCAACTCTATGGTAGGAGGGTATAACACACCTACCATTCAACAATTCCAATCTTTTATAACAACGCACAGCAGAATGACAAGAGCCAGCAATGTCAGACATGCTTGCACATCATTCTTTGATCACAAAGCCAACAATTAACTTCTGACAAGGTGCAGGATAATCCAGCTATTACAATAGTTTCTATTTCATTCAGGTAACAATGTTGGTCTTTGACCACAGTGGTGAGCCAACTTAATGAAGTTGAGCAGGATTTATTGAAAATTTTCTGTTTTGCATCTCAACCAAATCAAGTACATACCATATAATATTAGATACAAAACGAAAAAAAATGCCGGTAACAATAGTCAACCTCTACCCAAAAAAGTGAACATTTAGCTATAGATTATTCAATCTCCCTCTTTGGCTATTTAAATATTGTGACAGAATGGTAACTGATTAGACTATTGCATGTTGAAGATGTCCAGCCTTTAAAACAGGAGACTCATACATTTATATTTGATAAGCTCGCTCTTGAAACAACTTCAAAATATTTATAAATCTTTCTTTCTGCCTCTTCCGACACCATTAAAAAGATTGCATTGTACACTTGCTTATATGTATACATAACTGAGTCTGTATTGCTAAAGTGAAAAAGTAATGCATGCCAGTGAATTTTGGCATGCACCAAGGAAGATGGTATGACAACCCGAAACTCCGATTTGTTTCAAATTAATTCTATATTCAAGAATAAATGCCCAGTAACTGATAACTGTGCTTCAATGATAAGCACCAAAAAATAAATCATAACAGATACACTTGCACTGTGATTAAATGCATAAACATCATTCTTTTACACTTACAGAAAATTCTTAAAACTTCAAATGGCTAGGCCAAGGCAATAGACCACAAGAGATTTATAGGCCAGAAATTTTCGTTGATGTAATGATAAAAAAATTACAAAATTTACCTACCATCTTCTAAGAAACTAGTACCAGAAAAAGACATTTAAATTTAATAAAATTAGATAAACATTCCCAGTCCTTCAAGTGCCACCACTCCTTAGCATAACTTATGGTAGAATTAAAGCTCAGGAGACAAAAAGAAATCACTTATGTTAAAGTGTGGGTTTACAGTAACTAACGAAAATGCATCCACTACTGGGAGCCACTAATTAGGTTATTGGGCCCTTCACTTTGACAAATAAATAACTCATCAAAATCTACTACTTCGATGAAATAACGGTCAATAGTATAATTTGAAGAGTAATAACAGCACTACCTGTGGAATAAACATTCGTTAGATTGGAAATATGAAAAGTTAAAGAAAATATAAGAAAATAACATTAGGTGGGTGACTTTGGTGCAATCAGAATGGAATCCCAAAGCTTTGGAGAAAACCCGTTACAGACCAATGGATAAGAGCAATCTGTACATTCATAATTAAATTACAAGAAATATATTTTTTTAAGGAATGTGTCTCAGGTCTATTTATGATAATGACTAGTTGGACCTACGGCAATGAACCGTGCAGTTTACTGGAGTAAAATAAAAGTCGGGCATAGATAGTCATCCCATGATTTGCCGGTTATGCTCTTTTCTGTCCGATAATAAATGATACATAGATGAGATCTAAAAATGTAAACTAATGAATGTTCTGTGAAAATATGCTAAAAGTAACATATACCAGTAAGCATTTACCCACTGGTTTTTATTAATTATGTGAAGAGGTAGACCACTTTCTGTACAATTCTTGAGAACTAGCTGTGTATATTTTAAAATCCACAATTGACAACAAAAATATTAGGATTAATTTGTTGATAATACAACTGATTTTTTAAATCTTTAAAATTTGTATGTACATAGAGAATAAGAGAAACCAACACCACCAAATTTTGTTTCTTGACCTGGGATTAACCAATGTGCATGTGAGCTGTGATGTCCCGAAAGGAAGCTTAAAGGGACATTTAACAAATTCACAACGCTACAATGTGAGCAGTTTTCCCTCCCATATAAAACCTTATTTAAACCTACATAACCTCTCTTGTTAAATCCCAAATTTAAATCTAGAATATCAACAAACAGTATGAAAAACTGTAAAAATTTTTAAATGTATATAGATATAGAAGAGTAAAGGATATACCCAAAGAAGTCTAATCTTTGGTTGTTATTTTTCACTCGCCCTATTCCTTGCAACACTCTGAAATATTAACTATTGTCCCATAAGGACACAAATATGGAAGTATAGTAAGGACAAATTGTAATGCACCCGAATTGAAAAACTTTATTCCACAAACTTTAACCATCTTTTAGACACCATATCTTAATAAGAAGATGATATTGCTGTCAAAGCTGAACTAATTTTTGTACAAAAAAAAATATATATATATATAGTTTTGATAATATTATTTCAAACTTATTTTTGTAAAAGCATTTCAAATACTACCTACCATTCCTGAAATTTTAAATGGAGTTGACAAAAACCTTTTTGAAAAATTGTTACTCCATTAAATACAAGTGCAACATTAAAAATTTAACTTTTGTGTTATGCATGAATAATGGTATGTGTATGCGTGTAATGGGAAATGCAAGTGGCAGCCACTTTTTTTTGAGGCTATCAGCTACCAACCTCTTGATACACGCAGTGTGCAGACCAATTATCCAATATATTTTTACCCATATTTGGTAATTTGATTAGAAATTTTATCAAGAGTAATTAAGAATTTAAAAACTTACTAATGAGCATCAAATATTAGCATTTTGTCTTTAAATTTTCAGTTTTTTACGTCCACTGACGTGTGAACAATAGGCAGTGGTAGGCAAAGCACCAAGAAATGGGACAGAAAAATGTGATATCCCAAAAGTAGAAATTTGTGTGACACATGCACTCTCACATACATGCTGGACTGAAATTCAATTGCACACGGAGCAAAGGCTCCAAACAACATGCATTCATTAAGGACACATTCACAAATAGATAAAAAACTAGTAAGTTGTTAAAGCCAACACGCTAATTGGCCCCTCCCCCATTTACGTTACCCTTCAAACCCTCTAAATCCCTTTGATAATATTCATGTTCCCTGAAATTATGAGGACAAGAGAGATTCAGTAAGAAAACACTGTAATTGTCAAGGAGGACACAGTAAAACAACACAGCATCGGAGGAACAGTGAGTGGAATGAATAGGGAAAATGTTTTGGTGCAAGACAAGCACAAAATGCATGTTGAAACAGTTCCAATTTTTAGTCTCTCTTAAAGCTATGGTCTAAGGTACACACAGTGTTGATATTCCTACATCCACTTAAAAAGTTGTGAAGGAAAAGTAATTATTGCAATTATAAACTATTTATATCAAAAAATGGTAAACCTCTATTTAAAATGAGGTAAACTTTAAAGAGAAAAAAATTTATTTTTTTACCTAACTCCTTTGACACAAATACCGTTTAGTGCCAATCTGAAAATCCACCTAAAAGAAATCATGTTATTAATTTCTCCTTCCTTATTTCTCGTCAGGGAATTCAATCGAGCATTCCCACCACATTTTGATTGTGCCAACCACAATGACTCCCGACCTCAAGTCGAGGCTGCTCTCTTTTCCCTTCCTACGATTGGGCCCTCTCCGACGGGCCCCTTAGGGTAAAGGCAGCCATTCTCCTACCGACAGCTCACGGGGGTAGGAAGAACCCCAACGGAAACACACAGTCCTTGGGCATGAAGCAGTCATGGACTGTCTTCATATGGTTCTTCATCTTGTCAGGACGTGAAAATTCTTTCCCACAGACCGGGCAGGGAAAGACCTTGCGATGAAGTCCTTCGTGGTACAGGAATGCATGCCGCTGGAAGCTGTATTTATTCTTGAAAGTCTTCGTCACCTCCACCTTCTCACACTCCATGCACTTGTATACACCCTCTGAGGAGACCGACGCATAGCGAAACAGGTTCAGTCCCCTCACGCTCATTTCAGTCAGCTGCTCCGCTGGATCCAGGGTTGGGTCCACCCCCAGGGTGCTGGCCGTGGTAGCCCCTCCCTCCCCTGGCCCGGCGCTTGTGGCCCGTCTTCGCGTACGCCGCCGGGTGGCTTTGGGGCGGCCTGGTGCCGAAGAAGAGGGAGGCATACTGCCAGGCAAGGGAGGCTCCGAGGAGGCTGGAGGCGGTCGTGCAGGGGTCTTCATAAACTCCCCCCCATCTAGGGGGATGGGCATAGGGGAGGGGGGGAGAAAACCCTTGCTCGACCCACCCCCCTCCCCTCTCCCACCCCCCCACTGCCCAGCCTCTGCTCGCAGGTTCAGCAAAGCAACTGCAACGAAATGAACGGCCACGATTTCCTTTTCCATTTCTTTGCTAAACATAGACATCTTGGGGGGGCAGGATGGGAACACCAGGGGTGAAAAGGGAGAGGGCTAGGAAGTGGTCATCTTTGTCACCACCCCTTTGACCCCGACACTCAAAAACGAGAGCATGCAAAGTGACGCAACACAAAATAACAAGAACAGATTGAGGGGAGATATTGGAAATAGCTCATGTGACCAGGGTATCTCTATTGTCTCTATTGACATCAGATGAGTCCTCACCTCAAGGGCATCTCTCCAGTTCTCTAGAAATGCTCACTGTTGCATGCCAAAAATATGCTCCAAACAAATATAGAACAGAGACACGGAAAACCAGATCATGCAGATATTGACTTATCCAGCAACAATAATCGTGCATTCTGCGCCACCTTGGGAAATTATGGCTGAAGCTTCACTTTTAGACTGCACGACATATATGATGGCCAGAACATTTCCAGAGAATCTGAATGGCACTTTCTTTAAATTTGATAATCATTAACACATTCTGGTTGGACTGGCGTGCACATAAAATCTTATACTAACTAGAAAGCAATTAATGAAATTTACTACTTACTAACAAAACTTAGAGCTATGGTTGATCCAAATAAACCCTCTTAGGAAAGGGTTTCACGCCTAGCAGCGTGTCTAAATAACGAACAATTCTACAATAACGCAATGCTTTATTTAAAAATAACTCTTGGCTACATCATCCAAAATTTTCCATTAGTTGCTTTCCGCAATTCTAGGAGCTACCAGGCCTTGAGCAACAGCAAGCTAGAAATAACAAATGAGCTCTCACAAATAATATGCATCTCGAATCAAAAGGAGGATACTGTGGACAGCCAGGATCAATGTGATAATTAGCAGACATTAATGAATGTTTAACATTATTCACCAATTACTCTCAACACACGTAAACCTCTTTTGAAATTACACAAGAGGGAATGAGAAAAATGTACAGATTAAGAAAAACAGATCCTGGCTTCTCCATCATATATCCTAATACTTTTGAAGTTTGGCAGAATAAAGCACTACTTATATGACATTGGCATTTATTTTTGAGAAACAATGGTATGTCAAGAAGAATTACCTTTTTCAAGACACAGGAGCCATTCTATGATCTTCAACACCATATATCTCAACTCTTGTCCTATAAAACTTTGCTCGACAAAGAATAGGATACAGGTAGAAGGGAGGTAAGTGATGTAAGGAATAACTTGAGCTTTTGCCCACTGCACTGTTAAAGCATCTTCTTTGCTGATTTTTCAAAACTTAATCTGCATTGTGAAAGTGGGCAAAAGCCTCTGCTAGAAGGGGTTTTTGATCCAGATAAACGGAGGAAGGATTCAGTTCACAAGAGGGGCATGGTTTATTATTATTCTCATGGCTAGACATTTTCCTTTGATCATGCATTCCAAGTGACTAAATGGATGAAGTCCCTTTCACTACTTCATTAATTAATGCATTTTAATGAATTGCATAATGGGCGATAAAATCTCCTAATTTAAAAAATCATTTTATTACAATCAAATAAAATATCTTATCAAATGATTTTGAAAGATAAAATAATCTTTCAAAAGCATTTTGCTGAAGTCTTGTACCTGACATGAATAAAAAGAACCAGACAGACATAACAAACACCTACTACCTTAATCCTTAACTTCCAGACACAAAAACATGAATACATTAAGTGTACATCATTTTTACGGTAATTTTCTATATAAGATGATATATGGGGGCTATCCAGCTCCCAAGTGTTTGATTTTTAGGTTTCATACTATAAATTACACGTTCATGACTGCTCAATAATACAAGCATCACTTATTTATGACAAAGTCACGAAGCATTTTATTTAGCATTTTACTTTAAGGGCCAGAAAAATATTACAACTGGCAAGATATTCTCAGCAAAATAAAACCACAAATGGCTAAAAATTCAACATAGCTTAATTTAAAATTGCTGATCAGATGCTCAAACTGTCAGGAATAAAATCACATCAGGTGTTTTCACAAAGTAAAAAATTAATATCTGTCATTTCTTTCAATATAGGCTACAAAACCCACATTCTCCCAAAAGAAAATGAACAAGAAAAATGATTCAGATCGCTTGGTCAATGAATAGCCATTTCATGTTAGAGACAAATTGAAGTTTCAATACGTCAATCCTCGAAAAGAAATCTTTATACAATGCAAAAAGAAAATCCTATTTTCTATGGATTTTTCCATTTTTTCAGGCTGCCAAACATCACAATGAAATAAACCTTCCTTCTACTAACAGATCAAAAAGTCAACAATTCTCGATGGCTGAGTTTTTTGTGCCGAAGAAGGTTGTCTGGTCGACAAAGATCGGCACCACAGATGTCACACACGCATTTGCTGTCTCTGTGTGCACCGTGCACATATTTGATGTGGCGCTTGTAGGTCGAGGCATGTGTGAAGTGTCTCCCACACTGCTCACAGCCACGGCCGAAGGCAACTTCCCCACAGTCACCTCCATTGGTGCCGCCCGCAGCTGTAGTTGGCCCACCGTGTTGCAATCCGATGGGGAGGAACCAGACCGAGGTTGGGGGCCCACAAGGTGGGGTTGGGGAGATGGAGAGGGAGGGCAACAAGGTATGGTCAGGGACTGAAAGAGCAAGAGCGACATTCTCCGATATCACCCCATCCTGATGTCTATTTATCTCAAACCTATTCACGGAATTCCATATTACTAATAATTCAAGTTATTTAATTAATGGGAACATAAGGCAATGATGCTACAAATGAGTTTTAATACCCCATATAATATATACTTTCATGGATAAAGAAGATAATCAATTTATGCTTGACTCTTAGATGCAAATTAAACACAAAATTTTATACATCAGAAGTCATACTGTAAATTCTGAAATACTGATTGACAATTCTTGTTGCCAAAAATATTCAAATAAAATAATGTACACAACCAAATATTTTATTTATTAATAGGGTGTGTCTAAAATTTAGCAAAATGCAAATTACTTTTAAGGTACATTTTCTTGCTTTTTGAATTTCACAGAGCTTGCATATCACTTCTAACCATGATTATAACCTCTAACTAGAGGAAACAAGCCCACTTTAATTTAACAAGATTTATCAGCATGAAATAAAAACATGTTACTACCCGAAAATATTAGCAAGCTAGCAATCACGCTTCACTAGAGGAAGAATTCCTATTAAGTCATCATAAAATATTCACCTAACCCTTAAGTTGATAAGTGGGTCATTACTCTTACTACAGAATATGAACCAAAATACAGCCTACAACTTAAAAAGACATCACTCCCAAGAAAACAATTCAATGACTTTCATCCACACTTCATTCATGACATTCATGCAGACAATGAGGGTTACTGGGCACAAGAATAGATGCTTCAAATTTACCAGAACAATTTATTAAAAATGTATTGCATACAACTCACAAATATAAACCCTGCCCTGTCTTGGACCAACAACAAAGAGGCATAATCTTCATTTCAACTAAAACCACTTTAAAAGTGAGTAACCATTCTCACAATAACCAACAACACCCGTAACCCCAACCAAGTAAATCACCAAGCCCCAAGGGAGAGTCAAGTCATGTGCCAGGGCTCCACATGGTCCGACAGCACAACAATTAGTAGGGGGAGGGAATACAGCACGGGCCGAGGCGGGAAAGGACGGGAGAGGGGCAAGATAGAGATCCACCCGTAGGACCCGTGCTATCAACAAGAGAGGTACACTGTGAAAAACAAGCACAGAGCTCCCCCTAACAGTAAAATGGAAAACACACCTATAAGGCCGCCCAACGGCATCGGCATCCCACCTTCCGGGGGACACCATTTGCCAACCTCACTTGTGTACGCCCCGAACGTGTGCCATCATATTGTCCTTTCGCAGGAAAGACCTCGAGCAGTGCGGACACTGATGGAAATTGCTCATCTGATGACAGGTCGTGAAATGGCGACTGCAATTCGATCGGTGCCTGTAAGTCACCCCGCACACCAAGCACTGATACAAATTCTGCCCCAAGGCCGTCCTGAAAGTGCGAATATTCTCCCCTGTAGAAGTGCGAGCTTGCACCTGTTGGGGCTGAGGGGCAGACGCATCCACCTCTCCCGCCTCACTGCCCCCACCATCCTGTAGGTTGTGATTGGGGCGGGCTGCATCCTCTGGAGATGAGCGGCGAGGCTGGCCCCTCAAGGGTGGAGGAAGGGGGACGTCACTCCTGGACGCAGGCCTTCTTCTCCTGCGGGCCGGTCGCTGGATGGGGTAGAGGTGGATCGGAGGGGGAGGGAGGGGGAGGAGGGGAGGGGGGGCCGGGAGAGACTGGGTACCCCTGGAGGATGGGACCAAGGTAGCCGAATTGGCCTCCCTTGTCCGGTCATCCCAAGGGACCTGCTGCCCCCAGCTTCCCCCCGACTCGCACCCCTTCCACTCCTTCCAATCCTTCCATTCCTCTTCCTCCTCTTCCTCTGGCCGAGGGGAACCTTGTCCATGAGAGTCGTTAGCCAATTGGTTCTTTGCTTCTCCTTCCTCCTCCTCTTCCTCCTCCTCCTGTACCTCTCCTCGTTCCTCTTCTTCCTCCTCCTCCTCCTCCTCATCCTCCCCTTCCGCCTCAACTGAAAAGAACAGCGTGAACTTTCCTGTAGTGCCCTGCCACCGTGGTGATACAAGTCTTTGGGTTCCTCCCTCTCCTGAATGGAGGGGGATGGTACCATTAGACAAAGAAAAAAAATTAGAAAAAAATGAAAAGCGGGAAATGGATACAGCGGCCGCTTTCTTTGCAACCGACTTCAAAAAAGACACCACAGGAGAAGTAAAGAGGCAGGGACTTCAGGAAGGAACACACCGCTCTCACCAGCATGGACTTTCTTTTTGCAAGACCCAATCTACCCACCCGAGGAAGTGTTAACCACAAGCTTTGCCAAGAGGACTTCAAACCCATCTGACATAACGGAACTTGCCTTTGGTGTGGCGTTATTAGCCCCACCATGTTCTACTCCCTTTCATTGCAGATTTCCATTTGACGAAACGATGAGGAGTCATTTCCAAAGTCATAAAGGCCATCGCATGCAGTCACTTGAACCTCACATGGGTAGTGTGATGCCGGTTCAGGGTGTCCTTCCGACGAAATACCTTGTTGCATATACTGCATTGGTAAACAGAGATCATGTGCTTATGTTTTATGTGCCGTGTGAGATTTGTTTTCAAAGTGAACATTTGGTTGCACACATGGCACGAAAATTTTTCTCCATTAAGATTTTGAGCATCTTGAGAGCTCGAACAGACTGAGGGAAATGGAGGATTCATGTTATCAATCTTCCAACACCCTCCTTCATCTGGTATGCCAGTCATGAATTTTCTTTCCTCTATATCTCTCACACATGCTCCTTCTACACAATTTCTTCCTGGCTTGGAACAATTAGATTCTTCACTCTTAACTAGCAAAATGTCATCCAAATGATGCAAAGCACTTGATCTGGAATCTGGAATGGAAAAAAGAGAAGAAAATCCAGGAATTAAAAAGTTGTTTTAAAATAACATACCTCTAATGAGAACAATGCACAAATTTCATCATAATAAATGATTTATTGCAAAGTTATGAATTCAATTAAATTCTACTGAAACTCACCTTCAAAAAGAAGAATTTATGTTGTGGATTCCAGCAACCCAGGATAGGAATCTTCGTGAGGCTATCCTCAGCCTCTCATGAGCTGAGTCAATGATTCGTGCATTACCATAGTAGATATACGTTTTTGCATACTTATATCTGCGACCTTGCATTCCTTCCTCAAGCATTCCACATTCAGGCATCTATAATTATTTAGATCACTCACATACGAACAGAATCTACCTCTCTCTGTCTTCTCACTCATTCAAACTAACATACAGAAAGGTATAACAATCCTCATAGAGTTACTTAGATTCTCAAGGTAAATAAATAGTACTGCATAATCACTATGATAATAACTATGATAATAACCCATACACTAAATATCATTTTAAATACAAACATTATATAACTCTTTTAAAAATTATGCAAGAATATGACCCAATCAGGACCAAATATTTTCCTGAAAACTAATGGGGCAACCATAAAAATACATTACTGCACCAAACATTTTCTTCCAAATCAATCACATTACTTCATCCCAAATCTGTTTACTGTGTCCTCCAGCAATAAATAATCAAAAGTAGTTCACAAATTTTAAAATTCAAATCATTACAAATAATGAAATACAATAATATTGTACATACTCATATGTAAAAGAAAAGTTAAGACATTTTCTTCAGTGCAGCCATATGGAAACCTTACATTTAACCCATACCATATCTATGAAGATACAAACAATAACATCACACTACTGGCCCAATAACACATTCAGAAACTAGATAAAGATCATGTAAAGAACAACTCTAATATGCATTACTCTTAGATTTCATCTTGAAATGCAACAGCATACATATGAAGAAGAAGAAGAAGAAAGAGATAACTTCTGATAAAACTTCAACAGTCTGAATAAGAATGCACACTAAAGATCTTACACTAACAATATTCATGGATAAAATTCTGAAATAAAATGATACCCCTTCATGTCAGTTAATCAAAAAGTTGGCAAGCTGTTTGAGAGGGTTAGTTGATACTGAGCAGATGAAAGAAATGAGGGAGCAAGTAATCTATGTTCTAAGCAATTCTGTTTTGAAACATTGGTTCCTACCTGACTCCTCATAGTTCCAACTTGCTGTCGCTAGTTCCAACCAATGAAAATGGGAGTTTATCTCACTCCCTCGAGAATGTAAGCAAAAACTATTCACTATGAATTAAATAAATTTGGAGTTTGCTCACTTCCCTATTTTTATATACTTAGCATGTTAATGTAAACTACATTGAAAAGGATGTAATGTTTTGACCAAGAAACACTACACAGCATAAAGGCAACCAATGAAACAAAAGATGTGCTTTACCATACTTGGAAATAAATTACTCGATAACAATCAAAATAAAAAAGCATTTGAAAAATAATGGAAGCAACATAAAAAGACAGCATAAATTAGTTACAGCATTTTGTTATTAATAAATAAATAAATTTATAAGGGTAAGGGAAGTGAACAAATGATCCAAAATTTGAAATGTTACATGTAAAACATTACTTTCCACCTACCTGATGCATATGCTTCAGCATCTGGGGTGACAGCCGAAGAACCATACCCCTGTGCCACATCTTAAGGTTTGCACCATTGCACAAGTGGGAAAAGAAAACATGATGGTTATTAGAAATTTTAAATGAGTTAAGATAATATAAAGTTATTAGGGCTACATTTAAACAATACTCTAAGTTCTTTCATTTATTTATATTTATGCTATCAATAATATGATTGTAACCAGTAATTCTTACAGATTAACAATAGATACAAAGACAACTGTAACACTAAATTCTAATGCAATACAAGCTTGAATGAAGTTTCGATCCAGATAACATAACATGTTGCCAACAATGTATTTTCACTAATCCCATACTCCTAATGTCAACACACCCATTTCAGCAGAACATCATTACATTTAAAACCTCATTTCTCTTTTATTGTTCCATATGTTTAAGTAAATTTATAACTAACATCTACAAAAGATGGGAATAGCACTATTCAACAGCACATAAAGCATTTTCTTCTATTAGGCGAAATCTCACAGAAAGAATAAACATACTTGGTCTGCTTTCTAATTTCATTTGCAATTAATGCTCTGCAAAGTTTTTGGAGGCCATTCATTTTATACTGTTCCTAGAATTTTCTCGTTTCCATTTCATAATTGCACACTAAAACCAATCTGAGGATCCTTATGTTGGGTGGCTTACTTTTATGAGATATTCTTTCGTATCTACAATTGTTACTAATCTGTCCACATCAATATCTTACAACACACAGGAAGGTCACCTAACCATTATAGTTCTACCATGAACAAACAAACGACTTACTTCCTGGATTGTTTTGTTTGTGCAACATAAATAACAATATTCCCCCATCAGATACATGCTCCTTGTCCCTTTACAATCCTCTCTTTAGGCATGAAGCACCAAAAAAGCCTCCATAACAGTTAATAGTAACTAAATATGATCGAAATTGATAAATGACAAGTACAAATGGGAGAAATACTGGTCTGTATGAAACAGAAACCTCAATGTGAAGTTGGCAACATGTTAAATTGTAATAGCCTATAAAATTAATAAATTATACAGTCACTGCTAAAGTGATTTTACCTTGTGTTGATGTTCCAGGAGTAGGTTCAGGATCTTCTTTAACTCGGCTATCCTGCATGTATAAAATTTTAAGTATTCAGTCTTGTAACTAAACCAAATAAGTGCGGTCAATAGCGGTAAAATTAAACCCAAACATAATTCTTCAAAGGGTTTTAAATAAAATTTCAACTATTATTAAATGTCAACTAAATTTGATTCTATTCAATACTTAGGAAAATATAATTTACAATGAAAATAAGTTTGTTGTTAAGTTTTATGAATAATAAAAATAATTTTAATATTAAATTAGAAAATTGAAATATGGTTACAAACATTCAAAGCAAAAACCAATAATATAGTGAAATCAAACGAGAGATAGGTTTGACGACCGTCTAAACAGGTGTGCCAAAGTTTATCAAGTTCATTCTTGTGTATTTATGAAGATACCATTTCACAAAGTTAATGTTCATCCATATAACTTCATATAAAATAACATGCTAATAAGATAAATTCTAAGTATGTATGGCAAATAAAAATTTAAATATTAGTGCTAAAACAGCTTTTGTCTCGCATATTGCATCATACAAAAAATGTTGATTTAAAGAAATCTGTAAATAAATAAAAACTCCTAGCCATAAACTGCTTATTGTCTACCAATTTTTAACTAATCCTTTTCTTACAAAGTACATTAACATGTACTAAATCTGTCTGTAATCATATTCAAAGAAACTACATGAAAAATAATTTCAAAAGCTCTTATTTATCCAAGTATGCAAAAACTCGCAAAACAGAAAAATAAATGAAACGTTAAATACAAGGTTCTGAAATGGGCAACTGCCAATGATGCACTCAGCATAAGGCTGAAAGCACAAGTAAAGCACACTTACAAGTGCTAAAGCAGCATCTCTGGCTTTAGATTCTCGTCCAGGTCGACTTCCATCAGACGATTTTCCTTCCGAGCGATCAGCAGATGGGGATACTGTGCCAAGTTTCTCACCACCAGGGGAAGTCCCAGCAACACTCTCGGCAGAGGCAGAAGTTGATGTTGCAGTCTGCGGCGTTGTTTCTACCTTTGGTGTGATTTGGGGCCTCTTGGAAGCCTGCTCACCACCCGAAAGTTTCCGAGGACGACCTCTCTTCCGTTTGGGTGGTGCTCCAGGAACGGGACTGGGTGCAGAGCGCTTGGGTGGAATGGGAATGGCTGGAGGTGGAGGCGGCCTAGAGGGACGTTCTAAGACAGAAGAGGCTGAGGCTGGAGTTGCAGGGTGGGAAGAAGCAGGAGGTGGAGGTGTGGAGGTCAAGGCGATCGGAGATGCGGACGATGGTGCTGTGGAAATCACAGGAGGGGTTGCCACAGCAGAAGGATGGGGGGGAGGAGCAGGATGGGGTTGGAGAGGAGGAGGAGTGGCTGCAGAGGAGGATGCAGCTGCAGCAGCTGCAGACGACAGCAGGGAAGAGGTGATGGTAGGGAGATCGCATCGTTCCTCATTTACCTCAGTGAGGCCTTTGATTCGGAGCGACTCAGCGACCCTGAGAAACGCAGTGAGTCTGTCCTGGTCCACAGAAACCTCCCCCCTGTACATGAAGTCCAGGAGGGAGCGCATGTCCGCATAAGGGACGTCCTTGAGAATGACAATTGGGTGCTTGTCTGGGTTGTGCACGAAAAGCGTTTGGAAGTACGGACTGCATGCTGATAGGACCATCTTGTGCGCCTTGAGGAAGAGGCCTTCCACAGCGAGGGTGACGTCCACGAAGGATTCATCATGCAGCAATTGGTCGAACACTGAGAGCAAGTTCGACTGGTGGTTATTCCACCGCAGACAAAATCTCTGCGATGAGCTCATGGCAGGCCGAGGGGCTGCGTTATCTTCTATCATGTACTCTTGTATGCCACAATCCTGGAACATATAGGCAAACTTGAAATACCTCCTTATAAAAACATACCAGAAAACTGTATCTATTAATGTGGATTGTTAATGACACAAATAAGCACATAAATACTCCAAGAATTCATTACAAAAACGTAACTTTCTAGGTGATGCAGTAAAAAGAAAAGGAGTTTAAAACACAGCCTTATGACATTTCTTTTGAAAGGGTAAACATAGTAAAGGGTCAATAGAATAACAACTGAAATAAATTGTGGAAATACAAACTGGAGAGTTCTAGAACTTTTCTTCTCACAAGACCAATACAAAAACAATTTTTATCTTTAACTATTACTATCTGAATCTTGTTTCTGACACTCCTACAAATGCCTGTGCTTTCCTTGCATCACGTCTGGAAAAATTTTTAATGTCACTAAATAATAAGGATGGACACACACACACTCACATTATATATATATATATATATATATATATATATATATATACACATATATATATATACACACATACATATATATACACACACATACATACATATATACATACATACACACACACGTATGTGTATATATTTATGTGTGTGTGTGTGTAAGGAGAAAATGAAACTACATCAATTGTCATTACCTTAGATGACTAATGTAAAACTTTGTGTCCCTATATTATTTATACTTTGCATAATAAATGAGTTAACAAAAGACTTCATTAGTCATTTAGGAACACTGAGTCACGAAAAATAATACGTAATAATGTATAAAACTAGAGTGGAAGGCATCGAATGGATGGCAGCATGACTACGTATTACAAAAAAATAACACGAAACCGATTTAATACCATGACATCATACAATTAAAAAAATACCGTGAATAAATTAGTTTAATTTGTTTTACCAACTATAGGCTTTGAAAAACTGTTGTAACATTTACAGCTGATTCGAAATTTAACTAAAATACGACAATGGAGAATAATAATCCTTAAAACATGCAAAAGCACAAATAGATTATGCAAGTTTTAAAGATAGCAGATCTCACAGGTGTCAGCGAGAAAAACCACTAAGTCATTCCCGAAGATAGACTCATTATGCAGATATAAATGATTCTAGCAGCCAAACTCACATTAATCGATTACATTTTGATAAGAGGGTGTCCTAACCCCTTCCACTTAATAACCCAGCCCTTCCGCCATGTTGCTCTTATGACGAGCGCACCCACCCTCGCTTCGAACGAATTCCACGCAACCCCTTCATCTTCCAAGTTCGAATTCATGGAAATTTTGATTTCATGTTTCTATTTACTCTAACCAAGACATTATTTAAAGACGATCGAAAACTAAACGTAAGAAATCACGAAAGCTTCCCTGGAAAACGAGATGGGTATCATAATTTATTTTTCTCGATTTTCAGAATAATATTGATTTTCTTCGGGGTAAATGGAGTCGACGACCCGACACCCTATCCAATGCGCACAACCCACACGATTATCTCCACATATTAACGAAAAGCTACGATGAACAAACTTATAAAAATGTTCCAGATGTAACTAAAAATCAATTGCGGTTTTATGATGTCATACCTGAACATCCTGGCAGCCCAGGCATCGGAAGAGGCTGGAAGCCGTAAGGATCGAATTCAACACAGACCTTCAAGCGGCCATGTCAGCACCTACCCGCCGCTGCGTCTAAAACGTGAACCAGTGCTGAGTCGGAACGGTCGGAACGGAAAAGCTAACGAGGTGCGGTCTTCCCATCCCTAAAAACTTTCATCATTACATTTCCGGACCCAACAACGCGTACTAAGTTATTAGGCGCCGAAAAACTTTTTAAAATAGTTTATTTCGTTGACTCATATAATAGCTTATATTATAAATTAATAATTCTGCTATATATCGCTGAATACTGTTTTAGATAAATATAATCAGCCAAACGATAGGACACATACTACAGTTAAAAATTACTGAACGACTTCTCATAATGACAAATCGAATATAAGAAACAACCATGGTAACAATCGGCTTTAAGTCACTTTCTTAACATGGCCTTAATAAAGGCGGATTCCATTCCTTTCAGGATAAAAATGAATAGACCGCTCTTAATTAAGGTAATAATCTCAACGCTCATTTGGAAATGGAATTTCGGCCGACCACTTGTTGAACCAAGTATCGGATGGGATTTAAGTGCTTCATCGATTACGTGCAGAAAGAGAAAGAAAGGATTTTAAAGTGTCGGTTTTCAACCCTTCGGACACCTTCCTCCATGCCGTCGAGGGGTTCGCCTCCGCTCACCCAAAGCCGAAAGAGTCCGGGCAACACGAATATTCGACCTTGTGGGAAGTGAGAGAGGGGGGGGGGAAGTAGGATGAGAGTCAGGGAGAGAACGGGCGGGCGGGGGGAGGAGGGAGGGGGGGGGGAGAGTATAAAAAAACGTAATGGGAAAGAGGAGAGTAGGAGAGAAGGCAGGGTGATGTGGGCTCGTCGGGGGCGGGAACCGAGGGGGAAAAATCGTCCACGTGGCCTCCACATATACCCTTCCTTCAGCCGAAGCCTCTCTCCCCTTCCCGCTCATGCAACCCCACACACCAACACACACACACACGATGAGGGAGCCAAAGGTGGATGACCGGGCGGAAAGAGAAGGACAAAAACCCTTCTCTCATCCACGCGACCCATTGCTAAGAAATCCCTGTGAAGCTGCACCACCACCCGCGCGCCACCCTGGCTGGAGAAACCGTGCGCGACCGACGCCACCTCCCCACGCCCGCCCCGCCTTCTTCTCCGCAGCAAAACGCGAGCAATAGCACGTCTTCCCCATGCGTCTTAATCGCCGCGTTTCGCGCGATGCGTCCAAGCAGATGTCGACGCGTATGTCCCTGCCTCCGACGGGATTCGATCCACGACGCGATGGATGGGGAAACTCCGTTTCCCAAAAAGTGGTTCGCCCACGCCAAGTAGGAGATTAAAAACTAAAGTCGAAGGATAGGAACGGATAGATTTTGCGGGAACCAGACTCCCAATGCTGCGAGAGAGAAAAACTGTAAATAAAACATGGCGTCGGAACAGGAGCCGAATCTCCTAGAGCTCCCGCGATCTCGGATTCTACCGAAGATAATACTTCCTAAAATAGCGG
This sequence comes from Uropetala carovei, assembly GCA_036926305.1. Classification (NCBI taxonomy): domain Eukaryota; kingdom Metazoa; phylum Arthropoda; class Insecta; order Odonata; family Petaluridae; genus Uropetala; species Uropetala carovei. Next base: position 5,028,512 of record JAXCHB010000068.1, read on the forward strand.
CTGGCATTCGTCGTAATACAATACAAGGGACCAAAGTTCGGCTTTTCGTCATTTTCCCGTACGTAATCGATCGCATTTGAAGTAGAAAGGGTCGCGAAGACCAGCGAGACAATTGTTCTTTTGGGGAAAAAAACTGGTTGATATACGTTTCGACATGAGAAAGAATCGTCGCGAGCGATATTTTATTCCGAGCGGAAACCCAGTGACGCCGCAGCGGGCACACCAAATTATTATTTGTACCTCCATTTTGAGAAAAAACGCATTCGAACCGCGGACGCGAAGGTGCATTTACCCCGTAAAGGACGCAATTCGTCGGGTGTGTTGGGTCGGTGGGAGGGGCAGGGGAGGGGCGAGAGATACGAACTACGCTCGCCCACTCTCTCTCCACCCCCTTCTCCGCCTCCACCCCGCCCCCTAAGCTTTTCCCGCTGCACTGTTCTACAGCAGATGGATGCCACGGGTGGATTCTATAGAGCAGACGCCCATCCGTCCCTCGCGAGTACACGAGTGAGGAAGGAAGTGGCCGGGGAGGAGGAGGAAGAGGAGATTGCCGGGAGTGGTGGTGGTGTGGTGAGAGGAAAAATGAGGGGAAGCGAGGATGCGAGAGGGAGGAGGGGACGTAACGAGGGGAGAGGCAGAGCGAGGCTTTACAAGCCAAATGGAGTCACGTTCCCAGCAATAAACTCAGGTGACGACGCCTCGGCGCATCCCTGACACGAATGAATGGTATGAACTCCACGAGAGAGAGGGAGAAAGCATTCTCGTTCCCTTAGCTTTTTTTTAACCCTTAAAAACTCTTCTATTTCCAATTCGCTGTTCCTTCCCCTCCGTCGCCCTCCCCCTCTTCCTCCTCCCCCTCACACATACGTGGTGGGCGTGTACGATGTCGAAGGAGAAACGCCGAAGAAAGAAATGCGCGGTGCTCCCTAATGGAGGCGGCTTTTTTTCATCGAACTGTGGGAAAATGATTTCACCCCATTGCCCGACGTCGGAAATGGCGATGGCGACGGGGGAAAAAGATAGGGTGGAACGGATGACTGGTCTACGCCGTCACTCACCGATGTCGTCAGCATGACACCACCATCTTGCTGACACATAAATACACGCACGCTCTGTATATGTATATATGTGTGTGTGTATATATATATATATATGTCTCTCCGTCGCTGAAGAAGGGCGTCAGCCCGAAAGCTCCATTTTTGTGTCGTTTTTGTTCTTTTGTGTTTTTCGTGTGTCCTCAGCAACCCCAGCGGCTCTTCAATCTAGGTAAGTGTCCACTGGGCTTCCTCCAACACCTTGTTGCTACCTCTTTATATATATATATATTGCTTTTGCGAAGAATGCAAACATCTTCAAATCAGATAAGTATCTCACTCAGTCTTACTGAAAAGGAGATTATATATATACCTACATACGCACAGTTTGGTTGGGGCACATATGTGGAATTTCTGGATTTCTGAATCTTCGGCATGCAGAAGTGCTGGAGGGCTCGAATTATCCGCTTACCGGCGTACGTCACCAACAACATATCCGATCGCAAAACATGGAATCAGTCCACCTTTAACTCAATTTTATGGTGCCCAAGTCCATTTTCCTTTTAAGCATAATATCTCGACTTCTGCTAGCCTCTTGACTAGGCTGACTAGTTCATTGATGTCTACTTGAACCGATAGCCTCATCTCGCGTCCTTTCTTTTACCGCCTCTCCTTGATACCAGAGGCCGAAAGCCTTACGCAGAATACTCTTCATCAACCCCTCCTCCGACAAGTTAAGTCTCATTCCCTACATATACCTATGCATTCACATCATAATACGCTTTGTTCTCCGTGTGGTGACATGTAAAAAAATCTTCTCTTTGCATATCCGGTTCCCTTCAATAATAATTGTGCATGTGCGTGTAGTTTTGCAGCATGTTGCCTGAAAATGGTAGAGAACCAAACCAGCCATATACTATATAAAAATTGTCTCATGCTCAACGAATTCACATTGAACGGCAACTTTTCAGAATGCATGTTATAAGGGGGGCGTACATGCGAGCGATCGGTGTCTGTGTTTACAGAAAGTCCTGGCTCCGAGCAACAGGTCTTCAAACATTAGTCATTGTGTTCTACGAATGATATGCATCGGAATTCATTTGCGGCAATAAAAATTACAATCGGAGGGATTATGGCTGCAATCCCTGGTCGCCGCGAGTAGTGATGCATCTCCCATCTATGAACGATGCAAATGTCCGTGTGCGATTAGAAAGACATACTGGCGAATGCACCTGATGCTCGACAATATGGCAGATGGAACTGTATGGGATTAGACTTAACGGTCGTGCGAGCGTCATGAGCGACTCAAAAGTTGCTTTTGATGAATAATAATTCGATTAGAAATGAAATGCTAGGAGAGAAAGGTTTAGTTTATTTAATGCATCTATTCGTTAAGACAACTCGATGACTGAAACGTCCCAATAGTCACTCAAGTGTAATTGAAATATATCCCAATTAACGGAAATCTAAGCCGCAAGTCGGCGTTAGGATTTTTATTGCCATTTATTAGATTCGGACGCTTCAGAAGGGCGGACATGATTTCTGGGTGGCTAGATAAAACAACTTGTCCTTCAAACGTTTCTTAAATCCAGTTTTCGGCGAAAATTCGCCCCTGTGATCCTGTTTTTCGATAAAAACAAAGAGATTACTATTTTAACTTTCCGCTTCATAAAGTGAAAATTTACAAGTGCAATTTCATTGTACTACGGAGAAATATTTCGGTAATTACCTACTTTTTCTTTGTAATAAACTCCAATTGGTACGTTTATACACAAACTGCACGAGTATGCCCCAATTTTTGTTGGTTTATAGCGGCCAAGTCAAAACTATTTTGGGTGTATATTTAAATGTCCCGCATGTTTGTCCATCGATATTGGAGCTGGTCAATTACGTTGAGAACATCTACACGCAGTCATATTTTGGAAACCTTTCGCCAGCGCTGACAACATGAGCCGAATTTTCGACGCTACACAGACAAAGCAAAGCTTTACCCACGTTTGTCATCATATAATATATATCTTTTAAACAAGATTAGGGCTATTCTCCAATAAGCATGAACAAAAGTGAATTATTTCATTGGTAATTCTCAATCAAGCAGTCCAAAGCGTTAACACTAACGAACGCGGGAAATGAATATTCGATAATCGCAGGCTGCTATTGAATCATAAGACGGATCGCAGCCGGGCCGCGCCAAGGGTGTTTGGCGCCCGGGTGCAAAATAATTCTGCGGCGCCCCCCTCCCCTCCCTCAAAGTGACTACTAGTCAATCCTAACTAAGAAAGACCGCCACTGTCCCCTACATAAATGTTAACGAAGATATCCGTTCTTATTCGTATTATGGACAGCCTCTAATTAAAAAATAATTTATCGATAATGTTTACAGTTAAACTTAGCTACGTTTGTTTAATATTAGCCTTCAATTGCCAATCGAGCGAATTGTTCGGTTTTATCTTAAAATCATTCCGATGAAGGGGCAAACTTTTAAATGAACGAAGATACAAATATCTTAATGGGAAGGCGCCCCCGACTAGTTGGCGCCCGGGTGCCGTGCATCCCTTGCACCCCGGGTTGGCGCGGCCCTGGATCGCAGACAAGTTAGTAGGCTATTGCTAAAATTTCAAGAAAAAATACGTAAGCTATTAGTTAAATTCCTTCGTTCAAAAAGTCTAAGATCTTTAAGCGATGTAATAGGTTGTTTTTTATCAAAGAAACTTGCTCCTCTCTCCCTTCTCTCTCGAATGACACAAAGAGGACATCAGCAAATACCGACATCCGCTGGGGGTCGAACCCGCGACCTTCTGAAAATAGCAGAAACGCCACCCGATCGTTCATCGGCCCGGTCAGAGATCGGAGCAGGAATCAATCCTTCGCCTCGACATTTCGAAAGTGTAAAATGAAACCAAAGAGACATCTGCCGCGATCGAAGCGGTGTCAAAGAGAAGTAAAGCGATTGTTCGAAACGCCGTCCCTCTCTCAAAAGCTTTACTTCCCTCGAATGCTTTTGGGTCCACAAACGAGGGTCGACGACGGATCATATATCTTTGCCCAAACCAGCGATCAATATTAATACAACATATACGGTTAATACGGTTTTCATTGGCGGTGTTTTTTCGCCGTTTTCCTTCTTCCGAGATATGAACGCGACTTCAACCTCCGAAGAACAGGTATGGGGAAGAAAAGCCGAAGTAAAAAAAGAGATATTTCTTATAAAATGTAACACAAAAAATGCTTATCTGCTAAAGAAGACTGTTTATTTATCCTCCCTCCCCAACGATTCCCCTTCAGCACCCACCCACTCTCGGCGCCCCACCCACGTCCCATCTCTGCTCACTCCCTCCCCTCCGACTTCAAACCACTTGTTGACTGTGGAGGCGTCGCATGCGACGGAGCGACTTCATACCTCGGGCCGAAAATCTCTTACCCTCGCCACGTTACCCCCTTCGCCTCCCCTCCCCTCTCGAGCCTCCTCTCCCATTGCACATGAGGGCTCCAATTTAAAAAACAAAGCTAGGCCGCGAGGAGCAAAAGCAAATGAAAAACGAAGCAGACTTCCTCGGGGTGTTCCGATTCCTGCGATTACGAAACCGTCGCGAGAGAGAGGAAAAGAGAAAGAGAGAGAAGCGAACGCAAGGATTTTCGGCGACACTCTCAAACTCCCTCGTCGAGCTTATCTCCTTTATTATTTTTCCTCTCCTCCTCCGCCCTAAAAAAAAACTCGCGGCGATAAAAAACGACGCGCACTTTGTCCGTATAAGTCGAGGAGAGCGGATGGATGGATGCGTGGATCGCGAGAAGGCGCCCTCGCTCACAAACCAGAGCTAAGCGAGCGGGTTTGCTCGCACCGACGGCCGCATGACCCAAATAAACCTGCACGAGTGATTTTTACTATCATTACCGCTTTTCTCCGCCATCCATCCTCCCCAGTTTCTTACCTCCCCCCCCCCCCCCAAACAAAACATACTAAACATTCGGAATGGACCCTCGATTCCGTCCCTCCCGGCCCTTCCGACGGCTGTCGCCGCGCCCCCTCCCTTTCCACGTCCTTCCACGTGTACGGGGTGCCGCCTACCTCCTCCCCCTCCCCTCTTTACCCCTATAACCCCATTCCGAGGCGAACCCCTTCACTCCACTCTCTCTCCCTCGCCTCCGCTCGCCTTCCTCCCCACATATTTAAACAAGCTTTATCTACGACCCAAAGCATAGGCGGGGTGAGCGTAGATACCGCGTGAAGAGGCGGGAGGGGATGCGGGAGGACATTGGAAGAGAGAGAGACCCGCTATCGCTCCCTCGCGTTCGTTCTTCTCTTTCGTCTTCTGTTGCTGCTTTTCGCCGCCGCAGCACCCTCCCCCTCCTCTTCAGGGAAGACGCGAGTGCGCTCGTCGCCGCCGGCCGCTGCCCCGCGGCCACGAATCCCGTAGCGGGATCCCAAGTTAACAGGGTTCCCGGGCGAGGGCGCGCGTCGTGGCAGGTGGCGATGGCTCCTCGCGCGAGAGAAGGCGCGTTTAGGGTCGGGGTCGTTAACCCCGGGCCGCTATGGTAAACGAAACCTGCATGATGTCGACTTCGACGCAAGGCGATTCCTTTGACGGTAATGGCACGCTAATGACGAAACGGAGCCGCGAGTGAGGTCGGAATGGCTTCCTCTCTCTTTCTCTTTATCCCTCGAACTCCGTTCGAACCACTCGCCTTATCTATCGAGATCGCTCTTTCTTTCTTTCTCTCTCTCGAGGGATTGGCAAAATCATCCGTCACATTAAGGCTATTTCCTGGTCATTTAATGAGCGACCATGATTTCGAGACCTTGACACAGCTTCATCGACCACCGCCGTCGCATTCCTGAGGCATTTCGTAATTGCCTATACCCTTCACACCTCCTCTTGTTCCTAACCGTTCCGTTCCAAGTATCACAGTTACCGGAGAGAAAGGGGAGGAGAGCAGGGAAGGGATGGAAGGGAAGAGAGTGAGCACGATCGGATGCACGGGGAGAATCTTCAGCGAAGATAATTAGGTGCGCGAAATGCGTATTCCCGATACGTCATCGGTACGCCGTTGAGCTATCGCGACAAACTCGCGAGGAGGGGAGGGAAGGGAGGGAGGGGCGGCGAGCAAAGGGAACATCTCGGCCTATGCGGTCTGAGAACGGCCTTCTTCGCCCCCGCCTTCGCCCCTCGCGTTGCGTCGCATTTCCCAGATTGCGGCAACCTTAAAAAAATAAAATAAACGCCGCACAAAATGGTCCGGCTCCTCGAGGTCCTCAGAGCGGTCAAAATGAATGGGCCAAACACGTGACCAACCCCGAAAAACCGAGCGAGTTTTTTCCGAGAGTGCGTGCGAGGGAGAGGGAAGGGTTCTCTTCCGCCGACCCATTTCTCTACTTTTTTATTTTCCTCCGAATTTCGAAGGAACTCGGATTCGGGGTAAAACGGCGTCATCGTCCCGACATCGACTGCGACTCTTTTGAATCGCGAAGCGAGAGGAAAGATGAGGTGTTGCCTACGAGGAACCCATCCGAAAAACCTCCGAGCCACTTCTCGCTTCAGCCCTGCACTTCAGGAATCTACGAAAAGCAGGAATAAAACAAAGGGAGCCTTGAACCTCCCAACTTCTACCCCGCTGAAGCAGGATTCGACTCTCCACCCACCCACCCTTCCATTCCCGTCCATTCTCCCGCCTCGCCCCTTCTCGCTAGCCTTGCGTAACAGAGCTGCACGCTTTCACTATTGCGCAACCCAACAGTCAAAGAGGGGAGGTAAAGGGTTGCCTGGATATACGGAGGGAGAGAAAAAAGGGTTGGGAGGGCTTGAGGGGAAGGTTTCGAAGCCCGCGAGGGGGAGGAGGGGAGGGGGAGAGGCCGGCCCGAAGGGCTGTCGGCGGGAGAGATGAGGGAGGGGCGGAACAACATGTGGGGTGGCACTGGAGAGAGGGGAGGAACGAGGAGGCCACTCTAGGGTGGGCAGAGAGGGAGCGGAGCGCGTAAGGGCGGGATGGGCGTTATTCCGCATACCGAGATGCTAGCGTTGGTGCTGAATGGATCTGGAAAACCAGAGAGGAAGAGTGAGAGAGAGAGAGAGGAAGGGGCGCCCCGCGAGGGCAGAGGGGTGGAAAATAACCGCGGAGGCAGACAATTCCAAACCCACCGGGAACAAAACGGAAATTCCTGCGCGTCCGAGCCCACGCATGCCACACGGAATCACACAAAAGGATTTGACGCGAAGATACGTCTTCCCGTAATAATAAAAAACTTTTTCATTGCCACGCGAGGAATCTGTTTTTTACATATGGTCGCGGATGATATCGAGTATCTTTCGCCTCCCCCGTCCTTTTGCGTTTGAGGAATCAACACTACAGAGAGATAAACACCTTCGATCCGGAGACTTCTTTTCTGATCTATTATGGAAATCCTGCTATTTTTTGGAAGGCCCCGAGAAAAAAAACAATAACTGGAAAGGGTGTTTGGGCAGCCCGCTCTCTCGAATAAAAACCACGTGTGTAGCACTAGTTGAATCGATATATACGTGGCCGAGGGAAGCAGGTGCGTTCCACGGCTGTCCCGAGACCTTGGGCGAAAAAGGAAAGACGATAATGAGTATGTACTACCTTGCCGCACCCTCTTACAGAACTCCCCTTTTTCAGAGAGGAAAGGGAGAAATATGAGGTGAGAGAGAGGGAGGGGGCCTCCCTCAGAGAGCAGCGGTGGACAGCTGGCAACGAATACGTGGACGAACGGTCCAACGAAAAGACTCGCGGGCTCGAAACCTCGATTTTTTCGGCGAAGGAACCTCAAAAAAGGCTTTTTCTCCCTCGCTACGTAGCCGAGTGGGCGGAGCGAACGGCACGGGGCGAGAGAAGTTCTTTTTTCTTCTCAAGGGGGAGGAGGGAGGGAGATAGAGGAGTTCACTGACCTTTTTTAAACCCGCATCTCAGAAGCATCAGCAACACCTCCGACGCAAGTGTAGGAGAGCACCCGACGCTTCCGCGGCCACCATTCGAGGCAAGCGACCGCTTTTTTTTAATTTCGTGCGGCGGCCGAAAAGGGTTGGACTTGCTCCGCCGACTCGGGGTAGCAGGAGTTCGATCCCTCTCTTCTTCTCCGGCGACTCGAAATAAATCCACGCTGCAAGAATAAGATAGCTCACGTTTTCCTCGCGCTATATTCTTTCGGTGGGGTGGCGGCGATTCTTTATCCTTCCGATAAAAACGTGAATTAAAAGAATCTCCACGCGGGGCGTCGTCTCCCTTTTTCTTCGAGGTGTCCTCTGCGTGCGGAAGGGCCTCTTCCCCCTCCCCCCTATCACCCCTCCCCTTCTCTCGAACCTTTAACTTCCTTCCCGCCACGGGAGAGTGTTTTGTAGAGTGAGAACTGGTCCCTCCCCGTGTCCCACCGCACCAACAACACCGAGGTTTTTTTCTCAGGCGTACTTCCTGTAGCTCGGCGCGCGCGAGAGCGGCTTAACCCCGTGCGGCTAGCCCCGAGAGAGAGAGAGAGAAAGAGCGAAAGAACAGCGCGATCTCCTATCCTCGACTCGGTCGCGCTCCCTCTTTTCCTCGACGCACACACACACAAACAACCGACCTCGCGTCCGCTCGCGAGAGCCTAGGAGTCGCTCGGATGGTGGTGGTTGGTCGGTGGTGGACGCGGCAAGCTCTCAAACGGGCGAACCTTGAGAGCTCTCTTGAGACAATCCCACGTGACACATAGTAGGGTGTGTGTGTGTGTGTGTGTGGCAGAGGAAGGGTTGGGTGGAAGTGGCGGAGAGAGAGGAGTAGAAAGGGGTGGGAGGACAGAGATGGAGGGGGTGTGACCTCACGAGAACGCGGCCGGGAGGGTGAGGTGCGAGAGAGAGGGAAAGAGGTGGCGGAAGGAAGGAGAGAGAGAGAGATAGAGAGGAGAAAGGGTGTGAGGCAACCGAGGGGTCACTGAATCCTTTCCCAAAAGAAATAGGAACGGGAAACCTGAGGTGTAACACCACCCAGCAACCGAGATGTTTCTTTTTAAAAAATAACTCACCCTTTTCTCCAACTTCTTGGCCGAGGAGCTTTATTTTGAACGTCTTCCGTATAAGCCGCCGCTAATCGTTTTCGATAGTCTATTGTTTGCGGGGGGATGTTGTTCCTCTCGCCAGCTTTCCAGGAGAGATGGATCTGTTACGATGTGATCGACGAGGGCGCCAATAAACGCGAGAGAGGGGGCGCCGCAGGAGGAGGATGGCTCGCGGGCGACTAGTAATGTCGTCGCAGTCGGAACGTATTCAACCGGGGGAATACTGCGTGCGTCGAGTGGAAGGGAGACGGCGAGGGAGGACGTATGCACACGCCGGGAGGAAAGAGAGAAAGGGGGACTGCGCAACCCTCCCGCCAAATATAACAACCCTCTCCTTCTCTTTCCTGGAGACATAGGTGGCGTCTTCTTATCCAGCGCCCCTCCCTCCCCCGAGCGATCCTTTATTTCCTCCTCGCATTTCGAGAACCCAACCTGCCGCCGCTCTTTTTATCTTATCCGCGGGATACCACCCCTTTTTCGATAGGGGATTGCGATAAGGAGGATACCGAGAAGAATTCCGTACGAATCCGACAAAAGAGGTGCGTAGACGACGATTCGGGTTTCCTCTCCCTTGTTGAATATATGAGATCGGCGGAAAAATGTTTTCGGAGAACTGTCGTTGGGAGACACGAAGAATGTATCGCGAAACATTTACTCGAGCGAAGGCTTCTTTTCATCTTTCGTAAACTGAGAGCATTACCATGATTCTATTTTCATTTTTGTGAAACTTCAGAAAATTCCTATTGAAAATAGCAAAACAATATTTAGCAAGTAGTGCACCTAGCATAAAATGAAAATCGTCGAGCGAGCGCAGTACAGAACTATTGGAAGTAGTTTTTCCCTCGTTGTCTACCACAGGAGGAAACAGAAATGTAATACGTAATTGCGCTGGGATCTTCTAACATGGCGGCAACCACGCATATTTCTAAAATTAGTAAAAAACTTTGAATCCCAAAGAACAAATGAATCAACTTGTAATTGTAATTCACTTCTCTCGTGTAAAAGAAGAAAATTACACTATTCGTGGCGGTACGATTGTGACCCAATCTTAACGAACGCGCGACTTTTAAATATTTAATCGTTATAAGCTCATCCTTTCGAATAGACTTCTACGCGTTTTTCAATGCCAAACATTTTCCGCTTAAGCGGATGAACAGCACTGCGAAAATCACGATGGCGCAATGCAATGATCAAGCCGAAATTTCACCTGAGACGGGAGACTTACTGAGAAGATATTTCGGCATTAGATTGTCAAAAATTATCTCACGAAAAACTACACATTATAATCTTTCGTTTTTACAAACAATGGATTAAGTGCTCGCAGCCGCTTTCTCGTTCGCTCATTTCGAGAACGAATGATTATTCTCATGATAAGGGTGTGTAGCGTGTAAGCCCAACCAACGTTTAAAAGCTCTTTTAAAAACGCTAAACTCTTTAAGGGCTAATGAAAATAAATATATCGAAGTATACTTAGGGAGATAATATTAAGCCCTACGAGGAATTTTAAAACATTTCATATCAGGGATTATGTCATCGACAGGCGATTGGGCACCTAATGCGTATTCGATGGAATTTCTTCCATATGGTCCTTATTTGTGCAACTATTTGTTCGTGAGCGCGAGGATATCGCGCTGAAATGATAAGAGAGACGCGCTTAAAGGAATGAGTCGGGCGGGGAAGCGTCTCTACTGTGTGGAAAAGCACTATTGGTTGTCAAGGGCGAATCCCAATTCGAGGGATGGGTGCGACCTCCCTGCAGGAAATTGCGGAAAAAATAATTCGTGAGTCTAGATCTGTTTAAACGATGTTTCGATCTCATCGACCGAGTGAGTTTCAAATCTCTGTGCCGAGTTAAATTTTTTTAGAATGTAAAATATGTGTGGGTGGGTGAATGAGTCGCTTATTTCAACTTTTTTCATCGTTTTTGCAAGGAATCATTTTTTGGGGGGGATGGCTCATTCCCTCGTGAAATGAAAAAAAAATATTTCACTCTTTAAAAACCATCATATGAGTACAAATATCTCTTAACGAATCCGAAATCGGAGAACATCACCTTTTCGCGTCCTAAGAACGTGGATGACATCTAGGGGTAGAATTTCAAACCTAAATGATAACACATCCCCCTTATCACATCTTTCCATCCCACTCCTGGACTTTGAAACTTGGGCCATCCACGTATCGCAGTGAGCGACTTTAGAGCTTATTTTAGGACTTTAAAAACTAACTTTTTCTAAGAAGACATTTTTTTCAATTTGGGCCGGAATTAATGGCCATCAATCAGTGGTAACTCATTCCAGGACGAGGAAAATATTTTTCCTGTCTGGTTCAGGTGTACGCGTAGTGAATCATTCCGCACCGTTCTAGCCAAGCATTCGTCAACGTATACTTTCGCTTTCCTTGGAAACAATTCATCCGAATGAACGATAGGGCTCAGGATAAATGACCCGGATAATTACTTTAATTAAGAGCCAAACGATGCTCCGTATTGATCATCAGACAGTATCCCGACTCCGAAAACCTATTTGGGGTTTTATATAAGAGCCATTTCCGAGCAATGAAGTACCTTTCGTTATGGAATAACTATGAAAAAGTACGCGAATGAAATTATATTAATCTGAAAATTAATCTTACAATTAAACTGTATATGATATGATATCTTGTTGGGAACTTGCCTGTATCTCCATTTACTAACGCGATGTCTTCGCAACAATATCGTTTCTTTACAGAATTCTGCTAGGTTTCTATTCTGCCTTTGTCCACCAAATTTTTTACCTTTACCTCTCTCTCACTAAACTTCCGTAAACGTGGATTAGCAATATTTCCTCTGTTCTCATTCTGCTACACTGTAACTATTAGTCCTACATTTATTAAGGTCTATGTATACTAAAATCCTGTTTTTATGGAGTGGTTTGGGACCTAGCTCATTCCGTATAAGTGGATTATCCTTCTAACCGGTATTGGGTAATGCAATCATCTATATAATAAAATGCTAAGGCAATACGTGGCACACAATAACATTGTATTGCTAAGCAACAGGATATATAAACAGCTGAAACAGCTATCACTGAAACATATCAGATCTTTGTATCATGATGTTAGTATAGTATTGTAAAATCTGTATTAAAGATTATTATTATTAAGTAGATATTACTTTTTTAAAATTAATTTGCGTACAATCTTATATGGTAGATTACCTATATATCATAAGCCCGCAAAAAATTACGGAACTTAAATGATTAAGAGTTTTCATCTACTTAATAACCCTCTTGGTTGTTCAGAGACATTTTTGTTCATGGGGAATTAATAACACATAAATAAATTCTATTATTTAGCATTTCAATGAATAAGCGGAATTGAACGCTATCATTACTTTTCTTCTACAAAACAAATTATCAACAAATACATCAATTTAAATAAACACACACACTATACTTACCATTTCGGCAGAGGTACATCAGAATGTATCACATTTAGCCAAATCTTACGTGTTAAATTATTAATAACAGTAATTATTTATTTTTAAATGTATATCATTCGATATATATACATAACAACTAAGTAGAACTACTTCAATTTAAATAAAAACAAAATATTTACCATTTTAGAAGTAATACATGACAATACTTTTCCGTATTAATATCGCAACCAAATAACAATGTCTAATGTTTATTTACTCAATGTCTCTAGCAACGTGATAAACAGCTTCTGTATATCGCACTGAAATACAATGTAAAGTTAAAACCATTTAGATACTGTTTATATGCAAAATATATATTAATTAATTTAATTAATATTTAAATTGTTTGCTCAGAATAAAAGTAATGGCTTCAAGAGCAACACGTTACGCTAATTATAATGCGTGAAGAAGAGCGGAACGAGCCATTCAATCTGCTGAAGGAGCAAATCGAAGAAGAACTGAAAGAAATCAAGCCGACAGAGATCGAAGAGCCACTGAAGATGAACAACAACGAGAACAACGTAATCAAAAACAAAGAAGAAGACGGGCTGATCTGAGTTTGGAATCGAGAGAAAATCGACTACGCAAGAGAAGGCAAGCTAAACGACATAGATTAAATGAACCTGCACCTGATGCAGATAATTCTCAACTTGACGTTGCCATTGAAGAACATAACTGTGGAAATATGACTCAGACTTGCAATTACTGTGGTGCGCTTTACTGGCCGAATGAACTCAACACTTCTAAAAAATACACCAAATGCTGTCACGACGGAAAAGTCTCCCTCGAAGATTTATCTGAAACGCCTGATTTACTAAAATAATTATTAACAACAAACTCACCTGAAGCTAAAAATTATCGAGAACATATCAGAGAATACAACGCTACTTTAGCTTTCGCTTCAGTGGGTGCCGAAATCAAAGCACCTCCAGGAATAGGACCCTACTGTTTTCGTATTTACTATAAGGTTTCTCCACTGTTCACGAACGAAAAGAACAAACCAGGGTATGGACAACTGTATATATTTGATTCGGGTGAAGCAGCAAACAAACGTATGGATTATAACCAAGGCTGTTCACGAATTGTAATGGAGAGATTAGATACGATGTTACGACAAATAAATCCGTTTGCTGAGTCTTACAATCAAATGCACAGGATAACACAATCTAATCCAACAGTAAAAGTTAGAATGGTTTTTACGGAATATCTGAACTTACAATTAGACTTAAGAAGAGATAACGCACCTACTTTAAAAACAGAAGTTGCAACAATACAATGTTATTGTGTGCCACGTAAGATCATTTGACTCTCTAATTACTGTATCTGCAATTCAAGAGATCGAAAATTGTGTGTATAAAGAAATTTATGATACTGACCAATAAAGTTAGACTAGCGCGCAGATGTTCTGCGCGGGTAAAGCTAGTAGAATTATAGTGTAATACACAAGAATAGGAATAATCTTGGAAAGTGTTCGATTACGATGATGTATTTAAAAAACACAACATGGAACACCTTAATATTATTCCACAAATAATTTATCTTAAAGTGCTTGAAGGTACGTAATTTACGTTTAGACACACGAGTGGCAGTCATCTGTGTCGTGGGAATTCATATGACTCCAATACTACGTTGTCCAAATCTGGATTCATCGCTTGCCTTATGCATTTTCTTTCGTTATCTGGTTTTCTGGACTCATTTTCGCTAAATAATTTCACTATTTGTTACTTCTTGAAACTATAGAGAGCCAAATTTAAATTCTGCTACTTAGTTTTTTCATTCTGTAAAGTCGGCATTTTCAGTAAAACGGCACTATGTAAAACCGGGATTTTGGTGTTTATTGCTGTCAGTCAATCCACAGGTGTCGAGACTGAGTAGCAAAAATGAAACATGTTATGTATGTTATATGTATTTCCATGTTTATATTCATTTATATAGTGATTGTTTGTTTACCTGTTACAAATGTTTATAACTAGCAGAAATACCCAGCGTTGCCCAGGGAAATTTGGTTCAAATCCGATCGAAATTCTAGATGATACATGGTATTTAATAATTCGGCCGCCATTTTGAACTAAATGCGCAGAGAGAAACAAAAACCACATAAGAATTATTCCAGTGAGCCCTCCACAGTCGTACCAAATTTTATTCAAATCAATAGTAGGACTCTGGAAAATACGTGTGGTTTAATGTTAAATCGGCCGCCATTTCGAATCAAGCGGACAGACGGAAACTAAAATCCCGCGCTGGCCTTCCCCTTGGTATCCTCTACAATCGTGCCAAATTTGGTCGGAATCGGTTAGGAATGTGGGTGTGCATAAAGGAACAGACAGATAGACATACTAAAATATAGTGGAGATAATAAAAAATCAATATGGGTGCCCCAGAAGTCCCTTTACCCCTGAGTTTTGTGAGATAAAATTGCGATTTAGCGCTTTTCTTTAGCTGTGGCTTTTTTCAGGGTGAAAATGAGATTTCATTTAAAACGGAGGAAAATGAAAAAACGAAAATCCTCGAGGATGTTTTTTTTTTTCGGAAGAATAGTATAAGGAAAATATCGAGTAAAGAGTTGGGAATCATTAAGCTGGAATAATCAAATACCGTCAAATACAGAATATTACACGAGAAATGTAGGAGGAAGATGCCACAGGTAGTGTATCAGATAATTTGTTAATAGACAGCAGCAAAAATTATAGAAATGTTTAGTAGGCCTGGCTGGTAACTCTTCAATCATTTTAGTAGCGTGCGTGCCATTCGTGACAAATAGAGGGATATTTATCTGAAAGTAACGTGCCATATAATATTAGGATGTTTCTGAATAGACCCTTGCATTTAAATGAGACACCACAAAGCGGCAGAAGCAGCAAGTCCAAACAAGATAACAAAAATGACATCAACTGCTTCATTGAGTTTCCCTGAGCCATAGAAATACTTCATCAAAAATATTAATTCTTAAACATGAGCCTCAATCATTAAAATCTCTGCGACACATTAGCCCCATTCCAGTAATTCTTGAACACACGGTCACTGTCAGTATCAACAGTCAGTAGCAACAAAATCAAAGTTAAAATGCGTTGGAGAGACAGAAAATCCTAAAAAAGATGAAGATGGCTTAGAAATGTAAGGGAACTATGTCCAGAGAAAACCTAGCGAGTATATGGAAATCTTTCCCGAATGCAACAGTGTGAATAGTGATACAAACACGATGGTAACTTTTTTCGCAGCACGTGATCGTCACAACTACCTTGATATAGGACAAATATTTGATTGGGTGAATTCTCTAATGCTGTCGCTGGACGCATGAGGAGTGCGCCTTTGGCTTACAAACCTGGAAATTGTGGCCAGTTTTGTTAACTAATATGTACCTTGTTCTTTAAAACCTTATAAAAGATTTACTTTGACCTTTAGCTTTGTTTCGGTGTTATTTGAAGGCTCGTACGCGGCCCTTTAAACTGTTTTCATGCAGTCTCCTCCGTTAGAAGAATTTATCAACCTTTCCTTTTTTCTTGTTTTCTTTAGTCTGTAATTTGAATAAAAACTTTGAATTAACTTTACCATTCATTGAACCTTTTAAAATTAAATCTTAAGTGAAGTTCATCTAAGCAGACTTTCTTCATTTGAAACGCGGCTCTAGATAATCTTCAAATTGTCCAATGCGGCCCACTAGAGGGAAAATGTTGGGGATCTCTGGTGTAGATAATATATGTAGCTAACTTTTCCCCACACAATTGTAAAAGGTCTTAAGGAATCGCCCTATTAAGTCGATTCTGTCAATCCTGAAACGTGCAAATAAACAATACCTTCAACTCAGGCAAGTGAATGTTTCGAGTCTAGTGTTTTTTCTGTGAAGGAACTTTTCTCGAAGAAAAATACGGATGATACCGAGTTGAGAGGATGTTGCAGGAAGAGTGGCGCTTCGCCAGTGTACCGAATACGAACGGGAAGTGCATGTTGCCATTTCAAAGAGTAGCAATGCCTGGGCACTGTTTTTCTATATTTGTCCCTCATTTAATAAGTATCGAATTCTCTCACCTATTTATTTTTAACATTTATAACTTTATAATCCAGTTAGTTAATATTCCTTTGTATAAAAAGCACAACGGTATAGGAGTATTAACGATTGAGTATGTTCAAAGCTAAATAAATAGCGTGCGAAAAACTTTCCATATTTGTCTACTTTAACCTACCGTTATAATAATCTAAAGTCAGAACGCTCCTTCTTCCGCCATTTAAATCCAATGGAGCATTTTCCTGTTATTCCTAAATCTTCGAAATAGCCACTCCCTTCGTTCTTCTTTCAATTCTTATAAAACTGTACTTTTTTAAGGGAATATGAAAGAAGAGAGTTACGTTCTGCCGAAAAATATCCTGTTAAGTGCCAACAGGGTCGCAGCACACGCCATTAGCACGAGGTGCTAAATTCTTCCTCGCGTGACTCTAACCTCAACCCCTGAAAAAGTGAGAATTTCTTGTGACGCCACCAACCCCCGGGCGATTTTTAGCGGTGACTCATTTACACACCTCTTAAATTTTTTCGTGTATTCGAAACCAACACGAAAAATCCTCATCACCTCGATTCCATCCGGTGAAGATCGTCGACGGTGGTGGACCAACGCCGACGAGTGCAGCGCAGCCGCATTGCGCATCTGCCCTTCGCAGCAATTTTGTGGCTGGTGAAATTATCGTCACCATCAATTTGATTCCGACCATAAGGTGAGCTCGATATTTCACATTTGGTATCAGTTACCGAGATTAACATTTGCGCCGTTTTTGACAGCTACCCTTGCAAAAGATGTGCATTTCAAAAAATCCATAAAAATGTTGAATAAAAATACGTCAAATATTTTCGCAGGCGTACATTTGCAGCTACAACCTTAAAAATAAAAAAAACCTCTTAAAGGAGCCGAAAGAATAGTAATGGAGAAACTTAAGGTAGACAGGAGCCATTAGCTAAAAACGACAATCATGCAACATCCGGTTAACAAGACGGGATGATTTTCATATGATGATTAACGATGAGTACTAGAATTTCAAACATTAAAGATAAGCTAGAATTTAAAATAAAAAGTCTGTTTAGTAACGCGGAATTTGACTCTCTCTTAAAACATTGTCAAACTAACACTAATAACTAATATACTCCAAAGGCAATTCATTTATGAATGGAAAAATCTCGTAGCATATATTTTCACTTTCTACCAGACACTAGTTGTACGGTATTAGGTACATGGAAATTACCTGTTTTCCTCTAGAATTTATCAGAATAATCAAAGTTTCTATATTTTGGTCAGCAATTTTAAAACATTATTAGCCATCTCTCTTTAAAGTCAAAATCTTAGTTGCAGGAAACAATACAAATAGTCCTTAAAAGGTCTTTTAAAATTAAAATCATTTTCACCGTTATACAGTAATTCGTTCTTCATCGATTCAGAGAGATATTTCAGTTTTCCGAATAATTTTTATTTTGCTATTCAGGATATTGGTTAGCAACAGGGGCATACAGTTCTCGAATAAAATTTTGGGTGGTTAAGAAGAATATGACTCAGAGGTGTGCCTCTCACCGCAATGTTGGAGCCCTCACTGAACCCCTAGTGAGCAAGATATCTACGTGTCGCAGTTGATGTCCGTTACTGACTGTTGTCGACGCTAGACAACTTCACTTTCAACTTATGCCAACATAACCGTGTCGAATTGGTTATTGTCGATTCTTTTTCAGGAAATTCGAAAGAAGCTTTCAAAAAAAGACGCCCAAACCGCAGCAGAAAATTACTTAGAAGCTACTCAACCCTGATATCCAAGTTTCTTTCACTGAAAATTTGAAATTTTCAAGGAAAAATGGGTTAAAATGCAATCGAAACTAACTTATATTAGCAAACCCACGCTTAAAAGTTTCTTTTCTTGGTGTAAATGTGCACAAAAGAATCATATTGTTAACGCATGCGGGTATTACTATCTGGATCCACCCGGCTGATATAGACGTTAGGCAGCTTTCCCGTAAATAACGTCGACATTTGCTATAGTTCGGCCTTAGACCGCGACATACATATGCATTTCATTTTACGAACAAAATGAGAATCTTTTCATCGAGTCACGCGCGGTTACCAGAATGATTTGAGATTCACCGCTTTGAATCCTGAAAAAGAGCCCGAAGACAAATGGGAACAACTACACTTTATCATCAAATTACACGTGTTCTCCTATCCTACCATGGAGTTCCACAAGGTATCGAGCTCTTCTGGGGCGAAGAGAAAGACCCCGGAGCAATACGAGGGAGGAATGGGCCTTCGACACCCTCTAAATCAGATCTGATATACTTTTTAATGGAGGATCTAATTACTGTGGAACCCCGATTTAACGTTTGTATGGGGGACAAACTTTTTGTATCCTAAATGGAGAAGAATCTTAAATGGTTGTGAGAATCGAAATGTAAAATACTTCAGTATTAAGATTGCAATTTTATTTTATGATTTTAGATTAAATTATAAATTATACACTTAATTTTCTTCCCTATTGGTCTTAAAAAACCTATGCTGAAAAAATGCATCCTTTTTGGGTGAATCAGAAAAGACGTATTAAATTATAAAAAATTAAATAATTTTATTTTTTAGCCTTCAATGAATGAATGATACCAAGATCAAGTGGTTGTAACCTACTGGTGCAATGGGCAGGAAGGAAAATCACGTTTATGTTTCGAAGAAATACTGTCTGGTGAATGAACAGAACGCTTGTCAACAAACAGCAATACCTTTCTATTGGAAGTTCCCGTCCTCGCATCAAAGCTTTTAAGGAAATCCAAAAATATTCTTGATGTCATCCATGTATCTGGTATTGCTTGTAAATCTGCATGGCAAAGTAGATATGTTTTTGAAGCACCTTGTTCTTGGAAATCTTCCAATGACCAAGGGCCTCAACTTTTCAGATCCGCCGGAATTACAGCATATCAGCGAAACCCGGCGCTTTAAACTTTTTTACCTTTTCCTTCATTTGTAAAATTTTGTCTTGAAATAGAGAGCAAAATAAAGAAATGTCTTTGGGTTCGTACTCTTGAGTAAGAGATGGCAAGGAGTTTATCCATTGACAACATAATCTTGATTTAAACTTTCTCGGCATATATTCTTGTAAGAAACACCATGTCTCATTTGAAACGAAACCGATTATTTGAACAATAAATCAGTGCAAAATCTGCTAAGAAATCAAAATTTTGTTCGTTAATTGTGTGTAATTCATTTAATCAAGAAATACTACATCGAGGAAATTAATAAATTATTTATACGGAGCTTTGATCGAGATGAACCCTAAATGCGACTAAGTATGAGTCCCTTAAAACGGGATTCTACTATATTTTTGGTACTTTGAGCTACGCCAGTGGATCTTTTCCTTCAACTATTAATACCGAGAAATTATCCGTAAAAGACCTTCACAAATGGAGTTAAAGCAAAGGCCGATATAGATTTTCAGCGCTGCATTAACACCCGACATAGCAAATGTCCCCATAGATTCCACTTACGCAGACTTTTTGAAGAAAAACAAGGGTAAAGAGTCAAGGTTGTTCTTTGTTGGCGGTTGACAAAAGACCCTCCAGACACCACTCTAAGCGGTCTCTACGCACGTTTCCTTGGTAGGAGGTCCATTTATCCGTAAATGGTATATGGGCGGCTCTCGGCGGTTCTTTCGTGTTTTCACCGGTAACGGCCGTCTCAATGACCCACAACAGGTAAAAAGCCGACTAACATTATGACTATGGGTTTACTGGAAATTTCACGATTTATGCAGTTATAAATAACTCCGTTCTGGGATCGTATTCTCGCGACGCAGATCGTGGTAAAGATCCATAACATTTCATTAACTCCCTTGTGCGAATGTACGTGGTAGACCCGAAGGGGAAAAAATTAACCCGGCCATTATAAACTCAAAATTTCCCACGCTGTCAATTATTGCCTACTTGGTAGAAGCACAAATACCCTAACTGATGGCAGTTTCTTGGCTCACCTCACTCACTCCCCCTTACAGTGCTGGCCCAAACTAAAAAATTGGAGGGTGCGAAAATGAAGAAATTCGCCTTTTTCTAAATTTATATTTTATTTTTCATTGAAAAATTTAAAATACTTTGTATTAATTCAAACAACGGATAATCAAAATGGTACATTATAAAACTGAATTTATCTAACAAAACTAATGTGTTTACAAAATGGAGAATTCGATCTTTTAGCCTGGCAACATTTTTTATTAATTTTTCCATATTAATTTATCCAAGCGTTTTATTTTTAAACAAAGAATTGCTAATTTATGCGTTCCGCTCCACTCAGATTTAGGGATGGGTTCTTTGCACTCTTCGCACCCGCCTTGAGCCGGCCCTGTTCTCTTATACGAAACGATTCTTTAAATCCTCTCATACCCATTCTCTTATTTTAAACTATCCAAAATCCTCCCTTCCCATCAAAATTTGACTCGCCCATTAATTTAACTCCTTTCTTCTATTTAATATTCCATTTGCTTTCTCCTAAGCCCAGCTTACCTTTTCTAGTCTATGCCGAATATAGATCTTTTAAGATTAACATGCTCACATCTTTATCCCTTAAGAGTCTCAGAACGATTTTCCACTCCTAGAAAATTTCATCTTTCTTCCTAATTCTTTCATACCGAATAACATTACCTCGTCGCTTAAAGAGTTTACTCGCGCTTTTAAAACCTTTTTTAAATTAATTACCAATTTTGCCATCTGTAATAATGATTGGACGATGCTATCTCCTAATTTAACCCGCGAGCATACATCTTGTCACGCCTCTTTTCTCAGTAGTTTAGCAAGAATATTACTTCCTACTTGTGTGACCTGAAATTTTATTTCAAACCGAGGAAAAAATTTAAGATGGAGAAACAAAAT
This sequence comes from Uropetala carovei, assembly GCA_036926305.1. Taxonomy (NCBI): domain Eukaryota; kingdom Metazoa; phylum Arthropoda; class Insecta; order Odonata; family Petaluridae; genus Uropetala; species Uropetala carovei. The sequence continues at coordinate 5,049,916 of JAXCHB010000068.1, forward strand.
AACAGCGATACCGTTAACTAACACACATGTGGAGGAGTGCAGTATGGTCAACTCGGAAATGTAACGGGCGTGACCACTCGGCGTAGATTCCGACTTTTGATTGAAGGAGATGTATTGACTGAAAACATTATGCTAGCACAGAAAAACACTTTAAAGGCGTTCGAATCGCTCACAGAAGCGTCTGCACGACGAATAAAAATTGCAATTAAGCGTGAATGTCACTTAGAATTTTTCCATGAAAGATCATCAAACGTGGACTACAGCACGGACAGAATTTCGCTGACATCGACAAACCTGTTCTTAAATCATTGATCTCATTCTTTTTTACCGTATCTATAATCGTTATCACATGCCATTTTTGTAACCGATCTCTTATTTTTGGTCTATCCATTGTTTAATTACTACCTGGTATCGCAAAATAGTTGCGAAGACATCTAAGTAAAATAATTTTTGTGCTGTCAAAGATTTTTATGCAACTTATCTACCCCCTTCTTCTTACGCATCGTCGAAGGATAGCTTTATTAATAACTAGAAAATAAAAGCTCACAAAACGGTTTGAAAAATCAATTTACCTAAGAACCCGAGTATCTTACAGTGATGAATGAAAATTAATGGCAGCTAATACAATACACTATATAGTATATATGTATATAAATGCGCAAGTTTTGATCGAAAAGGGAATTATGTTGGATATATATATAGTAACTCCAACGTTTAAGATGACCAAATGGATAAATCTTCAAGACAAACTTGAGCTTATTTTCCTAACAGACCCGAATACAGTAATCCCTCGCCAACCGCGGGGGTTACGTTCCTGAAAAGTGCCGCGGTTGGCAAGACCAAAGTTCCATAGAAAATCGGGGTTAGGGGAATGACAATAAAAATGGCAGTAAATACTTGTATAAAAACAAAGTAAACATTATTTTCTGTTTAATCCGCGATAAAATTACTAAAACCGATTGTAAGGTTGACAAAACAATATGAAAAAAATTTAAGAACAAGGTGATAGAACAAGATTTACTTATCCCCAAAAAAGTAGACTATCATTCTAGTTCGCGTCTTCATTTAGTACGACGATATCTTGGTTAGCTTGAGCATCACCTCGACCAGGCACCTTTATACATAATGGCATACTGAAATGGAAGATGCCATCATTATAGATAGCGTTTGTATATAAAAAGTCTCTGAATAAGCATAATCAACCAGAAATTCAGAGTAGGGATCAAATGTGAGGTCAGTAGGCAGAGACGAACCGAAAATGAAAACTAAGCACCAATACTTCTCTGGCTCTGCCATGTCTGATGACGTGAAAAACTATGTACATACATGTAGTAAGATTGCAAAACTACTAAATTACTTGTGCTCTTATTGTTAGTTAAAATACGTCAAGATTACATAAGTCAGACTTAAGAAAAACAATTTCGGAAAAAATAAAAATATGCACTTCAAACCGCGTATACTCGAGACCTCAAACCGCGTTTGGTAAAACTGTATACATTTCACAAAACGCGTATACTCAAAACCGCGGTTGGAAAAACCGCGGTTGGCGAGGGATTACTGTACACACAAAACAGTCGAACGACTGAAGAAGTTTTCCATTTTCTCAATGCTACACAGAATATTCATTATTTAAACAAATGACTATGTGCGCCTCCACTTCAATACAAGCTCCAACATCTAATATCGGATTTCCTCGTCACACTCCTGTTTCATTATTGGCAAAATTATCCACAAAATGGTCACTGAAGTATTTTCTGGCTATAAAACTAGAAAAAATAAAAGTGCAACCATTACTCTAATAAATACGGCAATGGAAGGCTGCCTCGATGAAAGCACGCAAAAGTGTACACGTGAACCATGACTTAGGCATTTTTGAAGAGAAGTTCGCGTCGCCGTAAACGGAAAAATTAGCTGAACCTTCGAATTCCTTCGCCACAGACTTAAGTTCTCCGATCGAAGGTAATGCGGCTCACTAATTAGATTCACAGCTACTCCTGCCATTCCTAAATCAACAATTCCCTCTTATTCTGACCAATTACCACACACAGTTTGACAAATATTCGATTTAGATTCCGGTGTTCGTATTCTACTAACTTCAACTCCTTCGTAACACTATCTCATGTTATTATTACTATGTTTGAATTATTACTTTGACGGCGTTATAATTGCATTTTATTGCCCATACAGGGTTTTCTGCCAATTTTATTCATGGGTGTCTTTGATACTTACTACTAACTCCGTATTCCAAAATGAATACGCACACGTTATTTGCATAAGGCAAAAAAAAATGGATTTCATTAGCGACAACGATCAAATATGATTTGCAATTGAGCTAAATACTGAAAAAATCGTTTACGAGTGTAAAATTACGATTTTATAATTTCAACGCGTCAAACAGAATTAACAGGTTTCAAATAAAATACATTAAAATTTTTTCTATCAATTAAAAAAATCCCATCTTATTTCTTAAGAGGGATTTGAGCGAAGCAAAACATTACCTACATTCGTTAATTTTCAATGACCTTCGGTCGATAAATGTGCCATTTATACTCAATGATAATACAGCCCAAGTTTCCTTCCATCATTAAAACCGTAGGACAAGTCGTCGCATCTCCCAGTCTATACTGACGGCAGCAAAAGAGAAACTAGGATTCACCACCAATGATGAAACCTGACCCACGTCTTCGGAGCGATGCCGTTACGAAAATGGGATAGGTATGTCAACATGGTTTTGTAACACACCGTAGGTTTTGATAAGTTGGTAGCCATTTTATGTCAAGATGCGACAGAAAGATGACCATTATTACAACCGTAGAAACAATGGTTTGTTGTGTTGCATCAGAGAATTTAAGATCGAAACCTTGGCGAATGAATCTATGAATGTTTGTTAACATTCGTCAAACCTTGATTCGAACGCTTTCAAAACGACGCTAAATAAAAAATCTGGAGTTATCTTTATTAACAGTACCTCGTGCGATCTATACGAAACAGCAACTAGGCGACATTGATTTAAAAATCCCTCACATTGTATTGGCTGAATATTGGTTAATGCAAATGCAGTGGTTTCCAAACTATGGGACGCACTCCCCCCGGGAAGGGGCGCGGCGGCGTGCACGTCAAGGGAGCGCAAAAAGACTTCAAATTGTATTTACTGTCGTTTCGTTACAACTGCCATAATCGTGAGACCTACAATATGCAGTCGCCGAATTCTAGCTCTCAAGTGGCTAGGGCGTATCATTGGCCATATATTTGACATATAAGGAGGCGTAAAGGCATTTTTCTTAGTTTCTTAGTTCTGAAGTTTGGGAACCACTGATTTAATGGATATGGTCGCCAAATGCCACAAGCCTATAAATCGTGTCAATAGATGTCCATTCATAAAAATTGTAAATCCAGGCATTCCACTGCAAACTTATTCTTATCAAAAATATTTATAACGTAGTGATGGAGAGATTACTTTTGGAGTAAATTTTAATTGTTGCTATCTTAATTTTCATATTACAAAGTCGAATTGTTTTAGCAATTTAAATTTAGGGAGTGGATTATTTCGCTAACTATGATCAAGATTCAATTTAACTGGGAAATGCTTTAGAAAAGATTTTGCACATGGTTAAAAAATCAAATGCCTATTATCAGTGGTGTATCCTAGGAGAATCATGGACCAAGGCTTTTTTTACTCTAGTTAAGTTTCCATTCGAAGAAAAGATTTAATTTTTTTAAGTGACCAGTTATTTTTAATGTACAATTACATGTTTAACCCTTGAGTTATGCTGTTTCAATCAAATGGGCAAACTAAGAACTTAACAGTTTACTATAGTAATGCACTCCACTTATATCTCCATCTTTCTTTTAAAATTTTCTTAACTTCATTGAAATTGAATTATGAATTTAAACCCCTCTTCACTAATTTCTAGATACATCACTGGCTATTATACCAACAACTTGATTTGTTAACCATTATATTCCAAATGTTTTAGTCTTACCATGAAATTACAAGAGCTGTACTAATGTTTGCCATTAACAGCCTCTTCTATTAGTAAAGAGTTTACAGAATCTTGTAATGTAATGTTTGCAGGATTTATAATTTTTTAATGGAATGTCTCACATTTGATATATCATATGCTGGTGTGTTAGGAGTTAATAAGTAAAATGGTCTCAGAAAGATATGGCTACTTCAAATGTTAAACATTAATTTAAATCATTCTAACTTGCAGCAATTACTACAGTAATACTAATTACAGAGCCAAGAGTGATAAATGTAGGAGATGCAATATCAGTTACTTACATTTCAAATTATTTACAAATATTGTTTAATCTTCTTATGGTTGAAGGTTGATAAGAGCTTCTATAAATTCAAGTTTTCAATTCTATTTTATATTCTTCAAAGGATATATTATTTTATCAACTCTTGGACTCAATATAGCAAATCATTTCATTTTGTGCACATTATGCACTTGAATGGATTCCTAAAAAAGGATAAGACTGTGCTTGTCAGGAAATTGCATTTTTATAAATTCAAAATTCATATTAAAAATTAGTTAGAAAGTAATTATGCAATAGATTATACTAAAAAAATGTAAGTATACATTGTGTACACGAAAGAGAACAGAATAACTGGGTTAGTGCTGATAAGAATTGGCAAAAAAAGGAAAAGTATTCCATAAAGGTAAGAAGAAACAACTTGTTTTACAATTATAGAATCACCTCGATCAACTGACTCCTTTGGAAGGAAGGGTGGGTCAGATATGCTAAAAAGTCAGATATACACAGTTAAGAAAAGTTGGTAAAAATATTGGAAAGAAAGACAATATATAAAATAAAGAAAATGAAAACAAAGTTCATATCTGTTGGCAATTTCAAAGTTTTACAAGATGATGCTCCATTTCTTTTCTTTTCACCAACATTTGATTTTGAAGAAATTTCCTTTATCTTTTCTTTGCTTTTCTTAAGATCTTTGACTATAGACACATCGATGCCATACTTGGCAGCGATACTAGCGATTGAAACACCAGACTAATTTTTCTATAATTTGTAATTTTTCACCAATACTAAGCACAACACTTTCTCTTCATTCAACTTTCTTATGGGCATGTTCAATTACTTAAAACAATGTTTACTAAGGCTCAGTTTGCATGAGATCTTGACAGAATTGTGTCTAGAATTAGACTGATGGCTTTCTGGATGCTGGGAAATGTAGCATTACATTACATTAGCTCACCAAAACACCATGTGATACCACACATATCCACCCAAAATTCAATTAAACTGATAATCAGATAATCAAGGTTATATTGTGTAATAATTCAAATTTCGTAGTTAATACAACTGAGAGGAAATTATAAAGATATGGAATGTTCACCATGCCATTTTGGTGAATGTTTTTAAAGAAGTAAATGTACATATTTTATAAAAAAATTATTTATATAAACAATAATCCTAGAAACAACAATCATTCTAACTTTTAAATTTTCTCTAGTTCTTCCAAAAAACTTTTACATTTTCCTTTTAACACCTTGACTGCCTCCATAAACAAAACATCTGGAGGAAGAGCCCCAACTGATTCAATTGTAACTGAAAAGGAAAATACTTAATTTAAAAATAAACTCTGAATCAATTATCTTTCCATCATTCAAGAATTTGTTGTTGTTATTTACAGTTATCCAGAAAATGCTACTAATATGAGCAATGTAATTTGGAAAAGTTCAGGGAATTTAAGCTTGGTTATCTATATTAATGGGGGACTTGAACTCCTTTAAAGGTTAAGTCAACAGATTTAAAAATCACCATGATTTTAGTTTACAGCTTACTTGAAATGAATGATAACATCTTTTAAATGATATTCTTGGGTAGCTCATAAAAATAAACAAGTACATAGCATATGAATATTTAAAAACATATTTTGGTCAAAAGTTTTCAAAAAGTATTTCTAAAACTTACAAATGAAATGATCCCGCACACGATCTAATTTGACAGCATCAATCAAGTCTTTGTGCCTAAATACATTACGACTGCACATGTCATACCTGGCATCTTCAACCTTTGCCACTCTTCTCCCTTCACAAGGAAAGAAATTTTCACATGAATTTAAAAAGTATATATCAGTCGACAATGAACAAGTCTAAATAGAAATTTGAATACCAGACCTTAAAATTTTCAAATATTACAAATTGGGGAAAAATATACTGTTTATACTGCATAAAATAGACGGAGATCCCTATAGTGAAATCATATAATATAGGCAGTGCTTGGAATGAGCTGGAATGCACTGGAATGCCGCTCCGGCTCATCACATGCGCCGATGATACCGTTCAGTTTTGTCAGACATTTGGAAATACCGCCCCTTATAAGAAGCATTCCGTTTCATAAAAATTTCCATTCCACTACCAACACAAGCATTCTGTTTCCTAACATTTTCCATTTCGAGCATTGAATATAGGCCTACTTGTGAGAACACACAAGAAGCAGTGAAAAGAAAATCAAAGTTGACTTCTAAAATAAATCAAGTTAAATAATTAACCATTTGACTTAAGAATTTACTATTTACTTCACCAATTTGGGTTTTTAATATAATAATATTATATGATATGCCTTGCAGGTGTTTTACAAATTGTGAAATTTTTTACATTGAACTCTTGCTTTGGTGAGTCAAACCCTCAACTGGTGAACATAAAGCCCTTGAGATTGGGCTGAAAATAGGTACATGGATGGAAACAAGGGAGAGCCTTCAAAGGGGGTAAATAAAAACCAGGAATAAAAGAAAATTGCGGGAAAAGCAATAAAGTAACACAAGAGGAAGAAAGAGAGGCCAGCGGAGAGAGCCGCTCGTATTTCAAAGGCTGCATTAAGTGCGTGCGAGAGGAAGACGGAGCGAATGATTGAAGCGGAAGAAGAGATGGGGCAAGGAGGGGGGGTAGGGTGGGAGGTCGAAATAGGTAAGAGTTAGAAGGGGAGGGGGGGATGGAGAAAGCACACCGCGAAGGCAACTGAAGTATGATTTCGAAAATTCGATTAAAAAAGGAAACCCAGATTGGCGAGGGAGATAAGAAATACAAATCACAACCCTATAAAAAGGAATATCTACAACTCATCTTTAACATTCCAAAATGATCACCTTAAGAATTTATTCTGATGGATGATCCAGTTAACCCTTGCAGCAATAAAATGGCTGTGTAATCACAGTATGTAAAAGTACAGACACAAAGATGTCTTCCTCATTGGCATTTCATGATTGATCTTTATAATAAGAGTAATAAATCTTAGCATAATATTTCCAATTAGAATTGAAAATCAGGGTAATAACAATGAGGGTGAATAATTTGGAGCTGTATTTGTGCATACTGTTTTTAGTATGTGTATATATAGTATATGAATGTATGTACAGGCACAGCTATTTTAATTTCAAATAAATATACAATTTACGTTACGTTTTCTATGAAAAATTAATTAGCACCACTTACAATTAATTTATGTACCTAAACTATTTCAAATTATGGTATTTGTGGAAATTACTTCTCTAATAAATCTCTAGTATATGCTCCAATATGTTGTATATGAAAATTGAGTACTTTCTTTCTCCAGATAAATTTATTTTAGAAAAACTCCTAGGTCTGTACTTTCCTGCTGGCTGTGGCATAATTATTCAATTTATGTTTCAAAGATGCATAAAAACAGATTCTTTTCTGACGTTGAAAAATGTGTGATTCCCTATTCCATTTACTGAGATGCTATGCTGACGAGAGTGAATATTTACCCTTAACATGAAGGCTGTGAAATCTAAAAATATCATATTAACAATGCAGGCTAGAATAAAAATAAAACCTAAAATATGTATTTGGAATCTATAATTGTACAGTGACACTTGACATGTGATCTGCAATGAGTAACAGTAATGTTGACCCAGACTCAATGGATTTAACTCAATAATATCAACTCACCCAAGTCTCAGATTAAAATCACCATTAGTTAGAAGCCATATACAGGCACTCCCCGAGTTATGTAAGAAATACGTTCCAGCACCCGTTCCGTAACTCCACATTTGCGTGTTGAAAATTACTAAGGATACTGTATAGTACAGTGCAGTATAGGGCACTTAGGTTCCAAAATTTAATTTGACATCGACTTTTGCATACATTTCTTAACCACTACATTAGTTTGCTAATTTACTATAAGAAAACTGTTAAAACTTCAATCTATTGTCCATAATAATTTTTTACTGCCATTTACTCTAATTCTGTTATAACACTCACAGCATAGTCTCAATTTGCTTCTTCATCGCTCTATTACAAAAGCAAATGTGGTCTTTTTATGAGTTGGTCTGCTTAAGGTATTGAAGGAGATCTCTTAGCAATCTTTCTGTATACAATAGCTAAGAGAAGCGAGGAATGTCCTCTACTCCCTTATTTCAAGATGTTGAGTAATAAATCTCTTTGAAGCAGCCTTTCTTAGTCTTCATTTTGTGAACAGACCTCTTTCAATATACACTGAAGCATAAACCCAAACAAAAGCCATGACTGCAATGGCAACACTTACGTTAATTTGCGCAAAAGTGAAACACACATTACAAGATCAAACAAACGTGGTAGAACACACTAAGAAAACCAAATTACTACCCACACCTTGCATTCTTCCTTCACGCATGTAAGTAGTTCCTACTCACTTACACAAACCACTAATGTAAACTTTCCCGTAACAAATTTTTTTTTGTGATTTATGGGGCCGCTTACATAAGTGTGGGTTTACATAAGTAAGGCTTATGTAACTCTGAGAGTGCCTGTATTTTGAAGCAGTTACCAAAACCAGGCTCTCTTTTTTTAAATATAAAGTCCACTAAATGAATGATCAGATACATATGGATTAATGATTTAAAATGCATGACCATCAGGCCTCACATGGTAAAGTTTTGGCCAGTCCTGAGCCACACATTCAAATGACTACATTAAAAATCATCACCACTTAATTCTAAAGGGAATATTTTCAATCGTGACACCAAGACATACCTTGGACAAGTATATCATATCCAAGATGAACCAAAATAAATAAATTTTTGAAGTCCATTCAAGATGTTAAAATAAGTTAATTGAATGAGATTTGGATTGCTTCTCAGCAATTCTCCAGCGGAATAATAGGGTCTCCAATTGTAGAGTGAATGCTAAATTTCTATCTATCTAAATATTTTTCTGCATTTTTAACACAGACTAAAGTATTTCTTCATACAAGTTTTTAATTTTTATTCTACCATATTAAATACATTTAACATATAATATATCAACTACTGCAACTGAAAAAAGATATACCACATATTTTTATATTGCAAATAATAACTCATTTGTAATGCACATTTATGTTATTATAAAATTATAAATTAATTATAAAATGCAATATATCCCCCCTTGACTGTGCCGTAAATGGAACCTATTTAGCTAGCAATCCGGGACTGAGGGATAGGTTCCATTTAAGGTACCATTATAACTTTTATGCAAAACGTAATTGTCCTAACAAAGTTTGTACGCCTATTTAGCTTGCAAACTCGGACCGAGAGATAGGTTCCATATAAGGCACCCGTTTTAACTTGCACGCAAAACGTAATTGTTATGGCGCTATTGTCACGTCAGGGTTTAAAAATAATGGTTGGGTTGTGGCGGTCTCTGGACTGAGAAAAATCCCATTCCGCCAGGAATGAGAACGTAAAAAACATCGTCTCTAAGTGACTAATGCACACACTGCCTTGTCATGGCCAAATTTGGAAGTTCTTGGGAGGCAGAACAGCATGCATAAGTAGTGCCATCTAGTGGCAAAATGTTGAACTAGGTAGTGCAAGCTAAGTACTCCCTAAGTACCAAATGTTCTACACCAGTGGTCCCAGGGGGTTGTAAGACCATGAGGGAAAATCGAATTTTATGTCAATTTTTGCTGAAAAACATTATTTACATTACCACAACCCAGGGCCGTAGTGACCACTTTTGGCCGTCTGGGCAGAGGATTTTTTGGCACCCCAAGATGATTTAATAAAATGATAAGCACCTATTTTAAAAAGGTATTTAACTAAAATAAACAATCGTTTCTTTACAGATTTATTTTTTGGGCTTTAATTTGCAGCAAAAGTATTGATTATGTCATTGGAATCTATATTTTTAGCAGTGTCATATTCAATAGATAATATGGCTACACCAGAAAGTCTCTCTTGGTTCATTGATGACCGTAGGTCATTTTTGGTCAAATTCAGTTTACTGACAGAACGCTCTCCACTTGAAACTGATGTGGCGAATTTCAAGAAATTCTCAGAAAAATTGCAACACATTAAAAAAGGAACTTAAAACACCATCCATATTCATGAAGAAATTCCAATATTTCTTTATGTAATTTTTACACCTTTTATCGAAGGCAGGTGGTGTTTCAAACTGGGAACTTCTTCGACTGACTCGCGTTCATCCATATTGATTTTATTTATCATTTCATCTTCAGTCATACTATACAATATAAAACACAACTTAAAAATTTTAAATCATTATCAATTTCATATAAAGATGTAAATCGTGCCTACAGTTGCCTTTGAAGAGAATTTGTTGCCTAATACACTGCACTGTAAATAGTATTTTGTTGTTTCAGGTATTGAGGGTGCTAAAGTTCCCATCGTGTCATTAAATTTTTTTCTTCCTCTTATTTTTGGGATTCCTTTTTCATCGGCAAATGTCTTTGCCTCTTCCATATACTCTTCCAGTCGTGAGTTTGAACTTTTTGTGTCTGGTACCAAATTGTGGATCAATCACATCGGCACCCAGAACAGATTTAGTGAGGCAGTTGATCTTCTAACAAAAAGACTATAAACTGCACAAGTCGATCTGTTTTAGCAAACCTTCAATATCTGTGCATTGATGTTCATTCTTTAATTTTATTAACATCCTATAAACTTGCTTCAATTGTAACCTCAATGAATTCACTGCATTTGCTCTTGATGAACATCATGTTGTACCATGTTTTTCCAACATCAACTTAAGGACCTCTATGAGTGCAACCTATGTGAAACCAGCAAAATAAATTAATAACTTCACCGGTTATACTATTAGGAGCATTTTCGTATGATTAAGCTATTATGTTTTGTAAATCTAATTCATAAAGTTCCAATTTTTTGATTATTTCTGACATGATTTCGTCTCCCTTTTAGTTTCTCATATACGAAGTATTTTGAGAAAGTATTGCAATTGCAAAAAAATTCGATCTTGAGATTTTCATGGAAATACATGTTTTAGGTGTACCTGAGTCAGAAAAAATTGTTTTCGCAATGCTATCTGTCTGTCTCTGTCTGTCTGTTCGCGGCTCTAGAGCCTAAACGGTAAAGTGAAAATGAATGAAATCTCGACCTTGAGCATTTTATCATACATCAATGATGAGATGGTTTAAATTGCTTCATAATTAAGAGCAGTTTATTCTAGGCAATTTTAACAACAATTTGATTTTCTCAAAAACGCCTCCTACGATTTTGATCAAATTCCATAAAGATATTCCAGTTGTTGTCTGCAATAATACTACATAGTTAATATTTCACAAAAAATTAATATAAGGCTAGTTTATTCTTGGGCAACTTTAATAACAATTGGATTTTCTAAAAAACAGCTGATACGATTTTCATGAAATTTCGTATAGTTATTTAAGTTGATTTTTATAATGATTCTACATAGTTCATATTTTCAATAGATAACTAAACGACGCATTAATATATGAGAAAGTTTGTACAATGTGTATTCTACCGATTTTTTCAATCTGATAGCAATAAAATCAATAAAGTCCTCCTCAATAATTAATTTTTTATCAACGACTTGGATGAAAATTCTGCATGACTAATGTAATGCGATAGGGCATACACATTTTTGGGAACAAGGATAAATAAAAGAAATTACATTCAGGGTGTAAAGAGTAGAAGCAGCCAATTAATTTTGCACATATTAACCTATGACTTGGTACAGTCATGGTTCTTCAGATGAACCTCAGGTTGGTCGTTGCGAAGAGATTGAAACTGTAACCACATTTTGTCAAGTATATATAAGACTTATTTGGCGCCTCCTTATGAAGCTGCACCCTGGGCATCTGCCCCAGTTGCCCTGCCCTCACTACAGCTCTGCTACAACCATATTATAATTTTAATTAAAGTACATATATTATATTGAATAATGTTTTGGAAATTTTCAATTTAATCTCATGTTTCTATGCATATTTTTCAATATAATGATACTTATGCAGAGATACATGCTGTGAAATAATTATGCGTTGGTTGATCAAGAACAATAATATAAATTTGTTACAAAATATCCGATAAAATGCAAATTAACAATAATATTAAGTGTGTGTGTACCGTGTTGAATTCAAACTAATAAAATAATTGGGTGTGTGTGAGGGCTTAACGAAAGCCAAAAGGGGGATGTCATGTCAAAAAGATTGGGAACCAATGTTCCACACAGAGGTGCCATGAAATTTTATTCAGTGTACAGTGAGGATCAAACAAACCTTACTGCATGTTGTGAAGCATTGATATAAGGTAAAATATTTTTGATTTGCTGTAGAGCAATACGTTTGTAACTGAGTACTAAATGGTAACGTATCTAATTTTTAATTTTGACATGCTATTAAACTTTTGAGGTTATTGGAGAAAGTTTTCGCGGGTTTTCAGCCGGGTGGTGTGGAATAATGCTTCCGATGTTTCGGCAACTCTCTCTGCTGCCATCTTCAAGGAGAAGTGTCGAGTTAAGTTTTTGGTCCGGTATTTATAAGGGCCGGCCGTAACAGCTCGGCCTCTGATTGGCTGTTGGAGGTAGGCCAATGAGCGCCTCGTTTATCGGCTAGGCAAAACGTTGAACCCGATGCTCTCCGCATCGGGTTCCACGTTTTGCTGAGGAAGAAACCCGTGTCTCGGTTGAAAGTTTGCCATTCTAAATGGATCTCGATGGCTTCTTTGACCAAACGGTCCCAGAAGCCATAGGCCCGGTTTATCATTCTTGTCTTGGCCTACCTCCAACAGCCAATCAGAGGCCGAGCCGTTATGGCTGGCCCTTATAAATACCGGACCAAAAACTTAACTCGACACTTCTCCTTGAAGATGGCAGCAGAGAGAATTGCCGAAACGTCGGAAGCATTATTCCACACCACCCCGCTGGAAACCCGAGAAAACTTTCTCCATATCATTCGCCGGGAAAGACTCAAATCTTTTGAGGTTATCGTTTAACTCAGTAACAGATAAATAAAAGTATGGTAAATTAATATGACATCACATTATTGTAAATAGCTACGTTTAAAAAATTTTGGACTCAAAGATGAGGTGCATCCTCTACAAGGGTATATACAGTATCGAACTTCTCATTCAGCATTCCAAAATCCAGCAGGACCTGAAATTCAGCAAAAACTTGTGTGGTTAGCAATTTGAAATTAGTAGATACAGGAAATTTTCGCGATCTCAAAAAGCAACGACAATTGCACTGCTGTTTTATCGTTCTTCTTTTGTTGGAATATGCTGTGTTTCACGAATCTAAAATCTTTGTAGTCCTCTTTTTATAAAAATGTCGAAAAGATCATTGGAAAAGCCCGTGGTTATCGCAAATGCAAAGTGGAAGCACTTAACACTTAGTATTAAGAAGAAAGTGGAATTGCTACAGCATTTAGAGTAAGGTGCTTCAGTGAAAACATTTTGCAATGAGTATGGTGTTAGTTCATCGACTGTTTATGACTTGAAGAAGCAAAAGAGTCAATTAATGATATTTTATGCAGAATGTGATGTTCCAAAATTAATGAACAACAATAAAACACTCCATCAGACAAAGACAATCGACGTGGATAGTGTTACTTGAGTGGATTAGGCAGCGTCGAAGTGAAAATATCTCTTTAGATCACTCACTTTTAATGGCTCAAGCATAAGTGCTCCATGAGTTAGGTATACAGACATCATGTGAATACTCATCAGGATGGTTCAATAAATTTAAAAAACGCTATGGGATACATCTTCTGAAAGTATGTGGAGAAAAAGCAGCAGCCGCAGAGGAATACTCGAAAGATTTTCTACAATGACATTGAAAGAGGGTTTAACAACAGAACAGGTGTACAATGCAGATGAGTCGGCATTATCTTGGTGATATATTCCCAGAAAAACATATGTAATGGCGGGTGAGTCAGTAACAATGGGATTCAGACTCCAAGGCATGGCTTACTATATTGGGGTGTTAAAATGCAGCAGGAACCCATAAGTGTAAATTCCTCATTATTGGCAAGAGGCAGAATCCTAACCCTTTCAAGGGGATCAGGGTATTTCCAGTTGTTTGTAAGGCTAACAAGCAAGCATGGATGACAAAGCAAAGTTTTCTTGATTGGTTCGAGAACCATTTTGTCCCCGAAGCCTGTAGGTCTTCCTTTGGAATGCAAAATTATATTACTTCTTGATAATTGCGCTGCACACACTGATGCTGAATTGCTCATTAAAGACAATGTTTATGTTATTTATTTACCTCCTAACTGTGCATCGCTTATCCAACCAATGTACCAAGGCATGCTTCAGGCACTGAAAACTAGATACAAGGCTGAATTCATGCAAAAAATGCTTAATACGTGGAGCAAAGGAATAAGAGTGACCCAATTCCAAAAAGAATTTCACATCAAGGATGCTATTTGGAGTGTTGCGAAGGCTTGGGACAATGTTTCCCACATTACTTTGTTGAATGGATGGCACAAATTATGGCCATCCACCAAATTTCTAAATGATGATGATGAAACTGAACCCAATTTTGAAGGTTTTCCTTCTTCTGAAGAAAGTGAAATTGTTGAAGGCTTATTGGCATTTGCAAAACTGTTGTCATGTGATACAGCAAAATTGGTAGATAAAGAAGCTATTGAAGATTATTTAAACATTCGTGACGGAGCTCCAGTTTACCTGCAACGTACAGATAGTGAAATTTGCAATATGGTTATGAATCAAAATAAAATGAATGAGAGTGATACTGAAGGGGGTGCTGAAGTATTGAATGAAGAGGAAAAAGTATCCATTGATAGGTGTATACAATTAACAAAAGTACTAATTTGTGGAATGGAACAGAAGAGTTTTATTACAGACGAGCATATTATGGTAATTTTCCAATTATAATACACATTTTTTTTCATGAAAAATTTGACAAAAACTTAGGGTATGTATTATACATGGTAACAAATGCATAAAACTTTATTCAGTAAGGAAATAATTTATATTTTCGGACATATTTTTACAAATAAATCGTGCATTTCAATGCATTTCGATAACAACCCTTTAAATATCATTTTTCAAAAGAAAAATAAGAATAATTATTTATTTACTTTTAGCTGTCCGAATCAGTAAAGACTCGGAATTCATTATTACTGCCCTCACTGTCCTCTTAATAGTTCATCTGCAATTTTGTGTTCCCTCTTGTCGTCTACATCAGGCATGGCAAATACGTGGCACACGTGCCGAAAATGGCAGGCGTGCGATTTTACTTGGCATGTGTACGCTTGTATTTTCTGTATAAAATATGACGTTTCTTAGAGGAGTAAACTAGTGGCAGGCGAAAAAAATTTGATGTTTCACACTACTTTCTTGGCACACAAATCAAAAATCATTTGCAATCCCTGGTGTCACTGAGAACATCATCTTCATTCTCACTATCCACTTCAACAAAAACATCATCCCATATGATGTCATCTTCAGAACCATCCATGGCGTTTGTGAGGCAATACTTTTTAAAGCCACGCTTAATCAGCGATGGATCATCTGCATCTCAGGACTCTTTGATCCATCGAGTAATAGGTCAGGTTTCTTTCAGAAGCCAGATGGTGTAAAGGAATGTGCACCAGCATAAAGCCACTTGTTCCACTTCTGATGCATCTGTACTTTAAATGGTTGGTTGCAGCCGACATCCATCACTTGTAACTGAGTCATCATATTCACATAAACTATCTCACTTGGCAGCAAGACGAGAACTGTTACTACAACTGACCAGATTATTACACAATGCAACATGGAGACATGTTTTTATACATTGTATCGATCTTTAAAGTGAGAATCAAAGTTATATAGATGTAAAGTAAAGGAAACTGATCTCGTGCTACCTAGAAAATGAATCAGCCACATCCAAAATTTATTTTAATTAAAAATCCTCAAAATAATTTCAAACACTAGACTTTATTATATTTAAATATAAAAATTTCGCAAATAAAACTTAGAAAACAGAAATAATTTTTCATCACAGGCTAAAGAAGTTGAAAGTTGAGGCTCTGTTGAAACCTTTTTGAACATGTCCTTCAGAGTCAGTTTCATATGTTTTGGTCTGTCTTTCTGGAACACTTCTTGTATTTTGTAAACCCACATACTGTAATTTTCCGATTATAATATGCACCGTATATAATACAAACCCATGTTTTTATGAGTTAAATGTGAAATTGTCTTATCACCATGTATAATACCCAACACATTTTTTGTTAAAAGATCACTGTAATTTTTCACTTGGTTACTAACAGTAACGAGACAGTTCTCGCCTTTCCACCAAGTGAGATATGTGCGAGTTTATGAAAACTTCACATCTATATAGTTTTGACTCTCACTTTAAAGATTGATACAATGTATAAAAACATGTCTCAATGTCGCATTGTGTAATAATCTGATCAGTTGGAATAACAGTTCTCGCCATGCCGCGAAGCAAGATATGTACGAGAGTGTTTACAAAAACTTTACGTCTATATAGTTTTGACTCTCACTTTAAAGATCCATACAATGTATAAAAACATGTCTCAATGTCGTATTGTGTAATAATCTGATCAGTTGGAAAAACAGTACTCGCCTTGTCGCCGAGCGAGATAGTTTATGTGAATATCACGTCTAGTTCTGACTCTGTCTTCATACAAGCTGGTCGAGGTATGTAAAATAATATTTGTTGCTTTCCACTTGCATTTTTTTAAAAAAGCGTGGCTTTAAAAAGCGTTGCCTCGGAAATGCCATGGATGGTTCTGAAGACGACATCATATGGGATGATGATTTTGCCTAAGTGGATAGTGAGGATGAAGATGACGCTCTTGGCAATACCATTTACATAGACGATGAGAGAGAACACAAAATCGCCGACGAACTATTTGAGGACACCAATAATGAATTCAGAGGCTAAGATTTGGACAGCTAAAAGTAAATAATTAATTATTCTTATTTTTGTTTTGAAAACAATATTTAAAGGAATGTTATCGAAATGCATTGAAATGTACAATTTATTGGTAAAAATGTCTGAAAATATAAATTATTTCCCTACTAAAAACAGATGTATGCACTTGTTACCATATATAATATGTACCGTAACTTTCTGTCAATTTTTTGTGAAAAAATGCATATTATAATCGGAAAATTACAGTAAATATATACTAAATTAAGGACTCGAAATATGGAAAATCCCCAAATTCGGCAAATGTCTGGTCCCAAGCTTTCTGGATAAGGGGTCAGGTATGTAATTCTTTTTAATTAAAAAAAAAAACAAAAAATAAAATGAATAAATTACAATTAGTTTATTTTAATATCATGAATACCAATAAAATAAAAATTTTATTGTGAAAACAAAAAATTACAACTAGAATGAACTATATGTAATGTTATAAAAAGGAATACTAAATTTGAATGAAAATAGCCTTACACACAAGACAGAAGTACAATTAAAAATCACAAATTAAAATCAGTGAATTTCTTTGTTTGAGGCTCTTGGCGGTCACCTTTTTCACCCAGTGAGTGGCCTGAGGCCATCCTAGGATGTTAAATAAATATTCAGCCTATATATGGGTACTTTGGATTATCCTAAAATTTTAGACCAAAAACCTCTGTGCATCCCTAATACAGGTGCATCCTAAACATGGTTAATTATGGTAAATGTTTTAAATTTGTTAAAAGTAATTCGAGATTTCACATTGTCAACTGGTATTGAAATATGTTTTATTATCCTTCAAAATAAAATAGTAGTGTGCCATAAAAAAGGACTAAGCAAGAAATACATTCAAAGAATTACAATTCTTGCAATTTCAGTATTTTCCCACATATAATATTCAGAAATCCATATGAAGTTCAATCAATTAAATCTTGTTAGCAAAGCAAAAAGCTTATCTTTTTAACCAATAGCTACCATATCTGCATTTAAGGGAAATAAATTCAGCAAAATAATAAGAGTGATGGAATAGCTGATTATCAAACTCAATAAAAAGACAATCTATTTAAAAAACATGCAAAATTCACAACCAATATCTCACAAAATTATCCTTTTGGAAGAAACATAAATACCACTAAAATTCTTTTAAAATCTTAACTTTCTATGTTTTATTTTACTTTTGAATTTAAAATCATTTAATTTATGTCAATGTGTTGATTAGAACCAGATTGTCTCTAGATGAAAAGATCTAGAAATTCAATACATAAAACAAATAAATGCAACAATAGATGGCCCAAAAGATTTTCCCTTAAAGGGATGAACAGAAATTTTCAAGAATGGACTAAAAAGCTATGCCAACATTGAAAACTATTTTTCTAGTTTCTTCATTTAGTATTGCTTCAGTTTGTAAAACTTGTGAACTACCCAAAATTAACTTCTGCAGGATAACATTTATATATTTAAAAAGATTTGGTTCTAGTTTAAAGCTTGTAAATGTACATAAATGAACCATCAACTCACCATCTTCAGTTTCACAAACTTTAATGACACCTGGGGTGAAGCAGCTTTGAAGTCTATCTGCTGGCTCACCCTCTACTTCCCTTGTCAACGTGATCTCGGGTAAAAGCCTATAGTAGGCAGTGGCTGTATAAAAGAAATGCAATAGTAGATTGGATTACATTTTAGCCTCACATAAATAAATATGAAGATGCAACGATAACTACTGTATATACTCAAGTATAGGCCGAGTTTTTAAGACCAAATTTTTAGCGAAAGCCAAACCCTGTATTTCCCATTGCCTTAATTACTTCTTTTTCGAGGTGTTTTCAGGAATGTAACCCCGCAAAAGACGAGATCTGACTGTATGTGTAATTAAGTATGAAAATATATTAAAAACATGTACCGTATATTCTGGCATATAAGTCGACTTTTGAAGTATAAAAATTTTTCCTAAAACTTAGGATCGACTTATATGCCTAACATAAAAATGTGAACCTTAAATTACAAATGAATAACATCGATACTTAAGAAGACCGTTGATCTTTCGGTGGAGGTGATCGCTATTTTGAATAAGCTGTTCCAGTATTTACATTTTATGACATTTAATGTATTTACTTGTGTACCCCGAGCACATTTTTTCCCGAAACACCGGGGAAAAAAGGGGGTGCGAGTCTTACACGAGGATTTCTGAACAGGTTATATAAATTGTGAGTATCGATAGTAAATTCTCTGCAATATGCTTGCGTCTACGTTTATATTCGTAAAAGAAGTCAAATTCTACGAAGTATACGCATATTTATGCAACCAAGCAAACGTGTAAGTTACGACCGTGCTGCAGACAAAAACTCGAAAAAGTAGGCAGAAAGAATATGCCGACTAACTGATAACTATAGTTCAATGAATACTGAGGGTTTGCCGGCTTGAGAATAGGTAGGTTCAAGTTTGGTCCTTTTCCCTCATCCACTTCAAGGAATTCGGAGTGGTGAAATTTTGTTGCGAATGAAAGATTTCACGTTCGAAAGGAAGACGGAAATCCACACAGTGTCTGGACTCGTTTGTTCCTAACCTTCCAATATTTACTCACAAGACAATACGTGAAAAAACTCCCCATCGACGTAAGGAAGTTCCCGTTCATAGATGAACAAACATTTCATTAAGCTCCGCATCAGTGCGTATTATTTCATCCAAAACAGTGAAGTGGAGACGAAGTTGCATAATATTACAACAAAAACAGTTAAGGGGTTAACAATAAGAGGACTATCGGTGAGGAGATTTCTGCTAGTATCGTCAGAAAGAGATCATCCAATAAATTGCGTCACGTAGAAGGGAGAAAATGCTTAACTTGAGCGGAACTTGTTTCAGGGAGTGGGAATCGGTGACTTAAAAAAAACTTATTCTGGCTCAAATTAATTTTTTCCTGCATCCTCGTGTACCACGCGCACCCCTATTTTTGGACCAGTTCGAGGAGAAAAAATAAATTCGTACTTTAATAAGTTGATGTCTACTGCGGCGGAAAATTAGAAAAAAATCAAAAAAATGTGGAGATTCCCCGTAGGCAGGGGTGGATAATAATAAGGGCTATGTATATGGGCTGCAGCCCAGTGCCCCACATGTATCAGGAGCCCCCACGGGGCCCCTGTAAATTTTTTCAAATTTCATTAGAAATTAACACATTGCAGTCCGCCGACGGCACTTAGCTGTTGGAGCTATTGGTACATTACAATCCGTGAACGGCACGGAGCCATCGTGCCTATTCAGACGTTGCGGTCCATCGACGGCACTCAGCCGTCGCCGTTTGGCAACTATGTATTTGTCAATATATGACGACCTCTCCGATTAGATACATATGCTACCGTCAAAAATATAAAAGAAATCTTACTTTGTAACGCTATTAACAAAGGCCATATCGAGTCAGATTCTGCCAGATAGTCGAGCGACTTCTGTCTATACGCCCTATACGCACGCTCGAATCACTCGTACATGTGACTATCAATCGGCCTTGAATTCGAATTTACTACAGTGCAAAAAGTGTGCTGGTGTACGGTGTGTATGTGTAGGACTATAAAAATTGCAGTTATGTAAATATGCATTATTAATTTTTTTAAAACATTATTAATTTTTTTTAAGCATGAGACATTTTTTATACCCCAGACACGAAATGTCTGGAAGAAAATATGAAAGTGGAAGCAAAAAAAGAAAGCTGCTTGCAATAAAACAACAAGAATTGGAAAAGTGTAAGAAAATTAAAGATTTTTTAAATGCACATAATAGTGATGACGTAACTGTGCAAGAAATTAATATAAACCATGAATGTAATGAACAAAGCAATACAGTCTCATTGGAAAACATGAGAGATGTGTCTGACGAAACTGATAGTGAAGAAAACTGTACAAACGATGATGATGACAAAGAGTTAAAAGAAAAATCTGAAGTACACAAAGAAATAAGTGAAAATATAATATTGATAACAAATAACGACAAGAGTACTGATTGGCCTGTCTCGACATTTACAAACCCAATCACTGGACAACGGGGAGGGATACTTTGGTTTCGGGCGAGGCGAAGGGCACGGTAGCGTCCGGTGACGACTACCCATTAAAACAAAGCGAGCCGAAGGCTTGTCAATATATCCTTTCAATGTTATATCCTCTCAAAAAAGAAATGGAGAGGATATTGGCGAGCCTTCGGCTCGCTTTGTTTTAATGGGTAGTCGTCTCCAGGCACTACCGCGCCCTTCGCCTCGCCCAGAACCAAAGTATCCCTCCCTGTTGTCCAGTGATTGGGTTTGTAAATGTCGGGACCGGCCAATCAGTTTCTGTTAATGTTGTTTTGAAAATAAAATATCATAAATCCAACAATACGTTATTATTCTGTTAATATTTTTATTCCTGCGAAGGGTCCTGGAGATAATACCTAAGCACCAAATTTTGTTATAATTATATTTTTAATATTTTTAAAAGCATATATGAAAGTGATGAAGAAAAGGCAGACTGTAGAAAAGAATCAAAAAATTTATATGTAAAAATAACGCAATTGGAAACGGGAGTTTTAGTGATTCTATGGGAAGAAATTTTGGAAGGATTCCACAAAACAAGTAAAAAACTACAAACACCTGGATTGGACTTAAATGAAGGTTATGTTTTAATATCTTCCTTAAAATTATTTATTAATGATATCAGAATAAATTCTCAAGAAAAATTATTAGAATGCGAAACAATGGCGAAAAATATAAGTTCATGTATAAGTGATGAGTATAGAGATACAGAAAACAATAGAAGAAATAGAACCATGCTGTTTGCAGATGGTGAGATAGGTAAAGATCTCTTAACAGGAAGGGATAAATTTAGAGTTAAGACAATTTTCTCTTGGACATGTTAACTACAGAATTAAATAAAAGAGGAGAGGTATATGAATATATGGGGAAAAAATTTAAATTTTTATTCAATGTAGGAAATAAAAATAATGAGGTCATTGATTCTGAAAAAAAAAATTTATATGTAAAAATAACGCAATTGGAAACGGGAGTTTTAGTGATTCTATGGGAAGAAATTTTGGAAGGATTCCACAAAACAAGTAAAAAACTACAAACACCTGGATTGGACTTAAATGAAGGTTATGTTTTAATATCTTCCTTAAAATTATTTATTAATGATATCAGAATAAATTCTCAAGAAAAATTATTAGAATGCGAAACAATGGCGAAAAATATAAGTTCATGTATAAGTGATGAGTATAGAGATACAGAAAACAATAGAAGAAATAGAACCATGCTGTTTGCAGATGGTGAGATAGGTAAAGATCTCTTAACAGGAAGGGATAAATTTAGAGTTAAGACAATTTTCTCTTGGACATGTTAACTACAGAATTAAATAAAAGAGGAGAGGTATATGAATATATGGGGAAAAAATTTAAATTTTTATTCAATGTAGGAAATAAAAATAATGAGGTCATTGATTCTGAAAGTATTGAGTATGTTGTAAATTTTTATGCAGGAGACATACATAATACTTTGACAAATGAGTGCACGCATTTTAAAGCATACATTACCATTTCCAAACTAACTGAAGTAAGAAATTTAGGATGTGCTGATATGCTAAAAGTAATATATGATAAAAACTTAGCAGACATGTTTCCTAACTTATAAACCATTCTTAAAATTTATCTAACCTTACCAATTAGTAACTGTGAAGCTGAGAGGTCTTTTTCCAAAATGGCATATATAACAAACAAATTTAGAGCCAATATGAATGATGAACAATTAGAATACCTGGGAATACTATCCATCGAAAGTAATTTAATAAAATTGCTATCATACGATGACATTATAAGAGACTATGCGAATATAAAATGCCGAAAAATTAAATTGTGATTTTTATAAATTTATTTAGTATTTAACGTTAAATTGAGTATTATTTCATTTATTAAAGATTTTTGTGATAAATATTTTAGTTCAGAAATGTTCTTTTTGTTTAAAAATTTAAGTGTTTCTTTTTGTGTTATTAAGGTAAAATCTTTTTGAGTACATAATAAAATATAAATATATTATATGTACAGGTACATTACATTTTCACTTATTCCTAAAAGAGCCCCCGATAAACATTAGCCCAGGGCCCCGAAAATCCATTATCTCCCTCTGCCCATAGGTGTGTTCTCTCCATGGTTCCCTCTAACCTGCATGGCCACGCAGCAGTTTTTGAAGTGCCGCCTACTAAATTTTTCAAGCATGCACAACTGTGTATACTTTAGAATATATCGGAAGGAACAGGACCACGTCAACCCCGGTGCATATCCGCGCACTATCGTCATGTAGATGCGCATAGCAATATTCATTCCGCCCATGGATGAAAAAAATTAGAAGGAACTATGGTTCTCTCCCGGGTTAAAGGAGCATCAGCAGCTCACGATGAATATGGCAAATAGAGATACCAGATACCAACTTATTCCGGCAAAAAGTGTAGGTAGAAACTGATAGTAAATTTTTAATGACAGAACTGCTTTTCTTGAGTAAAAATAATAAACTTAAAACTCAATAAAAAGGTACAGCTTTAATATTATAAAAATATTACTTAATCTCAATGTTGAATAGGCACCAATGGCAGTATAAACAGCGTATTTAAACCCTAAACGGTTCTTGGTCGTGCAGATACGCGTAAACTTCGTAGAATTCTTTGTCTTTTGCGAGTATAAATGTAGACGCAAGCGTGTTGCAGTAAATTTACTATCAAAACTTGTAATTTTTAAAACTTGGTCAGAAATCTTCATGTATGGCCAAGATTTTGGGAAAAAAGGTTCGTGGGGTATACATTTGAGATATTTTATTGAATTTCACCACCGTAGAGATCGATCGCGATCACTAGATATAGTTCATTTCAATAGTATCATTAGCAGCTGAAATCAATATAATTATAGGAAACTTTATTTAATGGGCCAAGCTCTCCAAAAATGTTTCTTAATGGTTGAAATTAAAACATCTGTCACATGGAATGCTCAAGAAGAATAGCACGGACTCTAAACAATATTTATATATATTTTTATTATTGTTTATTTCTGATTTGTTAAAACTTGGATTGTACATGACTTTGATTTTGTCTGAAAACAGTTTCATGAGAAGTATTTTTAAGTGAAAAAGTGAGGGTTGACTTATACTGTGAACATATGCCTAATCATGTATTTTCATCCAAAAAAGCAGGGGTCGACTTATACACCGTAATATACGGTAATAAAATATAAATTTTTTTATAAATAAATTTTCTATAATTTCTTGTTAGTAGCTCTTTGTGGTAAACATTGACGACCAATTGAATATGCAACTTTTATTTAAATAAAGGACTTAAAAATATTTTTTCATTAATATTTTTTGTGCTATATTTTTATTTACTTTTATTTGGCTATTTATTGATATACTATCGTCTCTAATGTACATAGTGTTAAAAATAGAAAAATTTGCCATTTAAATATTTTGAATACTGAAAAAATTTAGTATAAAGTAATCCAAGTTTTGATCAATAATAATGATATAGCTTAGTAGCCCAGAGATGCCCTACATCATAAATTGTCACATCATATAGATTGTTTTTACTATGAAAATTGATCAGTGTTAGAGGAATGAAA
Organism: Uropetala carovei; assembly: GCA_036926305.1. Taxonomy (NCBI): domain Eukaryota; kingdom Metazoa; phylum Arthropoda; class Insecta; order Odonata; family Petaluridae; genus Uropetala; species Uropetala carovei. The sequence continues at coordinate 5,074,683 of JAXCHB010000068.1, forward strand.
AAATAATAGTGTGTCCTAGGTTTAAAGTTGCCTCAATTTACATTGATTCATGTTAACATCGCTCAAAAATTAATACCCATTTTCGAATTAACGTCGTCGATGATTTGAGTTAACGATGCCCTGACTCTGCGCTGAAATGATGCACGAAAATGACTGCACATCTGATGCACATGTTGCAGCAATTCACCTTATTTGAGTGGGAGATGGGTTCTGGATTGACGTATTTTTATTAAATTTGTTATAATTGCATGGTGATATTTTGTTGAAATGGGTCCAAAGAGATGTGGTAGTAATGGCAGTATGTCAGCAGCGAAGAAATCGCTCAAGACAATTACTTTGGAGCAAAAAATTAATATTGTTATGTGCTGTGAATGAGGTGAAACAGCTGTACACATAGGCAGAGTTTTGGGGTTGCCAGCTACGATGGTAAGGACAATTCTGAAGAACTCAGACAAAATAAAAAGAATCTGGAAGAGGATAACTTGAGTTTAACGTCCCCCGATTTTATTTTTGCTTGTATCAGCTGTGGTTCGACAAAGTGAAGAAACAAAACCCGTAGTTCCATAAAAGCAACTAAATAAATGTTTTATTTACCACTATTACGATAGATTTTTTGATAATTATACAGTACCTGCTGCAAGAAATAATTTGTTAGTTGCATTTATTTTCTACAGTCTGGAAATTACTTTGGGATTGACGTTTGAGGTGGCACTGATGTTGCCAGCATGTGCATAACAGATGCCTCCAAATGCGCGAAAACTGCATTTCAAATATCTTCGCAACTGAGAGAGAGGAAGAAGAGAAAGCGTCCCAAAACGTGACCATGCGAGAACCAATAGGAATGAAGGAGGCAAAGCGTCACTGGACCCAACTTCATTCTCTCTCATGCCTCCGTTGTGTCAACTTCGAGTCTCTCTGTGCTGTGTTGCCTTTTGCTTCGCGAGCCCACCGAAAGGTGCATTCCAGTGTAGTAGATACGGCAAAGCCAAGTTTGAGATTTCTCCCCAGTAGATGTCTCCCCACCTCCTAACAGCAGAGACGCATGATCAGTCCCAAGTATTTTGTTTGCAGGAGACAGCAGCAATGCAGCGTGGCTGCTCTTAGCAACACTTCCCTCCCCTCCGCCTGTGATTGGCTGTGAGGGAGGGGAGTCTTTCCCCCCAAGCCCCCTACTCTGCTCGAAGTATCAATCCCAAAATAATTTCGTCCAGACTGTAGTGCTGTCAACTTGTGAACATGCGTCCACAGATATGCTTGCGACATTGTAAACTTATTTGTAAAAACTCATGATTCTCTACCATTTGTGCAAACACATTACGCTGGATTGGTTTTACAAAGTTCCTTTTTTTCTCCAGAAAAGGTACTTAGGTGAAATTATCCTTTTCTGATTTTGTATGGTTTAAAAATGAAGTTACGTCTTACCAGGTATATTTTTTCACCAAAATTTGTTTAGTTTTTAGTCACGTTTTCCGGGAACGCAGCCCCGATGTAAATCCAGGACTTACTGTATGTTATGTCTTTTTGTTTTTTGAGAGATGTTGAGTCAAGAGGTTTTGGAACTGATTATATTGTACAACATGGGTTCTTATGAAAGTTGCTGATTCGTTTAATGCTGTTTCGTTCAACGTAGTGAATTTCAAGAATGAATTAACGATGTTAATCGAGGACACCATATATTATTTTTATCATAAAGTGAATTTTTTGGAAATATACTTTAACTGAAATATTACTGTTGAAATAAATTATAACCAACTATAATATGCATATACTAGTATAAGTGCCTGTCAAAAATTACGGGGAGTGATTTGGTTTATTGTCACAGTACACATTAAATAAAAATCTGTGGCCAACACGACTTTCTCCATATTTGGGGTATAGATATTTAAATTATTATGAATAACATCATGAGGCAAAATTATTATTTCGTATTGTAAAAGAATACAGTCGTCCTTATTGCCATAAATTATATTTTGAATATGTCTACAGAATTCACCGCTACATGGTGGTGGCGCTATACAAAAAGCAAAATACCTCCGAAATGGATGGTTCTACGAAAGTTTGTTTCAAACAAAACTTGGAAGAAATATTATTCTCTACAACTTTGGTCCTCACGAAGATTACCAATAACGACGTTTTTAAGGAGATATTTGACGGAAACCGAAAACACCGATTATTTATAAATAATTCCTAAACAATAACTGCTATGGAAAATTGTTTCAAATGAAAGTTGTAGGAAATTACATTCTCTATAACATTTGTATAGAATTGTATATAAAATAATGATGTTTAACAGAGAAATATCACAAAAACCAATCGGGTTTCAAATAAACCTCTACTTCCGGTTAACCGTTTTTGTCCAAAAACTAATCAGTTCTTTGTGCTCATGCTAAAGTGTTATATTTGAAATTTGGTATTAATATGACAAGTACTTTTTGAGTTAGAGCACCCACAATTACATACACACGCGCACACACACAGACATCATTCCGAAAATAGTCTAAACGTGTTCTAGGGACCTCAAAACGTGTATTTCCATTGAAATCTCGAAGTCGATTTTTTTCGTGATCACAATACTTTCTCTATACTACATATATGGAGAAAGTAAAAACATATTATTTTGCTGTGTCATGCCCTGTTGGCATGACTACCACTAAATTGTTAAATCTCAATATCCTATTGTTATCTCAATCCTTGTGCTTAAATGTGCTTTCAGTGCTTCAATATGAGGGAGAGAGAGGAAGGGAAGGAGAGGTGGAGGGAGGGAAAGGGAAGGAAGGTGAGGGAGGGTAGAAGAGGGAGAGGGTAAGGGATAGAGAGATGGGGTGAGGGAGAGGCTAAGGGCAGGGGAATGGAGAGAGAGGAATGGAGGAAGAGGGGAAAGGGTGGGAAGGAGAGATGAAGGGAGAAAATAACTATCATTTTTGCTTTTTACTTTCTCCATACGAAGTAATGGGAAAGTATTGTGATCACGAAAAAAATCGACTCCAAGATTTCAATGGAAATACACGTTTTGAGGTCCCTAGAACACGGTTAGACTATTTTCGGAATGATGTCTGTGTGTGTGCGTGTGTGTATGTAATTGTGGGTGCTCTAACTCAAAAAGTACTTGTCATATTAATACCAAATTTCAAATATAACACTTTAGCATGAGCACAATGAACTGATTAGTTTTTGGACAAAAACGGTTAACCGGAAGTAGAGGTTTATTTGAAACCCGATTGGTTTTTGTGATATTCCTCTGTTAAACATCATTATTTTATATACAATTCTATACAAAGGTTATAGAGAATGTAATTTCCTACAACTTTCATTTGAAACAATTTTCCATAGCAGTTATTGTTTAGGAATTATTTATAAATAATCGGTGTTTTCGGTTTCCGTCAAATATCTCTTTAAAAACGTCATTATTGGTAATCTTCGTGAGGACCAAAGTTGTAGAGAATAATATTTCTTCCAAGTTTTGTTTGAAACAAATTTTTGTAAAACCATCCATTTCGGGGATATTTAACTTATTCGTAAATTTCCAGTATACAGCGCCACCAACTAGCGGTGAATTCTGTAAACGTAATATGGAGAAAGTCATTTGTTGGCCACATCAGATTTTTTACATTTATTTATTCCTCATATTTGCATTGAATGAAAACAAACTTTATTTTATAAAAATCACAAATTTATAAATAATACTTCATCTTATTCAAGAATTACTTTTGGCTAATCTTTTTCATGATATTTTTTAAAACACTTCTCCAGAGTCCAGGCTGTCCATCATTGTTTTCAATAGTACACTGATTCAGTTCTTTTCCCTTCCTTAGCATGCTCTCTACACCTTCGGTGCAACAGTCAGTTATTTTTGTATTTTTGGAACCTTGCTCTCATAGTGATTGCCTCTTTTCAAGGATATGGGCATGGTTTGTACTGAGGGAATATTATGAGTCACTAGTGCTCTAATTACTCATAATCTAAAATCGTACAAATTCAACTTGTTGCAGTACTTATTGAATAAAAGGAAGGAGTTTATTAGCATTATTTGAAAAATGTAGATTCCCGCATTTTTATACCACCTAAGTGTTTTTCTCTTACATGAATAATAAGAGAGCAGTTGATCTTGCCTATCGATTCCTGCCATGTGCTCGTTATACTGCACACTGGGAAGAGGTTTTATATTCTTTATTCCTCTTCTATTGGCCACTTCAACCAATTTACTTTTGAATTCACTGGAAATGAACAGCATATCCCTCATGTCTTTCCACTTACCCACACAAATGCCTCTTCTGTTGTACCGACTTGTGACCTCCCCTTTCTTCAACTTTTTAGTCACTACAATAGACGGATTATTTTTGTGGTTGTGTCATAGAGTTCCTTTTACAAATGTTTCTTCATTCAATAAGTTCTCTGTCAGTTTCACGCTATTTTATTAATTGTCCATAAACAAACTACGGCCAACCCCCAATTTATTTTCCATTCATTTCATGACCATATTATGGCGATGATATTTCCCAAATGGAATACACCAGGCATCTGTGGACAAGTCCAATTGGCTCTGTCACCATGTAAAGTTTTACATTGTATTTATGCCTTTTACCTTTGATATATTGACAAAACACTAATCAACCCCTCCACAAAGCATTGATTCATCCAACAATAATTCTCTGCTTGGATAACGGAGGGCATCCATTATGTTGTTCAAATGATCAATTATTGGTTGCAGTTTTACAAGATGATTTAGTGGTTCACTTCCAATTTGGTTTTCAGAGAAATGAAGTGCATGCAGGATTGAGAGAAATGTTTCTACTTAAATACCTTGAAAAACAAGTCAAATTAAAAGTTCGTTTTCCAATAATCCTGAAGCCTATTCATGCCTATTTCCATATGAAACAATAATCCAAGGAAGATTCTAAATTCTTCCTTTGATAATTGCTTCCACTGAGTTCACAAAAATATTTCCTCTGCATGCTTATTTGATTTTTCCACAATAAGATAGTGAAAATCTTCATTTGTAATCAAATTAGTCAATTGGATCCATACATTGTGGGGCTATCTGTAGGCCACAAGTAGCAGAGAAACCAATTGGCATAATTACAGGAGGATCTTCCGACCATTCTTCATTATCTTCATTGGCTGCCTCAGATGCAAATTTGCCTTTACTTCCTTCGATGAGCCAGATATCTGTTTAGAAATAGACGCAGGTCCGTCTGATTGTGAGACATCCTCTTCATCTGCAGTATCATCTCATAAATCTGTGTTACACACACTCCAATCTTCATCTTCATTCGAAGAACATCCATCTTCTAATAATTGTAGGTCCTTCTTGCTAAGTGAATATTTTGCTGGTTGTGGTTGTTTTTTGTGTTGCATGACCCTTGAAGATCCTGGTTGTTCACCTTCCATTTCCAAAAATATCTATTTCTCTAGGTGATATTCTTAACCTTTTTGCAAGAGAAATAGATTTTTGGTCAATTCCATTTAATACTTTTATTTATTGTAACATATAAATATACTTATATATATTTGAAAAAGAATGTTAACTTATTTGTAATCGATTTTCTGAAAATCAAGAAAAATGCGCTGAAATTAGAAACCAAGCAATATACATTAAGTCCAAAACCTGAGGAGCTGGCAAAATGTGTGAATTCTACCTACCAAGCCAATCTGTAATGGTACATTTATTAGGGTGCAGCAGCTGTCTCTACTATGCGTCAATGCTGGTGGTGGATGCAAGGTCACTCACATCACATCGACGGTGGCATTGAATGTGCTAATGAATGTTATCTTATCATATCTTGAGCTGAAATGCTTTAGTTACAAATGCATTACTGAAGAAATGATGGAAGTTGGCAGTAAATATGGATTCATGTTACAGAATTCTGCATTATGATCAACTTTGCAGGAATGCAACCCATCTGTATCATGGGAGATACCACTCCTCCGGTATCCGTGAGGGATGTGTTCTGCAAAAACGTCATGGACACTGAACTCGCAGATACTGGGCCTTAAGTTTACAATATAACTGTAGGGATAGGCTCCTGTCCTCGATGAACCTTACAAAAGAAGTAATAAAAACTAATTTTATGCTCTATTTAGGCTTATGTCTAGTAATAATAATAGGTAATATCGTGGTTCTGGTTCTGTGCCAGCCTGGTCCAGCATATTTAATGAGGTTGCCTGCAGAGTGCCTTACAGCATTTGGAGAATTTGCATGAGACTCCGGAGTTAGAAGAATATTTCATTACGTACATTTGTTCCAGCTTGACTAAAGTTCAAGTTGGAGTTTGACAAGTTTTCCTCACTTCCCATTGTAAAAAAAATTTAATTACATTGTAAATAGCTCATTCTTTCTCTTTCTCTCTCTTTCAATGCAATTCAACCAAATACTATGTCTGTAAATAACAGTCAATTACCATCTGGGAATGATACTGTTTTATTTTGTACATAGTACATATCATTTTCACCATGAATTTTTAGTCAATTTTATATGAAAGAAATCGTATAACATTGAGTAAATTACCATGAGCAGCATATTTTAGTAGGGATTTAAAAAAATATAATAACCTTGCATATCTGCGTACTTTTAAGGTAAAAACATGTTTGAGAGTTGGATAATGGAATATACAAAACAACTCGCGGATATTGGGCTTGTAGATATCGGGGGAGTAGTGTAATATAAATTCCACCACTGATTCTGCTCCATCATTTTTATTTCAGTCCAGTTGGCCCTCCTCCAACGCAGGGTTTAAGTTCCTCGAGAACGTTGTGTTGGGCGAATCTGCATTGGAGGAACTTAATACCTTATGGGACTGAGTGGGATACGTGTGGCCACTGGGCTTGTAGATATCGGGGGAGTAGTGTAATATAAATTCCACCACTGATTCTGCTCCATCATTTTTATTTCAGTCCAGTTGGCCCTCCTCCAACGCAGGGTTTAAGTTCCTCGAGAACGTTGTGTTGGGCGAATCTGCATTGGAGGAACTTAATACCTTATGGGACTGAGTGGGATACGTGTGGCCACGTGAAGTCTCCGATAAATACATAGATATGAAGATTTTTTTATATGCACATAAATGGAAAGCGCTACCTATATTGTGTATGAACTAAATATATATAGCACTTAAAGGGGCAGAAGCCTTAACACTTGCAAGTATTTTCTCTTCACTCTTCCTGATCATACGTATGGTAGACTCATTCATGCCATATTTCTGGCTTACTGATGCTACACTCAAGCCGTTTCGTAACTTTTCAAGGATCTTAATTGTCGCAGCTATGTCATAACTTTGCAGCTTCTCTTGGCCTCACTATCACTTGAAGATGCTTTACATTTTGATTCCAAACTAACGGTTATGACAGAAAAAAAAACTGCAAAAAGTGGCACTAAACTTAGCGCGATCACATCTTGCACAAGACTGAGAGAGAGGAGAGAGCAGTGATCACAAAACAAATGAAACATTGTCACTTTGTCTTACATGAGTTCTATGAAAATGGCAACAGTGTTTTTGCAGAGATTTTTAGTATACTAATCGGAAATTTATGGGATACCCAGGTACTGTTTATAAAGTTCTCGAGCATACACACTGTTGCGTGTTTGGCGAACCTCACATATTTGAATTTTCTGCATTCAGCAGATAACTGGTCATATTTATTTTTGAGCATATAAGGGGGGAATCTGCACTGGAAGAACATGCATTGGAGGCTTTGCTGTATTTTCAACAAAACTTACTAAAAGATTATGAATCTCTACTGTAATACATGGACCAAATATCAATTTTACAAAACAATACTATATTCCTTGAATCCAAACAAAAATTTTATTCTACAAAACATTTAAAAAAATATAAAATCAACAGAAAATCCCTTTGAATTGAAAGGCTTAAAGCAATTCCTTAGATAAACAAGTTAGGAAAGTGTGCAGCATATCACAACTGGGAAACGGAGTATTTGAATGAAATTATGTGTAAATAAGGGAAAGAGCATTTTAAAGTTTTTTCTTCATCATAAATAATCCATTTTCTTCCTATTTAAAAATATTGCATGCACATGCAAGGAAATTGAATGTATCTTTTTGAGATTGTTTACGTCAACAACAATGAAGAAGTAACCATGCAAGAAATTTTTAAAGTTCAACTCCAATTAAAACATTCTTGTTTGATTTTCTTGATAATGGCTACTCCTACTATTTATAAAAATGCATAGGAAAAGAAATATTCTACTTTAATAGTTCTACTAGTGTTATTTGAAAACTATTTTAGTACGAGCAATACTTTATGAGATATGACAAAGATCATTTTTTGTCACCAGTAAAGTGGTACACTGGCTTACATGATTCATTTATGTGATTTTCTTATTATCTTTGTATTTAATAAAAAATTTCATGAAAATTCGTTTGGTTGAAGCCGAGAATGAACATGCAGACAGACGGATGGACAGACTGACACTAATAAGTGCTTATCCTAGAAGCAAAATGTGCCTAAAAACTTAAAACATACATATTAGCAAACTGAGGATAACTTCTTACCAACAGGTGAGAATTTTGCATGGTCACGGCCGATTCCTTTGACAGCATGGAGCTTTATATCCAGCTTGTGTCCTGGGCGCAAACAATTTATCAAGATGTCATCATGTACAGGACCAATTTCTGTCACTGAATAAACATCGGCTTGATTTCCAATAGGTACCCACTTCAAGCTATCAGAAAACACTGAAAATTTTGAAAGATAGCACCTATTAAATTTTGGTTAAAGTGTTACAGCTAAAAAAAGCAAACTAGAAAAACCTCTCCCGACAATTTAACCCCTATAGAACACTATACAGTTCACCACCACACGCATAGCATTGCACTTGCCAATTTTCGCTGTTCTTTTGTTATGTGTGAGGGAAGTAGTAAAGAGAAATAAAAAGGAACTCAGAGCAACGAGACACTCGGAATAACTTTCAAGCAAAACAAAATTGTGTCATGAAGCTTGCTGACCTTTTTAGCTTGCGAGTCTATTTTGTTTGCAAACCAGGATGAGGGATAGGTTCCATTTAAGGCACCCATAATAGCTTGCATGCAAAAAGCATAATTTACCTGATTAGCTTTACAAAACTCAAATTTTCCTCATACAGATAAGAATAACAAAAATTGGCAAATTCGATGTGCGGGGGTAAACTGTATAAGTGCCCCCTAAAGTTATGGTTATCCCAGGAGAGTTCAAGATTTCAGTTACAATCCCAAACCATTGGTCAAACTCATGTCTTCATCTTAAGGTGACAATTTCACTTGTATAATTCAACACAATTTTACAAATATTCATTCATTTTTGAAAAATAGAAAGCTTTAAAGTGATGTTGGGAAAATTTCTTACATAAGCACTTACACAATTTATTTTAACAGAGCTTTCAACTTTAAATCATAATACTGGAATTTTATTTTGAGATATTACCCAATTACAAAAGAAAGAAAAAATTCAAGTTCTGAAAAAATAAAATATCCAGCAAATAGTGAACATTGCTATGTTCCTTTAAAAGTGTGTTAAGAATGATATGTATAATAAATAGTACATGCCCTTATGGTTGATATAAATTTCACTTGGATCACCAGAATCTTTGCCAGTTGACTTATTAGTTGCACAGTTCACCTTCAATTCAAACTCCAATGTATCTTGTTCTGTCCCATTTTCATCACCTAAGAATTTACATAATGACTATATTTCAGGAAATAAAAAACATACAGAAGTATGGTAAAACATGACAAAGGCGTTATGTGTATAAATATTAAATTTTTTAAAAGATTCATGAAGAATTAATTTATTTGAAAGAGGTAAAGTAGTGAAAAGTTTGTATTTTATTTCCACAAGAGTGGCAGTAACATATGCACATAATAATATATTTATAGATGAACCTATACATTATTAACCCTTAACTGTGCTGGTGGGGTCCAAAAGAGCCCACGCCATTTGTTTTTGTTTGTAGTTCCGTTTGCCACTAGACTGTGTTGACCTTCAGCATATTCCTCCACACAAAGTGGCAGTACTTGTTAGTCAACACAGTGAATCGGTCGTGTTTACGTGCTGCTCAAAAAAAAAGTGGTTGGGGTTCTTTAGACCCCACCAGCATGTTAACGTATTTTTTTAATGTACTGTTTTAATATTTCGTTAAAATTTTTGTAATACTTTTTCTGTTTTGATTTTTATTGGTGAATAATCAACATGGCAAGTTACAAAGGACTTCGCGATGATGAAATCTTGAATTTGTTACTACTGCTGTCAAGCATGCACGACGATCAAAAAATTCATGCTTCTGGCAATCCTGACATGGTAATGAATTACAACGAGACCAAAGGTGATGTTGATACATTAGACCAACTTTGTAGAAACTTTTCAACATCCCGAAGAACACGAAGATGGCCTATGGCTCTTTTCTTCACCATGCTTGACATCGTTGGAATAAACAGTTTCATTGTATTCCATTACAAAAACAAAGATATGAAACTACCAAGAAGAGAATATGCCATGGAGTTGGGGAAACAATTGATCAAAGAGCATATTTCTCAGAGAGACACAACACACCTTCCATGTGAACTGAAATCACTTGTAGGGAGAATGGGAGGCAAAGAAGAGCCAACTGATCCTTCGACATCACATACTTTGCCAAGGATGTGAGTTCTGCCCCAGGAAAAAGGACGGAAAAACAAAGACTTCATGTTACAAATGTCAGAAATTTTTGTGCCAAGAACACGGCAATGTTGTTTGCAGTAATTGTTTGTAAACATGTAGAATGAAACATGTAAAATGACAATTTTGAAGTATTCTATCTCGGAAAAAACAATTTTTTATACATATATATTCCTTTAAAAATTTGAAATTCTACAATACATACAGTGTCTTATATTATCATTTTCGGTTAATTTGATTTAATTACTACTGTTTTTCACCATTTATATCTTAATATTTTGAAAAATGTCTTACTTATTTTTTAAAAAAGCTACTTTATTTTATGCACAATAATTTATGTACATTTTTGGGTACTGTCCTGTAATAACCCCACAAATAAACTGTCCCATAAAACATTATCGCTACGGAAATGTTAAATAAATAAGAAACATAGTAACGTGGAGATGAACTTCCAAGCATTGATACTTAAATATCAGACCTGATTGGCCGGTCTCGACATTTACAAACCCAATCACCGGACAACGGGGAGGGTTTCTTTGCTTCCGGGCGAGGCGAAGGGTGCGGTAGCACCTGGAGATGACTATCCATTAAAACAAAGCGAGCCGAAGGCTCATCAATATATCCTTCCATTTGCGGAGCAACAGTCAAGAGGATATAACATTGAAAGGATATATTGACGAGCCTTCGGCTCGCTTTGTTTTACTGGGTAGTCGTCTCCGGGTGCTACCGCACCCTTCGCCTCGCCTGGAACCAAAGAAACCCTCCCCTTTGTCCGATGATTGGGATCGAGACCGGCCAATCAGGTCTGATATTAATTTGATCTACAAATAAAACGTAGTTCCCTCAATTGTTAATCGTGACCCTAGCAACGTGATAATGTTTTTATGGGAGTTTATTTGTGAGGCTATAACAGGAAAGTACCAATTTTTGTTCTTGTTTAAATGTTTGCTTTGGTGTTATTTCATGGTAAAATGGTCACTAACATGTTGTTTAAACTATAATTAGAATTTTGAGTGTAAATAAAAAATTTTAATGTATGTAAAGTAGTTCATCCTGGGGCCCAAAAGACCCCACCGGCATTTAAGTGTAAGTTGAGACCACCAGCACAGTTAAGGGTTAAAAATTAAACAATGATTAATGACAAAAAATATAATACGCACGGTGGCATAAATTTTAAAAGAAGAATTGCCTAATTACCCTCCTGACGATATTCAAAAAGCCTAGGATCTGCCTTCAGTGGGATAAGACCCAACCTATGTGCCAACACTTCATCCTGAATAATGCTGGTATTATTATAGATAAATACTTTTTCTATTGCCATGCTAGGTATCTGAAACAAAAATTTTCAGTGAAGGAGTCAATTAAAATTGAATGGATTCAGTGACAAAAATGAACTAAAACTGACAAAATATGTTTTGGAATCACTTCTTACCTCAACGAGCAGTATTCTACGAAAGGCATTAGGCATAGCTGCTTCCATACCTATCAAATCGAACTCCATTTCAATCCCATCTAATCGCTTTATGTCTATTCTGAAATTCTGCAATGATTTCGATGAAGATTTACAACTCAACTCAAGTTTAACGGATTACATAAACAATGAATACGTTACCTTCTTGAATGTCTTTATATTAAAAGAATCGTCGTAGCCTGAATATCCACCAGGATAATTTGATGCAGAAACCTGTAAAAAATAATCATTAAGCCAGCACACTGAAAAAATTGTTTTTCCGTTTAATATACAGAGAACACATTAAGCGTTTTATTAAAAAATAACACTATAACAATTATTACAAATTAGAACTTTTTAGAACAAGTTCGATCTGACTGCTTTATTTCACAATTACTCAACGAAATCGAACAATAAATTCAAAGAATTTTGAACGTTATCACGTCAATTCGCCCAAACAAGTAAGCACACTGACGATTTACTGTTAATGACACTTTTTCTCATACAAAGGTGAGTTTTTAAGTAAATATAATATTCAATGAAATTAGTTACTACTAATAAGCAACAATAAATTTAACGACTTGTGGAATTGACAGTCGCTATGATAAAACTATAACCACTATAATTATCACAAAGGCAAACACCTACATTTGCAAGAGCATGTTCTTTAACTGAAACTCGATTCCTCAATTCATAAATGGGATCCATTACATGTCAAAAATTTTACTCCCAACTACAAGTTTAAAATATTCACTACACTCATTCACATGCGCACGTGCGTTATAAAATGACTAACGATATAACATAGCAATAAAAGCTAGGCGGTAAAAGTGATCGAATTTTAGTGTTTACAAATAAATAGAAGCAAATTTTGTCATAGGACCTATTATTATGATTTATTCAATTAGTTACAATTCGGACTTTCATACGTCAACGAAATGACGAACGAACATCGTAATGGTAATCATCGTGGTCAAGCGTAACGCTTTAATTTTGTGAATAACTCGATTAGAAATAAACTTAGAAGCCTGAAATTTCTCAGGATTTCAGTGTTAATTAATCTTTACGTTATGACTAAAAATATTTCGAAATAGGTCATGGATTTGACTCCAGAGGATGTTTTTTCCCATAAGGTAACACGTAAAAATCACAGTTTTTGGTTTGAAGGCCTTCATTCTTTTACTCTTTAAAATATCTTAAAATTAAGTCATCGACGCGAAATTTGCGCTAAAACACGCCAAAATGAATGAGGATTCTTATTCTTACCGTAGAATACTCGACCTCATTCGAATTCGCTCATATTTTGAATTTATACTCAAGTCTTGGTAATGTTTTTAACATTTCAATAATAAGATTCCATGGTTACCGATATTGTTGTCCTCTGTAATTTCCGTGCATATGCACTTAAATAAAGGCTTAAAGATCGAAAATACGATTAAAACTTGCTCAAAATGACCGATGATATGAATGAAGCGGCAAATCTTAATACTAATTTGGTCGCTCATTGGACTGGACGATTGTGTTTTCAGTTGTGAAGAAAAAGAACAAAATTAAAGAACGTACGAAATGCTGGAAATATATACAGTGAGTCTCTTTATTATTGGGCCAACATAAAAATAATTTTCAAAACCCATATATTTAAAAAATAAATTATAGTGGTTTTTTTGAAACCTATTCACCTCTTTATTGTTGGTTTCCTTACAAAAACAGGAAGGTAATTAGTAGCATTCGACTACTATGGCAACATATATAAACATGTTTATTCAAATAAACAAAAATATGACATCACAAAATTATTGGGCCACAAATGGAAAATAAATTGTTTTTACTACTAATACACTAACAGACTTATTTTTAGTACTTTGTTTGGTACCCATTATTTTTCAGAACACATCTGAGCCTATTTGGAATTCACTCTACTAATTTTTTGGTGATTGTTCCAGGAATACTGGTCCATTCTTCCTGCAGCAGTTTTTTCAATTCTTCCCTGTTGCTGATTGTGTGACTCCTGACTCTTCGGTCGAGCTCATCCCACAAATTTTCAATGGGATTTATATCAGGGGATTGCGGTGGAGTGCCAATTACTTTTGGGCAGTTATAAAGCAGCCATTCGCGCACAATGTGAGCTTTATGCTTTGGGTCGTTGTCCTGGTAATACTGAAAGGTCTGCAAAATCCCCATTTTTTCAGCCGACTGTTTTAAATTATTCTTTAAAATGTTCAGGTAGACCATTTTATCCATTATACCATCTATGAAGACCAAATTTCCGACTCCTGAGGTGGACATACAGCCCCATACCATGACAGATCCTGCACCATGTTTTACTGTCAGTCGAAGGTTCTCTTTATTTAGTTCCTCATTCGGCTTTCTCCACACCATGGCACGACCATCGGACCCAAAAACGTTGAACTTGCTTTCATCAGCAAATATTACCTGATTCCAGGAATCTCCGCCCTTATCCAAATGCTCTTCTGCAAATGCTATTCTGATTTTCTTATTGGCGTTACTAATGAATGGCTTCTTTCTAGCTACTCGACCATTGTAACCATTTTCCCTTATGCAACGCCGAATGGTTTCTGGATGTACATGTTTGTCGCAATAAGTTGACAATTCAGTTACAATTTTCAGGGCGCTTAAACGAGGGTTTACTTTTACTTTTCGCATAATCCAACGCTTGTCATGATCATTGAGTAATGCTGTTCTTCCAAGATTTGGCTTCGAATCTATACGATCCTCATTTATAAAAAGTCTAATAATATTACCCACAGTACTTCTAGGCATTTGTAGCATTACAGCAATTTCCCGTTCTGTTTTGCCCTTGGCATGATGGAAAATAACCAGTTGACGCTGATTAAAAGAAGTGTTTGCACTTTTACATCCCATTTTAAGTGCACGTAGATTATTTCAGTTCTTTCTTTAATAAAAAAATTGTGAATTGCACACAAATTTTCAAGAAGCACTTATTGACCAACGCACGATACTGCACTGACAGCATACACTAATCGATAATGAATTGGATATCGATGGTATCTAATGACAGTTTGACCCAATAATTTTGTGATATCATATTTTTGTTTATTTGAATAAACATGTTTATATATGTTGCCATAGTAGTCGAATGCTACTAATTACCTTCCTGTTTTTGTAAGGAAACCAACAATAAAGAGCTGAATAAGTTTCAAAAAAACTACTATAATTTATTTTTAAAATATATGGGTTTTGAAAATTATTTTTATGTTGGCCCAATAATAAAGAGACTCACTGTAGTCGACGATTGTGTCTAAAAAGCCCCAGCTCAAAAAACAACACCATAATTAGAGATTTTATAATATTTTTTGACTCTTTGAGAACGGAACCCCTATTATAACATGTAAGTCTATTGTTCGACTTTCGTACACGTTTTCAGGAACACATTATATACGAAAGTAGGGGACTGCCCATATAAACTTTGCCGCCCCTGTACCTATATGAATTTTTTAAATCTTCTTAAATAAAACATTTTTGAGTCCATTTACCTTCTATAATTCATTTTTATTTCTAATTCAGCATAGTTTAGTATAATAATTACATATTATTATTAATCATAATCTTTATTTGTCCAGTTGAAACTACAATAAAATGCAGCATATAAGTATAAAGTTATTTGTTTTTAATGCTACACCTAGGAATTTGCCGCCTCAGGCAAGTCCGTAAATACGTCCCTGAATGCAGTACTTTATTCATATGTTCTGTAAAGTTACAGTGTACATCCCATCATGTCCCAGACCATGGTCGGATCCAGGCTTCATCCATGGAGGGTGGCCAATGAGAGGCTTGCACATGGGTGGCCGTGAGGCATGGTGCACCTCCGAAAAAATTTCTGAACGGGAATCAAAAGTAAGACTGGGTTGTTAGATTAGTTGGTTACAGCACTTACACAGAAAGTGGAAGACGAGTTCGTTTCCTGACCATGTCAGACTTTCTCCACATAGCTCACATTTATGTCTAAAAGGCATCACCAAAGAGACTGATGGCATGCTCAAAGAGCTTCCAGTTCATGTAAATGTGGTCATCCACTCATGTGCACTGTGACAAAGCACTTAATGTGTCACAGCACATATGAAATTACAGGGAAAGGAAGATTATTTTATTAATCCCAAGCACAGAAAATAAATTCTTAATTTAACTTATGCACTATTTCTGTGACTCGAAACTGCAACAGAACTGCAATCAAACCATGATTTAACACCCCTCTATACAGCGCCATCCCCCCACAGCGCCAGTGAATCCTTGTCAATAGAACTTCTGCATTATGATTACATAGAGAACCTCTCGGTAAAGCAATACCCTCACTACCTGCCATACGCCATATCTGCGAATCCATAAACACAGTTTTGCATCGAAAGTGGGTTCGTTATAACAACATAGCTACTTAGGCAAAGCCTTTAACCCTCGAGCGGGTGCGCTGGTGCAAATCTGCTACCACTGAAATTTGAAACAAAGTAATCAAATTGTGCATAATTGCCACTTGTTTACTCTATCTCTTCTAGTCTTCGTACTGGTCATTCATTGGCGTTTATCCTGATGCTTGGTACAGATCTAAGTCCTTAATAATATTTTATAATGTGTTGGTATCAAAAGTGCTACCGCATGTATTTTTTTACATAACATTTTATACTGTAGTTGGTAAAGTATTATTTTCTTAACTTTATTGAATTGATTTATAAATTACTAGCAGAATTTCCCGTTAAATTTCAACGGATTTAGTGATGCTACTACAGCACAACATACAAACTTTAAAATATATAGTAGATACTTTTTAATTTGCAATTAGCTTTTCTTAACAATTAATCATATTTGCTTGTAACAATCTGTTTCCGAGCCTATTGCATTCAAATATAACAATAATTTTATTTCCTATCATATTACTTTCGCCAAATCCAGCTTCATCTCTTGTGTAATTATGCCCCACTGAAATATTTACTTTTATGTCTTGTAAGCAAGAAACCCGTGAAAAAGCAACGTACAGTTGTCCATGATTGAACACTGACTGGTAAATGTACACCAGATACATGAGCCTATTTACGTTAATAAACATTATAATGTAGAATATAATGGTTTTACTTATAAAAAATGTAAGATTCCAGTATTCAATAGACGAAAGAAGGTTCAGTTACTTTCATCAATCGTTATAAACGCTTCCTGAATAATAATCAGTATCTATTTACGTTGCTATCCATAAACATCGATCGTTTCATTGCTTAAACAAAAGTGCGAATCGAATAACGCTAAACTTTCGTCTATTTGTAAGCTTCATTGAAGCTAATTGAATCGGATGTAACAATGACGGCCACCTTGGCAATGCCCGGGAGGGGTACGAAAAATCCACAAAATTTCTAAAATAGCATATTTCTGAAAACTTCGACTGTGTAACATGTAAACTTCACAGGAATAAGATAGTATAGAGTTTTATTCGTCGAATAAAGCAAAAACGAAAATAATCGGTCCATATTTACGTATTTTAATGCTTGAAGGAAGAATACCTTGCAAGTCAAGAAATGGATTCACGTGTTATCTTATGGGAAAATGTTAATCCCCTATATTGGCGACACTGATTAATCCCGGTTGACCAAATCTTGACCATTCACTAAGTTAGGATGTGAGGAAGAATCGTACCAAATTTGGTTATTCTAGCTTTTATCGTTTAGGAGGAGTTCCATGAACAAATACACAAACTAACAAATACACAAACACACTTCAAAATATATTATAGTAGATAATCTTTGTTATAATATATTACATCTTAGTGGGAGGCAGTGGTGCACACAGGATTCACTCAAGGGAGGGTCTGAAATATTTGGCAAGCACAAAAGTTGTGTGCAAGTTGTATCAATGCCTACATGTTGCATATTGCATTATTAATTACATTTGTGTTAAAAAACAAAGAGGGCAAACCGTCTTCTGTTCCTCTCTGATGGTGCTCATGAATCCAAATTTAAAAAACGTATGTGTGTTATCCACAGTTTAGAAAAAAAATCACAATTTTCCAAGTGGGAGATCCGGACCCAAGTGGACCCATCTCCCATGTGTGTACCACTGGTGAGAGAATATATTTTTTGTACTGTTCTTAGTCCTTTTAGTGCCAAGCCGTGCATGGCATCATAGCTACATGTGCCAATAGTTTTTAACTGTTTGAAATTCCCATTAAAATACCATGAAGATTCTTCATTTGTTAAATTTTGTATAAACTACGCTTGGTCCCCGAGTTACAAACGAATTATGTTCATAAGTTGAGCATTCATAAGTTGGAACAATTTTTCACATAAGAAATAATGTATTAGCAGCAGTTGAGTACCTAAGCTTACAATCAAAGCATATTTAATCCCTTATACACTCGCTGCTGAACTGGGACCGTTTACTTTAAACGCTGCTTACAGATGTCATACATGTCAGGAAATAGTGAGATTTGGAAGAGACAGCCATGGAGTATGATCTATAGATCAGTAACATCAGCTTCCTCAAATTGTAGCTCTACCTGCTTTCCCATTTGTATGATTCTATGACTGATTTTTTTCAGGCTCTCCTCAAACCCAGTAAAATCCTTGACAAATGGTGAATGCAGTTTTTTCCAGACAGAATTCATTGTTGTGTTCTTTACCTTCTGCCAAAAGTGTCCAATGTTGATGACTGAAGCATAAATATTAAAATCCTTCCAGAATTCCTTGAGGATTTTAGGGTGGTCCTGTTCAGTGTATTTCACTGCCTGAGAGAAGGTCTTATGAATGTAGAGGGCTTTAAATGAGTGTATTACACCGTAATCCATCGGCTGTAATATAGAAGTTGTGTTGGGAGGAAGATTACACACCTTTAACATCAGGATGAAATTCATCTAAAAGAGGCGGATGTCCAGGAGCATTGTCCAACACTAGCAAAATTTGTAAAGGAATCCCCTTCTTTGCACAATAAAGCTTCACTTCAGGCACAAGCATTTGTAGAACCATATATATATATATAAAAGGCATATCAGAAATGGGCAACGGAGTATTTGAAAGAAATTATGTGTAAATAAGGGAAAGAGCATTTTAAAGTTTTTTCTTCATCATAAATAATCCATTTTCTTCCTATTTAAAAATATTGCATGCACATGCAAGGAAATTGAACGTATCTTTTTGAGATTGTTTACGTCAGCAGCGATGAAGAAGTAACCATGCAAGAAATTTTTAAAGTTCAACTCCAATTAAAACATTCTTGTTTGATTTTCTTGATAACGGCTACTCCTACTATTTATAAAAATGCATAGGAAAAGAAATATTCTACTTTAATAGTTCTACTAGTGTTATTTGAAAACTATTTTAGTACGAGCAATACTTTACGAGATATGACAAAGATCATTTTTTGTCACCAGTAAAGTGGTACCCCTGATTGGCTTACATGATTCATTTATGTGATTTTCTTATTATCTTTGTAAGTATTTAATATAAATTTCATGAAAATTCGTTTGGTTGAAGCTGAGAATGAACATGCAGACAGACGGACGGACAGACCGATGCTAATAAGTGCTTATGCTGGAAGCGAAATGTGCCTAAAAAAAGAATTGTCAAACAGAATGAGAGTGCTGACTTTGCCCTCGAATGAATTTCAATGATTGCGGAAGATGACGAATAATCAGAACTTCAGCGGAGTATATATGAAACCTATGCCTAATTTCCACATAAAACGACATATCTAGAGACAACGTATCTCGGGGACTACCTGTATTATGAAGCACAATCTTTCCCAAAAGCACCAAAGTGATCTTAACAGCATCCTCTCACATAAAAACCCTTATTTTATTTTTGTTTAATATACTATAATATATTTTGAAGTGTGTGTTTGTTCATGGAACTCCTCCTAAACGATAAAAGCTAGAATAACCAAATTTGGTACGATTCTTCCTCACATCCTAACTTAGTGAATGGTCAAGGTTTGGTCAACCGGGATTAATCAGTGCCGCCAATATAGGGGATTAACATTTTCCCGTAAGATAACACGTGAATCCATTTCTTGACTTGCAAGGTATTCTTCCTTCAAGCATTAAAATACATAAATATGGACCGATTTTTTTTGTTATAGCTTTATTTGATGAATAAAACTCTATACTATCTTATTCCTGTGAAGTTTACATGTTACACAATCGAGGTTTTCAGAAATACGCTATTTGTTTAGAAATTTTGTGGATTTTTCATACCCCTCCCGGGCGTTGCCAAGGCAGCCGTCATTGTTACATCCGATTCAATTAGCTTCAAGGAAGCTTACAAATAGATGGAAGTTTAGCATTATTCGCTTTGTACTTTTGTGTAAGCAACGAAACGATCAATGTTTATGGATAGCAAGTAAATAGATACTGATAATTATTCAGGGAGCGTTTATTGATGAAAGTAATTGAACCTTCTATCGTCTATTGAATCATGGAATCTTACATTTTTTATAAGTAAAACCATTATACTCTACATTATAATGTTTATTAACGTCAATAGGCTCACGTATCTGGCGTACATTTACCAGTCAGTGATCAATCATGGACAACTGTACGTTGCTTTTTCATGGGTTTCTTGCTTACAAGACATAAAAGTAAATATTTCAGTGGGGCATAATTACACAAAAGATGAAGCTGGATTTGGCGAAAGTGATATGATAGGAAATGAAATTATTGTTATATTTGAATGCAATAGGCTCGGAAACAGCTTGTTACAAGCAAATATGATTAATTGTTATGAAAAGCTAATTGTAAGTTAAAAAGTATCTGCTATATATTTGAAAGTTTGTATGTTGTGCTGTAGTAGCATCACTAAATCCGTTGAAATTTAACGGGAAATTCTGCTAGTTTGAAATAAAGCATATAAACAGTTTTTTTTTGATAATGAAATGTGTTCTTTCTTTATCCTTCATTTTTGTATAAAAAATCGGGATTTGTCCTCCCTTTTAGTCAAAAATATCTGGTCACCTTATCTATAGGTGACTGCTTAATATGTTACCTTGAAGGGTTTTGTAACGAGAGAACCTAGTGATCCAAGAAAGTTGGTGATTTAGGACGAGAAATCAGGAGTGTTGTCAAGGGTATATGGTGTATAAAAACTTCTTAACATACCTGTTAGAGATGCACTGAAGTTCAGCATCAGCATTCGGCCGAATATCTACTAAATCTACTATTGGGCTACTGGTTCGGCCTTCGTGTGTTTGCAGTATATTTCAGGAAATATATTCTTAGAAAAATTTCATGAACTGCAATTTTTGAAAATTTTCATATACAATAACCTTTGAAAAAATTTATGAATTGAATTTTTCAGGGAATATAATATTTGAAAAATTTCAGGGAATATAATCTTTGAACAATTTCAGGGAATATAATCTTTGAAAAACTTCATGTACAATAGCTTTTGAAAAATTTCATGACTGTATTCCATGAAGAATTCCATGATTTATAGTCTTTGAAAAATTTCACAGATTATAGTCTTTGAAAAATTTCACAGATTATAGTCTTTGAAAAATTTTATGGCCTATAGTCTTTGAAAAATTTCATGGACTGTAGTCTTTGAAAAATGTCATGGACTATAGCTTTGAAAAATTTCATGCACTATATCCTTTGAAAAATTTCATGGACTATAGTCTTAGAAAATTTTCATGGACTATAATCTTTGAAAAAATTCATGGACTATAGTCTTTAGAATTTCACGGACTCTAGTTTTTGAAAAATTTCAGGGAATATATTCTTCAAAAAATTTCATGTACAATAACCGTTGAAAAAATTTATGAATAAAACCCTTTGAAAATTTTCAGGGAATATAGTCTTTGAAAAATTTTAAGGACTATACTCTTTCAAAAATTTATTGGACTATAGTCTGAAAAATTTCATAGACTGTAATCCTTGAGAAATGTCGTTGACTATAGTTCTTGAAAAACATCATGTACTATTGCCTTTCAAGACTTTCATAGTCTTTGAAAAATTATATAGACTACAGTCTTCGAAAAATTCCATGGACTACTGTATTTGAAAAATTTCGTGGTCTATAGTCTTTAAAGTATACCATGGAATATAGTCTTTGAACGATTGCATGGACTATAGCCTTAGAAAAATTTCATGTACTAACAATAAGTCTTTGAAAAATTTCATGGACCATAATCTTTGAAAAATTTCTTGGACTATAGTCCTTGAAAAATATCATGTACTATTGCCTTTCAAGACTTTCATAGTCTTTGAAAAATTACATTGACTACAGTTTTGAAAAATTCCATGGAATATTGTCTTTGAAAAATTTTATGGACTACAGTCTTTGAAATATATCATGGACTATAGTCTTTGAAAAATTTCATGGACTATATTCTTTGAAAATATTCATGGAATTTAGTCTTTGAAAAATTTCATGGACTCTAGTCAATAAAGAATTTCCTGGAAAATTTAATGGACCTTAGTCTATGAAGAATTTCATGGGAAATTTCTTGGACTCTTGCCTTTGAAAAATTTTATGTACTATAGTCTTAGAAAAATTTCGTGGAGTTTAGTATGAAATATTTCTGGACTATAGTCTTTGAAAAGTTTCATGGACAAAGGCCTTTGAAAAATTTCATGGATTATAGTATATGACAAATTCCATGGACTATAATGTTTGAAAATTTCATGGGCTATGGTCTTTGGAAAATATCATGGACTATAGTCTTTGAAAAATACCCTGGAAGATATTTTTTGAAAATTTTCATGGTCTATAGTCTTTAAAAAATACCATGGACTAGTCTTTGAAAAAATAAAAAACATACGGATGTCAAAAAGAACGATGTTTATTTTTCCATTCAAGATTAAATTAATTAAATTCCGAGTTAGCATAAATATTTATTAGGAATCGAAAGGAATACACATTTCAACGCCTTAACAGTGGAAAATGTTTAGTTGCGACTACTTCACGTAATTGAACTAATAAAACAAATAAAGTAAAGATATACGCTTTTTATCTTTTTTCAATAAATCAACTTTTCTGCACCAAGAATCGAACTCGATATTAGGGATTAAAATGAATTCAACACGATTAATTTACACCACAAATTTAATTTGTCACTAGAAAAAATCCATTTAGCTAATTATTGGGCTATTAAATGTCACAGAGCAAAAAGCTCTAAAATATTAATACACTGCCGAAATTTTTCTCGATAATTTAAATTGCGTATTTTTATTATATCTTGAAATTATCGGCATACTTAAAGATTACAAAGGAAAGCCTACATCTTTGCAGGTGTCGTTTATGCGTGTCAGAGGAAGCCGACAGTATTAAGACTCGTATAAAAAGGATGAAGATAAATTCATATACTAAATTTGTAAATCATTTTCAAAATTAACTCTTTTTGCTATATGCGATTAATTTATGTGATATTTTAATGTTCTGGATTATATTTTATTCAATTGTAATATTATATTACTGTAACGAAATTCAACACTGGGAAAATAATTCTTATGAAACCAAACATCCATCGGGTTCGAATAATGGATCGAGCGGACTCAGCTTTCTGTAGAAATTTTTAACAACTGGTTCTAAAATTGCTTCAAAATTTAACAACCGGTTTGCGCAAACCGGCTGCAGCTCACCACTGGATATAACCCCTTCATAATAAAAGTGACTAAACTTCATGATTACCCGATATTCTTCCGCTATCTATTCCTGTGCTATACTTTGGGAAAATAAAATCCGTCCTAAGTAGGATAGCAAACCTATTGCACGCAAGACAATTGAGGTTAATATGCAACGGAAAAAACTTTTTATATTATAATATAATCATAGTTAAATCATAAAATTATTTCTTTTGGATATATTGAAATCAGAGCTGCAAACCGAACCGCAGTCATTTTTCTGAACCGCGAACCGAACCGAAACCACTGATTAATTTTTCAATGAACCGAAAATCGAACCGTAATTTTTTCCCAAAGTGGTTCGATCTTAATCCACAAAGTACGGACCAACAAAAAGACCAGGAATTTCCATTGGAAAAACCAGCAGGTTTGCTTCAAAGGAAAGAGTGCCTATCTCTTTCCTCTCTGCTACTATTGTTATCCAAAGATGACATTTATGGTGAGGGTTATGGGGACACCAACTGCGACAATATCCGGGTCAACCACTGTAGGCAGAAACCGACCAACAGAATATAGAAAGTTCTTTAGATGAACGCAGGCAAAAGGGTCGTTTTACAATGGCCTAGAAAGGAGCCGTAATCTGCTTTCGTGCCGAGAGAAAAATCCATGCCCTTACCATCACCATCATCCCCTTCAGCATTGTAATTATCAAACCTGAGAAAATATGCCCCGCTGTGTCTTTCTTAGAACACCATAACTCTCCTCATATCTTTTTCTTCGGAAAAATTCAAATTGTAGCTCTCAACGGCTTGAGCTTTCAACGATATCATTCCTTTTCTAACTTTCGTGTGGTGTTCTTCTGTGATATTTCCATTACTTGGTGGTTTATATTCCAGCAAAAACAGGGGAGGACTTCGGCGGATCCCTTGGATCGGAGGCATTCATTTCCCCCAGAATTCCTTGAATTATATAAAGTGTGTATTTTAAATAATATTTTAGTAAACTTTATTTAAGAGAAATAAAATTAATTAACATGTTAGTGTTATTTAAAGAGGGTCACTCTACGTTGTATAATTGTTTGTTTTGAACCATAAGTGCACTGCACTTCGTATATTGAATAATCTGCCCCGAACTGTCAATTAATTTTAAATTATTCTTGTAACGTAATTTTACTATCATATTGATTTTTTGATTACTTTTCTAAGGTGGCAAAAGAAAAAAATTAGCAATATATAATATGTTTTGAATCGAGCTAAAAGTGTCTTTTTGAATTTATTATATAATAATAAGAATTAATAATGGAATTTATTAGAGTTTTATATACCTATCATAAATTCATTCGGAGTAATATTTTATTCCATATTATTTAACCAATTAACTAATTAAAATATTTTATTTACATAAATTTATTATTGAATGTTGGAAAAATTGACACGCCGTGCATCATCACCATTGGAAATCAAGAAACTCTCTACTTCAATAATTAAATCTATCATTCAATCAAGGAAATCTTAATAAGGGCTTATGGAAAAGAATTTTCCTAGACCCTTGATAGATATAGCGAACATTTTTTATTTTATTTGTTATTAATGAACCAAAGGAATAACGCTTTGTAACTTCCATTGTTTTTATTTCTCTTACGACCCGGGTTTCGATATTACAATGTTATCGTCAGGTGCAGATATGGTGAGAATAGAAAGTATATACATAGAAATGGGTAGAGAGGGTAGTTTGTAAGACGGAAAGGAATGGAGGGGAGGGAAAGGAGGAACCTGTCTCATTGTCAGAGGGTTACTGTGGGGGGTAGGTTGTAAAGGGATAAAGGGGGAGGGGAAAGGAAAGGCTGGAGGGGGGAGACCATCTCGGGAGGGATTGGGGAAAGATGGAGGAAGGACTATAGGACTAAAAAGAAAGGCCTTGTGGAAGACGGAGAGAGGGTGAACCCCAGAGGGAGGAAATTATCAATGCGGCAATGGGTGTGTGTGTGGGAATAAGAAAAATAAAGGCAAGTGCGGGTGGTAGAACTAAAGAGGTTAAATATTGGGAGACGGGCAGTAAGGCCCTTGTTATAAATCTTTTTTCCTCTAAATAATGTGTATTACAAGTAAGAAAAAGAAATAAAATGCTCGAGGAACTAATTTTCTTTGATTTTTAATGATTTCTTTAAAATACTTTTGTTCTCGGTCTGTCCGTTCATCCAGGGATAATCTCAAAAGCGGTTTAAGCTAGAGGTGCATTTTCTTCCTGATTATGTATGATTGTGTATGTTGGTAAATGAATTTGAAGAGAATACATTCAGAGAATTTTTAATTGATATGTAAACAACAGTGAACATAAAAATCATGTTAGGATCAAAAATACCATTTTTTAAATATAAGTAAATGAAGATGATAATGGTATTGTAATATATTTTAAATATACAATTTTCCTTTCTTTAAATAAATTCTTCTTTCATTTAAAATAATGACTGCTGATTGATTTACTTACAGATTGATACTGAATGTGTAATGTTTATATTGGATAAATTATTTCTGAATAGTATTTCAAATGATTAATTTAGTTGAACCGAACCACTTGTCAAAATTCTCGTCTGAACCGAACCACTTCCAAAAATTTAGAACCGAACCACTCCAAATTTTGAAGTGGTTTGCAGCTCTGATTTAAATTGACACATAAGCTAGTCATTTTGTTTCGAATAGAGTAATTTAGAAAACTTAAATTTCCAAATTTCTAATCAAATTGAGTTGAACTTTTTTTTAATAACTCGAATTAAGATTAACTTATTTCATAGAAAAATGCATCCAAACGCGTTGAACATAATTATATTGCCAAGAAAATGAGCAACCATGCCCTCAGCAGGATTCCTTCTTTCGCAGCGTAATAATCCTCGAGCGTTTTCTCTCGCTGTCTATACACCTACCGCGTTCTCTCATTTCATACTTTCGTACGTGATACTTTTCAATCCTCTTTTTCCTACATTCCTCCAGCAGTTTCTTCTTCTTCCGTTTCAATAAATCCCACAAAATATCGGTAGCGTAGATTTATTATTACAGTTTTCAGATTTAAAAAATCCTAAAACAAAATTGACATCAAATCTTTCATACAAATTGTGTACGCATTCCGATATTCTTTTACTAATTACAGCGCTAATACAGGCAGAAATAGGAAACGTTGTATTTCGAGGTGTAGCGGTATGTATAATCATCGTAATTATTCTGTATTTATTTTACTTAATTAGCCCCAAGAGGAAAATTTGTGGTCTTTGGCTGAAATTTTTTAAATTGAAGTCGCTCACGGAAAGGTGAAGTATATTTAATGCTACGCATTACGTTGTAAATTACGATGTATTTCCGAACGTTTGTCAATCCAAATGGCATTCATTTCATCTTGTAAGCATACATTATTTTATAAAATGAGCAATACAAATGTTTGAAGCCAGTTGTAGTACATGGACCCATTTATAATCATTTTATTAAAATAGATATGGAGTAAACCATATAGTTGTATATTGCTCATCAAATTTATCCTTCCATTTTGTTAATAAAAAGTAAATATGTACTCCATTTTATTTAGAAAACTCGGTCACCTTAAGATATCCTATATTCCAATTTAAACAAGATAATATTAATTTGCAAAAATTACCAGAAGAGTAAAGAAGATAGAAACAAAATCAATGTGATGGGATATTTCCATGTTGATGTCCATAGAGTTACGTCTTTCTTATGAGTTTGTGCCTTGCATATTGATCGAGATTCTTCCGCACCAAGGTAAGAGTATGTTTTTCATAATATTTTTTAAAATTTGAATTAGGATACAGTATTTTATTTTTATTAATTCCTCAGTAATGCGGATGATTTTACGACATTCAATACATTGCCAACAAAAATCATTTTAAGCTCATTAATTCAATAAAACAAACAATTATAGCAACAGTTGGTGTTAATTGGAAAATGGATTATGAGAGCTGAGCTTTTAAATCGTTATGGTAGTTAACAAAGAATCAAACCATAGCTATAAATGTATTGGTAAAGTTTAGTCATTTGTATTCTCAAAAAGTATTTTGCTTTTGGCTATCACTAATTCAACAAAATTATTGAGCTTGTCTTGTGGCAGAAAAAAATTCAAGAACAAGCACTTTAACCTTTTCAGTGCTATTGACGAAACGATTTGTCACTTGCTTAGTGTCACCTCAGCAAATTAGTTTTGCATCATATTATAGCAGTGTGCTTTGACAGAGAATAGCGAAAACTCCTGACTTTAAGAGAATGCTTTTCAAAATGGCGCATACTCCCAAAACATTCAGCTCAGCATTGAAAGGGTGAAAAAAATATTTAGGTATTTCCAATATCCCCAACCAGGTTATAAAAAAGACGTACGTTTCGGCTAAATTAACCGATGGTGTATTACCACTGAAGATGGATTTTTTGTAGCTTAAATGCACGTTTTTTGTAACCTTACCGTGGCTATTGGTGATACTGGAGACAAGTATTTTTTTAGTGTTTGTTCTTGAATTTGAGTATCATTATGGAGTCCCATGAAAAAGTTAATTTGGTAATCATGAAGTTTAGTCACTTTTATTATGTAAATCGATATGTATACTTCGAAAAACATTGAAAGAATGTATTGGTGAGCCCTCGGCTCGCCATATTTTAATGCGTAGTCAGCTCAGGGCGCTACCGCGCCCTTCGCCTCGCCCGGAACCATAACATCCCTCCACGTTTTCCGGAGATTGGGTTAGTAAATGTTGAGACCGGTCAATCAGTTTCTTGTCCCGAGGGTGGGTTAGTAATTGTCGAGACAGGCCAATCAGTTTTTACAAACAATCTCCGGACAAGAAACTGATTGGCCGGTCTCAACATTTTCTAACCCAATCTCCGGAAAACGTGGAGGGACATTATGGTTCCGGGCTAGGCGAAGGGCGCGGTAGCGCCCGGAGCCGACTACGCATTAAAACAGCGAGCCGAAGGTTCGCCAATATTATCCTTTCAATGTTATATCATCTTGACTGTTGCTCCGCAAATGGAACCAAATATAATTTATTAGGTGAAACGCATTTCGTGATTCAGATCTTTTCAGTAGCTTTTTACTTTGTGTTATTGAGCAATATGTTTTGTAATTCACTTGAATGTATATTAAACATAAAAGTAATAAATGCTTTAAAAATTCACTTTGGGTGTTCCCGAGTGCTAAAACCGCCTTCATAATAAAAGTGAGTACACTTCATTAGCTTGGAACCCCTTAAATAATAAAAGTGACTGAACTTCACGATTACCGTTAATTTTAAAATTCATGTGGTTTTAGCATTTCTCCATCAAATTATCTGATTAAGATTGATAAATAATTTAGCTATGTCAACTACACTTTTCAATCAAGAGGAAGTTCTTATTCTCAGCCAATTAACGTTTGAATGGATTTCCATGATAGTAGAAAATTTAAGTTGGGAAACTCTGATAAAAGAATAGTTTGGAAATAAAATGACCTATTGTTTTTAACGTTTTAGAGGGCCAAGGCTGTTTGAATCAGTGCTTGAAATGGAAAATGGTACACAACGGAATGCTTGTATTGGTAGTGGAACGGAAAATTTTACAAAACGGAACGCTTTTTATAAGGGACAGCATTTATAAATGTCTGATGAAACGGAAGGGTATCATCGGTTCGTATGACCAGCCAGAGAGGCATTCCGGCTCATTTCGAGCACTGGTTTGAATATTGACTTGCATTAAATTTACCACTGAGACATGAAGTAGGTTGGGATGGTTATTACTGAGATTTGAAAATTATAACTGTACACCAATACAGAAAAAATGTTATGCATATATATTCGAGGCTTATTTTTAATTATTTATGTATCAAACAGTGTCCTGCAAAAGGTTCTCAGGAGATGGTTCGGAATATAATAAAACAACAATTTTTAATGGTATTGAAACAGTAATGTGATTATTCAGACATAATAAATTCGATAAACATGACTACAGCATGTTTTTCCTGTTCAATATAAATTAATTTAGTATTCCTTGCTTTTATGCTAGCAATGAGTTAGTATGGCTGTCAGTTTTAATTAATTATGTATTTTGATTATTTTTTCAGAATCTGTCAACAGCAGAGGAGGAAAGGAAAGCTGCACTGAAGGTGAAGAAATTTTCGGGCTTTTATAAATTTTGTTACCTTAGAGTGCCACATTAAGTGGGGACTAAAATTTGAATGGCATGCAGGTAATAATCGTATTCCAAATATGTTTATTCATAATAATTCCTTCCTCAGGGACCCAGCAATCAGCCTTAATGGTTAGCAGGACAGGTTTGTTGAAACTAGAGTCAAACAAAACACATTGAGATATAAAAACTACGATAAAATAATATCTTTAAATATTGTTATCCAAAAATCCATTTAGATGCCAGTCTTTTTATAAGGAATGTTACTAAGAGTTTGACTTGCTTATAGGTAAATTTTGAACTAGTTGAAAAGAAAGAGTATATATTAAAATAATATTTAATGAATTAAATGTGCAGTTAACCCTTTCTTTATGCAGTTTACATGGTTTGCAATTCATTTATTGTGATCTAATTTTAAAATGCCTCCATACTGAGCAATGTTTAGTTAAAAGATGTTGCACTGATTCAAAAGCATCTTTTTCAAATGGGCTTGCCTAAAATCCCATTATTATGGCCAAGAGCATCATAGAAGAATGGTAATACAGTTGAACCTCCCAATAACGGGCACCAGCGGGGAATTGAATTTCTGCCCGCTATTGGGAGGTGCCCGTTATTGGGAGAGGACCACCTCCCCCAAACAAGAAAAACTTTGAGGGGCTCTGCGTAAAAGAATAATTTTATTTACTTATTTGTACTTATTAAATAATAAGCTAAGTAAATGATTTTTGGTAACAATGATAAGTGCACATACGAAGTAACGTATTTATTTAATTTTGTTACCACAACAACGAAAAATACATAAACATTTTAGGAATACATATATGTGAACGTGTTCATTGTACATACTTGGTAATTTTAAATATATATTACATATTTTAATTAGTTATAATAAAAGCAATCATCATTACATTTGTTAAAAAGAGCAACACAATCCGTGGCTCGTCAATTTTTTTTGTAAAATTCATCGATATTTTTTTGCACCATTTTATTTAATTTAGAAGCGTTGTGTTTTTCAAAATCAATTTTCACTTCACTTAATAATTTCAAACTATGAGTATTTTCTTCGTTTCGAACAAACGTTTCTAGTTTACGAATTAATTGAATAGCTTCTTTATAAGTTTTAGGAGCACCTTCTTCCTCCATAGTTCTGCTGTCAAACTCGTCCTCGTCGCATTCTTCGTCTTCTTTATTTTTTGCGCTAAAAGCTATGATTTGTTTGATGTCGGTTTCATTACACGTCGTAAGCATTACGTTGTCAAAACAAATAAACTCTTCAGCGCTAATCGCATCCTCAGACATTGTTTCTGTAATAAGATGCTGCAGTTCCTCGTATGTTTCAAGTTCTTCCGGCTGGTTAAGAGTGCCACAGTCACTGCCAAATCCTGCCTTTATGAAACATGCACCGTGTCGGCCTTTATTTCCTTAAGGGTTGGAACTGTCCATATTATAGCATCTAAGACAGTCACGGTTTTAGTAAGCTCTGAAACTGTGAGAGCTGAGTCCATTTTAGATAACAGATGTCTTAACACTTTTTTCCTGTAAAAGCATTTAAAAGTTTTTATTACCCCTTGATCAAGAGGCTGACATTTGGAACTGGTGTTAGGTGGCAAAAAAATTAACTTAACGTTTTCCAAGTCAAGTTGCGGGTGGCAATAAGCGTTATCCAAAAATAGAATAACTTTACGGTTCTCTCTTTTCATTTTCCGGTCAAACACATGAAGCCATTCCGTCATGATTTCAGTCGTCATCCACGATTTACAATTTGACCTCCAGGTCCTGTCTAAATGCTCAAATCGGACTCCCTTAAAACATCTCGGATTTTTAGCATTACCTATGATTACAGGGTTCTCGAATTCTCCAATCATATTTACGCAAAATAAAATGGTTACTCTCTGCTTCGCAGCTTTTCCTCCACAGCACGGATCTTTTCGCTCACACAAAGTTTTACTTGGTAAAGCTTTATAAAAGAGACCTGTCTCATCACAATTGTAAATGTCTCTTTCCTTATATCCCTCACAAAATTTTCTAAGCTTGCTTTGCCACTCAGAGACTGTCTTCGCATACATCGGCCGATTCTCCACTGATTGCCTTACAGCTAATATTGTGCCGAACTTTAAATTTCTCCAACCAGCCATTAGATGCCTTGAAGCTGCTTTCTAACTGTAATTCTTTACCGATTTCCAGCGCCTTCTCTTGAATTATAGGACCTGATAGGGGAAGATTTTTGTTTCTGGCGGCACAAAACCACTGGAAAACGATTGAATCTATTTCCGTGTTACTTTTGAGCTTCTTTTTCGCATGGTGATTTCCGTTTTCACGCCAGAGTTTTAAAATCTCCTCCCTGTCCTTTAAAATGTTCGCTACCTGTGTTTTCCCAATCGCATATCTGGAAGAATCGCGAAAAGTTAAATTAGTGCAAAGTGAAAATTTTACTAACTGCATTCAAGTTTTAAAAAGTGCATATGAATACAAAATAAAAAAAAGACTTGACTTACCTTTGACTTAACTGGCGATGACTAGAATTCGTTCTCTCGTGATCTTTCAAAACCTTCACTTTTTCTTCGAGTGTAAGCCACTTACGTTTGTTTGCCATGTTAACACTCACTTGGCCATAAACTAACTGCAAAAGGCTATTTGAAAGCAGGGTAATTTATACCTGAACCATGACTCATCTTACGTGACTGACCGCTATTGAGAGGGTCGAGGGAGGGAAAGTGGAAAAATCCCCTGCCCGCGCCCGCTATTCAGAGTGACCGTTAATGAGAGGTAAAATTACTTGTATGGAATATAGGGAATTTCGGGACCTGAAGAATCTGCCCTTTATCAAGAGGTGCCCGCTAGTGAGAGTGTCCGTTATTGGAGGTTCCACTGTATAAGCTCCAGCTAGTATTCAATGCATATGAGACTGGATTTTTTGGAAAATAGATACCATTGAGAACTTAGGCGTGCCTGTCCCAGTGCCATTTTTGTGCCTCAATTCTAGCCATTGATAAATAGTAACTTTAGAATATGAATTTAGATGTATTGTTATTCGTTTTGGTAATTAACTACAATTTTACAGGAGAATTATGAACATTCAAATCATCCAGAAAGTGCAGCATTTGTAATTTGTTACATTTGAATATTCCAATTAGGCATTTGATAAGCATTTTGTGTTATGTTAGTTTATGCCATCAACATACCTTGCTCATTTTCTTACAACTTGATTTGCCAGTGTTTTAGTTCATTGTTTGTTGGTTTCAATTGAATGTTTTAGTCTTTTTCTTAAGCTTGATTTAACATTGTAAGGCTAGTTTCATAGATTCAACTTTTATGAAAAATCAATGCAGTGAATCATAAATATTGAAATAAAAGAATGAGATAAGGATATGTTCTAAGACAGTCATCTGATTTAGGAATTCATACAAAAGAGGTTCAATTGTCTAAGAGAGGTTTTATATCAAGGTGATTGGTTACGGTGATGTGATTGTGATTTTAAGGTAGCTTCAGTTGCTCTTGGACAACACATTCATTTAAATGGAGCCATTTATACCAAGTTAACGGAAATGTGATGGTGACCCAACTTGGAAGTGACTCTGCAACTCTAGTCACTGAGTGACTTTTCTTGCCGATCACCCGTGATTCTAGTCACCTGCCAGTCGCCTATCATTACCTTCAAAAATATAGTCTCATAAACTTCCAGTGTCTATAATTTTGCTACCACTTATGCTGTAAGGAAAGCAAAGACACTTTTAAAGCCTGAACTTTAGCCTAATAATCTGTGCTTGTCAAATTTTGCATACTAAAAATTTTCTTTTCCGAAAGCTACCCAGATAATGGCCATGATATTTCCTAAGTGAAAAAATTGTAAAAATTTAATTCTTGTATGTGAACGCTGAAACTTTCAACACCGTAATTAAACAAATTAGGTATTACTATTATGAATATACTAGCAGGTTTCTTATTTATTATTAAAAACATTTTCTTTAACATTTTACTTTTTTTTTAAAAGCCATACAAATTCAAGTAAATTTTAATAATAATATTTTAAAATGTAGGATCCAGTACTTCTTTATAAGCCGTACTTTTTGTTTTTACTTTTGGGTAAAGTGACAAGTTTTCAGATCAGCTAAACAGGTACACTCATTTTTTGCCCCTGGAGTGTAGGCAATTTCAAGAAGGTTGTTTGAATACGAGTTCATATTCGTAGAACATTGGGTAAAGCTTTCCAAAAACGTATTATTGAAACAGTAATCCCTGTCTCCTTTTTTTGCTTATTCGCTAAAACAATTGAAATTTTTTAGGTTGTTGCTTTAACTCACAATATAAAAGAGCTATGTGGCAAATTAAAAATATTAAGTGAGTGAATACTAAATCTATCATTCAGCTTACTACGGTGACGCTGACATCGTAATGTGCAGTAAAGGAGTATATCCTCTTCGCTTTAGGACATATTTGATACTAGG
The DNA here is from genome assembly GCA_036926305.1 of Uropetala carovei. Lineage (NCBI taxonomy): Eukaryota > Metazoa > Arthropoda > Insecta > Odonata > Petaluridae > Uropetala > Uropetala carovei. The sequence goes on from JAXCHB010000068.1 coordinate 5,108,945, forward strand.
GAAAAATAAATATATCACCATCAAAAATCAGTTGCTTTGATATAAATACATTGGTGACTGGTTTGTTGGCAATTTCAGTTGCCGTCAAATCAGGTCACTGTCACCAATCACCTTGGTATAAAACCTCCTTAAGCAAAACTTCAAATTTGTATTTAAATAGGCAGAGCTGAGGCATGTATAACAATATATCATACTTCAACATTCTCAGCAGTTCTATTAACAGAATTTAACAATAATACTTCTACCGTGTTTCATTTTGTATTTCTCTATTAGCTAGTTTAATCAAAGACACTATAATATAATTTAAACATTTAATGATTTTGCTTCTTTATAAACTACTTTAATAATAACACAGTGATTATTCATTAAGTTTAAATGTGATTGGAGGAATTTGAAGCAATGCATAAGTGTCATGCAGTGAGATGATGGTGTCTAGATTATGTTATAGATAACTAGTTAATCATCCATGCCTGATTTTAGGATTATGTGTATGTTTGTCACAAAAGGTGATCTCTTAACAAAAAATAGACACTGCTAACCCAAGTCCCTTACTCCCTATTTCTCATTTAATCAAGGTCTTGTCGTTCACTAGGTTTCCTTGAGAACTTCAAGGGTTTACTGTATTTTGTAAAATACTACAATATGAATGTTTCAATTTCAGTTGTACTTGATCAACAGACATGCTAGGAGAAAATGCACAGAAAGACAATGAGACTTTCATGATATGAAGCCATAAGTTGAGAAATTTCTTGAGGGGTTTCATGCACCCTGCAATTCCTGTATGATGTGGTTAATTTACATTTTTCATTCTGAACATTACCATTGCTTCAAATAAAGTAGTTCTGACCAAATTTACACAAATACGGCTTGTATTTTTATCAGGATCGATGTAGACAAAATTTATAGTAATTATTTATCTTTGGAAGTGTTAGCTGAATTATTTTTTTATTTCCGTTGGAATTGATTGAAGAATTGTCAAAAAAATAGTAAAGTAAAATGACTTGAATTTTCATGAAAATCAGGATTTGGATTAAAATTTACCATGGATGGCAAATCTATGGCATGCATGCCACTTTAGATATGAGAGATGATTTTGTTTGGCACTCAGCAAAAAATCGTTTATTTGCAGTCTACTTAATATTTTTCCATTTCTGACTACCGTATATACTCGTGTATATGCCGACTCCATGTATAGTACGACCCCTGGTTTTTTGGTGAACAAACCTGATTTTTTCATATATCTCGTTTATAGTACGACCCGAGCTTTTCACCATGGTCGATATATTTTGTTTCGATGGCTCGATGGTTACGAGCGAGATATATTGAACAACCTTGATTTTCCACACCACCATAGAATAGGCCGTAAATGTCGTAAATAGTATTTCTTGCGAGTACACTAAAATTCGGATAGGTTAGGTATCTTACTCCTAAAACATTTAATAAAAAGTTATATGAATCATGATTGCACAAGATGAAATAAAATCGTTTCAATTCTAGTACGTCTTGATTATGTTCCGCGTACGTAATGGTTCCAACCGCTCATCTGTTTAATAGGTAGGGATAACGGATAAAAAGAAATTACTTTGTAATATTCCACAGTCTTTATTGTTTCTTCAATCACACACCGACCGGTTTCCACTACAAAATCATTCTAATGGTGTTACTAACCGACGTAACACTTTTAGAATGACTTTGTAGTGGAAACCGATTGGTGTGTGATTGAAGAAACAATAAAGACTGTTGAATATTACAAAGTAATTTCTTTTTTCCGAGATGTCGAAATTCCATAAAATTACGCCGTCTACGATACTTTTAGTCCAACTCGTTCCAATCCATCCCTTGTAAAAAGACGCAAACAAAGATGTACATACATAAAATTCAAGAAAGGAAGTGCCCGTAAATCGTCACTTATATCAAGTATTTGTGAATTTGAAGCTGTATATATGAAAAAGATTCTACTCTTCACAAAGCAACATAACAACGATAAAGAACCTCACTGTTAAGGTTAGCCTACCATTAGAATGCGTGCGGATGGCATAACTTCACCGAAAATGCCCGTGAAGATACATGAATTTTAAATCCTCAATTGCATTACTCGTGTATAGTATGATCCCCAATTTTTGCAATAAAAATTTGGTCATAAAAACTCGTACTATACACGAGTATATACGGTAAATATAAAAGACTATTTCTAGCGAGATTACAACTATTTTGATAAATAACTGTATAATAGTAACCTTTTGCCCAGGGTTGAGAAGCTAGTTGCTCCATAATTGTAGTCTATTCATAAATGATCTCGGGCAATGTATCTTTTTAGATAACTTGAATTTTATGTAATCAATGCATTGTTGTCTGAGCTCTAGTCTGAGAAAAAATGATCATGGTCAAACCATAAATTTATTTCTTTTTGGGTGGATTGTCAATTAATAGTAGATTAAAGAGAAGCCAAATTTTGTAATTTTGGTATGCAAGCAAAAACTGCCATCACTGGAATATACCATATTCTCCACAAAGAAAGATGACATCGAATTTAAGAAAATTCCTATTTAAATAAAAGTATGAAGGGAATGATCTTTATTTGTACTTTGTGATCTAACTAGCATTAACTGATGTGTGTTACTTGTCTCAATGTTTACTCTAATTCTCTCACGTGCAACAGAAAATAAATTGCAAGGCTAAAGGAAGTCTTGGTTCCCATATTCTCTATTGCTCATTTTCTAAATAAGCTTGTAGTATGCATGTTGAATCTTCTGTATGAGAGTTTAAAAACTGACCAGACCATCATTTGCAGATACCGTATAGCAGTGTTTTCCAACTTTCTGTAGAATTTCATGGCATCTTCAACTTGAAAAAAGGTTTAATTTTTTTATTGGTACAGTGGGTTCCACTTATTAGAGTCAGTGGTTAATTGAATCAGCCGCTTTATTGAATCAAAACCATCAAACCAACGCCATTTTCTATCTAATGTTTTAAAAAACCTCCCATTATTGGAATCATTTATTTCAGTTTATTGAATCGTGCGGCAATGAATGAATGCAGGGTTGTATACCTAAAGTTGCAAAATGCTACAGAAAAGTGGATTTTCATCACATCGAGCAGAAATGAAAACCGAAGAGGAGGAAGTTGAGGAAGAGGATTTGATAGATGACGACATTGTTGAAGCTCCTATTGACAGATGACATTGTCATAACACGAAAAGTGAAATTTGCATTTAAAATTTTATTTGTTATAACCTTTCTTATATTATATCTCTCAAAAATTAGCATAACCATGAAATTTTTATGTACGAAAGAGATATGAACTTTAACATTTTCTTATTTGCCATAACTAAAATATGCAGACTCTGGATTATTGAATCAGCCATTTAATTGAATCAAATAACGGATTCCCGACTTGATTCTAATAAGCGGAACCCACTGTATCACAATGTTTGGACACATTCATTCCTTAGTGCTACATCATTATCAATTTATTAGAGGGAAATTGTTGACTTAATGATCTATCCTCATTTCTAAATTGTTAATTTATTTATTTAATCACTTTCCGCTGCTCCTCTGTTGGGAAACTGCTATACAGGCGACTCCCGAGTCTTGTTGGGGATGCGTTCCTGAAAACGTGTTCGAATCTTGAATATTCGAGTGTCGAACGCCATTTTTCCATATACTTGCATGTTATATTCAGAGAATACATTCCCGCATATCGGGAAAAAGTCTCCCTTCACATTCGGTAAAGAAAAATAACATTACTAATATGTTAATACAACAATATTAAATTATGAATAAATTATATAATAAATATTTTAAATGTATAACTTATTTTTTTGCACTAAAAAGGAAAAAATAAATTTTTGTTTCGAACTTCAAAGATAGATGTATGCAATATGTCGTGCAGACAGCTCGGTCCAGATCAGTCCAGATCGCGCAAGTCGTTTGTTACAAACGACTCGCGCGAGCTGGATAACATACCTGCGTACATCTATGTATACATAACTATTTATCGCAGCAAAATTAATATAAAAGTTATTAAAAATGCACAAAATAACTTAGAATAAAGAAAAAATTTAAAATATTTTCATAACTTAAATCTTTTTCAACTGCGCTTCCTGGACTTGATTAATTTAGAAGTTGGAAGAAGAGGAGCTATTGGATGGGGAACTGTTTATTGTTGTTATCAAATTACCTGAGTTTATCACGTTCTAGAATTTTTTCCTTCTGTTTCATATAAGTGCTAATAGTTGACACATTCCCAACGATCGTACAATTTCAATATGGCTTTCAGTATGTGTTTCTGACACTGATCATCTACCCAAAGTTTTTAAAGTTTTTCCATTTTAGGAATCACAACACTGCACCTAGGACTGTTTATTGTTGTTATCAAATTACGTGAATTTATCACATCTTCTAGAATTTTCTCCTTCAGTTTCACATAAGTGCTAATAGTTGAATGACACATTCCCAACGATCATGCGATTTCAGCTTGGGTTTCACCTTTCTCAACACGCTTTAAAATTTCTAATTTCAATTCATAACTATGAGTCTTATGCACTCTTTTATTTGATTCACTTACATTATCACTATTACATTTCTTTTTAGATGCCATATCAAGTGATAAATTTATAAATAAATCAATAAAATAAATAAATTTAAATAAAAGATTAACAGAAAAAAAAGTGAAATCAGCACAAATTCAAACAATTAGAGCAGATATAACTACGTCTACACCAACACTAAACCTCGCGTTTGGTCGGAACCAATAACTATGCGAAGTTTTTCCATGTATATTAACGATCGGCGGGATCGAAATCTCGAATTAATTGAGACTTGAACAGTCGAGACTCGGGAGTTGCCTGTATTGTATAGCACTGAGTAAGAACGCCCTGGATCATCCAAGTGCAGATTATTTCGTCAACCAGGCAACTTCTACATGGCTTACTGGGAACTGTACCGTAACTAGATATTTTATTAACCAGAGCAAACTACTAAATATGTAACCTCTCTCCATTTAAAAAATTATTTTCTATAGTTTATTTAGTTATTATTTTATTATTTATTTTTTGCACCCCTTACTTAGTTGCACCTGGGGCAGATGCCCTGCTTGCTCCCCCGTAGTTACGGTACTGACCGGGAATGTCTATACTGAACATCAGAATGAAACACACTGCATACAATCCAAATCAGCATTTCCCTGTGTTTGGTCCACGGACCACTTGTGGTCCATGAAGGTTTTGTTGGTGGTCCATGGAGGTTTCCAAAATGTAATTTTTCTTTAGGCCTCACCTCATATTTAGTTGGAACTTTTTTGGGAAAAGTTATGCAAATTTTACACTATAACGTATTGAATATTGTTATTAATTAAGTTTGTAAAATTATTTCGTATTTCAAAAATTTTCCTGCACAAATGTTGAAAATATTTCTTTGAATAAAACAAAAATAATCAGGTGATCGTCAAACATACTGGAGCATGTGTAATATTTTATATAATAATATCCGTCGTCCGTTGGTTGGTTGGTTGATCACGCTAAGCAAACGCTAATAACTCGAGAAATAATAATGATAGAAACTTGAAATTTGGTAGGGATGCTTGATTAACACTTATTCGGAGAATGACAAATTTAAATCTTGAAAAAATTCCTTGGTTCGTCTCCAAGAGAGGCATTTCCATTACTTAACATGTAAAATGCGATTTTTCAAAGTGCAGGTTTTAATTCATTTGGAAATTAAAATTAGGAGAAATTAACAGACGACCTTCGGATTTGAACCTTTTTGAAGAAAAATTTATAAAGTTTCTTATTCCGTTCGTCTTTTTTCGCCCACAGTTCGAAATATTCCATGTTAACGTTTAATTTGCATATTTTGTGGAAATCTCGCCATTTTAACGTGGTGTTCCTATGTCGACCATTATCGTTGTTACTGTATACATCCTTCTGGGAATAAGCGTGCCTTGAGTGCTTCAATACGAGAGAGGAAGGAAGGGGAGAGATTGGCGTGTTTTGTGGAAAATAAGTATATTAACGTAAATATAAAAAATTGTATCAACAGTGTCATTTTAGAAAAATTGGAAATAAAAAGCATTCTTAAATTAAATTCTTTGTAAACCATACGTGCTTATGAATTTATATTGTTATTCCTCGAATTAATTTCGTAACAATGGCCCAAGTTTGGAAACGAATATAAATTAAAATTCAATTAAAATTAAAAGGACATTTAAAACTGTTAACAGGCAATTTTCGAAGGAACAACAGTGGATCTTTTAATGAATTGATTTGTTCTTATAAAAGGAATTTTGGTGCTTATTTAATACAGAGTAAGTTCTAAGGCTTATTATCCATTTAAATCTAATAACAGTGGCTATTATAGTTTAAAGAAAGAACTTCATTTATTCACTTTACAGAATGAATTAATTTTAGGCTAGCATTGCCTATTATAAAAGGAGTTACTTTGGAATTTACAGTATGTAAAGTGGAAGTTGTACTGAATTGACTCAAGTATATTTCAAAGCAAAAATCAATTTAAAACTATTGAAAGTTATTTCGGAAACTGAGAAGTCCAGAGTGGTGAGCGGATGCCAAACGATATTAAGGTACATTTTATTCCAAAATCTATTTAAAGTATTATCAGAGGCAATTGAAGATTGAACAAATTTTTGTTACTGGAATTCTAATTATTTCATGAAATTGAAATGCTAATGCATTAATCCATTAAAATCTGTTAAGAGTGGCTATTTTAGTTGAAAGAAATATATGTACCTGGTACTTTTATTCACTATTCAGAATGAATGAATTGTAGGTTAACATAGCATATTATATAAGGATTTTCTTTGGAATAAGAAGTTTGTTATGTGGTTATTTTAACTGAATTGAATCAAGTTCTCTTTTAAGTTTGAAATTATTTAAAACTGGTGAAAGTGGTTTTTTCGGAAAATGAGAAGGCAAGACTGCTGAGCAGACGATAAACGATATTGAGGTACATACATTATATTCCAAAATCTATTTAAAGTATTATCAGAGGCAATTGAAGATTGAACCAATTTTTTGGAACTGGAATTCTGCTTATTTAATGAAATTGAAATCCTAATGCTATAATCAATTTAAAACTAATAACAATGGCTATTTTAGTAGAAAGAAAGGTACTGTTTTATTCACAACGAATTTCTGTGAGATTTTAGTTAATTAATTAAAACAGACTTATAATATAGAAATATTCCATGGTTAAAACAGTGCACAATTTTATTGCGATTTTTACATGTTGCATTGACAAAAATTTAGATTCATTAAACCCATTAAAATTCAACGGGCACTTTTGCTAGTATTTCAAAATGGTCAAATAAAATACGTAACCAAGTAACTCCTTTTCTTAAACATAGATACAGTAAGTAGGTTAGTGTAAGAAATGAGGTGGTCCGCAGGGCTTGGAAGGGTTGCTGAAGTGGTCCACAGAGTTCAAAAGGTAGGGAAATGCTGATCCAAACCCACATTAACAGTTTTTGAAATGGGTAATAGAAGAAGACAAACAATTTGGAGGGAAATTAAGCAATACAACAGATGAAATAGAAAAGCTAATATAGTACAAGCACTTTAATCCAGTGCCCTTGGGAAATAGGCCATGCCGGACTATGGAATTTTCCTTACCACGGTAGTTGGTCATAATGAAAGGTAAACAAAATCTATGCAATAATTTTTTGTTTTATGATTTTATTTCACATAACTTTTCTGATTCACTTTGTTCACATCTCTGTTCATATTTTGTTTTATTACAGTGTCCATTCGGATGGTAAGTAGTTGAAGCAGAGAGAAAAGGGAAAGATATTAACTTGTGGTGACTTTATATTTAAGTGATTAGATTTGAGTTTCCTCCTTCCTATTCTTAGAGGGATTTAGTTTGTTATATGATGCGTATGAAAGAATTTAGTGAGTTTTTAATTTAAAACCAGTATGTCAAACTGGCGGACTGTGGGCTACATGAATCCATTTCTTTCCCTAACTACAACCCAAAAACTCATTTGATTGAACTAAAGCACTTAATATTTTATATAAATGCTTTATTTTTATGAAAAGGACAATATTCTGTCATTGTTACTGAGGTCGTATAGAACATGTTTGATAAATTACTGTTTTTAATGCCAAAAAAGGCATCCAGTCTTCTAGAATAAATCATTTTTTTCCAAATCTTACTATCATAAAGTAACTGCAATCCTAACATCTATAACATCCATCGCTTTAATGCGACCCTGCTATCTCTTCGAGTTTTACATGCCTGGTTTAAATGCACGGACGTCAGAGTTTAACTCTTAACATTTTGGTCTCAACATTGTCTATTCTGGGCCTATGGGCTTTGCCCAGGCATTATTTATGTGACTGGAATCATGTTTAAAACACTATACAATTTAAACAAATATTTTTTATACTTTTTAAATAATTGGGAGTGTAATAATTCTTCATGTAAATCCACTAAATGTACTGAAATGCAATTTTATTATATTGAGTCGAGTTCTCCTTTAATCGTTTTCTCGGCTTGTTTATTAGTTCTCACTTGGAGACAGGATCAGTCCAAGCTGTAGGTGACCTCTTGAAGTGTTGTTCTTATAGCAGTGTAATTTTACATAAAAATTAGGCTGTCGTAAAGTGACTTGATTTTTCGATTTATAATTATTCCAACTCAATAAATAGGAATTAAAAATTAGAAAGTATTGTTAATTTTGTTTTTCTTTTGTTTGTATTGGACATTTTTAATATTCAATGTTTGTCTTAGTTTTACAATGAATTTGCTTAATTTACTATAGGTAACGATAACGATAAATGCAATTTTGCCTCATTCAGATATTTTCAATTAATATTGATTTCATTATTTTTTAAGCATTCCAACGATATTTGAGATTTTGATTGAATTCCGATAAATTCCTGACATTGCAAGAGTTTATAAGCCGGTGTGATGGGATTGTGAAAAATTCAGGAAGCGCTAATATACCCATAGAAGAGGAAGTACTCATAAGTAGAAAACAAGTTATGAAAGTGTATAGCGTATTACAAATGTGCACGTTTCGTGCAATGGAGTATTTGAAATTAAGATATGTTCGTTTTAAAGTTCTTTTTCTTCATCATAAATAATTTTCTTCCTATTTAAAAATATTGCACACGTAGGGAAATAAAACGTATTTTTTGATATTGTTCATGTTAACAGCAATGAAGTAACCATGCAAGAAATTTTCTAGGTTCAACTGGAACTAAGACATCCTTGTTTGATTTTCTTGATAACGGCTACTCCTACGATAAAAATGTGTAGGAAAAGAAACACTATTTTACTAGTTCTACAAGTTTTATTTGAAAAATATTTTGATATGAACAATACTTTACGAGATATGACGGAAATTTCATTTTTGTCACCAGTAAAGTGCTACCCCTGATTGGCTTACGTGATTCGTTTGTGTTCTTATTATCTTTGACTGTAAGTTGTTAATAACAGATTTCATGAAAATCCGTTCGGTAGAAGTCGAGAACAAACATGCGAACGAAGAAACCGAATAGGCGCTCATGCTGGAAGCGAAACGCCACTGAGAAGCGGACGGCTAAAAATACATACCTCGGCGTTTTCCTGTCTATCATTTCTTTCTGCATGTGTGTGCCTTTGTTAGTAAGACATTAACGGGGTCTGTGTGATGGCAGTGCCAACGGTGCGACTGAGCCAGGCGCTGTACTTACGGAGGCCTCGCGCTCAAAAAAATCTTGTAGTTATTGAGCCCACGCATTTAAAAAAAATCGGGGAAATATCAACACTGCCATAGTGAAAGAGATTGCTTTATCAAAATTTTTTGTCGCGTAGGGGGCTTCACGTGTTCACTTGGCACCGGGTCCCGCGATTTTCCTGTACGGTTCAGGATATCACTTAAATCTCCGTTTATGACTGGGACTGTAAATAAATACCCTGCAGCTCCAAGGCATCGAGCATTTTCGATAAGCCCTGTTTACTCGACCAGTACGTTACTGTGGTTTATTTCTCTTTCAAAGTCCCTATTGAAGTTTTTTTTTGCGCTTCCTCGGGGTGGCTCTGTTAATCGTAGTGGCAGTCCATCATAAAAGGCTATATTTAAAAAATGTTATTGCATAAGTGTTGAGCTCAATATTTTTATATAATCATGCGGTAGAATTTGGCGCGTTTTATTAGTTACAGTATCGTCTCAAGTGAACGTAAACTGATCTTAGATTTCCTCGTTTCAATGAGTGATTTGTGTCGTTACCTTTCACTTTTATCCGGAACAACATTCGCCAGGCATGATAAACTCGAAGATGCATCAGGGCCTCATTAGGATTACAGTTGTTTAATTAGACCCAGAGTTGTAAATAAATAAGACTTTCTGGAAGATTGTCTATTTTACAAAAACCCATAATTTAAAAAACGCGTTATACTGTACCATAGTAGCTATGAAAAAATTGTTACCTTTTCACAAAAATGAAGTACCTACAGGAGGTCGCCGAGTTAGGAACGGGTTGCGTTCCAAAAGTTAGTCTTGTTCGGAACTCTGAACCATAGACAATATTTTATAATTGGTGGTTAGTTACCCAAGTCACTCCACAAATGCCTATTTAACCCACAATGAAACAAATCTATATTTTATCTGAATAATCACTGAGCTAGAAAATAACATGGCGAAACTCTCCGCAACAGCGAGAATATTGAATAAGTAAATATGAAGTCAAAGAACTGTTACGTCAAGAGGGGGGAGGAAGCACATGGCCGGAAAAATGAAGCAGTGATATTCGGAACACTCGAAGTAGGCGACGACAACCTGAGCCTGTAAAACACACAAAGAAAGCATTAACATTGAATTACCGTCCTCTTTGTGATCGAAGTCAGTGGCTCTTGACACATGAGTTAATTATTGCTTTAATCTTGTATTTCTAATTTTAGTTTCAACGGTGAGAAGGTGCAAAACGATCTTTATTGAGGCGTAATTCGTAAAATACCGCATAACCTGAGACATAGGACTTTAAAATTTCATTGCGGGAATCACCGTAAGAGATGCATTTCCCGTGTTTTTACGTGGCGACCACAAAAATACGCATGGTGAACTATGGAATACAAATGAAAAAATTAACAAAGATTAGGCCAAAAACATTTCGAAAAACTGAAATTCAGTAATAAATACCAGAAAAATGTACAAAATATAAATATTAATGACAATAATGAGCTATTTCGGAGAATTATCTGGGACCGATCAGGAACATATGCACATCGCCGTATACAAAGGACAATACAGCTGAAAGAACTACGTGAAAATCGTGGGACACACGGTATTTTACACATCCTGCATGCGGAAAACGCTAGATGAGGGGCTAGAAGGTTAAAATAAGACCGTCGTGTAGAATAGCAATACTATAGTCTTTTTTTAAGACCTTTACGCGTGGCATGCATTCCGAGCGTCGATACGGCTGTTTTTTAAACGCAGATCTGCCATTCTATAATGCATTATTTAATAAATAGATAAACCGCAAAGAGAAATCGGAACACATTCCAAACCGGAACCAATACCCCCGAAATGCTTACCTGGAAGAACTATGATTATACCTTGGCATATGTCGGACTACGCCATCTCTCGCGGCATCTTTTGCGTTTCCGGTAACTATAGCCGGCAAAAACTACGAAAATTTTATGTATGAAGGCATGTTCGGTCGATTCTACATTAAGAGAACGCGTTTGTCAGCGCTCCGTCCTTCGGAAGCGACGTTAAGCAGTTGGCCCTCTTGGTGCTCTTCGTAAAGAGTAGCCTATTGACGGCACCGGGATTCTCGAATCTTTTCTGTGTTTGTCCGGTGTGGAAGTAGTTATGGCTATAATAATCTTAGAGGTTGGTTAGCCAAAAATGCATAAAAAAACAAAGCGTTCTAGATTTTATATGGATGCTTTACTTTTACGAAAAAACTGATGTGGCCAACACATGACTTTCTCCATATTTGGGGTATAGATATTTAAATTATTATGAATAGCATTATGAGGCAAAATTATCATTCCGTATCGTAAAAGAATACAGTCGTCCTTAATTCCGTAAATTACGTATATTTTGAATGTTTACAGAATTCACCGCCACATGGTGGTGGCGCTGTATACTGGTATTCAGAAAAAGCAAAATATCTCCGAAATGGGTGGTCCTACGAAAATTTGTTTCAAACAAAACTTGGAAGAAATATTATTCTCTACAACTTTGGTCCTCACGAAGATGACCAATTACGATATTTTTAAGGAGATAGACGGAAACCGAAAAAACCGATTATTTATAAATAATTCCTTAACAATAACTGCTATGGAAAATTGTTTCAAATGAAAGTTGTAGGAAATTACATTCTCTATAACCTTTGTATAGAATTGTATATACAATAATGAAGTTTTAACGGAGAAATATCGCAAAAACCGAACGGGTTCCGAATAAACCTCGACTTCCGGTTAACCGGTATTGTCCAAAAACTTAAAAGTTCTTTGTGCTCATGCTAAAGTGTTATATATGAAATATGGTAACGATATGGCAAGTACTTTTTGAGTTAGAGCGCCCACAATCACACACGCGCACGCACACACCATTCCGAAAATAATCTAAACGTGTTCTAGGGACCTCAAAACGTGTATTTCCGTTGAAATCTCGAAGTCGATTTTTTCATGATCACAATACTGCCCCATTACTTCGTATGGAGAAAGTAAAAGGGATAATATTCTGACAGTATTAGTGAGGACCAATAAAGCATGTTCTCTAAATTATTTTTTTTAATGCCAGAAATTCCGTTAAATCTTCCAGATTAAATAATTTTTTTCCAAGTCTGGCCCTCATTAAGCAACTGCAATTCTAAGGCTATAGCTTTAATGTGGCGCTGATGCCTCTTCGAGTTTGACGTGTCTGGTCTATATATACATTCATCCCTCTCGTTCTGAATATCACTTCATTAAAAGAACCGCGTAATAATTGAACGAATTGCCTGAAGTATATACTCCTTACTCCCTTTCCGGGAAGTTAAGGTGACTTCAGGGGCGTACTTCAAAATAGTTATCATATAATTTACGCGCAAATTTATATATATATATATACACACACATACATATATATACAGGGTGTATCTAAAATGCTTGTACAAACTTCAGGAGTGAGTTCCCTACACCAAAACAAGGAAAAAAGTTCATATCAATATATGTCCGCAAACCAACATCAGTGGGCAGAGAGGAATCCACGTGGTACAATCCATGCTAGACACCAGCAGCAGTTCAGGATTAATGTGTGGACTGGTATTGTGGGTGATTGTCTGGTAGATCCACATGTTTTGCCAGTACGTCTTACAGGCAAAGCCTTCAGGGAGTTCCTCTTAAATGATCTTCCACGACTGCTGGAAGATGTGCCTCTGGCAGTAAGAGCAACCATGTGGTTTATGCACGACGGGGCTCCGGCACATTTTAGCTGACCTGTGCGGGATGTACTCAATAATACCTATCATGACAAATGGATAGGTAGAGCAGGACCAGTAGCATGGCCCCCATGTTCGCCCGACCTCAATCCTTTAGATTTTTATCTGTGGGGACACTTAAAAACCCTAGTGTATTCAACTCCAATTGAAAATGAAGAAACACTTCACCAACGCATTTTTCATTCATTCATTTTTCGCAAGCACCCCGGGACCTTTGAAAGGGTGCGACAGTCCATAATCAGACTTGTCATCATTGAGTCAGATGGAGGACATTTTGAGCATTTGTTGTGAATTGTGACTTGATAACCAACAAGAACTCACCAATTATTAAATTGGGAACGTTTATTGTAAATGTATCATGTCAGTTGTAAGTAAATATTACATAGTTAAGGTATTTATTGTTGAATGTAATCTTTCAGTTTATCTCAAAAACCACTCATTTCCGGACATATGTTTATATGGACTTTTTTCTTTGTTTTGATGTGAATAACTCATTCTTGAAGTTTGTCCAAACATTTTAGATACACCCTGTATATATATCTATAATATATAGATGCTTCTTACACGATATATATCTATAATATATAGATGCTTCTTACACATGATATATCTATAATATATAGAGGCTTCTTACACATGATATATCATATATATAGGAGGATACAAAATTATGAGGCACTTCCAGATGTGCTAGAAACTTGAAATTTGGTAGGATTATAGGTTTTTGGTCACAACCAAAGGAAAAAATCCGAAACTGGCGAAATTCCTATTTGAGGGTCTATTTTGGCCCCTTTTTGCCCCATTTTTTGCCCATAAGAAAACATGTAAATTGGTGTAGAGGTTTTTATATTAGCATTTTAAAATTACTACCCCTCAAGATACGAACTCGAGACTTAAACTGTCAGATAGAATATGAATTGTAGTTTCTTATTTTTGAAGACAAATATCCAATCCGCGTAGAATTAGCGTAATTTTATAGTTTTTATCACAAAAAATTGCTAATTTTTCTGGGTCTAACAATAGGCTTCCTTGGTAACAAGCTCTATCCTTTCATATGGGTAAGCTTTTAATGGGATACAGAGGCTTATGTTTTAATGCTGTTAATGTTAAACTACACCTAATGAAGGAAATCTGATATTGATATCATCTTCATTTTTGGGGCTGTTTTGCCCCATTATTGCCCCATTATTGCCCCATTCCAGAACAAAAAAGGCAATGCAGCTGCACAGGATCCAGAGACTTGAAATTTGGCACGGTTATAAAAATTTCATTGCAACCTAAGATAAAATTATAAAATTGCAGAAATTCTAATTTTTAAGGGGCGGTTTTGCCCCTTTTCGGTCCCATACGAGAACAAAAAATGAGAGGCAGCTGCATAGGACCTAGAGACTTGAAATTTGGCACGATTATAGAATTTTCATGGCAGTCTAAGACAAAATTGTAAAATTGCAAAAATTCCAATTTTTAAGGGGTGGTTTTGTACCTTTTCGGCCCCATACAAGTGTGATAATTCGAAGGCACTTCTTAATGAGATACAAACTTGAAATTTGGCAGAATTATGGGTTTTTAGTCACAACAGATGGAAAAAATCTGAGAGTGTAAAAATTCATAATGTTAGGGGCTCTTTTGCTCCATTATTGCTCCATAAGAGGATTAAAATTATAAGGCACTTCTAAATGAGCTACAAATTCAACTTTGACACGGTTATATGATTCTGCACAACATCGATTGGGAATAATTTGAATTTGTAAAAATGCTAAAATTCGAAAATGCTTGCAGAATGCAAGCACATATTTACTAGTATATTATATATATATATATACTAGTTAATGTGTGCTTGCATTCTGCAAGCATTTTCAAATTTTAACATTTTTACTTTCTCATACGTACTAATGGGAAAGTATTGTATTCATGAAAAAAATTGACTTCGAGATTTTAACGGAAATACATGTTTTGAGGTCCCTAGAATACGTTTAGACTATTTTCGGAATGATGTCTGTGTGTGTCTATGTTATTGTGGGTTGCTCTAACTCAAAAAGTACATGCCATATCGTTACCAAACTTCATATATAACACTTGAACATGAGCACAAAGAACTGATTAGTTTTTGGACAATAACGGATAATCGGAAGTCGCGGTTTATTCGAAACCCGATTCGGTTTTTGCGATATTTCTTTGTTAAAACATCATTATTCTATATACAATTCTATAATAATGTTATAGAGAATGTAATTTCCTACAGTTTTAATTTGAAACAATTTTCTATAGGAGTTATTGTTTAGGAGTTATTTATAAATAACCGGTTTTTCGGTTTCCGTTAAATATCTCCTTAAAAACATCGTTATTGGTAATCTTCGTAAGGACCAAAGTTGTAGAGAATATTATTTCTTCCAAGTTTTGTTTGTAACTAATTTTCGTAGAACCATCCCTTTCGGATATATTTCGCTTTATCTTAATACCAGCCTACAGCGCCAACACCTTGTAGCGGTGAATTCTGTAAACATTCAAAATATACGAAATTTACGGCAAGGACGTTTCTTCTTTTACGATACGAAATAATAATTTTGCCTTATAATGCTACTCATAATAATTTAAATATCTATACCCCAAATATGGAGAAAGTCATGTGTTGGCCACATCAGATTTTTACAAATTCAAATTATTCCCAATCGATGTTGTACAGAATCATATAACCGTGTCAAATTTGAAGTTTGTAGCTCATTTAGAAGTGCCTTATAATTTTAATCCTCGTATTTGGCAATAATGGAACAAAACAGCCCCTAAGATTATGAATTTTTACCATCTCAGATTTTTCCATCTGTTGTAACTAAAGACCCATAATTCTGCCAAATTTCAAGTTTGTATCTCATTAAGAAGTGCCTTATAACTATCACACTCGTATGGGGCCTAAAAGGGACAAAACCACTCATTAAAAATTGGAATTCTTGCAATTTTACAATTTTATCTTAGTTTGCCATGAAAATTCTATAATCGTGCCAAATTTCAAGTCTCTAGGTCCTATGCAGCTCCCTCGCATTTTTTGTTCTCGTACGGGGCCGAAAAGGGGCAAAACCACCCTTTAAAAATGAGAATTTTTGTAATTTTATAATTTTATCTTAGGTTGCAATGAAATTTCTATAACCGTGGCAAACTTCAAGTCTCTGTGTACTATGCAGTTGCATCGCCTTTTTTGTTCTCGAATGGGGCAATAAGGGGCAAAACAGCCCCAAAAATCAGGATTATATCAATATCGGATTTCCTTCATTAGGTGTAGTTTAACATTAATAGCATTAAAATATGTCTCTGATTCCCATTAAAAGCTTACCCATATGAAAGGATAGAGCTTGTTACCAAGGATGCCTATTGTTAGACCAAGAAAAATTACAGCTTTTTTACGATAAAAACTATAAATTTACGCTAATTCTACTCGGATTTCAATTCTGTCTTCCAAAATAAGAAACTACAATTTATATCCTATCCGATAGTTTAGGTCTCGAGTTTGTATCTTGATGGGAAGTAATTTTAAAATGCAAATATAAAAACCTCTACACCAATTTACATGTTTTCTTATGGGCAGAAAAAGGGGCCAAAATAGCCCTTCAAAACAGTAATTTCGACGAATTAAAATTAGAAATAATTGACTACCTTCTTTTGAAGAAACCGTTATAAAGTTTCTTATTATTTTCATCTTTTTTCCGCCTACAGTTCGAAATCGCTCAATTTAAATGTTTAATTCACACAGTTTGATGTTACCTTGCTTATCTATTCCATTGTTAGACCTCGATATCATATTGTTATTTCAATCCTTTTGGGTATAAACGTGCTTTGAATGCTTTTAATACTAGATAGAGGAGAGAGAAAGAGTGGGGGAGAGGGATGGGGGAGAGATGGGGGAAACGATTTTCAAGAGTTTTTTCTGATGTTAACGTGATCTCCCTAAATAGTTTGAACAATCGTATCTTTCCTCCCGTCATTTTTGACGGGCATTACACTAGTATATTATAAAACTCAGATTATCTGAAATAATAAAATTGGGACCAAGACTGATTCGAATAATCAAATTTTGTATATTTGCTTAAGAGAAAGGACTTTGACTTTTAAAAGTTTTTATTGCCTCAAAAAACATGGAAATAACATGTCTTTTAACAATAGATTTAACAAATAACATTTAACAATTGAACCTCATATTACACGTCTTTAAGGACAATGGCCGCTTAGGCTAGATGTCTCTTCTGGATGGAAAGTCTATATAATTCGAACAGTTTGTAAGCCATCTGGCAGGAGGATGTTTATCATATACACGGGGAGCTTACCCTGGCATTCGCCCAAAGCCGGAAGGGAAACCCAGAAAACCTTCCGAAAGTTGTCTGCATCTTTTCAACTCGATATTTAATGTAACAAGGGAAAGCGAAAGAAGAAAATTATATATGTATAAAGCTCATGAGATAACAGAATTAGTCTAAAATATATTTCATTTTATAAAATTTGTAACAGATTAACAAGGGTGAATAGTTTTATAATCGTTATTTTGTCCTAAGATTGCCCGCTTTATCACTTTGCACTTTACACCGCACTCTACACTATTCGTTGCCTCTTTCACTGCGAGTTAAAAACAGTGAAAAAAGAATCGCAGAGCAGATTACACTTCTTTAAATCCCTGCAGAAGTTAAAAGCAGTTGTTTTTTCGAAAACATTGACAAACGTTTGCCTTTCATTATGTTAAAATCAATGAAGAAAGCATATTTCTTATTTTAGAATTATAACGTCATCATAAGATTACATATTTGGTTTAAATCGACGGCCTCATAATATAGATTATAAATTCTCATTAAAAGCATTATATCAAAAGACAATACTACAACAAATAAATATCAGCAACTAAGCGTATTTTTTGAAAAAAATCAGAAACAGATACCAAAGTGAAACGATAAGCGTATTAAAAAAAAGAGCGCTAAAAATACATACTAAATATTCTTAAGGTGAATTTTTTTCTGTTAACAATTACTTTTAGGCGGATGTAAAATTACACTGCCATCATTTAATAAAGAAGCGTATATATTGTTTGCATCACGTGAGTCAGGACTTTTCATATTGTTCCAGGATCGCCACCTCCGTGAAATGCGAGAGCAACTGCTTTTACAATTGGCACGATATTTGTTTATTCGCAGATACGGTATTTTTCCCAGAAACGAAGAGGAAGCGGAGGCTTCCGGATTTTCGAAAGGTAAGAAAATTTAAGCTACGCGTAATCAAGGTTCGAACTTGGCGTGAGCCAATATAAAATGATGCCCATAGGGTTCCCGTTGCTAAAGTTTTGCAATTCAATGTATAATAACGTTAATCCACCACTCAAACCGATGATTGAAATAGTAAAAATAACGACTGGTGAATGAATTAGTCGCATAATTTTTGCGTACTATACAATTTCAATGCTTACTTTAAAGCAGGGGTCTCAAACTCACACTGGTTTGCGGGCCGCATGACGGCTCTCTGACGATCCGCGGGCCGCATTCATTACTTTTCCAGTCTTCACACCTTTTCGTATTCTCTGTATTATATTCACTCTCCCTTTTCACAAGAGAGGAATCGCTCTATTACGCGTCTTACAGGCAGTCATTACAAAAATGCCAGATTTGGCGTCGAGGGTTAAGTCCTTCTGATACGCAAGAAACTCGCTGGCAGTGGGATAAACATTCTTCAGTAGGTAACTCAACCGTGCAGGCTGATATAAATTGGAATGATTTAATACACTTCTTAGATTCTTTAGAAATATTTGCGTGAAATATTTGATAAGAAATAGATTTGAGTTCGGGTCGCGTAGTATAAAGTAAATTGCTTCGCGGGCACATCGCGCGGGCCTCATGCGGCCCACGAGTTTGAGACACCTGCTTTAAAGCACACATTTTTTATTTGCTGGCGGTTATAGATAGCCACGATTCTACCACGAGAGAAAGAAAATCTTTCGGTTGGTATGGCAACATGTTCTAGGCAAGAGACTCCTCTTCCGTGCAGATTCTCTACCCTCGGCGGGGGTGGGGAACTGAGATTTTAGTGTTGAAGGGGTGGCAGTTTTCATATCGGAGTTATCGAAGGTGATTGCAGGGTTCAATACGGACACTGGATATTTCTTTCCCGGATTGAAAGGCCTACCTCCAGAAAGGTGATGATGTGTGGGGAAGAAACGGTAGGTTAAGGACAGCGCAGGATGGGAAGAGAGGTGTGACAGAAAGGAGTGGATGGAGGCATAGTTCACCAAAACCGTAGTTGCGCTCTCGTACAGCGGTTCTCAACCTTTTGAATCTTATATCCCACCAACCATTTTGTCAAAAAATCCGGGTCCCACGACGATAGCAGGAGAGGTTGAACTTTTGAATAAGGCAAAAGAAGAGGCCGCTGTAGACGAGTTCATTATCCGCGAGGATGAGATCGTGAGAGGTTGGCTTCATGAAATCCCTCTAATAAGGAAGGGCTTGTGGTGTGGATGGGAGTTAAGGAGGAATAGTTCATCAAAGATAATTTTGAAAATATACACAAAATTTAACTAAGAATATTAACCTATTTACTATTGAGGTTGTAGTAGGACATTAATACAATCACAGATCTGTTGCTAATTATATCTGAACAATTAATATTCAGCACAGGAAACTTCTTTTGACTTTTATATCAAATGGAAAATGATATAATTTTTAGTTTTAACCAATTCATTTACGAATCTTAAAGCCGGTTCAAACTTAAACTCGGGATTGTGGGCGGTTCTCCTCCTTATAAGGACGGGTCTGGTCCACCAAGACATTCTGATCTATACTCCCCGTGAGGTCCCTTCGAATAATTTTAAGAAGACATTTAAAAGTTTACGCTAACTTCTTCATAAGTCCTGAGAAATTAAAACGTCGACTCCGAAAAAAACTGAAGGAATGCCATTGATATTCCGCCTTTTCAGAGATATTTATTACTGGAGTTCGTTAGGAAAGCCCGCCATAGCCTATGGTCCATAGGTCATGGCGTCCCAGACAGCCGTGGATACCTCAGGCCAGGCATTTTAACCGAGTTACTCTAGGTCAGAGATGGAAAACTTATGGCGTGCGAGATTTGGGTTGGCACGTAACATATGTATTTATTCACTGTTCCCTTAACATTTTTCCATTTTGATACAGCATAGAACAGTGGTTCTCAGGAGATATTTTGTAGTTGCCGCAACTGCAAGCAATCCCTCGTGGCCGCATCAATGAAATATTACAGAAAATGTAACTATAATCATGTAAAAACTTACACATACCTTCTAATTCAATGACAAAGGTTACTTATTTATCATTAATAAATGTTTTAACTTAAATAATTCCAATTATTGAAATTTTAATGTGACCGCACCGAAATTGTCTGGTGGCCACACTTGAGAACCTCTGGCATTGAAGACATTCTAGCGATCGTATAGGGATACATTTTTTGTGCCAAAAGTACTTGTTCGGATCGTAAATGTTAATATGACGTATTTCTTAAAAAAATTTAACAAAAATTTTAAAAAGGCGGCACAACAGCCGATTCCAGCGTCAGAGGGCGCAGTGACCCTTCTGACCCTCCGCTGGACACGCCACTGCCTCGGGACGGATAAAATAATGCCGCGGGCCGCCAGTTGAACAGCGCTACTCTACACCACAAACTAACAAATCACTTACTTTCATCGAACCATACTTTACCACACATTCGTGTGTTGTTCAGAGCTCAGGCAGTGGTAGGGGAAGTGGGTTAAGGGCCATCGACCTCTTCTCCCTGGATGCGTTCTTAAATCCATTCCGCGCAAAATTCCTCGGTTTGGCGTCGCGGGTTAAGTGCATAAAGGAAAGAAAAGGATTATAATAGGGTTAGGTAGTTACACAATAACGGGTCAGTGGCAACGGAAGAGTCGATGTGAGGAACGTCCCCCTCCCCCATCGGGGAATTTCTGGATTCGCTCCTGAGCCCAACGAAATGTTTTCGAAAAGAACATCGCAAAATGCAGCTCCATTTCCGCATTGAGTAATGGATAGTAAAGGTTTCCCTTTCGAAGGCCTTCGACAAGGAAACCTTTATCTAAGAAATGTCTCTGACCTTTTGTAATGGAGGTGCGGTTTGTGATACCACGTAAGTTAGAGGGTCAAATTATTCCAATACTCTCCATTACTTTATATTTTACAAAGAAATAAAGTGAATATGTATTAAGGTTTTTTGTCTTTTCATTGCCTCTTGAACCTCATGAAACATTATTAAAAACGGAAATTCCAATAGCAGATACAGCTAGAGAATAAATATTAATGAAAACCTTTATTATAATGTTATCATTATTTCACCCCATTATCTAAAGTAAAATATTCTCTTTTGATCGACCACTTTTGTCGTAGCTATAACTAATGGTAATGGTTTGTCTTTACTATCACACACACACTATGGATGGAAATACTAACAATAGTATCAAATTTCATGAAAATCCGTTCGGCAGAAGCTGAGAACGAACATGCGGACGGAAACGCGCCTAAAAATGAATATAAGGCTAGTTATTCTAGGCAACTTTAACAATAATTCGATTTTCTCACAAACGGCTCTAACGAATTTGATCAAATTTCGTACAGTTACTTGAGCTTACGTCTTACATAATACTGTATAGTTCTTATTTCTCAAGAAATGAATATAAGGCTAGTTTATTCTTGGCAACTTTAACAACAATTCGATTTTCTCAAAAACGACCATAATGTTTTTGATCAAATTTCGTAAAGTTACTTAAGTATACATCTACAATAATACTACGAATTACATTTTTCTCAATGAATGAATATAAGGCTAGTTTATTCTTGGTCAACTTTAACAAAAATTGGATTTCCTAAAAACAGGCTCATACGATTTTCATTTTCTAAAGATAAATAAATGACGCATTGGTACCCATATATGAGAAAGTTTGTACAATGTATGTTGTACCGGAGGGCGGCAAATTTTGTTTTGCACACTGGCAGCCATATGGGTTGCGGCGTATGGAATTTTTATGGATTGGAAATAAAATTTTGCACTTAAAACTTTGTAGTTTTTTAAAATTTTATTATAAACACCATTATTACATCATTAATACTATATTATTCAGTAAATTTAAATAGAAAATTATTAAGAAATTATTATTATTAGTATTACATACTTGGATGAAATGCCATATTGTAGGGTTATGTACTAGTTAACATGGAAAAGATTCTCCAACATACTGGTAGTGATAGCTACACTTATTCAACATGCCATTTAAATGAAAATCTATACAGGACCAGTCTTTAGTAAACATATTTCTAAAACAACTATATGCAACTTTATATGGAGTTTGGTATTTGATACAGGTTTAACTGCAACATTTACTTAGAGCAGCATTAATGTATGTAATTTGAAATCGTACATAAGAATGACCTAATGTTTATGCTGTATTCCAGGAATTAAATGTGTCGCATCGGGTACGTGAATGATAACATACACGAAAGACAGAGAATTTCAATTAATTAACTAATGCTGTGAACTGAAATCCATGGTTCCATCTAATGTATGATTACCAAAACTAATTACATAATAAGGTATAATTTGAATCATGTACATAAATACCGGTGTGTTAGTCTTATTAAAATTATTCTACTAGCCAGAATCACCCTGATTCAAAAGGTAACTAATTAATAGGCCAACACTTCCTTAATGATAAACATAGAAGCAGATGAAAATTTCATTAGAGTTACTAAAAGAGAAACATGCCATTCTCTAAGAAGATTATGGGCCGTATTTATAGTCGTCCCCAGGCAGTCCCCCAGGCCAAGGGGTCCCCTTAGCCAAAAACGGTATTTATAGTCGCTAAGGGGTCCCCTGGGGACTACCCAGTGAACCCCTTACCTGGGTATCGGCGAGACTTGACCCAGCAGTCCCCTTGCGGCGTAATACGTGAAGCGGCGAAAATTCGTACGATAATATCATATAATTCGTACTATAATATAATTTTCAGTAACAGTTCTTAATCTGAAATGTACATATTTAACAATATTAAAGTCATTTACCCTCAAATATAATTTTTTGTAACATTTCATAATCTAAATTATTCACATTAAAGTATATACATATATTGAAAACCGCTTCATCTTTTCACAGCATTTTTCAATAATATCTCCGTTTTAATACTTGATTTTCTTTAAAAACTGAATTATATCACGACATTTTACGAAATTTACACTGGATTATATTTTATAAACAAACTAGCTGAAAGTATCCGGCGATGCCCGGGTTGTGCCAGACGTCTTTGGCAAAAAAAATTATGTATTAGGTATATGGTAATACAATCATTTCACCTTTTGCGCATTTTTACCAAAGGATCAAGGCATTATAAATTAGGAAAATACGTTTTAATCTGTTAATCACGCACCAGAAATCACTTCTTTAGAAAACGGTCTCTCCTTAAGAATATTATTCCTCGTAAAACGACTATGGATAAACCGGTCACTCTCGGTTCGTACTTCAACGGTTTAATTATTTTGGATCAGTATGGAGAGCAATGTGGAAGGATCAAATTATCGTTGCAATTAACTTAGAACTCGTGCGATAAGCACTTAATCCAATAGGACATGACATGACACGATCCTCTTCGTTTCTTATCCATAACGCTCAATCCCTCCTATAGATAGCCAACCGTTTTCTTTCTTGTAGTGCATACGCATGGAACTAATGTGTTCAACCAACGAATTCACTCACTTTCTATGCTATGCCTTCAGGGAAAAGGAGGTCGGAGGTATGAGGGGTGGTACGAAAAAGGGGAGAGGAAAGGGGGAAGGTGGAAGTAAACACGGGAATATGGAGGATGAGACGCGAAATTTTTTCCCCGCTCTCGTGTTCAATAACTACACAGGGGTCAAGGCCTTTTAGCTTAGGCCAGCGGTCGAAAAACTTTCAAAGTAAAACAAGAAGAAATAGTTTTTTTTTGTTTTTTGTCCAATTCCAAACCAAATGGGTCCGGAACAGCGCGAACTAAATAATTATAAAATATGATAAGCATGACAATATTCCTTCATAAAAGCCTTCAGGGAAAAGGAGGTCGGAGGTATGAGGGTGGTGCGAAAAAGGGGAGAGGCAGGGCCGCCGCAACTGGCTGTGCAAGTTGTGCACGGCACACCGGCAGCAAGAGAGTTGGGGCGGCCAGAGAGGAATAACTATGGAAGAAAGAATTATTCTTCCATGGAATAACGCCCTGAAAGCTATGGCGGAACTTGAGATTTTCGCGGCTGCCTAACGATGAGTCGATGGAGGTTGAGGGCGGCCGAATTTTGCCTACCTGCCTACAAAATGAAAGGGGTAACGGGGAAAACCAGAGCAGCCGAAATATTTTCAACCTCGTACCCGCTGAGAAGGGTCTCTCCGGGTTTTTAATCCCCTTTTCTGGGGGACATTGTCGGCAATGACCGAAAAAATGCAATACTATGTCTCAGCCTTTTGGAATCTACACCGCGGGTAATTCCCATAGCTCTAACAATTATTCTCCAGGACAGGTGTCCCTTGGGCACTTTAAACAAATATTTAAGATTCTTCTTCTTCTTACATCGGGGAAGGGTATTCCCAAAGCATTTGTTTTGGAAATGCCGGTTGCAAACCAGAGGTTTCTACGAACTTGAATTTCTCTCCCTTGCTATTTTCGGTAGTATTTCATCGCTAGTCGTTGGAGGAAGATCGAGACATCGCTGGTGCTTTGAATTCGTTTTGTGCAGGTTTCTTTCCCGTGTGATCTAATTCTACTTTAAATTGCTGGTTTTTAGATTTAGACCATCTGATACTTTGGATTCCACATTTGTTGTCTAAGAGGTATGTATCTTTTCCATGCTAGTAGATGTGTGGTGTTGTCTCGGATATAACGCGATCCCGAAATTAGTGTAAAAGTGAAAATGGCAAAACATTTTATTATAGGTTTCCGAGCTGAATTTAAAGAAACTTGTGGCGATATTCGCTAAATTTATCACATGCGCTGTAAGTTATTGACCTTGTGTTACATTAATAGGCTCACTACGCGACATAAATCTGATAATTCTTAAAGAAATTAAATACTTGAACTTCAAATTTAACATGACCTGCATTTGTATATTTTCAGGATAAATTATATTCGAGACGATCTTCGTTTTTCCGTGCAGATATTTTTTGTCAACTTTCCAATAGAAAGTATTTGTATAATAAATGAAAGAATTAATAAATGTTTCGCTTTTCTTCCTGAAAACTTAGATGATAGTAATTCATATCGCCGTTTAGAGCAATGAAACTATTCATTGCATTAGAGGTCAATATCGCTTCATTTATTCTTGTGTACTTTGATCTAATACAGTAAAACCCTCGAAAAGCGGAATCTCATGAGACTCGACTAAATGTCCGTTTTTCACAGATCTTCCGCCTTGAACAGGCTAAAAAATCGTTTTTCATCAAAATGTAGGAGTATAGAACCCCTTCAATCTTTCAAAATTTGTCTTTTACAGGATCCCGTCTTTCACAGGTTTTACTGTATAAAATAATTAGGAGCAGTGTATGTGACGGGGTGACAGTTAGTTTGGTGGTAATAAATTCAATAGGCAAAACGTATTTCTAGTGCAAAAATGTTTTCAAGTGCATTTACATCCGGTTTTATGGGCAAAATCGATTTCTTTGCTAATGCAAGGTCACTCTTCTGTAGGCAGTATTCTGGGGAAAAGAGGTTAGAGAGTAAAACCTTCAGGATAGAGAAAAACGGCTGCCCTATTTTTTGTAATTGTGAAATCGATGTCTGAATTAATTATTTTTTTATTAAACAAGAGAAGTATTGTATATTATAATTGATTTCATCTATTGGAGCATTAATAAATGCATTCAAGAAAAAAACTCACATCCTTACTGTCTGTGTCCACTGACTGTGATCAGATAGTAAATTGTTTGCTACAGAAAATCAGGATCAATTCGTGAATCATTATAAGTATTGTTGTGATTTTAACGTAAATATCGATTTATCTATGTTTAGGCTTCTTATTTTTAGAAGAAATTGGCACACGATCTACGAACAGGAAACATTTTAAAGAAAAATAGAGGAAAACTTTAATTTTTATCATCGATTTTATCCTATGGAAAGAAATCGCTTGAATTATTTGTTTCCCGTTAACGTAACACATTTCGATGAATTTAGCATTGAAGACTTTACTGTAAAATATAATTTTGCTATTTTGCCTAAGTTTGTGATTGAAACTTACGAGTCGTTAGAGCTGTGGTTCTTAACCTTTTAATGTTGCATCACCCTACTTTCTAGGTCTTAATATTTTTGTCACCACTTAGAATTGGACAAGGCTGACTGATAATGACGAAAACGTAAAATCAGACTAATTTAAAGTAAAAGTAAAATCAACGTTGTCGCTTGCTCATCGATAAGAACACTTCACTGCATATTTTATTTTGAAATTTCACAGTAAGAAATCGTCACTAATTTACAACTAAATGCCACGAGAGGTAATTATATCTAAGCAGATGGCAACTGATTTTTTCTTCACTATTTTGGACAGGACTATATTTTCATTGAGAGAAAGATTTTAAACTTTAAATGATCACTGTGAGTTGTTCTGCATGTTTCATGATACATCAGAACTCAATGATTCGAAGGGCGGCGAGCTATTGGCTAAATGTAAGGAATTGGATAATAAGCTGACTGATGCAAGTCTAAGTGAATCAGATTTAGATGGGGAGTATTTATTTGGAGAGATTCAAGTATTGAAGCTCTACATAAAGCGTGAAATGGATACATGTGAAATATTGGACTATATTCTTCAAAATGATTTAATGTCTTCATTTCCAAATGTTGCCACTGGCATCCGCATTTATCTGACATTACCTGTGTCTGTAGCTTCGGGAGAAAGAAGTTTTTCAAAACTCAAAATTATTATTTAAACTATTTTAAGGTTGACAATGTCGCAAGAGAGACTATCAAATTTATCAATGATATCCATAGAACAGAACTGTCTGATAAGTTGAATGTACATGACATCATTAAAAAAATTTTCTACTTAGTATAAAGCCAGGAAAGTAAAGTCTCTTAAATAACATGTAATTTATTTATTAATGAGTGTTCATTTAATATTATAATCGTTAATTCTGTTTAGACAATTTTAGTATAAAGAATATTAGTGTAGATTATTTTTAATTTCTTCTAACAATAAAAAGTTTTTCATCCTTGTGAACCGTTTAAACTATGTAAATGCAATTTTTGGTGATAGACTATATTGTTATTTTCTCTTACTCATGTTTAGAAAGACTGTAATAAAAGAAAAATTCACCTTTACAGAGCTGCAATAAATAATTTTCGCTGTCTTACACCGTTTTTACTTTCTCATACGAAGTATCGAGAAATATTGTTTTCGCGAAAAAATTCGACCTCGAGATTTTTACGGAAATATACGTTTTAGGTGTCGCTGAATCCAAAAAAGTGGTTTTCGCAATACCGTCTGTCTGTCTGTTACTGGCTCTGGAGCCTAGATGGTACAGCGAAAATGAATGAAATCTCGTACTTAGGCATTTTATCATACTGAGCAGAGTGTACATAGAAATGGTTGACTTTGATAAATAATTAAGAGTAGTTTATTCTACGTATTTTTAACAACAATCCGATTTTCTCAAAAACGGCTCTAACGAATTTGATCAAATTTCGTACAGTTACTTGAGTTTTCGTCTCAATAATACTGTATAGTTCATATTTCTCAAACAAGTTAGGAAAGTGTACAACGTATCACAAATGGGCGCGTTTCGTGCAATGGAGTATTAGAAAGAAATTATATACCTGTACGTGAGGGAAATAGTGTTTGAAAGTTCTTTTCTCATCATAAATAATCCATTTTCTTCCTATTTGATAATATCACATGCACACGTAAGGAAATTAAACGTTTGTTTGGGAGATTGTTTATGTTAGCAATGATGAAGTAACTATGCAAGAAATTTTCAAAGTTCAACTCGATATAAGACATTCTTGTTTCATTTTCTCGATAATGGATACTCCTACAATAAAAATGTGTAGGAAAGGAAATATTCTAATTTACCAGTTCTACAACTTTCATTTGAAAATATTTTGATATGAGCAATACTTTACGAGATATGACGAAAAGTTAATTTTTTGTCCCCAGTAAAGTGGTACCCCTGATTGTCGTACATGATTCATTTATGCGATTTTCTTATTATATTTGATTGGAAGTCCTTATTGTAAGCTTTGAACAGTATAGCATTAAAATACAAAAGAGCTCAAAGAAAATAATTTAAATACAGTGTTATCTTTCCTATATTGTGTTAACAAAGCTACGAAATACCAATAAAATAACATTAAATGCGTAAGAGTATTTCAAAAAATTCAACATAGAATCTATTTTTCATTATTTATTACCATTATAACGCATTCTTTTAGATTAGCGGTCGTAAATGTACTTTAAGAAATAATTTTTAAATTATTTATTATTATTATTAATTTTTGTTGAAATTTCTTAGCGGATTACAACTGTAAATTGTATTATAAGACGCAAAATATTCATGAATTAGGAAGAAGTTACGGTTGTGAATTTCTAAAACTGCTCCCGGCAACCTATAACATTATGAGATTAGCTCAAAAATGAAAAAAAACTATCTATTTCTGATCAACTCGAAGAACGTGTTTCTGCGTCTAGTCACAGAACTTTTAATGGGTGTTGGCGATTAACCTGAACACAATGTCACCAAACCATATTCAAACTGAAATTGTAACTCTTGCATAACTTTCGGATCACACGCTATGCTATATGATATACAATAACCGATGGTAATGCTACGAAAAGCTGAAACCAGTACCGAGAAGAACGTGGCCCCTATCGTGTGGGCATAACAACGTCGCTTGAGACACTATCTTTAATCCTATGGTTAGAGTCCGCCAAAGGTGTGAACAATTGCGAAGACCTCTTGCATTCCCTTTTAACTCTGCCGCGATGCTCTGTCGAACGCACTGCACGGAAATCACCGTCACCTACCTGCAGCCTTACTCATTGTGGCCATTTCGATAATTGCTGCCATATCCTCGCTTTGCCTATCTCGCGGAGGATCCCACAACTGTCTCGAAGGCACTCATCACTCTGCGCCGCCCTCACTCATAGCTGCCGACGCGACCTCCTTCCCCCTCTCTAGGAGGTTTCTCCCCCCTCTCTAGGAGGTTTCTCCCCCAAGGTGAATAGAATGGGAGGTGGTCTCGTCTGAAAGTATTGGTTTGAGTGCGTGACGTCACAAAGTACCTCGAGCTTCTTGGTATTGTGAGGGACTTCGTGTAAACGCTTGTATCAAAGTAGTATTTAGGTGTGGTTCAGCGTGCGTTACTATTGTATTCGCTCTGTGTGATAGATTTTCGGATTTCTTTAAAAAATTTCAGATTATAGTCTTTGAAAAATTTCATTAGCTATAATCATTGAAAAATTTCCTGGACTACAGTCTTTTAAAAATTTCAAAGAGTATTATAGTCTTTGAAAAATTTCATGGACTATAGCCTCTGAAAAATTTCATGGATTATAGACATGGAAAAAATTCAAAGACTGTCTTTGAGAAATTTCGCGGACTATAGTCCTTGAAAATTTTTATGGATTATAGCCCTTGAAAAATTTCAGTCTTTGAAAAATTTCATGGACTATAGTCTTTGAAAAATTTTACGGAGTATAGGTTTTGAAAAATTTCATGGATTATAGTCTTTGAAAAATCAAAGACTATAGTATTTGAAAAATTTGATGGACTATAGTCTTTGAAAAATGTCATGCACTGTAGTCTTAGAAAAATTTCATGGAGTATAGTCTTTGAAAATTTTCATGGACTATAGCCAAGAAAAATTTTAAAGACATGACATGAGAAATCTCATGGACCATCGTTTTTGAAAAATTTCAAAGACAATAAATTTGAAAGACTATAGTCGAAAAATTTCATGGTGTATAGTCTTTGAAAATTTTCAAATACTATAGTCCTCGATAATTTCAAAATTTCATGGACTATAGCCTCTGAAAAATTTCATGGATTATAGACTTGGAAAAATTTCAAAGACTAGTCTTTGAGAAATTTTGTGGACTTTAGTCTGAAAAATTTCATAACTATAGGCTTTGAAAGGTTTCGTGGAGTATAGTATTTGAAAATTTTCATGGATTATAGTCCTTGAAAAATTTCATGGACTTTCATGGCCTTGAAAAATTTGATGGACTATAGTCTTTGAAAAATTTCATGGACTATAGTCTTAAAAAATTTCATGGATTATAGTCTTTGGAAAATTTCATGTCCTATAGCCTTTGTGAATTTCAGGCACTATAGTCTTTAAAAATTGTCAAAGACTGTAGTCTTAAAAAATTCATGGAGTATATAGTCTATGAAAAATTGAAAAAGATTGAGTTTAGTCTTTGAAAAGTTTCAGGTATTATAGTCTTTGAAAAATTTTGTGGACTACATCTTTGAAATATTTCAAAGACTATAGTCTTCGAAAAATTTCATCGACTATAGTCTGAAAAATTTCAAAGGCCATACATAGTCTTAAAAAAATTTCAAAGACTATAGTCTTTGAATAATTTCAAAGGCTATAGCCCTCGAATAATTTCAAAGACTATAGACTTTGAAAAATATCCTGGACGACAGTTTTTGAAAAATTTCAAAGAGTTTAGTCTTTGAAAAGTTTCAGGTATTATAGTCCTTGAAAAATTTCATGAGCTATAGCCTTTGAAAAATTTTGTGGACTACATCTTTGAAATATTTCAAAGACTATAGTCTTCGAAAAATTTCATCGACTATAGTCTGAAAAATTTCAAAGGTCTAAAAAAAATTTCAAAGACTATAGTCTTTGAATAATTTCAAAGACTATAGCCCTCGAATAATTTCAAAGACTATAGACTTTGAAAAATATCCTGGACTACAGTTTTTGAAAAATTTCAAGGACTATAGTCATTGAGAAAATTCATTGACGATAGTCTTTGAAATTTGTGAAAGACTATAGTCCTCGAATAATTTCAAAGACTATAGTCTTTGAAAAATTTCATGGCCTATAGTATTTGTGAAAATTCATGGACTATAGTCTGCAAAATTTCATGGACTATAGGCTTTGAAACATTTCGTGGCCAAAGGCTTTGAGATATTTCATGGCCTATATAGTCTTGAAAAATTTCAGACTATAGCCATTGAAAAATTTCCTGGACTGCAGTCTTTGAAAAATTTGAAAGACTATAGTCCTCGAATAATTTCAAAGACTATAGTATTTGAAAAATTTCTTGGACTACAGTCTTTAAAAAATTTCAAAGACTTTAGCCTTTGAAAACTTTCATGAACTATAGATTTTTAAGAATTTGCTGGACTATAGTGTTTGAAAATTTCATGGACATCAGCCATTGAAAAAATTTATAGACTATAGCCTTCGAAAAATTTCATTGTCTATAATCTTAGAAAAATTTCATGGAGTGTAATCTCTGAAAAATTTATTGACTATAGCCTTTGAAAAGTTTCATGGACTATAGACTGAAAAGTTTCAAGGATTATAATTTTTGAAAAATTTCATCGACTATAGTCTTAGAAAATTGCATGGACTGAAGGTTTGATATATTTAATGGAGTATACACTTTGATAAATTTCATGGACTATAGTCTTTAAAAAATTTCATGTACTATAGTCTTAAAAAATTGCATGGACTAAAGGTTTAATAGATTTAATGGTCTATACACTTTGATAAATTTCATGGGCTATAATCTTTGAAAACATTCATGGACTATAGACTTCGAAAAAATACCATGGGCTATATTCTTTCAAAAATTTCATGGATTATAGTATTTGAAAGATTTCACGGACTATAGCCACTGACAAATATCATGGACCATATTCCTTGAAAATTTCATGGACTACAGTCTTTGAAAAACGTAATGGACTATAGTCTTTGAGAATTTCCTGGACTGTTGCACTTGAAAAATTTCAGGGAATATAATCTTTGAAAAATTTCATAGTGTATAACCTTTGAAAAATTTCATGGACTATAGTCTTTGAATAATTCATGGTCTATAGTCCTTGGAATGTTTCATGGACTACAGTCATTGAAGAATTTCCAGGGACACTAGCCTTTGAAAAATTTCATGGGCTTTAGTCTTTGAAAATTTTCATGGACTATAGCCTTTGAAGGATTACATGAACTATAGTCTTTAAAAAATTTAATGGACTATAGTCTGAAAACTATCATGGACTATAGCCTTTGAAAAATTTCATGGACTATAGGCTTTGAGAAATATCATGGACTATAGCATTTGAAATATTTCATGGACTATAGTCGTTGAAAATTTTCATGGACTATAGCTTCTGAAATGTTTCATGGATTATAGCCATTGAAAAATTTCATGGACTAGTGTGTATGAAAAATTTCAAGGGGCATAGTCTTTGAAAAATTTCATGGACCATAATTCCTATAAAAATTGAGAAATATCATGGACTATAGTTTTTGAAAAAAATCAGGGACTATAATCTTTGAAAAATTTCATTGCCTTTAGTCTCTGACAAATTTCATGGTCTATAGTCTTTGAAAAATTTCATGAACCAAAACTTTGATAAATTTAATGGACTATAATCTTTGAAAAATTTGGACTATAGTCTTTGAAAAATTTCTTGGAAAATTTAATGGTCTATAGCATTTGATAAATTTCATGGGCTATAGTCTTTTAAATATTTCATGGAATATAGTCATTGAAAATTTTCATGGACTATAGCTCCTAAAAATTTTCATGGACTATAGTCCTTGAAAAATTTCGTGGACCAGAGCGTTTCAAAAATTTCATGAGCTATAGCCTTTGAAAACATTCATGTACTATAGCATTCGAAAAAATTTCATTGGCTATAGTCTTTGAAAAAGTTCATGGACTATAGTTCTGAAAAATTTCATTGACTCTAGTCTTTGAAAAATTTAAAGGACTTAAGCTTTGATAAATTTAATGGAGTGTAGCCTTTGAAAAATTTGGACTATAGTTTTTGAAAAATTTCATGGACTGTAGTCTTTGGCAAATTTCATGGACTATAGAGTTTGAAAAATTTCATGGCCTATAGTCGTTGAAAATTTTCATGGACTCTATAGCTTCTGAAAAATTTCATGGACTATAGTCCTTGAAAAATTTCGAGGACTAGATCCTTTGAAAAATTTCATGGACTATAGTCTTTCAAAAATTTCATAAGCTATAGTCTTTGAAAACATTCATGTACTATAGCATTCGAAAAAATTTCATTGGCTATAGGCTTTGAAAAATTTCATGGACTCTAACCTTTAAAAATATTATGAACTACAGTGTTTGAAATATTTCATGGACTATAGTCATTCAAAATTTCATGACGAATACTGACCTGAAAAGTTGAAAAAGTAATCGTATGCTGTGTCAATGCACAACAAGCTGTTCAACATTAGTTGAACAACTTTCGATGTTTAAAGTTGCCAAGTTGAAGCAATGTTTTCTAGTGTGTGCATACCTTTAAAAATTTCTTGATTGTACATGTTCATGCAATATTTTTAAATAGGAAGAAAATGGATTATTTATGACGAAGAATAGAACTTTAAAATACTATTTTCCTTATGTACACGTAATTTTTTTCAAATACTCCATTGCATAAAATGCATCCATTTGTGATTCACTGTACACTTTCCTAACTTGTTAATAAATTCTTCAGTACCTGGTATAAATCATTTCTATATTTAACTAAATACTATCATCTGGATGCAAAAGTATTAATTGGAAATAAAATGGCATTCTAATTTATAGATGATCATACAGAAAGTTTATTCTCACAAGTAGTTGTTACATTTGTACACCATATACAAGATTTTTACTTCTTTCTCTACATAGATATATAAATGTTGGGATATCCCGAAAACCTAATGAACCGAAACAAACTGTATCATTTTTCAGGCTCTTTAGCATGTAAAGACAAGACATAGGTAAGCCAATCAAGGAGATGCTTATCCAACTGGATCATTTCACTCAATCACACATTCATACATACTCATTACATACCAAGAGTAAAAAATATTTCTACAGCTTTTTCCAACAATTTAACTGTTCAATCATGGTACAAAGGTTAAAAATAAAGCTAAATGTTTCCATATACATGAGAGTTTGATGTTTAATTAAAATCAAACTACTACAGCTATATAAAAATTACATGTTACAAAATCATTTGAAAGAATTTTGGTGACTGATTTTTATAAAACATTATCGAATAACTCACCAGAAAGAACGAGAGTAAACTGAAAATTCTAAATCAACCACCTTACCAACCAAACACAAACTTTTCAAACCAAACCTGCTGCTCAATTATTTCCCACATATGTATAAAAATGTGTAGACCAAACCACAATTGAACTTAAAAACATGTAAATGCACAAAAAATATTGTCATAGCCTCCACCATGCGCATGCTTAAAAAGCTCCAGGGTGGGATTCAGTTTCTCAGTTCTAACACAATAACACAAATGTTTTAAGATTACAGTAACTAAAAGCACAATATGACCATCGTCTACTTAATGCTTATGTACATGTTAAAGAAGACTAAATACACAATGGTACATGAATGTCTCACACAATGAATGAGCAGTGATCTAGATTAGCATCTCTGAGCAGCAGCAAATTTTATTCATGGGAAGTTTGCTTACAAGCACAACATAATCTATTTTCTTAATAAAATAAGCAGATAAAAAACTCAAATTTTGAAATCATACTACCAAATAACAGCTTCTCCTCTCCCAATTGGGAAGACTTTGAAACAATACATTAGCTTTCATCTGAGAGGGCTCACCAATCATCCATCCTCTTATAAGCGAAAAATACAAGCAGCTGACAAACCACAATTCAGGGGGCTACTGACTAAGACAAGAATAATGTTACAAATGATTTGCAGCATTAACAACGGCCCATGTGGAGGGGAAAAGGAGATAAATTTCTTCCCATGCCCTATAAATCAAGGTACACCTGGTTCATTGTAAAAAAATTTATTCAATTTATTCAGAGATATTATTATTTTAAAAATTTCATTGCATGATTTAACCCAACTTGATTAATTTTTAATAAAATAATTACTATACATTGAGAAAAGAGAACAAAAGTTAATTTAGATAAAAAACATGACCAATAATTTATGTGAAATATGCAAGAAGTTCAAATTCATTATGCTTATATTTTCAAAAAGGAATAAATACAAGGGACAAAGGAAGAGAAATAGAGTGATGAGGCTTCGTGTGGTAATGGAAGAGTAATAGGTTTGAATTTTTTGGATATGAGGTAGGGATAGACCAATGCAATGCATATAAGCAGCTGCTATTTCTCCATGTACATGGGAGAATGCAAGTAGCACACACAAAAAGAAATTGTGCAAATTCATTTTTCAAAAGTGTTACTTACATCAGTCTTGTTGAAAACTTCTACAATTTTTTGTCTCATTAAAACCCCCATTCTAATACAAATGGACATTCTGATCACTTGCTTCAAATTCTCTTCCTATGCTATATTTTTCACCTTTACAAAGCACAACCCTCCTATTTACATCAAAAACATACAAGAAATAATGATCAGAAATCGATTTATCCATCTAAATATTACAGAAATGCCCTAGTGGCAAGGGCCATATTTAATATAAGAACATGTCTAGTGAAATCAAGTAATGAAGTTTCTAAGAAATAGTAACTGCATCAATGCAAGCAATGTATTTGAAAGATAGTTTAATGTCAGCCATTCAAATCAGCGGTAAACAAAATACTTTCTAAAAGAGCTTAATGAAAAGGAAGAGATAAAAAACTTGGCCAACTTAAGGAACTTGATTATTCATCCTCCTTCATTTTGTCTAGTGCCACTTTTGATTTCCATGGATTATGAAGGCTTAGAGATGAAAATGCACAAGTGTTATCAAAATTATGAGAGCAATCAACATTAACACCCATGAGGCAACACAAGAAAGCACAATTAATGTGCTCATATGATTATAGTGCCCAATTTATGAGATGACTCCTAACTACTGATGAAATTTTAAATGAGAAAAAAGACAATAGCGTAGCAACCATTTGCAGAGGTGCTTATCAGCTTCTTGATTTGTGTAAATAGGTCATGTTTCTTGCCATATTTCACACTCTAAAATATTTCTCTCATCACATTCCAAACTTAAAAAAATATCCAAGCATGAGATCAATATTTTTGTTTTCAAACCTTCTTGTATTTCTTACTTCATATCCTACTTCCTTAATTAATCAAAACTCAAAGGTTCTGATATTCTTCTTCTATGTATATATGTATATATGCTACACAGTAGAAAATACATGCAAATATGAAAATTACAACTACAAGTACAATGTATGATTATATTACAGATTATGAAAAATATAAGATGCACTTTGGAGCAAACCACAACTTTATGTTTCCCTATGAGACAAGTATTCATAAAAAGAAAGACAAATTAAATAAATTTGAACACCACGGGAACAAATTAATGTACGACTATTAAAACCTCCAAGATTAAGCACAGTACACGTTCACTCGCCCACAAAATTTGAGATTATAACGGAACCCCTCCACCGACTACATTTTTCCATATATACAAATTACAGCAATTGAGAGTCCAAAATTACATAAAATTACTAGCCATTCTTTTTCATTAAAAATTGCATTTTTCAAAATTTACAAATAAATAATTTACTCCGGGACATGTAGTGTCAACTGTACAACACGGGATGAATTTCACAAGCCGTGGGAGCAAACCACATAAAATACTTTACAGTCCGAGGGAGTCAACGCACCACGACGATGCGCCGTAGAGTGTGATTATTCCAAAAAGGGATGGCTTTACTTGCCTTCCTTTATCCATATAAACCTGTGGCACCCTCAGCCCTCCAAAAAAATGTCCCCCTGGAGAGTAGGGGCTTGTGTCTATTCACAGAAATGTACGACTTTGTTATTCTTACAAACATTTTTACAACAGCACTTTTTATTACACAATCACCAAATTGAGTCGAGAGGGGTTCAGAACAGCCTAAGCAAGGCAGGAGGCTGCTGCTTAATCGGACGAATCATTATATAAAACTTTTTACATTTCCTGATCTTCTCCCAAGCCACCAAAGGAGATGATGCAGGGGAGGACAAAGTAAGTAAAGGGGAGGACATCCTCCATTACTCCCCAGGTCCCAAAAACCTACAAAAAGAAGTGCACAAGAAAATACATTTATATATATATTTATAGATATATACTCAGATGAAAAAGTTGTGGAATGCTCATGAACTAAAGTAGCACCCCAAAATTCCTACGTGCAATGCTACGTCTTACTTGGTTACCACAAATTGGAGGCAGATGTTTCCCCCTCCCCCACCCAATCTAATGCATGATAACACTATCACCACAGTGGAACCTACCAAACTTCTTGTCAATGTCTCAAGAATTAGGAGAACAATACACAATACAAAGCAAAACTGCCAAGTCTGAGAAGGCAATGTTCATGAGGAAGTATACATGAGGGGGGACTAATTAAGGAGAGCTTTGATGGATTTTTTGCTGCAGGGAATCTTTAGAAAGGAGAATAGCAAAGGTGTGGGATAAGGATGTTGAAAGGACTAAGATAAGCAAAGGGCAAAAGTGAAGGAAGACCCAGAGAGGATAAGAAATAAAATTAAGGTTTCCTTGGACATGCCTATTCATCTGCTTCATTGCCGACTTATTCTGAGAATCTCACAAAAAATATGTATATATAATGTACCTATATATATAAAAAAACATGAGTGACAAATGTAAAAAACATGATGTGTATGTTTTCCTGTACAATAAACATGAGCCTGCAGGTATGTAGTTTTACAATGTTTGAATGATATCTTTTTCTTTTACACAAATTCAGTTTACATGTTCTACAATTCTACATGAGGAATAAGAAGGGGGGAAGTTTGGAAGGAGTGAAACCAAACATGGAAAAGAGGTCCAAGGGAGAGAACAATGGTTGGTTCACTTGCATAAAAAAAGTAGTGCAATTCATTTATCCCTGTAAATGCATCGTGGCACGTAGTCAATGTGCTCAAAATTTAAATAATTTCCATCTGCCTTTTTTTTTAAAAGCCTTTTCTTACCGACCTGATTTACAATAAGAAAAATAGTCTTCAACTCTAAACTGTACACCATCATAAATCCTAAGATCTAAGTTTTCTTTGCTTTGTTTTGAGTAGAATGCCTCCGTAAAAGATTGGTCTCTAAAATTGGATGGGGAAAGATCTATTTATTCTCTTAGGAAAGATACAGACAGAAACTGTTCAAAAGTTTAGAATGTAAAAAAAAGAGGAGATGTTGATTGAATGATCGGCGACACCAGAGCAGCACCCAAGCCCACGTATGGGCAGGGGGTCGAGCGTAGGTGGGACGGAACAAGGCTGGGGGAGGCAGGCTATGCAAACATACCTCTCTCACCGGTCAGTTGGGTAAAAAGGAATGGGATCTGGAGGCTTAGGTGGCAGTTATGTGCAGACACGACTAACAGACCACACAACAAGGTTACCACACTGTTGGAATGGTGCAAACGCATAGAAGATTTCACATAGCTCTTGTGTGCCTTTTTCTTCTATTGCTAAAATAGCTACAAGACAACAAAACTAAAACAGGACCACTCATAGCGCATGGTTTGGGTGGACTATGCTTGATACCAAAAGAGAAAAAGAGAGCAAAGTTTGGTGCCACAAACTCTGAGGATGAGATGCCCCGGGGATGGTGCAAGGGAATGGCCACATCCACGGAGATCTGGTGCAATCAAGGTCTCTCATAAGGCAGGGTGCACGGGCGACACAAAACCGTGACAAAGGGGGCTCACACTATATAAAATCTAATCACTTAGGTACCCTGCTTTAAAATGCCTCGAGATAATTGCTCCTAATTTCTCCCAGTTTCTATTTACCATTTAGCTTCCTTCCAACACTGCTATTTCTTCAATTCTTTATAATCAAGCTCCTCCATCAAAACAGATGAATCCTGACCAACCTTTGGGGGAAGGCGAAGAGAGGGAGAGTTATTGACAAGAGGGATTTTTGATTGTTATAGGGGAAGAGAGAACTGGCTGATACAGTGAATGTTTGTGTGAGGGTGACTGAATATGAAACTGTTCAGATGGCATAGAAATATACTGTTATCAGAATCTACTGATGTCTCTATTGTATGTAAGACTGTTGTAATATAAGAGTGATAGGTGACTCTTCCTTGTTCTTTTTTGCACTTTTTTCTTGGATCAAATTTTTTTGATAAATTCTCTTAGCAGCTACTTCCTGAGGCTGGTATCACAATAGATGCAGGGCTTCTTTAAAAGTGGTGTCCTGTTTTCTCTTTGCCATGATTTCCTTCAGATTAATTTCCCAATTGTTAGTTACTCTCGCCTCCCAAGTCCATCTCATACATAACCTATATTTTTTTCTGACAGAGCTTATACCTACTAAACGGAATGATGTTCTCTCACCTTCTATTACTGAACACCTAATTAAATTGCTGTACAATGCTGTTCAGACCTATCTTTTGAAATAAGCTCCTTGTTTAAAAAAAACCCCAATCCACAAGGCCAGCACGTTGGCAGTAATACATGGAACTCCAAAGAAGAGTTGCTGTGAACACAACTGACTACAACCAAACATTTACAAGAGATGCCTCTTTGTCAATATTACTTCTATTCCATGTGAAATACAGCTTCAAAATGGAGGCACCCTTAATAACCATGGGTGAAGAGGTGAGGTCATAACAAACCTGGGGCTTAAGGATTCAATTTTCAACAGCTGCTGGCTGAATATTTTATACAGGAAAGGCAACACAGCCTTTCATTGAGCATTCCATGTAATATGTAAATTTTTTGGACCCATTAGTCCTCCAAAAAACTAGTAGGAGAATGCAAAACATCCACCACTTGATCAGAAAGACCTTTGGCCCCTTTGGCAATGATAATTCCTCCCTCTTCCCCTTGATTGTTACAACTTTCACCCATGTGTTGGATAGGACTGCATCCAGAACAAACACATTAAAAATTTGTAAGAGGCAGCAATATGTACTCTGATGCTCTTAAAAATTCCCATCACACACACACCACTCTTTTCGCTGGTTCGTAGTTTCCCTCATCATGGCACAAAAGGATTCCAAAGGGTCTATAAGGTCTCTTGTGTCGGAAGGTGAGACCTCATCGTCTTTTCCAATGCTCGGGATGCACTTGTGTTCTTCTCTTGCCGCCATAAGCCTTGGGACCCAGGGTTCTTCTGTTCCACCTCTTACCTTAACCTGTGGCCCCTCCAGCAGTTATAGTCCTCCGGGCACTACGGCACTCCCACCTCCAGGAGGCCCGATCGGACCAAGATCCCCACCTCCCCCACCTCCACCGCTGCCCCCTGCAGCGGCACTCTTCAAGAAGAACTTCTCCATCTTAGCTATGATGTGCTTACCATACGTATACTTGCGTAAAGAGGAAAGGTGAGGCCGGATCTTGTGCATCAGCACCTTTCGCTGTGTGGGTTCGGCCACATCTATCATCTTCTGCACCACGTAGTTGGCAAACTGATCCTTCATCATAACATGTAAGGCACTGTTTGGGTTGCTGCTGCTTAAAGAATGGATGTACAAGGTATTAGAAATTCCACAAATTAAAAATAAATGTTTATTAAAGCATATAAAATTTTGCAAAACTAAAATAATTTTTAATATAGAAAATAAAAAAATTAGTTTAAAAGTATTATTATATAGAGAATTGTTTCTTTAACTCTTATGGGCAATTATTTTACGTTTGAAAAATATGAAATGTATTTCACAATAAACTTTTCACCTTTTTAATTATGAAACTTTTCAGCAGTGAAATTATTTCTAAATGAACAATTACAAAGGAATGTGATGTTCTTTAACAATACAAACAATTACCTGTCATTGAAACTGCAGACTTCCTCAATGAGGAAGGCACGCTCAGCTCTTGTGGCATGGGTAACACACTTCTCTACCACATTTGAGGCAAATTTATGCTGCGACAACTGCAAAACTTTTCCCCGCACAACAGCTATGATTTGCGACTTGTCTTCTGGTTTTCCTCTTTCTGTAAGCATTATTTAAGAATTCTGTCACTGGATAATATTGAGACAAATGCTGTGCTAATAAATATAAGCTGATATCAAAACTGCCATTAAATAACCTAGTATTAACATGAAAAATATTCATTATTGAAAACAATTTAATACATTTAAAAATATCAGTACTGGTAACATTTTAGAAAATTTACATATTATATACATAATATCCTAATTCTGTTGGTCCGTCGGAACACTCTATGGAGTTAGATGAGCGAATAAGGAATACCGCCAATAACTAAAAAGCTTTTCAATCTTTTTTGATCAAACTTTAAGAAATCACATGGCATTTCAATTTGAAACTGCTCGCCGTGTACATAGTAGTCCCGGGTTTGACTCCAAGAGCATATCTTTTCTCCACCTGAATAACATGGGCAGAGCTTAAATGAAGCGAGCAAGCCTTTTTTTCTTTAGAATTTTAAAATATCATAAAAATGAGATATCGACATGGGAAATACATTTAATATCATTATGTATGCATGCAGCACTTTGTAAGCAGAAGAAACTGGATTATCTACGATAAACAAAATAATGTAAATTTAAATATCATAACTGCTTAACTCAAATGAGGTATGTTTTAAATAATTTTTGTTTGATAGACTGAACAACTGATTAGAAAATAAACTGGAAAATATAAATTTAGCATTTCCCTGGCATAATTCCTGATATATCATTTTGCATTATTTAGTCATTACTGTAAAGACCTGCATATAGGACACTTTTTTCCAAATTTTCGAAGCTAAAAAGTAGGGTGCGTCTTATACATGGGTACATAATATTTCATGTTTTTCTCTCTACGAAATGTTAGATGAAAAATGAAAAATAAACAGCTGCAAACTAATATTTATTAACCATCAAAGTGTTTTAATTAAAATAAAACTTTTTAATATGAAAAAAGATTGCACTTTTACAAATAAGAATTGTAAATACAAGATATTTCGACTTTATTAGCCACTCATATTCATAAATGGATACTAAACATTTTTCGTTTTTTCTGTAGGAAGTGTTCAGTTAAAATGAAATACAAATATGAAATATAAAATGAAATTGCAAAAATTTAAAAATCGAGTGTCTGTTCATTGAAAAAAATCTTCAATCAAGAAAATAAATCAAACTTTTCAAACAATTTCCCTAAAATCCTAGAAACTCACCATCATCTGAGTCGTCATTGGTAATATGGAACTCGTTGTCGACTTCATTTGTTTTTGAAGCCTCAGATTCGTCTGCTTCTAATTCTGTGCCGTTGTTGTTATCATCTTCCCACAAAACGTTGTCTTCACTTCCATCTAAAGCATTACTTATGCAACATTTTTTGAATCCCTTAATTATTGTTTCTGAGGGGAGTTCATTCCATGCCTCCATGATCCACTGACAGATTGTTTTTATATCTGATTTACGAATGAGTCCACCTTTAGTGAATGTGTGTGTGCCATTCACCATCCAATCAGCCCACTTTTTCTTCAGTGCCAATTTAAACGGCTTATTAACAGCAACGTCTATAGGCTGCAGGATCAGTCATTCCCCCTGGGATAATCACCAAATTTGTCTTCATTTCAAGGAGTTGCTTTTTTACTTCGGGACGTGTGACATCGGAATGTGTCTAAGACCAAGAGAGATCTTTGATGCATTCCACCAGGCCTCTTCCAAACAGTCTTGATCCAGTCATTGGTGATGTTTTCATCAAACCAACCTTGCTGTTGCACTCAGACTATGATGCCACGGGGAAGTTCGCATTTCGGCATTGTTTTTCTTTTAATAACTACATAAGGAGGCAGTTTCATCCCATCAGCCATACAGGCAACCATGATAGTGAAACGATTCTTTTCATTTCTCGTGCCTTTCATCGTGACGGTTCTTGCACCTCTCTCATTTACTGTTGTATCAGACAGCATATCAAATGTCAATGGTGTTTGGTCGGCGTTGCCTATTTGACTAAGTGGAAAGTTGAATTTCTTTCTTAATTGTATTATATAGGACTGGTATGCAATTAATTCTGCCTCATAATCTTTGGGTAAACGTTGACTTATCATAGTACGTCGGCGGATTGATAAATTGCATCTTTTGTAGAACAACGAAACCAATGCATAGACGCTTTGAAGTTTGTAATGTTTAATTCTTTGGATGATCTCAAAGCTTGCACACGAACATCCAAGCAGTCCCTTCTCGTATCTCTTATCCATTTCAGCAGGCATTCTTCCATTTCAGGATGGTTTTCTTTACTACCTTGGTTCGCCTTTTTGGTCTTCCCCATATTTTTTATCATTTCTTCAGCCTTTCTCCATTTTCTTATAAGACATTCACTGGGCCCAAATTCACGTTCAGCTGCTCTATTACCATGCTCTTTTGCATACTGACACAATTTATATTTAGCGTCATAACTTTGTCTCTTGACTTTCATTTTTTCTGTCATAGATAAGGGTAAAAATAATATCCATTAGTAGGTGATTTATAATCCGTGCTGTCATTTGTAAAGTAGGAATGTAACCTCATTTTACGTACGTAGTACTACTTTAACAAATTTACCTGAGAATCAGCTGGGTTTCGCAAAAGTAGTTCAATGTAATTTTTAATCTTTAAAACATAAAATAGGTAACTGCGGGAACTCAACAGAGGAATATGCATATCCGCCTACAGTTAAACATTTTGTTTCTAGATGACTCTCAACCTTCTATTTCGGCTAAAGCATCGTTTGGAAGCACCATGAAAATTATAGTAAATATTAAGGGATGGAACTATGGAGAAATCTTTATCAATAATTGAAATAAATAACTTCTTTAACTCATGATATTTTATTTTTACTGCAAGTTTCACAGATGATCGCAGAAATTTTTAATTTCAATTGGGTAGGAGTCACGAAAATCTGCTACGTTGTATCTTTTACATTGCTTTCCAAAGTGTTTTACTATATCCCGTAATATGTAGTTTCGATATAGGTAAATCTAGTATT
This sequence comes from Uropetala carovei, assembly GCA_036926305.1. Classification (NCBI taxonomy): domain Eukaryota; kingdom Metazoa; phylum Arthropoda; class Insecta; order Odonata; family Petaluridae; genus Uropetala; species Uropetala carovei. The sequence continues at coordinate 5,153,435 of JAXCHB010000068.1, forward strand.
ACACATATTTCGGTAAATTCACTTTTCAGATCATACTGAGCAGAAAGTATATTTGAAGGAAATCATTTAATAGAATGGATATGAATCTTTTATTGCGACTTATTGTTTATTCCTAGAATTTTAAGAGAAAACCTTCTTGCATCCTACAGGTACACGGGAACATAGAAAATTCTCAAGATTTGACATCGAAAACCTCCCTGCATCCAATACACAGGTGCGTCCTATACGTGGGTCTTTACGGTATACTGGAATTACGAATAGTAATGTACCAACTTAGGGTAGGGAGAAATTTTTAGTAGACAGAGAGACATGATCAGGTCATGTTGTTTTGCTGTTTTATGGTGCGAGTTCTTTCCTAGTATTTCACTTATTTTCAAATACTCCATCACATGAAACATGTTTATTTGTTAAACACTGTACACTTTCCCAACTTGTTTCTTTTTAAAAGACTGAACATGCCTAAAAAGGAGCCTTCTATTACCACAGTTATCAAATAATTTTGCATATCTTTTGTAATTATAAGAACTGATTTATATCAATTTACTACTATTTATTTTTTAATTCCTCTGGAAAAAAAACACTCAATTTAGTGCAGTAAAACCTAACACTAACAAATAACTGAGAAATGTAATTGCATCTAAAACATTGATTTTAACCGTCAAGTCCAATCCTCTCTTACATTGATATATATTTTAAAGACCCTCTAGACATTTTAAAGAGACCGATTTTACTTTTCATCTTTTGCAGGTTCAAAATGTACTTAATAATACAAAAATTACAAAAAAATCCTTTCTGTCCGCATTTCGCAGGTTTTGCCTTACAGAGAGACATTCAAATGAAAAATGGTATCAACTAGTACGATTTTATTTTGGATTTCCAGCTTTGGCAGGTTTCTGGTAAATACAGGTTCTGCCTTTTACAGGTTTTACTGAAGTACATTTAACAGCAAGTATTTTTAATCTAAAATAATTTAAATTTGCTAATCTACTATCATAAAATTTCAATTTGTCTGAAGAGGCCAGCAATATTGCCATTTTCACTTTAATGAATCATCCTACATAGTGTTTAAATAAAAAAACAAACTCAAACAGTCCATATCCTTGTCACTATGCTAAAAATAAATATTATTTTGTCTACATTTCTTACCAAGCACATGCTGGATGACATAGTTTCCAAACTGGTCTTGAATCAGCTGCTCTGTGTTTTGATGGAGTTCCTCAAGAATAGGAGCAGTTTGCTCAGGTGTACAATGCTCTAAGATGCGCTGGATCACTCTACACCCATATGGATGTGTTGATAATGCAAACACCTTAGGGGAAATGTCAAGGAATGAAACATTCATAACTGAGAACAAATATGCATCTTACTCATTTTTATCATGATTAAAACCAACTGTCATAAGTGGAGAATTGTACTGACTTAAGCTAAATATGCAATGAAGAACATAATGCCACACTGCATATCAATGCATAACTAACCTGTCCCTGGAAGGCATTTATGATAAACTGTAGAGCATGGGGATCAACACATTCAATGCATTTCTGGAGCACATGATTTCCATTCTGGTCCTTGACACACTTGAGCACGTGTCCATCCAGTTCTCTCACTATCTCCTGCTGATGTTCTGCTGGGATAGATTCCAGAGCCTTTTGGATCACTCTGCATCCATACATTTGCAAGGCTAGTGGTAGCACATTACCTCGCACCTAAATAGAAAAGAAAGCACACATACATTAAATACATGATTCTTTTGAAATCTTCACGGTAAAGAGTAGAAATGGGGGAAATGTGCTATTCTTAACATTAAAATGGTTTTAAAACATTAAATGCTTCAATTATATATCACTGCTTTTGTTTCATTATACAAGATATTTAAACAGGAAAAAATTTTTTTTAATTAACCTTTTGTGCAAGAGTTGTTTTCTGCTCTGGTGTTCCAAACTCAAAAAACTTCTGGATTACATAGTTGCCAAATACATCTGTCATGAGATTATAAGCAGCAGATAGGATCTCTGAAAAGACCATTTGTTTCTCAGCAACGCCTGCTCTTTCCAGCTTCTGCTGAATGAAACGAGAGCCATGCTGGTCTTGTGAAAACTCTACCACATGGTTTGCAAGATCTCGAAGCTGAAGGTTGGGAAATCGATTATTCCTGTAAAACACAGAAATTGCAATGATTTTTCATCACGTTCACCTTGACAACAACTTTAGAGGTGACTAATCATCAACCCTTGACACTTCCACATTAAGATAATTCATACAGGTAGTACAAGTATCAATATAAATGCTGACTCTGCGTATGGCCATGCATGAAAATATGTCCAAAAGAAAATCAACCTTTTAAATTAAGATTCATATCTAAAATACTAATAGTGAATGGATCAAAATGAGTTGAGCATAATATTTAAATAATAGTTAAGACTTTTGGACCATGATAATATTATTGAAGAATTTAGAGATCAAAAATTTGTAGAGATGACAATGTAGCACAAAATTTGACCAGTTATTCTATGAATATAACAATACATTTATGAACAACATGTGAGAATACCTATAAAAAATATCAGTATATGAACAAGTAGACATACGTGGGGACTGAACATTTGGAATTAGTTAAAATGCATAAACTACGTCTTATTCAAAACCCAACAAGAGAATAATTTGGAGATGGCCACATAAGTTGAAAATCTCTATAGCAAATGTTGCCTTCATTCACGTTATATTTATAAACTTAAAAAAAATTCCATGCAATTTATTCATTGGATAGATAGGTCCCATAAAATAAAAAATGCATTAGTAAAATTATAAATTAGATTCGATTACCTACCAAATGAGAAAAAAATTCCTCAAAAACAGAAGAATTATTTCTCATTAATATCCAACTAAAATTCAAAGAAACTCTGCTAATGATTTTAATTTGGATTCAAGTTATAAAGCAAGTTTGAAAATTAATTTTTGAATGCAACATAGAGTCCACTCTATAAAATTATTGTCAGTATGTTTGCCTGTAATAGTTTTTGCATTGCTAGACATGAATTTACACTGGTACAACTTGGGATTTAAGGATAATAAAATAAACAGATTCTTAGGGCACATTCTGATCATAAAGGGAAGTAATAACAAGTCATTTTTCCCGAATAATTTCTTCATCTTTGTCTTGTCAAAATATTTGTACAAAAATAAATGAAAAAGAAATTTTGTACATAAACAGGTAAAATAATAAAATTAATGTTTACTTATTGTTTGTAAACCAATAAGAGCCTTAGTATTAAGAACATTTGTACATTTGGTGAAACATTATTTGGATTATTTCTTGTCATCCTATGAAACATTAAAAATATTGACAAAAAAGAGGGTTTAACTATGTGAGTAATGTGGTACAATTACAGAGTATCCTCAGTTTAACATCACCTCAACTAACGTTGATTCGGTTTAATGTCATTAAAAAATTAATACCATATTCAAATTAATGTTGCTCTGACTTGGCTCTAAAATGACGCATGAAAATAACTTCAAATCTGTTGCACAAGTTGCGGCTAATTGTCTTATTTGAGTGGGAAAAGCATTCGGGATTGACGCATTTTTATTAAATTCGCTATAATTGCATGGTGATATTTTGTTGAAATGGGTCCAAGAATATGTGGTAGTAATGGCAGTATGTAAGCAGCGAAGAAATCGGGCAAGACAATTACTTTGGAGCAAAAACTTAATATTGTTATGTGCTGTGAACGAGGTGAAACAGCTGCAGACATAGGCAGAGTTTTGAGTTGCCAGCTATGACGATAAGGACAATTCTGAAGAACTCAGACAAAATAAAAAGAATCTGGAAGAGGATAACTTGAGTTAAACATCCCACAATTTTATTTTTGTTTGAATCAGCTGTGGCTCGACGAAGTGTATAAACAAAGCCCGTAATTAAATAAAAACAACTAATTATGTCTTTCGTGACTTTATCTTTTGCCTGCTTCAATCTTTCATGGTTGTGACCAGTTTTGTCTTTCGTGGTCTTATGTTTTGCACTTTTGCAGAAAAAAATCACGGAAAAGGCTATGCGAAATTTTCTATGTACTGAATGAATCAAGTTTTTCTCACATACGCCTGAAAAATATTGTTGTAATATTCTAATATGTAAAAATATTTACGTAAGTGCATTAATGTAATATACAAGGTCGGGCAAATAAGTTTCGAGACATTTTTTAAATTTCGCTCTGGGCAATCTGGCAACACTGCTGCTTAGAAGGTTAGGTGATGATGCAATACCGAGCACGTGCAGCAAGCTGCGTTCAGTATTCGCTGAGTGGCAGCTCGTTAAAGTTGTGCATGTCGTTTTCTTTGTCGTGATTGAAAATGAACAGTACGATTGAGCAAAGAGTGAATGTGAAATTTTGTGTTAAGCTTCAGAAATCCCCTAGTGAGACATTAGAGATGTTGAATTCGGTTTATGGCGAAGCTACTATCAATAAAGGAAATGTTTTTAAGTGGCACAAACGTTTTAGGGAGGACAGAAAAGATGTTAATGACAATGAAAGGCAAGGCGCTCCTGTAACAAAGCGAACTGATGAAAATTCCGTGAAAATCCAGGAACTTGTGCGTTCCAATCACCAGCTAACCTGTAAAATGATAGCTGTGGAGCTTGATATGAGCAAGGAAACAGTTCGAAAAATTTTGGTGGAGGACCTTGGCATGAGAAAGTTAGCGGTGAAACTGGTACCATGAATCCTGACGCACAGACAGAAAGAAAGACGAGGAAACAAATCCCTACGATGGACCACCCGCCTTATTCTCCTGATCTGGCAGCAGCCAACTTCTGGATGTTTCAAAAATTGAAGAGTGTTCTGAAAGGAAAGCATTATTCTGACGTTGAGTATATTAAATCATCCGTAAAACAAATTTTGAAAGGCATTCCAGTTAAAGACTTCCAAAATTGTTTCCAGGAATGGCAGAGGCGCTGGACATGGTGTAAGCAGTTGAGTGGGGACTACTTTGAAAATTTCTAGATTGTAAATATCTGTAGTATTAAAAACAGATTTTTAGAATTTTAGTCTCCAAACTTATTTGCCTGACCTTGTATATACGTAATTTAAAAAATTATATACACGTGTATTATAATACTTTTTTAGGATGCAATCCTGCCGCACTTTTGCACCCCTTCACATGTGAAAAGTTGCAAAATACAGTAAAACCTCTTATGAACTCCCTTAGAACGAAGAACTCCATATAACAAAAATTATCGCCGGTCTCGAAAAATTCACTATAAAACTATATAGAAAACCTCTATATTATGTACCTCGGATAATTACACAACCTCCCAATTATAAAATAAAAATCGCATCCATTCCACCAAAAACAAACCTCCATATAGTGAAATTAAAAAAAGAATACTGTATGCGCTGTTGTAAAGCAGAGATCAATGCCATCTATGCAGGTGTTAATGCTGTTATTATGACCTCACCTGAATGATTCGAAGCATAGTATTTGTTGTAATTTCAAGTTGAATCAGAGATTTTGGAACTGATTACAGTAAAACCTTGTTATTTCGAAGTTCAAGGGATCAAAAATTATGACTTTGAAGTATCTGGGTTCAAAATAAACGAACTTTCATAAAAATTGAACTTTTTTACGATCAGCTACTTGTGCAGCAAAATAGCAATACAGAATCTTTTCCATTCTACATATGAATTGGCCTTATGTCGTGAATTTCAAGAACGAATCAACGATGTTAATCAATGACAGACTGTATATGGAGCACTATGGCTATTGCAAAGAGACTAGCTCTTGATGTCTAGTTGCAAGGAACTGAATTACAACAACTATGTATGCCTGAAAACTGCAAAACATTTACAATTAAATTTTTGTTATGAAAGGATTTCTTTAAAAAGGCATTCAAATAAGTGCTATGGCTTGTGGTAGGACTTTCTGACATCATTGATTATAACTCCTCAGCCTAGCAGCCATGAGCTGATCTACCACCAATACACCAGGAATAAACATGCTGCTATTACTGCCATTTCATTTTCCATAGCCATACATACAGAGAATGAAATACTGCTTCTCAATAAAACAACATCAACTGAAGAATTAAAACTGTTCCTTACCTGAAATCTTCCAGAAGCCTACTCCTGCCAGGAGACTTGTCAAGGCTAGTGGTCCCAGTTCCAGTTGTGACACGATTTAATTTGGCAAAGAGAGAACCTCCAGAGCCAAACATACCATTAGGAGTTAGTCCACCAACCCCTGTGACTCCTGCACCAGATCCTACGACACCACCTAATGCTCCCCCTACTCCACCCATTCCATTTCGAAACTTGGCTGCTTCTGCCCCAGGTGCTGCTGATGACAAAAGGCGACTGCCTCCTCCACTTACAGAACCACCAGCTCCCCCTGATGGTGAGGAACTTGAAGGAGAAGATGAAGACATAAGGGCACCCAGTTGAAGACCAGAGGCTGCAACAGCTGCAGCAGCTGCTGAATGTGCTGCGACCAGACTTGGTGGAGGTGGTGGGGTGAGAGAGCCAGATGCCAGGCCCAAAGGACTCGGAGAGGCAGTCACTGTTCCTGCAGCAAATTATACGAAAAAAAATCAATTACATTAATAAAACCTCAGGATAAATAAACAGCAAAGGAATCTGCATTAAAAACAAAACAGATTTGTTTGTTAAATTTTTACGTTATTCCTTCTATTAAAGAGTTTTAGAGTGAGGTAGGAGAGAGAGTACCAAAATCCACTATAATTCAAAACTCTTTCCATTTTATAGATCCCTTTCTGCCTGATTTACAAGCATTGGCAGCAGTGGCACTGCAGCTTTCTACGTGGCATCAGTTTGGCCAACTTTCTGTATGAAGTTGCTGCCATCTCAACCCATTCGCTTTCATTACTGATGATGTTTCTCGAAGATGTAATGTGGAGCTTATTGAACGTAATACTTATGGACAAGTCTAAGCGTTTTAAAGTTCCTAACTGGCGATAATTTACTGCTTTAATGTATTTATTTATGGTACTCTAGTTAATACTTAGCATGACGATATAATTCTAAATATTTTGTTCTTATACCCCACAAAAACCAAGGGTGCGCATTATACATGGGTTATAAGAAAAAGTCAGGATTTTTCGACAAAAAGTGTGGGTGTGCAATATACATGAGTATATACAGTAATAATTTTATATTATGATATAGGTATATATAATGTACATTATACCGTATATACCTGAATATAAGACGACTCTGATTATAAGACGACCCCCCATTTTGAACTCCTAATAAAAGGAAAAAATTTATTATGCACACAATGACAGAGATTTATTATACCATTGACTAATAAACATTGAACCAATTGAAATAAGCAATTTTGTAGTGTTAGTTGGCATATACAGTTGCTTTCCTTCAAGTGTCTATCAACAACTGATTTTAACTTCTTACAGGACCTACTATAAAGGCGACGTCAATGCAAGCGTTTATTTAGATTATCAATGAAGAGAAGATAACAATAACGCTTTTCTTTCGTCTATTTGAAGGTTTAATTGGACTTAAATGAATCAGAGGCAACAATGAGAGTCTCCTTGGCAACGCCCGGAATGAGTACGAAAAATCTGCAAAATTTCGAAAAAGAATGCGTATTTCTGAAAAATTTAACCATGTAACGTGTAAACATCGCAAGAATAAGATAGTATAGAGCTTTATCCGTCGAATAAAGCGAAAAAGAAGAAAATCAGTCCATATTTACGTATTTTAATGAATGAAGGAAAAAAACTTGCACTGAAAAATCAAAAATCCCGTGTAAACTTATGGGAAAATATAATTGTCTCCTGGATTCGAACCCGGGACACTTTAGCAAACGAAAATATTTTTCCAGGGACCTCATAGCCAGTAGAAACAAAACGCCGTTTACCGCATATCTTTTACGATGAACGGTTCTCGAGAAATACGCTGATATAATTACGCGAGACTTCATACTCACGGATGCACGCAGCTTCACTACGCGCATAATATATAGGATAAAATTCAAAAGAGTATTTGTATTCGAATACATTTGAATCAATTCATTTTCTACTACTACTTTTAATAATTGATTGTTTCCACTGATTTAAAGAATCGAATATTTCGATTATACTCTGCATTCGGTTCCTCTGTCAGTCAAACTATTACGCACCGATTATAAGACGACTAGCGATTTTTCGGTCATAAAAATTGGAACAAAACCTTGTCTTATATTCAGGTATATATGGTATATAATATACGTTAAATAGAATAAAACTTTGTGGTATTAAAAATAAATAGTATTTTTTGGGTAATAAGATGCACCGAGCTATAAGACGCACCCCAATTTCCAAGGGCATTTTTCAGGAAAAAATTGTTTTTGTTGACCAAAATATTTAGGAAAGACCATATCATGCTTCATTTCAAGATGTGATTTATTCCATATCCAAGATTCTTGCCAGTTTTACCCGCAATATCTGTGTGCATGTGTATCATTTGTGTGTGGGCATTTGAGTTGTGTTTTTTCCATTCGTCTTTATATAATTTAAATTTATATTAAGATTATGCAATGTTCAGTGTATGTACTGTCCTGTATATTAACCCTTTCACGACCAGAATGCCCGTAAACAGACTTGTTTTCTTAGTTTGGATGCCATAAGGTACAGTGGCAACGACTTAAACCTAATCTCCCTTATTACATGAAATTATATAAGAGAAAATTCCTCTTTTTTCATCACATGAGTGATTTTAGTGACAAAATGGAACGTAACCCCCTCCCCCTATATAATGTATTTTTACGGGGAAAAATTCCCCAGTATTCGCAACCATTTTCTGGTACATAACCTCCGTGAATAACAGAGATCCACTGTAATCTTACCTTCAGCCAACAAGACGCAGGCTGATTTTGGGAGTTATTTTTTTTTAGTTTAGTTTTTTAGTTAAGTTTTTCACGTGAAAATTTTGTATTTTTACACAAATCTTTCAGCATCAAGAATGCATTGTCAATAGTTTCATGTAATTGTGTATGATTGACTGGGATTACTAATTCGCATTGCATTTGTTCGCATGTTCAAGAAATTTCAATGCTGTTTGGAACAACACCTTGGGTATAAGAAATAATACAACAATAACAGATATTCAATTAATCACTGGTTATAATTAATGAATTTTTTTTAGGTATTTCAGAACATTTTTTGAGAAAGCTGAGTAAGATTTTAATCTTTGACTAAAACAGAAAAATGAAATTTACATAAACATTTAAATGAAATCACGTTTTCTATGCACTGAAGAGTAAAATATGAATCTAAAATTTGCATAACTGAATGAGCCATAAAGTAAAAATAGTTCTGGTCCTACAAATTAATTTAATAAACACAGTGCTTATAAATTTCTAATTACCACTGTAAAAGGGGTCTCCCGGTTCATTGAAATGGCTTGTGAAATAAGTCAGTTTATTCTACATGACCCAAACTCAAATGTATTTCTTATAAAATATTTCATGCAAATCTTTGTCAATAATCTATTAAATTTAAGAAGTGTATTAAATCAGCACTTTAAAAATATCTGCAATTTATAGCTCATACACATTAAGGGAGGTTTTATACCAAGATGATTGATGACAGTGATGTGATTTGACGGCACAACTAAAGTTGCCATCAAATCACAGTCACCAATGTATTTATACCAAAGCAACTCAATTTTGACGGTGATGTGATACTTATTTTTCCCTAGTAACAAACACATCCTCAAGCGAAGAGGATATACTCCTTTACGTATTACGGCGGCGACGTCACTGGTGTAAGCGGAAAGATAGAAGATTTAGTATTCACCCATTTAATATTTTTAATTTGCCACATAGCTCTTTTATAGTAAGTCGTGAGTTAAACCAACACCCTAAAACCAAAAGTACTGCTTATAAAAAAAGTATTGGCCCTAATGTTACATTTTGAACTATTTTAAATAAAGTTATCATTAAAATTTACTGAAAGTTGTTTTTTAATAATAAAAAGTAAAATGTTAAAAAAAACATTTGTGCTTTTAATAATAAATAAGAAGTCTGAGAAACGCCAGGTGTTTCCGTTAGTATATTCATAATAGTAATACATATTTTGTTCAATTATAGTGCTGAAAATTTCAGCGTTCAGATATAAGAATTAAATTTTGCGTTTTCACTTTGGAAATATTGTGTTTATGCTGCCGTTTTCCAGGTGGTTTTAGGAAAAGAAAAATTTTAGTAGGCAAAATTTGACAGGCATAGATAGGCAAAAGTTCAGGCTTTAAAAATGTCTTTGCTTTCCTTATAGCATAAATGATAGCAGAATTATAGACACTGGAAGTTCAGGTAACTATATTTTTGAGAGAGGTAAAAGGCTACTGGCAAGTGTCTAGGATCATGGGTGATCGGCAGGAAAAGTCACTCGGTGACTGGAAATCCTGAGTCTCTTCCAAATTGTGTCACTGTCGGGTTTCCATCAAAGTATAAATGGTTCCATTTAAATGATGTGTTGTCCAAGAGCAACTGAAGTTGCAGTCAAATCACAATCACATCACCGTGACCAATCACCTTGGTATAAAACCTCCCTTAAAACACCTTGCACAGTTGGGATACAGAAGAGTGCTCTTCCTGCTGCCAGTGTTTTTCTTACATGATCAAAAGATATAACCCTTGATGCTGAATCTAGTATTTTATAATGAATGGGTTTAAGACCGCATCATAGGGCTGAGGTGGTTTTTCTACTTATGGAAAGGGAAAATAAATGTTCAAAGAATATAAAGCGGTGTGAGGGCCGAGAAAGTATGGAATGCTGCCCGTGCACTTGGTATCGTCTTAATGGAGCTCACACGCCAATGTGAGTTTGAGGCTCTTGTTCTACAGTGTCATAAAAGTAAAAATAGATGTATCTGAAACTTGAAACTCATGGTAGTGAGACAGGCTGAAGAAATAAATACAGCACTGCAGCATGACAGTTCAGTGTCACCGATGCAAATGCACAATGCTGGAAATGATAGAAAAAACTTATGTGGGCAAGGGCATAATTTGTCTGAAAATGAAACAAACTTGTACTATTTATTAAAACTGTAATATTTCCACACAAAAGTATGACTCGTTTCAACGAGTGACTGTCATAATCAGGAGTTGAACACTCTGGTCACAAGAGTTGAATCTCTGAGCTGGGGAGGGGGTGGTAGAGTGAAAGGTCTTAGCAGGAGGGAGAGGGATGTCATCAGTGATATCTCTACTGAGAAGAGATTAAATTTTTTCCAACATAGGATAATTAAAAGTAAATTATAGCTTTCTCTTTATCTTTTGCAGACCACAAGTCTTTCGCTTGTGAATATGAAGAGATTAATTGCCAATCATAAACACTAATACATACAATTTGCAAGAAACAATAATTAATAAGAATAACCATGATAAAAAAATCATGTTAATGCAACATGTAATACTAAAGTGTAACATAGAGATGGGACACTTACCAAGTGCACCATAACTTTGTGGCCATTTGGCACGGCTGTACTCGAGAGATGGGGAGAAGGCAGAGGTGCTCCTGTCAAAAGAATCTCTTCTCCCTCCAGACGCTCCTCCACTTCCTAGGCCAAGCCCTGTGCCCAAGAGAGAACCGAGGCCATCAAGAGACTGACTCTCAATTCGTGGACATAGGACTGCACAAATGGATGAAAAATGAAACTAATGGTTTAGCCACTGTTAGAGATTAATTGATGCCCACTTCACTACAGCCTAAAGGCTAATAAAGTTGCGATGATGAATGGCAATGAGGAACTTTCATGCAATGAAAACAATCCACGCCAGTGAACCATCCACCGCTAAGTTGAAAAGCAAGCATGCCACCCTCACAACCCATTAATATGCTATCAGCTAATGCCAACCATTTTGCTAAATTTAGTTTCACACTTTCTCAATGCATACTAAAAGCATGTGGCTCACTGCTTTGCAACTGATACCACACACAAAAGGAGAAATGAAGACAGTTTTCCCATATAAACAGTCTGTCCTTTATAAATAATATATTTGTATAGATAAGAATTTTTTATACAATCAAGTACAATTGTAAGAAATTACTTTAAATTTTCCTAAAATGTGATTTTAAAACTGCTTGCTATAATAAAATTTAAAAAAATAAGAGATAAATACAAAGAAAGTCACAATAATAGACAATAAATGGATTGATAAAGTTTACATTTTAAGCCTGGCACAATGCCAAGAATGTTCCGTAAATACTTCTCCCCAATCATTATAATATTGAAATTTACTGGTATTTATAAACTTGAGAGAGCTACAGAAGCAGTTAAATGTATTGCAACATAATTAATTTGATTAAGCATAAATCAATTCCTTTCTTAGAAGTTCAATTCAAAACAAATAGTAAAAAATGAATACCTTAGCCAGCAGAAATAAACGTTAGCAAAAGATTCGGCAATTAAATATTGAAAATTTTCCCATCTGCATTATTCTAAAGGCACTTTCTAATCTTACAAATAAAAATTCTCTTTAAATGTGATTGCACAAAGTGCACTAATAATAGAATTTTATTATTTCAAAGTAAAGAAAGAATACCGCATCAAAACATGCATTCAAACCTTACACCATTTTAATATACAATTTGCATCAAATAAAGTCCATTACCTCAAATCATGCTAATTTTAGCTTATGTTACATACAAATATGATTTACAAAGTCAGGCGATCATGTCAATCATGTTATTACTACAAAGTACAAGGCAAAGCAAAGCTTGGGCATGTTTGGTAATGAAAAATGAAAGGAAGGGATAAAAGTTTTTACAGGATTTTAATTATTAATAATCCTGAAATTAAAAATATCCTTGTAACTGTCGCTCACTCATAACATTTGTTTCACTTGGTAGAAAATAAATTCATAAGAATGTGAATAACTTTAGAGAATCATACCTCAACTCTTTATATAGAGAGAGAAGTTGCTAGTAACGCTAATGATGGAATATTCATAAAATGTAAAACAACCTTTTGCACTGAAAAAAGAACAAATTCTATGAAAGTGAAAAATTCAGTGAAAAAGCCTAACAAACATCCTTTTACTTTTTAGTAATACTTATGTGGCCAAATATAATATTTGGAAAGTAAAACTCCCTTTTATTAAGAAAAAGCTAATAAAATAAGATGCAATTGAAATGAGTTAGTAAATCAAAAAGTGCCTGGTTGCCACCTTAATTTCATCATTAAATAAATATTGGAAAGGTCAAACATTTTGAATTTGACACCTCAAAAATCTTGACTGAGCTTCAGTTTAACTTCCTGAACTTTTAATATGCAAAATATGTTCATGCAATGGAAAAGAGAGCAACATTTCAAATCATCAAATATGGATAATCAGAAAGTTTCAATTAACGGCAAGAAAAATATACTATCAAGAATGGGCATGCTGCTCATTTAGAAAGTATGGATGCATTTGGCGATAAAATAATTAAAGGACAATCACAGTTGAATACAGTGGTTGCTAGAACACATCTAAAGTAGCACTACAGAGGCTGGCAATTATAAGTGCACCAGTCAAGTGGGCACCTCGGCAATGTGTGTACCTGAGCCGAGTGATCCCAGAGCTGGAGACCCAATGGTCCCGAGACTGCTGTTGCCATATCCTAGGCTGCTTGTGGTGGTCTGCTGGTGCTGCTGTGATTGCTGCTGGGCCTGCAGGGCACTCACCACGCTCCCTGCACCGACAACCCCGCCCCCTCCTGCACCTCCGCCTCCACCACCTCCTCCGCCCCCTCCACCACCACCAACCCCCAGCGAGCTGAACCCGCCCCCGCCCCCAATGCTGGAGGACTGGAGGCCTGTGTGCCGAGGAGGGAGGGTCACATGAGGGAAGGGCAGAGACACAGGGTCAGTGAAAGAGATGGGAGCGAGATTAGGTAAATGAAAAGGGGAGGATGCAATTAGGATGCAGCAGGTAAAGGAAAAAATTTATGCCAAAATTCAAAGCAGATGATGCAAGAAGAGGGATTTGATGATAGCATTTATGAAGTTTGGCATCAGCAGGTGCAATAGAAGTGTGACATTTGATGAGGACAAAACATGGCATGGGCAGAATGTCATGAGGAGACGGTGAGATATATAGCCAATGCGAAGGATTATGCATTAAGAGTGAGAGAAGGGGAGAGGAGGAGGAGAAGGCAGGCAGTGGGAAGAGGGGTAAATAGGATCAAATGGGAGGGAAAGAGAAAGGAAGAGAAAGTAGAATTACACCACCGGCATATAAAAGTCACCAGAAAATAAAAAGTGAACAAAGCAGGCAACAAGAGCATTCCATCATCCATGAGCCACACAGTCACACATTCCCACATTCACACAACACCAGTTACCACTCTGCACCATCTGATACATATGATTCCATGAGTACAACCTCTTGGGTCATGCCAATGTTTAAAGGGTTTTAGGACAACATTGTTAATAATATACCAAAGCCAATAGGTATTTGATGGGAAGGACTCTTCAAAAATTTGATGGGCAAAATTTGATTTTTTTAATTGTTAAACCACTACAGATATATCAATGCAATGTGAATTTACATAGAAGTTGTTGATATATTTTTCTCTGTACATCCATCAAACCTACAAAAATATGTATAGTTTAAAACCTAATTTCTATAAACCGCAAAAACATTTCCCAAAGTATTTAATATTTTAAAAACATAACATGCAGTTTGTGTGTGTCATTATAGCACAAACATGGAGGATGTAATCATAAAAGAAAATTTAAAGGAAATAATCTGATCATACTCACTGTATGTAGCATGATTCACTATTTATTATGTAATGCTAGCAGTTGAGATGTACATACCTATCGTTCCTCCGTTAGCTGAGGCAGAAGATGAATATAGAGAGGCTTGCTGGTTTCCGCTGTACAGTGAGGCAGGAGGAGTTTGGATCTGCTGAGGTTGGTTACCCAACAACCGCATATTATTTCCTGAAAGATAAAAAATATTGAGGGAATACAGGTGACGCTCATTGTATGCCAATTTGATTTACGCACTTTCATTTTAATGCCATTTATAATGAAGACATAACATCTAATTTGTGGCACTGAGCTCATTGTTACAGTCATCCCATGTACACTGGACAACCAGAATATTGCAAGCTTTATTTATATTTTGCATTTTAATTTCTTAATATCTGAATACTGGATGGAAAACGAGAAAGAGGTAGGAAAAGGTTTCAGCTGATAGACGACTTGAAAGGGAAAGAGAGCTATCAAGACATGAAGAAGACTGCAGAAAATGGGAGTACATGGAGAACCAAGTTTATCTGAATAACCTGCATGTGTTTTAACAAAATAATGTTTAGCCTTACCTTTATTGTTTAATTCTGCACCTCTATTTTTATTGCATATTTAGCTATTTATTTTTTTATTATCTTGTGATTTAATTTTCTTATAGCGGCAGTGATTTTGCATTCGTATGCTTTAAATTCTCTACATTTACAATTAGACAAACTTTCATTTCTATATGAAGACACTATGAAGTGAAATTTACGAATTTCATATCAGCTTTGTTTACTCTCGAAGATTCTATGGGCCCAGCGTTCGATCTTCCTAAGCATACCTTGAGAACAATGCAGTGATAGAGGAATGTTAGTTTAGGCGATGAATTGAATAAACTCGTAAAAATCACGAAAAAATAGTGGTAAAACATAATTTTTGGCCTTATATGAATGAGATTTGAATTGCTACAATATGAAAATTCGGCTTATGTCGACTAACTGGGACCACATTTTAAACTGACCGCGAAGCTGACCCCTCGACCGTCATTAACTCGAGTTAGAGGCCCAAACCTCGAGACCCATCCTCAAATCCGAGCTCAGGTCTCTTTACCTTCTCACCATGGGGGCATTAACCGACCACGTCTTTTGCAATAAAATTTAAACTATTTCATGTTGTTAACTTAGTGCGATTGTGACTCAAGCAACATATTCGGGTGAATGCGCTGATCAAGAGCGTCTTTTTAACGGAATTCTACGATAAATAATAACATATTTACGCTCACATCTAATCTTGACGCCAAGGAATACCAACCTCTTAAGAGTTTTCGGACGGGATTGTAATGAAAGCAGACATTCGCGAGACGGTGCGGAGTATTTCTTTTTCTATACATTTTTATCGTATGAGTAGCCGTTATCCGTAAAATTGAACAAGAAAGTCTTAAATCGAGTTGAAAGAAAATTTCTTGCATGGTTACTTCTTCATTGTTGCTAACATAATCTCACAAACAAACGTTTAATTTACTTACGTGTGCATGCACTGTTTTTAAATAGGAAGAAAATGGATTATTTATGACGAAGAAAAAAACTTTAAAACGCAATTCCCCTTACGTACAGGTATATAATTTCTTTCTAATACTACATTGCACGAAACGCTCCCATTTGTGATACGTTGTACACTTTCCGAACTTGTTTTAGTATATCATTAATATTATTTCATGCCTCTGATATACAGAGGGGCGGCAAATTTTTACCTCGCTTACACATTTTTTAACTGAAACCGGCCCTGATCGCTATTATCATAAGACAGAAAATGCTGATGAAGTAGGAAGAATTTCAGAAATAATATCATCTAGCCTCTTCAATTATAAGATTGTAGTAAAAGTTTGAATAAACTTTATTCATTAATGATTTAACTCATTGATTAGAGAAAAGTGAAGATTTCCAATATTTTGTGACTGATCGACCTCTACAAGGTATTGCAGCATCTACTCACAGAATTTTGAATCAGTTATGTATTAGTGGTCAGCCTAAATGTGAATTTGAATAGAAATTAAAACTGTTGTGTTATTTGGAGCTAAATCTGTTTAATTGAAATAAACAGTAGTCATTCCAATCTTAAACATTTCTTGCAGCATGGCTTTATCTGCAGGAATGGATTTGACAGCAGGAGTACCTTTGCTCCCTTTTGAAGTAAATGAGAGTGAATGTGAAATATTTTTATCTGCATTTTATGAACCCAGACAAATTGATGTAAAATCAGAGTTTTTTATTTTTATCCTTAACTGATTTATTTACTTCCCCTTTTGCATTGAAATTAATGTTATGAGACAATATTAAATTGATATGACTCACAATGGAAATGGTAAATTAATTTCTATTAGAAAATCACAGTAGATATGTGTATAATATAAAGAAAATCATAGCCAGATGCAAAATAAAATATATTCTCATCTATGGTTAAGTACGTATTAATTTCTAAATAAGTTATTTTTCATTACAACCAACCATTTCTGATGGGCAATAATTAACATTAATTTAGTAAGATTCATTTGATATTGACGAGCCAAGTAGCTACTTTAAATTAAAGATTAGCTAAGGATTACCCCTTGAACTTTTTAAATTGAAATTTAATTTAATTTTCTGATGGGCAATAATTAACATTAATTTAGTAAGATTCATTTGATATTGACGAGCCAAGTAGCTACTTTAAATTAAAGATTAGCTAAGGATTACCTCTTGAACTTTTTAAATTGAAAATTAATTTATGACCACCTCCCATATTTTTGACATGCAATTACATTACCAAAAACATAAAAGCAGTTAACTTAAAACAATGTTTCCTCGTATGGCTGCAGTGGCATGCTGGTGTGCCACAGTTGATTCTTAGGGGTGCCACTTACAACTTTTATGAGTAAACATATTGACAATTATGGAAATGTTGACTGATTATTAGTGCAATCATTTTTCCTTCAATAAACTGATAATGAATACATCGAAACATTGCAATACCCATACTGTTTATCTTTGAAAGGGTGCCTTGCATAAAAAAATTTTCTGAACCCTTAAATAATTATGAGTGTCTTACCAGGAGTTCCAGCATTGACAATGACAGGTGCTGGAGACACAAGGCGCATTGGTGTTCCACTGCTAATACCTCGCACATTGCCCATAACAATGGGGCCATTTTGATCATAATATGTTGGAATCACCTGATACTGGCCTTGAACCTATAACACAGAAAGATACATGAACGATACAAAACAATAACTGAACAATTTTTGACGATTATTATTATTAGTAACATTTCAATTAATTTATTCTCATAGTGTTAGACATGGATACAAAAATTATTTATTTTACAGTAAAAAGAAAATTTTATAAGACAAATTTTTAAGACTGGTAGATACAGCAAAACCCCGTTATTTCAATCCTGGATAATTCAAAGTATGGTATAATTCGAAGCTAAAATCAGTTCCCGGTCAACACCATAGGATTTTGCATACTTTTTGGTACAGATTATTCGAAATACTCCTACAATGAAATTCAAAGTCATGATCTGGTCCAGTGACTCACGAAAAGTTTGTTTAATGCGAAACCTCAATCCTGTGTAAGCGGAAGACTCGTAAGTGCGCCATCATATCACATTTTTGTTTCCCATATCTTGCACATGAAATACATATAGCGCCCCAAACAGGTGACTCCCTATTACATATTTAATATTAAGGTGACCAAACATCCAATTTTCACCAGGACGGTCGTTTTTTTATCAAAAAAGCCATTTTGCACCATTTTGAAACCCATTGCAAATAAAATTTAGATTATCTGATTGTATAGCTGATATTCCTAGTAGAAATGTAGGATTCTCAGAAACATGGAGGTTATCAAACAAACAACAACTATTAATTACAGTCGCAATAGTCAACGTGAAATAAAAGTAATTGATGATTCAAATAAATCTTATCCTTGCATCACTGTGAATGCTCACATTCTCAATCAGATAACGAAATTCGAGAACCAAGCTGAAATGAACAGAAGTTGCAAGAACCCCTATTATCTTAATCCTCATGCTTTCCCAAACCTGGACAAGGGTTTTCTCATGAGTAAGTGATATGCTCAAGAAACGACCATGTAATATTGATTTCTGTTACTGAACCAATCTTTAAATAATGTTGTACGAAGTTATACCGAATGCCATCTCGAAAAAGTTCATGCCTTTGTTTTACCTGAGAATAAGTGATAAGCTAAAAACAAAAACCTAGTGTTTTACCCAGTGATGAGCTCGAAAAAAATTAAGAACTGGCTCTCTAAAAAAAAAGTCATAAGGAAATTTGATTAGGGTGGCAGGATGTCTACATGCCAAGGGAACCAGATCGCTCTAGTTTAGTAATAGCATTCTGCTAGCTTAAGAAGTGTTCAGTTCATAATATATTCCATTTCATACACTGTCGGTAATTGACTATCAGATAGGGCAAAATGTACTTGAAAGGACAAAATCAATAAATTTTCATATCTAAAAATTTAACAACCTGCTTGCGCGAGATATGTACTGGGAAATTTAGGATATTCGCTGAAGTCTTTTTTCAGCTCTGTTTGAATTCGCCATGTATACTAGCTTGTAAGGCTTATTCATTTGTAGAGCAGATAGATAAGATTCTGTATTGCGCTTTTGCTGCCCAAGTAGCTGATAGTAAAAAAGTTCAATTTTTATGAGTTCATTTATTTCGAACCCAGATACTTTGAACTCATAATTTTTTGGTCACTTGAACTTCGAAATAATGAGGTTTTACTGTAATTTGGAACAGAGATGGCTAAGAAAAATTCAATTTTAAAATGTTACGGGTTAGACAAAAAACCTCTCTATAAGTGATGCAAACACTAAAATGCTAACCTGACTGAGGTTGCCTGTACCACTACTGATCTCCGATGCAGAGGATGGAGTGAGAGGCCTTCCTCTTTGCTGTTGTGCTGCTGCAGCGGCAGCCACAGCAGCAGCTGCAGCACCTTGTTGAATGATGTTAGCTGGATAAACGCTCCATGGTGCCACTCCATAATATTGAGGAACAACAGCCGGAGGACCTGTGGAGGAGTATAGAAGAAGAATTATAGAAGTTACTCTTCTTAATATCCAAATGATCACCTATAACATCCAGATGGATGGACCTATTAGTTAACAGCCTTACCAAATAACAAATCAAGCTACTGAAATCATATCCTTGTCACAAAAATGCTAAAATTCAGTTTCAAGACATATTTAACCTGCAATTAGGAATTTAATACATCAATCAAGCACTTTTGAAATAAAAAACTTAATATTTGGAATATTAGAGGTCTAACTAAGCCAAATAATTTGATGGTGGCAATGAGATGCAAAACATTACAGTGTCATACCTGTGTCACAGCGACCATTCATAGCACATAATACAAGCAAGCAAATAAATAAGAGAGTTGATAAAATTGCCAATTATATCTAATGTTTCAATAAACAGAGACTAATCTAATTAAGCAAATCTACATTAACGCAAATAAAGCAGCAAACAAGTTTGGAAATTAATCTGTTTTTGTATTCTTTTTTAAAACTTGAACCAGGATCTAAATTACCAGTTGTGCTGAGCTTCCTATTTTTAACTAGAACTTTGAACCAAGAAAACAAATTACATAATGCTGACATTTAGCAACAGATCTGCAATTCTTCCCTATAATGTAAATATCTGTATGCAGACAACTCAATGTAATTAATATAAGAAAACTTTAGGCCAACAATAAAGTTTATGCTATATTTTTATTTAATTTTTACTCATTAGGTTATTAGAAACATACAATTCTATGAATTAATCTACAAAAATATTTCATTACTGACTAACTACTACATAATCATTTGCATATCATCATATGAGTTTATCTTAAAATTACTCATTTTTTTGTTTATATTTCTGTCAACCATGAACAAAAACATTCACTAGCAAGAACAAAACTTTTGAAAGACATAAAAATACACATGAAAGGTATCAGATTTAGTTCTATTAAAGGAACGAGATGCTCATAGACTGCAAAGTTTTTATCAAAATTAGGCTACATAATTTATCTATCCTGATACATGCAAGCGTACAACTTAGATGTACAATTACATAAAGCCAGTTACACTTTGTATCAAAGCATTAGTGGAGTTTTTTAATTTTAAATTTTAAAGAATTATAACTGTTGCAAAAAATTTTTTCGTTCTCTTTTTTTTTTTACAAATTTCAATACACTAAAACCTCTACCAACTTGAGCCTTTGGGGAAAAGGAAAAATATCAAGTTAAAAATGGAGATTACTAAAAAGAGATGAATCTTCTTTGAGTATACAATGATTCCTTGCCATTTGCGAAATTTGCGTATCTGCGATTTTCATTTTGAGTACCTGTTTTTTCATTCGCGTATCCGCGAATGATCACTTAAGTACCGGACACATCGTGACACTTTTTTCGAAACTTCTCCACTAATTTCTTCCAAATGCCATGCAGCGCCACCAGTCGCTTAAGTAGTGCTCACTCTAGTGTCGCTCTTTCTTTTTTGCCATTACACCTTCTAGGTATATGGTACCCAAACAAATTAATTCGGAAAAAGGCATACAGTTTGCAAAGCCAATAATGCCGAAAAGGGCAGCAAAAGCTCCTCCAGAATGGCAACTGGTATAACCATGAGGCAAATTCTGCGCAGACAAAGAGGATAAGGATTGTTGCAGTTTCTCACCTATTTCATGAATTTATTGTGCCATTTTATAGTTTTTTATTAGTAATGGTTAATCATGGCCCCAAAGAGAGTGATGAGTTTGGAGAAGAAAATTGTAGTTTTAGATAGGCTTGCACGTAGTGAATCTGCTTCTATTACTATTTTATGAATGTATGTACAGTACTATTATATTTTAAAGGGTTAAATGCAAGTTTCATACTGGAATAGGGGCTAAGAACCCAACCCTATTTTTTCCATATACCCATTAGCGGATTTACAATAAGGCCATGGCCTACAAGCGGCGGGATTTTGGGGGCAGCGGAATTTCGATGCGGTGGGGATATGGGGCGGTCTGAATCAAGAATGAAAATTAAAACGGTATTTCATAACGGAGATGGAAAAGAGTATTAGCGTAAATTTCAATGGAAAAATCATCACAATTAACTATTCTGATTTGATAATCAATAATTCCACAAATAATAGTTTGAGACAATTTCGACGGTACGACGTTCCTCCGACTCAGTAGCACGACTTGGAAGTTCTTGTGTCAGGTTATCCTCTCACCGTTGTCATGCAAACCTGGTACACGCCTCGGGAGCTTCATATGCGGGATATACGTATATTTATATTTTTTGCACAATACACAATCTTAAATCTGAAAAATCTTGATATATGTTAAAAGAGTGCCACTTCACCTTCCCATTATGCTTAATTCTATTATTTCTACTGTTTTTATTTTTTTCATACCTTAAATTTTGTTTGAATTTTCGCGCAGTTACTCTAATTGGGGAATTGTGGCTTATAAAAATCGCTATTCAGTGCTAAGACGAACTTTCATGAATGATATTGTGTAATGAAATTGTTTATACGATTTTAGTACGAAGGCTTTCGCTGCGTGTTGGCTCCATGATCCGTAGTTTTATCGGGATTTCTGCAGCGTTCGTCAGGAGAGATGACAATGTTTTGCCGACACTGCTGCCAGCTTCTTCAGGTCAAAGTCAAAGTTTATATGACTGCCTACTTTTTAAATTTATGGAATTTTTTACGGATGAAGAAAAGTGGATATTGAAATTTCTATAATCTCGTTCTAAGCATTTATTGTGTTTAACATATATGAAAAATTTCAGCCTCGTGGCTTTTCGGGAAATAGATGAAATATGAAAATGTTGATAAAAGTTTGTTAACTGTTAATATACAAGTTATTAATTTCTTTTAGATATGTTCGATTTTTCTGGTCCATTTGCATATTTCATTTAACTTTTGAAAAAATTGTATTTCAGAATAGATATTGGACAAGTATGTAATTTTTTCTGTTATTATCAAATTAAAATTTTGTAATTTTGGAAATATTTATATATTCATTTTTATTGAGTCCAATCTTCCAATATGGACCACATTTTCTCAAAATTAAACTTTTAAACACAAAGTTTCAAGTTTATTCTTATGGAATAAATTTCGTTTTCGTGACAACCCAACGGTTGCCGATTTAACACATTTTTATTAAAAAATTATACAGTGGAGACGATAAAAGAATAATACTGCGCTTATTGTCGGGAGTAGACAAAAGACAGACAATGAAGCACGAAGAAAATTACTTCGAAATCACGAGAGATCATTGGAACGAACCTATTGAAACTCGTTACAGATCTAACCATAAATACCGACAAAATAATATATTGTTTCTCTGGAATAATATTTAAATTAAATCAATTTATCGAAAAATGAAGAGGGCGGCAAAAAATTTGGCCTAGGGGTGGCAATTTTCCAAATCCACCACTGCATATACCCCATTATTTACCATTCGCAAATTTGCCATTCGCGAGGGTTTTCAGGAACCTAACCCTCACGAATGGCATGGGTCTAATGTATTTTCACGTGCAGACGTATCTGTGAATCAGAGATCAATCTGAGAGAAAACCAAAAGAGGAAAATAATAAATGTATTTAGTGATGCTGATTAAGGTGAGAGTCCTTTAGTTAAGATTGGTTTGAAACTTAAGAGAAGAAAAAAATGCAAAATTAGGTTGCAAAACAGTGAGTCAACTCAGTTAAAATATTTGCAAATAAAACTATACAACAAGAAATAGAACTAAATATATATAAATATGTTTTCATTAGAAGGTTTAAATGTGTTAAATATTTGTTACAGTGGCTATTATGGACAAAGATTAGACACTCAAATGCAAACAAAATGCACAACATCACTAGTAAAAGAAATTTTACTTGGGTGTATAAGCTAATGAGAATATTAATAAAGTCACTAGGCAGGCTTGAAAATTTGCATGATTTTTCTGAAGGGAGTAATAACAGGAGGTAAAAATCATACAATCATTAGAATGCTACAATGCTTTCCAACTTTTGCCTAAAGAGGAAGATGTAACCAATAATATTATATTCGAAACACTAATTTTCACTCATCAATAAATTAAATATTTGTTAAGGCTATATCTACAATGTATATTATTAATTAATTAACAGCCCGATGTTTAAAATTTATGACTCATTTAATACTCACACTTTTAATTAATAATTGCTTAAAAAACAAAAATAATTTGATTATTTATATAATAACAAGCTTAAGCATTTAAGCAGTAATTTGCTTACTGGGGACCATTGACAATTTGAACTATAATATTTTGATTAATTAACTGTTGTTGGAAAGCATTAAAAAAAAGGAAGATGTGGAACAGGTTTGTACGCTAGTACCTGCAATAAGTGTTCCAACGTAGGGCTCTTGTGTATTGATCACATAGGGTGCACTAGTAAATGCAGCAGGAGCAGCAATTCCTAGAATGATAAACGAAAGGGGTTTTTGGTTGGAGAGGGGGATAGGAAATCAAAATGCATACACACAAACACACAAAAATTTTTCACACAAAAGCAAACTAGCAGGTTTACAACAAAATAATCATTCACAGAATCCAGCAAAAAATAAGTCAAATGGGAATTCTGCAAAAAATAATTTACAATATTTTCAAAAATTAGAACCTACAAGGGAAACCTGTAATATATAAAAAAAACTAATAAAAGCAATGGAGAAAGTATAAAATACAGTTTAAAAATTATGGCTACTGTGGAACGAACATTTAGATTTAGATACTAGTTGAGTAGGTATTAATTCACCTTTTTTAAAGGGTATTATTCTTATTTTTTTACAAATATTTCCTAGAGGAGATTGCAATAGTTTTGAAGTATGTAACTGACATCAGACTAAAAAATGATAAATCACATAAAAGAAAAACAAATCTGAAAACCAAAAACTCTTATTACTTTTATGGATTAAGGCAATTCTTTTCCAGTCCAACTCAAGCATTGTTAACTGGCCAAAAACAGAAAATGGCATTTTCCCATTTGTATAGTAATTTGAAATAAAATTTGCTTGGCTTTTACAGCAAAATACATTATTAAAGATGATAGTAAAATTACATTTATTAACAAGGGCATTGTAATTCAAGGCTTAAAGCATGCAAGACTGTACACAGGATGGCTCTTAGGTTAGTTCTGTACAATAAAACACACTAATGTCAAATTTTCATTTTGAACAATGGGTAAAAACAAGTTACTGTATTTTCTGGCCAGTAAGATGCAGGCACTCAGATACCCTGGCTGTAAAGTCTGTGCAAGAATTGGTCTGAGAAATCTAACAAGTATATCCATCAGTATGAGAAAAAATGGCTTTATGTCTTGGTAGGCTGCACAATACAATATCACCTTCATGACACATATGGTTCAACAGCAGAGCACATACAAGGTGTGACCAGAAAGTTCCGAGACTGGCTCTGCAACTTTGTAAGTAAATGTAGTTGTGAAGCATCCCTTTGTGTAAATATAACCTAGACTCTCCCCTCTGCACAACACAAAAGACGGTGCAAAATCCTTTGTTATTGTCCTTCGAGCTCCCGTCAAACAAACACGTGTACCAGTCCTTCGTCACATTTCTGTCTGTGCTCAAAATGTCTGAAGAGAAGGAGCAGCACGTATGCATTAAATTTTGTGTTAAATTTGGGAAAAGCGGTACGGAGACTTTTGAAATGTTAAAAACTGCTTTCAGTGAGGAGTCCTTGAGTTGTGCATGCACGTTTGAGTGGTTTAAGAGGTTTAAAGAAAGCTGAACATCAATCGATGACGATCCACGATCTGGTCGACCGTCAACGAGCAGAAGTGACTAGAGTGTAGCTCGTGTATGAGAATTAATCCATAACAATAGATGATTAACTGTGCGTGAGCTTGCTGAAGAGGTTGGCACATCCTATGGCATGTGCCAAACCATTTTGACAGAGGATTTGAACATGCGACGTGTTTCTGCAAAATTCGTTCTTCGCCTCCTCACCAATGAGCAGAAGGAACACCGCTTGTCTGTGGCCACTAATCTTCTCCAAGAAGCAGAAACGGATCAAAACTTCATGGAAGGGATCATTACTGGTGATGAAACGTGGATATACGGATACGATCCTTAAACAAAACGTCAATCTTCGCAGTGGAAGACGCCTGAGTCTCCAAGACTGAAGAAAGCACAACAGGTGCGCTCCAATGTTAAGATCATGGTGATTGTTTTTTTGGACATGGAAGGGATTGTTCACCACGATTACGTTCCCAAAGGTCAAACAGTGAATCAGGTTTACTATGCTGAAGTTCTAAAGTGACCGAGAGACGCCGTTCATCGCAAGAGGCCAAAGAAATGGGAATCTCGCGCATGGGCACTGCATCACGACAATGCGCCCTTGCACACAGCTCACTCTGTTCAGGTTTTTTTGGTAAAACACGGCATTCCTTTGGTTCAACAACCACCCTACTTACCTGACATGACTCCCTGCGACTTTTGGCTGTTCCCTCAACTGAAAATGTCGTTGAAAGGAAAGAGATTCGACAACATTGAAACAATCCAAGCAAAAATATGATGAAGCACCTGAACAGCATTCCGAAAAATTTATTTAAAAAATGTTTCCAACAATGGCAGCACTGCTGGCATAAGTGTATAGGTGCAGAAGGAGACTATTTTGAAGGGGATTAAGTAATTGTACCGATAACCAATAAAGTTTATTTTTAAGAGGACCCGTCTCGGAACTTTCTGATCACACCTCGTACAAATACAATATAATGAAGAAGCTAATACTTCATAGAAATCCATGAATATGAGGAAAAGGAAATAACCATTGAGGCAATACCAAAAATGATTTTAAAACTTATGATAGGTATTTCATAAAATAAAAATAATGTAAGAAGATAGTTCCTTGTAGTTATATTTTATTTTCTGGCTAATCAGCCTCTTGGACTATTATATTTACTGGGGTATTTTAGTGCACCAGATTGTTAATTCTGTTCCCATAAATAATAAAACAAGGGCATATTTTAAAAATAACTTGGATGTCTCATAGGCCAGAAAATATGACGACTTCAGAAAAACGCGTATAAAATTGATTGTGGCTTCAAATGTGTATAGGTATGTATATACATATATATAGGGCAACTAGATGTTGAAGATGCCAGTTTTCTCTCTCTTGTACTGACGAAGGGATCATCCCAATGTCTACAAATGTGTCTCTCTGACATCCTAGGGACTCTTCTTCTGGTAAGTGTTCACTGGGTTTCCTTCAACACCTAGTTGCCCTAAATATGATATCTTTATTTACCTTTCCTCTTCCACAAGTATGTGTGTGTATGTGTATATATATATATATAACTTCAGAGGATTAAGAGATCTTCATTAATTTAAAGCAGTGAAATAAAAAACAAGAAATTACATTTGTGAGCGACCATAAGTTCATTAATTTTAAATGTAGAAACCCCTACATCTAACCCTGTTATTCTTCATTATACAAAATTATTGCAATTATTAAGCAATCATAGTTTGCCACATAGTTGCTCATTTATATATAATATAGAAATTCCCGCATTTGATTACTGAATCATTTAAACTTCAACTTCAGTTGAAAAGTGCAAAGATGGTTACCTAATGGTTGCTGTTGTTGTTGTTGCTGCTGTTGTTGTTGCTGTGTGGCCGCTGCAGCAAGATATTGCTGTTGCTGCTGTAGCAGTTGAATCTGCTGAGGTGCTGTGGCTGCAGCTGCAGCAGCTGCTGCCACTGCCTGCTGCTGCTGTTGTTGTTGTTGCTGAGTACGGAACAGCTGCTGCAAAGTAAAACAAAAAAGATTCTTACTATTAAGGTTTGCATTTTGCTAACTGCAGAATGTTGTTTAATTCGATTGAGTTACAGAGTAGAAACTCAGCCTATATTGTATATTATCCAAAGAGATAAAAGGATTACACCTATGCACAAGCATGTGATGATTTCTTAAAGACTTCTTCAGAATACTAATAAAACTAAAGTTTTTAAATGTCATTATAAATAGGGATTCATTTCAATTGTTCTAGTTTGTCCCATTGAGCAGTGGCGCACACATGGGGTAGGGGGTTTACCTGGTCCGGACCCCCCTTGGAAAATTGTGATTTTTTCTAAACTGTGGAGAAACAGTTATTTTAAATCTGGGTTCATGGGCACCGCCAGAGAGGAGTAGGAGAGGGTTTGTCCCCTTTGTTTTTACCATAAAAATAATGAATAATACAATATGCGATATAACTTGCATACAACTTTTGTGCTTGTCAAAAATTTTGGACCCCCCCTTGAGAGAATTCTGTGTGCACTACTGCCATTGAGTATGATATACTAATTATTTTCACTGCAGTGAGTACGCCTGGAGAAGTTGCTCGATGTGGGGCAAGATGTCTTTTGCTTCGATAATGGTAAATTGCTTGAAAGTGTCAGTTTTTATGGTTGTGAGAGAAATTTTTTTATCCACATGTTCATCCTCTCATTTCTGTTTACTACATGCATAAATATTTATTTTATTGTGATACAAAAGCAGTAAAAGTACAAATTTTGTACCCTACAAGTAATTCAATATTCTTTTTGTTAAAACTTAAACGTACACTTTTAAAGAATTTTCCTATGATTAAATCGACAGAAATATCAAATATGATCAACAAAACTTGAAAGTTAACCAAAGAGCAAAAGAACTGCACTCCCTTTAAAACGAGAAAATCCTATAAGTGGCTGGAAAATACAGCGCCTCTGGACTTAATAAGACACCTAGGATCGCCCTTTCTCCCAAACCCTAAGCTCCTCTGATTGGCCAAAGCCAACAAGCCGAAGCTAACACGTCGAACGTCCTACTCGATTCGATTTGGCAATCTCAGCAGACGCCTACTAGAGACATTCCAGAGGAAATGGGAGAGTGGCGGAAGAAGGGATGCAGGAAAAACACATTTTTTCCCATCCTCCATTGGAAGCGACGGCGTGGACATCTCTCTTCGCTTGCCCATCCCCATTTGCTATCTCCGCCCCCCTCCTACCAACACACGCCACTCTTGAAGACGACCTCGGCCCAGAGCATTGACGTCACGAGTAGCGCCGCGGCGGATACACAGGAGGGAGGGAGACGGAAGATTGAGTCGGTGGAGCTGCCGAGAGGGATGCTGGCAGAGGGGGATGCGGTCGACGACGGCGCGAACACGGGGGGGGGGGGGGGTGGGGGGAGGGGGAGAGAGAGAAAGGAGGCGAACACGTGAGGAGAGTCCAAAAAGACGAGTATAAACGACAAATATAAGGAAGAAATGAGGCGGAACAACTTTTTAAGGTGCTATAATTCACGAGATTACTTACGCTGACAAATTTCTTCGGAAATGTAATACCAAACTTATTTTTCGCAAATACTGCGTGCGTATTTATGAATCAAATATGAATCGATAGTTCTCTCTTAATTTTAACGGCCGTCATTCAATTTTTTTTAAATTTGAAGTTAACCTTCTAACGGGTATCAGTTCTGATCAAATGTAAATTATAAAAGAGAGACCGATAAGAATACCATAGCTATGTATGGCCCGATGCTTTTAAAGTAACTGCGAAAAAAAATCTTCATGTATATAAAAACAAAACCAAAATTGATAATTATTTTCTTATCTTTTATTATACGAACCTAATTTGATGCGCAGCGTAAATCTCCAGGATTCGTCATACCAGACCGAGTCCATTCTTTGAAAATCTTTTTGACAGAGACAGCGGTCGCGTAGAGAGGAAGGATGGCAGAGGGATAAAGAGGAGGAGGAAAAGGGGAGAGGGCGGAAAAGAACTGGATTAAGGGAGTGCGTGGCGGGATAATGGGATAGTGAGAGAGGGGACGGTGAGGTATGGGGGAGAAACGGGAAGAGTAAAATAAGACGAAATAGAATAAGGAGACACTATCAACTACCATCGAGATATACGAGGGGTTAACGGAAACAAATAAACAGAAAAAGTGGAAGATAAATAGAGAAACCTACTCGTTAGATTTACGCCCTTAATTTTAGGAGCTTTTCTTTAACATATGCAACATTACCAGACAGTTCCGGCTAAGAGGAGGCGTCGCAATAGATTAGCAAACGGCGGGAAGATTTCATCGGGATGCGATCCCGAGGCTTGAGATTCGGAGAGCCAAACCCTCAGCAAACGAACGTAAAGCTCCTCGAGATTGGGGTGAAAATAGATGGAAGGGTGGCACGAGAGAAACAAGGGAGAGGGAGACGTAAAAAGGGGTAAATAAAGACCAGGGATAAAACAAAATTGCGGGGAAAGCCATAAAGTGAGGCAAGGGGAAGAAGGAGAGTCCAGCGGAGAGAGCCGCTCGTATTTCGAAGGCTGCATTAAGTGCGTGCGAGAGGAAGACGGAGCGAATGATCGAAGCGGAAGAAGAGGTGGGGCAAGGAGGGGGGGTAGGGTGGGAGGTCGAAATAGGTAAGAGTTAGAAGGGGAGGGGGGGATGGAGAAAGCATGCCGCGAAGGCAACCGAAGTACGATTTCGAAAATTGGATTAAAAAAGGAAAACCCAGATTGGCGAGGGAGATAAGAAATACAAATCACAACCCTATAAAAAGGAATATCTACAACTCATCTTTAACATTCCAAAATGATCATGGCGTTCAACTTAAGAATTTATTCCGATGGATGATACAGTTAACTCTTGCAGCAGTAAAACGGCCGCGTAATCGTAGTATGTAAAAGTACAGACACAGAGCTGTATTCCTCATTGGCATTTCACGATCGAGCTTTATAATAACAATAACAAATCTTAGCATAGTGTTTCCAACTAGTAAAATAGTTCCCATTAGAATTGACAATCAAGACAATACCACTTAGGGTGGTTAAGCTGCAGCAAGTAGGCAGTGAAATTCAACGACGGGCGCCTCCAGTAATAAGTGGCACCAGGCCGTGCTTTCTGTAAGGGTGAGGCGAACTAGAGAAATCAATGACAATTTAAATCATTTTACTAATACACTGGGTTGCCTGCTCTCACCCTATTTAGAGTTAGTGCACGGTCTCTTGGTGGTACTTTTTAAAATGTTATAATACATTAAATGATTGTTTCACGTTTGTTTTTTGTTGTTCATGTACATCTATCGATTAAATAAACGATTTAAGTAGGTTAAGAGGTCCAATAAAGCAATTTTACAGCACTAAGGGAAACTGCGGTAACGAATTAAATCTATTTAGATAATTTTTTATGAGAAAAAGGATGCGCTTACCAGGGTTTCGCGTAACTATCGGTTTTAATGAAAGCAAATACGAGCGCTAAGCGAGGGCTGCTTGTATGTACATTTTTCCTTCGGTACAGACGACGTGCGAAAAAGGATGAAACGCAGTATGAATGATTTCAGAAACACAAGAAAGGAAATAGGAAGATACTTAAGGAGAAAGGCTCGAGAAAATCGAGGAAAAAATAAGCTTGCGTATGGTGTGGAAACTCTGTAAGCGTCTCGGCATAAACCTCGACCAGAGCAGAAAAAAAAGAAAAGCTGTGAAGAGAAGCATTCAGTGCGAGCGAGACAAAAATGTTAAGAGCGGGGAAAAAGGATGAAACGTTTCTTTAAAAGTAGGCGCTCCAGGAGAAAGGGAGCGAAATAATAAGGGAGAAAAACAAACGATAGACACGACTCGGATTAGAGGATAAAAACAACGTTAGCAGAAATCCTTGGGAAATCCAGTGCGGTCGTCATCCAGGAAGAGGATGCGAGATAAATGCGACGAACCTCGAGGGAAAGTGACAAAAAGTTGAAACAAGTACGTGACAGAGGGGGAGGGGGATGCGGGGAAGGGGTTAGGGACCTCACACACACTCTCCATAGAGGGCGTGTTGCAGACCAAGAAGGGCGAGGAGTGACCCATGAGGGGCGAACGAAAGAGGGCGACCACCACACCCACTCGACACGCCCCCCTTCCACTCGAAACGAGACCTCGAGGAGGAAGATGGCTTCGCTGACAGAGGCCGGAAGAAATGTCGGAATGGCAAAATTCACTCCGAGCGACTATTGGTGCAATCTTCAATTTTAGGATACGGATACTTTTCCAATGAAAACCGACGGACAGATTAAATAAAACTGTTTCGATATGTTAATAGACAATAGCTATAAGAAAATTACAAAATCGTGGGAAGAAAGAATTAAGAATACCAAAATGAACAAGGAGTAGATTGAAAATACCCATTTAAAGACTTTGTTAGCATTGAAAAATAAAAGTACATAACAATGAATGTTTATCAATGTGATTTAAATCTGCTCGGGAGAACAGTAAATTCGATAAGCCCAAAATTTATGGTACGAATTAAACATACCGAAAAATTTCTTGACGTAATGATTAAAATTTTTGATCGCGTTAAATTCTGCGATTCTACTGAAAATGCAATGAGCACATAGCAATCGAGTCAATTAAGCGCATATATCCAGCAGCTATTACTCTACATTTAATCATGCAGCTAAATTTGCTTTGTGTTGTTTGGTTCGCACCAACCACTCGATCGATTATATCGTTGCACCGAAACAAATACGTATATGTCTGTCGAGTGCGTCCGGTCCGTTAGCATTTCTTCGCAGCACGAAACACGTCGCAAAATAAGCCGCGCGACACGGTCAACCTGGTCGGAATCCATCGACTCCAACAGCGTTCGGGAAGAGCTTTTTCGTCTACTCTGCAATTAGCAGGTCGATCGTTATTTAAGGCCGCCATCACATCGCACCTAGCGACCATCATGTTTCAATCGAGTGATATTTTAAGCCTCGTCAATACAAATTCAGACAGCCAAGCCCGGATCGACGGGAAGAAGCACTTGGATGGGGGAAGGGGAGGATTTTTTTCGCGGAGGAGGGCTCTCTTCCGCGCTAATGAGAATCTCCTTTCGAAGAGAGAGACCCGCTCGCGACTCGCAGGAAAGAGGACGCGGATCAAATCTCGGAATGGAGTAGAGCGCAGCAATGAAAGATTATTAAAGAGATTTTACGTAATGTCACCTTCCGAAGATTTTTAAATGGAGATTCGGCTACTTGTTTCAATAGGAAGGCCATAAACCAAACGGGGAACAACGCCAACATTTAACAAGATCCATTAGAAATCGACTATAGTAGGGCGACCATAACATTTATACTGCGCCTCAGTCAACTAGAAAACCATTAAGGTTTTTAAGTGTCCATAAATATTCATAT
Source organism: Uropetala carovei (assembly GCA_036926305.1). Lineage (NCBI taxonomy): Eukaryota > Metazoa > Arthropoda > Insecta > Odonata > Petaluridae > Uropetala > Uropetala carovei. Next base: position 5,186,376 of record JAXCHB010000068.1, read on the forward strand.
TCAACTGGATGGCACCTCCTATATGTATAGTATTCGTAAATGTGGCTGTTACGTGATTCGTCGAAAGAATTCGATATAGAATTGGCAGCAAAAATAAACGCATGAAAGTGAAAAAATCCCATTTAAATAGCAAATAAATTCTTCCTTCAAACAGGATATACAGACTTCATAAGCTACGACGCAAGTCCTATTTTCACAGTTCTATACGAACACTTTCGTTTTTCCACAAGGATTGCCTTGGGATCCGAGAGCGTGGGAGCCTGTTCGCCCACTCCCTGGACCCGTGGCCGCCGTCGCCTCCTCGACCGCTCGCTTACCAGCACACACGCATCAAGGTGGCAATCGAAGGACGAACCTCATCCTAATAGTCGTTTAGCCAAAATATATACTAAACCTCAAAGTATCATTAATATTTTCTCTCTTATGTAAGGTACACGAAAAATTAATCTCTTTATATAACCTCAGTTATTGTTCCCAATCGTATTTAAAATGACGCAAGCATTCAAATTAAACCATTTCTTTCACACACACACCTCTGTCTTCGAATAAGAAATAATTATGTTTTGATGGAACTCGCCAGTTGAGTCTTTGCTATCAATTGAGCCAGGGATGGTAAATGATTTTTGTGTTGCGTGCCAAGAAAGTAATGGAAGTCATCAGAATTTTTCGTTTTCCACTAGTTTACTCCTTTTCTATGAAACTTCATATTCTATATATATTATATATATAGTTGGCTGGTTTGTTTGTCTGATGTAACGCTGCACCCGCTCGGTGGAAAGAAATCGAATAATAATAATTATTTGTACATGCCCTCGGCAGAATTCGAACCCGTGACCCTAGCATTGGGAGCTAGACACGCTAACCACCCCTCTACCAATAACTCGAGAAAGAATCGAGGTAGAAACTCTAAATTTGCCAGGAATGCTTGATTCACATATTTTAAGGTGATGACGAGAGAAGAGAAAGTTTCTTTTGAAGAGAATAAAAATTCTTTTGCAATTTCCATTTTTGATATATTATTTCGAGCCGTCATATGACGGGCTATTATCTGATTTTATAGATAAAATAAAAGCTTACGCGTGTCAAATGAAATTGCGCGCGTGTCACGTCTTAGCCACTCCTGAATTAGGATGTGTGTGTGTGTGTATATATATATATATATATATATATATATATGAGATCACTTCTTTGTGCAGAAGCTTTTTACACTTAACGTGCACATTTCTTTCTCCACTCATACTAAGCTCCAGATTCTGTTAACACTAACTCTCGCGGCTCTAGGAACGAAGGCCCCAGAGGTGTGAGACCCCTCAAGAGACGCGAGATCCTAGGTCAGGCATGTTAAACTGGCGGACCAAATACTAATGAAAAGGAGTCAATATTATTTCATAGTTACTGAATTACAAATGAACGCGTTTTCTAAATTATTGTTTTTAATGGAAAAACATACGTCCAATCTTCTAAATAAAGTCTGTTGTCCCAACTGCGACCCTTCTATAACATTCATCGCTTTAATGTGGCCTTGACGCCTCTTCGAGTTTGATATGCCTACCCTACGCGGTTGCCGCCTAGATCGCCTGGCCTCATATCTGCCTCTGAGCAGTATCAGAAATCCTAAATAAATAGAAAAACTAGCCCACGTATTTATTTAGCCTTCCTGACATTGCCTCGCATTATTTTAAGGCCGGATAAATTCGATAATTTTACCTAAAAATTACGGCCACATAAATAAAATCCTCAGTGAAGTTTCATATTTCAGATTCTTCTTGTGATCGACTTATCCTATGCACCGATAACCGCCGCTTTCAAACGCGCTATGTTTCTTCGTTTCGCGCATCGAGACGCGTTTTTCCCTTCTTTTCCGCGAGCAGGCATGCAAAAAAATACGGAAGGACGGGGAGTCGTCCTTTCCGTCGACTCCAGATGGGAGTCGATTGCAGTCACTTCCGGGTGCGTTAGTCGGATGCCAGAAGAGAGATATTTCGCACTCTTCGTCCGTCGCATTTCCCATTTTTCCTCGCGAACGGTCCGGCGGAAAAGCGGCATCAAACGAACTGCGAAAGCACACTCCTCCTCCTGGCCAAGAGCCTCACAAACGCCTTTTATAAAACACTTCTATCGATCCAATCGACCTAAACGAAGGGCGCCTTCCCAGAAAATAAAACTGTAATTCGATAGAGGCTGCCATGGCCGATGGATAGGTAGAGAGAGGCGCAATTAATTTCGAATCGAAAATAACTCGAAAGCGTTTTCCAAAGCCTTTTTATAACGTGACACCTTAAATAAAAAAAAAGAGAAATCGAAGAAGCGTTCGAGTGTTTTTGTTATTCGCGCTAATGCGAGGAAACCTTTTTTCGCTCGATGACACTCTCCGTCAGATCGAAGTCCCGATTACCACACTTTTTCTCTACCTACCTACATTTATCATCAAAGTTATAACTAATTAATTTGATAGAACTTTACCAAAAGAACGTACGTCGAAACAATGGTTCAACCAAATTACTTAATTTTCAAAATAATGAAATTTCTTTTCCGTCACAGTATTTTGAAATTATATGGATTAAATTTCCAAATCAAGGGTGTGAAACCTTTTTACGTGGAGAGTCGCATTCATAGTTGTAAGTGCTTTGGCAGGCCGGAAAAAGAGTATATGTTGGAACACTCACGAGATTATTATACGAGAAAAAATTAAGAATGTACAATTCCTTAGCGTTAAAACTTCGCCATAAAAGATGCTATGTTTATAAAAATTTAATGGCCTCGAATTCTTTAAGGTATTCCACATCCCATCCTGGAATGGAGACAAAAGAGCACGAAAGGGTCCTTCAAACCCTCGACAAAACAATAAGTATTTCCACGGGCTCGTAAAACATCGGGATATAAGAAACACAGCTAGGGATAGATTATCTCCTTCCTCAATCTCTCCCTCCGTCGACATTTTAGCACGGCCTCGAGTCGGGGAAACAGAGCCGAGCGGCCAGTGAGAAAGGACACGAGGTCATCGGCTTGCCGAAAGAAGTTTGCAAACGAGAGATGGATTTCTCGCAATAGAGGAGAGATCGCAAGGGGAATTTCTCCGACGATAATGGGCGCTCCATCCGGGAGAAACGAAAAGCTAAAGGGGAGGGGAGTGGCCCTAAGGGGGAAGAGGGATGCTCAGAGGAAGTAGGGAAGACAGGAAGAGGTGATTTCCACGAGACATCGAAAAATTCGATGGAATGGAGATGGATGTGTTGGGGCGGGGGAGTTAATAAGGATCGCCTCTTCCATTCCCTCTCGAACGAGCAGCACGAAGGACAGATACGGAAACAGAGCTGGCGAGATTCATACGAACGTCAAAAGGTGTCCCCGTTACAATATTGAGGGGATGTGACGGCGAATTTGGCGTCTCTCCTGGAGAGCACATTTGTACCGGAAAGAGGGTCTAATAGAAACTCCGAAGCGTTCAAAGACGAGCCTTTAATTAAGTTCGTCCGAAAATAACGGACCGAGGAAGCCGTAATTTTGTGAAAGCACATTTTGGAAAATAATAACGGCAAAATATCATGCCTTTCTTTTATATGCCAGGCTCCAGGGCCGTCCCTAGGAGGGTGCGGGGCCCGGGGCGATCAGCATTTGCGGGGCCCCTTAACAATCTAAAATTATCAAGGTATAATTTGCGCACTAAAAAATAATTGTAAAATATTTCATATTTTTAGACACGTATATTTTATTGTATAATTTAAATATACATATATTTCTTGTGTTTTTTAAATGAGTAATCGCTTCTGCAGTTCAAGAACAAAAACAAGTCCTTAATTAGGAAAACCAACAATAATTTGATCATTTACGCCTGATTCATAATGATCTATGCTCATGATTCTGTCGCAAATGGCTCTGGAAAACTGCATGTATACCTACAATTTGGATATGAATACATATAAACATACAGAAATCTCAATTGAATGGCAACGTTCAATACGTGAGGTCAACTTAATACTAAAGTAGAATAACAACTCACTGTTTATTGCTCTGCCTTCCTTTTATTTTGCCTTTTCTCTGCACCCGAGCTATATTTTCTGAATTTATCTCTGTCCCTGCTAGTACTAGCCATTGGCTACTAAAAATGAAAGAAAAATGCCGCGTGAAAATAATTCAAAAAGTGTACTTGACTCGCCAATTCGCTTTCCCTGATTACGAATTAGTAACCGTCCAATAAAAAAATGAGTGAGCTGTGGTTCTAAATACAATCAAACGCATTAATTAATAGTTGAAATAAAATGTACTAACCAGTTCAGTAACAAGCGACGATGAATACTGAAAAATAGCCTTGGGTAGAAACAAGGAACGATCCTCCCTAAACAGAATGGCATAAAAACGCACACACAGATCACAGTAACATGACTGATTAACGGCTGAACTCGGAAGGTAAGAAGTCCGAGAGAAAAGCAGAGCAAAATACTATACACAAACATGTCCTAGTCCCCCGTCTTTTTGCAAGAGCCGATAAACAGTCGTCATAGGCTGGGTAAATGAAGGAAGTGTGTTTACGTTTGCACTGTAAGCAAAAGTTGTTTAGTAGATGCTTCGGAAGGGTGGACATCGGATACTTTTAGTGGAGTGAGCGGGATTGAATGATGAGATAAAGGCAGCTTTCGGGCCACCATGAGTGTCGTCCACGCTTAGCAGCAATCTTCATTTTACCGATTAGCGCGGGGCCCCTTTTGCCGCGGGGCCCGGGGCGACCGCCCCGATTCGCCGTACTCTAGGGACGGCCCTGCCAAGCTCGATATGAAATTATACCATTGTATGATGTGATTTAGACTGATAATTCGCAAGTATCGTATTATTGAAAAACTCGAAAAATGTTTAAATATATTTTTTCGAAAATACATTTTGTTTACAGCGATCGCAATTTGTGAAAAAGTGGAATACGCTTCGTAGCAGCGGAAGGTGTCAAAATTTAAGGTTGTTTTTTCGGCAGGATGAAAAACGCCACTTTTTGATATTTACATAATTTTATATTGAAAATACAAGAAACTAGAGGCGCGCCTAGATGACTCAAACACCTATAATTCGAATTTCCGATGAGTCAGAGTTAACATTTTTTGCCCGTTCGCCTTTAAATTTTTTATCTTCCCTCGAGTTTCTAGTTATGAAGGTTCGACTGTATTTGAATTTTATTGCGGCCACATTGAGTATTTTTCGAGGAAATTCGAATTATATAAAAAATGGAAAAAAGACTTCGGCATGGGTGAGGAGGGCAAAGTACAGAATACGTCCATATACATAAAATACCAACTACCAGAGAATAACTTTCTTAATACCAAATCGAAAATGTGCGTACGACGAATGTCTGTGTATGTGTGAAAAAGCACAGTTTTGACAGTTTGAACTTCAATCCGCGAGTAGTTACGACTGCGGTGAATTTTATTATCAATACCGATGTTAACGGCACAACGGTTTCACTCGATGGGTAAATAGCACTAAAGGTCATTGTAAACGTATTTTGTCACCCAGCCGCATGCAATCATCGGCCTACAAAGAGGATAGTTACTTATATTGACATTCCAAGGACCTTTAATACCTACCTCTGCGCCTGCAGTATTTTCTGATTGTCAAAAGAAATATTTTATGGATTACATATTTTGTAATACATTCAAATGTTATATACATAAAGTAATGAAATTTATAAGGCGATTGGTGCAAAGCAGCTATCCATCATACATGATATTCTAGACATTACACTTACAGAACTTCATATCACATTTGATATTCTGTATACTAAATAAGAACTGATTACGAGTACTTATATTTAAAAAATGAAAGTCTACAAAGCAATGTTGATCTATAGGTATTATAGGATAACAACTACACTGCAACTGAGACGTCGGACGCAACACATGTTCCTGTTAAATATATATGTACGAGTCGTTGTATTGGGTGCTAATGGAGTGCACATGTGCTATTAATAAAGTAGAATAAAGTTTTCGGAAATACCCAGTAGGGTGAGACACGGTACACAATAGAATCTCTACAGATAGGAAAATGCAGGAGAGATAAAATATGATATGTTAAAAACAGAATGGTTAAATTCAAGCTTCAGCTGAGAAATCACATGTTCGGAGATGAGTCGCAAATCGGTTGCTCCGAGCATGGAATTTACAGAGATTTTCAAAAAATTATTTTCTGGTATGAGTATTTTGTAAAAAAAAAGCGAAAATTTTATTTTTTGTTTCCATCACAACGGCAGCTCTTATCGAAAGATCCCTCTCAACTACGTTATTTGCGCCTTCCACTCGGATATAAATTCAAAATGCCAAATTTCACCAAAATAGGTAAAGCGCCCCTACAAACGCGCCTACGTGAAAAAATGCTTCCTGTCAACATATTACAACCATATCAAGTGCAAATCCCTCGAAAAGTTGGATACATTCACTCAAATGCATACATTTATAAGTTTAACATTAAGCATTTTAGAGATGTTCGAGCGGGCCACCGTGAGTCAACATCAGTAACTCCGAACCTTTCTAAAGTACGGCGAGCATTCGTCAGAAGGCTACGGGAAACGGATTTCTCCGAAAGTTAGCATCGCTTGGGGCGAACGACTAACCGTTTCAACGCATGCAGCATCGCCTCGAACGTACGATCACAAGGACACACCTAACGGTCTATTCACATGGAATACCCTATTTTGCTATCCGAAATTATATTTCAACGTACACTTTAATTAGGAGAAACGAACGATAAATTACCAGACACTTAGTAACCGGGTCGCCATATTTAAAATAAAGGTAATTTGAAAAACTATACTGTTCCTAGGCTACGAGTGTCTCCAAAGATCAATAAAGACTTAAACAATATAAACATCGTGTTAACTGATTGTGAGAAGCGAATAAATCTGGAATGTGAGCTAACCGGAGAGGTTGGCACCCGCATAGAGCAATAGCACATATGAGGGTTCCTGCCTCCTTCCTTTCTCTACGGATAAATGACTTGCGTGACCCGGATCGAGAGGAAGGATTCGGGCGTGCGGGTGCGACGACAGCCGGTAGCTCTTCCGAGGACGTGCACCCCGCCGAGGACATCTTAACGGTGCTAGGGGAGGAGAGGGGGGCGATCGAGGGAGAAGATTGGGAGGGGAGGGGCGATCGAGAGGAGACGGCACGGTCGAGATGCCTCGAGTACGGGGCCGATTCATAACAGTTTCCAAGTTCTGTAAGCAACGGGAGTTTACGTAAGGAGATAAATCGCGCCGGAAGAAGTTTTACTCTAGGCAACGATAAATTAATTCATTTCACCTCCAAAAGGGCATTTAAATATATTTCCTTCGTAAAGCAAAATAAAAACAAAAGTTAACAAAAATAGAAACGACGGTGTTCACGGAAAAAGGTCGATGATTTCGAGGGATTTGCCCAGTGGTGAATTACCGCACAGGCGCAAGACACTCACGGGGGCCTCAAGACAGTCAAAACTCGATTTCTTTCAATATTTTATTTAGTAAAATATTTCACGACCAGTATAATCTACTACATACGTACACATCTCGTGTTTTTACTTAGGTTTGTTACAATGTAACATCCCTTGCGTCATTCGAAAACACATCTCACAGTTATAATTCATTTTTTTGTTTATTTTTCTACATGTGCAAGTTTATATAATAAAGATTAAATTTTCTATTTACGCACTTCTGTAATTCAATTTATTTAACCTGCTGCATAATTTTTTTCCATTCGTAAGTCGTAAAAATTTTTGTAGAGTGAGTACCGCCCCCGCACCCCGGTCAGTTGGGGGGTCTCCCGATTTTTTTGCGCCTGGGGCCTTCAGATACCTTAATCCGCCACTAGATTTCCCACAAGAAGGGGGAGCTCGAGTGGACGACACGATGCGTAGATAGGACGACGTAATGCCTTTTACATGGACGTCGACAGCAGAAAATAGAGAAGGAAAAACCCTAGTGCGGCAAGTTCATTAGTGATTGGAGCGCGGTCGAAAAAAATAAGGGGCGGCCGAGGAAGATTTGCAGTAAGGGAGCAACAAGGCGGAAAATTTCCGGGCGATATGCTCCAGAAATAGGAGTAGAATGGGAAGTGGCGTGAGACGTTGGCGCTTAGCGACCACCGGAGGATGCGAGGATTATATATTTATAGCGATGAATATTAAAGCGCAGGAGAGAACGGTTCACTCGTCATTATAACCACATTACTTCAATTAAACTGCGCAATCTCGATCTAAATTCCGAAGTGGGCCATCAAATCCATTATTCAGGTAAGGTTTTATGGCCATATAAATTAGCATTTATTTTGGTTGAGTAGTCCAACAGCAAACTCTTAAATTCTTCAATAAAGTCGCCATTCATCGATAAATAAACGAATTTCGTCCACAGAAGATGAGATTATTCGGTAGAAACCATCTATTTCCAAGCAGTATTACGTTGTCGCGTGAATAAGTTAAATAGAGGCCTAAATAAGAGGCAATGACCAAAATATGAACAACTTCGGAACTCCAGCAATATCAACTGCGTATTTTACTAGAAGAGCAACATGTTAAAAAACACTGGATTGGTCGAGGGAAATGACAAATGGAGAGGAGACAAATGAGCTAAAGCATTATTTCGATCAGTTTTAATTCGCCTCAAAATGCCACCGGTGGACTAAAATTGCACCTAATAGAACATGAAACTTGATACACCACACGCAAACAATTACGTTCAGATTCTCAGTTGACTAACATATTAAAGGAAACGTGGTACCAATATTATCTTAAAATTAGTTTTTTGGCGGAAATTAATTATTCACTCAAACTTTCTGAACTTATCTAAGAGCACGCCGTTTAATAACGAAATACACTAAATCTCTCGCTATATGCCACCACGTAAATTAAAGCACTCGGAAAATACTGACGCATTCGGCCGCTAATAGCTTGCAGAATAAAAGCAGTAGAATCTGATCAAATATTCCCGAGCGACAACAAAGCCGCGCGTTTAAGTAACTTCGACGATTTGCGGGAGAGTCGAATCCTTTTCACTTCTCGCTGGAGCGAATTCGGTGCGAAGCTGGCAAGATGCACTGCTCAGAAGAAATAGGCGCGCGGCTTCCCAAGGAAAGGAAGCAAAAAGCGGCTCTCTTGATAGATCAACGCACAAATGAGTTATTCATGAGCTAAAACGGTTAGTCGATCCAGTTACCTATTGTGTAGAGGTTACGACCCCTGATGCCGAGAAGTTTTGTTAGAAATGGCTTCGGAAACATAGTCACGAGAAATATACTACGATTGAAATAACATAAGCAGAAACGAAAAAAAGATTCCGTAGAAGTCCAGTTCTGCGGTAATCGCCGAACCCTTTTTCGCCGTAAACGAGACCTTTCGAAAAATGGCTCGATCGATGCGAATCGAGTCATTCGAGTATGATTATTAGAGGAAAGGGAGTTGGCAGTGAATAGAAATGACCTTAATACATCTCTTCGCCACTTTCGACACAACTTCAAAAGTAACAAACCTAAACAAAATCACTACTGCATGACGAAAAATTGCCTAGATTATCTGATGAAATACAAAAACGGAGCAATGACGATGCGTTTCAAAAACTATCGAAGCGATATTAAAAACCGAATAACTCCACCACTCACGAAACGGAAAATGACAACTCCGCTTTTCGATTCATTCGAGAGGCGGTACTTCCAATTCGCCTACCTAAAACTAGGCTATAATTACAGCTTGAAATCTAACTGTATCTGCGACCGATTATTTTGTAAAAAAAATCAGTTTGCCTTAAAAAAATACTGTTATCACATCACAAACAAAGGAATAGAACGGAAGGAAGCGTGTTATCTTATTCCCCATTCGCGGCGGCGGTGGTGAAAGGCGGTGCACGCGGTTCGTCGATATGGCATGAGCGAGGAATATTCTTCACTGAGAAAGACTGGGCGCACGAATCGTGCCGAGAGACCATCCTTCCTCTGTCACGTCCGCCCCTCGCCTCCTTCGCTACGCCTAAAACATCGCCAAGCCCTCGGGGCACACCCTTTGCCGCGACTTTTGCTCGCCTTATCACGCAGCCTCGTCCTTTCTGCCTCTCTTCTCCTCCCTTCTCAACATAGACCGCAGCAGTATTCGATCTATTTGAGAAAAATTTTCGGAGCACAACTCTTTTGGCAGCGAGTTCCTAGAAGATGTCACTAGCGTTCATCGAAATCTGTCGTTATGACGTTTAAGCATAAACGATAGGCCACTTTCTAAAACTGAATAATTTGTAATGACGGCCGCCGGGATTCCACAAGAAAAGCGCGAAAACCTATCATCGAACTCTAAAAAAATTTCCCCCAAGTACAATATATAAAAACGGCGAAATCTAATGAGCTCTTTGATGCAGATCCTACACTTTCGAGACGTAACCATTTCAGAATTACCCGGTTTCAATTCTTAATTTGTTCCAATAGGTATTTTAAATAAATTGATGCGTCCAACACATGACTTTATCCATACGTAAGTTGTCAACTAAAATCAAATAAATACGGCGATAGGTACAGTTCAACTTACACGCTTCAGCGCCAGCGATTCAATTTTTTGTAAATTCACCTTTGCCATCACTACAACGCGCGCGAGCTGCCCAATAACCGTCGATTTCGAAGAAAATTGAATATCTCTTGAAATATTTCCCATATGAAAATTTAGTTCAAACAAGAGTTGTAGAAAAGAAAATATCTACAACTTAACAAAAATTCGGTTTTAATAAAGCGAAATATTTAAGAAAAACTTTACAGGAGTAAACCGCTACTTCCGGCAGACCGATTACTATCAAAAGCTTTTCAAACTTTAAGAATAGATATAAAATCACAAATATAGAATTTCACGCTGATCTGATGAATAGTTTTTGAGTTAGAGCGCCCACAAAATTGCTGTCACACACATACGGACATAATCGAGAAAAGGGTCAAAACGTGATCAGCGGACCTCAAAACGTGTATTTCCGTCGAAATCTCGAATTCGAATTTTTCACGAAAACAATACTTTTTCTATACTACGTATATGGAGAAAGTAAAAATTGGAAAATCTGATGGGCACACCCGCTAAAAACAACCGTCCTCAGTGGTTGAGTACTTGATAAATTTGAAATTAACCGGGTTGCCAAATTTATTTTATACAGCAAATGCTATGCTATTCCATTGAGGGGCAATAAAAAAGAGAGGATCCTTCGAAGCCTAGTATGAATAATGAAAGCATTAACCACCTTCCGACGGAAAGAAGAAACACGACAAAGTTCTCGCATGTTTATTTCCATCTCACACTCATTCCGCCGCCTTCTCATCTCCTCGTCTCAAGTGGAGAGAGGGTGAAGGGGGGTAGGGAGGGGGGGGAGGGAGTGACACGAGATGCCTTCGCACATGGGCCATCCAAAAAAACTAAGCGCAAAGGGGAAAAGTGAGGCTCGGAGCGTGAAATAGTGGGCAAAGAGAAGAGCGAGCCGGGAAAGGAATTAACTCCCACGCCCTAACTACACCAGATAGCGGGGCGCTGATGAGGCGAGGTCGCTTCCTCAGCGATCCCTCCCCCATACTCCACCCCAGAGCCTCAATCTCTTCACCGAAACCTATTTCCGCTCTTTCCCCACATAAACGTACGCGTGCACGCACAAACCCACGACGGGTCCGCTGCTTCCATGACCCGCTGTTGGAAGGGGGGGAAATGGGACGAGGAGAGGAAGGAGTGGAGATGTAAGGAGAGGAGGGGAGGGAGAGGAGGGGAGGGAGAGGAGGAGGAGGCGTCGGAGTGGAATGACCGCGGAGGAGAGATGAGAGAGGGACGGCCGCAAGACCACGGAGACGCAATACGCAGGAAATGAGGTTGTCGAGGAATCCGACGAACTCGGAGAGGTATAAAATTACCACTGCGCTATGCACAGATGATCTTCCAATATAATCGCCAGCGTGGCATTTAAGACGCCCACCGAACACCCAGGTAAATTTTACATTTGCTTCCTTTATACGAGACATTGTGGTGTACCAGAAATTAGCCTTCGACAAATCGATGACCATACAAATGATTAATATAAAACTCCTAAAGCTGTTACGAACCAAGCCTCGTTTTTATTCCAAAGTTATTATTGACGGTTTAATTTGAGAGATTCTACAACTGGAGACGAATTTTCTGCGCAAAACTTACTTCTCTGATAAAAACTGAACGAGCAACCGTTCACTGCTTCATCCACGTAATCTGATTCACTCGAAAAAACTCCCTTTGGAAAAGAACGAAACTTTACAAAGGTACGAAAGAGCAACGTAGAGAGAAAGTTCATATCAAAACTAAAAAAACGCGAGGCTAATAATACGAATGACTAACGAGACCCTAGAATTCAAAACAAAAAATAGTTTGACCGAAGTTAAAGCTTTTTAATGTATCCTTAACGGCTAAATAAATACTTTGGCGAACCCCCAAATTATTGCGCAAACGGAAGCACAAAAATGTCATTGTAGAGGGCACTTCGCAAGAATAACATCGAGACCAGAAGGGGATGGACGCGCCTCATCTCCCAGACACACAAGATGGATGGAAGGGGAAAATAACTGCAGCCGAGGTGACTACATATAAACTATAGCTCGCGCCGCCAATCCCTGCAAGAAAATGGTTTCGGAAAACAAACGAAGCAAAATCCCGTTGGATGAATCGAGGAGGTCGAGAGTGGGAAGAGAGCGTGCGAACTGTCGGAAGCGATGGACGGCGGAGAAAGAGTCAACGGTACATCTTCCCTTAGAAACAACGGGAGAGGGTAAAAGGGAAAGAAAGAGGAGGGAAAGGACAGTGGAGGGGGAGGGAAGGACAGAGTGGAGGGGAAGGCGGCGACAAAGGGAACACAGATGCAAGCGTTCATCGCAGAAAGAGCGCGAGAGAGGGAGCAAGAGCACTGCTCTGAAGCCTCCTGGCATGTAAGCAAGGAGAGTTCAAAAATGAAATTTTCGAAAATAAATTATCGAGCTCGCCTGGTGGCTCGAATCCAATAGTTAATTCTCACACCCATATGACTGTCGACTACGCCAGATTCACATTTCAGCAAAAAAGCAACCTTGGTAATTCACAGATCGTGAACAATTGCTTATCATAACCAATCGACCAGTGAATTATGTTACCAAGGGCATATTTTTACGCCGAAACGCGTTTACTCAAACGTTTTTAAGGCTATTAACGTTCATCCAGAGCGCTCAAAGGATAGAATATGCGACAGAGATATTAATCCTAATTCGTAAAATACTACTGATAATAAGGGAAAAAAGGTGAAAAAACTTTACTCGTCGAGGAAGATGCATCGAGATTTCTTTCAACAAATCACTTTCAAAAGTTTTTGTCTGAATGGGAATGTAATCAGGTTGATTTCTTGAATAAGAAAAATGACATTTTTACGGGAGAAATCTCCAGCGAAATGAACTCAAGCTACGCTGAAAATGCTTTACCCGCCGAAAATGCAAAATGAATCAATCCTTTTTTTTTTTTACCGAAGAGGAGTTTTAATCCAGCCAAACAAGTCTCGCGGCGGCTTGTAAAAAAGCGTTACGCGATGCCTTAAAATGACTCTCGGCTCGGAACGAATTCGGGAAAGCCAAGGGCAACATATGATATTTAAAGCCTGCAATTTGCCTACAATGCTAATAAAACAAGCAGATCGAGTGTGACGACAAAAACAATAACACCACCCAGTGGCGTAGCGGCAGGGACCTGCGCTTTAATGGGGTCCTCAACACATCGAACGTAAAGGCATCGAAAAAATCCCGGAGGGCCGCGTAATCCAAGATACATCACGAACGATACTACTTAAAAGGCGGTTCATCGCGCAAACGAAACATTGGAACAATGAAATACAAGTGGAACGAAGAGGAGGATAAGATCGGATAATAGGGAGAAGGGCGAGCGGAGGACGCAAGAGTGTCGTTCCTACGCCGCCACCGACTGCCTCTCCTTTTGTACGAAACTTGCGCCATTAATGAATCAGGGCGTAAACTTACAACTTTTTTACGCTCGCACACCGTGATATGACCTAAAAAATTATCATCAGCCTAAAGGAAGTCTCGCTTTGACTCCGTTACTCAAATATTCACGGAGCTATGTCGACCGTATACCAATATGAATAAGGCGGCGCCCGAAGTTACTGTGTAGAGAAAGACTCATAAAATGTATTTCGGATCGATGGAGACTTATAGGTAAGTGCTTACAGAATGATATGGCGACAACCAACCGGTTACACCTATTAATTAAATCCCGGTGCGGAAATATATTGCGTCACAACGAATCATAGGACAACGGAGTAATCGGGACTCCTGCTTCTACATAATTACGGATAAACTTATCTCTACATAGCAATACGGGTGATTAACGCAAGCATTTAAGGGGAAGCATATTTTCCTGATTAATTTTCAGAATTCGTATCTCCCACTCTAGTTAATACTCTAGGATTAAAGGGCTACGTCGGTAACCCGCACGACGGAAACAAAACCGAGTTTTCGCCCTCTAAAATCCAAATGCGTAGCGCACTAAGCTAAAAAAAAAATAAAGCTAAAAAAATAAGAAAAATGTAACTAAAAAACTAAGCAGGTCGTCAAGGCTTAGGGAAAAACTCGAGGCGATGATTCACGAAAGGAGGAAGTGTTTTTTTGTGAGCATTCGGGGTGCCTGGAGAAAAGATGGCCTTCGATGAAAAATGCAAATAAGGTCGATGGGAAACGCGACTCGCGAAACAGCGACGCACTAAGGATGCCCGAGAGCATCGAAATAAAAAAATAAGCAGCGAGGCGTGATTGTCTGGCGCCGTCTAAACCTCGTTCTAGAAATAGGAGAACAAATTTCTTTTCGAGGCGAAGCCATTTCGGAATTACCAAGTCCACGCTTTCGTTTCTTTCTCCAGACGGACAATAGAGATAGGCACGCCGTCGTGACACCGCATCGGTAAACTCGGGGGTTATTTCGGCAGCCTCACACTTTCCTAGGGATAACTCCAGGCACCTTGGAGCGAAAGGGGTAATCTAATTAAGTGCCCCGCGGTATCGGCGGAATAGAGAGAGAGAGAGAAGAGGCGAGAAGAAACCAAACACCAACGAGACACATTAAAGGGGAAGTGACAGTACGAGCGCGCGAGTCGACGATTCATAGGGTAAACAGGAACTCTTTCCGTGGATGCGCTTTCTCGAGCATTTGTGTTGAATCGAGAGCACTCGATGAATATTCATCGGAAGGGGCGCGCTCCTCCACGCTACGGGACGGAGCAAGAGACGTGCAAAGGCGGAGAATGTCGAGGGGAGAGCGTGGACATTTTTATTTAATTGCAATCATGAAACTATATTATTTAAGAAATTTAAAGGATAAACGATTAAAATTGTAAGCGAGGCGTCTATTGAGCTCGTAAAACCGGCTGAGAGCACTGACTCCGGAGATCAAATACCTAGACTAACAAGAACAGCGAACGAAATAAAACGATGTGTCAACTTCTAAAAGGGCGCTCATTCACATTCCCGAGTAGTTGGCCAATGGATTCATGTTTCCTCGAATCGAAACAAAAACCAATATATTTACGACAACAAAAATAATATTATTGGAATCCGAATGTTATAATTACAATTACAGCAATGGATCATACTTTCCAAGTTTTTACCCCGTTTGTCATTACCTAAGGTTTAAGAAGACGCCATAGTCATTTCGTCATCACTAACTCTACTAACCAGATCTAAACAGAAAAATAAAAACAGAGGGAGTGAGGAATTGATAAAAATAAAAGTTCTGTAGTGACATTCTACTTGGTATAGTAGAGATATAAGGTTTTGAGGAGGCGAAATAGGATAGAAAGGCTACGTCAATCATCAGGGTCATCCGTTTCTATGGATTAACGCCACTCAAATATTTGCGCGCGCACGCATACGCGCACACACACACACACACATATATATATGTGTGTGAAAAACTTGCGACTTTTAAAACGTGGTTATTCTGATTTTTCGTGGGTTTCATTTTATTGTCGTTACTCATTTTAGGTTCTTCTCCAAGGGAAGGTCTCGAGCGTAACGCGAAGAGAACTTTCGCAGCCTCTTCCCGACTTTAAATCTAATAAAATGTAAATTGAGGTCTTATTAATAAACACGACAACTTTGAAAGCAAAGGCAATCATTTATCGAACACCATAAATATAGCATGTATAGAAATGTATGTTAATGCAATTTGAGAGAAAAGGCACAATCGAATATAACTATGTAAAGTAATTAAAAAAGACGACACAATATTAATTAACGATAACAACAATCGATCAATACATGAAAATTTAAAATTACGAAACGGCGTAAGAAAATTCTCAATTAAAATTCCACTCGACTAGGTCGAATGAATCAGCGCGACGAAGCGAAACCAATAAACGCTAGCAGGTAGTCATGGCCTCTCCCTTTGCCGTTCCGATTAATATGCTCGCCCGCCACGCAAGGTTATAAACAAATGAAATAAAAAAGGCGAGAATTTACGTGGTGAAAAAGTAATTTGTATAACGATAAGAGCAAAGTGTTCACGATTTCGGAAGATGTAAATATCATTTATTTAATTTAGTGATAAGAGAGGACCATCTAATGAAATGACGGTAGCGCAGAAATCTGCCTCTCTGAGACGACTAAACGAAATTCCGTACTAGATCACCTCAAAAATGCGGAGATCCAATGCGGTGATAGCACAAAGTCACCTCTAAATTTTGCTTTAGGTTCGACCATTTTCGAGCCATTGACTTGCTT
The DNA here is from genome assembly GCA_036926305.1 of Uropetala carovei. Lineage (NCBI taxonomy): Eukaryota > Metazoa > Arthropoda > Insecta > Odonata > Petaluridae > Uropetala > Uropetala carovei. The sequence goes on from JAXCHB010000068.1 coordinate 5,203,103, forward strand.
CTCAGACCATTACTTTAAAACCTAAAATGTGAATTGAATTTAATGGTACTGACAACTTAAGCACACGGGTAATGATAAAAATATAGCTAACCGACATTAAATGGTCAGAAATGATACAATATGAACGAATGATTATTCACATTCAAAACAGAAAACCGAATGTTTATTATAATCACGGCATATTAAGGCCAACCATCTCGTTTCTCGGAATAGAATGCTTTCTGTTTCCAGCATGGATAATACTTAATTTTGCGACCTCTCGAATACTCATCCTGCGAATGAATAAAATAAATCAAACGGACACAGCACTAAAAGTGGAGAAAAACAGCCTTAAAACAATTGCACAATTGGTATAGTTGCGCCACGTGCGACCAGGCCGAAAGAGTGAATTTTGAAGGAGGGACTTCACTACAAAGCATTTGGATCGACTTAAATGCGGAAGTCGATTTCTATAAGCTGTGGAGCAGAGGAAAATAATTCCGTGTTCACTCCACGAGCCAACAGAAAGACTCAAAACGGAAATATAAGAAGGGCTATGGGACCAATTAATGCCCTTATTTTTTCTTCATTACAGAGACTTTTCTTATGCGCGAGAAAAGAATATCATTATACAACGATAGGAGAAAAATATGAAGAAATTAAAATCTTGGAAATTTTTCACGAGGACAATTAAGTAACTACTGAATAAGCACGTTATATATGCCATCGCTATTCGCGGGAATCCTGGAAAACACCGCGGATATCAAAACCAAAGGTATATGACAGAAAGAGGTATCTGTTTCTTGCTCATACGACATCAAAAGAATAAATATGTATCGATATTATAAAAGAATATAGTAACAGAAACAAGTTAAACGATAAAATAGCGTTGCTAATAATAAAAATACGAACCCTTCAAAAATAAGTCAAAATATGTATTTCAAGGGTTTTGCCGGCATTACAGAGGGGCTTATTATATCTTATAAGATTTACAATTATTTTTTAACGAAAAATCAGCACCAAGAAAAATGAATCTGTCCTACGAAACAACAACATACGATGAAGTCGCCTTTTTAAGGAATGTACACAATTATTACCGGTTTAATTTGAAAGAAATACTTATGCAATTGACCGTAAACAAACGTTTTCGCTCAGCAGCACGAAATGCCGTAAAGCTCTCTGTCTGTTTCGCGCGACTCAAGGCTGTAATGCACCCCAAAATCAAGTTTCAAGTTACCATGAACTTTGTTACTTATAAACTATTTGATGGTACTTTTAATTACAATTAATCTAATAAAATTACACTTATTTTAATTTAGATACATACCAATTCCACCACTGCCTCGAAACGGGACGAGTTCCAAGTTAATTAATGAACCTGGAGAAAGACGACGCGAACAAAGGAGCAAAGATCGCAACGATCGATTCCGCCAAAATGTACTACCCTACCTTATGCTGGTATTATATACTCAATAAATACTGATTATTAATAATTAAAATTAATACTTATAAGTTCATTTCATAGACACGTAAGTACCATAACGCTACTGATTCATTACGAAAAAACCGGTGAAAATCTACAATAAATGAATAAACCTATAACGTAGGAATTCACTGTTGAAATAACGGAAACGCAATAGCTTCATTCACAAAAGACAAACTTACAGATACATTTTATGTCACGAGATTATAATTTCCCACTACAATGCCCATCTGCAATGCATGGTCTAATAACAAAACACCAGAATTTTAAAGGTTTTTATCACTCTATTTCCATATCTTCGCTTTTTCGCCTTAGGTTGTTTTGGTTAACTTCTCTCGACTTTATTACGATTTTTTACCATTTTATTCGAATTCTGTGAACAAACGTGTTTATTCAGAGCCGCAAGTGTTCCAAAGTGAACTCGCAATTATATTAACAGCTTTTATGTAATCAAAAGGGTCATTCCAAATAGTAATTTTTGGAACTAATTGCTTAAAACATTTCATATCACTATACAAGTTTAATTCCTAACTTATGTTGGAATTTACAAAAGCGAACATTGCTGGTGGAAAATACGACAAAAATAATAATTATCCCAAGAATATCCAATAACTTAGAAAAACTTCAGACGGTAAAATAAATGCGGGAAATGGTCTAGGCGAGAATCAAAGGATTACTAAGTTCTAATGAAAGCGGGCGTACGCTACGTTAAAACATGCAATCCAACAGCAAAATTAAGGGATTTTTAAACCAATTAAATGGGCATTTTTATTTTTCCTTTAATAGGGTGGGTATAAAAAGGTTCACTTGGGCAGAAACGAGTGATTTTATAACACTAAAGAGTATTCACGCGACTCGGAAAGATAGGAAAGCACGTCGCATTTCCGCTTAATCCGCGCGAGGTCACAGAAACATTACCATTGTACTCTGCAGCTCTTTTATAACCTTTAACTGACTTATTTCGAAAAGCGCACCGATATTCCAACAAAAAACCTTTCTTTTCTGAGGAATTGAAATGAGCCTCGAGGGAAAAGTTCGCATGGCTAATCTAACAAAGAACTCTTGAAGAGATTGGGTCTGCCCCGAAAGTTAACTTCGCTACCACTCCTCCCACATAGCACAGCCATTTATTAAAAAGTTTAAATTAAATTCATTAAGAAACATGAAAGAAATCGAAGGAAGTCATTCGAAATTAAAAAGAGGCGATGGCAGAAGCGAAGAAAAAGAGGATGAGGCAAAGTAAGCGATTAAAATGCGAGTGCGAAGTAAATTCATGCACAAAGAACCGAGGTGCGTCTTATAGTTCATTTCGCTAGGAGACGCATATGTATCATAGGCATACTATTTCGTAGATGAGCGATAAAGAGTAAAATGGTAGAAAATCTGAATTTTTATTTCCTTTATATACAAATACAACCAAAAAATTTAACAAATGCGGAAACGTAAAAACAAATTGCGGCGGAAGATTGCGATAGATCCTTCTAGAATTGAAATTATAGTTATAATTAAAAGAAACGACCGAAAATTGAGATGATTTTTTATAACGTTACCAAAACGCAAAAACATTTCACTATAATATGCCCGATTTTAAAATAAAAATTCATAAATACCGTAGCTCACCGCCAACCGCCGCCTTATCGACCGCGGTTGAAAATTTGGACCTAGTTTTGCCAACCGCGGTATCCAATCTTGAGTATCCCTGGTTGGGAGACGTCCTCACAAAGGGAAGTGGCTAACGAGGTAAACGCTTCTAAATGCTACGCGGAAACGCAATTCGGAAATATATAGTCGCAATAAAAACAAACGTGTCGAACCAATTTGCGAAAACACTCCTAGGAAAATTATTTTCACAGAGAGGAAATAATGCCTAAAATAGTTGGCCTGTAATCGACACTCGAAAGATTCGAATTACAAAATCAAAGAATTGCAGACAAAGAGTCAATCGGCAAAAACATGCCAAGTCTCCGAGGAACGTCACCAAATACGGAATCCAGTTCCGGCTGGTCATAGGGGAGCGCGTCCCACATTGTTCTGCCGTCTCAGACTCTCTATCTTACACGGAGAGCAAACGAGGAGCCTCCAAGGGGCGAGGGGGGGGGGGGGGCGAGGGGGGGGGCGAAGAGAGGGCAGGCGGGGGCGAGGAAGATCATACGTACGACGACAGGCGCACGCGAGGACGATCCATTAAAATCGCCAAGCTCCCATCCCTTCGTCACGGGAATGCATACTGGCACGGAGTGCAGCCGAGACGGAGGAAGAGCGGGTGCATCGAGTGGGGAGGGAGCATCGGAAGGCGGATGGATGCACATGCACGGATACGTGACGAGGGGTGACCACGTCGCAACAAATGGGGGAGTGGAACGGGAGAGAAAAATGGTCGCATGCGGCAAATCGTTCGCTCGGTCCCTCGATCACGCTTACCCACGGTGCTTAATCACTCCGTTGGTTACCCATTCGACAGAGTAGCGATATGTTCGCATCCATAATTAAAACAAACGGCTTAACCTCGAATCGCTTTGCTTATGGACTACTACGTGCGATAAACATACGGACGAATTTATCCGAAGAAACGAGAAATGGACAAAGAAAAAGTCTTGTTACTGAATTGATGCGGTAAGAGACTTTTAAGTACTACTATTTTTCTATCTTTAGGATACAAAATTATTTTGGCGCTCGGACAAGGATCCATTACAGTGCTCTATTTCCTTCAGAAAATGTTTACAAAAACATTTGAATTCATTTATTACTGCAATAAAAGCTAAATGAATGTGATCGAGTAATATATACAGCGCTTGACAGAATTTTTCTGCATGCAAGTAACGTGCAAAGAAATCGTCGTGGAAGCGCATCCCACGGCCATGGTCGAGAGAGCGAAATTGAGAGCCACGAGAATTTAATCATTTGTGCGCTTACAAATTTACACAGCAAGAGGAGAATGAAAACTTCTCTGCGGAAATTTACGAGACGAAAGAACCGTAAACGACGAATGCCGAAACATCCCTCGAGATAACGCGGTCGACGGACACGCGAACACAAGAATACAAGTAAAGGATGTGTCGCACGAAGTGAGAGAAGTAGAAAGGAGCACAAGTGAACAATGAGGGGGGCGGTAAAACAGACACGTGAGGTGAAGTACGAGAGGTTTGCGTTGGAAGGAGGGAGAGTTGAGAGGAAAAAATCGGTACAACATACATTGTACAAACTTTCTCATATATGGGTACTAATGCGTCGTTTAGTTATCTTTAGAAAATGAAAATCGTATGAGCCTGTTTTTAGAAAATCCCATTTTTGTTAAAGTTGTCCAAGGATAAACTAGCCTTATATTCATTCATTGAGAAAAATGAAATACGTAGTATTATTGTAGATTTATACTCAAGTAACTGTACGAAATTTGATCAAAATCCCAAGAGCCGTTTTTGAGAAAATCAAATTGTTGTTGAAGTTGCCTAGAATAAACTAGCCTTATATTCATTTTTTGAGAAATATGAACTATACAGTATTATTGAAGACGTAAACTCAAGTAAATGTACAAAATATTATCAAAATCGTTAGAGCCATTTTTGAGAAAATCGAATTATTGTTAAAGTTGCCTAGAATAAATTAGCCTTATATTCATTTTTTGAGAAATATGAACTATAGAGTATTATTGAAGACGTAAACTCAAGTAACTGTACGAAATTTGATCAAAATCGTTTGAGCCGTTTTTGAGAAAATCGAATTATTGTTAACGTTGCCTAGAATAAACTACTCTTAATTACTGATCAACGTCAACCATTTCTATGTATACTCTGCTCAGTGTGATAAAATGCGTAAGTACGAGATTTCATTCATTTTCGCTCTGCCGTCAAGGCTCCAGCGCCAGTGACAGACAGACGGACAGACGGCATTGCGAAAACCACTTTTTCGGATTCAGCGACACCTAAAACGTATATTTCCGTAAAAATCTCTAGGTCGAATTTTTTTTTTGCGAAAACAATACTTTCTCGATACTTCGTATGAGAAAGTAAAAAGAGGGGAAGAGGAGCGTCGACGATGTATAGGAAAAGGAAAATGCGAGTGGATGGGGGAAAATACGATGGTGGGTCGAATGAAGAAGGGGAACTAGAAAAAGCGATCATTCAGGGCGACGAGATGATTTCTACTATAGGGGTGGATTGGAGGGGTAAGATGCGAATAGTTTTCCAAGTATACATGCATGCTATAAAGTGTTATATGAAATTTACGCATTCGTTAATATGGATATCATTGCTCTAACTAGCGGCTACAATGGCCGAAAACATTTTTCCCAGAATGGAACGCAATCGGGAGTATAGATTTCTGTAAGTAGCCAAATATTGTACTTTCAACTAATTGTAAGTTGCGAGTAATAAGATAAAAACACACATCCCAATAAGACAATTAAACCTTTTATAGTTTGTAGAAATATGGTGCAATCGAAATAGTTATTGCCGATGTTAATCACTTATGATAGCTATACGAAATTGGAATTTTAAAATTTATTGACGAGCACGTGAAAATTGACTTTTTCAACGGCCGATTGAGAGCTCATTCCATCGAGTGCTTACATTTCATTAACTGGCGACATCAACAGTCGGCTGTAAATTAGATTCTGCGTCATTCCGTTACGTCGCCAAATAGATTAGAAACGGTTAACGCGTTCTTTTTGTTTTCGGCATTGACGCTGATGAGAACATTTGAAATGCTCCGACCGATGGTGCTTTCTTGGTCAAGAAAGAAACAACAACAAACTATCATAAGTGTCACATCCAAAGGGGAGGCCATCTTCCCTTCCTTGAGAAGTCTCTGGACTCGCCCCCGACTATCACCGCATTCCGTTAAACCCTAATTAAACCGCCGGTAATTTATTCTCGAAAACACCGTCAAAGCGCGGTCTCGCTTCTGAGTAAATGTTATATAGCAAATCATAACTAGTCACAAGTCTCTCACGCGCATATTTCCGGACAGTCAAACGAACATGAAAATCACATATTTCCTTTTAAATCCATGATCGCTTAATTAAACGGATCAGAAAATGACCGTGGACCTCGCACTGAAACGCGCAAAACGGGTCACTCGAGAAAATCCAAAGATAGCTAAGGGAGCTCCGGGTGTCCGTCCTACCACAACCCATCACGAATGTAACACGGTCCTCTGCAGTGATGATGGCCCCCAACAGCCGCATCCAAACGTCTAATGTTAAAAATAGGAAAAATAACAGTGAATAGAAGGAAGCTCTCAAAGGGTAACGAGAAGGACGAGTAAGGGTGAAACGGGATGTAAAATGAGGGTCGAAAAGGGAGAGGCGCAGTGAGTGACATTTCATCATCATCGCTCGAGTTGGGATGACATTTGGACGAGGACGAAATCACGGCGGGATAAGAAACTGCGACAGAGACCTTCGTTTCCCTGGCTCCAAAGCAACGCTCCCCAAGGAACTATAACACACTCCGTTTTATGGACTCATGCAGCGGGATATGGGACGTGACGACGACGGAAAGGTCTTCCGGCGCGATGAGGCAAGAGGGCAGAGGGAGGCAGGCATTCACGTCGACCCCGGAGGACATTTGATATTACGAAATGGAGCAAAATTCCGGTTTGCCTTCTCAATGGAGTTCCTGAGTCCACCGCTCCCTCCAGAGACATCACGCTTCCGTCGGCACTTCATTGGCTAGGAATTTGCTGATGACGACACATTCCGCGAAAAACAGCATTCGATATTAATTCGAGCAAAATATACGCACGTAAACGAAAATGAGCGCCAATTACAACTACAATAATTCCGAGGCTTCGGACAACAGCTCCTCGCGGATCGACGATGAAATGGATGACGTCCAACTCCCGAAGACTCGAGAATATGAAGATGCCACTTCGAATATTGAGAGGGATTCCCTTCAAAAGAATCTTGAGTGTTCTCGATATTATAGTTTAAGGCGACATGTCGATCGCATTTCAAAGAAACGTGCAATAACCAGGAGAAAATGCCTCATTTCTCCCGGCCTGGCCTTAACATAGAAATAAGGAGAGAAAATAAAAATTAGAAATAAAAAATATGACGATCCAACCTTTCTTACTTACGTGGGAAAACTTTCGGTCGGAAATATCAATAAAAAAAAAGAGACGGTGTGTTCCTGGATTGTGGACACCTCTTTTGGAAAGGGCAAAAAGGTTTGAGCCGTACTTGTCTACGTCGTTAATGGAAAGAGGGTGACGGCAGAGCGGATGGAGGGAGAGGGAGGGATGGGGCGGTGCGGGCGGGCAAATTGACCTTTTATCGCAGGGAGACTGGGAAGGAAAAAAGGTTCGGCGGGGACCGAACAATAGTCCTGGCATAAGGGCAAGGTCCCTGACTGATGAGCGTTTGGAAGCCATGACGAAAACGATTCTGTGCAGAGGAACGAGAGCGAGCAACGTATTACAAAATGCGGCCGTAATATGGTGGGTGCTAGCAGTGACATTTCCGACTGATCCCCAGAGGTATAAAAGGTTTGATTGGAGCATTTCCTCGAAATTATTGTCGAGACAAGGGGGCTTTAGAGGCATTGTTACAAACGAAGAAGCAGGATCAAATTTATTATGTGATTTGTTAACTACTTTGTAAACTCGAAAGAACGTTATTAGCCTGCAATATGCAATAGAAATAAAACGCTGGAATGAAAATGAGGCGAAACAATGCCGGATTTATTCCTAACTTTAAAAAAATAGACCGTTAAGAAAATTAATACAATTATTAATGATACTTGCTATAATCGAAGAGAGAATAAAATACGGCAAGGAGATTGGAAGCATAAATTAATCCATAGAATGAGATCAATGGCAAAACATGGAAAACTGAACCTTATCACGATTGAAAAATTATTTCCGGGAAGGAAACGGGAATATTCTCTCAGAAGAAAGAAACGAAGCCTTTAGAATAACAAGAGGAGATATATGCAAGGAGACAAAAAATATGCAAATATGTCTACAAAACTTCTCTTCGAGAAAAAACCCTACTGAGTAAATAAATTTAGTCGGTAACATTAATTCCGTTCGCCGCAACGATAAAAAGGTATTCCAATGGAATGGCTCTCCTTGCACGCCGAGTCACGCGAACACGGGATGAAGAGGGGAGGGGGAGAGGGCTGGGGTCGAGATTGCCCAGGAAAACAAAGAAATGAACCGAATGGACGGAGGGTGAGTTATTTCAGTGACAATTAGAGGGGGCGGCGAGCAAAGAAAGTTTCACACTAGGTGACACGGCCACGATAAAAATTTTCGTTACATAAATTCGAAGATCTCTCCTAACATTTGATTGTTTTCATTAAGTTTATTGTGCGCCTTATCGAGGAACTCGTAAAATCGTGCGCTAAACGTTCATGATGAAAATTAATAAATATTCAAGAATCCCCGTTGTATAAGCAGATGACATTTGAACTGAATTTATTAACAAAATTTTTACCTGACGGTATTTTAAATCGAGACTACTTAATCAGAACACCACGGCCACGGAATAAATTTATGACATTACTTGCAAAATATATGAGGAGAGTTTTAAAGTTAAAAAGTATTTGAAATCAATAAGACGTTAAAGTTAGTTTCTTAGTTTTATTTTCTCTAAATAACTGATTGATGGAATTATAAGGGCGAAGCTGAGGATGGATAGTCCCCGCTTAAAATTTAACCCTTTCGTCAACAACAAACAACACAATTTAACACTATTACAAATTATAAAGAAATTAAAGCTATAATATGAACGACTTACAATTAAAAATTCGAGGTTGATTTTTTTTATAAACACGTACAAAACAATGACAGAGGGTAAAAAATCTTTCATTCTAGAAAAGCGTGATGACCGAAAGTTCAAAAAGGTCGAATATTTTCGCAACACAAAATCGTCCCAGAGCCCTAAGTCTGAGGCTTGTTTTACGAATCCTCGAATGGTGATGTACTCTCTCATCCACGGCGAAGAATCACAACTCCTGCATTCACTTTCCGCAGATCTTTCTCACTTGACTTAACGCACTTCGGAGAGGGAGAGAGGAGAACGTGTGACCTTCGAGAGCGGCCAGCTGGCCTGCCACTACTTGTCAAGCGCTAAGATTCGCAGCTGCCCGACTGCAAAGTATATATCCACTTGTGAATCTCGTCCCGCAAACAAGCTATGCATTCGCATTTCAAAATAGCACCAGACCCTTCCTAGAGGCGCGTTAACTTCATCATCACTCCAACAAAAAATTCGAAGAATTTATGCAATTCGAAGAAATTTCGGCAAAACGAAAAAGAAGATCGGATTAAGTTTTTTGCATATCTCTCACGATAGGAACCACAAAACCTCAAAAGCAAGCGACAGACAACGCGAGCCATTGTAAACGATACGCAACCTTTCGGACCAAAATATATCTTACGCGCAATCGACCAAAAGGCACAGATGGATAACTGGCGGCCACAAATTAACTCAAGACGTAAACATGCTAACTCCCCTATTTCCCAAGACACGTAAATAATCTCCTATCCGAGTAAGTAAATTCTCAGGTGACACCAAAAGGACAAATCGAAGGATGAAAGCGGATTTCGATTAAAGAGGGCGTTGGACCGTAGCCCCGTATTCTAGTAGCTCAGAGGAATCGCGATCTAAGCGCGAAACGGCAAGAAAGCCTGCTAGCTGGTATACTATATATGAAAACAAATGGTCTGGCTGTAGGGGACGGGATCGTCGATTTAGCTCGATTCCGCAGTGCGACGGAAAGCGAAAGTATCCAAATAGGCCATAATATTCATCTACTTAAGATCTGAACGCCTCGTTTAATAACAAGAGAATAAATTCTGTTACAGCATATCATGTAATTAATGCAGTGACATTGTTAAACTATATTTTAATCTTTGTAAATCGTGTTTATAAAGTTGATAACACGGAACCGCAAACTAAATATGACCAGGATTCGGTGGAAACATCGGTATTCTTGTAAAATGAATCTACTTAGTCAGTAGAGCACACACGATTAAAAAATAAACATTATCAGAAAAAGATTAACTATTAGCTCAGGACGGCTAGATTTTTTAATACGCAAATATAAAGTCATTTCACCTGTGCGTGCATATAGTCATTTCAGCTGTGCGTGCATGGGAAGGAGAAGAATAACGGCTATTATCCTTATGATGGCAGGAATAAAATAGGCGGTCAAAAACGGCCGAATACGAGATAAATATGGAAAACGGAAGAGGCCCTTGCGTTTCCTTCAAGGTTGCGCATCAACTGTCGCAGACCCTGACAATAACAAGCGCGCGAATTAAGGACAGCCTTGGGGGCAAATCTATTCGAGGGGTCTATCGACACAAAGGCCTATAAATTGGACTTTCTTTCGGTGCAAATGAAAAGGGTGACTTAACTATGCAGTTTTTAAGCGGCCAATACAAATAAAACCAGCACATATTAATTTAGTGATTTCATGTCAGGCTATCGGTATGTTTACCATCTTATCATTTACACTAATTCATGTAACCTAGTCTTCGACGGCTAACACGAATTTGCTTTAAGGCGTCTGTCTATCCCAAAGAAGAATGCGGTCAATTTTTCCTGCTAGGAAAGCGGTGGATTATTTCGATTATGCATAAACAATCTCGCAATAACATGTCCGTTCCTCAATTCCAATTATGTTGTACTGAAAATGACTACTAGATACTAATTTTAATGGAATAATATTAGAATGTTTTAATATTACAACAGATCTTTGTTAGTAAAAAAAATCGGAAATTTTTCTTATTTGATTTGCTAAATAAAGGTCTAGTGTTGACTTTTAACACCACATGATGTGGTTTAACTTTCCCTTTTCACTATACATATCTCAGCGAAAGTCAATTATTCAGGTTAAAATGTAGTTATGTACAGGGTGTCCATAAAGTTCCTATCTATTTTGGTGAAATAATTAAAATTTTATTAATTTTGTTCCAGAAACCCTTAGAATGAATACAGAGTGACAGTAGTAATTTGGCGAATCCAGGGAAAGAAATGCAATGAAGGACAGGTGAAGGACAGGGAGGCTGAGTCTGTGTGATGCTGCACGAACGGACGTACGTGGCTCCTCGGTGATAATTCGGCGTACTGCGTTCACGTTACGCTCTGACATACGCGGTCATCCATATCTTGCTTCATCATTCACAGATCCCGTTCGTTTAAATTTGTTCACCAATTCACGTATTGTCTTGTCTGTTGGCCCCGCCTTATGAAATCTCCTTCTAAACTCCTCTCTGATTTCGTTGCATTTCTTTCCCTGGATTCGCCGAATTACTACTGTCACACGCTCCTCTGTATTCATTCTAAGGGTTTCTCGTACAAAATTAATAAAATTTTAATTATTTCACCAAAATATAGGAACTTTATGGACACCCTGTACATACAAAAAGCGCGTCAAAATGAGAAAATATGGTGACAGTACCGTTTATATTTTAAAATATAAATATGAAAATTACGCAGCACCGAAGAAAAGTAGTTTTAAAATGTTTTCTTACTATATTTATTTATTTATAACTAGCAGAAATGCCTGAAGTTGCTCGGGTTGCTATGTCATTTAGCATTTTCTATTTCTACAAACCTATAAAAAAAGTTTTTTCATGATTAAATACTACATTTTATGCGAATTCAGTCTTTCAGTATAAAGTTGATTCTTTCAGATTAATGAGTGTTTTTATCTCGAGTTCGTATCTTTATTTTGAGTAGTTTAAAATTTCAAATATTGCGCGTCAAGCAATCGATTTTACGTGTTATCTTATCGAAAATTGTCAATCCCCTATATTGGCAGCAGTGACTAATTCCGGTTGACCAAACCTTGGCCGTACACTAAGTTAAGATGTAAGTAAGAATCGTAACAAATTTGGTGTTTCTATGCCTTAGAGTTTGAGTGTGCTGAAAGATTATGGAAAAATATTGGCAGCACTAAACATTGACGAAAACCAGGCTCAACGTATAAACTTCCTTTACTTAAATTTGGTGGCTCTATCTTTAGCCGTTCTCGGGTTTTAAGCGGACATATAAACAGACCAAAACTTTATATCTTATTACATATTAAAATTTACGAAGGTTTTGATTAGCCACAAACTTCACTGCGGTAGAACATGCAGCGCCAGTGGGCGACGGGAAGAGGAATTTCAAGACGTCTCAAATCCAATTGGCAACAATCCTGTTTAACAACAATACAGTTCCATCGCAACGATAAATTTTCACGTAACAAAACGTTAAATTTTTGTGTTCAAAACTAATTTATGGGCAGATTCGACGCGTATTTAAAAAACGACAGCAAGAAGATGAATTTTTATTCTTTTAAGCGTTCTTTCGTTCAAGTCCCAATAACGTACGATGATTCTAAGTAATTTTAAAATGCACATGAAAAATATGCTGCACTCGTTCCCGATGCGAAGTTTCTTTATTTTTTATGACCGTTTATTTAATTTTTTGACCCTCCCCCCTTTCAAGCCAAAAGTTAAAGAAACAAACCCGAGGTGCACACCCTCAAGTTTCCCTAAGTACACATTCCAATCTTCGCTTTCTAGGTTTATTGGTTTTGGAGTTACAGCGTTAACACACAAACACACAAATACACGTATTTTATTTATATGATAATATTTGACGGAGATTATTGAAATGTACACAAATCATAAAATTACGTTATAACGATACCACCTTTGCAGCCTAATTGAATCAATTTCAATCAATCGGCGACCTTCTGTGCAGCACTAACATTAACGAGACAAATCCGGTCACTCCAACAACCGCTGGAATAATTCGTCACGAAATTAGGCTACCCCAAGATATCGAGCGAGGATCCCGGCAGCCAGCGGATCTATCAAGGGTAACCCGCCACTTTAGAAGGGTGTGCTGACACGTGGATTAACAGGTTCATCCATATTTAGCGCCTTGTCGAACCAAATGTACATACAGGGACCGTGTCACCGTCCTTTAACCCGTGACACGACACCTCTCCCTCCGGCAACGGTCGCGTTATTTCTAGGAAGACGCGAAGGGCGGAACAAAAAATGGCCATGCAGAGCAGAAGGGGCGGAGGGCAGACGTAAAAATTTAACGGGGGCGAGAGCGTGAAACGAACTGGTTGTTCACCGAGACGAGAATGGAAGAGGCGAAGGAAATTACGCGCCTTCAAAGAAACTATTAAATCATTCGCACACAAACGAGTGCCTGTAGAAGTCATAACAAACGCATTCGGCTCTTCTCCTTCCTATAAAGTTAACAGGCGGAAAATATACCCAATAACGGAGCCAGCAAAATAAGTATTAAGAATTAAAAATAATAATTTCGCCACTTTCTGCTCACGTGCAGAGTACGTCGCCCCATGATGGGACGGATGACTGCGTTTTAAAACGAGCTACGTCAACTTCAATACGATTTAAACTCAAATGGTCAAGTTTGGAAAACTAGAACCACATAAAACTTACAAAGAAATGCTTTAGGGTGTTTAATAGCATTTAAATATTTATGTTTAGAGATAAAAAAACGAACGTCACAATGAAAAAAGATATCAGTTTACGTTTGCATCAGGAAAGCTGCCATGAAAGTATTATATGACCGAATAAAGCAATGTTCTAATATTTGACATTTGGCCACGACGCGACGAGCGATCAACAGCCTAATATACAAGTACAAACAGACGAAAATACCGAAAGTTAGGGGGCGATTTTTCTTTCGAGAGACGTGCCTAAAACCGGTGCCAGCAACCTTTCAACGTCGGTGGGCGAAGGAACACAAGGGCCGAGAAAGTGAGCGCATCAACAGACCCGAGAGAACGAAGAAAACGGCAAGATGTCAACGAGAGAAAGAGCGGAGAAAGCCAAGCGCGTTCCAATCGACGCCGCACATATGACCCGCGATCACACCTCTCCATCTTAACTTCCGTGCCAGACGGCTACGGCCCTCGCGGACGCACGCTCACTCGCTCTTAGTCTCAAGAGGCGGAGAAGCAAGCATGCGCGACACACACACATGTGGAAAGTCGGGAGAACCGATCTCCTCTCTCCCACGACAGAGACGAGGTCACAACACACTGGTACATACATCGATAACTAAACGCGGAGTCAACCACATTACCACTACGTCTCCTTAGGAATGTGGGTAACGTATGTGCGCGCAGACACGCAGATACACATCCAAACACACGTATGAGTATGCAAACGCATATCTATCGTCCTATACTGCCGTAAAACAATGATTTTCGATCCTAAACTAGCGGAATGACCGTTATGCCTTGTGGAACGCTCCAGCGTAATCGCGACGGAATATGAAATGAGGGGGCTTACGTGTGATGTAACGACCAGGAGAACCAGTGAGAAGCAGGAGATAAAAGGGGAGCGGCGAGGAACGGAGGGAAATTCCTACGAAGCTGCACCCTGTCTACTAGCTGGTTAGGGTCTTCCGTAGAAAAGCGGGGTTATTGGTCGTTTGAGTCGCCGAGAGTGCCTAGGCTACCCATAGCATGCGTGCCATTGTTGGCACGCGAAACGATTTTGGTCATCACGCAACAATAACATTGTTTATTGATTGTCTCCTTAACGTTTTACATTTCTTATATATCAGAAAATGACATTTTTACATACGCTGAAATTATTATGATAAAATAACTGACTAATGGTGACTTTTGTCCGAGAACAAAACGTTTGCTGTCGGCCATTAAGGATCTTGGACAATGTCTTTTTAGATAACAAACTGAATTTTATATACGAAATATATAGTTTTCTGAGATCTACATCTGAGGATAAATTATCATATTTAAAACATATTTTTTCCTTTTTGAATGTATTTTAAATTGGCACGTAAGTTAGAAAAGGGAAGCCAATTTTTTGCCATTTTGTCATGGAAACAAAAAAAAGTTTGCCAATCCTGGCCCAGGGCAATGGCCACCGGCCGTCCCTCGGGGACGTGGGAATGCAGAAGAGACGAAATGATTTACGGGAAATTAAAAGAAGCAGAATAGGAAACCCTTGCGCGTCCAATCCTGAAAACTAAAGACGATAAGAGAAATCTTTTTTAAATCGATCCGCACAAAAATCAAAATCTCTACGTCTTGAATCACGCTCTCTCTCTCCTCAAGTAAGTCCGATCCAGTTCTCTTTCCTCTTCCTTTTGATCTGCAAAATCATTCATTTTCTCCTATTCTTCTTATTAGTACATCCTCATTTTGCATCCTGTCATTTCATATTGTGCATTCAAACGCAAACTTATCAGCGTATAATTATACTTCATATGGCACAAAATATATGTCGTAATGGTAACCTTAAAAATGCTATTCGCTAAACTTTGAAATGCCGTTCACAATACCGTCCCCTCTGAAACGTAACGAGAAAACATCATTAATCTCGACCGCATTATAACCAGCAAAGAAATACTTTCATCACTGCCGCAACAAAATCCAAATAACACACTTACTTGTATGTGGCTTAACTGTTAACGCTTTCATTAAAAGAGATAAGCATATCAACTATTAAAACGCACTCACACTACCGAAATTAAAGTCTGAAAAATGTTTCGGATACATGATAGAAAAAGTTGAGTATTCGGCGGCAAGCCTATTTTAAAGCTCGTGTCTATTCATGGTCCTAGGTGAGAACGCAAAAAATGCCTATTTCGCTCGCAGAACTTAGGAATAGTTAATGGAGAGTAAAGGAGAGGGAGTGGCGAGTGGCACGCCTCCAGGGAGGCACAGACCGCAGGATGCGAAAGTGAATGCCACAGTAGGCGACGCTGCCGCAAAATCAGAGAAAGACCTGCAGGCGGAGAATGCCTCCACCACCGTAGCAAATTGCGTAAGCGTCCTCTGGATGACGCAGGGAGTACCCTAAGCGCGCTTCCCTCGAGCGCATCGCACGCCCACGAACGGACATCTAATTACCGCAGTTAATACACCTATTACAGCGGAGAATAATCGGTTTATAAACGTCGACCGAAATAATGGAACCGAAAAACAAACTAATACCGAATTTATTCAGAAATATAAAATTAGATGCCACAAATTGAAAACCCTTATTACAAGAATCTGTCGAAAGGAGAGCTCTGGGAAAAAGTGTCACGGCTCCGATGCATGTCCCATCGCATGCCTCCGCGGGTTAAAGCAAGAATAGAGCGCATTCCAGAAAAAATTCATGCCTCTCTCGTAAACGGGCACTAATTGTAAGCGAGGTCCCAAAACTACTCTTGACGCCGTGAGGCGATTGGTAAAAAAACGTCGATCGAGGCTAAATAACCGGTCGCGGCGATGCGAACGCCAGTCGAGACTCGACGACAGCGCATTTTAATTTCAGAAAATATACTAGTTTAATAGGTCCTAAAAACAGCACCTCTGCCATTTTACACTGGGACGCAATGAAAATGTATTCGAACGGTACAACACAACTCGGAATTTAAGTTTATTAAATTAATCGGAAGGAAAATAACATTGTAAATCAACAGCGAAAGATAAAAATCTGTCCAATACAGATTGCACAGACTTTCTCACAAGCGTATGGTCTCACTATATAAATTCTTTCCTGACTGAAGGAAACTCATAGTGGTGCAAAAACAACAAAACCGCGGAAAACGTTTTCTGCAGATAAATAGCATTAACACATCGATAACTTCATATGTGTGAAAACCAAATGTGATAAATAGATATACCATACAAAGATTGCTGAGAGAACTGAGGAAAACTGGGTGGTAGCTGGGAGTAAAAATCTACGTTATAACGTCGCTGGACGCTATATTGTTAATTTTTGATAATATGGTTTATGGAATATTATTTACGACTAAAAGCTCTAAAACCAAAGGAATTTAAATCAAAATTGTGTTGGCCATTATTTTTTAATAAATCAAGATTCCGTCACTTTATGGATGTTCATATAAGAAATATAATTCGATTTAGTTGAATCGTTTAAGATCTAGGGCCGCGCGCAGACAGACGTTGAAAAACACTTCTTTTGGACACAGGGACATCTAAAACGTCATTTCCGTCAAAATCTCGAAGTCGATTTTTTTTTTCGCTGTTACAATACTTTCTCTATATACTACGTATATGAGAAAATAAAAAAAAACATGAAAGGCCTGTGACGAGGTGCAAAGTGACAGGGAGTCATTCGAAGTGAAAGGGACCTTAGCGATAGTCACGCGACGCATCTCTCGTCCAAAAAAGGGCACGTCAATTTCGGTCGCAAACAAAACAACGGCGATTATCTAGCAGAAATCTCGATGTCAACACATGAATTCTCGTTATTAGATACAAGTAGGGGATTTTAACGTCAGGTCCCATGGAATTCCGAACGACTCGAGGAAATAAAACTAATGCTTTCGAAACTTAATTTCACTAACGGTTGACCAACTCCGCGGCGACGAATCCGTCGTCCACAAGCGATCAAAATACGAAGAGAAAGCAAGAAGTGTGGCCACGAAGCGTTCCTCTGCATTTATTGGAGCGATTCATTGTCTCTGACTTTAATAATTTTATAGGGGCATGGAATATATGGATTATGCGATGGTAGTTGTCGGTCTCATTCCCGTAATACGCTGGTCCGTTGGACCATCGTCCTATAAATTCTTTTTTATTACGAGATCCAATTTCGACATAGGTCGGAGATTTTGTTGCAATTTAAAAGATGCTTCAAAAGTCCAGCACCATATGGTAACATAAAAATGATACCTACCTGTAAAATTATATCTTAAACGGTTAAATCGTTAATATTTTACAAATTTCAGAAGCGATAACTCCTCGAATCCTAATTAAACAAATCAGAAAATGAGTTCTTGACAAATGCTAGAATGGCACATCGTGTAATCTAGGATAAATTGGAGTATGGATTTAAGGAACTATCCGTACATAAAAAAGGAATACGCCTCTAAAAAACGTTTGTTCATGATAAAACATAAAACGAACGACTCTCAGTAATTTATTGGTAACAATGAAAGCAACGAAAGATCTAACATTTTGGTCAATTAACTCCTTCACCAATAAAATAATGCGACCTAAGATTCATCGTTATTTTAGAAGTCAAGCATCCGCGCGAAAAAATGATTTCGGCAGCAGAATGACCTCCGTCGATCTTAACTCGGGGCAACATCGTCGGGCGGCGCGTAGATCGCTGAATGACGAAATGTGAATATGTAACTCTGTTTACCTGCCGATTTACGCTTGCGAGGGAAACGGGTTCCGAGCATCAAAAACGGAAACATTTTCTTCCCATTCGCTAAGCTCCAGAGCAAGAAACGCTCTCCCTCCTTCAGTCCTACATTAGGTGCGGCAAAATCATGGACACTTACCTGAAAAGAGAGAGAGAGAGAAATAATTAGTAACATTTCCAAAATTGGACAGTACAATAAATCGTCATAAAACCATCAACACGACTTCGGATATGAATCGGAAGTCCTCGATTTACATCACCACGTTAGTTCAATTTACATCGCTCGACAAATATAAGCGAATCATGAAAACATTAAGATTAGCGCATTCAATGGCACTCCACAACCTAAATGGGCAGATTCGACGAGGGTTATAATTTTGTGGAAGAAACTATGAAAATACTACTTTTTTCAACGGTCGAGAATATTTGCAAAATTTTATACGTATCGAATCCGGGGAAAGCGTGTCCATCTCATCAAGACTATGACAAAATTCTTAGGCTACCAGATACAAATAGCTTATCAAATTATAAAGCGGGAACGAGAGAACATTAATTTAATGTCTATATTACCGCTGGGCTTCCAAGGATACGCTAAATAATAACAATCGAACTTCCGAAAAACACAGCAACAATCGATATTCATTAAACACAGCAAAAAACAATCATTCATATATTGAAGTCAAGAAATTTATCTCTTCACTTTGGCCTTGGAAAGTTGCACTCATAATCCGAACAAATAAGAACGCCAAGTAGCCAGAGGGACTCGAGCAACAGTGCGCCAATTATCATAACATTGTCCCACCAAAGAACAGAAATAAATTCTCAGCTAAAAAAACATTTAGAAGTTGCGTATCCGCGCGCATCGACGCCTGCATGACTGTCCGCCCTGGGATAAAAAAAACGCAGCCGTTTGATCGAGCCTTGGAGGAACTAGAAGTGGAGTTCTGTGGTAAAAGCATAAAGTTCGATATACTAAAGAGAGCGGACGAGAGCGCTCTCCCACTGCAATCAGCCAGGCGCACAGCGGAAGGAGAGAGAGAGGCACCAGATATCGGACTTCCGGTTAAGGGCCTTCGGAATGACAGATTGCCTCTCCTCTTGGAGCCCTCCCCACCACACCTCTCTTTATCTCTCTCTCCTCCTCCCTTGAAAACCCCCCTCTCCATATTTTCTCACGATTATTTCGAAGGTAAAAAATGCGACGACGGAACTCTGTCAGATACGCAATTCCTGCCACTCCTATCCATCTGGTGGTAAGTTATGAAGCTCTGCAATTACACAAATGCTAAAAGAGGCCCATTTGGCCACAATAAATTGCACTATAGATACGCATGACGCTGTAGCTACATATCTATAAATTGGTTAGCAAGTTAACACATAATAGTATCTGTTCATAAAAATGGCGTGAGAAAAAGTGGATTGTCGCAGAATAACACGCATTACGATAATTGAGGAAGCAAATGCAGAATCGACGGAAAAAGTCTACCATATTAAGTAGATAAGCCACTTAAAAATGTCAATCAACATTTGTAATTAACAACGGTATGCATTAAGAGGAAGCGAGTAAGAATAAAACAACCCAGTTGGTGGAAACTTTTTCATTAGTAAGCAAGCCCATCGAACGAAAGAAGTATGAAACGAAGAATCTCTCGCCGCTAATGGAAAAACGGATCCGATG
The DNA here is from genome assembly GCA_036926305.1 of Uropetala carovei. NCBI lineage: Eukaryota > Metazoa > Arthropoda > Insecta > Odonata > Petaluridae > Uropetala > Uropetala carovei. Next base: position 5,223,364 of record JAXCHB010000068.1, read on the forward strand.
GCGAGTAGGTTGACGGGGGTGGTCAGCAATGAGGATGAGTCGAGATGGCCCCAAATTACGAGAGGAAGGGGGGAGAGAGAGTACTCCAAAAAGGAATTTGAGCAATAATGACGAAAGCAATGGCGGCCGCGAGGTGGAGAGGAAAAGGGGCGGAGGAGGAGGAGAGGGTTTAGGGGGATAATCGGGGGTGGGAGGAGGCGGAAATATAATCCGCTGATGATTCATAACAACCTTTCGATTAAAACCTTATAGGCCTAGTAATCGCTTCTTCCATCGGTGAATTTGTCCGTGTTTAGAAACGAGATGGATAACTAAAGTTAAGTAGACGCGTCCAGTATGGAATAAATGATTCTACTTCTAGAGTCAGAGGTTGCATTTACTTCCACGTAACACGCAATCGGCGCAAATGATTTTACTATTTTTAAACTTTATTTATTATTTTTTTGCGGGCCATTGTTATTACGGATACATCGATAAGGATATAAACAAAAATTACGAAAATCAAACATGCTCATACATTGATAAAGCAAGAATACAAAACCTTGTAAATGTTTAATTAGCCCTCTTCGCAGCACCCAAGAGTGAAATCGTATAGAACTGATCTTCAGACACAATAACTCCAATAGAAATCCCGATCCGCAAGGGAATTATTCCCAAAACCAACGTCCTAAATCATACGGTCCGTTCGAAAGGACTGCTAGACGTTAAATCGTCGTTCGGAATGTCCAATATCTCCTTGTTACGTAATTCCATTGGATATCCGGCCACAAATTTCTCCTCGGGAATGCCGAGAAGTAAGGCTTCGGCGGAGGGAAATCTCCATTTATACCAAAGAGAAACGGACTAGGGAAGAAAATCCATCGGTGCGGCCTTTCCACGCCACCTCATCGGAGCGAGAATTCCCCTTTAATTCGGCGACGAGCACAACTCGCGACCACCTCCTCCTCGCACCGCACTTCATGGCCACCGCATACGCTCACCGCCCACGCACGCTCCTTAATTGGTCGAGGAGCGATTTCAGCGGACGGACTCCGCCTTCCATTCCCCCTTCTCCCCACTCCCCTCCACTCCATCTCGCAGAGTCACAACAAAGGAGCGAAGGAAGGGAGTTGGAATGATGCCGTTTCGATCCTAAGAAGCATGGCGCCGAAAGGGAAGCTCAAGTTAAGAGGAGCTTTAAACCCTTTTCTCGGAACAAAAGGAACTCGAATGATTCGTGTTATTTGCGCCTCAAAGAAAACGCGTACGGAATAGACTAACCGAGTCTTTTTTAGGAGACTATATATTTGTCGACATAAAAGAAAAAAGTATAGGGAAACACTGAGTCATGACTATTGGCTCATTGCTACATCGTTAATCTATGATTTTACGATTGGAATTATGCTTGTACTTACTTTGGATCCGATTTAAAGTGAAGCTATAAAAAAGTTTATGCGCAAGTGACTATTTCTGAAAAATTTCTAATCGATTATCCAGAAGCTCGATGTATGTATTAGGTCTCCAATAATTTATAATTTACTTCAGCTGCAAGGCAAATATTAAAATAAAATTCCAAAAAAACCCTAATTATAAAATATCTTCCATTTGGAATAAGTTGTTACACTCCACCGCAGGCTTGAAAAAATTGCTCTTGTTCGTTTGCAATAAAACAATATATCAAAAATGAGAGGGCAAAACTGTAAAGGTAAAAATTTATATAGCACATAACAAATTAAACAAATGCCGCAATAGGTAATAGATCAATCGCTTAAAGAGTGAATGATAAATAAGTAGCTCGATGGAAGTTTTCCAATCGCAGAACCGTATAAGACTCGGAAAAATTCGAGATTTGTAATCCACAAACCAACGGCCGTAACAACAAGGGAGAGAAAGAGAGAGCGTCTAACTATGCATCAAGAAGGATTATGGGGTGCTAAACTATGCAGCCGTTGCAACAACATCCCAAAATGAGAACAGTGGCAATTTTGCGAATCCATGATATCCCTGAAGCGACGGAGACTCCGTTCCGTTAGGCTGACCTGGTTTCTTGCACGAGATAAAAGAAGATTTTCTTGTCTCGAGCGCGCGCGCGCACTAACAGGACGATCCGCGTCAGCGCAAAGCGAGGGCGGACGGTGAATTTGACCGTGTATGCTGGGCACAATCGGTGAGTGCAGTAGGGTAACGAACGGTTCACGATATGCCCCTCAGGAGAGGATGAAAACTTTGCATACGATAATTACGCTAATACACTTAAGTGCGAAGATGAAATACATAGATTTAATGGCACAAACACATCTACAAAAATGAATACCCTAACGACATATTCGAGGCACTAGTTCACACAGTGATCCAAAAGAAAAGGTTTGTCTATTTTAACTTAAAAAGCAACTTCATAAGTAAAATTACCAGCTTAACTCTGAGGAATTTATCGATAATAAAACACAGAAACATAACAGTTGATAAATGGTGGAATTTAAATTACTTTTTCTGCCTTTTATATAGTACAAGAAAAATAATTAGCAGATCATAGACATTTTTTACTACAAGCCACATTATTAAACGTGCAAATAAAAAGATTAAAGTCGACTAAACTAATCTTTAAAATATTTTAAATTGGAATGAATTTCAATGTATAGGACCCGAGTGATCCGAGATGAGGGTGTCAACCGAAAGAGGAACGACTATAAGGCAAATATCTTCGTAGAAAATAAAAACAACTATGCGCAACACTCACAACGGAGCGAGTTTTCCGTTGCGTTGTGTTTCATCTCTAAAATGGAATTCGAACTCTGTGACGAATTCCCGATAACTCGGAAAGAAACGTAAATTTGAATGAAACAAAATTTGAACACCATGAATACAGGGGCAAATCAACAGATGTTGCTCTCGCTGAAATTATACTAAAATAACAGAAAACACTGCTTCGGTGGATTCACGGAGATAGCGACGGCATAAACGACACGACTCGTGGAGGGTAAGAAACTGATCCAGCCCTTACCTACTACGAGCTTCAATTGAATTTAACTAACGCAGTCTCGCACTATACTATTGATGTTCAAACTACTATTAGAGAATAATAATCTAGTTTTGTGCAAATCAGAAACACGAAGAACTGGTCTTTTTAATAGAATGAAAATATTTCGTTCGAGGCGTTAAAATGAATGTGGGAAAAACGGAATAATTTAAGTAAGAAAGTCGAATCAAGGATATCGACATCACGTTTTCTTTCGATATTACGGGATATAAAACGAACATTTCTAAGTATCGTCGCAAGGATTCCAAATTGCGTGCTTTGTTTCAGAAGGGATATCACGCTTTCCAGAGCGGAGAAATCAAGATAGCCATTAACGCAACAGTTGGGAGAACTTTCATCCTAATCAGCTGCGGATCTGTGGATTTTTCTCATAATTTTGAAAACGTTTCTCAACTGGTTACGTGCAATAGATTAAGCAACAAAACCTATTTATGCGGTGCGTGATGATTTCATAACACTTCAAATTCCGCGAGGGCCTTCGCAAGCGGCAAATCGACACAATGGGTCACTCGGCCGCAAATATCGAATTCTCATATGAGCCGCCGATTCTGGCGTTCTATCATCTCTCCTCCTGGGTCATGTCGCGAAGTTAATTGAATAAAAAAAAACTACGTTCTCCACTTTCCTCTAAAAGATGAAGCGTAGAGAATGGAAGCCTTCGTTACATCTGACAGAGAGACTAGTGTCGGGGAAACAAATTCTTGAAACTGTTAACAACAGTTTTAAGTTTCGTACGGGTTTCACCGAATATGGGTTCGCTCAAGAGAACTAAACTCGCGATAAATGGCAATGAAACGTTAAAAAAGATATCTATAAGCGAGTGCGACGCATTCGAATCAGCGTTTTAAATTTCACGTTATGCACGACAAAAAAACGCATCTCCAATCGGATTTTGACTGACAACTAGAACACAAATAATACACTCTTCAAACTATAACAAGGTCTCGACAATAAACATTCACACCGAAGAAAAAACAACGATTTTTTGCTTCTAAGGGAAAGAACATTAAAATCATGTTAAAAACATGGCTTTCCAAGAGCTTCTTCTCATTGGGTTAGAAACCATTACGCCAAACAATTATTTTGAGAGAGACAAAGAACCGCCATCAACTAAATAGATTTACCGGTCTTCGAAACGTATGGCGCTTCGAACGAACAGTAAAACCAATCGAGAAAATGGGTTTAATTTGAACTAATAATGAAAAGATGAGTCAAAATTGTGTATAAACGCTCCGTATCAATGGGTCACCAATTAATCTTCAAGATATTGTTAAGCTATTGTTATCTTGTTAATTTATTAAAATAAACAAATAAACAATACTTGAAAAGCTAATTGTTTATTTTATCTTTAAAATGTACAACATTTTATTAAAATAGGTCAAAATGTCAACAAAATATGGCTCTTAAAAGTCTTTATACATAATTTTGACACCCTGTGTGTGTTTGTATATATGTATATTTGTAACCACGCCGCCAACCGAGAGTACAAGTCGCGCTAAATGGACGTCCGGCAGACGCGATGGGGGAGGAAAATGAGGCGAAGGGCGGCGGGGGATGGTCGCATTATGCACCCCATTCGCTCCACCCTTACCTCGTCACCGCCTTTCTAACAAATCCTACTCGATCTAACGATTCACTCGTTTTCCTCGTTGCAACGCCTGGAAATTCCTCCCCAGGGTACATGGCTACTCGGCCTTCCACGCGAGAGACCCAGAGTGTCACATTTGGCCGGACAGGTGCCTTCTCACAATAACGCGTTCGTTTGCGCAGAAGATATAGAAGACGGGGAGAATATTTTTCGCAAGGTGTGGCGATATAACGATGTCAGATGTAATACCACAGACATGAATTAACGACGAGCTATGTCTACCGATAGGCAATTGGCAGCCATGGTTCTCTCAGGAAAAAACACGTTAATTAAGCCAAGTGTTTAATATTCTGCAGGACAAAGGAATATTATCACTACGCAACAGTAATATGTACCTACTAACAGCGAGGTTAACGAATATAATTTTTATGTTTTGCAAACAAAATAACAAATGAATAATTGAATCAACTTTCAACGGAGCATATTACATACTTACATGGTAGGCACGATCACGAGGATAAAATACGAGATCGACTGTAGGACCGAGCGATATCAGGGACAATACAGGATCATAACAGGAGAGTGATTGCCGCGAGAGAAGTTATTAAGCAGGCTTTGGTGCGCTGCACCCCCTGCCACTCACCAATCTGGTGATTTTCAGGGTATTATGTAGACGTAGATGAAACGCGTCCTATTTTAATAATCACGAAATTCTAAAATTCTAAGCCTGAAAAGCTTTTTCATGACGTAAGAAAAACATCAAAGATAAACTCGTGATTACTAACACAACAATGAGTAAGGGGTCATTTTGGAAGGGAAGTGAAAGGATTGTACAATTTGAACCTGGAAAGATCAAGGCGAACGACGAAATGTGATGCACTCTTAAGTCACGGAGAGAAATGCCGAAGGGTCACCCAAATACCGGAGGAGCACGAACGGTTCGACCAAAACAGACGGCGAGAAAAGTTGGCAAAGAAAGCGTCGCGGAAAAACAACGCTCGCATTGATTTCAGAAAGAAATAGCGCAACAAGACGAATACCGAACGGATGGGATACCATCGTGAGAAACGAACACGATTGGCCCAGGCATCTCTTCAATCTCGACTCAAGAAAACGGAGAGAAACCAGGATAAAGAGGAAAAGAGGTCCGAATGTATAGATAGAGCGAGCCACGCACGGTTCGCCCGCGGCACACACGCCACGGATGCGAAACCTACATTCCTTCGTTCGCACGACGACAGAAACGACGTTCGCTTATATCGTGAAAGAGTACGTGGGAAATTCGCTGGTCGAGGTGCGATTCGATTGTCCGCTGGCTAGGAAGGAAAAAATGGCCACGGTGATTGCGTTAGAAGCAGCAAAGGGATACCGCAACGCCCACTCCGCACACGACCACGCGATGCATTATCGCCACCGACACCTTAATCGTACCGCTTTCCAACGAAGACCACGCAAAGTGATGACGCAGAGCTCCACGATTATTTTGGAACCACGACATTAATGCTCTCCACTTATTTGTTATTGATACCCCGGCTTATAACGAATACGCTTCTAAAAAATGCTCCAATCGACGAAGGTTTAATCGGGGATTCTCAAGGCTTTTAAATATCGTCGAAAGCTGAAAAACTACACAAGAGAAGGTTATTGTGAGGGAAAATTTATTCTTTGAAACAATCACTTTTCGGAAAAGAATTTCCAGTCTATGGTACGTTAGAGTCCCCGAACGAGTAATTCGAAACTCTTTCCGCAACTAAACGAGATTATTTGAGTCCCGAGTTTCCAAGATGGGCAACCTCATGTAGGTTCATCATTATTGACTTTCCGGGTAGAAGGAGCCGAAGATGGAGAGAGAGAGAGAGGGGGAGAGAGAGAGAGAAAGAGTATAGATTTTTCCATCAGGAGGGAGAGGAGAGGGCGTCTCCGCCTTCGGGACAAAATAGTAAAATGAGACGCCCTCCTTCCAAAGCTCCCTTCAATGGCACCCCAAAATAACACGTGATTACGGCGGAAATATATTCCTTAGATTTACTTATGCCAACCCAGCTGCAGTAAGAAATCGGCTATTGATTAAAGAATATAACATTGGGTATTATTAAAAACCACTAGCAAAAACAAAAAATATTTTTGCTCATACCACTATAAAAAATCTATATCATAACAAACTCAAATCACGGCCTTAAGAAATTTTAACACACAGAAACTGTTAAACCCTAAATAAAAAATGAACGTTTATCATACAGAAAGCTATTATGCATCCAAAAAGCTCATAATCGGATCTGTTTACCTTTTGAAACTCATTAAAAATGCCAGAATTTGCATAAATCCTCCCTCTCTCTCATAGCTTACATTGCCTTAGACCAGGGGTTTCCAAACTTTGTGAAGCCACGGAACCCTTATATTCAAATATTTCTTTTTGCGGAACCCCAACTAAGAGATATAAGCCTCATTAACTTTAAAATCATTATAATGCTTATTAATATAACATATCTCACGGTATACAGCTTACAAGTGGGGCTCATGTTTCCTGCTGTAAATAAGAGAACGTATCGGGTCTCTATTACGGAACCCCATTTAATTTCTGTGGAACCCTTGCTTTCCGCGGAACACTGTTCGGGAAACCCTGCCTTAGACATATCGGTCGAAATTCTTAATTCAGTGCGATATTTTGGCACGACGCAATACGAAAACCCTCAAATGTGACCAATGGAAACGTTTTGGCAAACAGAAGGCGGGGGAGGCGCGAACCGAGGAGGCGCAGTAAAGAGGCGAACACTCACGCGGGAAAAAAAAGAAAGACGGAGGGAGAGGGAGAGACTTTCACTTTTCCACGCGCCGTTCGAGACTTCCGCGTGGTGGGAGTGTGCCCTCGCGCCCTTGGCGATACTCGAACCTTCCCCCCGTCTTGCAACCTTTATATTTAACGAGTATATACCTCCCCCACTAAAAATAGCAATGATGGAAACTCGTCCCGAAAAAATCACTGGACGATCAGGTTTTCGGTGAGTTGCAACCACGTTAAGGAATAACGGCTTGAACGGTTTACGGGGATGCTTTGGCTTCGATAAAGGTTACGCGAAACCCTATAAAGGTACCTTAATCCATCAAGTGGTTTCCAGCTCAAACTAAAATCCAATCATCGGTATACGAACAACTCATTATTGCATCTCCCTCGAAGGGGATAAATAACAAACAGGAAAAATCGATACAGCAAAGGAGTGAAAAGTCAATATTTAAACTTTCGAGAGAAAGGATTCTATGAATAAAATATAATATATTATGATATATAATAAATTTTCTCCGTTTGATGCTATTATTTGAGTAATTTGAAGCGTTATAACTTCCTCAACCTTCCAGCAGTAGAAGATCACGTCAAATTAATGATGCCCAGTATAGAATAAATTTCTTTTGTCGAATAAAAAAAAACTTTCCGTCGAACTAACTTTTATTAAAATGCAGGGAACGCAGACTGATTCCCTTTAATAACATCGTAAATATTTTTGCCTCGAGAGGCCAAGCGAGAGGCTCGTTTGAAAACCTCTCAACGTCAAGGGATAACTCGTTGCTATCTCTAGCACGAGGAGGAGTCATTTCGAAGGGAGGGAAAGGTCATTACGTTCCGTGTTCCTCCCACAGAACCGCACCCCACCATCGGCTGACCCGAGAGCGGTCCTACCTCACGACCACCACTCCCACGCAAACACGCCCACGAAAGAGAGATCACGACTTGGCTCTTCGGAGCGGAGGGTAACTCACAATCCTCGAGCGAATCACGACCTCTCACGAGCGTAAAGCGGAACTTGAGTGGTAAGCGTCTTCCAAGAGAGAAGATCTCACGGGGAGAAGTGCGAGGCCACTCGTCGCTCGACCCTTTTCGAGATTGCTAGTTCAGACCTAAGAAATATATTCCATCCGTTTCTACGTTCATTGACAAGTTGTTATAGTCATCTTGCTGCAAAAAGTATATTACTTGTCAATAAGCGTCATAGATAATCGTTTGCAAAACAAATTCTTAAAGCTACATTTTTTACGATCGATTTTATTGAAATCAGTCTCTTACTGTAATATATCTTCAAACTTAATACGGGTCCTTCGAATTAGTTATATATGAATAAATAATAAATCCGAGAGGATCTTTTTAAATTGCCGTCCACCTCTTTGAGTCGAGAAATATTCGGCGATACTGACTAATGCTACGCAAAGAATATAACTAAAACGGGCACTAAAATTGATATTCTAGATTAGAAAAAACAAAAGTAAAACAAGAACGACGTAAATGGCATTACACCCGAAAATGTTCCCTCTATGTAAATTTATACTTTCATAGTTAACAAATCGACACTGGAAAATCTAACCGGCATCATAATTCTTTTGTCGCAGAATCGGATCGTGATGGGTAGCACGGCGGAGTAAACCACAAATAATACGTCGGTCGCGACGGAGAGTAGTTCACGAAAGCCAACTATTTCTCTAACTAGAGGGACGATGCAGATCCGAACCATCTTGGCACCAGCGGCCGCTCCATGGCCACACTCTAAGGCTGCGGTCACACCGGACGTCATTTTGCTTAGGGGTGAAGGGTTGTCTAGCGTAGAGTCCTGCACGGGTCGGGTACGGGACCGTCTTCTTCACTTCACGGTTTAGGCCTGTTCAGCCTGTTCCGGCACCCATCTCTTCCTCGGTCTTCCTATCTCTTCTACCCGTGGTATTCTTTCATCATCCTTTCCAGGTGGTCGCACCATCTTCTTTTATAATCTTTAATCCTCTCATTTAGGTTATATATCTTTAATTCATTTCTAATATCATCATTCTTCTCCGTCTAATCTAGTATATCCTTTAACACTCCTCGTAAATTTCATCCCCGACGCTTGGATCGACGGGTCGATCCCTTGGAATTAATTAAGGGCCCGGGCCGGCTTTAAAAATTACGCGAGTCACACTAGTCCTCCGTAATGAGTGGGTTCAAGCAAAAGCATGGGTTTTTTTTAGGTAAACTAATCCAGGGATAGTGAAGAACGAGTGTGACTCGTCCTCCGTACTGAATTGGTTAATATATTTTTTGTCTATAACATTATATTTGTATTTTGTATAATAATTTATTTTGTTTGTTGTCTCCCAAGAAGTGCAAATATGTGGATTAAAAATCCCTTTTAAGCACACAGATGTTGGTAGAAAATTTGGAATACAATAATTACATTTTTCGAGCCGAGGGGCTTGAAATGGGCAGTGAGTAACTCCACGGGCCGGGCCTACAATTTGTTCGACATCGTTCAGGCCGAGCCGGGTACGAATTTGTATGGACCGGGCCTAGAAAAACAGGCCCGTGCAGAGCTCTAGCCTAGCGGTTAGACAATGTTAACTAACTGCTGAAACATTATTAGGGTGGCCACACTGGAAATCGCCTACCGGTCCATTCCAAGGAAGCCCTCATATCATCTCGCTAGGCGATCAAGTATGCTGGTTAAAACCGCTCAGTACCAAACTGCTCGAGATATCGACTGACGGGGCAATAATTTTGTTACTTGAAATCAAAACATATTTCTGTTGCTAATGATATTGTTTTAATTACTTCAGTAACTATAAACAAATGCAAAAACCTCCAAAATATTAACCAGAGACGAAACTAGGGCGAGGCGAGCGGCGCTTTGGGATTAGGTTGTTTCCACTTAACGAAGTTTTTGTCGATCCCTATTTTTTTAAAACCTAAATAAATGATCAAAGCATTCATAATTTCTTGAAAGTAAACATTAGTTGCTTTTTAGTAAACAAAACATTCTAGTCATATTCTTAACTCGTGTTGCGTCCCGTTATTCCATGCTGTCACAACAACTCAACTAACCGCCTAGGCTAGTCATCTTTCGGTGTGGCCAGCCTCTGGCTACCCTCCACCAATCCACCGCTAACCACTACCCTAAGAGCAAATAGCGTTCGGTGTGGATGCAGAAAAGCATCCCTTTTTACTTTCTGATACAAAGTATCGAGAAAGTATTGTTATCGCGAAAAAATTCGACCTCGAGATTTTTACGAAAATATACGTTTTAGGTGTCTCTGAATCCGAAAAAGTGGTTTTCGCAATGCCGTCTGTCTGTTACTGGCTCTGGAGCATAGACGGTAAAGCGAAAATGAATGAAATCTCGTACTTACGCATTTTATCATACTGAGTTGAGTATACATAGAAATGGTTGACGCTGATCAATAATTAAGAGTAGTTTATTCTAGGCAACTTTAACAATAATTCGATTTTCTCAAAAACGGCTCTAACGATTTTGATAATATTTTGTACATTTACTTGAGCAATAATACTCTATAGTTCACATTTCTCAAAAAATGAATATAAGGCTACTAATTTATTCTAGGCAACTTCAACAACAATTTGATTTTCTCAAAAACGGCTCTTGGGATTTTGATCAAATTTCGTACAGTTACTTGAGTATAAATCTACAATAATACTACGTATTTAATTTTTCTCAATGAATGAATATAAGGCTAGTTTATTCGTGGACAACTTGAACAACAATTGGATCTTCTAAACGCTTCGGATGGGCGCACACGGGCATCGAATCCTTAAGGGAAAATCTTTCGTTCGACAAATAAACAAGTCCGAAGCGATTTTATTCCGTCGCTTTTAAAGCCATTACTGAAAACATTCCTTGCCTTATCGCACTGCGCGCGCCTCCGTGCCGAATCTCGCCACAATAATCGCGTATGCAGATTAGGCAAGAGTTCCAGAAAAGGATTTCGACGTTTCCGTCTCTAGAGAGAGCGAGCGAGCGCGCGCGAGGCTACGACCGGATGCAATGACGAAACTAAATAGGAGCAACCATGGCTTTCCATTTCACGCCAAGTTTCTCAACGGAAATGACGATGTTACACTTCTAAAGCGTATTTCCGAAGCGAAATAAAACCAAAAGAACAGAGATATAGTAAAACGCCTCAGTAGAGAAAAAATTCCAGTGACTCGTTCAAAAAACAAATAGAATTAATAACCCAAAAACAATTATATAAATTTCTCAAAATGCTCGTCAACACATTTGTACGAGATATTGGCGGAATATTTCAAACGAAGTACAAAATTTTCCGTCCTTTCCGTTGAGTCCAGTTTTAGAGAGATTACGTAATCTATAAATATAAATTGTACGATGTACATTAATATAACTAACTGAAACAAGATTTGGTTTAAGATGCCACCTAAGATATTCAATCCAAAAACAAGTGATGCTAACTCAAAGATTATCGGCAAAAGTCTAAAAAAAACAAAAAAGATACGCTATTTTCTTAAACGAACACTACAACGCTATCATCCGCTACGAAAAATACCCCATTAGAAGGAGAAAGACGCAGAATTTTCCGTGTGACCGTGGCAACAGGGTGCGAGCGAAACAAGGAAATCGGCTCACAAGCGAGCACGGGAAGTAGATAAGGCGTCGGTGGAGGAGGAGGAGGGAGAGAGAGAGAGATCCGGGAACCGACTTCCTTCTCCAAGAACTGACTCGGGCGACATCGGTGGTCGGGAAAACATCCGGAGGAAGAAAGCCCATCCGAAAGGGCGAACACCCCGCCCCCGGGGCCACGGGGTGAAGAACGAGGGGCGTCCGGTCACCGCTCCGGCCCACCGCGGTTCGTAACCGCGCATCCGCTATAATCCCGCCTCCGAGCTGAGGTGAGGGCTATGGGAAGCATTACTTATCCAATAATTCCACGCTCTAAAACGAACTTTCCCGATTCCATTAGGCAGAGTTAATTCGATACTGCCCCATTAATTACGTCATACTCGAATGAAATTAAAGGATTACGGAGGAGCTACGAAGGGCTAAGCGACCTCGCCAACGCTTAATTAAAATACACAAATACGCGTTCGCAATTAATGATTACCTGGAAAACTGAATCCTGTGAATCAGTTCCACGGAAAATCTTTAACATACTACCTCGGTTTACAGAAATGAGGAAAACATTTATAAAAATAATTTAAAGCGATAATTACATTTTTACTTCATTCTCTGCCTCAAATTAAGCGATGAAACAAAGGCAAAACTAATAGACAGACCGCATCTGTAATTAACGAAGGATAATGCAGGCAAGAAGTGTAACATAAATAAGGTGCGGTTTTCTTGGTAGAATCGAAATTATTTTTATTTCCAGCAATGTGATCAAATATCACCATTATTTCACTGTATTTAAAAATTATAAGTATGAATTTTAAAGACGTTCTATCAACGCATCAACAATCACATTTACATCTTGCATTTCAATAAAAATATAAAACTCTAAAATTATTGATCCCAACTTTCACAAACACCAAGCATCCTCCCATAATCGAAATCAGAAAAACTGCTCTTTTATGTAGCTTCTATAAGAAAGCTTTCTCTCGAACGGGTAGCTATCGACTTCAAGAAAAAGGATTTTATTTTTACGGATTAGCCATGAGGTACAGGTTAGCAAAAACTACATTGAAAATCAACTTCCATCGGCTCCTTTAGTATAATCAAAACGCGAGCAGATTTAGTTTGTCAGCGCCATTGCCAAAAAATGAATTGCAACGCAATGTTGATGAAATGTTGGGTTACTTGGGCTTTGCGAAAGAATTACTTTACTCATTCGCTGTTAGCGTTTGTAGAGCATTATCACATCGCTGTTAGAGCAAATTTTAGTTATATATACACTACCGCTGTAAATTATCCATAATAAAAGAAACAATGAGCAAATTTGGTAGCTGTCGGAGGACATTTTTGACGGTATGTACAGGCTCGTCACGAAAAACAAGATGAATCGTGAAAAAAGCTGGAGCTCCGCTCTATTTACTCCTACCGAGCCGACAAATGTGGCTACACGAGCGTCAAGAGGTTTGCAGAGCGTTAAGGGGCTGCTTCGGGAAATTCCGAACTTGGTAAGTACCTATGGATAAGCGTCGACGCAGGCCAGCAGACACACCTACCTACCTCACCAACGACCTATCGGCTTCCGCCGGACTTTGGTTCCTTCGGTCCATTCCGATATGCATCCGCCATGTCGGCAATTTAAAAAAGCAGACGAGTCAGAAATGCCATCGCCACTGGGGAATATTTCCGAGGGAGAGGGTTAAACGGAAAAAAAAGGTCTTAGTGCCGACGTGGCCGTAGACGGGACATAAACAGATGAGGTAGTCATGAGATTTGCCGAGGAAGCATATTTGCTTAAGAACCACTTCAAACCGTGAATAAAACAAATGGGACCGGCATAGTTTGATCTTGAATGCAAAGCGTAAAGTAGATTTTAAACCGTTTTCAATATTGGAAAGGAGAAATATACACTACCGCAAAAAAAAATAATAGGCGCGCACGCTGAGTACGCAATACTTAATTTTTGCGGGATTACTAACGAATGAATTTGGCTCGATAACGTTAGTATACACCGTTATCTGACCGCTTGCCTAGAAATGTAGATTTTTATGGTTTTAATTTTTAGCATCGAACATTTTAAATGAAATGCATATATTATTAATCCTATAATATAATCGATGTAACTGGAGAAGAGAAAAACTACGCGAATAACGGAAAAAGTTCACAATATTTTACATTTACTTTGAATAGATTTATTTAAGATATGCAATAACTTTTAATATTTAAAAGATCAAATTACGAAACAAACAAAATGAAACGCAAGAAAGTTAATTTGCAATCGCAACAACCCGCACATGCAACCTCTGGAACAGTACAAAAACGAAAATGGTATCACAGAGCAACGACATAATGGTAGAGAGTTGCATCGAGGCGAAACATGATGCAATACGTCGAAAGCTTAATTACAGAGGGTGTGCTCAATCCAGACATCCTTTTTTCGATGAAACTTAACAAGCTAATTTTAAAAAACTCATCTACCTTTCCGGAATGCAAAGTATGGTAGGATCGCTTGACAATCGAATACGATTCAGCTATTGATCTCTCATATATAAATCCATAGGACGGGAATCTTAATCTACCTGCAACAACACATTTACGATGGAATTATAGAAGTGATTAATGACATACACCTATACGCGATTTCATCTAATCAAACACAAAATTAACCTGCCGTTGTCGTAGATTTTAATATGGGAAATATAGGAAATCGTCCATAAGAATGTTTGCTCAGCAGTATTTTAACGAGTCTATGGCGAGGAAATGAGTACGGTCACGTCGCTTAAAATAAACATCGACGCGAATTAAATATGTTCCTTAATTTTCTAAGCGGTTCCTCGGGATAGGTTCTAAGTTCCACCGTTTCTCTTGCGGTCGATACGCGATCATCACATTTTACCCGGAGAACGGACGAGAACTGATCTCCGACAAACTTCAAAACATCCCGTAACTCTTCGCAAACTTCACCCGATTCTTAACCAAGCGCAGGGATTTAATGCGGGTCCACTCGTTTATCTTCCACGGTCCAGCTGGATGGGTCCCATTTAGGAGGGTCCCCTTATTAATATCCGAGAGCGAGAGAGTTCGATTATCCCTGCGATGGCTGGCAAACCCAAACTCCATCCTTGTCGTGGAGGGGTCGATGCGCCACCAAATCACTGCGGTCTCCGGTGGATTAGAGGGGTCAGGGAGGGAGGCCAAGGTGCGAGGGATAATCACGAACCCTCCCTGAAAAGCATCGATTACCACGAAAACGAAACCACAAACCTCGTAAAATCAAAGTCATTTGCCATTCACGTTTCCATGAGAAGTGTTATCAAGTTCGAATGAACGGGCTCCTAAATCCCAGAACGTCACTTTCGGTAATCGAAAAAGGGCTCGAGGTATCAGATGGGATGGTTCGGAAAATTCTTTAAAATAGTCAAATAATTAGATGAAATTCGAAAAAATAGAACTTAAAAATACGTTTAACACTAAAAATAAAACACGGAAAATTTTCAG
Organism: Uropetala carovei; assembly: GCA_036926305.1. Lineage (NCBI taxonomy): Eukaryota > Metazoa > Arthropoda > Insecta > Odonata > Petaluridae > Uropetala > Uropetala carovei. The sequence continues at coordinate 5,238,839 of JAXCHB010000068.1, forward strand.
AGGTACTTCGAAGCTGATACTAAAACTAAACAGTTTTCATCTGAATCCACTACGACGATCGAAACCATTTTATAATTAAATATAACTATCATTCTGCCACAGCTGTGACATTTACGTACAAAGAAATTAAATTACGATATTACGGCTCTTCTATCTCACAATGGCTATTCACACTGTTTCATTCGTGCCCGTGCGTAATACGCAACAGTTATAATAATTTACGATTAATAAAGAAACAAATAAATACAGTAAGTCAAACGTTTCTTTAAACTTATCAAATCCTGGCGTTCGTATCTTAATTTCTGAAACATGAACGCGAAGAAACAAAAACGAACATGATTCAAATCGTTTCGTGATAGCTAGTTTCCAACAAAATTGCAAGAGGTAATGTAAAAAGTTTCACAAGGTAGGAAACATCGACAAATATTCGACACCCGACGAGTATCGTGGCAACTTTCCAACTTTCCTCGATTCATTTCCGTCGGTGGAAACAACTGACGGATTAGAGCGGAGAGAAGCGCGAGGGTGACGCCTAGAAGAGAGAACAAATCAGAAACAAAGACACACACACACACGCGCGCGCGGATAGATGGACGATGATGGACTTACTCGCTATTGCGCCACGAAATAAATGGAGGAGGGTTGGACGGAAAAAAAACGAAATAATGGGTAGGAGGGGAGAAAAATGGAAGAGGTTCTCACTCCGTTGAAGAAACGAAGGAACGTTTTTAATTAGTGAAAAAGTTGTGGCGATGGTGGTGGGGTTGGGGGGAGGGGGGATGGGGAGAGCGTTCATATCGAGAGGGGGAGGGGAGGGGGGAAGAGAGTTTCGCAACGAGAGAGCAGACGACACGAGAAATCGCGTCCGAGGGGAAGGAAATCGCGATTTTTCACCCACGAGCAAAAAACGACTCCGCCCGACCATAAAACACCTCCACGATCCTTTTTTTCCAGCAAATGATATCCCCAACGAGACGAACAAACGGCGTAATAACAACCATCGCCGAATGACACGAAGCGAATTCGTGGCCGAACGGAGTAATGGATAAGATGGAATCTAAACGGCGCGAGTAGGTCGAAAGAAAGAAACGACAAAAAATACGGAGAAAGGGATGTGCCGCGGAGGAGGTCAACGAGGAAACGATAGAGAAGCTTTAAGAATTTTCATTTCCTGTAAGATAAAGAAAAAATGTGCGAATGAAAGATAAAGATTGCGAAAAAAGACGTAAAGGATTAGTATGCATCCACACACCCGCACATTTACGTAGGCATGTTTCTCTCCGTATTCTAAAAAGGACCGTTATTTCTTCAGACCAGTTTTTCCACCTCTACCTATTAACACTAACGCGTCATTCTATTGGTAAGTGCCCACTGGACCTCCTCCGATTATTTAAAAGTATTTTTTTCTGTTATTTTGCTTTTTATTTCTAATAGTCTTCGATAAAACTCACGATAATTTTGGAAGGTAACTCTATCGGATAATTCTTTAAGTTTTACTTTAAGTTACGTTAAATAAAATTTCACTATTTTTGAGGGATTTTTTGTCTTAAATGATGGTTTGTTAAAAAGAGAATCGATTGATCGCATTGATAGCTCCCTAAATTGACTTTATGTTACATGCCATCTTTATAAGAAACTGAGTATATTTAAGGACAAATTTTCGTTTTAAGACTTTTCTAAGTAGAATGATTCTATTATTAATCGAATCGAAACATCCTATTCGAATCGATTCAATGACCAAATCTGACCATCCCTCTTTTAAATTCCTTCGCCCACGCACTCTTCAGAAATTAACATTTTATCTCGATTTGTCTTAGCTATGACATTTTCCACTGCGAAGTGATTTAATTCGAAATTAAACAAACAAAGATCAATACTTGCCTAAAATCCAACGCTTTCATCTTGTGCAATGGAGGTTAAAAAGATCCATTCGCTCCCATTCCCCTTGGCCCCTTATTCCCCTACCTCCCGTTTTCACCCCGGGTAAAAGCTATTAACCCGCTTCAGTTTGCTCTGTTAAGACAAACAATAAAACCCGAAGAGGAATTTTAACGAGACGCCCGATAGCAGAGGAATAGGAAAAAAGGGAATCGAAAGGGAAACGGAGATTTACGACAACGTGCGAAAGGGTATTCGCAGAGTTACGCAAACAGCTAGATATGAACTCCATTGAAATTTGCGATACATAAATTGAGAAAGGAAGGTCGGCGAGAAATGGCATTAAATCCGATTCGTGAAGGATGAATCCACTCTCACTCGGCCACTCGCAGCTTCGACCTTGGGAGGAACACGTTCACTTTTTATTTTTCCTAAAACGCGAACCAACTTTGACATTGAACGCAAGCATTATTTTTATTAGTTTAAAAAACTAATATTCTCGCAAACATGTATAACGAATCAGAACCATCATTGAAGCGGAAAGCTTGACTTTTAAACCCGGTTGTTTGATCAGAAAATAAAAAGCGACACTCCACACATACTCGCTATTCACTCGAACCCTTTTAAGAATTCAACAACAGGAAAATTCGAAACGAACAAATAATTTTTTCTCCGCACTAAGCTTACAACTTGGGACGAAGGAAGTAAAGCTCGGCGGAAATAAGACGAGATTCACGACACCATGCACTCGCATCACTGAACCAAAAACAGTTTGTTATGGCAGAGATGTCGACTCCGGCACGAACGAAGGACGGCGAGGGTTGATGCAAGAAAGACGAAGGCGGGAAACGAGCGGGAAAGGGGAGAGAAAATAGATGTCCCAGGTTTAGGACTTCTTAAGCAGCGAAACAGAGCAAAGAACCACGCTCCTGCAGTTCGACTGTCATGTCTTTTTGTCTTCCCAACTTAGTGGCGAAAACAATGGCACCACTAACGCAAAGTGAAAAAAAAAACAAAAGAAAAGCAAAGCAAAATATTTTCTCTCCATCTTTTTGTCTGCGTAGAAGTTAGAGGTACAAAATTTTCATCCAAGAGTAAGAGAAAGTAGAGAGAAGCAAGAAAAGTCTGAAATCTCCTTTCTTTGTTGCAGCGGGTCGGAAGAGGTTGGAAATGAAATCCAGACGGCAATTATTAACAGCACTTCACAACTGTTTAAATTCGTTTAACTCTTTAGTTTTTCGGCGTTGTTTACCAACGAAGTGATATTAACGGAACGTCTTATTGGCACGACTCAACACTTTTGTCTTTCATCTTTTGAACCCTTAGTTAGATTTGATTTGTTTCATTCTCGTTATGCATTAGCTTTGCACCAAACATAACTGGTTTCTCGGATCTCTTAAGACCGCGGCTTTCGACCAGCAGTATGCACACCACTGGAGGTACCTGCTATGTGGAGAGTTTAAAAAAGGTACACGAAAATATAACTTTTCTGCTCTCTTCAGAATCAAAGGTTACAGTTAAGAACCCACAAATAACGATATCAAACGGTAAAACCACGTTTTTACTGAAAGGGGATTTTTACATAGAAATACCATTATAGTATTTTCGCGCATCTTTCCACAGAATCGTGCTTAAGCAGAATTTTCCCTTCGGGAGGACGCGTTGTCTTCTCCCCCTCAAAAGTCACCCACGGTAGTTTTCAGAGCATTGAATAATACACAAATGTATCAGTACTTTTAAAAATTAATCCAAGAAATTTGGCTCAACCTTGTGGTAAGTGATACTCATATTTCAGAGGAAAACAATAACTATGTTAACTTCCACAATTTTGTGGAAGTTAAAATAGTTATTCTTATCCTCTAAAATACTTTTAAAATTTATGACTAGCGTATTTCAATAAAAATTAAGTTTATTTCAATATCACATAAATGCGGTGGTTGGTTTGCGATAAGTAAGAAAATGCTTGGAAAACGTGAGCAATTAACGGTCGAAAACCACCGTCTCAGCCGAGTACCGCGTGAATGACGCATCCACGGAAAAAAACATCCTACGCAATACAAATAACAATCAAGTGTCGAGCGAAAACGAGAGTTCGTTAGCAGCGTCCGAGGCAAAGCCATCGATGTAAGATGCCGTCTATAGACGCGGTGCAGCGGAGCGGCCGCAGAAGTTCATTTCCACCCGAGTTTCACCTCCTAGGCTGAAAAATATCGCCTCGATCCCTTCGCCAGCCACTCTCACATTGCATGTTTTCTTCGGTTTTTCCTTCGGACGAAGCTTCTCTCTCTTCCCCTCTTCTCGCTCTTCCTCTTCGCCGCGAGAGGAGAGGAGAGGGAGGCGCTCCAACTCTCCATTGGCTTCCCGATCTGCTGAAGCGGATCTATCGAATCGTGCTCTTTTCGTGCTAGATAGGCCTCTGTGGCTGTTTTTTTATCCTAAGGGTGAATATCGCCAGGTTGTGTTTCTCTGGCTTCTCCTCTCGCTTCGATAAGGTTGAAGGGGCTGTTGAAAGGTTTTTAACTCTCCGCTAATTCAAGAAGTTTTACGTAATGGGATTCTCTCGCTTTGTTTTATTTTCTAGTTCCGTGGTATATTATTCTGTTTTCATTTCCCCCTTTATAATCTACGTCGCTTCGCTCGATATTCCTCTCGTTTTTCAGCGTGACATGCCAGTTGGCGTCGTTGAAGGCCTCCGTTAATGAAAATGTCCTTGACTACCGTGTCCGTCCAAATACATGTTAACATTACGAAAGAGGTATTGTTGTGAGGAGCAACTGGGAGGTCAAAGGAATACATCGGAGACGCTTTCATTCGATTTTCTCCTCTTACCGAGTTTGAAACACGACTTTCGGAATTTTATCGGTCCCTTCTCTCTTTTTATACTCTTTTTTGTGTATCCCATTTAACCCGTGTTAGTGATGATTATTTTCGCAATCGAATTCGGCAAATAAAAAAGCCGCAACAACCACTCTGAAGGAAGAGCTTGGTTCTTCTTTGCTCGGTTTGGAGCTTGATAAAGATAAGGTAAGAAACTCGAAGCAAACGTTAAAACAAGAACGCTGGTTTTCGATTAAAAACCTTTAAAACATCGAAATATTTTTTGCTACCTCTTTAGATAATGTCAATTAAATACATCAAATTACGCAGATAAACGCATAATTTAATTCTCCGTTACAATTCCTTTAGCGGGATACTTTCACGGGACACATTCAGGAGCAAAAATTTCCTTTCCGGCAACAACTCTTCTATTACGGCCTTTTTTCATCCCTTTCCGGAGTTTTTCACTTCACCGCCAAATGAAACACGCAAAATATAAAGGCGAATGCGGAGAAGAGGGGTGACGCGGGACGAGAGACAAATGGAGAGGGTAGGGATTTTGAAAATGCCACGGAAGAACTCGGAATCTGGGAATAAATGAAAGGGCGGGGCGAGGTGCGGCCGCCTCCCCTTTGGCCGCCCTATAGTCGGGAAAATTTCGGGCGGGGTCGCGGGAGAGGTCAAGGAGAAGCCGGCGGTCACGAAAGACATCCGAACAGGGGAGGAATAAAGACGAAGAGACAGTCGGCGGGAGCAGAAACAAAGGAAGGAAGCCGGAGGAGAGGGAGAGGTGGGAGGAATGCGGCCGCGAGGAAGGGGGTGGGGAGGAGGGAACGAGCAAAGACTTAAAACGCGTTTCCCGAATATACGAGTGGACCACGAAGAGCGACGCCAGGGAGAAATGCCGCACCGTGTTTGGACAGAGAAAGCCAGCAGAAAAGGCGGCAATAAGGGCTCGAAACGCGAATGGAAACGTTAACCGCGACATCACTAAAAACGGCGTACATAGTCTCGTACGAGCTGTGAATAAGGGACCGAGATAAAAGCTAAAGTCGTCCATAAAATTACTGGAATCCTAAATCCGAAGATTCCACCGTCCTCCGCATATTCTAATCTCAAGCCGACCCTTCTTCACAAAAGCCTCAATTCCTTTCCAGACAAAATATGACATCCTTATTCAATTAGGAATCTGGAATCCAGTGCTAGGTAATGTTTCACCGATTCAAAAACTAATCCTTCAAAATTTTGAGAACGGCAGGAACCAAACTCTTTTGTGATTTTAAATGACAAATACCTGTAAAAATATTACTAATAGGAAAGTGAAAGTATATCTACCGAAAAAGTGCGTTTTAACATCATCTATTTATGACAATGGTCCTTCCGAAGAGCTGATAAGTTTTTATGAGGTCACTTATCCAACGCCAGATCTTTCAATCTGAGAAACGGTATAAGTTCATTTTATAAAATTCATAATTCCGGTGCAACCACACAACAGAAGCCACCTGCACAAGAATCGATGGATTTGCTTTTCTTTTTTCGAAAGGTCAGAAGCATAACCGACACACCCGCCCCAATCACTAAAAAGTCGATATCTGGAATTTTTTGCCGAAATACGAGCGAAAGAAGTCGCAGCGAGGGGGAGACGGCGGAGGTAATGAAAATTGAATACGGACGGCCCTCGAAGAAGGAAAAGGTTTAAGTGAAAATTCCGGAATCTGAACTGGACGGAGGCACTAGAGGAAGCGTTTGATGTTGAGGCACGTGCGCGCGAGGTAGGGAGGAAGGGGAGGCGGAGGAGGAAGGCAGAACGCAAGAGAAATATATTAGTCTTCAAAGAATTCGAATCGGAGGCGATGCTTAGGGAGGGAGGATTCTAACGGCCCAGCGATAGGAGATCTAAAAGAATTCTAAATATTGGTACGATCTCCTCATAACGAGCCTACTGGGATGTGCAAATTGTTTATATTTACGGAAAATTCGCTCTAATAACCATAGCTCAAAATTATATCGATAAACCGACTATCTTTTCAAATCAAGCTTGATAATATTGGTTTATGTAGCAGATCCGGGGCCATGTATCGGAAGACTACCTGCTCTTCGCCTTCGACCCTCATTAGTGATGATTTTCTCGGGATTTCAAATTTACTTCTTTGGAAGAAATAGCAGCAGGGTCTGCTAAACGTTTTTGTTGCGCTTTTCTAAGATGATAAAGTAGACCTTCAGGTGATGTGAAATGAAAAAAGTCTCATATGCGCAAAATATGAGAGTTTTGCACCAGACATAATTCAAGTGATTCAATAAAGGCACAGATATACGCTGAAAATATTGATGCAGTTTTCTTAAGGCAAGTCGACGCACTTATGTTGGTACTCTCGCTTTCCCTTCGGTTTCCTTCCTCCCCCACCGTCTACCTCCCCTAACTCCGTTGATATGTATCGTAGAATTTCGTTTAAAAAGCGCCGATAACCCAGTCCAACAAATGAAAAGTTTTTTTTGTTTCCTTTGCTAAAATAGGTGTTTCTTATAGATATTTTTGTGCTGAATACTAATCTGTTTTTAAAAGTTTTGTATCACGTATACTTTTTGAGAAATGAGCATAGTTGTGTTTACGATAAGAAAAGTGAAATATGCCTTCTCTTACCTAAAATATTTTGGCTGATGACTTCGTCTTGTAGGATGACTGCGGAATTTCTCGTATGAGACACCAACAATAATCAGCTAACATGGAAGAACTCCACTTTCCTTTATATCGTTGTTCCATGGTGGAACCTTTCTCCATGTTCGTCACCGACCTCGCCCAAATTGGCAGGAAAAAAAATGCAGATGGGAATCCAGAAAATGTAATTTAAGGGACATATTACAACCTAAATTATGATATGCCTGTAGCATTGTTGCCACAATATTTTCGTAATTTGAAGACTTCACTTTTCCCAAAAAATTTTCTGTAACCTGCTTAAATCCAGTCCAGGCAGCATGTTCCATCTGGTTTAAAGATACTTCGAATTTTGTGTCTGAAAGTAGTTGCCTAATTTGAGGGCCAACATAAATGCCTTCCTTCAGTTTGGACTCGCTAATCTTCGGAAATTTACTATGGAGGTACTGAAAACCTGGACCATCACGATTCATTGCCTTCACGAAGTTTTTCATAAGCCCAAGCTTTATGTGTAATGGTGGCAAGTGTACTTTTTGTCGGTTCACCAATGGTTTATTTTTAATATTATTTTCTCCTGGCGTTAAACATTCACGATCAGGCCACTGCTTAACCACGTAATGATCCTTTTTCGCTCTACTATCCCATTCACAGAGAAAACAACAGTATTTTGTATATCCACTTTGTAATCCAAAAAGAATTCCTATTACCTTAAGGTCACCACATATATTCCATTTATACTTATAGTAATTAATTTTTTCTATGAGGGACTTAATATCTTCATAAGTTTCTTTCATATTGACTGAATGTGCAAGTGGGATGGATGGCTTAGTGTTACCATTGTGAAGAAGTACATCTTTCAAACTTATTTTTGATGAGTCAATGAAAAGTCGCCATTCTTCTGGTTTATGATCTTGTCCCAGGCATTTCATTAATCCATTTACATCGTTACAGAAAGTTAGTTGGCCGCATTCTGAGAAAAAGTTAATTTGGTCTTTTTGGCGGTTCCGAAAAGCAGTTACTTTGGTTTCCTTTTCAAGAAGATTCCATCCTTGAAGGCGAGAGGCTAAAAGCTCTGCCTGAATTTTTGATAGAATGAGATCTCTGACAAGATCGTTTAACTCTGATTGGGGGCTTTTTGAATCATCAGCTTCAAAATCTGTATCATAACTATTTTTTCTACAAACATCGGCTCTTCATCTCTGCTCTCCAAATCTGAATTTGTTGGTGGTCTTGGCACTGGTAAGTCAACAGAATGTGGAACTGGTCGAATAGCTGATGCGAGATTAGACACAATTTCACCATCATCACGGAGTAAATACAACTACTCTCATTTCTCGAAATCTATACGTGATACAAAAATTTTAAAAGTAGATTCGGATTCAGCGTAAAAAAACTCAGAATCACCTTAGCTTTTTAAGGAAACAAAAATTGCGTTTAACAGTGTTATTTTTACGCGTCTGACACGGAAATATTTTTCGATTAAAAAAGCAAAGAAACAGTAGCGAACGCGACATCGCTCTTTTAATCAAAGTAAGATATATCGGTGTAAGATTATGATTCTACTAGAGAGATTTACCTTATTTTATTCTTCGTAATAATATAAAATTTAGAATATTAACCTTTATTATATTTTATAGAATTGTCGTTATCTAACTCAATGATGCAGTTTATATAATTATCCTGGCAATAAATATCGTCTATACCTATTACAACATTTCTTTGAGGAATAAAGATCTTTTGTCTTCGATGTGCAAAAATAATTTTAATACTTAAAATAATATTTGATAAAGAATAATTCACTGGACAACAGAAACACTTTTTTTATTATTTGTTGAAAAGTTATTGCATTTGATAAGGCACAATGCGTGAGCTGAGGAGACTCTACGGATAGATTGCGTCGCAGCCTTGCAGTGGTTATAGCGGCGACGAATCTAACCGTGGACTCTTCGAGCCATGCGCATCTCGGTGCTTCAAATGCCAATAACTTTTTAACAAATAATCGTAATTCAGTTCTTGAAAAAGTGCCTTAAAGTAGGGAAAATAAGCTTCAAATTTACGCTTACAGGGTGATGGAAAAAAACGGATTGCGGATTTGTTTTCAGCGTGCCGAAATCATAAAGAATCACCCTTCAAAGTTCAGGAAACAAAAATGCTGTCGAACAGTGTAATCAGCATTTTCACCGCTTTCAATCGTCTTATTTGTAAAAAGTATTGCAATTTTGCAATGACAGATCGGTAATTTTACCCCCCGCTGCGAGGGTAGAATACCCGAGCTAGGGTCCGGAACTCAGGTCCGAGTGAGGAACGCTAATCCTCATTAATGAGAGTCGAACGAGAAGAGCAGTTAGTCTTCCGAAACATGACCCCGGATCTGCTACATAAACCATAATATTTTATAAGCAACAGCAAATGTGCGCTTTATCGGAGGCAAATCAAACTTTGACTCGATAAATAACATAGGAAACTTCAAAATACGCGTTCAAAAGTTAAGAATTGTTATGATGAGAAATCATACGAGGCTCGTACATATACTTTTTGTAGTTTCGTTACAACGGTTTTCTTGTAACGATATTTTTCTGTATAAGAAAATTTTACGCTGCACATTTGTAACAGAAATAACTAGTACGCGAATTTTCTTCAACAAACTACAATGAAACAATTTAGAATCTAACAATAAAATTGAGGACTAAACAGGATTTAACGATTTACATCATCTATAGATTTACGTTCTCCCCTCTCAACGCTCTAATTGATTCCACGAAAATCGAACGCAAAGCGAAACGGCGCTATTTGGAACATACATTCCGACGATAAATAGGGTAATGAGCATTAATTCGTTCCCGAGATTCTAAAAATGGATAAGGAAGTGGGTATTAATAAATAAATAATGCATCAAAACAGACAAAACAAAATACAATACCAATTTATATGGCAAACAAAATATGTAGTGAATTTATTCTCCATTTCCGCCATTACTAGTACTACTTGGCCTAAGAACAGCTAAGGGGGCTATCACCTTCCGTGCTCATTCATTTGATCAGCGTTTTTCACTAATGCCCTTACCATTAAACTAACCAGAGATAAAGTTCGATAGATTTCATGTTGCCGCTCTCTAGATTTCACTCTTCAAAACGTCTAGTTTAATCTCGAGAGTTAAATTTTTCCTGTTTATCTCCTGGGCACCAAATATATGCGAGTTTGATGGCCGCTTAACGCTCATTACCTCTTTATTTTGAAGACTAATTAATTGAAAACACTGTTCGCTTTAACTATACAAAATGGCGACGAGTACGCACAACACCGTCCGAAGTCTGCTGTTGTTGAAGCGCAGAGGCGCGCATAGGGCCCATACATCCCGTGTACCTCGTATGCATCTAAAACGCACATTGAAGGACGTTAACGTGGAAAGCACAAGCGCAATGTGGAACGGGGTATTAATTATTTATCAGTGTTTACATGGAACAGCGCTAATCGAAACGCATTCAAGCGGAGAGTTGGGGTGGAGCATTTATAATAGGTGTCGGAAAAGATGAACTTCAAGACCAAGACTAAGTCCACCTTCAAGAGAATTAGGCAGCATTCTTATATTGCGCTGACATTGACTCCAGTAATGTGTCGCTGTCTCGAGTAAAGGAAATCAATTAAGTGCCTTGTAGCCTGTTACAGGAAAAATCACAGTTGTTTTCTGTTTTTGTTTATCTTAATCTTTTCCCGAACGGATAATAAGAGCAAACATTTCCGACCCCGAGTTCTCGTTATAACCGAGTTCGGTTCTAGCTGGAGACATAGTAGAAATGGAACGTCTGACTACCTTAACAGAGTCACGAAAGAAACGTTACAAATAATTACAGGTAGAGGCAATTAAAGATGAAAGAATTATAAAAGCGATTAGCGTATCGCATACGATAATATATATAGATATCTATAAAACAAGAGGAAGGTGTCATTTTAATCGGAATAAAAAGTTGTCAGGTTTTTATACCGATTTGATTGACCTTTCTAATTTTTAAAAAATGTTTTCTTTTTTCATTTTCTCCATTCGAATAACATAGGGATGAGTGCAGCTTATTTTTCATTTGAATTTTAAATTACTAAGAAACATGGTACAAACTTGAGACTTGGATGGTTGCATGCAGGGAAGAATAAAGTTTAATTTTATTGAAGACAGAGTCCGAATCCTGATCGAACTAGCGTATAAATGGGTTTAGAATCAGAAAAATGATTTTATCAGTTTTATGATAATAAAAATTATAAGCTACCATGACAACTCCTATGGTCGCCGAAGTTGAGATTCCAATGCATTTATATGGGAAATTTTTTCACGTAATATCGTTTTTCAATATCTGTGCGATTTCTCTTTGTTTAAATGGCAATCAAATGTGTTGATTTCAATTGAAATATTACTAATAAATGGTTTTTAATGATATTTTCGTGAGGCGTAGTTCTCCAAAGCAAAATGTTTTAAAACTACGTAAGTAGTAACTTAAATAATTAGACGTAAATTTTCCACAAATTATGATAGGATAAATCGTTTCATTGTTTCCAAATATTGTTGATATAAGCCATTTTCTCGTAACAGAACTCATTGATGAGAGAATCGAGGTAATAGTCGGAGGATAACATTCACTCTGTGATTTTTAAACGTTCTCGATTTACCTTTTCGTCTTTCGTTAAATTAATTCATTTCGTTTGTTCCTTTGTTCATTCTTTTTTTGTTGATTATTATGTTCTTGCTGGTTTTACTTAAAGTTTTCCTTTTTGTTTTACTCAGACTATTGTTTATATATATAAAAGTGAGATTTTGTTTTTGTTCTCTATCTATAACAATGAAGATATCGTCACGAAACTTCGCATAGGTATATAATTGTATTCTGCGGGTAGCAAAGGCAATATGACGATTTAAAAAATTGGGAGGAAGGGGTGCTTAATTTAATATTTATTTTTCTATAAGTTTACACGTAATTTTCGATTTTTCAGAGTGCAAGGTTTTTTCCTTTATTCATCAAAATATCTAAATATGGCCCATTTTCTTCGTTCCTCGACGGTTACAGCTATGCACTGCCTTATTCTTGCGATGTTTATATGCTACACGGTCGAAATCGTAAAAAATTCGCATTCTCTTTCGAAATTTTGTTGATTTTTCGTACTCTTTCCGGGCATTGTCAAGGCAACCATCAATTTTACCTCCGATTCAATTAGCGTCATTTAAGTCTTCAAATAGATGAAAGAATAGGTTTATTTGCTTCACACTTTTATTTAAGCAACGAATTTATCGTTGTAGCAAAGCGAGTGTTCAATCATGGACAACTATACACGGGTCTCTTGATTACAAGACAAAACTAAACATTCAGAAAGGTATAATTGCACAACAAATGAAGCTGGATTTGGCAAAATTGGTATGATAGGAAATAAAATTATGGTAATATTTGAATTCAATAAGCTCGGAAACGGGGTTTATAAACAAATTTGGTTAATTGTTAAGAAAAGCTAAGTGAAAAAGTATTCTTTATAAGAGATTTTCAGTTTTTTGTAGATTAAAACGTTTTTGTATATCCCCCATAAGCCCTAGAATTGGCAGCGAAAGTAGATTCAATAAATCATTTGATATTCAACGGGAACTTACGCTAGTTTAAACTAAATACCGACGGATTGGCGGTGATTCGGACATTTTTTTCGAGTCACGGCGTGGTATTTATGTTCAAATGTTGCAATTCGGTACTTCAGCTACTCAGGTAAGAAATACCGTTCTCTGTAAGTCATTCTTCGAAAAAACATACTTGCGCTGTGAAGTGTACCGCACGGCATTCTCCGCAGAGGGACTACGAACAATTTAACAGCAAAATACTGCGCAGCTGGTTAATACCGATAGCTTTAATTCATAGGAGGAAAATTCTGTAAAAATAATATGAACATCGCAGGAACGCTAATTATAAAACGTTATCGATTAAGTGATAAAGGAAAACAAAAAGGATTATCATTTATATGAAATATAAGGGTCGTAGGAAGGTATCAAAAAAGAGCAAAGAAGAGCGAGTCAAGTGCGCTTCGGAGGAGGCAAAATAAAGAATGGCGGCATGCTTAGGAAGTGGGCGTGGCACGCAGGTCCCGGAGGGCGTCGAAGAGAGGGAGAGAGAGGGCGAGGGGGCGAAAATGGTATTGGAGGCCGCCGGACCCCAGTGGGTTCACGGCCTCTTGGGGTACCCATAGGAGATAAAAACCTCGGGACGCGGGACCAGCACATTCCTCTCTTACGCTCTTTCCCAAATATGATGTTCCCCCGGCCTCATCCCTTTACACTACCCCGCCGACCCCTTCCCCCACGCGATGCCACGGCGGACAGAATATAAAACGAAAACACCGCAGACTCGGGCGTAGCCGAGAGGATCATGATACCCCAGGTGCGGGCGGGCACACGGTGTTTTTCAACTTAATCCTGCGCTCAAAATTTCAAGGCATCAAAGTGCATAAAATTCTCGTTCATGCATAGTTTACAATCTCAAACGCTTTTCAGTGTCTGAAAAAGGCGTCGTTATTAATTTTAACCTCAAGCTCAATATATTTCGTTTTTATCCTGTGGGAAAAAATTAAACCACTATGAAAATAAAATACAAGTATTAATTTTTGTTGTGAGATACAATCTAACAACTATCCTAGAAAGGAAAGTACATTATGTCGAGTGGAATAAACGGAACTCCACCTACGACTTCAATAAAACGCATTTCGATTCTCAATGGGTATCCTGAATTTCCTATAAACGAGTTAATCCTGTTTGGATGTGCCGTACCATTCACCCACAATTAACTCACCGATCGGCTGAGGCCAAGTACGCGTAATGCATGGAAACAAAAATTACGCAAACTTAGAATGATGGTACACGCCTTGCGTGAAATGATCTAATACATTAATGCAGAAATATACAGAAACTACGAAACACAGCAAATGAGAATCTCACATTCGCAGCAAACTCCTTAATTCACTAAAGAATTACCGAACTCGTCTTACTGCTGAAAACTTAGAATAAGCACAAATATGAAGAAAATTGTTCAATTTCTTTACTTTTAACTGCTTATTCTTAAATTAATTCCTTGATTAACATAATCGAGGGTTATGAATGAGGTAACAGAAAGCAGACAACACGATATATCTTTCAACTTACCTTTGGTAAAGAAAAGCACGCAGAATGAGCAAAAAGGCAAATTCGGTGTGACGGAGATAATTGCAGAGAGGATGAGAGGAGAGCGGCTACAATAAACGACTTCCGATTGGCTGACCAGGAAGTGAGACACAAAGGTCCATCCTCCCTTTAATCAAAATGCAACTCATTGGTCACGTAACCACTTAATTTAATGGTAATAATTTCGAGGAAACAGTTTGGAAGGGTATTACGTGTAATAAACCCCTAAGTTTCCTAATATATTATCCAAAGTAATTAACTACGTTAGCATGCTTTAACTACATCACGAGAGATAAAGGCGTGCTGGAGGAAATTTTAGGAAAACAACGAACTTTCTGCCTTTCTCCCGAATAAAATAAAATTTTCGATAAATTATAGCGCGCACTTCATACGACAATAAACGGTAATAAAAACAGTAGGAATGAATCCCAATCGTTAATATAATATTTTACGAAAATGCCGAGTCGTAATATTTACTTTATTAAAGGAATACAAACATCTGAAATATTCACTCCTCCTAAGGTAATGTTTGTAACTGTGAATGTCCATATGATACAAATTATCGCTGAATTATCTATATAATAACAACAAGTTTTTAAGATTAATGTACAAAAATATACCTGTATACACTCCTGAAAACAGAAGCTCTCATCAAACGGGCTATAGATATTTTGCGCGGCCGCAGATTTTTTTAAAAAGATTTCAATTTTAACAAAAATTAAGATTTATATTTCAGCAAAATATATGATGTGTTCTAAAATAGAACACGTAGTTTATTCGTTGCGTCGCATCGGTCAACTCCCGAAAAAACAGACGAAAGAGTGGGCGATTCCCTCGGGAGAAGAACAGAGACGCAACGGGGAGGCGAAACGGACGGGAAAAGAAGGGGTAGTGAGAGTGGGGAGTGAGTGGGGAGGGGAGGGGAGAGTGAGGGAGGGGGAGAGGGAGAAGAGCACTCACGCGATGGCCAATATCCGGGGTCTCTTCCATGCAACTCCACGGAGTTAGCGAACAACCAGAGACTCCCTCCGTTTCATTCTCTCCCCCGCCCTTTCATCACCACCCCTTTCTGTTTCACCCCTTGGTCGGCGCCCACCTACCCATCTCCCTTCCCACCACCCTCTCTGGGCCCCCACAAAAGGCCACGCCCATGCTCCTCCTCCTCCTCCCCCCGACTCACCGACCGACCGACTGACTCGGGGTGACGCCTTTCCAGCGGAAGATGCCCATTTCCGCGTACTCTCCTAGACCGTCAGACCCCGGAGGGGAGAGGGAAAAGGTGGAGAGGGCGGGGGCCGAGGGGAGATTTACATGCAGTAAAAGGTGGCGCCTCACTAAAGGTCACCAAGTGACGCAGTGCCCCTCGAAAGGCACGGGAATGCCCTGCCGACACCCTCCGTTTCCTCCCCACTGACTATATGCAACTCTCTTTAATTGATGGATCCGAACTCGCGATGAGAAGTCGTAAAACTTTCCGCACTCTTTCCTGAGTCAGGTGTCAGTGATGACAAGAGAACTGCATTTCGTCTCGGAAGAAAATCGAAATAATTCGAACGGCAAAATCACTTGACGCGGGAAAAAGTTGCACTTACAAAAACAACCACTGTGTAACGACTACGACGAGAAAAACGCCAAAAAACAAATTGACAACCACCAAACTTTATTCTTACGTATCGACTGTATCTAACTAAAATATATCGAATATATGTTTACCGCTATAATTCGCGAGAAGCCAATTAAATTCGACGAGGAACTTGAGATCATCGTAAGTGAATGCAGACGGAGAAACGTTTCGAGAATTATTTACTTCTAGGTGAAGAGATTCGCGCGTAACTACACTTACGAGAAGTTCAAATTGATCGATTAAGGATATTGAGTTTAAGACAAAATGATGCAGAAATTAGCTATATCCGAGAGAATAACATAAACACGAATTAAATATTAGGTTGCGAATCTGTAACTCCGAGGTAACGTCAACCTGAAGCCTAAACGAATGAATGCAGTCACGCCAACCATTCGCCTAAGTCAGCAAAGGGCCACACATGACTTATGGCAACCATCCACCGACATTTATCAACGCGTACATCCTAAGAAATATCCTCCGAGGCTATTGTGGCGGGACAGAGCACCCGATGAAAATCTCTCGGTCATTTAGTCGCCACCTATAAAAAGCATTAGGGAAATCTGAATACAATTCAAGGAAAGTTTATGGTCACAGGTTTTTCCGGATCGATATTGTAGGCGAAAGGCTGTGGAGGCAAAAAGATGTGCGGTAGGAGGGGGTGGCGATGAAACACACGCAGGAGAACAGCGTATAGCGCCTGGTACGCCAAGATAATATTGAACCCCTGACTCCCCACCCAGCCCCTTTGCACTGCGGAGTAGTACGAATATAAGGGTTGAGGAGAGGGAGGGGGAAAGGTGCGGGGGAGGGGAGAAAAGGGGCGGGGGGGAGGAAAGGGGCGGGGGGGAGGAAAGGGGCGCGAGGGAGGAAAGGGGCGGGAGGGAGGAAAGGGGCTGGAGGAGAGAGGTGGAGCAGGGAAGCAGGAAGGGGAAACAACCACGCCTCAACCACAAATAATCTAAACTTCTTGCCGTCCATGAATAACACTGTGCTTCTAGGAGAATATGGAGACATTTAGAGAGAAAAGAAAATCCCGAAAGATAGAAATACAGTGTTTGTATCAAAATTAAACCGAAGAGGTCATGTCAACAAATCAATATTTTTATTATTACTTTACAATAAATGCAGCACAGCAGTAACGACCAAAATTACCCAAAAACTAATCATAATCACAACACCCCAATTACGACACTATCATCATTCAAAAATGCTTTCGTGGCTTTTAAAGAGGCGGTTTAAGACATGCGCACACAGACAGACAGACAGACTACAGAACTCAACAAAATAAAACTTCTTTTACTTGGTCGTGACAGATTCGAAATATATTTGTTAAACAGTTATAAAATGCAATCGCAGGTAAGTCATCACTCATCAAATACCGCGAAATTTTCAAGGAAGACGACACGCGCATGAGATAAGCAGCGCCTTGCGTAACTTCCATGTTTGAGACATCCAGATTTTTCCGAGGAAAATTCGGGGTGCTGCATAAACTACGTGAAGTTATCGAGTCATAGCAAACACGATTCACGCACCACATTAAATTTCACGGCGACTAGCGTAATACTATGAGGGCACGAATAATAATTACCACAAAAATTATAATCGAGAGAAAAAAATCATGAAGTATTTAAGTTATATAAATACGGGAAAATTAAATAACCGAATTTCGGGACCTCTCGAATTTCATTCTCCATGCGAGAGCGACCAAATACCGACAGAAATAGAAAATAAGAACTTCGCAACTATGCAACGCGGGGAATATGAAAAAAGCAATACAGCCGAAATTCAAGCGCAATGAAGATGCTCGCGTATTTCCCGTGCATGTGCCATTTTTCGTTTACGGTTGGCCATCTTGCACTTGCCCCCGTCACCTCGCACTCGCTCGAGCGTAGGCGTGGAGAGGGTGGGAGAGGGGGTTAAATCGAAGGCGTGCGTCTCGGGTGGGAGGTGTGGCTCGGTCGGAAAGGGGGGAGATGGGGTGGCGTATGGGAGCCGAGAGAAAGAGTGAAAAAGATGGCGGGCGGGGTGCGTCGGAGGCCGAGGGTGGGGTGGGTGAGGGTAGGATTGCGTGACTGCCGACGTCGCCGCCTCACTCGGCCGAGGGCGCAATCAACCAATCAATTGTCTCTCTCTCTCTCCCCCTCGCGACGGGGCATCCGAGGCCGCAACGAGGCAAGGGCGGGGGAGAGGGTGATGCTCTCGTGGCAAGATTAGTGCCGCCGTCAAGCCAAACTCTCATTCACTCTCTCACGGATAGGTAGAGAATGAGACGAGAGTGAAGGGGGAGAGGAGAGATAGGGTAATAGGGTAATGAGCAAACTGGGCGGCCACCCTTAAAGGTAAGGCAAACAATGCTTTCAGGGTCTTTGAAGAGGAGCGAGGTCATTAAGGTGCTAAGTAAACACGCTTGCGTCAAAATCCTTAAAAAACAAACTCGTCAAAAATATTAAGAACGCAAGACGCTAATGGCTTTAATTAGCGAAAAAATAACATGATATTTCTATGGTCGGTATCATTACGTTTCCTCGCGTAAACAATGGTTTACGACAGGCGGGTAAAATTAATACAAACCAAAATAAAAAACTATTCCTAAGGAGCCAGAAAAAAACATAGTCGTACCCAGTTCTCGTTCTTGAGACAAGAAAAAAACAAGACCACAAATACTGAATGTATTCCTTCGTCAAGCGGTAAAGACGCACTTTATGCAATTTCATTTATTAGTCACGTAATCTTGTTTCAAGGTTGTATATAAAATTATAGCAAAAATCCTAAAGTACAACTCGCGTAAAAATATCGCCACACGGAGGCATTGGAATTTGCGGTCAATTTCCAGTTAGCCAACAAAACTATCTACGTATACTAACGACGTCGCGACATTCACTACACCATTTATATGGCGAATCCCTTTGAAAAAATTTCAAATAATTTTGAACATTACTATATACGGGTAACCTATTAACCTATAAATTCGACAGGGACCGATATTATAAATTATCTACTATCCCACAGAGGAACTAAGCACGCTTTAACGACAGAAAAATTCCGGAGTTGGCAAGGATAATTATAAATACTCCACGAGAAAAAAATGAGGAAAAGCTGAGTTAACAAGGAAAAATAATATCGCATAAAGGCCTGAATACAAACGGAGAGTGGGAGGTGTTGGGGTAAGGGAGATAAGGCGAGCGAAGAAAACCATTTGATATGGAATGGCCCCGGGGATGTGAGTTTTGGGAAAGATATATCGTTATGGAAGCAAAGGATGTCACGATTAACCTTCATTTTTTCCCCTAGCAACACACTTACTACTACTTATATGCAGGGCCGGCCCGAGGTACCAGCGAACCGGGCGGCTGCCCGGGGCGCCAAATTCTTGGGGGCGCTATTTCGACCATCTATCTATGCATTACTTGCAAGTGAATAAATACTGGACACAGATTTATATTGCCAAACAG
Source organism: Uropetala carovei (assembly GCA_036926305.1). NCBI lineage: Eukaryota > Metazoa > Arthropoda > Insecta > Odonata > Petaluridae > Uropetala > Uropetala carovei. Next base: position 5,258,437 of record JAXCHB010000068.1, read on the forward strand.
GCTGGAATCTTTATGGCATTCATTCTGCTCTTTCTTTATCTATAATTTTTACAGAGCGATGAATAAATTAACATGTATTTCGTAATTATCTCAACAAACATTTACGGAGGGGAGCGCTACGGTGTTATCTCACCCTGGGCGCCAAAATTCCTCGGGTCGCCCATGCTTATATGTTTTATCCTATATATACATACAAGAGAAGGCGAAAGAATTATTCTATTTATAAAAAGACACGCCGTACATTCAGAACAGGACCAAGAATTTGTTTGGTTTTCATTATCATGTACTACCTGAATTTCCCGTTGAATTTCAACGGATTTAGTGAAGCTACTACAGCACAACAAACAAACTCTTTAAAATACCTATATAGTAGATACTTTTAAAATTACAATTAGCTTTTCTTAACAATTAATCATATTTGCTTGTAACAATCCGTTTCCGAGCCTATTGCATTCAAATATAACGATAATTTTATTTCCCATCATATTACTTTCGCCAAATCCTGCTTCATTTCTTGTGTAATTATGCCTCGCTGAAATATTTACTTTTATGTCTTGAAAAAGCAACGTACAGTTGTCCATGATTGAACACTGACTCCGGTAAACGTACACCAGATACGTGAGCTTATTTACGTTAATAAACATTATAATGTAGAATATACGTAATGATTTTACTTACAAAAAATGTAAGATTCCAGTATTCAATAGACGAAACACTTCCTGAATAATAATCAGTATCTATTCACGTTTCTATCCATAAACATCAATCATTTCGTTGCTTAAACAAAAGTGTGAAGCGAATAACGCTAAACTTTCGTCTATTTGTAAGCTTCACTGAAGCTAACTGAATGGGAGCCAACAATGAAAGACTCCTTGGCAACGCCCGGAAAGAATACGAAAAATCCACAAAATTTCGAAACAAATAGCGTATCGACCGTGTAGCATGTAAACTTCGTAGGAATAAGATAGTATAAAGTTTTATTCGTCGAATCAAGCAAAATCGAAAAAATCGGTCCATATTTACGTATTTTTATGCTTGAAGTCAAGAAATTGATTCATACGTGTTACCTTATGGAAAAATGTTAATCCCCTATATTGGCAGCACTGATTAATCCCGGTTGACCAAACCTTGACCATTCACTAAATTAGGATGTAAGGAAGAATCGTACCAAATTTGGTTATTCTAGCTTTTATCGTTTAGGAGGAGTTCCATGAACAAACAAACCAACAAACACACGCTTCAAAATATATTATAGTAGATATTATGCGCGTAGTGAAGCTGCGCCCGTCCGTCGGTCAGTGCGTATGAAGCCTCGCGTAATTATATCGGCGTATTTCTCGAGAACCGTTCGTCGTAAAGATATACGGTAAACGGCGTTTTGTTTCTGCTGGTTATGAGGTCCCTGGAAAAATATTTCCGTTTGCTAAAGTGTCCCGGGTTCGAATCCAGGAGAATTTTTTTCCCTTAAGTTTACACGGGATTTTCGATTTTTCAAAGTGCAAGGTTTTTTCCTTCGTTCATTAAAATACGTAAATATGGACCGATTTTCTTCTTTTCTGCTTTATTCGACGGCTAAAGCTCTATACTATCTTATTCTTACAATGATTACACGTTACGCGTTACGCAGAAATACGCATTCTTTTTCGAAATTTTGCGGATTTTTCGTACTCCTTCCGGGCGTTGCCAATCTCATTGTTGTCTCCCATTCATTTAAGGCCAATTAAACCTTCAAATAGACGAAAGAAAAGCGTTATTGTTATCTTCTCTTCACTGATAATCTAAATAAACGCTTGCATTCCTGTAGGAAGTTAAAAGCAGTCGTTGATAGACACTTGAAGGAAAGCAATTGTTTGTGAGTTCGTCTATAAGGGTGCAACGATAATCATTGGAACAATGGTAAGGTAGAATTTAAAAAATTTCCCCTTTGTATATACCGCGATATTAAACTACCATTGAGTAACTCTGTGACATTGTGATCACGTTATTGCTCTAATATATTGCCGTGAAATCGCAGAAAATTTAAAAATGCCAAGGGGTAGACCAGTGAAAAGGAGAGCAATTAGCCCAGCCAGAGAAAAAAAGAGGAGCCAGAGATCAAAGGAAGGGTATTTTAGGAAAGAGAGAGAAAGAGATGCGGAAGATCATAGGATTGCCCGTGTAGATGAGGAGCGGAGAGTAGAAAGACAAAGAAATAGGGAAACACGTCAAATGAATAGGGAACAAAGAAGATCTAACATAGGGCCGAACTATTTAGATTATTTGCAAGCGTAGCTGCAGCGGGCTGCTAGTAGATATTATAGACTAGTGTAATGCCCGTTGAAATATCAACGGAAGAATTATAGATAGATTATTTATTTTTTCATTTAAAATAATTAATATCACACTTTTACATATTAAATATTTTGCTATATACAACATTTCTAGTGAATATTGTTGCTGACGGGCTATCTTCAGTTAAACTTAAAATAGCTGCCTCTCTTTCCCTCCCTCTTCTCCTCCATCTCTCTCACACCCTCTCTCCCCTCCCTCCCTCCCTCTCTCTCTCTCACACCCTCTCTCCCCCTCCCTCCCTCTCACAACCTCTCTCATCCTCCTCCCCCTCTACTTCCCTCTCTCTCCCTCCCTCTCGTTCCCCCTCTACCTCTCCCACCCCCCCTCTCTCGTAATAAAAGCATTCAAAGCACGTTTACATCCATAAGGATTGAAATAACAATATGATATCGAGGTATAACAATGGAATTGGTAGCCAAGGCAACATTCCGTTAAAATGGCAATATTTCCACAAAATATGTGAATGAAACGTATAACATGAGCGATTTCGAATTGTATGTGGAAAAAGATGAACAAAATAAGAAACTTTGTAATTTTTTCTTCAAAATGGCTCAGATCCCAAGATCGTAGGTTAATTCCTTCTAATATTAATATCCAACACAGTAAAAGCCTGCACATCAAAAAATTCATTTTTACATGTTAGCTTACGGAAAATGGAAATGTCTTCCTTGGAGTCGAACCCAAAATTTTTTTGGAGATTTATTTTCGTCATTACCTTAAAATATGTTAATCAAGCATTCTTGCCTAATTTCAATCTTCTACCTATTAGGGAAGTTTGTTAAAAAGCTCTATATCGGCCATCGTGAAAGCGTGACCAACCAACCAACAGACCTGGGCTATTATATTATAACATATATAAGAAATGGGTAGCGACGAGACGTTAAAGCAAGCCAAATGGACAGCGTAGTTGGAGAGCCGCTGGAGATGTCGCATGAACGCACATCTGTTATATCACCATGGCTGAAGAAGAGTACACCCAAAAACTTTTCATCATTACGAGTCTTCAGATTTGTCTCTTGGACATCACCAGCGGCTCACCAACTACGTTGTTTACTGGGCTTCGTACAACACCTTGTCGCCACCCATTCACACACACAAGGGCGTGTGTAAACATACATATAAACATAGTAGGGTCAGACAGGGCAGGTCCGAGGTACGGGCGAGCCGGGCGGTTGCCCGGCGCACAATAGCGTTGGGAGCGCTATCCCGATGATCTATCTATGCCAGGGTTCCGCAACCTTTCCAATGTGACGAGGACCAATTTAAATTCTAGAGCACTCAGTGAGCACCACTATGCTTTGTAATAGTAAGTATGATAATAAATTAAACCAAATCAACGTCATAATGATTTTAAATGTTCTTTGGTAGGTTTAGAAAGAAAACAGGAGAACAAATCAAATTAATGCTATAAAGGAAAGACTTTTAGCGTCGTATAAGTGAACAGTAAGACTGCTAACGAGCACCAGGTTGTGGATCCCTGATCTATGCATTGCTTGCAAGTGATTAAATATCGGACACCAATTTATACCGTGGAAAAGGCTGGAATCATGATGAAATTCCTTTTATCTATTCATTAACAATAAGTTTTATAGAGCGATGAAGAAATTCACGGGTACTTTGTAAATATCTCAAGAAACATCTACGGAGTGGAGTGCTATCTCGAACGAGGCGCCAAAATTCTTCGGTGGTCAGGAAAGAGTGTTAGTAGAGTCGAATCCACAGAATCCTTAAAGAAGGGTAAGTCCTAAGGCTATCACCCTTAAGTGAAAACTTCGCACAGGATTACTATTCGAAAGTAAACGAAAAATAAATACGGTAATGCGGGGTAAAGGAAAAACGTATCGAAATTTAAAGAATCGAGAATGGGAGAGGAGGCGATGTACGGAGGATGAGAGAAAAGTGCAGTAGAGGGAGGGTGTAGAGTTAAAGGGGAGGCGAAATGACACGTTCCGCTGGTAAAGGCCGAGAGACACTTCGGTAGTTGAGTGAACGACGCAACCTCATACTTACGAGGATAAATACCGAAATCTTGAACGGCGAGATTCCGGATAAAGGATGGTTTCTCTAGCGTTTCCGGATTTTCGATGGGAACTAGCGCGTGCCGAGACAGTCCAGCGAATTGAGGCGGAAGCGTTTTAAGTCGAGGCAATTCTGGCTTAAGCCATTGAGGTGCGAGCCACTGTGCCACTATGCCCGCAACGACGAATAGCTCAAGGAACAAAACATCCTAATGCAGCCGACCGAAGCGGATCCCTGTAATATCTTTTCGAGATGTATTAGTCGAATTCGCAAAGGATTTATACTGCGACATTGTCTTTAGCATTCGCAATGTTCCGGAAGTTGTCTCATCAACGATACTTATTACAAAAGCGTCGAAGGGAGTATATTATTTACGTTTTTCTCGATTAACTTCACCAAAAATTCTGATGTGGCCAACACATGACTTTCTCCATATTTGGGGTATAGATATTTAAATTATTATGAATAGGCAAAATTATTATTTCGTATCGTAAAAGAATACAGTCGTCCTTATTGCTGTCAATTATATTTTGAATATGTTTACAGAATTCACCGCTACATGGTGGTGGCGCTGTACACTGGAAATTACGAAAAAGTTAACTTTCTCCGAAACGGATGGTTCTACGAAAATTTGTTTCAAACAAAACTTGGAAGAAATATTATTCTCTACAACTTTGGTCCTTACGAAGATCACCAATGACGACGTTTTTAAGGAGATATTTCACGAAAACCGAAAACACCGATTATTTATAAATAATTCCTAAACAATAACTGCTATGGAAAATTGTTTGAAATAAAAGATGTAGGAAATTATATTTTCTACATTTTTTTGTAATGGTCAATCTATACAATAATGACGTATTATCGGAGAAATATCGCAAAAGCCGAATCGGGTTTCGAATAAACCTCGACACCCGGTTAACCGGTATTGTCCCAATTGTTCTTTGTGCTCATGCTAAGGTGTTGTATATGAAATTTGGTATTAATATGACAAGTACTTTTTGAGTTAGAGCGCCCACAATCACATACATCCACACCCCCCCCCCCCTCCCCCCCACACACAAACGCACGCACACATCATTCCAAAAATAGTCAAAACGTGCTCTAGGGACCTCAAAACGTGTATTTCCGTTGAAGTCTTGAAGTAGATTTCTTTCGTGATCACAATATGTATATACTTTCCCCATACTATTTATGGAGAAAGTAAAAATCTGTTACAAATTAGTATTAGTAATATTAACGTTATATTATACCCCACTCAACATTAACGAAATATTTTTTAAAATACTGACAAATGCATACGATGATCGTATTTATCTATAATGATCACAAGTATTAACCTTCAAGGCAATTCCTACCAAAACCTTGATTTTCTGCCGGAAATGGGTGAAGCCGTGCGTGTAGTGTCGAAGCAGAGGGAAAGGGGGGCGAAGAAAGGCAAGAAAAGGAGGCGGAAATGAGAGAGGGAAAGAGGGGAACAGGGCAGGAAAGGAAAAGAGGCAAGTTGCGCAGGATTACTAATCGAAAATAGCCGATATTGGTTTTCATTGAAGGCAGCCCTGCAACAGATTCGACTTTTGGCGAGGATGGGCAGAAAAGAGAGAGAGAGAGATAGACGTCAAGGTGGAGTGAGAAATATTAATGTGTATGAACGGAAGGCGACGAAGGACGAGGAGAGGGACTGGAGGAGAGAGGGAAGAAAAATGAGAGGGAGGACACAGAAAGGGAGAGCGGCAGCACCGGTGGAATCCGCGAAACGATCACGAGAGAATCATTCTCGAACAATAACGGTTACTTCGTGCAAAGAAAAGCGTTCGAAGACATCTTTTTCTAAAGACGTAATTAATCTTCTCGTATCGATTTCTGAAAGGAGAAAAAACGTAACCGATGCCTGGAAGAAAACCCACGATGGCCTAGCAAATGAAAATCCGATTAACTGCAACCGTCATCACGGTTAACCAAGATAAAATATTAAAATTTTCTACTTTTCAAATATGATAGGGTGCGAGAATCACGCCCCAGTGTGTGTGTGTATAAAGGTGGCAACAAGGTGTTGGAGGAAGCCCAGTGGACTCTTATACCTAGATTGGAGAGCCGCTGTTTCTCCGTCGCTGAAGAAGTACGTCAGCCCGAAAGCTCCATATTTGTGTTGTTTAGTGTCTTTACTTTCTCGATACATAGTATGCGGAAAGTATTGTGATCATGAAAAAAATCGACTTCGAGACTTCAACGGAAATACACGTTTTGAGGTCCCTAGAGCACGTTTTGACTATTTTTGGAATGATGTGTGCGTGCGTTTGTGTGTGGGGGGGAGGGGGGGGGGGGGGGGTGTGGATGTATGTGATTGTGGGCGCTCTAACTCAAAAAGTACTTGTCATATTAATACCAAATTTCATATACAACACCTTAGCATGAGCACAAAGAACAATTGGGACAATACCGGTTAACCGGGTGTCGAGGTTTATTCGAAACCCGATTCGGCTTTTGCGATATTTCTCCGATAATACGTCATTATTGTATAGATTGACCATTACAAAAAAATGTAGAAAATATAATTTCCTACATCTTTTATTTCAAACAATTTTCCATAGCAGTTATTGTTTAGGAATTATTTATAAATAATCGGTGTTTTCGGTTTTCGTGAAATATCTCCTTAAAAACGTCGTCATTGGTGATCTTCGTAAGGACCAAAGTTGTAGAGAATAATATTTCTTCCAAGTTTTGTTTGAAACAAATTTTCGTAGAACCATCCGTTTCGGAGAAAGTTAACTTTTTCGTAATTTCCAGTGTACAGCGCCACCACCATGTAGCGGTGAATTCTGTAAACATATTCAAAATATAATTGACAGCAATAAGGACGACTGTATTCTTTTACGATACGAAATAATAATTTTGCCTATTCATAATAATTTAAATATCTATACCCCAAATATGGAGAAAGTCATGTGTTGGCCACATCAGATTTTTTTCTCCCCCCCCAGCGGCTCTCCAATCTAGGTAAGTGTCGACTGGGCTTCCTCCAATACCTTGTTGTCACCTTTATTATATTACCTTTCATTTTCTTTAAGCATTATATATATATACACATATATATATATATGTATGTGTGTATATATATATATGTGTATATGTGTATAAATACATATATACATATATATATATATATATATATATATATATATATATATATACACATATATACACATACATATATATGTGTATATATATGTGTGTGTATATATATATATATATAATGCTTAAAGAAAATGAAAGGTAATACAATAAAGGTGGCAACAAGGTGTTGGAGGAAACCCAGTCGACACTTACCTAGATTGGAGAGCCGCTGGGGGTGCTGAAGAGACACGAAAAAATCTGATGTGGCCAACACATGACTTTCTCCATATTTGGGGTATAGATATTTAAATTATATATATATATATATATATATATATATATATATATATATATATATGGATCTCTCTCGAAGAAGCCTATTTATGTGATGAGGGAACGTAATCACTGATTCAAGAGTCTCATATTCGATTCTCGCCTCGAGGGAGAGTGGAGGAGAGCCTCGTGCCCCATCCTCGGACCCTTTTTCCTAAACTAGGAAACTACCAAGATTTCCGCCTCGGCTTCGGAAAGATCGCTATGTGCATCATCACGGGAGGAAGAACTGTAGAAGCGAAGAAATTGCTAATCTCTCGGTGGTGTGTCACCGTGGCCGACGCAGAGAGCTAGCGATCGGAACCGCGCCCTGCGACGCCGCAGACTTTCGGTGGAGTACGAGAAAAAAGCCCTGGAAATTTATCACTACTTAGGAGCTATTCTTTTGCACTTCCTAATACTTAAGAAAATTTAGCAAATGAGAAGGTACTTTTTAACGAGGCAGGCCTCGTTAGAAGACGCGACTGCTTCTGGGGTTAAAATGAACTGACGGAATCTACGAGTTTAAGTACTGTACACTAACGATATATTAAAATTAAATATATTACAACAATTTGCACAAAATAAATTTCTAAATAGTAATATTGTAAACTGTAAGTTATTCGGCTACCTGACTTCGCTGAGAACACAAGGGCACACTAAAAATGCACTCCTCAAAATGAAACATTACTCTTGCAAGGCTAATTTTCTCAAAATTTTTAGTGATTTCTATTACCCACGCACCGTTCAAAGAAAGAGAAAGATAGAATCTGCAGCTTATGGCATATCACCTATAATGATCAAAGGGGCATGTTCTTATTTTTCTGGAACGTGACAATACAACTATTATAATTAACGTAAAGAAACTACTAGCCGCATCCTAAAAAGGGTGATTAATACTAGTTTATAGTAGGGGAAAGGTATAACAGGGACACAACCACAACTCTGGATGAAGAAAGCTCGAGTTCTCTATAGTTAAAACGGTAGCTTTTAAAATGAACTATTTTAATAAACCTGCACTCAATGAATTCATAAAAGAAAATCTTTAAACTAACGCTCGAAGTTTTATTACGGATAATAACTTTTCTCTGGTGTTATTAGATCAAAATATGCCCATGATTAGGGTGAGCGCATCATTTTATCTTCAAATTTCAGCATTATAAAAAAGAGGTTCACCATCTGAGAATAGGAATAAATTAAGTGGAGGAGGCGGCGAATAAAACTCAACATGAATTCCATAGCGCGACGCCTCTGTTGCGTTTCTGTCGACAAAAATATAAACCAATATTAAAATCGCAGTTCATTAAAAAAATAACTCGTTGAAAAATACAACGAAAAGAATTGCAACGGATTCACTCTTCGAGTCTGTTTCACCCCTCGGCGAAATGGATTGAGTTTCCAAAGGAAAGAGAAAAACGGATGCGGACTTATAAATAGAAGGGTTGCGAGTGGAGAGAGAGAGAGGAACAGAAGAGTGGGTGGCTCGAGAGGGAGGAACGCGAGAGAGAGAGAGGGAGAGAGAAGGGAAGGATTCGCCACAAATGGGAACCCCAAACCCTCTGGCGGAGACAGCGCCGTCATCAGCAGCGTTTGGATGAAGAGAGCGAGAGAGGAGTGGAGAGTGTGTGAGGGAGAGAAAGAGAGAGAGAGAAAAAAATAGATTGGGAAGAGGTGAAGAGAAATATGCGAGTGGGGACGTGGAAAGGGGAAGGGAGAAAACGGATGAATGAACGAATGAATGGATGAAGAGGGACTTGTACATGTGAGCGAGTGGGGCGAAATGAAACACGTCTTCGTGTTAGTTTCACCGTCATATTTGAGACGGGATCAACCTCACGGGACGGGAACATTCGCATCTAATCGGCGTGAAAAAATGCGTTCGTACCATAACCACGATCCTAACCGAAGAAGTATAAAAGCAAGGAATACGAATGAGAATACGCAGGGTCAGAATGAGAATAACTGGAGTTCTCATTCACAAAGGATTTTCCACAACGAAAAAATAAAGGAGCCGTACCTCCGAGGCATCGACATGTATTAGAAAATGATCACAAAATGTTTTCCTGGAATCGAACAAAACAGCAACCACGAAGTAATTATAAATAATACTAAAAAATACAAGCTGGAAAAATCATGATTAAAAAATCGTCTGGAAAGCGAATTTGGAGGAGAGCGAGAGCATTGATATGGGAAAGAAGAGCGAGCGGGCGAAAGAAAGGGCAAGCAGAGGACGAGGTAATGATGGAGGAGAGAGAGAGAGAGAGAGCAGGAGGAGGATCGAAAAGAGTGGCATTCCCCACAAAGGGGGAGAGAGAAAATTACAGCGAGACGGGGAAAGAATACAGGGAACGAGAGGGTGAAGCGAAACGACGCTGCACTCGACTCGTACCAACGCCGCCCCCTCCCTCCCTCTGGCTGAGGCGTCACGACTCGGATGTACGGGGAGAGGGAGGGAGAATGGAGGAGGCAAAAAAAGAGAGAGATGGGAATGAGAAAAAGAAAGAGAAGCAAGCCAGCGAGGGGGGCCGTCAACAAATCCCCTTTAGACGCCCATCCAACCTTACTCTGGTGCTAGACGTGAGGTGGTCGAAACGAGGATGGGGAGTCGAGTTAGTGAAATTAGTAGGACGCGAGTGGGAGTGGTCGAAGAGGGCGTGTGTGCAGGGGGACGCCCTTTCTTCGGGAAGAGAGGGAACGAGAGGAGAGGGGAATTGAAGGGAAGATGCGAGCGGGGGAGGAAGGAGAGGGGGAGATGGAGCGGAAAACATTCATCCTTTCGACGGATGACTCGGAAAGCGTTGACCACTGGCACCTGTGAGAGCCTGGGAGCTACGGACCAAGTAAGAACTTCGGAGAGAGCGCCACATTCGCCAATACTTTCCATGGGATATTTTAAACGAGAGCGATCCGTTTAAAAACAAACGTGAGAGATTCTTCAACACATAAAATACCTTGATACAAAAATAAACAAAAATATTTAAGTAGAAATATCAAAACTCTGGGTACCGCTATTGTAATAGTATACATCCTCCGTGCAAAAAATGCACGAAGTTTTCATTCATTTTTATATTTTAAGTTTACAAATGAAATTAAAATGACTGTCTAAAGGACTCTTCACACAACCATAACCTGATAACGAAATTTTTAGGCCCACATTATCGCATTTTCGGACTATATTTCAGAGCTTATTCTATAGTTTAAAATAGGAAGGTTCACAATAGCTGAATCAATATTAATCATTTCTACGTCAGAGATATTTCCAAAATCATTAAATCTTTCACTCTCAATAACATCGATATTACATTTGGCATTCACAATAATACCATAAATACATAAATAGTGTCAGTAAACACTGATTATATGATAAGTGGAAACATTTTTGAATAATTATCAGAAATGAGAAAATTTAAACGAATAACAGCAGGGATAAATATCAATACGCGCGGAAAATAACATCACTTTGAATCATTAGTGTCCAAACACTATTAGTCGCAATTAATATTCTCTACAGGAATTTAATAGTGACAATTTTCAAGCCAAAAAATTCCTGATTTAAATAGCCGAAACTATAGATCGCAGCATAAAAACCATACCCAATTACCCAACTCATTCACCAATACCTGCGAATAACAAAACGCACCCATTTCCATCGTTTTCTTAACATCGTTAAGGACGAGCGAACATTTCATGGATGGAATTTCCTTTCGTAAATTCGACATCCATCGGAAATATAGTTAAAATAGCCCATTTCAGTTGTGGGCAACCGGGTGGAAAAATAAAGAGATGGTGGGGGGAATGGGAGAGGCGACAGATACAGCCGACGGGAGAGAGAGAGGCCTTACAGAGAATCGAGCCAAACAATGGCGGCGATGAAATGGATTTTATGAATAACATGTCATTTTCATTAGGTGGCTTTCATCACTTCGGACCCCTTCCTCTGCCTCCCACGTGCACAAAACCCAACCGAACAACAACAACATCGCTATACTACCACATTCGGGGAAATGTCATTCAAACTCACAAGCGCCAACACATCCCATTATTCGACGGACGAGACAGATGAAAATACGTCCGGAGATCCGTCGTCGCAATACGAGTTTGGTGTCTCCGAGATAAACCTTTAAGCGGGCTTTAACTAATATGTAGTTAAGGTTGAAACCGACAGACCTCCATCCCGCTACGTGTTTTGCGACACAAGAGAGATCTTGTGACACGAAATCCTAGCTGGATTTCTATTCGACTCTAGCGTTACTCAATTAAGGACATCCAAATTATCGTCAATATTTGCCCTGAATTAGATCCGTGAAATTCCAAAGACGAAGCATAGTTTGCAACATAAACAGTGGCGACGCATCGTCAGAAATTTAAGTCGAGAGAGAGCATCGTGGCGATGATACATCCGAGGAAAGATAAACGAGGGCGATGAGAGAGAGAGAGCGATACAAAAAGACGTGACTCAATCTCGGCAGCGAAGCAGCTCTTTGAGAAAAGAAAATGCGAACGAACGCATATGGGATGGTGGATGTGACTAATTAAGAAAACAGATCATATTCTTGATCCGTGTGAACCAAACAAGAAGGTTGGGCGTTTGAAGGCATATTGCGACCATCGCGAAGTGAAACATGAAATAGGGTGCGATGGAAAGCGAGAATTATGGATACAACGTTCAGAAAATTCAACAAGTTAGGAAAGTGTACAGCGTATCACAAATGGGCGCGTTTCGTGCAATGGAGTGTTAGAAAGAAATCATATACCTGTACGTGAGGGAAATAGCGTTTAAAAGTTCTCTTCTTCATCATAAATAATCCATTTTCTTCCTATTTAAAAATAGTGCATGCACACGTAAGGAAATTAAACGTTTGCTTGTGAGATTGTTTATGTTAGCAACAATGAAGAAGTAACCATGCAAGAAATTTTCAACTCGATTTAAGACTTTCTTGTTCGATTTTACGGATAACGGCTACTCCTACGATGAAAATGTATAGGAAAAGAAATACTCTAATTTATTAGTTCTACAAGTTTTATTTGAAAAATATTTTGATATGAGCTATACTTTATGAGATATGACGGAAAGTTGATTTTTTTATCACCAGTAAAGTGGTACCCCTAATTGGCTAACGTGATTCATTTTTGCGGTTTTCTTATTATATTTTATTGTAAGTCCTTAATATCAAATTTCATGAAAATCCGTTCAGTAGAAGCCGAGGACGAACATGAGGACGGACGGACCGACGATAATAGGTGCTCACGCTGTAAGCGAAACGCGCCTAAAAAAGAATGATGCGAATTCAAAGGAATAATAATATGACTCGCATTGTGAATACGAGTAGCTATAACCATGCATAGAAACGGTCCAGTCCAAAGCGTTTGATTATCCAGGATTAAATGCCTATCTTAGATTCGTAAAAATCTAACGCTAAATCCTGCATCGCAGGTTCATAAAACATTCAGAATCAAAATTACGATAACATAATAAAATACTTCAAGCGGATAGAGCAAGCAAAATAATCCATTTGTGCAATTGTGCAAGAAAAGAGATTCACATGAACGAGGTTAATCGAAAAGCGATATCAAATGCAACAAAACAGAGCAATAACAGAACAGATGACATAGGTCTGATTGTGAGTCATGGCTTGGGGAAATAAATAAAAAAGATACCTTCCATAAAGACAGCCAGCGTAAGGATATCGGTCAATGAAACGAGATAAAAGGCGACGGATACATATATATAGCTATCGATATGTTAAAAGAGAGAGAGAGAGAGACTCCACATCAATGAAACGCATCAAAAGACATTAAAGACTTGTTTCTTGGCCAAACCTTAAAAGGAAAGAATTGATCGGCGAAGAAAAATAAACTGGCAGAAATCCATCTCGCGCGAGGGAAATGGTAAGCTCGTACATATATGCGTCTGTGGAGATGCACATGAGCATTCTTCATAGCGAGCTCAATGAGGATGAATTGACAACGCTCTTTGAAGGAGATTAAACGCCGAGTCGCATAAAATCGAAACAAATACAAGTAATAATCGCTGCGCAACAAACATGAAGACATTTCGTTTTCTTACTCATCTCCGGATATATACAAAATAAATCGATTAAAGAAATAAATTATTATCTTCGGAGGAAAAGATTCTCCAAAACAAGCTTCAGAAAACAGCGCTCGTATTCAGAAACGAACAATTCTTTATGAATGTCTTAAATTAAACTTTAAAGAAAGAAATAAAATCTTAAAAGGAAGAAGTGGGATTACGTGTATCCTGGTGGTGATATTAATATCCCCTCATCACTGCAGATAATAGTTTTGAAAAAAGAAACGCAACAGCAGATTCCGATGCATATATAAAAGGAGGCCTTTTCGTAACATATGTGTTATTACCAATTAACATAAGCGGAATGCAGGTATTTTACAGAAGAACAATTTAATTCACTCCACTCAGAAACGCTCCAAACAATTTGGACTGAAATAATAAAAATGACAAAAATCTAACGAATAGGCTTCAATATAAACCGACGGTGACAATTTAACATGAAAATATGGTCGTTGTGAAATATTTTTATAATGCACAATACCTACCAGGTGGTACCGTTTGCTCATTACATTTTGTACCAAGTATTTTAAAAATGAGTTTCTATAAATCGTCATAAATTAGCTTTCTTTGATACGATCAATAAATGGAAAGGCTGTTATTGACCGATGATAATAATAATATAATAACGAAAATACTGTAATGAACGCAGTTGTGAATGAAACTGGGAGCCAACAACAAATTCAAGAACTCGTAAACTAAAATGAGGTAATTAAATTAAATTCCGAAATATGCTGAAAATATACTCTTCGGATAAATACTACAGTTAATTAAGTCGAAAAAAAGAGGAAAATGAACGATTCCTGTTACGTCTTTTTGGAACGTTTCCTGCCTGATTACACATACTTTCTCTATTTCCAGCGAAATGAAACCATGAAAGAGAGCGTATATACCCCATAAATCAAGCCTTAACTGAACGTAAATATCGCTGAAACAGCGAAGTTAACATGGCGCTCGGATAATGGAGGTTCGAGGGAGGCTGAATATCTTTACAGAGACCTGGTAAACGAGAAAGCGAAAACAGCAGACGTAGCACCTAATAGAACCCTTAGGAGAACATTTGGAATTCTGTGACAATACTGAAAAGGTCACGTTTGCAAAACGGTTTCGCAGGCGGAATTATATTCATCGCGCACAAAATGACAAAACAGTTTCCTAATTTCTTCTAATTTGAACTAAATGAAATCGTGAATCAAGATTCAAGAATAAAATCACCGCCCACCTAAAGTACGGGAAATAAGACAAGGCAATTTATGGTGGTGTGGCGACCCAAAGATTACCGCCACATACAGCTCCAACTAAATGCTATATCATACACATAACAAAATAACATAAAATATAAACAACACTTAACCACTTCAGAAACTGTGGACTTATTGTTACCGTCTCTCCAACAGGAAACTTTTCACTCTTTCGTCCCCTTTCTCTGTCACTCTCCCTCTTCTCTCCTTTTCCTTTACCACTCCTGTCACAGCTCGCTCGCCGTCTCTATCGGTGGTCTGCGTCGTTTTCTTGACTGCCCGCTCTCGCCTGACGTCGCCGCTCGAGGGAGGGGGTACGGCGGGTCGTTTAAATGCCCGTCTCCTCGACTTCGTATTGGTTAAATTCGTGACTAAGTGATATACCCCTACGAAAAGGAGGGAATGGGAAATAGGGGTAATATTCGCCCTATATAAAGCGCGTTGCTGTGGTAGCGGCCATTCGGCGGGCCATTCGGTGAGGCCATCCGTGTTCTGTTCATCGATGAAAAAGACATCGATAAGAAAGCAGCGATATTCTGCGATTTTTCTGCGTTTTCGTCGCGTTATTTCGACAAGTGCTTTCGTTAAGTGCGGAGTTGTGGGGAAAATTGCTGCAGTGGTAAAAGAGCCGTATTTTCATCGGTACGCGCGTCAGAACGTCAACCTAACAAACTTAAAAATCGAAGCAATAAATTAACTAAAATATTAGCATAGGGTAGAAATGGCCGATTTTGATTCGATTCATGGATTATAAGCTTTTCCAAATAAGAGAATTATAAGAATTAAATTAAAAAGAAACGTACGAATAGATCCATTTTTTCAGATTTATGATTGTAATGCTGCTTTGCATCGCCACCAATTGCCAATCGACGCCAGTTTTACTTTCTAGGATGTTTTGGATTGTGTTAAAGTATATTTATCATTCATTATTTTTAAATTTTCTAGTGGTTGAAGCCCACTATTTTTAGGAATTTTTTGTTTTATGGGTTTATAAAAAAGACTCGATTCATCGCATTGATAGTCCCCTAAATTGACTTTATGTTGCACGTCATCTTAATAAGAAACTGACTTTTTAAGTGTAATTTCTCGTTTTAAA
Organism: Uropetala carovei; assembly: GCA_036926305.1. Lineage (NCBI taxonomy): Eukaryota > Metazoa > Arthropoda > Insecta > Odonata > Petaluridae > Uropetala > Uropetala carovei. Next base: position 5,274,638 of record JAXCHB010000068.1, read on the forward strand.
GTTTTTATGAAAAGAACAGAATCGTATGAATCGCTTCAAATGATTCGACTATTAATCGGAATCGAAACATAGCATTCGAATCGATTCAATGACCAAGGCTGGCAATCCCTAGCACAAAGCATTCTCAAACAAATCACGCAAATTTCTGCGAAAACCAAATTTAACAATGTGCTAAAATTCTTGAAAGACATCTACAGTAAAAAATGTGAATACGCCTTCGTGATAAACATTTCAATTTTATCGATGTATAAATTTAACTGACCCTTCTTTCACCGTGGGATCTTAGTGCTAAACGGAAAAGGAAGTGGCATAGCTTCGCGAATGACATTAATAGGAGAACTCACAACAGCAAATCTCTTCCCTAAAACAGATGGAGAGACAGTGGACGGATAGACAGATTGAGTTGATTAATGAAGGCAAATGGCAAGGCTACGATTCCCTTTAGGCAGAGTATTGCGAAGGGCGTGGGAGAGTAGCTATGCAGCGAAGGCCATCCATCGCGCGTATCGATGGAGACTGAGGGTGATGCGTACGCACACGGAAAGAGAGAAGTCGATGAAAGGGAGAAGGAGAGAGGAAGATGGGAGCGCACTTTTGAACCGATTCGGTAGCGAAGGCGAAACAGAGAATCCGAGGAGGTACGAGAGAAAATTCCGGGTTGAGTTTACCAGGCTGCGTTGATAATTTGTCATACTTAAAAGTTTTGGCGAGGTCGGCTAGTCTGTGCCAGCAACGAAGAATATTCAAATTTAATCTTACTCTTTATTTCGGAAGGATAAAGGCATTATGGGCCTGAGCGAGTTCTTCGCCGTCTCCTTTTACAAGGCCTTTAAGTAGCTTACGAAGGAGGGATGACCCTAATTTACTAAATCCAATTTTTATTTTCAACCGGAGTGTCCCAAAAAGTTGGATTACTAAGGCGCAACGGTAAGTGTTTCATTAAACGATGTTTTTGAAAGGGTAATTTTGCTTATTCTAATCAAGTAGGATTCTTTATGATAATTTGTTATGCGGGAGAATAAATATTCAAACGGAAGCGGAATATTTTATTAATGCTCATTTGAGGTAATAAGCATATTTTGACCTGAAAATCAGGCGTACAAAACTTTCGCTGGTGTTAGCAGATAAAAATTCACGTTGCAGTGACAAAGGTAGTAGCTCAAAGAATTTGATAACCTGTAATAAATTTTTTTACCGATTGCAATTATTATATTTTTTGGATTTCCTTTTCTATTTAGTAAGTAGAGAAAAGGGAAATACTAATTCCATGCAAAAGTATATTCACTGTCTCGAGGGCGAAACTATGAATGATTTTACATAGAAAACAGTTAAACAGCCTTGAAATAACGAATTAATTATGTAGCACGGCGAATTTACACACACAGTGTAAATCTGGAAAGATAAAATCGATGTCACAAAACGCAAAACATTCGAGATAACTTTCCCATATTTGTACGCAGAAAAGCGTCTTCGATTTCCTCAATTACCAAGTTAGCTAGAAAACCGCAGTAAATTTCTTTCCCACACATTTTTTATTTTTTCACTAAAACAAACTTCCCTCCAATTTAAACAGTGCAGGCCGCAAACACAAAAATTCAAGGCGATAATATTCACCAAAACTTCCTCATCGTTATTTTTGCCACTCAATTCCCAACATGTCCCTTTCGATAGCCATCCCACGCAAACTGATTCAGCCCTCGTCCTTGGGGAGGGGAGAGTGTAAAACGCTCTCCTCGCCCCGACCCAAGCGTCCCAGCCTCTGCAAAACGCTTTACTACCACTTCTCATGCATCCAATCGACTGACGGAACCCGCCGCTCTGTCTGAGGGAAATATCGACGCAAATGAGAATACGTCCGTCATCGAGTTACCCTCTCTTAAGTACAACGGCTACAATATTGTGGAAATTAATTAATCAGGGAATGCAAAAGACGCGCTTCATCCACCGACCGCGTCTGTCAAGGTTCCTGGTCGGGATTCGAGGACGATAAAGAAACGCTCCCAAACGGCATGAAGCTCGATTTTTCACAGCAGGAGATCGAAGGCATTTTCATCGTTAACGTATCGTTGAGGCTAACTCAACAAAAATTTGTTGAAAATTATATCGCTCCTTAATAGATCGGCTTCTTCTAAACTTTCAAAGCACACGACGAAGGCAACAGGTTCACGCAATAAAATCCGACCGACCTCGGGGAATTGAGCGCTGCGACGCCATATGGTTACGCGGGATAGTTTCCCGACTTGGGCGCGGACGTGAAAGGAAAGTTAACTCATTCGGCGACGTTTGTTGCAACGACGATGTCGCTCGAGGAGTCCTAAAACCGCCTCCGTCGAGCTTACATCGCTACCCGATGGAACATTTTCCGCGCCTCAAAGTTTATACGAATCGGATCGACGAATCGATAATAAATCCATCCATCGTGCGAACGCCAAATAGCATAGGGGGAAGAGGGCCGGATATGAAAGCTTTCGTGGAGCATTGACGACATCAAGCCACCCCACGGTTCACATCCTGTCTGGAGGTGGAAAGGGATTGGAGAATAGAAAGGGAGGAGGGAAACGAACGAAGAGGGAAGGAAGGATGGCAGACGAGCAAGACGAACGCGTTCCGTTAGCTCTTGCCTAACCGCCCCCACTCTCCCGGTCAGAAACACGAGTACCAACGCCGACACTTCGACTGCCAAACACACTCGAATAGAATTAACTCTCAGTGCACGTCTCGCCTTATACTGAAACGTGAGACGATTCATTATTACGATAACTCTGCAAAATAGTTAGTTTTTTTTAACCCTAAGCGAAATTCCATCTGGGATAGTTAACGTCGTCGACGCGATACAAAATCCCATTCTTTCCTCGAACACTCATTTTTAGGTAGAATACGTAGAATTCAGGTTACACAATACGTTATTTCGCGTGATGAATATAAACTTAGTTTGTTTCTCGATGAAGGCAAAGGGAATATTTTTATAATGTTGCAATTTAGGATTGTTCACTAGAAACGTCTTACGTAGACACGATAGTATCGCATACGAACGACGAAAAAGTAATCAAACGAACGCCCCAAACATTCCGTGGATATAAGAAAAACGCCACACGAAAAAATTTCACCACTAAACATCAATAAACATAACAGCTGCGTCATCCATCCTGCTAACACATTTCTAAAACGGCGACTCGAACTCGCACGTGAGACCTCCTTCCCTGAAGGAAACGGGCGACATCTTTAGTCGTTGAGTGAGTCAGCGCGGAAGAGCTGAGAGCGCCCGCGAAGGCCTCTCTCGAGTGCACACCCCCCCTCCCTCCTCCTTCGCCGAAGATGGCTCACTTGGTTTACGAAAGACTTTTCGTTACCATTTCCTCGAAAGAATCCGCTCCGTTGGCCGCCCTGTTCTTTTTTAACCTAAATCCCGCCGTGTTTGCACCCACCTGCGAGGGATGCGAGTGAACAGAAAAGGTACATATGCCTTGTTTGCGTAAGGCGGCTGACGATAAATGGAGTGGGGCGGGAATTTAGAAAAAGGACTTGGGTGGCAAATAGTGAAGCGGGGTACTTAAATGGCGCGCGGCGAGTGGGATGAGACCGTCGGAGGATCGAAACCACGCCTCTCCAGGCTAGACCGTGAAAGTTTCGATAGACGGCTAGCATAGTAACCCATTAGCAGCTTTTTATTCAGCCGCGTAAAATAATAAGCGCCGGGCGAAAATTAAAACTAAGAAAACGCTCGAAACAGATCCCGTTCGACCCGATGGTGACGCTTAAATCGTGCCACTAAATCGGGATCGCATAGGTGAAGAATATAGCGACATTTTTCTCCGCAGCCCTACTGATAGGTCAACACAATTAATTCGAGATATTTAATAAAATTTCGAACGTGAAACATTTAAACCACGAGTAAATTACTGACGTTCAAAGAGACATAAGACTGCACTTAAAATGATTAAATCAAATAAATTCCGAATGAAACTACCTACGTTACACGGGGACTCACAGCAAGATTAATCCTGAAATAATTTGGAAATGATCTTTTAGAATATAATAAATCGGATTTTGTGAAACTCTTACAATTATTACAAAACATACAAAAGTCCAGCCAGATTTCATAGGGGGGGGGAGGGGGGGAAAGAAGTAACAATCGCCACATTTATCCACGACCAACCAATAACAGTTCAGTCGGACAATAAACAAAGCTGACGTAACGGGTGTCTTTCATCTCACAAAACTGACACTGAAATTGGATACCTTTTTCAAATCGCAAAACTAATCACTGGGCAATCAACAAATTCATAGGCTGGAAGCAAGAGAGAAGAAATTTCTTGGGCATCTTTATCCATAAAAGCGGAAGCTAAGTCAATTAATCGGACAATAGACACAATTCCAGTTCGCTGTCGTAAGATAAGAAAGCTGAAGGCTTGGTTACAAGGTCCTCCAAGCAAAACTCTTATCACCGAAGAAAAGCAATCCACGGAGTCGTTAAAATCCGACTGAAAACGGACAATGCCAACCGAGAGGGACTTCTCTCAGCAAAGAGAGACAATAGACGGTGGAACTCTTGAAATATAAGAGGTTGACTTCACTCACTAATTGGAGCATTGGAAAGTTTCTTGTCTCGGTACAAAGAATCGAGACGGAATCCAAGCAACAGCACATCGACCGATAAAAAGAGATCTTAAAAATGAGACAAAACTAATCCTTTGCTTTCAGCTGAATTTGCGACATGATGTTACCGTCTTCAAATGTTAATCCTGAGAAATACGAGTTCGTGAAGTACTTTCTCGGCTATATTTTCAGAATATTCGAAAATCATAAAATAATATTTATAATAATGCTATGCAAATAACTTTAACGCATAATTATTTTTGATTATAGTGTAAAATCTCGATGATACAAAATGCTCGTTCATACAAAGAACAAGATTTCCCTGCGAAAACATGGACAGCAGGAGAAAAATTCTGCCTTCGCCGAGAATCGAACCCGGGTCTTCCGCTCGCCGTTCGGATATTCTACCACTTAAGTAAGGAGGAAATCTAATTCTCAAGTTTTCGGAATGGGATGGGTATTTCTAGTTGAGATGAGAGCAATGCTAGTAAAAACCTTCCCCACCTACAGCCAAGAATGCATAAAAACCTAATATATACATATTGTATATGTAGCATATTATAACAACCTCGTTATTATAAATCATGAAATTTTAACTCCATAAAAGTTTGTATCAAAAAGTTTATTCTGCATTTTTAAAATGCTACTGCAATAAAAGCCGCAATAGGTTTGGCGAAAGAATAAACGATTTAGTCATAAAAAATGCGAATAAAAGATATCCGAATAAGTTCTTAAAACTTAGTTTCGTGAAATTGCATCGCTAAATTCAGTCAACAGACTTTGTCAAGTATTTATTTGTATTTCCATTTCTATTTTCATTCCAAAGTTAAAGCCACGCGCTAATAATTACATTAATACCTTCTGAATTTTAAGCGTGACCGCTGCCACTTCCTAACTTTTTAAACCATTACAGAATTAAGCTTCTTTTCGACATACACGAAAATATCCAAAAGGTCCAAATACCGCAACTTCAAAACGATCAAATAACTAGGCGTCGGTAATACTTTTCGCCATCATAACAACCTGCTTTGAAAAATGAGAAGAAAATAATCTTAAACGGGAAAAAAAATTTCAATCGAGTCTTAAGCAGCTAAACACTCTGAAGCTACGCACTACTATGAGGCGAAAATATTAAACTACAATCCCTCCCACTAACTGTAATCTTACGCGAACGACATAAAAAGGCCCACTCAATGGCAAGAGAAGGCGTAGTACGGAGCGCAATGAGGAATATGGCGAGGAAGATACAAATTTAGCCGTGGCGCGGTGCTGAGGGGTGGGGAGGAGTGTGAGGGAAAGGGGAGAAAGGAAAGATTTAGAAACGGATAGGACGAAAGGGAAAGAATAGCGTCGCCACGTGGGACAGAGGGCGACACAATACTCGCAGGAAAACTGAAGGAAAATATAAGAAAAGCTGAGGGACGCGAGGAGGAGTGCAACGAAAATCAGACGATAGAAGAATGAGGAACCAAAGGCCCTTCTTGAGGAAATGTGTGACGTTGCATTACACACGCGTACCACAGGCTAAGAAACTCCGCTAGAACACAAATAAACTTTATTAAAGAAATGCATCGTCATTACATCCAACTGACAAATGTTAAACTAATTCTATTGCAGCGATCAAAGTGCCCAAAAAACACTTTCACCAAAATATCGAGGTCGCGCCAGCCGGGCGAGTGCGTGCCTCTTGGTACACGACTGCGCCAAAACAAAAAGCAGAAACCCGTTAACATTTCTCGTCTCGATAGGCTCATTTTACGCGTTCTCCTTATGCACGGACGTGGAATCATTTAAAAAATGGCGCCGAGCCCCTCAATCGGAATCCCGCATTACATATTCGCGATCGAGTGCATCACCGGAAAGGTTACAACCAGTCGACCAAAAAAAATGCAAACGACGCGACAATATAGAATACCGACAGAACAAATGAAAGAACGTTTAGTAGATATACGCACACAGAGAATCGAGGTTAGAAATTTGATTTCGGTAAGTGTGGAAAGGCTGGTGTGACTTTTCTTCCTCGAGGCGAGGGTGAAGGGCGGAGGGAAGGGAGACCAACTCCAAACTTATCCACTTTCTCCTTTTCTCGTTGAATTCCTACGTTTCTTTCCTCGAATTCCGACGCCACCTGGAAATACGCGGGATGGCGCGCTCGGGAGACGAATAAGCGAAGGTGCGGATCTATCTCCCTCTCCTGGTAGGAAGGAAAATATAAGAGGAGTAGGAGGCAGGGAGGCTGGGCGTGGGAGGCGTTCAAAGAAATGGAAAGCGAGGCATCGCTCAGGAGATGGGAAAGAGGAGGCGGTGGGCGGAGACGCGAAATGGGTCCCGCAAAGAAAGAACGAAAAATGGAGAAACACGAGAGTGAGAAGGATCGAAAGTGAACGCTACTGGGTAAAGGCCCGAAAAAAATGAAACGACCCTTTTGTAGGAAGGGGCGAGTTGTTCGTTGTTTCCTCGGCTAACGAGAACTGTAAAAACGAACGAATCCAATATTTTTACAGCGAACTTTTTGCTCAAGTCGGGAATAACAGAAGATCACTTCCAAATCGTCCAAATAAGATGCGGTAACGCATGCAATGACAAATCACAAGGGGTAAACAAACAGCAAGTTAGCTTGTTAGCTCCTAAACAGAGCAACCCTCGAGAAACCTAAAAACACTACGCAATTTCATTGTTTGCGATGTTTAATAGTAAATTGAACATATGGCCTGTGCTGGGATAGTATGAAAGAGCGTCTCGCATTAAAATAGCTTCTGCTAATTGTTTTCATACAGGAAATTTGTTGGTTGCTGGGTAAAATAGAACTTAAAGTTCCGTAAATGATGAGAAAGAACTGAAATTCTTGCACAGATCGGTCATCCCGAATTATGTGTTTACACATCTAATATTTAAAATATCTTTCTCGCGTGAACATGTTACGAGCTAGAGCACGACGTTCATTTACTAATCCAGTAAGCTGGTATCTCACATCGAGCGACCGCATGCACGTACGTCATTTCGGCCGCCGAGTATTGTCTGAAACTGTTAATTTTATCGCAACAGGGCCAACGGTTGACGCATACATGGTTACAGACAGTCGACGAAACCAACATTTAAGAGCCACTTTTTCCTTGCCGAAAAACATTTAAAATTCAAAACTGCAAATTAGTAACGATACATATTCCATATTTTGGGGCGAACAAAATAGTTGCCATCACATGAATTTTATGTTCAAGAAAAATAATTTCAGTTTCATAAAAGCGAAACTAATACTGTATAAGTGTGCGGAGAATTTATTCAAGTACCGGCGGCGATAAAGAGAGCCGTAAAATTTCTTCTATCGCCACTAAAAGAATGCCGAAAAAGTTTGAAAGAACAACGGGCAAAGTCGAGAGAATAAAAGCGTGGTTGTGGGCGAATGCAAAAATTAAGTAAAACTGGAGATTTGAAATTCAAGTGAAAGGTTGTGTGTGGACTTGGAGTTAATGCCATCCGGAGGAGGTGTTCCGAGGGAAATAGGAGCAAGAGGTGGAGGTGGCGAGAACTCTTAAGACGGAGCTTATTTATCGCTCTGGGCAGGGACGACACTTCTATAGACTGATTTCCCCCAAGAGATGTGGAAAATAGGCTTATATTGTCACTCGGACAAAACGCAGAGTTTCAAACTTTGGCCATAGCTCGCTGTGAAATCAGACATATTATTGAAAAAATATTCCGCAAAATAAAATGTTTAGATCGATTAACGAATAAATTTAAGCAGCCACGAAAAAGTAGACTAAGAACTCATATTCATCACTCGGAGCAAAATAATTTTGTAAATAAGGTGGGCCCGCGCTGTTCGCGGTCAAATTTCTCTAGTACATAAGCAACCGGCATAGCACACGTGTGTGCCGAACCCATATTATAGAAAAGATTTTCTTCCATTTTTCCAATATATGTTACTGAAATGATCCGGTAATTCCATCATTGATAAATATGAAAATAAACCACACAGACACTTTGTTTACTTAGGAGTATTTTGCTTGCATAAGTATTTGAGATAAATTACAATCATGCAATGCAGTGTTTTCTTAAAACGGCGAAATTTCTACCGCTTGTCGCCAAAACAAGACGCCGGAGCAGGCTAGAGTTGTAATGGCTATAAGTCACTGGAGAGCTCTATAAAGAAGTACGTTGTACTCATAAGAAAAACAGCAAAATTTTTGTATAGTGCATTCGTTACCAATATTAAAAATTTGTAACTCTTCATGTATGTCATAATTAAATCACTAACTTATCCGTTTCTTTTTTACATAGACACTCTGGACACGATTTGGAAAAGTTAATAAGAAGAGAAATTTAAAAATGTATATATCTGAAACACGTTATTTAGCGCGCAACGTCAAATCTCTTCGCGTGTCTACGTGGGCACGTGATCATAGATGTCCGAACCATGATGTAGTTAACAGAAATCATTGGGGATTTAGAAAAGGAAATATGCTGTGCTCAAACGAAAAATATGCAGGTTAAATATCGTATACATCATGGGTGTTAGACAAGACGGTGCTAATTGCAAAGGAACTCCAAAAAGAACATAGATAACGCATTTTTTATTTTTCAAACAAACGGGTTGATACATCATCACAAGAATGTTTTAATTGTTAATAACAATATTTCAATATTTGACATGGTTTGGAGACATATTTACTCTTCTGAGATATAATGAGCCAATAACTATCTTTTTTTTCCACGAAAGACCTTGGTTTTGGTACCCGCAGTTTTTCTGGAAAAGTAACCACAGGAGATAGTGAGAGGACTTCCGAATAAAAGCCTACTAACAGCTAAATAATAATTTTTGTCTCACTGATGTTGGCATAGTAAACCAATGAACAAACTACAGCGAAATAAACAAAAATACGGGACTTCGGGAAATAGGTACTTTAACCTCACATAATCACAACGGTGGTCACACCTCAATTACAATTGTGGCTTTCTCATGTAATTACAAACCTTCACAAACTATTTAATTTTTTCTTCGTCCTCCTCACCGGCAGCCTATAACATATCACGCTCCAATAGTTCCACTATTTTCTTTGAACTTGACATGAGATTTCAACGATTTGATTACGCAAGGGCTAACACATAACGCTACCCAATGAAGCCAGAAGCGAATTAACCTTAAGTAACGCATTTATAGGCACCGCAAGGCGGATCGAGAAGTTAACTGGCACGAGGGCAAAAAAGGCCGTCAAGATGTACGAGCACGAGCGATGGGAAAGGCAAATTTCTAAAAGAAAAAATTACTCTTGAGAAGAGGAGTCTTTCTTCCTCTTCAAGTCGATGGAAGGAAGTGACGTACGTAGACGAAGCGAGAGAGGGGGAGGACACAGGAATGAAACCTTGGTCGCCCTTTCCGAACCAAGTAAGGCAGTGGAGGCTGAGGACAAAGGGGAGGTGTATCTCTCACACTCTTCCTTGGGAAGCCAGACTCCTACCACACCCACCCCTATCGGTATCCTTCCCACGCGCGCCATAAGAGGTGGGTTGGGGGAAGTATTGCGGCAAAGGGTGAGGAGGCAGCGCCTCTCATCCGCCTCCGCGCCGCTCGGGATTCTACATATGGAGCAGGAGGAGGAAGGGAGATGAAGTTCGTCCTACGATTCGATTGGGGAACACCTGGATGCGTCTAAATCCCATTCCACGCCGTGTGCTCCTGTAGCACGAAATGCTCTGCCCTGCTTCGTGGCTGTTGTCTTTCCCTGCGTCATACCGATATCCAAACTTTTCTCCAATACGAGAGAGTTCGTTTCGCCCCGAGGCGAGCATCGATGTTTTCTCACGCTTTGAGAGGAGTTTTTAATTAATATGTGAAAGACGTCCGAGGAGATGGGCATCGCCTCTTTTGGTAGTTAAGACGGAATTTTGAACAGTAAAAATTGCAAAGTTTTTCTCGGTGGATTTTCATTAGAGCTATTTACTTGAAACCGTCAAATCTGCGCATCGAGAAAAGGAATGCGGCTTCCCTCGCTTTATTTATAGGTTCTAATGATAAAAAAAAAGAATGACGAGCTCGCCTTAGGGTTGCAATTTAATTAAAAAATAAGGTAACCGACAGTTCTCCCAGCTTTTCTATGACTATTGCAACTAAGTTAAGCTCTGATTTAATAAAAATATTTTTTCGTAGATGTAAAATGAAAATGTACTCAAATCTGCTAAAATTCAACTAAAAAAACCTGCGTCGTGAATAGTAATCGCTAAACAGCGAGAAACCGTTTGAAGGACTGAAGGAAGTAGATACGCTCGGTGAATACTTTTATGGTGAAATAGATTTGGAGTCGCGAGCGGAAAGTCGAGCGCACGACCACATCCGTCCAAAGATTAAATTCACACAATTTTATCCAATACCACTCCTTACAGTAGCAGTGAAATTTAAATGTTGCCAAGTATAAATACTAAAAATAAACATTTAAAGCGCAATTAAAAGTTTAAATGAACTAACAACATCGCTTTTACTGTTACGGAAATGTGACAGTCAAGGAAAATTTGATAGCAAATAAACTGTCATCAAAACAAGATAACATGACAATAACAAAACTGCCTTTACGGTAAACTTGACCATTTTTTCTAAAAACTATTCTCTATGAGTAAGGAAAACACTTTAAATTACATTATAATCAATAACCGGCCAGCTACTACCAAGAACAGTTGACTTTTGGCCAAAATGAAAAGCGGCTTTTCAAAAACATTTGTTTGTCATAGGAGCTACTTTGATGAATAATGGAATTCTAACCTTAAGTAAGGTCCATAGCTCACTCGTGGAATGTTAAAGATACGCTAAATACATCTTCTATGCAATTCGAAATGTCAATTCTACATAAGGCTATTATTCAATCTTCGATCATAGTTTACAAGTACTTTTCTCAGCTAACTTAATTAAGGAACTGTAAATAAAATGAGAAAAATTAATTGGTATAAGTTCCACTTTATTAAAATAGATACGACCGGTTTCGACTAATATCTAGTCATCATCAGGTACAAAAACAAGAAGCAACGCAAATATATACGGAATCGGAGGGGAGTAATTTTTCTCATTTTATTTATGACGGAGTTCCACCAAGTAAAGGCTTCTTCCGTTGATTTAAGGAACTATACATGGTGCGAGTTAACGCCAAATAAGGCAGGAATCTTCAGATTATAAGAAAATCTTATTAAGTTCGTCACAGTAATGTAGGCGGAAAGACTTCAGATTCTGACACTCTAGTACTTTAAATCCATATAATTATGACTGAAGATTCTGTGGCTCTATAAGGAAATAAATTTTCTAATTTGGCGTCACGTAGGTCGTTTCGAATTATAACGACATCCAAGTATTGTTTCGCAACGTACCGAGATTGATCCGACAGAATAAAATACCGCTTCAAATGATCAATCTTACTCGAGTGAAAAAGAAGTAGCGCGATTACGGGAATTCATTTCGAATAGGAAAATCAAACGAAAAAAAACTAAAACATTCACTGCAGCACCGTGCCTGCATGGCCGAAGCGATTCGAAAACGCACGGGCAAAATCCATTCATCGAAATAAATAAACCACGGCCAAGTGGGAAGCTGCCGAGTCGGCAAACGAACTCGGGCATCGCGAAATATCTCATCCGCAGATCCGAAACCTGCAGCCACTCCCCCCACTAACCCCTCCCCAGAGGATAAAGGAAGGAGGGCGGCAGGGGGAGAGAGGGAGCGGACGGATGCCAGCAGCCGAGGAGAACCACGCATCCAGTACGGCAGCGCGAGGCCTTAAACAAATGAGATGGGTCAGCCTTTCCACGGAGCGAAGAAGGTTGTGAAAACACTAATAGGGAGAGCAAAGGGGAGGGAGGGGAGGGAGAGGAGGAAAGGGGGAAAGAGGGAGAAAGGGAAAAGGGGAGGAAGGGGCGATGTACGAGCAGGTTAAAGACGGCGAACGGTCGCGACAGATGACGGGGAAAAGGGGACGCGGGAGTTGCGGAGAACGAGGCCACCAAGAAAGAAATAAGCAGATAAGTTAAACCGCAAATCCCGGCTTCCAACTCTCCAGAAACGAGGATAGCGGCAGTGAAAACCTCATCACCATGTTCCAGAACCAAGTACAAGCGCACAAAATGAGGAAAATGCGATATTTTGGGCGCAAATTAGACATGGGTTATAATCTTCCCAAAATATTCAAGTTTTCAAAACAGAAAAGCTACTCGTAGACTTTTTAAGGCAGCAAAACGTCTGCGAGTAACGACCGATCTTAAGTTTTCACAACGAACATATCGGAAGAATCGGTACAAAAGAACGTCTTTCTCGGAGGAGACGTGCAGACATGCGAGGAAAATAATCGAGAGAACCTGAAGTATCGTGAGAAAGAAATGGAACTGCAAAAGAAATATATGCGATTCTGAAAGAGCAAGATGGAGGAACGAAGACAACGAGGAGAGATAACGAAGACATATATATATATATATATATATATATATATATATATATATATATATATATATATATATATATATATATATATATATATATATATAAACCCGCCGGAAACATTTCATATGGCACGTGCTGTGTTCGGGAATGGCACGCGAGCTATTTGGAAGGAAATTCGTGAGGAACGAAAGAAATAAACAGGTCACGATAAGCAGATATGGAAAAGCAGGAATATGGAGAATAAAACGAACTCATCCACAAAACGGCTCTTCCTTTTATTCCAGATGGAGTCGAGGCGTCACCTGGACCAAAGTCGATAGCTAGGGGCCCACGGAATGCGGCACTGCTCTGCAAACAACCCACCCCGAATAGCGAATACCCCTTCCCTCCCCCCCCCCCCCCGCCGGGAGGCGCTGATGAGACGCAGGAAAGACAAAGAGCACGCCGCTCGGTCCAGAGAATGTGGCGTTCGGAGAGAAAAGACACTGCACACGACAGGTGGCTCCACCCATGAAAAGCGATATTATGGTCGAGATTCAAAATAATTTTCGCTTGGAATCTTTTCTCTCACAATAACAGAAACAATTTTCATTCCGATGGGCCCCACAAGTTTTCCGGTATGATTATTTTCGCGTAAAATTTAAAACGCAAGCTTTCCGTATACTTCCCACAGACGAGCAACATTTGCCGGCATACACGCCTATGTATCAAACGCAATACTCCATTTCAAACTCCTCCCACCTTTTTGATATTTGCTTCGTGAAGTGACACCAACGTCAATCAGATTTCCAAACATAATGACGCACGTGACAATAGAAACTTTGCGTGCGATTGCGAGACAGGAAGGGCGAGGGCAAGCGCTAAACGTGACCGAGTTCCTTAAAAACGCATACAAAAAGAGTGACGTAACTCGAAAACTTTAAGACTAGCATATCGAAATCGAATCTAATAAAGCGATACGAATATCTTGCAATAGAAACATCAACAATGTGAAAAACAATCACGAAAGAATATTATAACATAGGTGTAAAGGAAACATTTGATCGATTTCAGAATCGGTGGCGCTATTCTGTTCACCATCTAAAGTCTCTCGGCCTTCGTTGAGCAAGTAGTCAATCACGAACGTTTCCCCTTCCATTACCCCTCACAACTTTCGCGCGGGAGGACAGATACCCAATCACGAACAGCAACAGCAAGGAAACGCGGTAGAAATGGCAACGCAGTCCAATGTGAACGCTTCGAAATCAAGAGTAAAGGTGCGTTCACATGCACGCGTTACGCGCGTAGCGAGCGCCGCGTTTAGAGTACTGCTCGTTCACATGTACGCGTAGGAGAACGCGTAAAGAATTGACGGTGAACTCGAAGACAATTGACTTCTATGACGCGCGCACTTATTTACTTGTGATTGAGGTTTTGTAGGAATTACGGTGGTTTCATTTAGAGATAATAATGGACGGTCGAATGTTGCGGTAGCGTTACAACTTTATAATATTGCTTGCAATGAGAAATAGAAGAATTAGGAGATGGTGGGTTCGACCCTTTTTTGCAAGAAGATGAACTCAAGGCGCCTACCATAATTTAATACAGGAAATGAGGCTGACGGACTGTGCATCCTTTTACAATTATTTCCGACCGATCCCTTATACTCATCCAGCGAGTCTGGCACGTTTTAGCTAGCGAAGAAATAATTTTTATTATTGGAAAACCTTATTTCACGTTTGCATTTGCAATCCATAGATATAAATAACCATATATATTCAAATTTGTACTTACCATCTATCTGAATTCTCTCTTCCATCACTCTCCACTCTTTCTCTCGCTGGCATCTATTTCTATATCTAGCGTCCTTGATATATATATATGTGTGTGTGTGTGTATGTATATATAAAATTAGTCGCTATTTCGTTGACGATTCTTTCATCAATTGCATCCATCCTTCCACTTGCAGTGGAAATTCCGGGATTCCGGCGCCAAAATCATTTTGGTGTTCATTTGTTTTATTCGCACAACGGCCATCATGAAATGTTAACGCGTAAACGCGTCGAAAGTTGAGACTTTTTCAACTCCAACGCGCCGTCGCTGCTTACGCGCGTTACGCCTCAAGCGAGGCCTCTGATTGGGTAGCGCCTGTTCGCTACGCGCGCAACGCGTGCATGTGAACGCAGCTTGAAGCTCAACTTTCGACGCGTTTACGCGTGAACATTTCATGATGGCCGTTGTGCGAACAAAACAAATGAACACCAAAATGATTTTGGCGTCGGAATCCCGGCATTCCCACTGCAAGTGGAAGGATAGATGCAATTGATGAAAGAATCGTCAACGAAATAGCGACTAATTTTATATATACATACACACACACACACATATATATATATCAAGGACGCTAGATATAGAAATAGATGCCAGCGAGAGAAAGAGTGGAGAGTGATGGAAGAGAGAATTCAGATAAATGGTAAGTACAAATTTGAATATATATGGTTATTTATATCTATGGATTGCAAATGCAAACGTGAAATAAGGTTTTCCAATAATAAAAATTATTTCTTCGCTAGCTAAAACGTGCCAGACTCGCTGGAAGAGTATAAAGGACCGGTCGGAAATAATTGTAAAAGGATGCACAGTCCGTCAGCCTCATTTCCTGTATTAAATTATGGTAGGCGCCTTGAGTTCATCTTCTTGCAAAAAAGGGTCGAACCCACCATCTCGTAATTCTTCTATTTCTCAATGCAAGCAATATTATGAAGTTGTAACGCTACCGCAACATTCGATCATCCATTATTATCTCTAAATGAAACCACCGGAATTCCTACAAAACCTAAATCACAAGTAAATAAGTGCGCGCGTCATAGAAGTCAATTGTCTTCGAGTTCACCGTCAATTCTTTACGCGTTCTCCTACGCGTACATGTGAACGAGCAGTACTCTAAACGCGGCGCTCGCTACGCGCGTAACGCGTGCATGTGAACGCACCTTAACACTGAGTTCCCCCCACTACCTTCCCAAACGAAGCGACTCCTATTGGCTGCTGCTAAGTGACGTACGCCAAGAGACTTTAGACAGTGAACAGACTATAACATTGTCATATCGTACCGAAAGCAGAACTTATTTCACCAATAGACAAAAGTCGAAGCATTCTCAATGTTACAATTCGTGAGCTACAAAGTACTAGAACATTCTACAGAGTCTTTTCCGTAAGAGGTGCTGAATGAGCACCGAATTGCCGAGAGAAACTCCACCAATAATGGTATTCGAGGCACGAGCACGGAACCCTAAACGACGATTTCTGGAAAACATGAGGAGCGCCAATCGAATCGATACGGGAAAAATTCATCCATCTACCGCGGCGAATAGATCGCTCATAAGAGCATCAGAATAGAATCTCGGAGGGAGCAAGCCGCGAAATGGACGAAAAGAGGAAAACGCAACACCTATTGTGGCCATGCAGTGAGAGAAAGCGGGTCCAGGGGAGAGAGTTTCTACCCAACCAAAGAGCATAATAGAGAGAGAACTATCGCGACCTGCCTCAACGCGAGTGTCACGCGTTCGTTACATACGAGAAGAGAGAGGTGAAAGAAGGAAATATAAAAAAAGCGAAAACCTCGCTCTCGATGGTTCGCTTACCCCATGAGAGAGAAGAGAGGGAAGTGCTTTCTCTCGCTTTAGCTGGAACGTTTCGAACATCGCCTCGTGAACGGCTAAATCCGGGCGAGATTCATTTTTCGACAAAATTCGCTAATGCGTCCGAGGCGAGAAACGCGGAGGGAGCGGAAAACGTGCATTTGCCGATGCTCGTCAGAGAGACGCGGTAATCGAGAGAGAGAAAAAGCCTTTCTAAACGGACGGAGGCGAGAAGCAGTCTCGCATTTTCTTCCCTAGAACCCCTCTCTCCCAACGGGCGTTAATATTTTGCTCGCGATGGCTCAAGTAAACAGAGGGCAAAAGCCTACAATATTTAAAATTCATCACCGAAAGCACGAGGAATGAGAAGACGCCTAGGCCAAACTCGAATGCGGCATAAACCAGGAAGAAGAGGATTTCCGGACAAAACCTATTCACGTAAAGATGTGGAAAAACTGAAAAAATCCGATTTTTCGTATCCTTCGCTCTCTCCTTCCTGCTCCAATCCTGGATGAAGACATCACCATCATATCTAATAGTGCTGATAAGTGCTGTTTCGAGAATGGAGCAGATATTCCTATTTGAGAAGAAAACCGAATTTTAAGCTACTTTCGAAGATGAACGAAAATAAGCTATTCACCGTCCCATCGACCTATCAAAACGCTCTTTATCTAACATTCTGCTCAGTGTTCCAATTTTCGCGAGCATTGGCGTTAAAATCCAATCAAAATCTCGTTAAAGTTTTGCTACAAGAACTAATTGTAAGACTAAAATAATTTTGTTAACAGAATACATTATTTCCCTATGTGACCGATGAACAACCACGAGTTTGAAAACCCTCCGCGCGCATATTTCTACACCGCTCTTTTGGTAAGCGTACATTGGACCTCCTCGACCCTTTGTTGCTCCTCCAATTTATTTCACCTCTCCTTAACATTTTTATCTAGTGTCTTCAGTCAGTGAGTGATAGAATACATCCACTCACCATTTAGTGCAAAGATGGTCTTGATATTAAATTACAAAAAACACAAAAGGGATCCTTGAATTCTTTATACTTCTGATTGCTAGCTCCGTTTCAAGATTAATCAGCAAAACCATCGCAAGAACGCCATAGGTTAGAAAAGCACGCAATTAAAAGATTCCTAACATGCACCAAGTACCAAACGTTCTTCTTAGTATTAAATTTTTTCGAACGAATGCCATTTTTTTCTTTCTTTCTCATGGCTAAGCGGGACACTTCCAAAATCGGAACTCCTAGACGAGCGCTGACGACGGACAGCTTTCCCGCGAAGCGACATTTCGCATGTCCGGAGTAGCTCCCGCAAAGGACATAGTCCAGGGATGGCAAATAATTTTTGAGTCGCGTGCCAAGAAAGTACTGCGAACGTTCAGAATTTTTTTTTCGTGTGCCACTAGTTTACTCCTCTATGAAACTACTTTATTTTTATAGAAAATAAAGCCTGCGCGTGCCCAGTAAAATCGCAGGCGTGCCACTTCTGGCACGCCTACCACGTATTTGCCATCCCTGACATCCATCTCGTTAAGGACAGCGATCATGCTGACCGAACTTTCACCGCGCGCTCTCCTCGTCGATTCGGAAGACTCGAAGCCTTTCACACCTTGAAGAGTGGCGTCGTTCCGACGATTACATGAGCCGATTCGATGAGACGTCGCGACGCACGAGCAACGAAAGCGCGCGTTCTGCTAAATTCGTTAAAAGGAACCGTAGTCTTTTCGAACCGAGAAAGATACGTATCTACAGATATACACAGAGAAAAGAAATATGCGTGAATACCCATGACGAACCAATAATCGGTTAAAACATTTTACGGGAATTCATTTGTATACCACCTAGTACGGCACTAAATACTAATGCATAGCAACACGAATTTATTTTTTGGCGAAAATGATGTTTTCCTACTTTTGAATCTACGAATGCCGCCATCTTGCGTCCTTACGGCTCTATTAGCTGTTAGACTGCACGGAGGACAAACCAATCGGTCTTTCGTACATGCAAACAAAGGTCTGTGAGTTTTAATTCCAACTAATCGCCCCGGGCGAAGTCGCTCATCGAAGGGGTTAGAAGAAACCCTCGAACGACAGCGAAAAACAACGCCACCGATGCTCGGGGAGATATTTTTTCGCGTACGAGATTCGACTTCTTTCACGTTGAAATATAAAAACAAATCATGAAAATTTAAGAACAAACTAATAAATGTATACAATTTCTACTCGTGGCGTGAATTACTCCCGTTAGTGTGGACTTTCCTGTAATTGTATAATTTCGTTGACCGCTTCGGGGAACTGGGCGCATCAGTTGAGGGCATAATTCAGAGCCCCGAGGAGAAACAACCAATCCTTATGCGTTCATTATTCATTAAAGCGAAAACGGAACAGGAATGAAAATGTTTTTAAATAATGAAATAGTATACGTGCCTCCAAATTCCGTCAACATAACTCTGACCTTGAGTAATTGGTACCATACTCCCAATTACGGGTTAAAAAAGAGGCGCAGTTTCGGAGGAAAAAGCGAGAGAGAGGATGGCATTCTTCCGCCGTCACAGCCATTCCTTTTTACTTTCTCCATACGTAGTAATGGGAAAGTATTGTGATCACGAAAAAAATCGACTTCGAGATTTCAACGTAAATACACGTTTTGAGGTCCCTAGAACACGTTTAGGCTATTTTCGGAATGATGTATTTGTGTGTCTGTGTGGATGGATGTATGTGATTGTGGGCGCTCTAACACAAAAAGGTACTTGTCATATTAATACAAAATTTCATATATAACTCCTTAGCATGAGCACAAAGAACAATATGGACAATACCGGTCAACCGGGTGTCGAGGTTTATTCGAAACCCGATTCGGTTTTTGCGATATTTCTCCGATAATACTTCATTATTGTATACATTAACCATTATAAAAAATGTCGAAAATATAATTTCCTACAACTTTCATTTGAAACAATTTTCCATAGCAGTTATTGTTTAGGAATTATTTATAAATAATCGGTGTTTTCGGTTTCCGTGAAATATCTCCTTAAAAACGTCATTATTGGTGATCATCGCGAGGACCAAAGTTGTAGAGAATAATATTTCTTCCAAGTTTTGTTTGAAACAAATTTTTGTAGAACCATCCATTTCGGAGAAATTTAACTTTTTCGTAATTTCCAGTATACAGCGCCACCACCATGTAGCGGTGAATTCTGTAAACATTCAAAATATAATTTACGACAATAAGGACGACTGCATTCTTTTACGATACAAAATTATAGTTCTGCCTCATAATGCTATTCATAATAATTTAAATATCTATACCCCAAATATGGAGAAAGTCATGTGTTGGCCACAGATTTTTTTCTCTAACAGTTAAGAGTCTAACCGACGATGACCGAGAGCACGGTACGATAATTTTTTCTAACGGTCCAATTGAAGCAGGAAGAAGAGAGTGAAAAAGCACATTTTAATCACCAGAGACATCATCCACGAGACAGACACACACCGGTACGATTTCGAGCGAAGTCGTTTAGAACGAATGGGATGACCTAAGAGAGCGTAAAGAAGTCACGACGCATGTCATCCACACCAAATTTAAAGAATGGCCTCACGAGATAGTAATTAAAAGAAAAGCAGTTACCAATATTGATCTCAATGACGTAAATACAATCTGCTGTATCGAAGATAACTCTATGCTTCAATTTAACACTGGATACAAACGTATATATCTACACAGTAAAACATCTAACATCTCATCGCAGATTGGACTTTCTGAAATAAAAAAAAACGCTATTTACACTGTGTAATCATCAAAATTCTACAGAAACAAGGCATCTATGTATACTAAAGATCGTTCTTAATACCCCGAGTCATTACAGAGTTAAAACAAACTGGAGTAAAATTTAAATAATTCGCGGAAGGAAAAACCAACGTTAGTAATATACATACAACGGAAAATTCTCTACTCGTTAGGACTAGCAAGGAACAACTCTCTCGTCCTCCAGCACGATTTGAACTTACGAACCTAAATAAGTTTAAGTTACTGAATAAAAATTTGCGAATCGACCCCAAAAAAAAATAACAAAATACGATACACAAAGTCCAATAAATAACTCAATGGATGTTTATGAACAAACCTCCAATTATAAAAAAATACATTAATTGAAAGAAGATGCGCATTTCGGCTAAAAAGAAGTCTTTGTTAGTTGTGCGCTACCAACAATTGATTCTAAATAAGTACGCACTTAAGCCATTGGAGTCTCCATCACCTGTTGTATTACAGCCACAAGGTGGACGTCAGAGGGTACCTCTTCAGTGGGCATAGGGGACAGGTGTTTGAAGCAGCCAAGTTTGCGTCACTCTAAAGCAAGCGACGACCAAAAAACGTAGTTCAATCACTTAAAACCTTTCAAATCTTCTTTCGCTTTATCAAGAATAAACAGGAGGAAAACAAATTTATGACGATAAGAAGTCAACAACATATTCGAAGAAAGTTCCAAGATACTCGGTATAAAAACAGATCATCATTTGACTGCTGAGAAAGCGTATAAACCAATTATATGAAATGGCAAATTATTATTATTATTATTTATTGAACACAGGGATAAACCCCAATTACATGTGTTATAATAATTAGTACAATATAGAATAAATATATAAATACAATATAAAATATATAAATGCAATCAACAACGTACAACACACATGGACACACGTATATTTTACAATATGATAACGCCAGTTACATTAAAGAATGTAGTAATATTTTTTCATAAACATACGGGGTGTCGTTGAAAATATCCACATTAGTATTATTGGCGGTCACCTCATTATACGAGCGTAGCATTCTCGGAATTGGCGAGCACTTATGCACATTAACACGGGAAAATGGGACGTGAAACACGGTGGTATGACGGAGCCTATTGGGGGGAACATTGATATTTATTACTGCAGTCAATTCACTGCAGTCGATTGTTCCATTGGTTATATTCCGAAGAAAAGTTAGGTCAGCAATTTTTCCCCTGGTGAATAGGGGGGTCAAATCTTTGCTATAAATAAGACTCTCCTTAAAGCAGAGCCATTTTATGAAGCGCCTTTGAACTTTCTCCACCAAATCAACGTGTACTTTGTGAGGGGGTTCCAGATAACGCTACAGTACTCAACGATCGGCCTTACCAGAGTGGAATAAGTGTTAATGGTAGTTTGTAGGGAAAAGCCTTTAAAACAATTTATTTTAACAAAACCGAGGATTTTAAATGCTTTGGAACAGATAGACCTAATATGCTCATTAAAGGTAAGTTTAGTGTCAAGGGTTATCCCTAGGTCGTTAATTGCATGAACCCTCTCGAGTGTAACCCCACCAATACTATAGGGATACATGTAAGGTTTTTTCTTAAGGGTGAATGATATTACTTCACATGTTTTCACATTGGGAAAAAGATTGAACATTCTACACCGTTCAGAAATCTATTAATACTCCTTTGGAGGCTGACACAATCATCTATAGAGTCAATTCTTTTAAAAAATTTTAAATCATCTGCATATAACAGACTAGAGCAGCTAATGAATGAGGGAGAATCATTAATAAATATATTAAATAAAAGAGGACCCAAAATTGAGCCCTGAGGAACACCAGACGTGACATCGATTGCCTCTGACAAAAACCATCAACAGCCACCTACTGCGTGCGATCTTTTAGATATTATTCAAAGAGTTTGAACAACACCATTTATACCAAAGGCATCAATCTTACGCAGAAGGAGTCCGTGGTCAACAGTGTCAAAAGCCTTTTCAAAATCGAAATATATTGTGTCGGTTTGACTCCTATTATTAAAATTAATAGAGATTTGGTTGAAAGCAGTGACAGATTTGTTGCAGTAGAGCGGCATGGAAGAAAGCCGTGTTGTAAAAATTTAACTTGTAATGGGCGTAGAGCCTGGGAGTATAAAAGTTTTTCGAAAACTTTAGAGCATGTGGGCAACAGGGATATTGGCCTAAAATTCTTGATATCAGATTTGCAGCTTTTTTATGAGTCGGCGTGATTAATGCTCTTTACCATCTTGTCGGGAAGGTTTGGAAATGCAAAATTTGCTTGCATAGTTGCAATAAGGGGCCACAAAGTTCATTGGCACAGACTTTTACAATATAAGTTGGAACGACATCGGAACCAGGAGATGTAGTACATTAAAGAGTTTTTAAAGCATCTAAGACTTCTTCTTTTGTTAAGTTAATAGAAGTTAAGCTATCAGTGTAAGGTGATGGGATACAAGTATTGGTGGAGGTTGGCAGAGGTTTTTTAAACACAGATGAAAAAAATTCAGAGAATAAATTACACACCCCTTGTGAGTCAGATGCTATAATATTATTGTAATAAACTTCAGATGGAATACACTTACCTCCCCTTTTGCGGGATGTGAAGCGCCAGAAAAGTTTAGGGTTTTCTTTTAGGGAGGAGTCAACTTCTTTAAGATACGAGTGATATTTAGAAAGCTACAACCTTTTTAAATCAGCACGAAGAGTCGAAAATTCAACATAATCATTAATGAATTTTGATCGTTTCCATTTACGATATGCCCTAGTTTTATTTTTAAGTAATATTATGAGTTCATTATCATACCATACCGGGAATTTGAATGGGTTAACTCTGGGACGGCGGGAGAGCAAAATGTGGCAACACTGCGGCCCGCTCTAATTTTTCTTGATTGTCAGAGCTCAAGTTAGATTTCGTTTGAAGAGTTATCGCAATATCTTCCGTAACTCACACAAATAATGTAAAAAAATAAGGTTATCGTAAAATATTTGAAAGATTGGCGGATAATCTATATAGAGAGTAATTTTTGAAATTATACAACACAAATGTGGAATACTCAAAACAAATGAACAAGACTTGATTAACGTTCTACTCCATCTGAAACTGTGTATCAAATTTGATCAGAAGTATAATAGAACAAAAAGTTTTGAAAATCAATTCTCATAAATCGATATCTGAATCACGTTAATTCCTCAAATTGATGAACTCGTTTATCCTTCAGTAAAATTCCGATAAAACAAGGAAAGGCAATGGAAATGAGGTTTCACCGATGATTCGAGCAGAAATGCAAAAGATAAAGCGTAAAATAATCTGGCGGCTCGGAATCAATCCTTTTGCTACAGTTGTGGTCCAAGCACATCATTTCCGACGGTTCTGGAACAAGGCGGGGGGAAGGGGAAAGGGAGGGGGAAGGTTGGGGGAAGGTTGGGGGAACAGGATTGGGATAAAATCGGTGCGTCGGGAGGTCATTTCCGGCAGACCCAGTCCCCACCCCATTTGCATAGCTCCTGAACTCATGAGGGAAACCGCAAAAAAAAATACGACAAAGAGAAAAACTAGTGGAGCGCGCGCGCGCGCACACACACACAGAGAAGAAGGCGCTCCCAGATCGGCATACATAATTTATGTATGAAAGACATGAGGTGAAAGAGGATCGAAGGCCTGGGGAATCGATTGTTGAAAAATTAATGAAACACGGCGGCTATGCGCGGACAATGCGAGACGTCTATCCATCGCCACCGGAGAAAACGCTCGCCGGATGCTCTCTTTCATATGGGAGAGAGAGAGAGACAGAAAGAGTGTAAGAGGAAATGAGAGGAGAACGTCGCTTCAATTTTATTCTATAATAAAAAACGAACACCTTAATGCGAACCCAGCGGGAACGGAAATCGCCGTCTGTCGTAGACGAGGGCGGTTTACAGTGCCGCCGACGGTATATCCCGGGACCGACGTGCATTGTGAACTCGAAATACGACGCAAGGAAATAAGATATTCACGACTCATCAAAGAATCATTACGTGGATCTTGAACACGTGCATACTATGCATGAATAAAAAGCGCGAAGAATACTAAAGGTCACCGAAACGTACCGCTAAGATAAAAGACGTTTCATAAATATATTACGATTTTTTTATCACGATCGACATCAAAAGCGTAAAACTCGGGAATTCGCATATTTACGATCTAATTCGAGTACATCTGCGTTTTTTCAATCACACCAAAAATTAATATGATGTCTTGCAATTCTCTAAAACAGGGGTTCCCAACCTGGTGCTCGCGAGCACCGCCCTGCTCTTTGGAAGCCTGATGGTGCTCTCTGACAGCCTGACTGTGCTCTTCTACGGTGCTTAATACTCAATTTCTTGGGAATTTAAATTGCTCGGTTGATTTCTTTCTAAACGTATTCAAGATCGTTAAGGCTGGGCGCACACTGATAGAGTGAAACAAGACGAAACTGCTCCAAGCAGTATCAAGAGACGAAACTTACATACAAATGAATGAGCGCCAACACATTGATATGGTGAAGCGAAACATCTGCTCCAAGCTGGTTAGAACAGGATGAATCATGTGTCATGCTGTTTCTCGTCCCTTTGTTTCGTCGAAACGTTTCAGTATTTCTCAAGCCACGGAGTGTGAAGCTGATAAACTCGTGGCCATTGTACATGAAAGAAGCGCAATTTATGATTACACCGGCAAAGATTATAGCAACAGAGCAGTAACAGATGAATTGTAGAATGAGATAGCGACTGAGATGAAGGCAACAGGTGAGTATTTAAATACAACGCATTTAACTGTATTTTAATTACATTAATTACATCAGTACATTATTATTGTATTGAATGTTACCGACTTTTTCACCACCCAGCCCCACAGAATGGGAACAACCTCATCATCATCGCTTGACATCCTGAAATGAAGTGAGTGTTTGAAACGTGTCGACAAGTTTCCTTTCTTCATAGCTTGAGACAGTTTCGCCTTGTTTCGTTCTATCAGTGTGGGCCCGGCCTGAATAACCTTGATTTGATTTTATTTGTTATTGGAAGTGGTGTTCTTTCGATATTCTAGGTTACAACTTTGTGCTCGATTGATATTCTAGGGTACGACTTGGTGCTCGCCAAATCGAAAAGATTGGGAGCCTCTGCTCTAGAGAGACAGGAACGAGATATCTCTCACATTTTTCTTGTATGTCTTAAGCAAGGAACTCAAACGCGGCTATTTAGTTTTCAATGGCCAATATACCAGACAAGATCGCTTTCGTGCAAGGTAAGGGAAGGTCGACACT
The DNA here is from genome assembly GCA_036926305.1 of Uropetala carovei. Taxonomy (NCBI): domain Eukaryota; kingdom Metazoa; phylum Arthropoda; class Insecta; order Odonata; family Petaluridae; genus Uropetala; species Uropetala carovei. The sequence continues at coordinate 5,300,350 of JAXCHB010000068.1, forward strand.
AAGAAAGTTAACGTTTTACGGGGGTCAAACCCAATTACGATAACATAGAACGAGGAAGAGAATTCAATCTGCGCTCCTACACCACAAAATAAAAAAATCGCCCGCCGATAACCTAAAAGTTCTCATAAAATCCACGACATAGGTTCGATAATCAAAAGTGAGATCCAGGACAGTATTTAAAGCTAGGCAGATAAATAGACCTTTGAAAATTGTTTTTTTTTCCTTTCCATCTAGTCATAAACAGTTCCGAGGCGAAAGAAACGCGAAAAGAAAAATACACTTCGTCCTTATCTAAAGAGGCTAAAACAGTGACGTTAAGCACGCAGATGTCCGGTGCGTGTAAGACACGATCTGCTCGCTATCATTCCGTGCCGAGAACATATTTTGCGGTTACGTTCGGACAGAAAAAAGCAAGATTTCTCTTAGCAAGTAAACACATGCGACAACTAAATTTTTAATCGAAAACTTCGAATGAAGATAGCCCGATGCACATGAAATTAGGCTTACAATCAGTTACGCACTATAAAGAAGTGGTAGTTATTAGGGGCGAGGTGCTCAGTACTACATTCGATGTTCGAAACGAAATCTTCGTAAACTTTTCGCTCAATGTAAAAATCGATACGGCATTGTAACAACTTTAAGTTCTAAGTGGGCCATTATAACAAAAGATATTGTTAAATTTTCAGTTGAGTGAAAAAATGATATGGATAACTCGTCGAATAAAGATATTTATTATGATTATGAAATGAATATCAAAATGAAAATATGACGAAGATTATATACGAAAAAAGTGAATCAAAATGGTTTTTGCGAGGCAGGCTGCTATCACTCAAAAACAGAAAATGAATTCAAACATTTAAAAGGCCACAATAGAACAATTTTCTGAAAAATGCGACATCCTTGAACGACAACGACGAAATAGCATGGCCAATTTTCACTGCATGTTTTGAAATGCGGCGAGATTATTACCAAAAGCAGTAAACACGCATCTTCATCGAAAGGCCCGCGATCATCAAACCGCCACGCCAACGTAATCCACTTCTACTAACATCCCAGCCAAAAGAAAAAAGTCTCGCACACGAGCAATTTGAATTCTCCGAATTCGACATTTGTATCGAATCTAAAAGGCGACTCGCGATTATATGCTAGGTTTTTAAAGCCGTTAAAACCCTACTGTTTCCCGGAGGTCTAGAGATTAGTGTTTCCATCGGCTCCGCATCGAATTAACTTCCTTCCCACGTCACCACGAGTTGCCACGCCCACCACATGGCAAAGGGAGAGATCCATCGTCCTTGGGAGGGCACCCACGCCGAACGCTCCCGGCCGTACCTTCTCGCTACGCAGGTACACGCAGCTTACGACGCCTGCGACGAGCGGCGAGGACGACGGCCGGCATATCGAAGCCTATCTTCAGCCGCGCATCCATAAAACGTGTTCTTTCACTGCCATTAGAGGGATGATGGAAACTCTTCCGTTATTTTTTTGCGCATGCTTTGGGGTGATATAGCGAGAGCCGTAAGGCGGAATTTTATGGAGACGATCGGTGGGATTCAACGCCGGGCCATCGTAATCTTGTCGCCCCCTGGTATAGCATTTCGGACGACGCGCTTCACGGAGGGCGCCGCGAGGCCGTCGTTCCTCAATGATTAGACCGCGTAGGAGACTCTTCTCATACTTTAACGGGTAATAAGGAGAAGGAAACAGGATATAAAGACCGCTACATAGGGTGACAGCTTCAATAATATTTTTTTAGCGTCGTTTAAAGAGCGGAGACCCGCTAAATCGGTGGCAGCACGGTCATAACAACGCCAGATGACTGATAAGTTGAAATGTCATCGAGTGACGCCGGGCAAAAACAACTAAAATTTTTTTCGTATCTTTAGGAGTGACACCAACTTGAGACGATCGAAAAACGTAACACAGGAGGAACCAAAATCGCACTTGGAAAATACGATTTGCGGAATGAAGCGGATAAAACAGCTGCTGTAACCAGGGAATGGATTCTTTTACTATCGTTAAAAGTTAAGAGCATCGACCGAGAAACTAATTCGCAAATAGTGGGATTTTTTTCAACCAAATTTTCCCCGAGTTCTGTTTCAGCACAATTTAAAGAACAATATTCATAAATGGGCAAAAACGATAATTACACCTCATATAAGTATAAGATTATAGTTTTTACACAGAATGCGAAGTATTCAAAACTAAGAATAACACGATGACACAAGGAAATAACTATACCCAAAAGTAATATACGGTTTAATAGACGATTTTAATTAAAATTTACTCAAATATCAACACTAAAATATCCAACGAAAGAGCCGGTAATTCCATTTACTAGTCACGTGCCCACACAGCAATATTTATATTCTCCTTCGACGAATTAAAATAATTTTGTAATAATTAATATGCTGAAATAAAATATCCTGGAAGCATTAAAGAATACTTAACAAACATAGGAAAACAAAATTTTTAGAAACGTGAGCTGAGTCGTTATTAACACAAGCACTACGACCTATAAAGTTTCTCTGCAAATAGTAACAGAAAAGTGATGACAAAACACGACGAAAGCACCAGTTTGAAACAAGAGGGTACACCTTAATGTTCAGAGAATAGCCGAAGGAAAAAATTTCGTCGTGCGCTAAAAAAAACAGAAAACAAGCAATGTAATCATCTAAGTGACGCTGGGACCATCTGTGACCCCTCTCGAGGGAGAGGTAAGAAGGCAGGTCACGCGGTTCCTACAAGCCAAACAGAAACGACTATAAGTTCGATCCGGCATTCCTTTCAGAAAACACAATTCGAAATATCACTTTCTCTTAATACCGAAAAATCTCACAAACGAAATTTGGCGGATTCTTAATGCCGTCAGAAATGTACACGGGAACGATCTTGCCCTTCGACTTACATTCGTAAACAAAACTTCCACCGGATCCTAAAATAACGTTCCGTATACAATCGCAAAGAGAAGCCGTAAATTTAACAACCCTGCACGACGACGGACATTCTCCCGATCCGGACGGTTCGTTCGCTCGCGAGGGAATGGCGGCGTGTAATTCGGCGGCGCGGCGAAGGCGACGCCGTGCGATCGAGCGACGGCGCGCGTTCGCAGACGGAGGGCCAGCGACCTCCTCCTCTCCGAAGAGAGAATGACACGGAGGAGGAAGTGGCGGGGAAGGAGGGCACGCCTCCCGGAGGCCACTCACCACGGCCAATTTGATCTGCTTGGCGCAGAACGGGCTCAGCCACTGGTGGAGGCTGATGAACCTCTTGGGTAAAACTTTGAGCGAGTGGCGGTTTGACGTCTCGACCACCACCATGATGACGCCCTCCGGGGAAAGCGATCTTCGAAGACGACGGAAATCACGAGGATCTTGGAGCGGACATCGTTTGTGGCACTGTCTCCCCAAGCGGACAAAAAGGCACCTCACGAATAGGAAAAGATTCGCACTTGCGTTAATCACAATCTAACCTCTCGTTGCGATTCCAGCGTCGCGAGTCGGAGCACGCTCTCGAAACGCAGAGCGATGAGCCATTCCCGATGAACCTGCACTACCGAAATTACTTTTATCTCATTTTCGGTAATAAACCACTTTGGAATGGATGATAGACCGAGAAGACACCAAGTTTTGTATTATGAAAACTGAGATCTGCGGTTTAAGAACTACTCGTTGTTTGTGTTTTTATTCCCCCTGGTGATTCGAGATCAAAAAAACCCTTCACTCCTCGTAAATTATTTTTTCACAGCCACGGAAAAGATAAAACATGAAAAACTTCGGATGTCTTCCGGATCAAACTTTAGAAAAACCCCAAATTGGAAAAAAATCTGGTACGCTAAAAAGTAATCACAGTAAATTGTATTTCAGAACCTTTGCAAACATTAAACGAGTCACACGTAAATTAAGTAACACTAGCGAGGTATAGGTCGGGATTCCTTCTTCCACGGAGAAAACATTTATATAGAGACGAAATTGGAATTTCGCAATGATCCTTGTTAATTCTTACACTAGGATTTCCACGTCACATTACGTCGAAGATTCCAAGTTCGACGGCCAAAGCAGATTGTTGACCTGAGCATCCTCTCCTTCCCACTCGACAACCGACACTAACGAGAGTAACGGGTCGCCAGCACGGAGAGGGCGGGTGGCGGCGCTGAGATCTCCAGCGGACAACTGGCGAAACACGGTGAAAGGACGAGAGAGGAAACATCTATCGCCTTCTCCCGTCAGAGTTCTCGGGAACACAAAAACAAACCGACCGATACCGCGCATCTCGTATATTAAAAAATTCTTTCCAAAACTATTCCGATTTGAAATAAATGAATACTTGGTAGCTTCTCGTAAGAAATTCGCCAATTTCACCATTATCCAAACATGCGCGTGGATTCATATACGAAAAAGGCACGAAAACAACAGCGGTAGCAATTAAACCAAGTTTTGAGGAAATCAATAATAAATCTAGGGATATGACGACAATTGATTACTCATTCCGCTCACTTGACATCGATAGCACAGTATCGAAGTTTTGGTTAAACTTTACCACTCACATTCTATTATTTCAGTTACGCCTCAACTCGCCATTAGCTGTGAAACGTGATCGAGTTGAATTAGATTTTAAATAAATATTTCGAGCTTAACCATGTTTGTATTGGATAATTGATACTTGACGCTTTCCTAACTACTACGTCTCGCCCAGAAAAATGTTCTGGTTTTTATTTAAATAAAAAAGGTAGTTCTGTCACAGTACATTTTACTTATGCTGCCCACGCGATGAACACAAAGATTTACTTAACGGGGGTGATTCGTAGGACATTGGGAAAAGGGAAGCCCAAGTATCAATAATTGTAGAAATGAAAAATTAAAATTCATAATTTTAAAAATTAAAATTTACCTGAAAAAAAAAACCAAAACGGCTGTTAACGTATCACACCAGTGGAATATAGGAGTTATCTTGGAACGGCATTAAACAATTATAAATATACCACTCGCATAAAGCCGTTTCGCAGTTGCGACGTAATTACGCTAATCCTTTCCGACGTCGCTAATTTGCGGCTACAACGCTGGCGAATCTTCGCGCATTCAGCCGCGGCATTCAGAAGCAATTTTCCCACGCTGCGACGGACGATAAACAAATTACAGCAAAATTCACGCGTTTTACAGCTTGCGCTCCTATATAATAATAATAATAATAATATAAATAAATAAAGATAATATAAAAACGATTAAAAATCATTATTTCTTCTTACGTAGAATACTGTCCGTTTTTCTGCAGAAAAATAGAATTAAAATGTAAATGCGGCTAAGTATCCAAACAATAAAACTATCATCCACTTTTAAAAGGAAAAATAAACTTCTAGACGATAAAAAAATGTTCTCGAGGCACCTGATCCAATACGAATCCTTTTCCAAAACTCTTTCGTCAACCTTTCGAAAGCTTTTTAAAAGTTAAAAGATTGGAACGCAATAAAGTTTTTATTATGTTATAGACGAGCCTTTCCACCGGAACTCTATTGTGGGTGAGAGTAATAAATATAAAGAGAAAAACACACAAAGAAAGGGAGAGATGTAGGCTGCCCATGTCTCCCTCCTCCTTTTATTTCGCTTTGAGCATGATTCCGCCGAACACAGAGATAGCTGCTACGTTTTCAAGTGGATCGCACTTCTTTGAAATCTAAAACCGCTCTGAAATGCTAAAGACGCATTCTCCGAAAAGGAGCCGAACTCTTTACACACACACTCTCGCTCCATAATCGGTGCACAATCAAAGGAAAATATAAAGAGTATACGCGAGGACTTAGGAGGATTATGAATTGAGGAGAAGCAGCAGGAAGAAGCTGGCGGCCGAAAAAATTGAAGGTTTTAATAAAAATTATATTAATGAAAAGAATTTTAAAAGATACCGTAAAATGTTTCGGGAGGCAGCCATCATTTTTCGAGGCAACTTATTTGCAGTTATTCCCTCACACGTTCCTTAACTTAGAACTCGCTTCCAATGAAGAATAACGAACACCCGCAACACCGAGCACTCGGTGTCCGTGGAGTTTGCTTATTCACCATTCCCATCCATTTAGAACAGTGGTACCCAAACTTTAAAAGGCGCGGCACCATTTCAAAAATAAAGAGGATTTCGCAGCACCTCTTCCGTGAAACAAGGTTTAATGTTTATACCAACACGTGTCACAATCTTTGGGAGCGTCCATTTCTTGGTGACACACCATTATCAAATTATTTAAAGAAAATATATTCTCCTAATTACCACCCAACATTTCCAAATCGTTGATTTATTTGCTTCAAGTTTTCCGCGGGACCCCTAAAAAACAGCCTCGGCACCCAGTTTGGTAAACGCTGGTTTAGGCTCTGATCTCACGAAACAGGAGGCGGCCACTCACTACTGACTGAGACACCAAAGGTCCGTCTCGATGCTCGAGGGACAAAAGGCATGGAAACAAATTTGGCATATATTGTGATGGGAAAATGAAAACCGAGAATGTGGCCCACTTGCATCCCGCTCACAAAAAAAACGATGAAAAATGGAGTGGAAGGGGTCGACAGTGGCGTAAATAGGAGCGGAAGGGCCCGCGGAAAAATGTTAAAACGATGGCCCCTCTCCCCTTTTGCCCACACCCAATAAATACATAAGTTCAATTAAAGTTTAAACCCATTTGCGCTAATTAATCAGTTAACAGGAATAGGCTGAAAAGGTTAGATATTTCAAATTACCCTGAGAAAAAATGACGATTAAAAGGAAAGTAATTCGGAAATTAGGATACAAACAAAAATCGCCAAGATAATTTTCAACTTTTACATCGGGGGGCGATCAAAAATATTCCCGAGTAATAGGTCCTTCCATTGCTGACCTCCTCTGCCTTAAGACTAAGGCAATATCACGCTTATTTTCTCGAATTGGTCATCTTTGAAGAGATTATTCTCGAAATCGGTCAAATGCAAATGGTAAGTGCTTCGCCCCAAAGAAATCGATTTTTACTGACCACATTCATTAAGGAACGGAATTAAAATAAGGGAAAGCCTTCACGGACGTGGACGTGGCAAAGACCTGTCAAGAGACATCGAGAAAGGTGCTCTCCGCGTAGAGAGTAGAAGCCGAAAAATGCGACGTTCTATACCAGCGTTTCCCAAACTGCGTTCCGCGGAACACTAGTGTTCCGCGAGATGTTAATAGGTGTTCCGCGAAAAAAAATCGATGCTAGCAATATTTTTCCTTCTAAAATTTATTTTAAAAATATATATATGTAAGAAAAATACTAAACACATTTATATAGTTCTTATTATTATGCGATAGTCTGCCGTTAAGAAATGGTGTGCCATACCCGAGAACGCCAGGTAGTCGCATTAGAGATAATCTGATGCATGGGCGGATGACGTTCGATCTACGCATTGATGCATAGGCAGCATTTAACTAACCGTCGCGTTTATGTCTATTCCACTGGCGCCCAACCTACGGTCAGCGGACCGGATGTGGCCCGCGAAGGATTTTTATGCGGCCCGCGAAGCCATGATGGAAAAGCAATCCGAAAAATTTAACACACAACTCATGCATTTTATGACATTTTTGATAATTTTTTTAACATTGGAGTTTTTACCGTAAAAATCCCATTTACACTTGATTTTCATTAAAATGGCACCTTAGAATATATAGGTAACATCCAATTTAAACTCTAACTTGGCCCGCCGAATAATTGGCAACTTCCAATGTGGCCCGCCGAAGGATTCGCAGCCACCGATGTGGTCCGTCACGTAGAAAAGGTTGGGCGCCACTGGTCTATTCGAAGATCGCTGGTCTATGTTACGTATCTTGTCTTATAATTTCAACGTATATTTGTGATATTATTCAATGTTTATTGTATATTAAACATTTATACTGCACAAACTCGTTCCCCATGGATCTCTGGCTGAAAGAAGGAAGTTTTAAAGGAAAAGCAGTCTTGTGGTGCTCAAACTGTGTTTGAATCAAACAAGCAAAAAGTAGGAATATTTCAAAATGAAGATGAACAATCGCAGCCTTCGGTTCCTAAAAAATCGGGAGGTGAGCTGTCCAAGATGGAACAATTAATGTCCAATTCCAACAGATTAGCATCAGGTAGTAAGAAACCAAAAATAAAGTAGATGTAAGTTGTCTTTTGGATTTACTTCCATTGGGAATAAAGATGCTCCTGATGCTCAGTGCGTGTTGTGCAACAAAATATTATCTAACAGCTCTTTAGCCCCTACTAAGCTTCGAAGGCATTTGGAAACTATGCTGCATATAAATTTCTTCTTTTTCTTTTAATAAAATAAACATGGCTGAATTTCTCTAATGTTATTATTGTTTTTTGTTCTGTTATAAAGTAAAAAAAACGCATATGAATCAAATTTTGATCATTTCTTGCAGCAATTAATTCGTCTGTGAGACCATTTTTTGCTGTCTACTTTAATCCAAGCGCGCGTTATATCTAATGAGCTCCTGTTGGTGTTCCGTCAATACATTATAATTTAAAAAGTGTTCCGTGGTCAAATAAGTTATACTGATGAAAGGAGTGAATTATTCCTGCGTACGGAATTATGAATTTCCGATTCCTTCATGTAAGTCAATGAAGCTCCACTCACATTTCCTGTCGTTTAATTTAATCGAACCGTTGAACGACTTTCAATGGCCCGGTAAATATTTATAACTTTCAGTGCCAAATAATACTTCGTAACGAAAGCTAACATAAAATGCCGTAGCCATCCTCATACTTCTACAACCTGAAAAAGAGACAAGACAAAGAGCGACGATAGCTGGCCAAGAAGCCCTTTTGACTCATTTTATCTACACGCAAAAGAATCTCTCGTGTTTTCTGTAAACCCAATATAATGAACTCGGGCGTTTCCCTAGGATTTTATTGTGTGATTTCAGCCGATTGAAAAGACTTCATGCTATTGTTCCATCGTGCATTTCTCCCTCACCAAATTTCGAGGAGGTAATAAAAGAATTTTCCCCATCTCTAACATGCTGTATTAGTACGACAATAAAAGAAAAATAAACCCCGCGTATAAGATTGTAGGGAAATAAATTAGCTTTTTCTTCTTGTTCGAAAATATACGCATCTTTTTCACACTTTAGTTAAAATATATCGGTTTAGTTTCCGATCCCTGTTTTAAAGATAAAATATCAGAGAAACTGGAGAAAATACGGCAGAAAGGATTTAGACATTATTCTAAAAATGTCTGATGGGAAAACAGGCAAAAGATGCGAGGTATTAGGAGAAATACGAAGTTATTTGGAGACGTGCAGTGCTGGGAACGAACTCGAGACCGCTTAGAGCGACCGAACGACGCCATTCTAACCCAAACCCACGCGATATTCAAGTGGAAGAAAAAGTTGGCAGGGTTTCAGATATACCATTCTCGGATTGACGAGTCATATGGAAGAGGGCGCTAGGAAAATGGAAAAACTGATAAAGGACACGAGAGGATATGGAAAGGTAAAGTGGGGTGGGGTGCATGATGGGGGAAGGGGATAGAGGGGGCGGGGCGGGGCAGGAGGGAGAAGGGGAGGGGAGGGGGGGGACGGAAGGGAGGAAAGAAGGAAAAAGAAGAGTATGAGGACGATACAGACCCTGTGCACGCAACCAGGGCGGGGCCTTTTTCGCCCGGTGCACGCTACGGCCGGTGGAAAAGATGGAAGGATATGGCAAGAAGAGAGAAAACGAACGAGACTTAAGGTGGGAGCGAAGAAATAACGCGCTGACTTAAAGACATCTCGCACCGCGGGGGCTTTCCGAGGTGTCTTCGCACGATGACTCCTGGCGCCGGGTGCCGTATTAGTTCGGCGAGAAAAGTGAAATGAGAAACTCGGAATTGGACGGTCGCGTTCTACCGGAATTCATATCCTCCGGGGGAAGGAGAGAGAGAGAAGAGCTCGAATATTGCGAGAGACATTGATCGAGAAGCACGCTCTCGTACTAATCTATACGCTATGATAGAAAAAGGCACCAAAGTGTGCGCGAATGAAAGGCGGCCGGGAAAATGGAACTGCTGACCGACTTAACGATTCGCGAGAAGAGATGAATTCCACATCACGATGACGAGAAAACGGACTTTTTAATTACTTAATGTCGACAAATGAAAAATATAATAGTGGCAGAAGTAAATAAACGGAAAAGGAATTTTTTTCTCCTCGATTAATTCACACAAAACAAATTAAAAATTAAACTCTGCATTATGCGCAAGCAGAAAGAGTTGGACGTGAAATGTTTTCTTCCCCGATCATTAATAATCTATGACATCCTAATAAACAGCGTAATTTCATTGCACGAAAGCCAAGGAAAAACTGAAATTTACATTGAGTCAAAATTCGAAAACGAAGAAAGATAAACGCGAGATAAATAATTCCGAATGTATAACAAAGGAAAAGTCGTAATCTCCTCCGAAGATTCAATTTCTTCGTTCTTTTTAATCACTAACTGTATTTTCACTGAGTAAAAGGAGAATACGAGACGCCGTATCCGCCGCAAGGAACACGGTATGATACATCGCATATAGTTACCTAAGCAATCAAAGGGTATAAAAATTTGTTAGGTTTGGTGTAGCCAGCGAACATCAGAACGGGAGACGAAGAAGATGAAAGAAAGCCGCCCTCGATAAAAGTCGGTGAAAAAAGGTGGCACTCCCACGAGAAAAGCCGGGAAAGAATAATGAAGCACCGGTGAACGCCAATTGGAGTCGAAAGAAAGGAAAAAAAGATAAATCGATTCGGGATGAAAATGGTATCGCCTTAACTACTGTCAAGTTAAACTTGATGACATCACATCATCTTAATAGAATGCAAACGGGAGCAATGAAACGAAATGGGTGCAATATCCTATTTGAGCAGCGCGTGCTTATAATGCTTAAAGGCGTCTTGCCACACTACTATTTTCTCGCGGAATAATTAGTAAAGTTTTCACGTAGTCCAAAAAGAAACTGAAATACGCGAAAATGACGCAAACCCGTACGTAGCTGCCACGCATTGGTTTTAAGGTTAGTTATGGGTCATTGCGATATTCGGACCGGAAAGTTGCCTTTTATTTCAGACGCAACGCCGCGAGGCAATAAACTTCGCGTCCTCTGGAATGGGAACTACAGCAGATTCCATTATTAACCCTTCCAACATGGGATTTAATTACAGTTTTATTTTGGAGGCTATTAATAAAGGTTAAAATCGATTTGTCTAGGACCCAGAACGACAAAAACCAACGGGGCGAAATAAATACAAGCGTATATTTAAACTTTAGTTATGGGATAAGCTGCAAACAGGTTGAACCATTCCAATCTTTCGTAGTAAAAACGTTGATATCTATAATAAATCTAAATAACTCACACGATCTCCAAGGAGGGTAAGTCACAGAAAGCTATACTAATTCCGCAAATTGAGATCAAACGAAATAAACGCAGTGGCTTTCGTAAAAAGGGAGTTCGCGTGACCGTACTCCAACAAATGACGCTCCGCAATGGAATTTCGTGTTAAGACGCACAACTCGGTAGTGGATTACACGACATCAGCAGCTCTGAATCGGCAGTCGTTTTTCGCTACCTCACGAATGCCGCACATCGACGAGATATCGGTCTGCTTCCGAAAGCAGACGGTCAAAGCTTCGAGGGTTAAAAGTACGCGACAGCAGCGAGAAATGCGACGGTGCGAAGAACAAAGTAAGACGCGGAGGGAAATGGGCGCCGAGTGGACGTGTCGAGGGTGGGAGGCGGAGGTAGCAGGCGGAGGGAGGAGGCGGAGGTGGGAGGCGGAGGTAGGAGGCGGAGTGAAGAGGCAGGAGGCGGAGGGGATAAAGGAATGGAATGGAGGGCGGCGGCCGCAGGGTGGGAGGACTTTTGGGGTCACGTCAAGCAAAGGGTTGGACGCAACCACCGCCCCTTCTGACTTCAACCCCATTCCGAACGCCGCTAAGATTTCATCCGCACGCGATCTTCACGGTTTAGACGGCGGCCTTCGCGACACGCCAACTCCGTGATAAATAAACAAACCTCATTCCGAACGAGTCGAGGCTTAGAAATCACGGCAGTGTATATAGTGTGTGTGTGCAACACCCGCATCATTCCTCGAATCGCGAAGGATTATTTAATAACGTGGAGGGCGCAAAAAACCTTTCACCTGTGTCACACCTGGCATCACCACGTCTCTCGCTGATCCGCGATTGTTTATGAAGTGAGGTGAATACCGAATTAGGGGAGGAGGTAAGAGGGGAGATCAGGGGGAGGGGAGGGAAGGTAAGAGGGGAGATCGGGGGGAGGAAAGGTAAGATGGGCGATGGGGGGGAGGAAAGGTAAGATGGGCGATCGGGGGGAGGGAAGGTAAGGAGGGAGATGGAGGATAGTGATGGAGGTGGTGTTAAGCGTACTCCGATTGGAATGCACGAAGCGAAAGGAGGGGAAAGGGAGTCGAGAGATATCGTACACGATGAACGGCGAGATTGAATTGGGTGTCGTGACACAAAACAACCTAGAAATAAACAACTAATACGACCCATTATCGAAAAGGAGGAAAATGCCCAAAAGACAGACCGACTTGATAAAGTGAGAAATCTTGGAAGATCGTGTAAGAAGGTTTAATCAAAATTGCGGATGTTTTCTCCTTTTAGAGAACGCAAAGATCGCCACAAGCGTTTAAAACACCTGACAAATGATTCCAAGCCGACTTAATGATGAAAATGAAGTTCCGTTCCATTTGTAACGTAAATAAATTTAGAACTTGGATAAGATATTTATCAACTCCTGTTTTATTCATGGCATTAACATATACTTTATATTTAAGATTTCCCGACACGAACCTTTTATATGTATAACGCAGGAACATTTTTCACCGAATTATTTTGTTATAAAATTCATTATTCAGAGAAAACTCCCAAATCTTTTAAGAACATACGTTAAACACCCGACGAAAAAAAATTATCTAGAACCATACGTAATTTACCGTTCTTTTTTTCTCAGCCGCCGGAAATAAAAAAACATTCCTTATACTTTTTCGTCACACCATAGCGCGAATCTAAATAATTCATCATTCACAACATCCAAACTGCTTGAAAAACTTCGGAGGTCATCTCCATCGGGGATTTAGCGGTGAAGCCGCAGCACGGAACAGGGGTCAATTGTTTGCCGGCCTGGCCGCGAGGCTCCTCCGATTCTCGCCATGCGAGGATTGAGTAAACGAGGGGCGAAGGGAGCATCATTAGGCTTCAGAACACGCGCACGCTCGGACCCAAGGGCTCTCGCGTCGGGGTCGATTGAAATCTCCTTACTTTAAGAGACACGCGAGTGGTGTACCTGAGCACCCACCGGCCGTGAGACGTGAATAACGGAAACCTCGCGTATTTACGAAGAGGCGAGCGCGATAGCAGAGGAAGACCCAAAGCCATCCTCTGGAAAACAAGTGGAGGCAAATACCGAGTCCAAGCCGCCAAATTTTATCGGTCACAGAGAAAGAGTGCGAAAGGAAAATCGAGAATTTCTAGCGATGACTGTCAGAGAAAGGTGGATCCTCTGCCAATGGAATGGTCTGAAGGTTACACCAGTTCAAGTGTTAACAGCATCGACTTCATTTGTACCATAAAGGAATTTAAAAGATTGTGTTAGCAAAATTAAAATTTTCGATATAAAATTTTATTTGCATTAATTTTAGATACTACTATAAAAATTTCGCTTATATTTTAAATATATAATTCCGAATATGGGACGCAAATACGGCAGAGAAGAACGCTAGATAAGCGAAATAAACAGCAATCTCGCCTTAACAAAATATTCTTTCTAAAGATCAGGCGAAAACCATCCATTCAGAATATTAATTTTGAAAAAAATGGACATAAAAACACTGAAAACGGGTTCGGAGAAAAATACGATACGATTACACTGATATTATGTACTGAGTGCGACAAAAAATTATAGTAAGGTTGGGAGATAGCATCACAACATTTTCAGAGAAAGAAAAATCGAGAAACACGCAAAAGGCACGGCGTTATTTTTAAGCCTGCGCGAACGCTGAGACTCAGCATAAGGCCAGAGTAATAACTAACGCCACCAAGCCATTCTTCATTACGGAAACAGCATTCATGAAATGCACATACAATGGTAATGGCTGACGCACCACATGTATGCTTCTCAAACGAGCCAGTGATCTAGGTCAATACCACAAGCTTCGCATGGCATACCATTCCTTTCGTCTGATCTAGGAAATGCACGTTTTGAATCATTACGTAGTTATGCAAATTAAAACGAAGCCCATTCACGACATACGACATTCTTGAATGACCACATATCAAAACCAAAAATTCTTGGAAAAACCTTTTCGAACTCAACATTCGAGAGAAAATCTAAATAAAAATGCAGATGACACTAGTGACTAGTGGAGCGAGAAAAAACGAATACACACATGTTACATTAGAGCAGTGGTGCACAACCTGCGGCCCGCCACAGCGTTTTGTGCGGCCCGCGGCCGCTTACGTACACTTCTAAATTTTAAAAAATTTGAGTTTTTTTCATGGTTTGGGGGAACTAACCCAATTTGTATGGGATCATCTATAAATTACGTTACGCTCTAGGGAAGAGGGTGGGGGATTTCTTGTCTCGGGAAATTTTCATTCGAGACTTTTTGTAAATTGGATTTTTTTGTATTTAAACCCCGAAGTGGGCCTCAAGCCGGTATGATTCATACACGCTGCACTGCAGAAATAACGTACCCCCTGACTGTCAGGTCGACCAAGCCTTATAATTAGGGCCAGCTCTAGGCGGTAAGCGAGGTAAGCAAGGCATCGGGGCGCTCAACAGATTGTCGGCGGTTCTCCCATTTCCCTTTGAATCGATAAATTATGCAAGTGTTGAGTGAGTCTCCTTGTAGGCTATATTTAAGAGAAATAAAGATACGTGTTGTAGGTTTCGCTTGCGAGCTATACAGGTATAAATATATTAAATTACTTTCCGCCCACCCTGTACTGGCGATCGCATCTTCGTTTGGAAGTCACAGGACTTAATTTTTTGTAGTAATATTGAGGTATGTTGGACAAATAAAATATTATAAGTTATAGTTTATAACTTTTTATTTTGTTTATATAGTAGTTCTTTTGACTAAATTTTTAACAAATAAAACTCTTAAATTATATTTCCCGTTTGAGTGAATTTGAAAACACTAAATTTCTCTAGACCAGGTTCAAAACTCTCACTCGTAACTATAATAGTTACTGAGCTGAAGTTTGGTACGCGGGTTCATGTTTACATATAAAGTTGAGGAATGTACGAAAAACCCACACTTTTCAGTTTAGCTAGCCCAAAGAAATTCATAAATCCCGAAAACTCATTTCTTGCTTCATTTTTCTGCTGAGTGTTGGAAGCACGTCTCAGAGGGAAGACTAAGGTTTAGAGACTTATAAGCTCTCTCAAGTGTTTCTTTACCCTCCCGACTGCTTTAATATGTATATAACTGCCAAAAGTGAAGTCAGTCTTCCTTCTTCTCGAGCCTCGCATCCCATGACGAATGTAATCTATAACAGAAACCTGAATTTGGGGTTTATGGTTTACTTTCTTTCTTTTTCTTATATTTTTGCTTATGAATATGAGAGCACAACAAAATGTTTCTACAAATCTACAGATCGTAGAAGTTAGTTTTGATATATCCCAACTGAATGCTAAATCTTCGAGACCCTTTACTGATGGTGATTTTGTGAAAAAAATGTTTAAGTATTGTGTCATAAAAGTTATGTTGTACAAATTGCGTTAAAAAGTTTGAAGCCTTCAGCTTAAATCGGATGACTGTGCAACGGCGACTGAAAGATATTTCCTGTTATGTTGAAACCAAATTTTCGGAACTATTCAATACGTGCATTTACTTTTCACTGGCAGTAGATGAATCGACAAATGTCACATCAACCTCGCAAATATGTATATTCGCACGTGGAGTAACACCAGATTTTGAAGTGTATGAAGAACTCGTAGAGCTCTATCCGTTGAAAGATCAGACCAAAGGATCTGATTTGCTTGAGAGATTGCTTAAAAGTCTCCACAAGCATAATATGGACTTAAATAAACTTGTGGGGATAGTTACTGATGGTGCGCCTTCTATGACAGGTGCTCAAATAGGGAAGGTAGCTCTTGTCAAACATGTCCAAAAGTTGTGGCTCAAAAATAAGTTGATAAAATATCAATGCATAATTCATCAAAAAAAACCTAATTAGGAAGGATATAAGATTTAGTAAAGTTATGAGTGATGTTTTAAATGCAGTCAACTTCATCAGATCACGTGTGCTAAACCACAGACAATTCAAAGCTTTTCTCGAGGAAATTGAAGTTGAATATAGTGACGTTCTGACCTATTCTTAAGTCCGGTGGCTTAGCAGAGGCAAGGTTTCGCAGCGTCACATATCGCTCTTCGAGGAGATAAAAATGTTTCTGACAGAAAAAGGACAAACAGTAAATCATCTAGAACATCTAACATGGGTATGTGACTTGGTATTTTTGACTGATATTACTGCACATTTAAACGAATTGAATCTGAGATTCCAAGGTAAAAACCGCCTGATATTTGAACTTGCTAACAATGTATCAACGTTCTAAATTAAACTATCATTATTTAATAATAATAATCTTTTATTTAACACAAACAGGTTTCCCCAATTACATGTGTTGTAATACATTTTCTATGACAACCACAAACGACCATGCCCTCGGCAGGATTCGAACCCGCGACCCTTGCAGTGGGAGTTGACACGCTAACCACCCTTCTACCAAGGCCGAGAGCAACTGTTGAAGAACAATACGTGTCACTCTCCTAACTGCAAACAAATATTTTAAAAACACAATGTGAATAGTTTCAAATATGTCACCCATATAGAACGTATTAGCAGTCATTCAGTGAGAGATTTACAGACTTGGAGCCAGACAAAATGTTGTTAAAACATGTGCGAACCCTTTTGAAGCCTCATATAAAGACGCTGACTTCAGTTTACAGCTCGAACTCATCGATCTTCAGAGTAATGATGAACTGAGATCGATTAAGGAGGAAATTCTGCTAAATTTTTATAAATGCCTTCCTAAAGAATCATATTCAAATCTACGACGGATGGCAGCTATTTGCACAAGTCTGTTCGGAAGTACTTATATAGGCGAACATGCTTTTTCATTGATGAAATTGATCAAATCGAAATATCGGAACCAGTTGACGGATGAAAATCTGTATTCAATCTTGCGGCTGAACACAACAAACATTACACCAGATATTAAGCGTTTAACAACGGCAATGCAGGCTCAACAATCGCACTGAGGCAAACTAAATAAACTTTAAAATAGAAAATTTGACTGATCCTATTTTCTATTAATTTTGTGTCAGAGCTTTCTTATTTAAATGAAAAGTTTAATTTATGCAGAAAACTTAGTAATTATTTTTGAAAAGCAACATTATTTAATAAAAAAATTTAAAATCCCGTAGAATGTAATAAAATATATTTTAATTTAGATTTCCCTTAAATTTATATATTCAATATAATTTTTTCATAATGCGGCCCGCGGACTCGGATAAAATGTGTAATAGAAAAAGGTTGTGCACCACTGCATTAGAGCTTTAAGTTAAGTACCTTGGAGATTCTGTTTTCAAAAACGGCTGCGTAAATGAATTCAGTTAATCAGCATTAGATGCTTTCCTTCCACTGACAAAGAATTATAATTCCAAGTGTTTCGATGCGAAACTTTCAGGAGAGTAACATTAGAACAGAAGTGGAGAAACTTTGGACGATTACCCATTCCGATTGCTTAGGTGGGCCGCATTAACAGATGAAAATGGTTCGGCGGGCCACATTAGGGTCCACATCGGAAGTTGTTTGAGAGAATGCGAAGGTTTCTATCTGCGAAATTTATAATTAATATTATTTTATCGTCTTATCTTCAGAAAAAGTTTTTCACGTCCTAATTTTAACTAAAAAAATACGAAACTGTCTGTGTTACGTCACATGATTCGTTTTCGTAATGATATAGCGGGCCGTATGAAGTGCTCCCACGAGCCGGAGTTTCCTCACCTCTGCATTAGAATAAAGAGGTTAACTTAAAAATAAGAAAGTAACCTTCGTTTACGTCTAGATATGCCTAGAAAATGTTCCATTAATATGGAATGCAGTGACTAATATATTCTGATCTAAGAATATGACTGGAAACAAAAACATTATCTCGCTCTCAGTGTTCTATAACGGCGAAATGTAAGATTTTCAAAGACGCCATTAAAAGTAGGAATTTAAAATAGAAATTAATTCAAAACAGAAGCAAACGTTAGAAATTATAGCCTTTCCCTACACAGCAGTATTATCTTTCGAAGAGAAATATTGCCATTAAATAGAGGATACCTAAACCGCTCCGATCGCCAAATATGTGACATCATCCTCCCTTTAGGTCGACTACCGAAGAGAATACATGCTACCGGAAAGGGAAAGATAGGAGAGGAAGGGAAAACGATTTAAAAGGGAATAAGGAGACGAAGGTCAAAGCGTGGGAACCCTATGCATAAGACAAAACAAGATTTAGAGGCAAAGAAAAGCGGGTCAGAAAAAACCGACCGACCGTTAGACGAGTGAAACTAAAGCACATAGTAATTAAATAATAAGCACACATTTCACGGTTCAACAAGACCAAAAAATAAGAGAAACCGAATTGTGAAATCAAACAGTGATTTTGGAATTGATCGATCAGCGGAAGGAAAAAGAAAACACGATTCGGGGAAAATAAAGAGATATTCATTTCAAATAGCCGCCGAGGCGTACCGCGTCACGGCGCCGCCACCCTCGTGTCGTGGGAGAGGGGCGTCGCGTGGAGAATGCGAATCACGCCCTGCCGGGTCAAACGTTCGAAAACGCACGGGAAGGAGGGGCGAGGGGGAGAACGGAATTGGGGGAGGGCGGGGGGGGAGGTTGAAGGGAGTTCGTCGTGGGGGGGAGGATGGCACGCCGAGGGCAAGGTCCTTGGCTCCCGCTCAGCATTCCCCAAGCAGCTCTTTCAACGACGAGAGTCACCCGCGGAAACTTGTGTCGGGGTGTGCGATGGCAAAAAACGGTGTCGCATAGAGGGTCAACTATTCATGCTAATTATGCGAAGATATCGATCTTCGAGAGGTTATCTACCGATGACGAAAGGTAAAAAGTCGTTTTTTTAAATCCGTTCGAACGAAATGGACATTGAAGCAGAACGAAGAAAAATACCGATTACGATTGCGGCGGATCCCGAAGGAGATATTTTCACACATAATTCATCAAGCGGTGGAGAGAAAACCCTTTACGGCGATCGAAGCCAGAACGACGACATGATTACGTCGCGTGACACGAGTCGGAGAAAAATCCTCCGCTCTCGAAGATTAACTTTTCGTTAAGTCATCATTTACAGAATTAAATATGAAAAACTAAATTTCAACCGCCCAAAGACTACTATCGAAATTCAAAGTGCCTTTCTTGGCAGCTCCTCGAGAAGAAAGGTTCGCTAGCTCCGCGGGCCAAGAAGGGATACACCACGTGACGATTCGAGGAAACGCACACCGACCCTAATACGGACTTCGGGACGAGACCCTCTTTATTCGCCGTTATAAATTCGCTATTGAAAAACAAAACGACCACACTACAGAGCCGATCAAAGATTGGCCATCCTCTTCGAATAATTCCGCACCGAATCTCAGGAATATCTTCGAGGTTTTGAAAAGAAAAATAAAATGACTGACAAAGGATTCCGTTCCGCAAAACCTCTTTTTCGAGCAGTTCTCGGGTTTGAAAATACAAAGGCACTGGAGGCGAGGGAGTGTTATTAAGAGAAAGTCCTCTGCCTGACACCTCTCCCGGAGGGCCGGTACGGGATGGGGGAAAAGACTATTAGAGCGATAGGGGCGGGTGGGGGGGGGGGGAGAAAGAGAGAGAAACGTCGCTTGTGGATAGGGAAGAAGAGCGCAGGGGAAGGCCGACATGAATGGACGGAAGAAAGGACCCGTGCCGGCTGAACGTGACAAAATTAGAACGTAGGAGTGGAGAGCTTACGCATGTAGCCTGGTATGAATTAATTCGAGAAAGACGTGTCTTTCAAGAAATAGCACTTCTTACCTCCTGGATATCGAAAAGCGAGCCAAAAAACTAGATCGATTGTTCCCAAGCTGGGGGGCGCGAGGCCATGAGAAAAAAATCAATTTTTAATGTCACATTCAACTGAAATAG
The DNA here is from genome assembly GCA_036926305.1 of Uropetala carovei. Classification (NCBI taxonomy): domain Eukaryota; kingdom Metazoa; phylum Arthropoda; class Insecta; order Odonata; family Petaluridae; genus Uropetala; species Uropetala carovei. Next base: position 5,320,532 of record JAXCHB010000068.1, read on the forward strand.
TTTAAACGCATTTTTTAATCTTCCCTTTATTTATCAGATGCATGGGTAAAATAATTACGAGTTAGCTGATCGTGAATAATGATGTAAATACGAGTGAAAAAGGTTACATTTAATTCATTCAAAAACATGGTGGAGCGAGCATGATGGCTTATTGAAAACCAAAAAGTCTGGGAACCACTGATCTAAATCGAAACAATAACGAGTAACTTACTTTTAAAATCCAAAGTTTAATCAAAGAGTTAGTTTCATGGGATTCGTCAACTGCGTCAGGGTTCTTCAATCTTTGGCAACCTGCGTACCCCCAACGGAACATCAGAAATCCCACAGACCCATTGAACACGTAGATTTGAAATATGATAACACATTGAGAAGTGGGAGCACGTGTTACTTCCTTTGAAAGACCTGACAACTGAGTAATGTTTCCATGTCAATAGATTCCTTTTAAATTATTACTAATTAATTAATTCTCACTTCTCTTCCGACGAAACTTCGAGTTACAGAATGTCATTTTAACATAGACGGACATGTGCGGGAAAATTCTTCGAGCAATCGAATACTGGAATTACTTATGTTTCAATTACTGTGTTTATACTAACGAATAATTTATCAAAAAAATTAAGAAGAGAATCAAGATTGAAATAGAAAACATTACCTTCCGAGCATCACTTCGTACATTCAGACTTCCGTACATAAAATACTGAGGAACCAGCGGAGAACTTATGTATTTTTGAAGGCATTAAGGTAAAACCAATCGACAAAAGTATTACTAAGTGTTTCACGACTTATGACAATATATATGTACGCCTGCCTTCGGCAATGACTTACACTAACTCAAAAAGTGCATCAAAATTTTACGGATGATTCATTCTAAGGTAGTATTCCGGTAAAGGGAGCCATAAAGCTAAGGAAGATGCAAAATTCTGGCAAGAGATGGGACTAAGAGGAACGGCCGAAGAAGGTCGTGAAAAAGCGAAGCGCATAGGGATGATTTGCAAGGAGAGGAAAGCAAGAGGCCCACGGGAGTCATGAATTCCACACGAAATTTAAGGAGAGAGGTAGCCGGAGAGTGCTGGGGTATGAGGGGAGGGAGGAGGTGGTGGAGTAAGAGGGGACGGAGAGGGTGGTGGGGTATGATGGGGGGGGCAGGGGGAAGAGGAGAGGGGGGAGGTAAGGGAAGGGGGGGGGGGAGATCGATGGCGAGTGTAGCGGGAGGAGGATATGCGGCAGACGTACATGCATCGAAACTAAAGCTTCAAACTTCAGTTTTAAAAGTGCTCGAATTTCGGAGTGGGCGAAAATCCTAGGAATATGTTTCTCGCATTTAAAAAGTTTGACGCTAAAAAGTATAGAAAGCTTAAAAGGCGGGTTTCAATAGTAAACTTAAGAGCACGGGGAGAATGAAAGGAAGAAAACCTGACGTCTCCCAAAATGGTAGGATAAAATTACGAGAGATGCATATATGCAATATGCTTCAACCCAAAACTGGTGAAAGATTTCCTTCCTCTATAAAAAAAAACTAAACCCAAAACTGCTGCAAAATTCGATAAATAGAATCGAAATTCAAAAAACGCGCGATAAAAGGGTAGTGCAATGTATAAGGGCTTCCAATCAATCTCTTAAATAATCTCATCGACATATCAATTCACCTGTACCTGTGGATTTATCAAGACGTTTTGTAGACTCTATCTTTCCGAGAAGCTCTTAGATGCTTCGAAGGAAACAAACACATTTTCACTCTTAATTAAATGCCAATGGAAACATTTCTCAATTATACTCGCAGGGTTAACATCCATTTCCACTGACATTTTGCCAAAAACTAGTGCCCATCGATTAGTGTAAAAGCATCATTCTTCTTCCCCTTCTATGACTAGCTACGAAGCACGTTCTAATTCTCTCTCCATCTCAATTCTGTTCATAAGGCTGCTTTGTTAATCCACCGCTCGTCACAGACTTTTCGTTTATTTAATTCTTGTCTTCCAATCACTGTGACGCGATGCAGATCTTCTTATGCTACGAAAATCAAGTTATCTCGGGCAACGTTCATGGAGAGACTATACGAAGAATTCACTGGTAAAGTAAGTTTCCAGATCAATGGATGACTCTTTCACGACGCTAAAAAAGAGAACACGTCGACATTATTAGCAGCGATAACTAATCTATCGAACGAGTAGCAAGACTCGTAAAGTTGGAAACGAGCCGAATTTGATTTAAATAGACGGTAATCGAACAGGTGATCTAATGATTAAAACTTCATCTCAATGCCAACGTGGCTTTCAATTAAAGATTTTGTAATTCTACCCTTCCTCCACGGAAGAGACAAAAGAGGGAGCGGGTGGTAGGGGGTGGGGGCGGGGAATGTTGAGGTGCACCGAGAATTCCGAGAAAAATGGCAGAAAATAAAGTGACTCTACGAAATTAATAGAACTCAAATAAAAATGAGGTGGCCGGACTGCTAGGCGACGATCATGGCGTTGCTTCGCGCAATAAAAGAAGTGTAACAAAAAGGATTGCAAAAGCTACAAAATGCGGTTTTTTTCGTCGGACTGTTCCAGCAAAGTTAAGAATAACTAACAGGTGCGATGCATGCGCTTATTTCGACTGCTCCCCAGCAGCCGTTCCTAGATCGACCAAATTCTTACACTACCTCATATAGACCAATCAATCCTGAAAAGTTGGCTTTTGTCGAGTTTCAGAATTCCAGAGGTACTGCCCGTACAAACGTTAAAAAAGCTTACTTTCCTACCCAAACAGGGAAAAGGGGGTAAACCTTTCGATAACACATTCGAAAAATAAGTAGGAGGAGAAAAAGGAGTGAACGCGAGAAAGCGATAGAATGGAAAAGGAAAAATATAACGCAGGAGAGAGAAAGAGAGAGAGAAGCGAGGGCACATGGTCCTACCTTCACAACAAACACAAACAATAACACTTCCATTCTTAAATTATCGGCCGAACCCATCGAGATTTTGTAACAACGCGGTAATTGCCTATCGATTTTCACGTTTGGATATATGTACCCGTAAAACATCTTAATCGTATTAGAAAACGATTATTTAGCTTTATTCAGAAGTGAAATAAATGATATTTCTTACGCTGAGTAAAAATAACGATAAAACGTCCTAACTAATCAAATATTAAATTAATTCGAAAAAATACGACCTTGGTCATGCACGGGGGCGGATTGGGCCGCCGGGACACCGGGCAAAGTCCCGGTGGGCCGATGCTGCTCCTGGGCCGGGGCTGTTTGAGTGGTTGACGCCTCGGCCAGGAGTTGTTGTTTTTCCGTATTCTAAGGTAGTGTTTCTCAAACTATGGGCCGCGGCCTCCTAGGGGGCCGCAACATTATTTTAGTTGTTGGGTGGGCCGATATCTGAGTATTTGCCCGGGTCGATTTTTGCTCACAATCCGCCCCTGGTCATGCATAAGCTTAAAAGAAACATGAAACTTAATACAAACATCGACCTAGGGAAGGATTTATTTATTTACAGAGCCTGACTAATTAAGAATTATGAAATCGCCGAAATTTCATGGGCTAAATCCACCACTACAACCACCCCGTCGACGCCAAATAACCTACCAAATTATGTGAAACACCTCGACTGCACCGTATTATACAAACGAATACGTATTCGTGGGGACCAACTCAATAACTTCGACCCGGAAAGCAGAATAAATCCGTTTCTACCGTACGCGGTGACTGGCTATCCCTCGCATCCTCAGCCCCTTCTAACGACGACCGGTTATATAGCTCTGAAAGAGTACACGTAATACCCCGCCTCGTCGGACACTTCTCTGCTATTGGATAACGGAAGATGCCCCACCCTCTAACCCTTACTACGTCTATTGTCACGGACGCCTATCCAGGCTAACCGTCCTCATCACGGTTTTCCGGATCTTTTTTTATGCCCTCGGCTGAAAATAATGTATTCAAGATTTCCTCGCGAGGAAGCGCCATTCCATGTATCCATCCAACGGTTCCCTCGCGTTCTTTTGTTTTAATCTGTTTTAACCCCGTTTTCTGGTCCGCTGCATCCGGACCGTTACGGAGAAACGAACTCAAAAAGTACCTGGGCGTTTTTCTGTCGCGCATTTGACAAACAATTTGCAAGGCGGGCTTGTAAGTGTTGCTTGGTGGAGAATTTTTATGGTCGCTTCATGCGCCGAAATGCTGCCATATAATGAAGCTCAGCTCCACCCACCCGTGCGATGGAGACAAGAGGATGCATTAGTAACTTCCCTAAAACGCGAGTAATGACATAGCACGTGGATATCCGAAACCACGAGAATAAATAATAACACTTCAGTGCCGAAATAAGAACATTTTTTAAAAAACTTATAACTCAACGTATACTTCCGCGGTGAACATATTATAGTGTTAAATAGCCAAGAGAACAAGGACGGAAATTCAAGTATCGAATTATAAATAATAAAAATAAAAATAACAACCGAAGGTTCGAGTAGTATTTCCGAAGGCTTTCACGACATCTCGAACACCTCCATGTGACAAAGAAAAAATATGATTTATATTGGAGAAGAGAAGAATTTCCGCTCTTGGATAAGACGCTGAAAAGAAAACAAGTCGGCTTAGAGGGAATTAAGAATGAAATCATTCGCCGACCTAACGTCGTCAGCAAAACAAACTGCCTTCCGCGAGGATAGCATAATTAAGCAAGTAACCAAAATGCAAATACACTTACATAGAGGCTACTTGATCTTAGTTTCCTCGTATAATAGAGGTATTCAAACACTCCGATGGATATCAACAACATTCTCTGTCGCAGCCTTCAAACATTCTCTCTCTCGCCAGAGGGCCATCCTACACAAGGGCGCACATCGCGAGGATGTTTGCATTTCTCCTGCACGAAGAGGAGGCGACTTCACATCGGCGGAAAAAAATCACCCCGAGCACTTCTTCAAAGACATCTTTACTTCCCTCGAAACTTGACACTTTTGGAATGTACCTATACCAATCCATGGAGATTACTTTCGTTGAAAGAAAGACTATACCAAGTCCCATTAGGTGAAACAGTATTTTCGTAATAAAAATGAGTTTAAAAAAAGGCACAACGAATGACGTCTTCCAATCAACGAACTTAAACAATATAAACTAGTTTTTTTTTCAAAGGAATTTTTGCGATTTCTGAAAACACGCCTACGTACAATACTTAAAACAAGTAGTAGTTTTGGCGAAAATTTAATTAAAATAATCCCATTATAAATAAGTTTTATTTTAAATTACTGACTAAACCGATTGATTAAATGATTTCGACGTTCTCGGAGTGAGAAACACGACACGATACTTTAGAGCAGGGATGCACAACTCAAAAGTTGACGCGGGCCGGAATCGACCTTGATTGGATCTAAGCGGGCCACACTGAAAATTTTGTCCATAATAAAAACTTAACTACACTATTGTCGATTTATTCATTGCCTTAACAAATTTTACATGCAGTTTTTATGTGACAAAAAAGAAGTGGCAAACAAATGTAATTTACTTACAAATTTAAATTGTATTTTTGATAGAAAAGGAATTAACCAGCTGAGTTACTCCCAGCTTCAATCGGGCCAAACAAAAGGTGTCGCCGGGCCACATCTGGCCCGCGGGCCGTATGTGATGCACCCCTGCTTTAGAGCGTGCTCAAAATCTGCTACATTTTGCGGCGTAGACATTAAGATTAAACTTCACGTTTTGAAGTTTAGAAAAACGTATTTTTTTCAATTTCTATGCAAATATTTGGTATTATTGGAAACGGAGTTGAATGACCTGAGAAGTATAAATATAATTCACTCCTTCAGCCGTATATACTTCTTCAGTCGGTTATTCAATTTCAACTACTTTAAGAATAAAACTAACTTTACACAGAAATTTCAGTTTTCACAACCAGTCTCGGCCAAACACTGAAGGTGGCCCGGATACGAATATCAATGGGAGCCCCGCGAATTTCATATTTATAGTAATAACGATTTATGGAGCCTCAGTTTAATATTACAAATTTTGTGGAGTTTTTCTTTAATGGAAATCAGTTTTAAAGTGATTTTTAGTAAAAGCTTCTGCAAAATTCACACTCAATACTTGAATAATTGAGAACTTCTGGGGGCCTCCATTATTCGGGGACCTGGATGCCTCGCATCCGCCGCGTGTCCCTTTGGCCGGCCCTGTTCACAACACACAAAGGAAAGAAAAATACTATTTAAAAAAATGTAGTTGAAAAAATATACCGTTATCTAGCTGAGGAAACTGGAGTGTTCAGGAGGAAACAACAAACCAGCTTAGCTCCTAAAGAAATCTACATTAAGGAAGCATTATGCGGGCACACTATTGCACCACCTAGAGATATTAACAGCAAATCTTTTCCGGAGGGCGGCGTCAGAAAGATACGACGAAAAAAATAGGTTCTATGACAAAGAGAACTTTTAAGCCCACTAACCGCCTTAAAGCACCTTTCCAATGTGACTTTTAAAGGTTAAAAGCAAACACTCGTTCACGTGAGATAACAAAAGATACGGGAAAAGGTCGCCACATCCTGGAATTAAACCGAAGAACAAAAATATAAATACAATAAAGCAAAGGATTCGTGTTCAAACAATAAAAAAACAAATAGAATGCAATAGAAAAGTTAAAGGCCATCTCTCCAGTACCGACGAAAATTGTACATATATTCATTGAAAATTTTATTTTGGTACATTATATTGAAAAAACTTTCCGATAGCCAAAAAATGATTGAGAAAACCAGATGCGCATTTCGGCTGTAAAACAGCCGTCATCAATGGTGATCGATAACGTCGGCTATTAGTTTTTAGGCGCGTTTCGCTTCCAACGTGAGCGCCTTTTATCGTCGGTCTGTCCGTCCGTCCGCATGTTCGTTCTCGGCTTCTACGGAACGGATTTTCATGAAATTTGATATTAAGGACTTAAAATCAAATATAAGAAGAAAATCGCATAAATGAATCACGTACGCCAATCAGGGGTACCACTTTACTGGTGACAAAAAATTAAATTTTCGTCATATCTCGTAAAGTATTGCTCATATAAAAATATTTTTCAAATAAAAGTTGTAGAACTGATAAAGAAGAGTATTTTATTTTCCTATACATTTTTATCGTAGGAGTAGCCGTTATCGATAAAATCAAATGAGAATGTCTTAATTCGAGTTGAACTTAGAAATTTTCTTGCATGTTGCTATCATAAACAATCTCACAAACAAACGTTTAATTTCCTTACGCGTGCATGCAATATTATTAAATAGGAAGAAAATGGATTATTTTTGAAGAATATAAGAACTTTGAAACGCTATTTCCCTCACGTACAGGTATATAATTTCTTTCTAATACTCCATTGCACGAAACCCTCCCATTTGTGATACGCTGTACACTTTCCTAACTTGTTCAAATAGCTTACGGTCACAAGGTAAGCTAAATAATTATTTCCTGAATTGGTACAAAATTTAGTACCTACACAAAAAAACAAAAATAATAGATCGAACAAAGATAACGTTTCCTAACTTGATTCTTATGATAAGAGAATGCAGTGCGACTTAAATTCATGCCAAAACAGTTCCCATCCAACTCACGAATATTTAAACCATCGAGGCAACGAACAACATGGTTTTGGCGAGAATAAAATTCTTATCTGGATTTCACGAAAGCAGAATAAGCTTTCCGCAGAAATTTAAAATGCTTAACGGAAATTTTCAACATAAATAAAACGAATAATAAATGCGCAGATTCGCCATCATACGAAGGTTTCTTATAATTAGCTATTGACAGAAATGGGATCGAAACAAATTTAATTCAAAATGGGCAATATAAAAAATAAAAACCGCGGTGAGCAAGGTTCGAAAGGGCCGGAATGCACTTTTGTTCGGTTTCAAAACTTCACGACGGTGCGGAGGCACCCATCGAAATTAAAAGCATTCTTTCGCATTTCTCATCGAGAGAGAGAGAGAGCAACGGGAGGGGTCAATCTCAAACAGTAAAATGACAGAGAGAGGAAGGATGGAGTCTGGGTCGAAAGACGCAATTATCCCCCGGCCTGCAGAGAGAGAAAGACCCTCATCGAACCAAGGGGATTAGGCCTCTGAAGGGGGCCCGCTTCAAGAGGCCTTATTCCGCGGAAACGGTGCGGACAAGAGGAGCGTAGCGGCACTACCTTTTTTTCTGGTTCGAGGGAAAAGGGGTCGGGAATGCGGTACCTTGAGATGCGCGGATAGAGGCGAGCGCGTTCCAAGAATCGCTCGAGCGCCCTCCCTCCCCCTTTCGGCAGACCGAGTTAACGGCGGACACTCACCTGGAATAGAGAGAGGGAGGGCAGAAATGAGACATCGAATCTTCCGCTTTTCAAAGGGATCGATTTCATTTCACGTTTCATATTTTATACCACATTCGAACTGATCGTATTTATTGCTTATAATGAAATACCAATACATTATGTTCCGCTTTACGTCGGAACTGCGTTTCTCAAAACTGCGAAGCACAACGAAACCACGTATAAGGAAACCTATTTTCCCACAGACATAATGAAAAAGTTGGGGTTACGTTTTCCAAGTGGGAATGCACAGTGAATGGGGAAAGACTGGAACAGGTGGCATTTTATTTTGTAATTAGGTAATATACTGCCGAAGGATGGAATAAGTACGAAAGAGATCAGGACAAAAATAACAAGAGCAAATTACGAGACGACGAGAGTTGTTGAAAGGCAGTTTGAATAAAGCTATTAAAAAGGGTTAGTGAAAATCCTGAATACGTATGGATGTAAGACATGGACAATAAGAGAAGAATGCGAGTAGGTATATTAGTTGCGTTTGAGATGTGGGTATGGCGTACACTTAAGAGTAAATTAGTTGGACAGAGAGGATAACGAATGAGGAAGTTTTGAAAAAGTAGGGAGAGAAGACCTTAATTAGAGTCATACAGAAGAAAAGGGTGGATCGAAATTTGAAAGAAAACTGTTTACTGAAATGTCGTAGAAGAAAGAATAATAGGAAAGAGGTAGAAAGAGGAAATGGCCATGAAAACTTGGATAGAATAGATTGGGTAGGGAAGGAATAATTACAATGTATGCACGTTCTAGTAGGACATTTTGTGACACATCTGTAACATTTGTGCTCCAAATAATACCTGATAATACAGTACATAAGATACTATGATAAAAAATTAAAAAATGAAAAAATTAATACATATAAAAACATTCACATGCTAGTACTTTCACGTTGAAAATACGGGGAATTTTAATGAATTTATTTAATTCCTAATGTTTGAATTAAGTCGTAACTGTTTACGTATTTAAGTTCGATATCAACTATTTTATTTTTTTATCGACCGTCTCTCAATTAAAAATATATTACCACAGAGTGTTTAAAATACTCATTCTGGTGATTTATCTGTCTGCTAACAGTTCTTATATACGGGTTTCAAGATAATGCTTCAAGATTTGATCCTTTTATCATAGATCCCAATATAAAAGGCTACACCAGCAATCACAGAAATTAACGCTAAGTAGCCGACTATTAATGCTGCTATCACTTTCGCACGCAATTCCAACGATCCGTCGCCTTGTCACCAGACGTTCTGCCGGGTATTCGTGTTAAGGTTATCGTCCAAGAAGGAGATTATCACCTTAGATAAAGCACTGGTGCGGCCGCTCGTGAATGCTTCATTTATGTTAAGGTTAAAATTAGAATATGTACGTATTTAAGAAACGTCATATTTTCCAAATTGACCTTTTATATAGAAAAAAAATGATGAGAAACTTACAAATGATGCTTCCAAATCATCGTAAATGTCAAAATTAAAAAATTACAACTTTCGGTGAAAATTCGTCCCAATGTATATTAGATATTTGTTTTTGTTGATTTTTACGGCTAAGGACATCAAATTCACCGTAGTCTTCGCCCCCCTTTTTTAATTATCAAGAAGTATAGTTAACAATTGCCACTCGTAAGCTCAGGAAAATTGCTTCCAAAATGGTCTGGCGATTTCCTGCAGAAATAATGCCTGTAAATACAAAACAGGGCGGAAAGTGATAACCGTTACAGAAAAATTATTAAGCGTTAAAACTTTCAACTATGGGAAATATATAAATTATCTTGGCATTAATTGTTTAGTGTCCACTCGTCGATTCTAAGCATTATAAAAAAATCTCCCCTCTTTTGCAATTGTAGAGACTGGAAAATTCAAAACGATTACAAAAGTACATCAATTAAAACGCGAGAACAGAAGTGAAATTCCACAAAATTGCCAACACAGACAATACAGTACAGGTAAACAAAGCGTAGATCTAAGGAAGCGTGTGGCAGAAAACCTACATAAATTGAAATTCAGCCACAAAAAAAACATCCAAAATAGCAGATTATTTCACCTTCCATAGGTCATTAACCATCCGTTAGAGTTCGTTTATATGTAATACGATATTGGTTAGATGCTGCCAAAATCATGGCGAACTAGAAATATCCACTGGAGACCACTTGAAATGTCCATGTAGTATCTCTCACACTTTTTTATAAATTTAGCTCAGTCCCTGGGAGAGAAGGGAGTGGGTTAAGGATAAATGAGAGTGGGGGGGGGGGGAGGGAGAGAGAATAGAGGGAGGAGGAGAGGAGAGATCATTGTGCCAGGTGAGAGGATTTTCTGGCTTTCTTCCGAGGGGCTCACTAAGAATCCTAATCAGACACAGCTTACGTAAAAACCTACGTCATTCCTGGCTCTCTCTCTTTCTCTCATCTCAACCCTCCGTCACGTCCCCTTGGATGCCTTCGGCCTACGATAATACTTCTCTGAGTCCTTGGTTCATTCTCTCTCGGACAAGACCTCTTCAAACAACTGTGCGGCGTCGCTGGGAAATAAACGTTGAGGGATTCTAATCCCTCCCCCTTAGCTTTTTCACGAGTTAAAATTTCAATTCGACACAAATCGAATGAAAATCTCAGTTACTTTGTTAGTATTCATCAACAGACGAATCCAAGTGACCAGATATGTTCCAGGTAAGCCTGGCATATTTACGCGATGCTTTTTACGAAAATTTGTCATTAGAATACTGATATTAGAACCAGGGCCGGCCCGAAGAATTTTGGCGCCCCAGGAGAGATAGCACTCCAGCGCACCCCTCCGTAAATGCTTTTGAGATCTTTACAGAATATATGTTAATTTATTCATCGCTCTGAAAACTTATTGATAATGAATAAATAAAAGGAATTTCATCATGATTCTAGCGTTTCACGATATAAATTGGTGATCAATAATTATTCACTTGCGAGTAATGCACATAAAGATGATAGGGATAGCGGCCCCAACAATTAGGCGCCCCGGGCAGCCGCCCGGTTCGGTCGTACCTCGGGCCGGCCCTGATTAGAACATGTTAGAAAACGTTAACTTGTCGATGCTACACAATATTAACAAACAACAAAGTTATAACCCTACACTTAACAAAAATTAATATAAAATCTCTATAACAGAACTAGTATCTCTTCCATTTCCATTCTCTTATCACACGCAAGAACAATAAGTTAACGCGATTTTTAAAAGCCACGAGCATTTAATATGATGAAAAAAGATAATACAGTCGAGGAGAGAAAGTAGTTTTTTGGGATACAAATTTCGTAAGTTAACCTTAACGTGTGATTTAATGAGTGGCAAATGAAACGCAATCGATCAATCTTCACCTCGGGGTTCTAAAAAAAAAAATAATAATCGCACGCGAGACGCGACTATCATCGTCATAATTTGGACCATCGCTTCCATGTTCTACGTGCCACCGAAGTAACTAAAGCCGAGGCGAAATTCGCCACTCCGACCTAGATCGCATATCTTTTGTTTCATTGTTTATCCTCTGTAATGATGAACTTTAGAGAGAGAAGCGCGTGAGCATATGAAGGGCATACCATCTCGCGCTATTCCACCTTTTCACCTTCCGTTTTCCCTTGAGTTGGCCCTCTAATCGCTGAGCATCCTTCCCTTTCCCTCCCTCCCTCCCTTTCGTTATCACCAACACAATCTTCTAAGTTATGTGTCGGGATTCTATTTTAGGGTTTCGACTTTTGAGGGAAGTTATTCCTTTCAAAAGGAAAGCCGTAGAAGTGAAAAGGCGTATACGGGAACGAACACACACCGTAAAATACCCTCATACACAAGTTTTCAATCGGAAAGTACTTAAAACTTTTTTCTGTTTAGTCGTTCGTTGGTATTTAAGCTTCGAGGGCTGTCAGATACTACATTCCTGCTGCCACCTCGCGTTCTTTCTTTGTACTTCTTTGGTGAAATGTCGATAGATCCTTCTCCTTTAATCAGACCATCTTCGGCCAATAACATAAGTTTCACGCCCGACAGATAGTAGCTTAAGCAGAAAACATAAAACATCCAAAATATACAAAATTTCCAATAATAAATTAAAACATCCAATCCAAAATTGAAAAATGTTTTTAAATGTGTTCAGAATCTGAACGTGTATTAATTTTATAATTTTTCCAGCACAACGGATGTTTACCACGCAGTGACATAATTCACACGTAATTAACTCTTCCGTGTTCTTAAAGAATCTAGGATCGTATACATTTTAGTATTAATTGTAAGATTTGAAGTCCTCGGATCGGTATTCAGAAAATCGTCATTTTGTCGCAGTTTTTGTAGAATTTGCAGTAAAACTTGAATTTTTAAAAACTTAGAAATTTAAAAAATACTTCCGTAACTCATGAAAGCCATTTGACTTTATACAGCGATCCGACACAGATCTGGTCTAACATATGATCATGTAAATGAACTTAAACGTAGTTATTCCACATATAAAAGCAATTAAACTTCTATCCCTCACCTTTTAATTCCCGATATATTACATGCGATGTGCAAAAACAAATCTTTGTCGCTTTATTATAAAAATTCTAAGTCAATTAATTAAATGAAACTTTGGAAAAACTTAGCGCATCAAAATTTTAAATGTTTAGGTACGTTTTTAAAAAAATCAACCATGTAGCCATGTAAATAAGCAACGCAAGAAAAGTGCCATAGACAATCACAAATCAAACCTGGTGATACTCATACCGTTACCGTAAAAACTGGCTAATACGATGTGAAAAACTACCAATATCTATATAAGACGACAATACAATAGGTTTACGTGCTATTTACAATGTCGCTTCATTCGAGACACGAAAAGGCGGCTTTCTTTAGCTTTCGAAAGATATTTCTGCCGTCTTCCGACATGATTCGGTAGACATAAATTTTGTACTTTCAGGCGTAAGACAGCAAATCCCGAGTTCGTATCTCGATTAAAGCCTAATTTGAAATGCAAACTAATTGTAAGAATTGTGTTCCACACTTAATCACATTTAAATCTACAGCGGGACAAAAAGACAAATGTTAACTTTTATATAGAGTCAAAATTCTTTAATATCAAGAGAAAAAGTAAAAAGTTTAGAGTTGCGGATACTTCGAATTATGGAGCTTCATTTTAATGTACATCAAATATCTATTTCGAAATCATGGTATTTCGAGTTATCGTAGTTCGACTATACTATACAGAAGATTTCAACAAAACTTTCTAGGGTAGCATGAATCCGAAAATTTATCCTAAACCTGCTCCTATAATTTTAAGTGTCATTAAATCTATTAATACAAACTCAAAGAGGCAAAATAAATAAAATTAAGAACTCACGAGACACGGTGAAGACAGGATGAAGAAATTGGAAAAATACCTCCAAATCACCGTAAAGGCGGTACTTACGTGCCAAGGCACAGAAGTACCGCCTTTACGGTGATTTGGAGGTATTTTTCCAATTTATTCAGGCAAAATAAAAATGGTCAGAAGGATTTATAGAGAAGCCCGTAATATACATTTAACGAGTATCTTTCAAAATCCTCACCTAATAAAATTACAGTAATTTTCACTTCCTCGCGAATGGACTCAGCTAGTCTAGCTCACCGACGGCAACCGTCGTGGCTACAAGGCCAAAGTAAATAAGGCACGGCTAAATTAAACTACAAGAGACGATAAAATTCAGCTCATAATACGTGCCCTTCGTAAATTCTGCGGACAGGAAAAAAATAATTCATCGCGAATACAGATATTCGTGCTTTTTTTGCCAAATCGTTCCATCAACGAGCCTTTCTTCCAACGCCGTCCATCAGAAAATGGGAACGGGCTCGCTCGCCCGCTTCCATACTATTTCCAAACTCGCGTATCCATATGATTCTTTCTTTCTTAGCCCACTCGCTGCCAAACGAGCGTCTTCAAGAAAAGAAAAGGAGAGAGAGAGAAAGACGTCTTAAAAATACTCTCTCACGGGTTCATCCGACACGCACTTCCCATTTAGACACCAAGACGATGCTTAAGGGGGTGACGAAACGAAAAGGGTCGTAATGAACGAAAAGAAAGCCAAAAGATGAATAGAAAGAGGTCAAAGATAAAAATGAGCAGAAGAGAGAGAGACGATGGGAAAGAAAACTACTAAGATATGAAAAGAATATATGTTAACTGATTTGTCAGTTGTTATGGCATTTTTCTCAGTAAATTGGATAGAACGACACCGCAATGATGAAAAAAACCAAGATAAAAAATAAACGACATCAGGGAACAGACGAGGGAGGAATGGAAAATGTTTCCTTGAGATACGATAGGTTTTCAACTTTAATCGCCTCTAATACAGATGTGTACAACACAGACCGTGCTTCATACGGCCCCCACTTATAAATTGAAAAACTGTCACCATACATTATTTGGCCTCGAGTTTACTTTGAATTAGATGCTTACAGAATGAAACGGTTAAAAAATAAGCAAGCATATATTACTGCACACTAATTAAACGACACTTTTCAAATTTAATTACATTTTCTTTATATCTTTCGTACATACTGGTTCAGCAAAATATCTATATTACCCAATGCATCGACGTGAATGACAAATGAACCTATGCATTACGTTTAACACGAATGGAAGCAAGCAATTATAAGCTGTTCAGCATCATAATTGGATCGACTATGGAAACACCGAAGGGATAAACCAATATTTTCGCGACTTTTAAGGATATAAAATCTCATTTTGGTAGTAAATGAATAATACCGGCGAGAGCTACGCATGTTTGGACGATACAGGACAATGAGCAGTACGGAAAGAAACTGAAGGATATTCTTTGAAAATTACTGAACTTAACCTTCGGGGAGAGCTGTTAGGAAGGAAAAAAGAAATACAGAAGAAGAACGTAGTAGAGAAAGTGATCTAGAATTAGGACGTCGGACAGAATGATAAGGCGGGAGAGAGCCAAAGTGGCAGTAAAATAGAATGAAAGACTCATGGAAAAATAATAAATAGCTAAGAAAGGATAAAAAGAAAGGTTATTAAGTTTTTATAGAATGAAGAAGGGAGAGGGACATAGAAATAAGAGCTACTCCAGAAAGCGGGGAGAAGTATGAAGAAAAATTGAAGAGGAAATTGCAGGAGAGAAGAGGAAGAGGAAGAGATAAAAGCAGGATGTAGGCGGAAGGAGAGAGAGAGAGAGAGAGAGGGAGGGGGGGGGGTAGCGGAGGAGAGAGAAAATTAAAGAGGGAGTGGAGAAGAAAGAAAGAGTTCCCTCTGCCAATGTTGCAGCGGCGCCAAGAAAGGGGAAGGAGAGGGAGAAAGCAAAGAAATATAGGTGTGGGGGAGCACGACACACACACACTCCAGGGTAGCCATGAAATGTTGAGATAATCCACAGGGAAACGCCGGGGAGGTATTACAGGGAAAAGAGAAGAAAAAAGTGGTATAAAAATCGGAGGGCGATGAAACAAATTGCAAATTTAAGCATAACTGAGGCGTAAATTTTCCCTACGGACAGGTCTATGAGAGTACATAATTTTAGTTCATGTATACACAAGCAATTTTGTTTTTATTTCGACAGAGGAAGCGGAAAAAAATACCGAGTCTTTATATCAACCCTTCCACTTGGAATAAAAATCACGGCAATTGAAACGTAAAGCGAAAAACCTCATCGACCTCTCGGAAAATCGGCTTCGTCCGTAAGTAGACCAAATATTTTTGTAGTGTTTAACGGGAATTACTTACTTTGGCAGATTTTTTTAAATGCAAACAAGCAACGAATCCTTCACTCCGACTGCGGCTCAAAATAATAACACGAAAACTCAACAGTTCGCCAGTCGTTGCGGGACGAACAAGGCTCCTGGCACTCGCTCAAAAATGCTTTAAAGCCGCTTTCAAACTCGCCCGCCCAAAGGCAGTCAAAATTCAAACGGCCAAAATGGCGCCCCACAAGCAAGAAAGCCATCGTTACCCAACGACCTTATTTCTTCTCGGCCGCAAAGACTTTCCCCCGTTTTCGGATCGCAGACCGGAAGAAGATTCGATGATGTGAAAAAAGAGAAGAGGAAGACGAGGGGAGAGAGAGAAAAAGAGAGAGGACGATAACTGAAAGAAAAGAGAGCATCTCCCGAGAAGAGAGGAAAATGAAAGAGGGGAAGAGAGAAAGGATAATGAAGAGGGGGAGGAGAGACGACAGTAGCCCGAGAAAAGATGCGAGAATAGCACCTTTCTTTCATTAAAGAGGCTTAAGACTCACAATTAAACCTCGCCGTGCATTCTCTTATTACGCCAAAGGACACTAATACCTCCGAATAAGTACGTCAGTCCACGCAATCCATACAAAGTTAGCAAATGACTCGTAAAAACGAGATAGTCGACAAGGTTAAGGAAAGGATAAAAACAGAGAGGTTTGATGGCCGAAAGGCAGAATGGGTATGACATCAAGTAATACCTAGACTGACCTTATTTCAGGTGAAAACATGAGCTAATAAGGTTGCCGCGTTACCTAACGCGTATTAACCTTCAATTACTATAAGTAAACAATATTGTTAAGATTCAATACTCAAAAAAATCCATCCGTTACGAATTTTTCAGTCTCACTTGTAAAAATGAACTATTATCACAATCATTTACTCGACGGCAGTATATAACAAATATCCTAGAACGACTATAAAGTTAAAAGTGACTCCTCGACGGTTTTGAAACATTTGAGCAGATGTGAAGGAGTCGATATATTATGAGAGAAATTGAGATACACGGGCGGCAATTAGGAGACGAGATATTTCCGTATGGGCTTCCGCCCATTTAACGTTGATTAACTTGAAAGCGTATGTAAATGACCCAAGTGAAGCACGGTTAAATCAGAGCGCGGTGTTATGCGACCACGATGTTACCCGAGTCATCAAATGAGAGTTCGCGACGACAAGCCGCTTATGTTAAGAGTTATACAAAAATTGAAATCGTTTATTACACTTGGAACTTAATTGGTTCTCGTAATTCTAGCGGAATACTCTTATATCCACCGTATTTGGATTAGAAAAAATATTACATACACCATCCTATTCGATAAAAATACTGACAAGACGCCACAAACCAAAAATATTTTAACGTACGTACATTAACTCTCCCAGAATGCGAGTTGGCAACGGAATTATCGAAAACTTTCGACGCAAACCACACAATATTTCTTATAAATAGGCTTTTTAGAAGATGAGTGATGAATATCAACATCGAATTGCGGAAGAACAAAGGCAGACTCTAACTCCTAGCATCTCGCATACAAATTTTCCTTGGATTACAAGTATAACGCTATAAAAAAATCAGTCTATCTATCGAAAAAACATCGATAAAAGAGTAGAAATCGATGTGGACGGAATTCAACGAAAAATTACGATTCGATCTTCGCTCCGAATCGGTAAACACCATCCCCGGTGCGTATCCATTAAGGCTCCTGGCGACTCTTTGTTGTGGATGAATCGGGTCGCAAGGGTCGACTTCGATTGGATGGCGCGACAAAAATATTTGGATGAGCGAGAGGATGCCTCCAAACACGGATCTGAGAGAGGCGGTTAAGATGCGGACAAAAATGAGGAGTAAAAGAGGGAGAATGAAAGGGAGCGAAGCCTCTTTGGAGAGAATTCCCTCGGCCGGAATGATGGAGGGAGGAAACGACTTATTTGGGACGGTTTATCTCGAACGCTGCGCCGTAAAAGGTTAAAATCAAAAGAGTGACACAAAAGCGACGCACCAAATTCGGAACGGATAACTCACTGCCTACGATTGTCGAACGGCCTCGAAATAGACGTTTTGGAATATGGCAGAGGAAGGGAGTACATACTCCGTTTAGAGAGAAAGGCTATTTTACCGAAGAGGGAAAAGAAAATCCGGACAACACAGACAATTTCCAAACACTCTGCCAATCTTATGGAAAAACACAATTACCACAAACCTTTTTGCGCACTTGATGTCTTTATGATATATGGGCAAACATCTCGAAGGATTAAAAGTTATAACGTCTTCCAAAAAATAGGAAACTTTTCTCTTAGTTAATCAAAGTCGAATAAATCAAAATCTATGTTCCACATACTAGCGAGAATTCAATTTGCTGAGAACGGGATTGAGACTGAACGGAAGGGGAGAGAGAAATTTTCCAGCTTTACAACCGCTCTCGCCTCAAATTACTCGGATCACTTGCATAACGAAGAAAAAGTGACCATTCCAGTAATTTCTCAACCCCGTTTATCATTTTCTTTTAATTTAGCTCACTCTTTCCTCCGAGAGTTAGCTTCCGTGCGTTATATCAAATATCCATTACGACGCTATCCATTGCCGGCATTTTCTCCTACGGTAGCCACTGCTCACCATATATTGGACCGCAAAAATCTCTTTATGTTTCTCAAATCACTAACCAATATAAAAAACAATATATGAACCAGTTCACGACCTACTATGCAACCCGGATCGTACTGAAAATAAATACATTTATGTATTAAGGTGTGTGTGTGTGTGTATATATATATATATATACATACAGGGCCGTAGTGACAATTTTTGGCGCCCTGGGCAGAGGATTTTTTGTCGCCCCAAGATAATCTAATAAAATGATAAGTGCCTATCTTAAAAAATAAACAATCGTTTCTTTATAGATTTATTTTTTGGGTTTTATTTGCAGCAAAAATATTGATTATATTTTTAGCAGTGTCATATTCAATAGATAAGATGGCTAGACCAGAAAGTCTCTCTTGATTCATTGAGGACCGTAAGTCAGTTTTGGTCAATTTCAGTTTACTAAACGAAAGCTCTCCGCTTGAAATTGATGTGGCGAATGTCAAGAAATTCTCAGCAAAATTTTCCCATTGAGAAAGGAACTTAAAACACCATATTCATGAAGAAATTCCAATATTTCTTTCTGTGTAATTTTTACGAAGGCAGGTGGTGTTTCAAACTGGGTACTTCTTCTATTGACTCGCGTTCATCCACATTGATTTTATAGATACACGCAGCATTTTTACAGGAATTTATCATTTCATCTTCAGTCGTATTATACACAATATATACACAACTTATAAATTTTAAATCATTATCAATTTCGTATAAAGATGTAAATCGTGCCTAAAGTTGCCCTTGAAGAGAATTTGTTGGCTAATGCACTGCATCGTAAATAGTACGATCCGCTTAATCGGAAGAAATAAGCGACACACTAGATATCTTAGGATTCGTCACTTTTAACAGCACAATAATACCATGCTTCTATTTTAATATGTTACAAAAACAACAAATCATTTCGTTCATTTGTTCGCACTTCCCAGTCTTACTCTTTGATATCATGGGCAGTAATATCGACAAGCATGATAGAGGTTTTACTCACTCCTAAAAGGCAAATAGAAGAACGAGAAAAAGAAGACGCTATTATATGACAGCCGAGAGCGGTATTACATTCCAATGCCTCGAGTAGTTCAATAAAAGACAACATCGATTAAGTATCTGTTATCCCCAATAAATACGTGCGGCTTTCAGAGAAAGACTGGACACTACTTGGGCCGCTTGAAGAAAAACTCGCGCATGGAGCACGCAACATTCGTACGTATGGAACAAAATGTGTACTAAAATGTAATGAAACTGCATAAGAGAATTTCTCCCAAATAGGGAATCGTTTGTAATCCGGCCCCTATCCTCCACGCCCAAAGAAATCACATAAACTGGTTTATCCAAAAGAGGCAAGGAACGGGAAATAGATGCTATGGGACAGGTTGGAGCAGAAGTAGAACAGAGCACTTCTCTCGGAAGGCCAACCGAGCCCCACTTCGCGGAACTCCACCCTGTTTCTAAAAAGCAAAAAGCGGCTTCGAAATTATCGGATGCTCGAGTTTTCCTAGCCCCGGGATCGAGGGCGACATTCGCTTGGGTTTGCACCGCAGGCGTTAAGTAAACCAAGAAGGAAGGTCGCCATACGCAACCATGTAACATCGTCCGCAACTCCATTTTTATGAGCCAGAAAAAGTGTGTGGATGTCTTTATCATTTGTTATCGTATCATATTTTGCGGATCGCGTTAATTTTCTTACGGCTACAATATAAACATTTAAATTAGTCATTTAGATAATATTTCAGTACAATGAAATAGGAAATAAATACCGTTAAGACATGCTAAAAATACGACTAAAATCAAATTTTTTGTTCTTATATTCAACGGAATATTGAAATATAAATACGACATCGATAGAAAATTAACTAACGCAAAGGAATTATTCAATGTTACTTTACAACATTCGACCAATCGGATAATGAAAATTTACTTAGGAACGCCAAATATCCGCAAAGTAACAATTTACAGTGTAATTCTTACTGCTGATGAGTCATCCGACACTCACCTGCAGAACAGAATGTTTTATGACTCGATTATACCAATTTTTACTTTCTTTAACTGAAAACTAAAATTTGCAATTATAATTACATACCCACTGTAGCTAATAATTGTTACGAACATTTTCCAATTTTAGGCCAAAAGAGATAGCATAAATCAATTAAAGACAAGAAAAAATTGCAAAAAGACGGAAAAAGAATAATATCTAGGTATAGATAATTAATATAGATTGTCATAATAATTCTTTATAAGCATCGAATGATTTAAATAAGTAAAAGATTTCCATTACATAAAATATGTTGGCAATCATTAAAAATCCGCTGGCTTCTATATAGACCAGAAAAATAAATGAACGGATGACTTCATGAAATATATAGGATTTCCGCTTGTATGGGACGCGTTCTTACGGTCAGCATGTCAGCTAATCATGGAATGCTAGCTAATAAAGAGATTTGCCGATAATCTTAATTCTTTGTGTCCAACCACGAAGTCGGGAGAATTCCAGAACACAAGCTCTAGTACATTGTTTTGTAAATAGTTAATTTCCTTTTCTTGGTAATTTTCGTTGAAGCTGCAAAATATTTAAACAAATGGAGACGGAGTTGGAGTAGTAAAAGCCTAGGATGTTAACGTACAGCAAGAACCTCTGAATTCATAGGTCGGGAATAGCTATTAACCTGCACAACTCTTACTTAGCAACAATACTAACGAAGCGATAATTATACCAATACATTCACTGTGAAATAGTGTAAACTCCTGTTGAAAATTAGCTTTCAGCCTAACTGCGAACATTTAGGAAATATATAACGTTAATAAAACGGATAAACTTAGCTAAACATAAAGATTGAAACACTAACGCTCAGTCAATAAGAGTTGACGGGCTGTTATTAAAAAAAGAACACGTGATGAAATGGGTATTGTCGTCTAAAGAGAGGAGAAAGGAATGTAAGAGGAGGAGGCGCCAGATAGGGCAAAATGGACTAAAGGAGTTAGAAAGAGGGAGTATGAGGAGAGGGAGTGGACGGAGGGGGGAGAGGGGATGCGAGGGCGGCAAATTAGAGGCGACTGGCGACAGCCCAACGCCGACCAAGAACACGGGCGCACAGCAATAATTCCAAGAGGCTATCACTCATCGAGAGCTCATCTCCGAGATATCCAGACTGTACGAACAAACCGGCCGCGAAAGAATGAGGACGGAAGCAATGCGATCTTCATTAGAAGTGAAGCTGCGGTGACATCAAAGGCTAGGGAATCGGGTTACACAGAAGATTAGGTCACCAAATGAGTGGAGGTAAGACGATATCCTTCGTACAGAAAGAACAATTAGAAATAAAATACAGGAAATAAATATCCCAAAATATCCTGCTTATCCAACCAATGCGACTAGACGAGGCGTTTTAAACAACACCTTAAACAGCAAACGATATAAATAAGAAGCAAGATTACGTTCGATGAGAAAAGAACAGTTATTTCAATTTTCCTATGCATAAAATGTTTATCCACCAGGATGCCATTGTCATTTGTGCATCATTTTAAAACTGTCAGCATACAAACTGTTAGCTTCTTTAAAGATCAAAAAAAGACATCACCACATAATTAATATTTCTAAAAGGATTACCATATCGATAGGTCGGTTAGAGAAACGAAGAACATAACGGTAACCTGGTATTCAGTAGCATGGTAACCCGATACTTCCACGCTTCCTTGCAAGTACCACACCCGTAGACGAGCATTCTTTAAGAGTAACGCCATCGAGAAGAGCCTTAGTCTTGTCTGCCATATACGACCGCCCTCGCATTCCCACCCACTAAAACACCAATGGATGAAATCAAACGCAGGACAGCGACGAAATAAAATTTACGTAATTACCTCGTAATTTCTAGGGAAGGGATGAACGCGACGACAAAACTACACGTTTGGTCGTTCGAACCATTATTCTGAATAATAGTTATTCCAAATCTATTAAAGAAAGGGCTTTAAGACGATGCAAAAATAAAATCCATAAGCGATAGAATATACAGATTTTGATTCGTACTTTTATTAGCAATGTACCGAATAGATAATAAGTTAACACATTACTTATTGGTAGCAGTTCCCACCGCTAAATTTCATAACACAAAAGGAATGAAGGTTGAATTCTTACATAATGACGTCAAATAATTCCACATATTTTCATTGGAGCTGCTCAATACAAACTCGCGAAGCTAAGCACGCAACTCGCTTAAAGATTCAGGTAAGGAAGGTGGCCTGCAAGGCGACTAAAATTATATTTTAACAAATAACCTATTACAGCAAAATCGCTTCAAATAATGTATTACTCAGATTTGCGTTATTTAATCAATTCCCATTTATATGAAGAACGTTAAACATGCTTCGGCATTACGTATTTAGAGCTAGTAGCATTTACATGGTCGCTTACTTTGGCTAAACATTTGACAAAAAATACATAATGAATTTACTGGTAAACAATCTCTGAGAGATGTTTATCGAAAAGGCGTGGAACGAGGATAATTCTATCTCTATTGCGCGACTTTCGCAAAGTATTTACTTTAAAATTTAAGGAGGAAGTTTCGATTTTTTTCGAAAGCATCATGTGGTGGCAGAGAATTTTCACATACTTTTTCATCAAGCAATGTTTCTGATACATAATAGTTCAGCATAATGCATTTTAAAGTAGAGGCATACGTTAAAAAAGATCCTCTGTAGCGGATAGGTCAGTATCGGACGAAAAATAAATTGATCAGAAAGGCTGAGAGAATAGAAAGAGAAAAATCTAGTAAACGGTGGCATAAGGAATCAATTAGACATAAGGAAGAGGAGGTATTTCTATTTCGTTTCGACTCCGTTTCGAGAGAACTCGCAGATACCGAGCCGTCGATCTCTAAGCAGCGACCCGAGATCGTTATCGCAATTATTCAGGACGCGGAAGAAGTGAGGCGGGACTGCGAAATAAAAATAAATAAAAGGCGAGATCCGCTCATTTGGAAATCGAGCGCAAACGCGTGCGAAAGCGACACGGAAAAGTGGATCGAGTTGCCATCGGGGGCCACGTGGAGCCCACAAAAATTAATTCCTTCCGTCTCCAATATTACTTTCGAAAGTCCTTAACAAAAAAATCGTACCCAAGACGTCCGCTCGACTCACCCAGCCACATTCCTTTTTCTCTCATTTCATAAAGTTTCTAAAATGTTGCTAATGAAAAATCCGACCACCGAACAACTAAAAAGAAATGCAGGTAAGATTAGTTTCGAGCCAAAAGGACTCTGAACGTAAATGTAATGTAATTAAAAAGATCCCGATCCGACCACACTCGGCATATCGGGGGTCTACGAGAGATTGAGAGCGTGAGAGAGCCAATCTCGACGCTTCCACATCGTCGCTCCGTTCAATCTGTGGATGATGCTACGAGGACGCGGATTTTCTAGAGAACCTATCGGGAAATGTCGCAAAGCTGTCTCGCGAACTCATTCGATTAAATCGCAAATCGCGGAAACATCGATCGGAGGACGCGTCTCGAGGGCGTGCGAAGGTTTCTGTTCCCAGGAGCGGCGGGGAAGGGGCGAAATTCGACGAGGCGAGAAGAATGGCGTGGGCGGTCTCGGGGCGATTATCGCAGAGCGAAATTCGGCGATTAGATTCGATAGGTGGATATGTTTCCGTCGGATCGAAAAACAGGGCTGACGCCTCACATTACTAGAGCTTCATTGCCGTCGATACTATATCGATGAACATCATTTATTCACAGTGGGATCTCTTTCCCGAAATAATAGAGAAACGGATGTATTTTGAGATAAAACACATTGCACAAGATTTTATAAACTTTGCGCAAATTTAATTTGCACTACCGGTATCGACGAATGTCAGGACCTGATGAAGAGGACCATTCGTCGAAACCGGCCATGTAACTTAAATTTGTGTAAATAGTACAAAGACTGACATTTGTTTCATTTCAAATAAGAGAAAATCCTGAGAGCCATTTAGTTTCAGAAAAGCAATAAAATTTGCATATTCTAAAATTAGTTTTACGTAAAGTGTACGGCAAAGAGAAGAAAGCTTTTACAGGCATTTATTAGGCGATTCCAAGAAATATCGTTACAAATATCCGAATGAGAACTCTCCGAGTCCAACATCAAACGCCAGGATCCTATTATCTTCGGTTGTATACATACCTTAACATCAATGGAAGAGCACTCGACGTTTATTTTTAAATCATAGTCTTTAAAGGTTACAGAGAAACCTTTTCTATCAAGGTTACGAAAGAAAATAGGGCCAGATGTGAAAAAGAAACGAGAAACTGGTCACAAAAAGGAGGTTGCCATTAAAACGAGGACGGCCACCTAAACAATCGACTGTAAGATCAAAAGGGCGAATATGATATGAAGATATCAACCTGAAAGACCGCCTTTGTAGACACAAACAAGATAAAATAAATAATCTCGATTACGTACGAAAGTCGACTGCAAACTTGCGCCCTTGACTAGATTCGAAGAGGCGACCTCAAGAGCACGGAACTCGCTTCCTGCAAACCGGTCCCACGATGGAAGGAATGAATGACGAGGTCAGATGGACTAGGATAAAATGTTCACAAAAAAGATAAGCTGCTATTCGAGACTAATTGGC
Source organism: Uropetala carovei (assembly GCA_036926305.1). NCBI lineage: Eukaryota > Metazoa > Arthropoda > Insecta > Odonata > Petaluridae > Uropetala > Uropetala carovei. Next base: position 5,345,793 of record JAXCHB010000068.1, read on the forward strand.
GTTAAACACAATTCTCCCAAACACTTTCCTTTGCTTGTGTGTGGACTCTACTTTTACGCCTGAGACAAATGTTCATAATTTCGCACCCATTCTCCCCCAACCAACCATAAGAACTTGAACAAATATTTGTGCAAATATAAAAAATATTTATATTATTTTGAAATTAATGTTAGATTTTATATTTATTAGCAGATAAATGAGGATAAAGGGGTGACGATGAGGTTGGCTGTCTTAATAGGAGTTCGCGGATGCATACATGTTGGGAACCGTTGGTTTAGAGATTATTTTCTGCTTCAATTTACAAATGCTTTAGAGCCACCGTGGCGTCAAATAAATCACGCACCATGTGTGCAGAGAAGGCGGCAAATCCAGAGCGAGAGGACTTGGGAGGAAACAATTTACGACGAACCTCGTTCCAAACGATCCGATAAGAGAAAACTAAATAGCGTTGACCGATTCAAGAATTCGAAAATAACTCAACATGTCTATGTAACGAATCAAAATTTAAAAAAAACAGGCGCATTCTATTACCAAAGAAAAAAGAAACGATAAAAATCCCGTTTCCAGGACACATCTTAAGCAAATAACACTATAAAAATATTCTTACTATTAGTCGCTTGAACTCGCCCGAGTGTAGAAAGAGTTCCACTAGGAAAAACTACTACCATACCAAGAGATAATTCACGAGAGAAAATAAGTTCGATGGTATTTAAATCTTCGAAATGTAGAACGTCTCCCACTAAAAGATGACAAGCACACTTCCCTAAAGAACAGTCACCGAGATACATACACGGCATTACGTCACTATATTCCAAGTATTTCCTCGTCCTTCTGATATAAAACAGAAAACAGCGCGTCCCGAGATACACGGTAGAATAAGTGCAACGATAAAAAGCGAGGAGAGAGCGAAAAGATTTTCAGTCGGCCAAAGAGCGAGCGAAGCAGCACTCCAATCTGGAGGTTTCCCGCCCCACTCCTCGAGCACGGAGGCCCAGGAGGAGGACGTCTCCGGGAGACGAGGACTCCAGCTCGAGGGGTGGCAAAAGGAGGCGGTTAAGTAGCGCGAGGAGTGGGGCACGTCTTCAACGTACATGCACAAGACAACCACTTACTCGACCTCGCCCCGCATCCGAGTGAGAGAGAGAGAGAAAAAAACACAAAGAGTCCCTTTACTCGACTAGCGACGGGAAACCCTGTTCCGCGGCGCTAACCCCAGCTCCGCCTCGTTTTCCTCCTCACTGACGAAGACTCCCTTTACGACGCGACCGCTTCCGATTTCGTATCGACGCCAGGGAGAGCGGGTCGGTTGGAAATTAGCAAACGCGACCTGCTTTTCGTATCGGTAAGATTTTCCCGCTTTACGAAATGGCGGCTTCGACCGGGAGGATAACTTCTGGTGGAATATTAATGCAATAGCCTCTTGAGGAATTCTTCATCTTGGGCATCCGCGTGCTAACAGCTGCCGAATGATTATGCCACTTAACCCGTGCTGTTGATGTTGGAGGGAGCATTTTGGCGGCATTAAACGGATATCGTCGACTGTTCGAATGTATCCTATACCCCTAAATTTTCTCCGGTAAGGAATAGTAACATAGGTACAATTTTATTGGATAATGTAATGATACGACTTTTGAGAAAAAGATTTTCCAGTTGTGTGTAATTAAACACCAATCACGATAAAGTTTTTAAATTTGTAAAAGAGGTAGATTATAACGGTCAATGCATAACGATTCCGCTAAATTACTGGAACGTCGCATGACTCTGTAATTAATAAATAATCCCTTTTCTTACGTAAAACACGCTATATTCGAGACCAGTGTGAAAAAATGTCGGAATTATCCAGTTTCGAATAATAAGAGCATTCGCATTTTACGGAAAATAGTATCCTGCAGGAACAAAAAACCGTGCAAACCTGAATCGAACTTCCAGTAAATGCTAGATTAAAATTTCGCGTGTAGCGAGGCCTGCAGAAGAAGGCTTAAGAGTGCAGCTTATAGAATATCGGCATAACAACCATTGGTCAAAACACGGACGAGCAAGTCCATCCGATCTCCAATCGTCCCACTGGCCAGTGACGCGCCAGATGCACGCCCGCCATTTTTTCGCCTTCGCTGGGACCGACGCCGATACTCGATTGTTATCCACACGAACTAATGACTCCGACGCGGTGGTCGACTTTGTTCCCTATGTGCGATCGTAAATACTGCGTCGACAGTCGACGTTTTCTATTTCGCGTTCGTCGGAAGAACGGAAAAATAATAACTGCGAATTCAATTAATGTCACATAAGTCATTTTGGTAGACTGCATGCCAAAGTTGAACAAAAGATGGAGACTCAAGTGCATCTTTTGCTAAAATTGTAATTATTCTTCGACGTTGACGGTTTTATTCCTGCAATCCAAAATTTTCTTGTTCCATGTACGAACGATTAAGTAAAAATAATTACGAACGATGTAGACGGTTCGATTAAATACGAATCTTTAAATGGATAAAGGTTTCGCAGTAGAAATCGATAATGGCGCCGAAATATTTTTGACGAAACGTTACAAGCTTCGCAATATTTTTCACTAGCTGAGAGTACCCGGCGATGCCCGGGTTATGGCAGACGTCTTTGGCGAATAAAATTATGTATTATATGGTAATACAATCATTTCACCTTCTGTGAATTTTTTACCAAAGGATGAAGGCATTATAAATTAGAAAAATATGTTTTAATATTTATTTCAAAGCTTGCTTGTAAACAATATTTTTTACGCGAGCCACAATGTCGTGCCTATCTACCGCCTTCTGTCCCGGCAGCAACTCCGCTATTATTTCTGGCCACTTCGGGTTGCACGTCAATGTGATGAAGAGGTCGGGCCGGCCGTAGTGCCTCACATAGGTGCGTCCTGCGCGTGCTCCTGTATGTTGCGCGGGCTGCCCGTGAACGTGGACGGCAGGATGACCATTTGGCCCAGATCGTTTGCATTGGCGGAGCCATCGCTGGCCACCGTGTCCATCCAGTACTCTCGTGCCCTCTCCACTGGCCCACCCACCATCGGCAATTGGATCGTACTATATAAACCTTTCTAAAATGGCACGCCGCCATTTTGTTTCAAGATGGCGGATGAAATTCAGAATATACTTTTTACTATTTAAATAGGCCCACAGACCATCTCATCAAATTTGGTTAGAATTGGACTAACCGTTTCTGAGATAGCAGGCCGCCATTTTTTTTCAAGATGGCGAACAAATTTTGTTTAAAGCATGTGTTAAGTGGGTGTCCCAGCTATGTCATTGCAAAATTTCAGCTCTATCGGAGCAGTAGTTTTTCCGTGATTGAGTAGCAGACAGACACCACTTCATTTTTATTTATAAGATTACAAACTAATCGCAAACATTTACGGATACCAGTAACGGAACAACACACTCTTTATAAACATTTTTGCAAACAATCTCTGGAGAAAAACATCCGGAGGCCATCAAAATAACAGACCACAGCCGCCAACAAGGAAGTTTCCGTTCCTCCAAACATCCCCGTTCCATAACACGCGAGACCCAAAACGAAGACCAAATGAACCGCTCGGATACATAGACAAACGCTTCGCCGTAGCGACGCATGGGCGCGAAAGAGCCGACACTCCTTAGTCTCGCCCATCTCGAAACCCATAAACCCAAGAAGGAAAATCGAGTAATCGTACGACGAGACACTGCTATGGTGCGCTTTCGATGTCAAGTCACGGCACGAGAAGCAGGCGGGAGAGAGGGTAGGAGGAGAGAGGGTAGGAGGAGGAGAGAGGAAAGGAGGAGAGAGAGGATAGGAGGAGAGAGAGGATAGGAGGAGAGAGAGGATAGGAGGAGAGATGGTAGAGCTAAGGAGTGGCCGTCTCAACCGAAGCCGCCCTCGCTCACCACGCTATCGACACTCGCACAGGGAAGCCGATGTGCCGCAGCCTCGGCAGGCCGCCCCATTTCCCACACCTCTCGAGTGGCCCGGATGCATTACCACCCTCCTCACCCCCACACCCGTTCAGCCACGATCGCTTCACGCCGCGGACGCCGAGGTGCATGACATGCTAAGAGGGAAACTATTACCCTGATTATTCCGTCCCGAATTCTATAAAATCATTGCCAACGGTGGCCTTGGTTTGAAATAGCTTCAAAAGCACACACTACGAGAAGCGTCTTGGCGAGTTTACATCTCTACATGGATAATACCTAAACACAGATGCTCCGAATGACATGAAACAGAAGGCTATAAGGCCACCGCGACTACGCTGTCAACTGAAAACTAAAGCGCTTCGCGAGCAACGATTCGAAGAAAAACTATTCACGAAGCAACGGGAACGACTGGGGTTAATTAATGGATTATAAGATTTGGATATTTAATTGACCACCGATGCTGCCGATTGTTAACAAAATCGACACGTTGCTATTCCAATTTCTACGCTCATTTATAAAGCTTCTGTTTTCATGCAAAAATGATACGGCAGAGGAACGAAAGATAGGATATCGAATATTTCTGTCGTGATCCTTCGGCGCCCACGAATGAAAGATTTTAATGATATTTTGTTTTCGAAATCTCGTATCATAATGAAAGAATGTCACATTTTTTTGCCGAGGAGATGTCATCTGTTTGAGGGTGGCGCGGGGGAATGGCGAGGAGGACGTCGCGAGCGTCCCTCGGGCGATCATCTCCATCTCGATGTCTCCCTTTCATTGCTCTCGCGCATTTAATGAAAAACTATGTTTCACGCCCTCGTGACGTGACGATTTTTTCTGAGGAATGGACACTCAAAATAAGTATCATTCGAGTACTATCTAGATTATATCAAAGAATGTAGGACGCCCACTTTTACTCTGAATTATACTTGTATCAAAATATATACGTTTAAGAAATTATAATTTTAATAACTGATTGCACGAATGTTTTATTTTAATTTTATACATAGAACGCTTCGTTCAATGATAACATCCGTTTTCTATCGGTTTATATAAATTACAGTAAAACTCGTTTATAACGATCACGCCTAAAACGAAATCTCGGCTATAACGAACAAATGTTTGGTCCCGTGGCAAAAAATGCCCCATATATAACGAATTTTGGCGAGCAGAGCGATAATTAATAGTTTCCGCCCGTTTACCGCGCACATGTTCGTAGAGGTCCCCTTCCTCCATCTACCCCTTCCATACGAATTTTCACGCTCCCTTTGTTTTGAAATTGATATTAAAAATGTGAAATGTTTATGTAAATTAATGACCATCATAATAATATTAATTGACCATTTAAAAATCGTATGTAATAGCAGTCGAACATTTTACATGCCGCGAAGTTGATAAGCATCTCTTTGCATATGTAAGTACGGCATTGAAGTCGACTCACTGCAAATACAGTAAAAGCTGTTATCCGGCTATCTTGGGGATTGTGGAAAGCCGATTAGAAGAAATAGCCGGTTAGGGGAGCGATTTTCGATTTTGACATCACAAATTTAGCAATAACCAAAGAGAATTGGGCTTAGGTTCACTATCGTACTCCCCAAACATAACTTTGCATTTTCCATTTTAATTCTTCCACACGTATGATGTTTATTAATTGATTTACTCGTCTCAGAAGATGACACAAATTTCATTAATTTAGCCTTATGAGCCTTGATATCGTAGAGCTTGGAAGATCCGATGTTGCATTCTTTTGCTATGGCTGCTCTATTTTTTCCTTTTTCAATTCGTTTGATCAGCTCCAGCTTTTGTGTTAGCGTTAAGCCAACCTTTTCTCTCCTGTTCCTTGCTTTTAGGTGTTTATTTTGATGCCATATTCAATGGATGGGTAATTTCTTAAATAATAAAAAACGAAAGAACTGGAAATTGTAGAAATACACCAAAACATCTAGACAACGCAAATGGCTTACGTAACCAAAAACGCCATGCTTACTCGGCAGCCACAGAAGTATACGGAGTAAATACGTAATATATACATCTTATATTTTAAGAAATTTTAAAGTGGAAGTTGTGGTATTACACATATACAATTCTCACAAAAATTCATAAAAAAAGAAAAAGAAATACAAAATGAATTGTATTTGTGTAATTGCCGGTATCTAAGGCTGGTCGGTTCAAAAATATCCGGATAGCACAGCTTTTACTGTATGTGTATACGTGTTATATGGGATGCATAGGCCTAAAACCGTTTCTCGTATACAACGTAGTCACGCTTATAACGAAGCAATGAGTCGGTCCCCTCAAATACGTATTAAACGAGTTTTACTGTACTTTAAAAGTCTTACTTAATGGAGAACCTAACTAAACAATTTTTAACAAGACTTGAAAAGATAAGCAGCACAGATAATAGAATAAGTATTTATGATATGCTTCATTCTTTGATTCTACAGTCGGAGAAAAAATTCGCGGAATTTATGGTCTTAGGTATATATTTGTCCCCAACTCTGCAATGTTAAAGTTTAAAATTTACAAATTATGATCACATAAAAATGAACAATTTCAACTGATATGAAAATTTAAAAATCCATGCAACATGTTGATACAAAAAACACGAGAATGCGGTTGAAAAATATAAGCGGAGCGAGGAGATGGCGAGAGAGGCAGATTGCCTCGCCTGGCATAATAGCACGGGGCGGTTTGTGACATCGACAGAATAGGAGGGATGGGTAAAAGAGATAGTGAAAGAGGAAAGTGTGGGGAAAGTAGAGATCGCGACCCACACAAGGAAGACTGGAGAATCCTCAGAACTGTAGGAGGCGGAATAAGAAGAGAACGAGCGAATACAGTTAGAGAGACAGAGGAGAAAGCGCCAAGGATACTTGAGAAGAAGAGGAAGAATGAAGTTTCCCTAGAGAGGGATGAGAATGTTCCGCCCGATATCCCTTTTCTTGGGCCGATTTCGACGGCCAGAAGCGTTCTTAATCCCTCCCTTCTCAACTCCGAGCGACTTGAAAACATCAGACGCTCACAAGTGACAACCGATACGTGGAGGGGGGATATTGCCAAAAGTAGGGCAATAAGCGAGAATAATGCTGCCTCGAACATTTGTCACACGAGAAGCGAATCATCGCCGAGGATAAAAAAACTGAACGAGAACGTTTCTGTTTCAACTCAGACGTCAAATACGTTCTTTGGGAAATTCTTATCGATTTTTACAGCCCATAAAATATTAATAAAGCTTACGTAAGTAACATTACAAAGATATAAGCTGAGTTTCGCCAACGATTACGCCTAGAAGATTAACCATCCTCGAGTACAACAGATTTCCAAAGCAGATTCAGTAAGAAAAACCTACTGCATAACCATTCTTCCAAAACATTCCAACACAAAACTTAGGCGAACGAATCCAGCAGTTGTGACGGCGGATCTGAGAGGGGTCGGAGGGATCAAAGAAGGACCGCGGAACGAAAAAGGCAAAAACAAACGAGAGAGGAAAGAAAAATCGAGGGAGGGAGGGAGGGAGAGAGAGAGTGGGATTAAGTAATAAGACGTCCTCTCTCTATCTGTGCAGTGGGTGGAAGCGAGAGAACCCTTTCTCGGCTGGCCACTGCCGAAGTCGACGCCGTCACCAGGGTACCGAGAGGTCGCAAAAACCGATTCCGCAAAAAATAAACATGAGAAGAGAGATGAGGCGTAGGGAGGAGACGACAGAATGAGAGAGAGCGGCTGGCGGCTAGGGAAGGGAAGTAGGAACGAGGTCGCGTAGAGGGAGGGAGGAGAGCGGGTGCGCCGCCTAAGGAAGGCGCGGGTGTCGCGCACCATGTGAGCGGAGCGCGGTCCTCGCTCCGGTTGCATTCCTCGAACGCGTCCCGTTCTGAGCTAGGGTGCGCCAAACGCACTCCTTCTCGAGATGGAAACGGGTAGCGGAAATAAGGACGAGCGTGTGCCAATACGTCGCGGTCACCCTGGGATGGGGTTGACGGTGGCCACAGGCTTCGCCATATCGAGAAGCGGGCGGTTAAGTCGCCGTTACCGTATAAGACGGATATCGTTTGAGCTTCTTTCGCAAGAGGGATTGCCGATGATGTTTTCTCCCGATCAAGTGACCAACTTGTAACAGATTTCCCTCCAAATCACGCAAATAAACGTATTGTGAGTAAATGGATATGTAGCGGCGCCGTGACTACATTATAATCGCGAGAGTTGAAAACGAGGACTTCTACGTATTTTTATCGGAATTTGATTTTTAATGACAACGACGTTATTGGATCTTAAGGTTCTCGCACGATTGGATAAAACTGCAATTCCATTCTCCACTCGCTAATTCATAAACCGGTCCTTAACATGTGTGAATGAAGAACGTAACGCTGGACAGAGTAGGTGAAATTATATTCCGACACCATTCCACATTACATATTTGCCAATAGGTCTTGCGATACTCATTTAAGAAGACACGAGCGACTTGAAGGATTAGGTACCGACGGCTACGTCTAATTTTTTAAGCTAATTGCGTGCTAAATTTTGACTATGCGGAGATGATGAAATTCGAAGAGAACTTAGTGAACCGTCTCACCTCGTTCCAGAATATTAAATAAGGTAAAGAGCCAAAAACGCAAAAAATCACGCCTTCGAAAAGACAAATCATCGCAAAAATGGACGAAGAACATCGACAAAAAAATCTGATGTGGCCAACACATGACTTTCTCCATATTTGGGGTATAGATATTTAAATTATTATGAATAGTATTATAAGTCAAAATTATTATTTCGTATCGTAAAAGAATACAGTCGTCCTTACTGCCTTAAATTAGATATATTTTGAATATGTATACAGAAATCACCGATACATGGTGGTGGCGCTGTATACTGGAAATTTACGAATAAGCAAAATATCTCCGAAATGGATGGTTCTACGAAAATTTGTTTCAAACAAAACTTGGAAGAAATATTATTCTCTACAACTTCGGTCCTCACGAAGATTACCAATAACAACGTTTTAAGGTGATATTTGACGGAAACCGACAACACCGGTTATTTATAAATAATTCCTAAACAATAACTGCTATGGAAAATTGTTTCAAATGAAAGTTGTAGGAAATTACATTCTCTATAACCATTGTATAGAGTTGTATATACAATAATGATGTTTTAACGGAGAAATATCGCAAAAACAGAATCGGGTTTCGAATAAACCTCGACTTCCGGTTAACCGGTATTGTCCAAATTTTTCTTTGTGCTCATGCAAAAGTGTTATATATGAAATTTGGTATTAATATCACAAGTACTTTTGAGTTAGAGCCCCCCTCCCCTCACACACAGATATCATTCCGAAAATAGTCTAAAAGTGTTCTAGGGACCTCAAAACGTGTATTGCCGCTGAAAACTCGAAGTCGACTTTTTTCGTGATCACAATACTTTCCCTATACTACGTATGGAGAAAGTAAAAATAAAATAAACAGGCAAGTCGAGGCAACCGCACGAATAAAACCTCCCAGAAATGGAAATGGAGAAAACGAACCCCGGGGGGCGATCAGCAAACGCTGTGTTTAAGTCACCGTAAGAGCAGAGGAGAAATACACGAGAGCGTAACTCGGAGAGGCAAAAAAGTCAGCGGAGGAAACATTCTAATTGAGGGAGGACACGAAAGGGGGCGAAAATCCACGAGAGACCTCTTCGCCTCCCCTCATCATAGTCTGCGGGGTGGCACTTCATTTGGGGGCGGCACGGGAGCACGGCTTCGCATTAATTAAGGAGAGGAGTGGATGACGGGGATGGAGGTCAGAGGGGGAGGAAGCGGACGAGACGCAACATCGCCACCCACGCTCCTTCTTTCGCTGCCCAGAAAATCCCAAATATGCGCGTGGAAACGAGCGCTAAGGTAGAATCGTAATTTAAGTACCGCCTCCTTCTCAGCTGTTGTTTTTCCCCGAGATCGAGGGTCTTACGAGTAAAGTTTCTCTCCATTTGGCTGGAACTGAGAGGGTGTAATAAAAAGAAAGCGACCCCTGCAGCAGATGGCAACGACAGAGAAACGCTTCCATGCCATCAGCTATTTGTGACATCGCCCTTAACACGGATTCGAAGATCGAATGACGGGGAAACGGTAAAAGAGGAACGATTAATAAAAAATGAGGAATTTTTAGGCCGCGTACGAAGATATTCCCATTTGTGTCCACTAAGTAGCACAATGTGATGGATCATCCCGAGTCATGAACATAACAAAGAAATATTCCAGTAAAAAAAGTATTTTTCAACGATAGAAAATAAAAAAGGGATTGAATTAACAGAAATGCTCGTCCATAAAATGAAAGTCGAAATACCATCAATACGACCAAAACCCGACGAAAGCTCGGCGAATATGCCAAACTTAGGAAAATTTTGATTTCGCCCACCAATGTTCGTGATGAAAATGAATAGGTTTCATGGAGATGCTGACATAAGCACCGACCTAAAGCGTACTACTGTCTCGACGAATGACTTTGTACCGAAAAACTAAAATATGTAATGACAAAGCAAATTCAAGAACTTAAGTTCATACAAGAATAATTTACAATAGTCTACACACGTGTTAATTCGCTGAAAATTATTAAACAATAACGATAATTCAATAAACTGTACTCACAGCAAATTAAGCTCATTTCCTCGCCATCGCTTCAGAAAAAATTGCTTACCTAGAAAGAGAAAGAGAGAAGAGGTTATTAGACAAGTTAAAATAAGACGCACCACGACACAAGCATAATCTAATCATAATGCTATGGAAAATTTCCGAAAAACTCAAATGGGTGAAACGCAGAAAAATATTATACGGGCGTCCGACGAATTGTCGGCTTTTTGCGCCTGGCGAGCAATAACGTCACAGCGGCATCGAATCGCCCTCATCGTCAACCGCCTCGTCAATTTCCCTTCGACGATCGAAAGGAGAAAATCATTTCGACAAAAACCCATTTCCCGTACCTGTTGAATTTTTATCAAATTTTGCGCGGAATTTCAATTGCGAGAGGAAAAGTTTTAACTCTTTCGCCACCCACCAAACTCAGTTACAAAACGAGCGACGCCAATGTCACTCAACACATCCTCCCTACAAAACCTTTCGAAAACACTCCGAAAACTTGGAGATTACTGGGAATCTCAACAACATCATATTCGAGCCGAAAGCCAACGAATTAATCTCAGATTAAAACATGGCTCGTGAAAATCGAAAACTTGCCGGTCAATAACAATTTTGCAAAATAATGGTACAAAAGAAAAGACTGACACCAAGAAAATACGACATCATTAATGAGTTCAAAAGTAAAACGACATAACGAAGGATAGTTTACTACGAACAATTTAGAAAAAAGTTGCTTGAAATTGTTTTTAAAAATCCCACAGACATACGTCATTAGAGACATTTAAATGAAATACTATGAAGAAATAGAAGTAGATATTGGCAAAACATTTTACGTGTATATCAAATTTCGTCATCGAATATATACGTATAATGCCAACATGTAAGCAACATTCTAACGAATACATAACCATTATCACCAATATTTAGTCTCATTATCCAACATACGCTTTGAGGATTTGATCAGTGCATAATATAATTTTTTCCTTATATTATGTAAACGTTCGGTGACCTCGTTCACATTCAAGTTGGCCTACCCGACGAGTTAGTTTTCAATCGTCTCTTTACAACAGTCTTAATCAATGGAGAGGAAGCATATGCCTTTGCTCATAACGCCCTCCAAAATCGTTCCGACTCGGCTATTCAACCAATTTTCAAATCAAGTTTAACATTCCAAGTTGGGAATAAAAAAACTGGTGATTCCACGCAGTTCGTGTCACCAGTGTTACCAGAAATCACGTCAAAATGACTCTGAGCCTACTCATACCCTGAAAACCCTTCCATCAAGTGATGTAAAAAAATTTCCACTCCAAATCCTTTTACCGAAGTCGACAGATAAAAAAAAAATCTTCCGCAAGCGGCCATGTGTCGTCAAAAAAATCAATAGCCGACAGTATACGCTCAACATTTTTGACCGCGCTTACAAAATGGTCCTCGAGCGCTTTCTTTCACGCCTCTTAACTCCACCAACAGATTGCAGGGGAGACGCACAATTAAGAAGCCTAGAATACCAAAAGATGGCACGCATGTCTAAGATGCCTAGGAAGTTAAGACGAAGAGCGCATTCTCCACCGATGAGACGTTTGCGAAGCCGCGAAAAGTTGCAGCGCGCGGAGAAAGGGGCGAAGAGGTGGAGGGGGCCTAAGGCCCCAATGAGGCGGAGAATAAATACGACGCGCTCATCCTCTCCTCCCGACATCTCTTTCGGTCGGAGTCACACCGTCTCGGGCCCATTGATCCAGCAGGAGCGAGGGAGGAGGGAGAGCATGCTCCCGTCCCTAATGACGCGGAGTCTGGATGGAGCGAGCGGGAGAAAAGGATGGCGGGTAGTGACAGGGTGGAGAGAGGGATGAAGGAGACAAGAGGGGAGGGAGAGGGGTAGAAAAGTGGGAGGGGGCGCCATTACGGTAACCTGCGGGAAACGGAAAGCTCTAATGTGAAACCTTTGGGCGAGGCATCTCTCCCTCAGGGTAGAGACGAAAGGGAACGTCAAATTCTGAAGGATTCTGAATGCGAAGAGTTGGCAGAGAACTCGGAGCGAGCTGGAATTCGCGACTTTTTGGCCTTCCTGAGATCTAACAGTGCGAGTTCGGATGAGACGCAGATTAATTTTACCTCCTTTAACCTCCATTTGGAGTGGTATCATCGCTAACGAAATGAGGGTCACGATTCCCCGATTCCAATTTATGCTTAGCAGACGGGTCAATTCCCAAGCTATATTATGCCAAAAGATTGTCTCTCGACACGGCAATATGCTAATGAGACGCGAGTCCACGTATTCATTGTACGGATATTACAATGGCGACTCTATTGAATTTATATATGTACTATATATTATATCTATTGTAAACCACGAGAAAGTTATTTAACTGCGATTCTCCCGTGACGATGGTTATTGCAGCGCTCTAATGGACACTTGGATAAAACACTTAGCTGTCTTACTTAATCCCTCTTACTTCTCCAGAGTCGAAAAAATGTAGTACACTTCCATTCCTACGAAGCATTTCTCATAAATTAACTAACATACGCTAAAGCTGCTTTCTACACTCTCTGCAATCCCGGTAAATCACTAATGAACACAAAAGATAAACTATTTGTACTTGAAAAAAGTGGTGTTTACGAACTCTCGTGTGGGGACTGCGATGCAATGTATATAAATCAAACCGGCAGGAAAAAGAAATGCGGAACATTAACGTAGACAGGAGAGAACATCACGAAATATGGCGAGAGCAACATGAATAAAGGAAGAAAATGAGATACAAAACGACTAAAATAAAAGAGACACGGGTCAAGGAAGAAAAAACGGCCGGCTAGGAAAGGGGGGCGGAGTTGCCCTCCGGCGGGAATCCGCACGGGACGGAAACGGTCTTCCGAGCGAGTACAATGCCCCTCCTTCCCCCTCTGCCGCCCCCGCCCCCTCCTTCACCATGCCATCGCTTCAAAAACTCACGCGGGCCCCAAGGTGGGATCCCAGCTGCAGAGAAGATCACGGACGCGCGTTTTCAAAAAAGAAGTCCCGCGGTCTTCTTCGTGGCACAGAAGAAAGGGAGAAGATCAATCCGAAGCGAGGAGACCGAGAGACACGGCCACCGAGTAACTAACTCGTTACGAGAAAAAGGTCGAAAACTGTTTATGAAGCTAACTAAGAGGGCGCGAATGCACGACGCCGAAATTAAAATCTTGTAGGACACTGAAAAATCACTATGGCAACTTCGTTAAAAGGTTCAAGAAGGGGCAGCGAAGTAATTTTTAAGGTCGTTTCTTTCGGATAAATAGCTCGTCGGAGGACCTATAATTGAAATTTAAAAACTAAATGGGATTATTAAGTCGAAATCCCTTCCGTTAAAACCTCACTCGAAATTACTTCTCATTTTTTATAAAATCAGATAGGGAAATAATTTTTGAAAATACTCTCCAATCAACGTTCGGGTGTCAATTTGCACGACGTCATAGCGAACGACCGAGACCGAAGATAAACAAAAATTCTCCATCGATTCGACATGGAGGTCCTCTCGAGTGGCAGAAATGGAATCGGATGCATTAGATCAAATTGACGACCAACATCACCGCACGAGAAAATGCACACCGGAACCACTACCCCGGCGCCATCCATCTCTCGCCGAGATAACAACCTACGTAATTCGAGGTGGGGACCTCATTAACTCGACATATTACTCTCTCGCGAGGCGGGGAAGGGTGGGGTGGGGGGGGAGAGAGAAGGGGGTAGGAAAGGGACGGGTCAATCTCGAGAAATCCTGAGCAAGCTAACCCGCGTAATAAAATACCCAGACCGCAAGCGACATCCACGGAAAAATGAGAAAACTAGGAAGGGATCAACGACAGAGATCGTGACACGGAGCAGACGAAAGTTATAATTAATAACGATGACTCGATATGGAAATAGCTACGCGATCAATGCAGCTATACAACATTTGAACAGCCCACTTCAGTTATACCTTTATTGAAAAAGATTTTTAAAAGTTGGAAAATCTTAATTTTAAACATTTCGTTCAAAACAAAAAGCAAAATGTCTTTAATCGTTGATATGGTATTCAACTTGACGAAGCACCAAGAGATAATAATTTGAATATTTGCTTTATAACTTATACGATAATGAAACAATAAGCTTTTTTAAACAAACCTAAATCCGACATGAAATGTGTAAAAACAATTTGAAAACAAAACAATATATCTCTTAGGACAGACTCGAGTAAAAATAAGGGATATATTTGGGCATTTATTGGGAAGAATTGCATTGAGGGCGGACAAACAACATGATGGAACATGAAGGAGAGAAAGATGGCCAGGGATTTTAAATCGGCAGGTTCGGCTCAACGAAAGTCGCATCCTGGGAAGCAACCTTAATAGTAGAGAATAAACTGAGAACATTTGCACTGAGACGAGAAAAACGAGGAACCTGAGGTTGAATCAAGAGAACTGAGTTTGTTGGCAGATGTCGAGTCATATACGTAATTCATTTAACTTAAAAAAAAAAGGAAAATGGTCGGCATGTTTCAACTACGAGGTAACTATCGTCGGAGGTAGTTATCGAAATTTGATCCTAAGTCTATTGCGAAAAATGAGAGAACGTAACGATAGTCCGACAACTGAGGGAAGAATTGCAGAGCAAATTACATAAGGCGCTTTTTTCATCGACTGCTATCTTTTCATCGGAGTAATAAGTCGCAGATGCGATGTATTTTTGGTTGCCTATATTTGTAGCAGCGTGCCCTTGTTAGCCATCTTTTCATATTACTCTCAAGCAGTTGATCCTAGATCCACCAAATGTTTAGCATGTCTCGCATACACCAACCTATCCTGAAAATTTCTTTTCCAGGTAACAGAATTTCATAGATACTGCCCGTACAGAAGGACGGACAGACAGACAAACGGAAGCCAAGCGAATTTTTTTTGGACAAAAGTGCTAAAAATAAGAGCGTGCATTTTTAACTCCCTCTGGAATAATTTTGAAAGCAGAAGTGCTTTTTTAAAAGAGACAATTTCCTCCGAAGCTTACAGCTATAAACAAACAAAAACAAACAGAATCAAATGAATGCATAACCTACAGAATGAAACGGATAACCGTCTAGGATTACGTCATCGAAATAAATGCAAAAGACATAAGGAACCAACATCCACGTCACGAATTTTGTTAATCGTTTTCATCATTTGGGATGTAAGAAAAGTGGGCAAGAAACCAAAAGATTAAATACAAGCAAAGACGGAAAACAAAACATCACAAAAATTTCGGTGGAAAAAAATGCTACGTCACGTGTGATCGAAGAGCTAAACAGCTGAGAGGAGATGACGTATAAGAACACGGAGTGGGTGATGGTGGGAGAGCGAAAAAAAAAAATATATATGGGAAAGGAAAGAGAAAGATAAACAAGGAAGAGGTGTGTGAGGAGAACAAAGAGAAGAGGAGACGAAAAGTGAAGGGAAAAGTGCGGGGAAGTGGAAAGGAGATGAAGAGAAAGCAGTGAGGGGTTGAGGAAGACGAGATGGGAGAGGTAGAGGGAGGAGGGGAGAGGTAACAGGGGGAGGAAAGAGGTATAGGGGGGAAGAGTGAGAGGTACAGGGGGGGGGGGAAGAGTGAGAGGTATAGGGGAGGGGAGAAATATAAGTGGGAGGGGAGGGTAGGCAGGAGGAGAAAGAGGGGAGAGAAGGAGAGGTATAAGAAGGGAGGAGCGATGAGGCAATGCGAAGTGGAAGGGCAGAGACGCACGGGAATAAAAAGACGATGGGGTCTCATTCGGTCGACGTCGGACGTTCACCCCTGGGATAAAGAGAGAGAAGAAACGGAGTACGGAGATAGGGGAGAGGAGAGGTGAGGTGAGGTGAGGAGAGGAGAGGTGAGGTGAGAGAGAGAGAGAGAAATGGGGGAGAGAGGGGACCCTTGGGGGGAGGGGGTGTGGGTCTGCAACCGATTCGCCACCTCTTCTCCAGAGCGCATTTCCTTCGGCTGCCCTCACGCGTCACCACCTTTTCACGGCCAGTCTACCTGAACATCCTCTATTGCTTCACCGAATATGATGCAAGGCCCTCGAAAAGAGACCATTTTTCTCTTCCGAGAAGGCGCCCCTTCGCGAATAACTGTCCAAGGCTCTGAACAAACTACATTTCGTATTCTTATTCCTTATTCGGTCGATTTGACCTCGAACATCCTCACTCCACGATCACTTAGTCGACATTTAATCATAAGATTAAGATTAGACAACGCCAATGAGAGAAATCGACGACGAACGAATTGCGTGCGCAAGAAACTAATATTTTTTCACGTCAAATTCGATACGGCAAATGATAGGATATCATAGATTATATATAAACAATTCTTCTACTACAAATGATACGATGTGTTTACATGCTAAAGTAAGCTAGATTTGACATTTCAATAAAACTTTTAAAATTAACATAAGTACCGAAAAAACTAACGAAATTACAAACGATTATTTGGACTAAAAATACGCTTCGATAGAAGCAGTTCGTTGACATTTCCAGAAACAAATTCAGAATATACGGATAGGAAAACAACATTTTAGCGAATTTGTAAACTACTTTACACGGCCTAATTCTCCAGAAGCGTAACTTATACGTCTGAATCCAACAACTATAATACGAAACTCAACTGAAACTGAAAAGTAACGAATCATTTACACAATGACACACAGCACGCCATCTCGCAGCCCCACTCGCACCGTTGCCATAGTTATAAGCAACGACGACATCTCTCGCGACCTCCTACGTGGGAGAGAGGAAACAATCTTCATAATCCACCACGAATGCGGTCTTTCCAGCTCTCGAAGAGATCGAACCGAACGCAAGAGACGCCGCCCTTCGCTCCACTAGGTTGGAGACGCCAATGCATATGGAGATGGCAGCCTGTCAACCCGGTTGGAATATATTCAATCCGGTTTATTCGGGGAATGAAAAACGCGAGAGAAAACCTTAATAGAGAGGACCCGCTACGCAGCCGTCACAATGCTCCCGATTCGTGCTCGTGAACTGCGTACACACGAATGATATTCACTTACGTCAGATAGATCGGGATAAAATAAACAACCAAAAACTTAGAATTAAATCAGACTGCAAAAAGAAAAAAAATCGCATTTTGAAAAAAATAAATTTATCTAACAAGTCTTAGCACGTAACTACGACCTTTTATCAGTAGTTACTTGTAAAACAATGATCAATGAATCCAGCGACATTTGCCGGCAAAGAACAGTAAATCTTATTATCTTTTTCATTTAGAAAAAAAAAACGTTTCAGATAATCTTAAAAAGAGTTCTCACATTCAGAAAGACTGCACGCCCGACACTTGGTCTCGACATTAGGACCATAACCTAAGTTCTCAGGAAACTAGAAAATCAAAGGATAGGTGCCATTATAGAAAATGGTTTGCCCAATTCACAAGACGGCACCACCGCTAAATAGGGGATTACCGATCATTTCTATGGAAACGCTCGGAATAACGGTCTTCCCACTTGCGCAACGTCGTAGCAAATGATCCGCTCGGCGCCGAAATCTCTCGCGCACCCTTTGCGCGGTCGACACGCAACATAACCGCCCCCCCCCCCCCAGCCCATTCCGCCGCACCCAGAGCCACGCGCCCCACACCTTCCATTCCACCCCCACTCGTAAACATCCATCAAAATCCCCACACACACACAAATGGATCGTTATTATTCCAGTCGCACCCACGTACAAAGCGCTCTACTGACGGACTACGTGCAGCGGGAGAGAGAACGAATTCGCGGGGCCGAGGCGTATGTATAAAGGACGTCCTCGTATAAAACCACTTTACGCACGCAGCCTCACGGGGGAAAAATAGACGCATTAAGCGACGCTTGAATGTTCCGATCATCGGAGGGAGAAAAAGCAAAACGGGAAAGCTTAAAAAGGTTCGCGCTTCCAATCTTTCCCATACCACCAATGGTGATAACCACCGACTCCGAATTGATGGTATTTATACGTAACTAGAGAAGTATGGAGAAGTGAAACGACACGTCTTTCGACGGTTGCCTTTCGCTTATGGGAATTTTGTAAGTAGCGTAAAGCCCGCCTCTTTGCGTCGCTTATTCTCGTGGGTGTGAAAAAAACGGGTGAATGTGAAGGGAGCAATGATTTAAGGGTGCGTTCTCACTGGAGACGAAAAAGAAATATACCAATTGCTTGATCAAAAAGGGCATCCCAAGAAAATATATATTTCCCTTTCAGTTTTATAACGACATAAATCACCCTGCAAAATTCGTTCTTATCAACGAAGCTATCGTTTCACTAATATTTCGATGTCAAACTAAATGAAATTGTTGGTTCTAGTCCGATAAAAAATATCCCAATAAAAATAAACTTTTTCTTCGCAAGGATAGTCAAAGAAATAGAACACTTAAGAACGATATATCTGAAATCATTTTCGAAAACAAACATCACTAATTTTTCTAAGTCTTTTTACATTCGCGTGGGACCACTCAAAATAAAGACAAAGGGTAAACATAGAAATATATCTTATAATAAACCCCTTACCGAAAAAATATAAATCTAGCAACTTGAAACATAGGGAGTAAAGAAGAGGTGCAAAGGAGTCTGAACAATTATGCGAATTTAACGCACATTATGACATTACGTTCACTTCTTTTTCAAAAGAGTAAACAGTGTTACTTTTATTTGTATTGGCTTATTAAAATAATTTTAAAACGTGTATCAAATATTTAATTATACAATAATATAAATACAGATTTTACAAATTCCAGTAAACTGTATTGTCAGCGATGTGACGTGTTATGTTTTCAGTGCCTCGTTTAGGAATTCGGTAACCGCTATGGTTAAAATGATATTACAACTTTTTAATGAGTAGGGTATGATTCCCGTATCCGATGAAATCAGTTATTCCCTTAGTATGAGATTCTTTATGCCTATGCCAAACGCCGAGGAAAGATTATTCCTTTCACCTAATTGTATTCGTGCTTTTTTATAAAGAGGAATCAATATCACGAAATCTTCATCTCAATGGCTCGAAGGAATTATTTCCGACGTCCATCTTGCAGCCAACGGTCGGATTAGAGAGGGCCTTCGGCGGCACCAGTGACGAAGATGGGCGATGAGATTTCGGAAACGAAATTACTCCGGAGATGAGTTCAAGGGGAAGTGGTTATCGTGGAAACCATGGCGGAGCACAAAACCAACCAACGGACTCGCCGAGATTAAAGGGATAAGTCGAGGCATACATAGGCTCGAGTTTTCCATAGCGATCGAGCTACCATCTCGCAGGGAAGGGCATCGTGGTCGTCATCTCGCGTGCCCATCGCACGCAGAGGCCGTGACGAGGGCGGAGCGTGCGCTCTTTTTCTCATCGCCCCGCGTTCGCAGTTACGACGAGTATTCGTCGGCCACCAAATGGAAAGAAAGCAGTAATTCGGAGACGACACGAATTAAAAAACAGAGGTGCATAATTCGAACTCTGTTGTGGCTGATATTACAGCCGTATGTTCTTCGATGACAAACACGGCGCTTCAACTAACTAACATTTGTTTTAATTTATTAAAATACCTTGGAATGTTTTTTGTATAAAGAATAAAATTTAAGACATCCCCGCAAGAGCCAGCAAGAAAGCCGCTTCGGAATTTCTACACGCGGCAGCCATGAAAACTCAAAACTTATTTGAGGAGAGACAAAAGAATGCCCTCATCAAGCACTTTCCTATGTGAGAACAGGCAGAAACGAGAAAGAGAAAAAAACGCAGAGGCACGGAACTGCCATTGTAAAAGCCGTAAAAATCGCCAAAGCCGCTTCCTCTTGGGGTTTGAGAAGGAAGGAACGGCGAACCCACTTCCGCCGCTTTTGCGTCGCACGGAAAAAGAAGAAAATATGCAGCGTTTCCGAGAGAAACATTCTAGGAGAGATGGAGCATAAACACAGGATGCGATAAGTATTTTGGATAAGATAATAGGAATTTCAAACTTTCCGCAGCGCTCGGACGAATACACTCCACGGTCGAAAGGCTGAAAATGGCATCTTTTACAGTCCCTTCCTCCCCCTCCCTCCCTCCCACCCCCCTCCCTCCCTCCCCCCACCTCCTCACCCTCTGCCAACTCGGATCCATCCATCTTATCCTTATTGTATGAAACATCTTGATACGACGTCCAAATTCCATTTCGTCAAAATTACGTAGCAAAGTAACTAAATATTATCTACTGTTTTCTGAGCACAATAATAATATCGAAAAATTAACTCCTCGACGATCAAGAACGAAAAATTCCAAAAATGGGATGAGTAAAACTTACGATTCAAATCCAACCGACTAATTAAGCGGCATCCGTGGCCATTCCATTTCCGTTGACGTAAGGCGGTTGAGAATTTCATCCGCAAACTATCCGCCCCCACACTAGAGAATCGCCGATCGTTAACTCTAATATGAGGTACTCTATAAAATAAGCGACGAAACGTAACCCCCATATTTATTGGTTTCCAGGAACTCTAACCAAGTGGATGTAAGACAAATAAAATCAGTCTCTGCATCTTACGGAACCCCATCAACCCCTGCTTTCCGCGGAATACGGTTTGAAAATTATTGCAACAAACGAGAGTTCAGTTATCACCGACGACTGCTCCACAGTAACTGAATCTCTTTCACTCAAATGTACTACGGCTGAAGTAGTTAACTAGAGTTATAAATATAGAATTTTATTTCTCGAGGAATGCATATCTTTCCATTCTCCACCATCCCCCTTGCGAACCAATGCATCCTGGCGTTAGACCGAACGTTAGATCAGTGTTTTCCCCCTTCTACACGACGGGCTGCAGCACTAGTTGCGCATTCTTCGGTGGACCGGAGTAGAGTTTAAATCGGAAGTTACTTATATATACATTCTTCAAGTGAAAATCGAGTCTAATTTCAACATTTCAGTATTAAAAGTTTCATCATCAAAATTTTCATAAAAATGCATCAAATGTTTCGGATTGATTTTTCAACACAGATTCGCGGGCAGTAGTTTGTACACCTCTGCGTTAGATTATCAGAATTAATGAACATCTTTTTTTCTTCAAATTTCAATTCTTCCCAAAATTGAAAACGTAGCTAAAACCTTCTATTTATAGATCAAAACGACCATTTTTCTCCTTTTCGTCGAGTTTACACATTAAATCGTCTCAGTCGCACGCCCAGATCATTATGCGATAAACAGAGGCTCTCTTTTCACGCTGCCACAGAGGATTCGGATTCGCTTTGGGGCTACGGTTGCGGACACACCCACCACGATTATCCCCCCGACTGCTACGTTTATCCAACCCATCACGAAAATGCGCACGGAGGTAGTGGGCCTATGCATCATCCTATGAAATTTAGTTTAAGTATTTGTTAACGAATAAAATGAAGTAATTAACTCCAAAGTAAGCGAGTAAAATTCCATTATTCCAATAAAAAAAAAACTAGAAATTCCGACAACTCGTAGATGTTTTTCACGTAATATTTCTATCGCAGCTATACCATACTTTCGGCAACCAATGTGCGAGTGACCATACGATTTCCAAACAACGAGGTTCGAGTGAATTTACCTTTTCAACGACAAAAGTTGGAAAGGTCGCTAAAATTGCTACTAATAAAAGGCAATGCATTCTAATAAATCTAATCCATTACAACTAAGTGAATAAAACGATCCAAACATCATCTACGATGACACACGCACGCCATCGGGAATCAAACGCTTCACTCTTAACTCGGAAAATGGTGTACTTAAACAAACCACGCATCCATAAATAACGCTAACTCGAATCTCGATTTCATCCATCTTCGAGCGAAGGAAGGGGCTTCGACGAACCAAGGATAGATATATAAGCAGCCCACGAGAGAAGAAGGGCGCGGGATGCGCGTCGGGACATCGATCGGCGAGAGAGCAGATTATACGAGATAATGCACACGTGAGACGATAGGCCTCCACGCGATGGGTGTGGCTCCCTCTCTCTTAAGGTAATTCGGTTAGGAGAAGAGTGGATGCGGCCCCACCCAAATTTTAGCGCCGATTCCATTTGCGAGTATAAACGGTGATCCGCACACGACAACTCGGAGCACGTGCGCAACCTCGGATAAACTCGGGATTTCTACGGAAATTGAATATTTTCAGTTCTCGGCGTAACCACGATTAAGCGACGCCTTTCCTTTGACGGGGAACATGCACGAGTATGAGTGCACCTTTAATTGAGGTCCTAATTCGGTGTTTATTATTGACGAGGGCGGAGACCGTGCCGTACGAGCCCTTGGAGAGCGCCCGAGTACTTATTCATGGCAGAAGACAGCTTCGCAAGTTCGTCTAATTTGGAAGTTTGGAGAGAATTTCCAGCGAAGTGCACTACAACAAGCGATGGAAACGGTTAATAGGAGTTAAGGACACAAGACAGCGACTTTGTTTTGCCTATTAACCGACAGCTACCTCATTCTTCGAGATTCGAACACGAGACTTAAGGATTACAAGACAAGTAAGCAGCTCTACGAATCCAACCAAGAGGAAATTATGTTTAAAGGAACGAGGAAATAATTTCTCTAACGCGCTAAAAAGCTAAGCTGCTCAAAATGAGTCACGAATAACAGGAAAGCGACAATGTCATCCTAACACATATCGCATCCAAGAATTACATATTCCAACTTTTTCCGAAGACTTCACGAAAACAAACTTGCTAGGAACATAAGAAACAAGCAGCAGAGAGATAAATGAGGGACGGACGAGCCATTCGTTGACGGAGCGAATCACAAGAGAAGGGAGAGAGGCGCTTCATTCAACGATGCTCGGAAAAGCGTGGCGAGAAGTCACGAGAGCAGAAAAGCAGAAGCGAAGGACAGGAAACCGCGACAAAGGAGACTAGAGAAGAGAGAGCAAAACAAGAATAAAGGGCGGGCGAGGGAAGACGGAAGCAAACAAAAGAGAGAAGTTTGGTATAAGTGCAAAAAACTTACATTCGGTGTTATGAAAACGTCGCGATGGATATACGCGATGCAGTAAACAAAATGCAAGAGAGAGATAATTGAGAGACGGAGAAGGCAAGCACGTCTTCAGTGCGGCCTAGGAAAATTAAGCCACGGCCGCACCTTTCACCGAAAATCGAGGCGTTCGCATTAAAGAACACCTCGATTTTCACGAAAACTGACGCAATGTGGTTTAAGAACGAAAATTACTCGACTCAGTGTCGAAGAAATCCGATCGAAAAACATTGCACCACAGACTAATGACACGGAAACTCTGGATAATGAGGGAAGTAAACAAGTCTATCTCACGTTCAATGAACCGTCAACGGGTTGGCCACGCAAAACGCTCCATTACTTTAAAAATCTCTAAAAAAAATCGGAAGACGAGTCCCGTGAGCGATTTTAGAAGCGAACACGATCGACTGTTAAGAGAATTCTGCATCGATACAAGCGGGCGCGTTAAATAAATAGAATACTTTTAAATTAACGGTATATCTGATCGTCGAATGGCTAAATATAGTTATCAGCGTGCATTTCACGGCCTGAGACGAAACTTGGAAAATTAAAAGTAAACCGTAAAAGTAAAATACACGTAGATGCACTACAACAAACTGGGTTTCCGATCACACAAAAAATACATATTTTATCCATCGCTGAAACAAAAAACGCGAGCAGTCACGAAATAAAGGAAATCAGAAAACATGCGGTACTCGCAGGACCCAATTCTTAGCGATAAATAAGCAGAAAAACGGAACATAGACAAACTCTCGGGCGTCTATTTATCGTGCGAAAAAAAGTCCGCTGAATTGACGGCGCAATTAAATGCTGAAATTCTTCGCTATTCGAATCAAATCGGCAGGAAACTTTTCAAGGTATAATGAGATAGGCGGAAGGGCGGGTAGAATGGCAAGGGAGGAGGGCTAATGGGGGGCCTAATGGCGTCCATCTCCACCCCTTCGCTTCCCCTATCATTCTCCCGTCTTTCCACCTCCTTCCCCAAGAACGTCACGTCAAACGGGAGAAGCAGCTCTCGTTCCGCCTCAAATTTAGCATCCCTGCTCTCGCTCCGCTTCCAACTCCCCCTCCTCCCTCACACTCCGCCCCCTCCCTCCCTCACACTCCGCCCCCTCCCTCCCTCACACTCCGCCCCCTTCCTCCCTCACACTCCGCCCCCTCCCTCCCTCACACTCCGCCCCCTCCCTCCCTCACACTCCGCCCCCTCCTCCCTCACACTCCGCCCCCTCCCTCCCTCACACTCCGCCCCCTCCTCCCTCACACTCCGCCCCCTCCTCCCTCACACTCCGCCCCCTCCTCCCTCACACTCCGCCCCCTCCTCCCTCACACTCCGCCCCCTCCCTCCCTCACACTCCGCCCCCTCCCTCCCTCACACTCCGCCCCCTCCCTCCCTCCCACTCCGCCCCCTCGACTCTCCCCACGATCCATCTCCCGCTCCTTCTCTTTGTCCACCTCGCGAAAACTTCCCTCACACGAGGCTAGGCCACGATGAAGAAACAGGGTTCGTGGAGATTCATTCGGCTCGTTTGTCAGAAGGGAAACCGTACGCATTCCGAGGAGGCGTGAAATACGCGAGCAACGTCACGCATCAAATCCTACGTGGGAACATTTCTTTCTCCGAGCTATCCTAGTATTTGGCCGCCGATAGAATTAAATTATTTTGGCATCCTTTCAACTGAGGGATCAAGCCGAGTATTTGAGGCGCGCGCCACCCTCTCGGAACAACAATAGCGTCTACGAGTGAAAACAGAAGAGTAAACAAACTTCACCGCGTGTCAGTCACATCGAATCAGTGCCTAGATAAATAACCGTGTTTCTTGGCCATGAACCATTCTCGAAACTACTAAAATAAAAACTTTGTTAATTCAGAAAAGGAAGTTTTATAGAGCGAATTCTCTCTTCGAAAAGAAGGATACGCATACCGAGGCAGATGTTACAATGAAATTTCCTTATGGCATATCAACTTCATCTTCATCACCGATCGTAAATGAAAATGAACGAGGAAGAATAAAAAAAAACTAATAAACAATGATCAAGGTTCGTACATACTTATTTTCCGTCAAAAATATTTTTAAACGGTTGCGAGAATCAAATCGATTACCTTTTTCATAGAAGAGACAACGAGAAAAACTTTGTAAGACTAAAATTGCATCTAACAAACATCATCATGATACATACAATAGGCCTTTTCGAATTATTTATTATGACGCGCAATATATGCCCCAGTAAATCAATTCTCCAAAAACCGAAACCGCCAGATGTTCGAAATTTTACGATTAATAAACTGATAATGTGAGTTTAAAACCCGAATAATTACACGCTGCCTGCTTATAAACCCCAAAGGGGTTATACTTAACTCTGGAATGTCATCAATACTAAGTTTTATTATGAAAATCATTTGAACCTCCCTCTCCTCCACAGGGGATTTTTTAGATCCGCCCCTGAAAGGGACCAGTATTCAAATCACGTATGCGCAATAATGAGTGGGCGGGGACGAGGACATTTGGGCTACAGAACAAGAGCGGTTGAACATTTAAGCCGGCATGAATGAACCGACTCGCTTTCTACGACTCCACAGCGGATTTACGGCCCAAAAAGCTTCATCTTCTCCATTATTACTCGTAATCGTTTAAACACGAGATCCCAAATGTCACTCACATTTACAAGATTATATCTTCAACTGGGCTACTTCCCATGGCTCTGGCATCGGTATACTACCTCCAACAGTAATTTTCCACATAACTCTCATCCGTGAAATAGGTTTCATTCAGGGAAATAGTTGGCAAAAGTTAAAAAAAAATTTCATGGAAATGGATCATGGATTTTATTGTCCACATGAACACTGAGGCTACATTACACTAGATATGCGATTCCAATAGTTATGCAAAGTTATATTAGCAAAGGCGGATAATGTTCTCAGTTATACATTCACATCCTTCAAAGGCATTTTTTTTGTAACTTGGACCGACAAAATTAAAATTCCAATTTACCACGATATTCGCTGCACGCATGGACTTTTAATTACTTTCGGAAAAGCAAATGAACCAAAGAGAAAATTTTCATTAAAAACGCGCTGATTCCATGAAAATAAAGATTTTCCACTCACCACGTCAAAAACTACACATTCAAGCAATGATATAAGGAGGTGTAAAAGTTGCGTTTTCCCTATAACGTAAGCTAAACAGCCCCGTTCCAAAGCGGAGGCATTTCATTAAGAGCTGCATAAACTCCGCGATCCAACGCTTTTCACCTCCCACGCAACAAGACTCCCTGGAGCTGCTAAAATTCCAATTTACAAGAGTCAATAGCAGTTAGGGAAGGATGTCTTCGAAGCTAGGACAGAAGTAGCCAAGAGTGCAGCGGCCATTTTATTCTGCAATCTCTATATTTCGGTTTGAGACCAAAGACAGTATCTAAAAGAATAGTTTCCCCATAATTCTTCTACAGCCGACATTTAACCGATTCTGGATACAAGATTGGAAAATCAACGTTCTGATAAATAGGTATAGTTAAGCGGTATAATAACGAATACACAAGCACTACTGCATAAAAATGAATCCCAAACAGCAACTTCCTGGGATCTGGAAGGCAAAAGTAATAAGGAAGAAGTAAAAGAAAACAATAAGCCCGTCACAATGTAAGAACTAATAAGTTGAGCAGATAAATTGGAAAAAAGTAAATTAAGTCCTGCAACCTAAATGCATAAATGCATCAATAATAAAAAATGGAATTGCGTAAATAAAGAGTTACTAAATAAATTACACACATTGCTTCTTTCGAGAAAATTCCGGGGAGCGAGGGAAATCCTCACGAGCGGTCTCTCAAGTCGGTCATCAATTATCTGGCCGAGAGGAAGCAAAGCGGAAAGAGGCTAAATCTACAGTTCACCCAATAATTCAAGAGACGCGGGATAAGAAACACTGCAGAAATGGTAAACATAAATAGGAGGGCCTCCTTTGCATGGAAATAGGGCCACCAACTCCATTCCATAGAAGCCACGCGACCCCTCCCTCACAATTGCAAATTCCGCCTAGCAACCACGCATTAAAGTCCAGGCAGAGGGCACTTTCCGCCTATATGAATAGAAAGGATTGTCGATGCCAAGCGAGGTACTGATGAGGGAGGGGATAGAACCCGTGCTGAATAATTACCACTCCTAACCCTTTGTGATCCCTTTCGAACAAAAAAAAGAGGGGAAGGACGCCCGAAATAAATACACCGAGCACCTATATAATCTACGGAAACTAGGGCCGATCTGCGAGCCAAGCGAGCTCCCGTTTCCATTCAGGTCGAAACAAGAAGTTTCCTCTGTTTTACGTGAGGACAGACGGGGAGCGAGGAGGGAGAGCATGTATGGGAGGGTGGAGGGGAAAGAGGGCAATGGGGGTACGGGGGTAGAACGTGGGAGGAATGCAGAGGAGAAAAAATGGCGAGAGAAGGATGAGGAAGGGGCGAACAAAGGAGACGCCCCCGGAGCGAGGAGCACACGCGGGCAAGAATTTCGAAGGAAACTCGATGTTGAAAAATAGACGGAAGAGAAAATTCGAAATTTCGAAAACCGAATGAAAAATTTAAGAGCACAGCCACGAGATGGGGATTAAAAGGCACGAGAGCTGGGAGCATGAGGAGCATACGAGAGGGACGCCAACCGGCGGCTCTTTAAAGGACTTAGGTGCGGCTCCCTAAACTCGCTACTTCTCCCAAAGAACGTCCAATTCGCTTTCAACTTCAACTAGAGTAATTGGCCGTCAAATATAATTATAATACATGAACACGGTATTAAAAAGTCATAGCCTTCCCATTCTCCCTCCCATTCTTTTTCGCTCTCTCCTCAATCTCAATTTAAAAATATAGTTATCTCTCCACCTATAAAATGAGACAAAAAACAAACAACGATCGTGAAATAAACACAAAATTAGCATAGGTAAATATCATGCGGTGCTTACAAAACTGTGTATTTAATGGTAGTTATGTACTTAAATAAACGAACAACAAAAACGCATGCACAAAGCATGCATAACGTAAAACTAACTCCTATACCAGGGGTCCCCAAACTACGGCCCGCGCCGTGATTCCATCCGGCCCGCTTTACCCCATCAATTTCTTCAAGTTTTGTGTATTTACCTTTAGTAGTATTCATTAGACATAATTTTTTATATCTAAACGATATTTTCCGACTGCCTAGATGCAAAATACTTTTTAATATAGGCGTATGACATATTACAAAATCAAAAAATTCACGAATTATGCTCTTAGAAATTTTCACACGGCCCGATCAGTCATTTGAAAGGTGGTATGTGGCCCGCAGAGTCGTACATGAAGCCTCATGTAGTCCTTTAAGTAAAACGTTTGGTGGCCCCTGCCCTATACCAAAGCATTCGACTATCAAATAAGGCGACAATTGGTAGTTTATATTTCACATTGTTAAAATCTAGAAAAAATCTGATGTGGCCAACACATGACTTTCTCCATATTTGGGGTATAGATATTTAAATTATTATGAGTAGCATTATAAGGCAAAATTATTATTTCGTATCGTAAAAGAAGACACGTCGTTGCCGTAAATTACGTATATTTTGAATGTTTACAGAATTCACCGCTACATGGTGTTGGCGCTGTATACTGGTATTAAGATAAAGAGAAATATATCCGAAATGGATGGTTCTACGAAAATTAGTTTCAAACAAAACTTGGAAGAAATATTATTCTCTACAACTTTGGTCCTTACGAAGATTACCAATAACGATGTTTTTAAGGAGATATTTAACGGAAACCGAAAAACCGGTTATTTATAAATAACTCCTAAACAATAACTCCTATAGAAAATTGTTTCAAATTAAAACTGTAGGAAATTACATTCTCTATGACATTAGTATACAATTGTATATAGAATAATGATGTTGTAACAAAGAAATATCGCAAAAACCGAATCGGGTTTCGAATAAACCGCGACTTCCGCTTATCCGTTATTGTCCAAAAACTAATCAGTTCTTTGTGCTCATGTTCAAGTGTTATATATGAAGTTTGGTAACGATATGGCATGTACTTTTTGAGTTAGAGCGCCCACAATAACATACACACAGACATCATTCCGAAAATAGTCTAAACGTGTTCTAGGGACCTCAAAACATGTATTTCCGTTAAAATCTCGAAGTCGATTTTTTTCATGAATACAATACTTTCCCATTACTACGTATGAGAAAGTAAAAAATCACTTTTTTCCTGATTATATAAATATTTTTACGCTAACTCGAGAAGGATTCGAATTCTCATTTTAAAAATTAAAGTTGTTCTTTCAAGCATACAACCGTCCAAATCCCATGCTTCTAAATAATTTTAAAATGAAAGTGATAAATATGCCACACATATACCCGTGTTAATCAAATACGGAACATAAAACGCTCCTGGAATCGAGTCCACGGTCTTAAGATAGGCGAAGACATGTTTAAAAGGTGGGAGAGACAGATCCCGCTATATTGATAAAGGAATCGTCAAAATCGTACTTCTCGTTCTCGAGTTATTCGCGTCAACAGAATTCGCCACCGGAGAAATTTGTATTAAAACGATCGATCATAACGCTCCGATATTACGGATAAAATAATATTCGAAACGTGAAACGGCTTTTTATAATTACAGGATGTTCGAAGTTTACTTGTAATAATATTCTGAAATGTGAACCTACTTTTATAACAAGAACCGTCTTATTCGGCAATACTTACCGAAGACCTTCTCCCGTTGAGTTTTATAATGGATCGAAAAAAATGGCTCCTCTCGTTAAATCGGTTGCTGACCCATGCACCACGGAAGTGTTTCGAATCGACCGCATTAATTAGGAAGGTCTTTTCTTTAATACATTCGGATACACTTCGCGATATGCTTTCACAACTAATATTTTTATGCGGCTGAGATCATTACGTATTCGAAAGTTCTCTCGACAAAACATTGCCCCCTTTTAAAAGAACTAAACATCTAAAAACATGCTCGATATCGATATTAAAACATCGTGAAAATTCGTCGACGGACAAAACGACAAAATAACCATAATGTTAGAACGGAACTCGATTTCTCAAAAATCTCCACGAAAAATAAAACGGAAGGGAAATAGCGGTGGCGGTGGGGCGAGATGTTAAGAGGTGGAAGCGGCTCTCTTCCCCTTTCACGCACGGGACGATGATTGATTGCTTGCGCCATCTACGCCCCTCACCTTCCCACCCTCGCCCCCTGGTGGAGTCCGACCCGCATTCCCTAGGCCCGCCGATGTCTCGTGATCTATCCTGCAGACCCACTCGCTGTCAATGAACGCCAACTCCAAAGCACTTGACAGACGGCATGGATTACTAACCATCTCCACCCCAAACGAAAACTTTATTTTTGCGTATTTGTTTAAGCATCGCGCTCTATCCGAGACAGCTCTCTGGCATGGGATGTGACGGTGGTTGTCCATGTACGATTCGAGCCATGACTTAAAAATTGCTCGTTTCAAGAGGTGCGATTTGAAACCGATTTAAATGACATCCGCGACTTAAATGATCAGTCTTAATAACTAGGACAATGTTAAAAGAGTCGCAGCGTAGCGTTAGGTATTCTTTGATTAAAATGTAATTAAATTACGAATCTAACTCTTAACTGCTAACAATTCTACGATTTCTCTAGTCAGGATTTTAATTTATTCATTTCTCATTTTTATACATCTCTGCGTTAATGTGTGTTCAAATTCGACTTTAAAGAGAAATGACTGCCTTAAATAGGAAAAAAACAGGTGGTTACCGGGAGAGAGTAACAAGTGCGAACGTTTTTTTATTCAGAGAATCTATCCTCAAATAAATTTGAGGATATATAAATAGTTGACGCCGAATACCCAGTAATGTAAGCACATCGAAACGTGCATTGGCGAAGTAAAAACATGAGGTTTCTTGGCTTCGCCCCAATAATGTTTATCGCCAAACAAACGCGCGTTGAGAATTTGGCACATCAATGGTCCAGGAGGGGAGCACAGCCTCGAGATATTCGACAGGCGACAAATGGAATCTAAGTGGCTTCGTCCCGCATCCGCGCCTCAGCAACAAGTGTTATTCAGCAATCAAATCGCTCCTCCCTACGGAATGCCTCCTCACCAAGCTTCCTTCCTCCGCTGACAAGGGGACTCGCTCCATCTCGCGTTCCCCCCTTCCGCCCCACCCCCACCTTGCACATCCTCCCCACGGCGTTACATCCATTGTTCTAGAGGCCCCCACCCCTCCCGCTACCCTCCCCTCCATCACGACAGACGCCACCACGCGAGGCTAGAATCGTTGCGTCCAAAGTTAATTACGTGATCTGTCGTATATCTTCCCCGAGATCACAACAAAGGGATGATAGGGAAGCAATTTTGGAATCCTGTCATTACGAATCGCGCATTCTTCGAAAGAATCACTGCCACCTGTATCGTTCGAATACTTCCATCGCGCTTAAAACATCGTCTTTAAAGACATAGAACTATTCTGCTAGTTTCTGCGAGAAATAACTTCGTATATGGATGGATTTGTTCCATCGGCATTTAACAAGACTCCGCTTCTTTTTCATCGTAAGTCAATATGATCATTTTTTTAAGAGAAAACTCTCCTCGAGATACAAAACATCTCAAGGCAGACAATCTCGCATTACCGGTTAAATCAAATGTATGGTTTATAAAAACCGTTTAGTTACAAAATGGACGATTAACGCAGACGCTCTTTTATTGGGAATCCGATCGCCGATTCTAATATAAACATCATTCACGTCGAGGCCGGTTAAATTCTTCAGACGTTGGCTACTTCATGACATGAGAAGTATCTGAATCACTTAACCATTTCTACTTCATATACCACGAGGTAACACTACGTTCTGCACGCTGATATTTATCTTTAAAGGATTCGACTGCGACATTTGAATAAAAAATAACCACCCTAACTTAATATGTATTCTTCTTTAAAGAAATAACTAAGAAGAAACTATAGTCTCCCACGCTCGGAAGTCTTCTCCAACAAATACGGTTAGAGCAAAGTAAATTTCACTCCATAGACCAGTGCTTCCGAAACCGGGTGCCGCAACTGATTTTTAAGGGTGCCGCGAAAAACATTGTTTGGTAAATAAAGGATTTGCATGTCTTGACAATGATTTTTTCCTCTGTTAAACTGCTTACGGTGTAGCAACAACAAATAGATGCGCCCATAGGTTGTAATACCCGTATGTCAAATATAAAAACGTCTAGTTTCAAGGCTGGAGTTCCGCGAAATCCTGTTTATCTTTGAATGGGTGCCGCGCATACCGGAACCACCGTCATAGACGGATATAACAGGCCAACTCCCGTCTGAAATCAAGTATTTCTAGGCATGAGGATAAAAGCGGCGGCAGAGGATGGCAGGGAGGCTACCTTCCGGGAACATTACCCTACGCTTTTCCAGGGCCTCTTCTCGCAGCGGCTCAACGCACGACTACGAATCATCCGACCTCACTAAACAACGAGCGATCATCGATCCTGGCCACTCGAACCCAAATGCAAAGCCACTCGTTCATCCGAACCCTCTGCCGAATGTTTGCAGTCGTTTAAACGCTGATGCAAATACGAGAGAGGCCACTTCCGCCGTTGCGGCGCCACTGCCAGAGGTCGCCTCCCTCCGACGGCTCCTCCCGTTGGGGCGCTCCGCGTAGTAATTAATTTGGGTCCTCGACGAGGAGGGCCGCCTAATTTGAAGCGAAGCAAACAAACTTCCTCGAAAGGCACAAAAACAGTTACGGAGTTTGACAAAATCCTTAATTTCCGGCGACCTTTTCCAACGACCGCACTTCCAACAAGAACGGCAGAGATAGGAGAATAACCAATTTTTCCTAGTTGATAATTGTCGACGAGGCAACCCTGAAAGGGCTTCCTGCTCCCTGTATCGAAAGGTCTCGTACCCATATGTGCCAAGTCAGCGTGACTAGAAGAATAACCGAATTATGCGACGCGTCCTCCTGCGGACCATGAACTTCACCGACAAAGAAACGAGGGAAATTCCTTACCGTGGCCGAGATTGGTCCCTTGTGCGGAAAGCCTACCCTTGTTGGGTGCGATTTGAGGTCAGAGTTAATCACTTTTCTGTCAAAGATAATAAATACTGAATTCGCTCGATAGGAATAACAAAGACTCGTTCGATAAAGCAACGCCGTCTTTGTTTATATTATTTCGTTCATCGCTTATTTTGTCCTCTTCAATTCTGATTAGAAATGAAACAAATCCTTCCCGAGTTATGAATACTGAAAAGCAAATAATTTAAACATGGGAGCCATGGCAATAAAAAGAAATCTTGCACATCAGCTTGCGGTGCAATAAAAATAATAAATTAAAACAGATTAATTAAATCTGCTCTTGTTTGCAAATATATCCTAGAGTAAGTACTGACACCACCATGTTAATTCGCAATATTTTACCCTACCTGTAATAATTAAAATATCGCCGAAAAACGGAATAAATGAGGCTTTAAAAATTAAGTTGTATATGAAAAATTCAAAACCTAGTGCTCAAAATAGGTTTTTCTTACTCTGAAGACAACCAGTTAACATTTTCCATTTTTGTCAAACAATACCGAAATTCGTAGGGAAGCGAGAGAGCAAGCTTGGCTTTTCTTCATCAACGGAAATCTAACTTTCGAATTCAAGATAATGTTATTGATAATCAATAACATACAGTTACATTCAGGACTTTTAGTGAAATTTATCTGGGAGTCGGGAGGACGTCCGTAAATAATGGATCTGCCATTAACGTAAGTTAGGAAGAAATCGCAGTGAGCGCGTGGAGAGAGTGGTTGCGCCGAGGTGAGAAGGTGGCCGTGGCTGGGAAGAGTTCGAGGAGGCAGAATGCGTGACGAAGCGAGGGCAATGCCTCCGAGGACCTAGAGGAAGCATCTTCTGCGGAGTATGACGCTCGCCCTCGGCCAACGCCCCCGCCTTCCCCCGAAAATGAGTTTCCTTCGTTGTGCTATCTCACCCCTCTCGCGCCCAACCGAGCGAGTCAAACCTCGGTCGAAATAAAAAGAGCGGGGCATTCCGGTCTGTTCGACGTGCACGAAACACGCACGATTTTCAAGAGAGGGAGCTCACGATGGGGTCGCGAGGGGACGGGATCTTTCCCAGAGTGGCGTTTGGGAATTCGATGACGACGCCGTGAGTCTGACTCTTCGCAATCGGGGTCTATGGCCCCCTCTTCAGAGAATGACAGCTCAAGGACACTAAGATCGAGGACGACATTTACGTACACAGATTTAAATGGCACTTAACGATGAATTTTTTATGCGCCGAAGTTATAAAGGGAAACTAGACCAGGAAAAGAACTACCGCTTCCAACAAATATTTGACCAAAAATGAGAAGAGAATTACGTAATTTGAAAGCCTCGACACAGCCAGTAATGTAGTGAATCGCTCGCCATTATAAGCGACTTCGTTGGAAAAAGGAAGTTCCCTAACAACTGAGAGGAGGAACCCGTGTCAAATACAGTTGATCGGCCATAATAACGTTAAGACGAATATGATATACATACACACTAAAGGTAAAGAAAAGATGATGACGACGGCGGAAACAAGGTGGTGGAATAACCCAGTGGACACTTACCAGTCTTTTTCAAAATTAAGAAAAAATTCCTTAACCGTACAAGGTTGTACGGTTAAGGAGTTTTTCTTAATTTTGAAACATCCATTTCGCCGTAGTCTCCAACCCCTTTGTACTTACCAGTATGGAGAGTCGCTGTGGTTGCTCAAGTAACACACGAAAAAACGATAAGCAAAAGCATTTCAATCTGGAATCCTTCGTCAGAGACGAAGAGATATACACACACATACATAACGGTACTTCTAGAAAGGGCTACAGTTCCGAAATTTGGCGTGAGGACAAGCCATTGGGAACAACCTACGGTAAAACTCCTAAAATTATCATTTCCAGGGAAAATTTTCGGATCTCATTTTTCATTTCTACCTCCATAGGAAAAGCACGAAGAACAGTGCACGTCTTTAGTAAATTGCATTTTTAAACCAGTTAACATTGCGATGAAAGCCAAGGACATTAACATATGATGACGTCATTATCCTAAAACATGACATACTCTTACTTATTTAAAAACACATTACTCCTATCATTTTTAGTATATATAAACAATAGAAATGTATTTTATATTTCAAATATTTATTAAATTCATGTTAAATTAGTTTGAAAATAAAGGCGACGGAAAGATGGAGTTTGGTCAGCGGCAAAATCTCTTGTACATATAATGAAACAAATACCACGAAAAAAATATGATTCTTCCAAATGTTCAACTATTAAGAACAGATGACCTGATTGATTAGCTTATGACACGGTAAAACAGCGTATTCAAATGTGAACCAATGCAAAAAAGTTTAATTTCATTTTGACAAAATATAATAAAGAATAACATATGGAGACCAGCATGCAGATTAAATTCAAAGACAAAAATGAGTTTTCTCGAGATACACGTAGATGATGTTTAGTCGTGAGGCAAGGTGGTAGAGACTAAGCAGAGGTAGAGTTAAAGATCAGGGCAGAAGTTCACCTCTTCAAGGGCACATGCAATATCTTCCATAGCTCGGTGTAACTTGGTCGATCCGTGCGTCGGAAATCGGGAGAAGTGGAAGGAAGAAAGCGAAGGGGAAGACGGAAGGCAAACTTTGAAGGCAATGGTAGGGAGAGCGTGAAGCAAGTTTCATGGAAGGAGAAACGGGCAACACTTGTTTCCTGCTGCTCAAATGATTTATCAGACCGTGAATGACTCGATGATTATGGAACGCAATTAAGAGGGAAGGGACGGAGATGGGGGAGGAGGGAATGTAATTGCAGATTGATAACAATCGAGTGGAAGAGATCGAAGAGGGGAGAATGGAGATCCTCACTGGAGAAACGGGGCAAAGTGCTTCTTCCGCAGGTCACATCATTGCACTTAATTGTTCGCGTGCTTTTCAAAGACGTTCTTCCGATACTCTACCATGCGATTCCCGGACGCGACTCCACCGCCTATCT
The DNA here is from genome assembly GCA_036926305.1 of Uropetala carovei. Classification (NCBI taxonomy): domain Eukaryota; kingdom Metazoa; phylum Arthropoda; class Insecta; order Odonata; family Petaluridae; genus Uropetala; species Uropetala carovei. The sequence goes on from JAXCHB010000068.1 coordinate 5,382,299, forward strand.
TTCTCCAACGCTAACGACACAAGTCATCGTACCGATTCTCCAAAAAATTTCACAGACCAATAAAGTAGGTATCCAAAATAGAATGCATAGCATAACGGTTAATGATCAAAAACGCTGGACAGCAATTGCTAGAAGAACTGGAAACTTCAAATTAATGTTAATTACTCATTAAAAACAACCGACAATATAAAATTTGGTTTTTATAAGCAACTTTATGTATGCATATTCCTTATGATGCAATGCACACTCCGTAATACGCAATGGAGAGTCCCCTTGACGATGGAAGTTTTTCAAATAAAAAAACGTAAAATTTACAAAACAAACTTATGTATCAAATCGACGAGCATTTGAAAATCGACTGTAGTAAAATGAATTTTCATCCTTTTAGGCGTTATATGGTCCAAGTCTCATGGTCGAACTCAGGCCGTTATATTACACGCAATTCTCTTAAAATCTGAAAGAACGCTTTACGTATACTCAGCCCTTAGGAAGATTTCCCTGGAACCAGTTTTCTCCTATTTTGTTTAAATGAACTTCTTTTACACTACGACATCCCAGTTTCTTCAAAGAAAGCTTTAAATATTTTGATATACGCATTAAAAAGGAAGAAAACAAAATGGAAATACAATACAGGAAGCGATGAGAACTACGCCACCGCAAATCTTACATTTCAACCCGTCTGTCCCGGAACAAACCTAAGTACACTATCGAATACGCTTTTCAGTATACCTTCTCCATCACTCGACAAAAATTGCCTAAATTCCTCCCCAATACTTTCAGCCTTCGCCCTAGCCATCAAACTTTTTTTGACTGCCCTCTTTCGCACCACCTTTCCGTCCGAGAGATGAAATTTTTTCATGGGCCACGCTGTTTACTTCTTCCGGCGTTACGGCTATACATAAAAAAACTACATAAAGGCGAGAGCGAACTCAGCGCAAATACTTTTCAGCACGTTGCGATGCTGGCAAGTCTGCAGTGGACAACACAACACGCGTCGCGGCGAGTAGTCGCTTCTTCATTGAAGGGGAAAAGTCCACATTTCATTGAAGACTTATGTTAACGATGATTTCTTAAGCTAAAGTCGAACCACAATCAGGCATATTTATTTACTGAAACAGTTCCAAAAAAATCTCTCAGGACTTTTACATCGGAGATTATCTATTATACGTAAAGTGCATAGGAGAATGATATAAAACCTAAGGTACATGAATTGATATGTCATCTGGCACAACAAAAATTTTTCTTTTTAGGATAGTTTTTCCGATCCAATTTTTTCATTCCTATCCTCTATAAAGAACGTGGAAATCAGTGCGGGGCTTTATAACATTGCATTTTGAAATTAATTAAAATTGAGATGCAAACACGGAAAACGAACAGTTTTAGAACGGCGAAAATGAAGCTTTTTTAAATCTAAAGCCAAACCCGTGCTGAATAGCAATTAATATACGACGTTATAATACAACGACGTAAACATATGACGTCATAACGCTAACGCGGGAAATAATAGTTTGTAAGGAAAAAATAGCGCAGTGAGTACGAAGGCATTAATTAATATTTCACGAATAAACTAAAGATTTATATATGCTCTCTCCCAGACAATACTTATATATGTAACAATGAGTGGGAAACATCGAGTTTTACATAACGTTATGGAGTCACCGATCCATAAACGAAAACAAGTGTGTGAACCCGTTAATTTTGCCGCAGAAAATCCAAAAGGTTCTCGTTTCAATCCGGTCACACGTCGTTTAATGAGGAAAAAACCACCGAGTTGGTTTCAGTGCATATAAAAGACTGAGTCAGCCGAGGAACCAAAATTTTCATCGACATCATTGTTAAGCTTCCACTCGGGGTGAAAATATAAACCGGCGGACGTAATCGATCGGCCCTAAAATGAATGCAGCGTTAAAGCGACCCGACCCACCCCGGGACTTTCGATAGACAAGATGCAACACCGTGTTTACGAATGGCCAAAAGCCGTATTTCAGACGAACACTCATAATCGTTTTCGCGCGCCATTTACCCGCGCCCGAGGAATTGGTCCGCTTCCCAACTTATCATCCCAGTAATAAATGCGCGCACGCTCCCCTCTTCCTCCCCCCCGCCCCCCCCCCCGTTCGACCGCTAGCCTTTTTTTGCGCACGAAAACTCTCCCGCACACTTCTCGGCGCCAAACTTCCACGCCCACGCTACTAATTAAGAACTTCCGTGAGTTAAATAAAATAAAGAGACTGAAAAGAGGGATCGGAACTTCTGAGAGAATCTCCTGGGACAGGACAACTTGTCCATTCCAACATATTCCGCACGTAGCGCGAGAGGTTTAAAGGATGCGACGCTCGTTACGTCGGTTGAAGAGGAGGGCGAAGCGAGAAGGGGAATGGAAGGGCGAGAAGCGGTGAAGTGGACGAGGAAAACCCACATGTAAATCATTTGGTAAGACGCGGCAGTAAACTCGATGAAGCAGAGCGGTGGGAGAGACGGGAGCCAAAATATGAATCTCTGAGGAAGGCTACGAGATTTGCTTCTCTTTTTCTCGCTCCGGCGCTCCTTCCCACCTCCCGACCGCCTACTTCTTCCGGAGGTTAAGGCCTTAAACCGAGGGGAATGCCACTCTCAATCACGCCACTTCCGACTAAAATAACGTTGTTACGGGCCACCGATCTTTTAGTTTACGCGAAGAAGGAAGACTGCCAAAGCAACTGCCTCGTTCGTTTACGACCAACTGGTGGACGGTGCATAAGTATAAACGTCGATTAGGAAATGTTACTGGAATAAAGACGCCGGAAGGAGCAATCCTCAGGGTTCGAATCTAAAACTGCCAGTATCACGGAAATATATATAGCGTAAATAACGGGAGGCACTTTACGTTAGGTCAAATTATTCTTGGATATGCATGCCGACAAAATACATTCATTCTTACCTGGCCATGTGCTATTTACTTCAAACTATGGCCGTAAGGAGTTCATACGACAAAAATTCGCGAACGAACACGGAAGATGCAAAATTTACAAATATCTTAAACAAATTGATAATTACGGGAGAAGAGAACACCGGCGTTAGATTACACCTCTCTCGACCTCATCGAATCCCATTTGCATTAAGTTTAAACTCCGCATGTGGGCACTCGAAATATCGTCGCGAAGACGTATTGATGTTCTTTCCTCGTGGTTGCCAAAGAAAACATCAAAGTGGCGGAGTGACGTAGATATTGGTGCAAACTTAAAGGCCAAACTCACGGTCTCCTAACATATATTATGGGTGAAATCGAAGGCATGTGCGGATAAACGGCCTTCCCCAGTGAAATAACTACATAAAATACGTCGACATTAAATAAGGTTGGATGACTTAACTTTGCACACGATATAATAAAAAATCGAACCAAACTTCCCGTTACCGATGTATTTAATTGGATTGACGCGGAAAATGTCACACGTAAAACACCGAGTTATTCGCAGAAGCACTTTCATCCAACGATAAATTTGGAAGCCTCGTAGGATAGAAATTAGCCCGCCAACCGGAACCGACGCGCGCGCTTTTGTAAGGAAATCAACAATCAACTGCGATATGAAAGAGCAAAAATAGATGAGGCCAACATGCAACAAGTGAGGGACACCTCTGCCGATCCTAGTTTAACAGATTACTCTTCAAGGTCTAAAACTCGATCTGATAGAAATTCACAAGTTAGAGCGCACTCGTTAAGCATTACATAAACGTAGGATGAGATTTAAACGTAGTAGACTATTTTGGAGCGGGTTAGTTATAGGCATGGGATCAATAAAAATAAATTCCTAAGTCCACCGATTCAGTTGGCCAGAAAATCCAGTATACAGTATCCTAAAAATATTTATAGAGCTAAGTTCTTCTAGGTAATAAAAAATGGCAGTAACTTCAAGCTTAGCGCTACGCCGCTAAAGATAAAAATTGAGAATAGTATCCGCTGATCCATGCATTAACACTTCCAAAAGTTATAAATTTCAATGAACACCCAAAACTCTTTTGAATAAAAATTATACGTTACAGAAATTCTAACGAAAAAGTATGAACCAAACAACGCATCTTGCGGAGGATGAAAAACTATAATCGAGGAATAACGAAAATACTGTAAAGGTCGAAAATTACAAACATGAAAACTGTCCAAGAGAAGCAGTTATTTTCAAAGAAATTAGGATCGGTTTAAAAAATGAAATGAGCTTTAACTCAAAACATTTACTTAAGAATTTGCTTCAAAATTAACTTGTAGAAAAAACAAACATTTTGTCACATATCTGACGATATTATAAATTTTCGAAGAATACCCGGCGTACCGAACCGTCACGGAAATATCTCGTCAAGTACGCATCATTTTACTTTCTCCATACGTAATATGGGAGAAAGTATTTCCTAAAAAAACTGAATTCGAGATTTCAACGTTTTAAGGTCTCCTGCGCACGTTTTCACTATTTTTTCTATCCGTGTGTGTGATAGGAATTTTGTGCACGCTCTATGACTCTATAACTCTACCGTGAAATATTATTCCGAACGTAAACCTACCTTAGGAGAATAATCCTAGAAAATGAAGGCAAATTCTAACTATAAGTCCCGCACGAACCGGCAGAAAGCAACTTTTCATATAATAATCAATAATAAAAGTCAATCCAAATAAGGCAAGCACCCTCGTAAGCGTCTGTTTTTCAAAAACAGACTTTCATTCGAAAAGATAGCCCGAATGTCGAATTACACGCACAGATCACGATATTCGCGCGTGACGTAAGCAACCACGCGCCACATAAAGAATAAAACCCCTTCAATGGACCCCGTGAGATATATCGGGCTAACGGAGCATAGCGGCATGCTGTTTTACCGACCATTTATCATTTCTCTCGCGCAGTAACTGTTTCAAAGGAAAATAGCAATTATGGCAAACGAAATTAACAAAAAGTCTTTCGCTCCCGTTCGGTTTCTACTTTAAGAAAACCAAACAAAAGAATGAGTCCATTTCCGTGGCCTTGCAACGTTCAATCGAGGAGGATAATTATCACGACTCGCCGATAATCAATTTCAGCGTTGAGTACGATCGTAACAGCTTCGCGGACTATAAAGGACCTAAGAAGACGAGGTTATCGCGAAAAAAGGGCATCGGGGAATTGGACCGCACGGGCATCGATTCGAGTGGGCGGCGGACCCACTTGTGGCACGCGATAAGCCCCGGAACAGAAATAAGTGAGCATCCAGGAATAGTTTCTCTCTCTCCCATAAAGTAGTGGCGAGCGGGAAATAGGGAGCCGACCCGAGAAGTGCAGAGCGAAATGCCCAAGGGCGGAAAACTACGGCGAAGCTAAAAACGAGAACATCCTGGACAGCTCGCTCGAGTGCAATTCGCAAACTACCTTTCCAATTGGCTGTAATCATACGGCTATGTCAATTTCATAACGTCGACCTCTGTAAAGAGTTAGGTAGTCGAGTGAAAGAATGCATTTAAATTTCGTCGACGGATTTTCTGTTTCATTATATACTGATTTAAGGCGATTTTGTTTTAATTTTCGTGAGGCAAGCTTTCCAAAATGTACAAAAGATTAGATCTTAATCCTAAAAACTCGATAATTCCATGAATATTCATTATCCTATCTTATTGAAATCAATACTCGCACGGAAGTTATTACGGAGACATCAACATAATATTAAAATGAAGCCTTTCATTGTCAATTTTTTATTTGTGTTTTCCATATTATGCTACAAAGATTACACAATTTTTGCGAAACACAAAAAGGTCCAACAGTACGAAAACGAGCACTTTCGATGGGTGCGCACAGCTACGCAATTTTTTATTTTGTTCACTGAAAACAAATAAAAGGCAAAACTAGTCAAATCGTTAAATCAGGCGCAATAACGAAATATGAATGCTTCAAGCTCCATATCATGGAATAGTAGTGGAAACCTGAGGAGACACGTATGTGAAAAAACTACTACTTTTGGCAGTGAAACGCGAAAATATTTTTACACTCCATTTTTACATTGCATTCTTGAAAGTTTCAGTATTATAGTTCAAGGGCCAATTCCTCGCAACGGCTTCAAAGATCGAACTAAAGACTGCGGCAGGTCCGCATTGCATTTATCCAGGGAATCTAATAAACAACGGATTTAATAAAAGTGTAATGTATTAACCAACGCCTTAAAATTGTTTCTCTATTATGTTAAAAACATCGTAAAACTTCATGAACGTAAAATACCAGGAATTCCAATTTAATATTTTCCGGTAAATTTTTACGCCAACCACAAAAAATATTTAAAACACGAGTAAATAACACAATGAACAATAATCTCAATACAACAAAAGTTACACTAAGTTTATTATTTTCTCCAATTTTCTTTAAAAATGGTCGGTTTCCGCCACAAAATTTAAACTTAATATTTCCGCGAAGTAACAGTTACGAGGGAGGAGGACCAAGAGGGGGCGACCGAATAAACACGACGCTACGAATTACACACCGACACGTAGGCTTTCCCAGGAACAATGGACGACCAACAAAGCACCCAAATCGCTTGTTTTGGCCTCCATCTCCCACCGGCAGAACCGTAAAACCGAGGCGGAGGCAATAAAAAGCGGCAGACGCCGAGATGTCGGAAATCAAAACGAAGCAGAACACAGCATCCTCGGAAACCTTCCGACGACGTGACGTAGGACATATAGGTAAAAGTGCGATAAAAAGAAGCCGGGCGCGCTTTCCAGGGAGGGCGGAAACGGTGCCAGCTAGATAGAGCTCTCGCCGACAATAGGGGAAGGGGGGGGGGGGGGGGGGGGATGGGCGAAAGAGGCGCAAAGAACGAGAATACCCCAAGGGTCGGACGAGGGCAGGCAGCAGGAATCCGTCATCTCTTACACGGGGCGTTCGCCGCTCGCTATTAATAGGCGAAAGGGGCGTGGAAAGGGGTGCAGGGCAACAAAAAAGATATCCCCATTAAAAATACTCGTCCCGTTCCATCGCCAGACGGCTTACCGTCGCAATTCAATCTTCGCTTGGTGAGCGACTTTGAGAAAAAAGTAAACGGAACTCGGTGGGAGGAGGATGGCGCCCTGGATGCCCGCTTCGAACCTCCGCCACTCCACTTTCGCTTACTCGATCGAAATAGTGAATGAGGAGGTGCTTGGGATAAATGAATTCCGCCCTTCCGCCTCTTTGAGCAAACAGGTATGATCGTATTTATACGATGTGAATTATATGAAATTTTTACAGGTATTTTAGGTGAAAATACTCGTCGAATACGGAGCAAGTGGTGCGCCAGGAGAATTCATATCGAATGGAAGGTCCGACTGATGACCGCAAATGATTTCGCCAATTTATAATCTGTAAAATATTATCGACCAATCTTTTGTCTGGTAAAACTTTCCCATTAAAAAACTCTGAGCTTTCCTAGATAGAGGCAAGAAAGCAATCGCAAGAGTCGGTGAAACCTCAACCCGAATGGAGGTAGAAAGATAGCATCCATCGGATTGACCCTTCCACTACCAAGGTCTTCGATACCGTCCTGTTTCCATATAAGCACTACACCACACTGGTTTTTATTAATTTATGTCCAATTATTATCTCCTTACCGAGTTTTTGTTTCATAAAATGCTCTTATATCTCAAATGTACACCTGTTGGTCTTTCAGGCCGTCCGTCCGTCCTTATTTCTGCGCATGTAATTACATTGAAATTCTAACGAAATGAAAAATTATAGGAAGCTGAGATATTCGAGGTAGATTTTCATACTAGTACGAGTTACTCCACACTAATTTTTAATTTTGGGTCAACTTCGGGGGCCGAATGAGGGAGGAGAGGGAGCTTTGAAAAATGAGTTTTTTCCTGCCCTTTTTAAATGCAGCCAGGAAAATTAATGATGAATTTGGTGTATGTGAAATTATCTCGCACATAAAATAATATTCCATTTCAAAAACCTTTCCCCGCAGTAGCTCGGGTTTATTCCTAGGATAAAAATGCAATGCAGCAATGAGGCAAAAAACTACAAAATACTCAAGTTTTGCAAATCTTTCGTCAGTGAAGAATGGTAACTAAGTTATCCCAGACAGTTTTTAGAAATATCTTTTATTGAAAAACTACATAAGGTGATTTACTTAATGTAACTTTGTTCGAGAATCTTAAAGGGACATATACGCAGAGGGAAAAGATTAGAACATTTTAACAAGATGAAACAGAAACTCTGCTGGGTCACTTACTACCTTTGTAAGGGGAAGGCTGCAAAAGTTTACTCTTCACTCGTCTCTCGGGTGCTCTAGAACAGCATTTGGGTCACTCTGAATGAATCTTACATTTTTGGTGCAATTTTTAGAGCGTCATTAACAAGGAAGGTGTCGGTGTCCTTAATTTGTCTCCATGCATCAGCGAAAAGTCTCGGGTATTCCTCGAAACTCTCGAGGAATACCCGAGTTGCATTTGTCGAGAGACACATCGGTCGATATTTAGGTAATCGCTGAGACAGTTGTCGAGCACTGCATCAAAGGCGCCGTCGAAAAATTAAGGCCGTACATCTGTTAACCTTAATACATTGAATGCTCGAATCTTTTACTCCTTGATTTACATTCGCGAGTCGGAGTAAAATTAAAGAAAACACGTTCCGTATCACGAGATAAACATCGCTAGATAACAAACAAAAATGGAATCCCTCAAAAGAACGAGGAGAAAAAAATAACGAATGGTGGCGCAGGAGGTGAATTTATGAGAACGTAGCATGCGATGCAAGTGGCCCGCATTTACTCTTTCGTAGATTACGGCTTTCGCGACGGAAGCGCTGAAAAATCCTACGAATAACAAGTAATAATAACTGGGAGATGATTTAAAAGGCCAAAATGAGAAGCGGATCGATATTCCCAAGTGAATTCTTTTGCCGGAACTTAAGGGCGAATCGGCGAGAACCTCGCTGGGAAAGCATCCCCACCCCGTGCAAACAAATTTCACAGTTACATCGACTTCGTAAGAAAATATTTTATTTAAACGTGGAAGACCCGCAACACACGCGGAAGATTTCGAGGCCCTCTCGCGTTACATACGTAAAACAAAGATTTTGGGACAAAAATAGGACGGGCGGAATGGGTGTTTGAACACAAAAACGACGCCAAAGACTAAAAAGTTTCCATTCTCTTCTGTTCGACTGAAGATCTGGTCCGAGAACTGGCGGATGGGGTAACGTAAACCCATGAAAAGATTACGTTCGCGTAACACCCGCACGCTGGGATAACGCGGCACCAACGTGAATCGGGTCACGTAAACATGCTTCCGACAAAATACATCAACATAAAGCTAATGATTCACCTACTCTACTCAGCAATGACAAGTTTCAATGGTACAATTCGTGTGAAAGAAGAAAATACCAAAGATTGAATTACGCAGGATAATCGAACGATTGCGCACGAAAAAACAAGACAGTGGGTTACCAAACGACAATATTTCGAAAAATAAAAATCCTCGGGAAAGATGAGCGAGCGGTAGCAGAGCAAACGAGAGCGCGTACAGCAAGGTCGACATCTCCTCCACTGGGTAATCAATGGGTTACAAGAAGTAAATAGCGAGCAGCGGAATTAAGAAGCGACTTCCCCGAGGCGAGTTCTGCTCCGCCATTCCACGCGATGTAGGGACTCGACTCCACCGACCTAACCCCCAAGCACTTCTCGATGCGCTTACTCAACCAAAGACTTCGAACATGCGGCCGTCTCGCGAATTTTTGGAAATTTAAAAACTGCAGCGTGTGTTCTACATCGAATGCAAATCTTACAGCCGAAATAAGAACTTAACTAGCGTCGAGGAATCATTCCACAAAATGTTTTACTCCTATCTAAGAAGCTTCTGAATGCACAAAATGATTGGGAATCGAATTAATAAAAACCTAATGGCACGTCCGCAAGGATCAATGTCGGAGAATTGTTACTCAAAACTTTTCGAGCAACACAGCCGATAAAAGGGGTTTCTCAGACTTGCGCAATATTTCTTATTCTCTATTCTCTGCAGTAGAGTCGACCAAGACAGTACTTGGAGACGTTGCAGTTTATACTGCTTATGTTGCCGATAAAAAACCGCAGGTAAAAAAACTTCGGTTTTTTCATTTCCTCCTAACAAGAACTCGACATGTTTGTCAATTTTATAGTCCTTGTGCGCTGACATAAAGTGAGTTCTCAGGCTCTGACCTTTCTTTAACAGTAGCACTATCGATGTTGTTTCTGCTCATGCGTCTCTATGTTTATTCCTATCGAAATATTCTTTTTACGTACAGTCCTAACTACGGCTCGGCATGAAAATCCTCAATTAGGGTTTATTCTGGGCTTCAATTAATTTTCAAACAATAATGATGAAATAAAAACAAACTTTGGCAATTTGTGTAAGCTGAGGAATACCTTGATGTCACCGCCAAAATTTGTTTTTACGTTTTTTTTTTAAATGTTACTGCCTCTGATCATTATTATGTGTACACAGATTGATTTAATTATTAAATTTTAGGGTTTGGTCACCAATTTCCTAATTACTGTGAACAGGAAGAAATCATATAAAAATTGATTATTTAAATCAGACAGCACAATAACAGTCCAATAACAGATGAGTGCTCACTACGATGTGCACTTCTTCACAACTGTAGTGTTTCTTGTAAACACCCACGCAAGAGAGATCTAGGATCAGATGAAGCAATATTTTTCAGTTACCGAGAAAAATCTTTCCGGAAATGCAAGGTCTGGAGCAATATTAAGGATGTTCCCACAACCTGACTGATTGCTCCAGAAAGCCTTCAAGCAATATAGTTATAGTGTGAAGGAGGCAGGTCAACTGTTATCGATAAAATTTCATCAGTGCGGCTAAAACGAAGAAAAATATTGTGCCCAGAGACGGTTCCAAATGCATCGGGAAACAAACCAATGACTCGATGATGACGCACGAGGGGTTTTACGCGTGGCGTGACGCACCACCGATCGAAGCAGTCGTTGAGAAATGCATATAAGAGGCAACCCAGGCCGTCATCGCGAAGGCGTGACAGAGCACGGGATTATCGGAGGGAGCAAATCCGTTCGCATGGTGCACCCCGACCTCCCCCACACTTTCCTAAGTCATGCACGCAAATAACCGCAAACGAGCGGGAGTAATTTAAGACATAAGCGTAAGATAAATCAAGCGGTTTACTGTTACTGTACTTCACAGACGAAATTTCCATTTTTGTTACCACAAAGGTGGAAAGTCTGAAAGAGTCGACATTAACGAGCAACAGAGAAATTGCGTAAGCTAAAAACTTTCTATCGCAAAAGTTTTAACGGATGTTTATTTAGTTCAATGACTTTATTAAATCTATTTTTATGACGAATATTTTACAGAATTACACGAAGAAATTCACTTTTTGGCTTCAAATAAAGCGACAGAATTGATAGACTCGAGTACGTAATTTTTGTGTTCTATTTAAACAATAATCTCAAATATCAAATTTAATTTAAATCCGCCGAGCGCCTGATAAATCCATGCAGACAGGCAAACCGGAGGAGAAGATAATAATTGGCGCCTAACGCGAAGGACGGCGATCAAAACGACCCTTTCATCAGCTAAAACAAATTGTTACGGCCAGACACCGTGAAATGTGGAGCCGAATAATTTTCTCTACCACATGCCAAACATTCCGCGTGCCTTCGATAGTTACGTCATTCGGAAACATTCACTATTATAGCTCACACGTGCCTATTTCTTCCGCCGTCGATGCATTCAGCACGGTGCCCGAAACGGTCCCAAGCTCGTTAAATACGGAAAAACGAGTATCTTTAAAATAACCCGAAAACCGCTTCTAAAGGAACACAAAGCGCGAGCGCCGATTAGAGGGCCCACGCATACGGGCAATTCGGGGTGGCCTCGCTAAAAAAGACAAGAGGGAACTGCGGCTGACGCACCCCGCACCACCCTCGAGGGGCGGGGATCAGCGTCATCGGAGCGTCGGGCAGTGAGAGAATAGCAGCAGGTGGCGCTGTGGGGAGAACCTCTCATCACAGCAGAAATACGCAGCGAGAGATAGAGAGACTAAAATAAAATCCTTTGGGAGAAGGTGGTGGAATGAATTTCTTAAGGGGACCGTTTGCTCTGCTGGGATTTTTAATTTACTCGGAGCGACACCGCGTATAATTCTGATGAAAATGACTTTTGAATGCGTAGAACGAGAGAATACATCCCTGAGCTAAGATTAAAAAGCGAAAAACTGACGGAAAAGCAAAATCCATCATCCGACACCGCACATTAGGCGAATATTGCTTGGGTCAGAGAACGCTTCTTTTCAGGGAGCGGTGAAAAAGAATATGAAAAATCCTAAAACCATTAGATAATAGTCACACCAATATTTTATATAATAATAGCCGTCGTCTGTTGGTTGGTTGATTGGTCACGCTATGCGAACGCTAATAACTCGAGAAATAATAATGATAGAAACTCGAAATTTAGTAGGGATGCTTGATTAACACTTTTTCAGGTGATGACGAATTTAAATCGCGAAAAAATACCTTGGTTCATCTCCAACAGAGGCATTTCCATTTCCCATTACTTAACATGTAAAACGCGATTTTTCGACGTGCAGGCTTTTATTCATTTGGAAATTAAAATTAGAAGAAATTAACAGACGACCTTCGGATTTGAACCACTTTGAAGAAAAATTTATAGTTTCTTATTCCATTCGTCTTTCTTCGCCCACAGTTCGAAATATTCCATGTTAAACGTTTAATTTGCATATTTTGTGGAAATCTCGCCATTTTAACGTGATGTTGCTATGTCGACCATTATCATCGTTACTGTATACATCCTTCTGGGAATAAGCGTGCCTTGAGTGCTTCAATACGTGAGAGAGAGGAAGGAAGGGGAGAGATTGGCGTTTTGTGGAAAATAAGTATATTAACGTAAATATAAAAAATTTTAAGTAACAACAGTGTCATTTTAGAAAAATTGGAAATAAAAAGCATTCTTAAATTAAATTCTTTCAAACCATACGTGCTTACGAATTTATATTATTCCTCGAATTGATTTCGTAACAATGGCCGAAGTTTGGAAACGACTATTAATTAAAATTCAATTAAAATGACATTTAAAACTGTTAACAGACAATTTTCGAAGAAACAACAGTGGATCTTTTAATGAATTGATTTGTTTTTATAAATGGAATTTTGGTGCTTACTTAATACAGAGTAAGTTCTAAGGCTTATAATCCATTTCAATCTAACAAAAGTGGCTATTATAGTTTAAAGAAAGAACTTCATTTATTCACTTTACAGAATGAATTAATTTTAGGCTAGCATTGCCTATTATAAAAGGAGTTACTTTGGAATTTACAGTATGTAAAGTGGAAGTTGTAATGAATTGACTCGGGTACTATATTTCAAAGCAAAAATCAATTTAAAACTATTGTAACGGTTTCTACGATAAACAATTAGTTTATTTTTTGTTAATATGGATCTCCAATACAACAATCCATTCAATCGTCAAGGGAACAGTTTACAATGTTGAAATAAATTGATTTGTTTTTGCTCAGATAGTACTCAAAGAAATTATTCCGCTGATTGATTAATTAGTTAGTTTTTAATTTAAATATTTTAAAGAGTTTTATTTTAACTATGTAATACATAACGACGGAGAACATTATTGTGTATTCAAGTAAGCTTTCTTTCTTCATAAGTACAGAGTACAATTTTAAAACAATCATAATGTTAAGTGCACGAAATTTAATTATTTTCCCTACGTTATATATGTATGCATATAATTATTTCCCGTTCTTTGTACACCGACATTTATATGCAGCATTGACGAGAACAAGGTGGGAGAAGAATAACAGAATTTTATAACTGAAAATAAAAACCAAAGGCATTTACTAAACGACAACAGAATATTCACTAGAAATGTAATATATGACGAAATATTTCATATGTAAAAGTGTACTAATAATTATTTTAAATGCAAATATTAATAATCAATCTATCTATAATTCTTCCGTTGATATTTCAAAGGGCATTACATTAGTTTACGCATAATACACGTCAATAATCTGTTTAAAAGCGTATGGTATGGCGACTAGTTTTTTGACAAGCAACATAAATATTCCATTTAAAAACGGCAACTATACTAGCGTTGCTTACGAAAAGGTCTTTACACTTACGACTTTCAGAAAAAGTGACTTGATTGCTTATAAAACTAAGTTTCCAATTGATCCTCTCTGCAGTCACAGTACACTGAATTATTACTTGCGTAGTTTTTAAATGTTAGGAAACGTCATATTGAAATACCGAGAATCTGGTGCAAAAATTTGCTTAATGCCACATGTAGTGACGAATTATAACAGATACGTTAACAGTACGTATCTTATTCAGGTACGGAGATGGCAAGCGGAAAAGGATAAAAAGCAATAATCTATGAGATTGAAGACGTAAGGTAAGCTGGTCACTGGAGTCCACAGTCTGTTGTCCCTTTTCAAAGCAATCATCGCTCGACTACGTGAGTTGCCGGGAAAATACCTCCGATTCAAGCGATATGGCGAGCTAAATATTTAATTTAAGCATTACTTAGTTTTTTATATACGTTTTTAGTAGTTATCTCGTAGTATGGGAGGCAGTTAACCCTCAAGGATTCAATGGACCCCACGCGAAATTGAAAATGACTCTACAGATAAAAGGCAGCAATGAGGATATTTTTATTTACAGTTCCACCCTAAATCCCAGGGAGATTGCGATCCTCGTTTTCTTTTTCATTCCTATCCTGGTTGGCCTTCTATCTCGAGGGAATAGGCGTCTCCTGAGCACTAATGAAAAGTACACTTTTCGGAAAATATAACATCGCGTTTTGTGGGCTATTGGGTATAAATTAAGTTAAACGAAGTTTTTTATTCATGGGAAATATAATTTGGGAAGGAAGGGACAACTCTAGACTCGACCGGGAATCGAATCCAAGTTGTCCACTTGCCTGGCGGATTCTTTCACTAAATAGGCTATCAAGTCAATACAATTCTCAAAATCAAGTGTTTTTGTTGAGAAGCATAAGTGAAACTCACCACACATATGGTCTTCACTGAGGCATAACAGAAAATTCCCTTCATATCAAATCAGTGACATAACTGAAATTAAGTTTCGTAATACAATTCTCAGGAGGATTTCCAGTTCAAAAACTATGCATAAAACTTATTTATAACGTTTGTGCAAAAAATAACGGGATACTATAATTTCTGAGATATTTTTAACTATTCCAATTTCCGACCTAAAATACTTATAAATAATGGCCAACAATGTTAAATATTTCACATAAAATTTTTTTCGAATGCTGAGATCGTTACTTTTCGAGAATCATAAAACTCAGTATATCAAAAATCATTTTCCCGACGTGGGGTCGACTTGCCCCTCGGGAGAAACGGCGTACGATAAGTCTAATTACAAACGGAGGGTTTACGAGGCACGTTGGACAACAAAATTATAAATGATCATCACTGCGGAAATGACGACGGAGTCCATACTAGTCGATCGCCGAATGCTTTTTTCTTGATGGCGACGGACAAAAGCCGTCCGTTTTCTCTGCATTATTATATAACTTCAAGCGCGAGAAAATAACACCAATTTCCTTCCTGAGTTTTTCTCGGAAATCTTTTAGGTAGTCACTTAACGAGTTAAAAAACTGATTATCACAGTCACAGCTACACACAGGAAGTGTGTAAAATGACCTTTTTCACTATCGTTAAAACAAACGAAAAGTTTTGCGAGACTAAAACTACAAATTTTGCCATTTCAAAATTTCTTCTTGAATCAAAGGATATACAAGAGCAAAAAGTTCACGACTAAAAAGTGAAATCGTCAAAACTTACGAAGAAAGTGGTTTCTTAAGCATTTAAAGATAAAAAATCTTCATTAATCAGTTTCACAAAACGTAGGTATATAGGATACAATAAGAGAAGCATTTTCAACAGTAACAGTCACCGGTATTCGTTAATAATGTCCCTCATCTTACTTACAACTAACGAATTAGCGACCCAGTTGGTCAAGCAGTTTTCTGGGATTCGCCATTCCCGGCGATTCGCATGAACCTGTACGAACTAAACATTCTTCCTATAATAGGGGTAACTTTTAAAATTGTTGGTGTTTATCTAAGAGAAATTTCTTTCACCAAATATGTCCATTAAACACGCGTAAGAAAGAGAGAGGAAAATATGGCGGGGGCGTAAAGGGAGACGCGATGGGAAAGGCGCACATCCGTCAGCGGCATCCGCCTGCTTTGACTTTCGTGCCGAAAGAATGCGGCGTTGTCTTTTATTAACTGCTCGAAAGATTTAGCGGTATAAGAGAGCGAACGACCGGATGCTCGCAAAGTTAATTCGCACGGCTTCCCACTGAGGCATACGAACGTGAAAGCGGAGGAAACTTCTGTCGGAGCTAATACGATTTCCTGGCGATATTTAACGAATCGCGAGAGGCGGATTAAATTGTATAAATGCAATACCATGGGATAAAAACGAGATGAGTAATAAAATATAATGGTATGAAACAAAACTTATCATCTATTCGAGAGGTATACGTTACGATAAGATCATAATGAAAAGCCAAGAAAAACGTCCCAAGATATTCATCTGCTACCAACGGAAGGAACTCAAGAGAACAATAAATCTTGCTTATTAACCGTAGAGCATTAGTTAAATTAATCGAAATAATTGCCCGAGTGCGCGAATAAATAATATTAGATACATATGATTAAAACTGATTTGTTAACTACAATTTGATGGTCGAACAGCATTTGGTGACGAAGATAATCACTTCCTAAGAGCATACAATCCTTCAACATTTCTTCGGATGCCTTTTCAAATCGTTAGTGAAAATCAGTTGCAAGAACTTTCGTAGGATGGCGTACGACCTCTCTACATCAACGCCACCTGTGGTACGCCTAAGGAACTCCGTTAAAGCAAAATGAATTCCTGCTACGAGCCAAACGATAGGAATCGGGCATCCGACGCGAATTTTCAAGTATTAATTCATCCATCTTCTTCAGGGTTACCGAAAAAAATCCGAGAGAAAAATGAAAAGGCGGGTCTCAAAGCAACACGAATGTAATCGGAGAACAGACGAGACACCAGCATTAAAATAATGAATTCGTAACCGCAAAACAACGACAGCCTCGTTGGAAGGCAGAAAGGAAATAAATGACCGGAATTAACGGAGAGATAAATACGTCATTCACGCGGACTGTTTCTTTACTCTTTGGTTGTGCTTCTTTTGACACTGCTAACAGCTGGGTTCTGTAGTCATTATATAGGATATCTTAAAAGACCGTCTACGTAAATTAACCTACATTTGATTGAGAGTTACCAGTGGCGGAAACAAGGGGGGCACCGGGGCACGTGCCCCCCCCCCCGTCGTCAGACCCGCAAATATTTAATTAAAAAATTATTAAATTATGTATCTTCTATATATTAAAATTGCAATCGTACGTACGTGAAGCACTGCAGCGGCATATTTCTCGAGAACCGTTCGTCGTAAATATGTGCGGTAAACGGCGTTTTGTTTCTAGTAGCTACGTCCCTTGAAAAATATTTTCGCTTGCTAGTGTCCCGGGTTCGAATCCGGCAGACAATTATATTTTCCAATAAGTTTACACGGGATTTTCGATTTTTCAGAGTGCAAGGTTTTTTCCATAATTCACCAAAATACGTTAATATGGATCGATTTTCTTCGTTTTTACTTTATTCGACGGCTAAAACTCTATACTATTTTATTCTTGTGATGTTTACATGTTACACGGTCGAAGTTTTCAGAAATACACAACTGTTTTCGAATTTTTACGGATATTTCGTATTCTTTCCGGGCGTTGCCAAGGCGACCGTCATTGTTGCCTCCAATTCAATTATATACTATCAATTATACCTTCAAATAGGCGAAAGAATAGCACTAATCGCTTCGAACTGTTGTTTAAGCATCAAAATTATTGCTGTAGCAGCGTCGAATTTTATACATAGCAACGTAAATATTTACGGATAATTATTCTGTTGGCTGCGTATGAGAATAAAACCAATTGAATCTTTATATTATACATCTATAATGCTTATTAACGCAAATAGGATCACGCATGAATTTAAAATTAGATGAGCATAAGGATGTACGTTATTTTTTAAAAACTTATTAAAAGTTACATGGTATCTTTTCTCTTCGTAGCTAATCTAAATAAACTGTTGCATTGATTGTTATATAAAAAAGAAAGGACATATATGTATGCCAATAAAAATAAGCAAAGAAAATTATAAAAATAAAAGTTCGTGATAAATTATTTAAAATAAGGTATCACTTCTGCAGCATTTAAGATAAATTTATTACATTTACTTTTTTTATTAATAACAATATTTCTTTTCCGATTTATATAATAGTTAATAACAGAGGCGTAGCCAGGGGGGGGGGGGGTATGGGGTTCAAACACACCCCCCCCCCCCCATGAGAAAATCGGAATTTTGTTTGTTATTATTACTTTTTGCCTGCTTTTACTACAGCTATGACATCCAGTGAAAAAATTGAACTTATTAGTAAAAATAATTAATGAAATAGTAAGAAAGAAAGCAATATATAAATGAGAGACAAAAACCGCGCTGATCATCTATACAGCAAAGTGAAACAAGTGCTGCACTTGAAGCGCGTACGACCTTGGGTGTGAAATTATTACGGAACGCTGATTCTTGCTTTATTTCACATTTTATGGATTATTTTTGTTTACACATTTGTAAAAGTATAAATTATGTTTTTTATTACATAACTAGAGGCCCCTGTTGAATGATTATGAAGAGCAAATTACATTTAAAATTAAATTAATAAAACGTACTACAAAAGCAATAAAATTAAAATCCCACACAGCACTTATTACTAACGTTATATAAAATGCATTTATGATAGGAAATGAATGTGTATATATATATCAACTTTAAATGTGTACTAAAATATTCAAATTGAAATCATAATTGATTTCCGTCCGCGTCTCACAACTTTCCGTTTTAGTGGGTTAAAAATACATGAAAAATCAGTCCAAGGATTTTTTTTCCGGCATTCGCAGGTTTCCACCTAAATGGATTTCTGTCTTGAGGGAGTTTTACTGTACAAACATCAAAGACGATGAGCTTGAGTTTGATCACTATTTCACTATTCTTTTGCCAAAAAAATTGATTTCTTCCACTGATGACGACCTATATGAAAAAGCAACAAATCTAATAATGAACTATACAATTGATATTTCCTCAGAGTTCTCAGGTTAATTTTGAAATCTAGGTATACTTGAACATTCAATAGGAAATCACTAACGATTTTACCCGTTTGTGATTAGGGCAGGTGTTCTGAAGTTCTGTCAATTCATTAAATTATCTTATAAATACTTTTATAAATTCATGAAGATTTTTAATCGAAAATTAGTCCTTAATAATAGTGAAAATTTTCGTTGTCTATTATTTAATACAAAAATGAAAAATTGTGTTTATTATTACATTACTAAATGTTTAATCTATTCTATGCAAATTTATACGACGAGAGACGTTCACACAGACTTTATGCGCACACTTTCTTTTGTTTTTAGGTAATCTGAAAAGGAAATTGTTTAACCCTTGAACAGATCAAAAATGTCAAAGCGCCCATCTGGATCCGAGTTCCGAAAAAGGAGAAAAGCAAAAGAAGAGGTGTGTAAGAAAATGTCATAGCAATGGACAAAATGGCTGACTGAGAGTACTAGTTATCAGCAGAATTCTGCCGAACTTAGTGAAATGGTGCTCCTCCAAAATGATAGTGGTGAAAACTTAACTGTAGATAAAGACATTATAACAGAATTGCAAGAGGGAGAAATCTTGATGGTTGATATTGAAAAAGATAATCAGGAGGAAAATGATATGTATAATGAAGAAACTTCGAAACAGGCAAATCCGGGCCAAGAGTCAATCGTGGAAATCCAGCCTAATATGCTAAACTTGAACGATCCTACATCCTGGCCTAACATGTGTCATAAAATAAGATCTTACCTCATAGAGTACGGTCCCAATCAGGGATAAGATGGCGATTTCTGAAATTCAGTCTCTAAAGATGCTAGGCGATTTTTATCGAAGTGGTTTGTAAAAATTCTGCCAAATGGAGAACATATAGACCAGAGTTGGCTTATTTACTCAAAAATTCGAGATTCGCTCTTTTGCTTTCCGTGTGTATTATTTGGTAAACAAATTTCAAGCACTTCTGATCCTAAAAAAGGTTTCACAGATTGGAAACATCTGTATCGCTTGCAGGAGCACAGAAGTTCAACTCCCCATAAAAATAGTTATTTAATGTGGAAATTTTTTAAAAAGCGACTGAAGGATGGTGGAAATATAGATGATGCTTTACAGAGAGCGATAAATGAGGAAAAAGACAATTGGAGGCAGATTTTGAAAACGTTTCTAGAAGTTGTACTTTTCTGTGCTAGGAATAATACTGCTCTTAGGGCCGGTTTCTTGAACGCGAGTTATGGAACCAATAGGCCTATGTACTACATAACTTATGAAAAATCGCTAAAAGCAGTTTCTGAAACGTTCAATAGCACTTATTGGTTCCATAAGCCTTTCCATAACTCATCTCTACCTATGGGTACGGTTAAGATGTTATGAGTTACATAAGAATCTAAGATGGCGGATGTTTTGTCATAACATGCCTACGCCTTACGTTTTGTTTTTCGTTACATTGTATATGCAGTGTGCACATTGACGGGAACAGTGCATTTATAACATTACGATAAATAGCAGAATTTCTTTGAGTTAAGTAAGATGCAATTTCTTATATGCTATATTTACATACCCGACATTAGCGTGTTGTTATAATTACTGTTGACATTACCGTCTCATTACTATTACTGTAGACATTAGCGTGCTTTTTCTTTAATATTATGATTGTTTATCAATTAAAGTTCGCTGTAATTCAATAATTAATATGTACATCGTGAATTATTGTTAGCTATCATTTTCTCGTTTGTCTCGTTCAATATAGGATACGTTTTGTTATTATTTTTTATTTTACGAATTACAGTTTGATTTATATTCTGGTTGTGTTATTGATTAATATAGTGGGTTTCTGACATAGTTTGTTGTTCTTAACTGATGAAGTTATTGAAAAGAGAGCTACTGTTGAACGACGCTTTTCATCCTTGCGAAGACTTAAATTATATTTATGAAACACAATATCTGAATCACGTCTTGTAGGACTGGCGCTGTTATCCATACATAGAGATATTAATATAACTGATGAAGTTATTGACAAGTATGCCGATAGTGGAAAAAATAGACGGATTAATTTGATTTTGTAAATGTTTTTATTACATTTTATTTTTTAATTTGAATTTCTCGCTTAATTTTTTTTGTTTTCGCCCATGCTACCACCTAGCGGCTTCCACAAAACTACGTGAACGGAGCAATAGCTATTGAAAGGTAACTTATGACGACAATAGCTTCAAGAAACACGGGAGAAGTTATGAGTCCCATAACTTTATGAGTCCAATAGTTATTGGTTCCATAACGAAATCTTTATGCAACCGGGCCTTAGAGGCAGAATTAAGTTATTGGTAATCCACAGTCAGGGATCTTTCTAAATTTAATAGAACTGATTAGTCATTATGACACTAATTTAAAAAACTGTATTGAACTATTTATCTCAGATTCAAAATGAGTTCATAAATCTACTAGGAAAAAAAGTTCACACCGAAATCATTTGTAGGATAAAAATGCAAAATACTACTCACTAATGTTTGATTGTACTCCTGACACATCACATAATAAACAGATGTCTCAAGTTATAAGATATGTCTGTGTGTGTGAAGGAAAAGTAACAGTTGAAGAGAGTTTTATGGCGTTCTTCCATACTCTTGAAAAATCCGGACTCGGTTTATCAACAGAAATTTTGAATAGATTAGAACAGGATGGAATTGAAATAAAAAATGCAAGGGGACAATCATATGATAATGCGGCCAACATGGCAGGTAAATATAAAGGGGTTCAGGCTAGGATATTAGAGGTGAATGATCTTGTCAAATTTATTCCTTGTTCAGCTCATTCCCTAAACTTAGCATGCATTCATGCTGCACAAACATCTGCTGAGATGAGAAGATTTTTTGGAAAAGTACAGAGATTTTTTGTGTTTTTCTCTAGTTCTACCTTTAGATGGGGAATTTTAATGAATTGTTTAAAAAAGACTTTAAAGTGCAATTCCGACACCGCCTGGTCCTCTAATTCAAAAGCTATTAAGGCAATGAGAGAGCAGTTACCACAAATAAAAAGTGCACTGGAAAAAATAATTGAAGAATCATCAGACCCTGAAACAATATCTGCAGCAGAAAGTTTTATTAATCAAATAGATTATACATTTGTATATAACTTGTGTGTTTGGAATAAGATATTACATCATATAGATATTATTAATGTAGCTTTACAAAAAAAGATATGCTGGTTAGTCAAGCAGTGAAATTAATAGATGGTTTAAAAAATACCATTTTAGAATTCAAGAATACTACAATTACAGAAATTTTAGAAGTAGAAGCTCCTAAACTTGCTGAGGAAATGTTAATCAAACTGAAATGCCAATTAAAAGAATAAGGCAGTTTAGGAAAATTGATTACGAGGCATACCACGACGAAAAGTTTGAGGATTCCTTGAAGAAAAAACGTAGAATTGAATTTGATCAAGTGATAGATAGTTTAATTAATCATTTAAGTTGGAGATAGGATTCACTGTATGAAATCTCCCATGATTTTTCTTTTCTATCTGGTTCAGCCATTGCAGAAATGGAGGTTACTAAATTAAAAAAATCTGATGTGGCCAACACATGACTTTCTCCATATTTGGGATATAGATATTTAAATTATTATGAATAGCATTATAAGGCAAAATTATTATTTCGTATCGTAAAAGAATACAGTTGTCCATATTGCCGTAAATTAGGTATATTTTGACTACATTTACAGAATTCAACGCTACATGGTGGTGGCGCTGTATACTGAAAATTACAAAAAAGTTACCGTATATTCCGGTGTATATGTCGACTCCTGCTTTTTTGGGCAAAAATATATGATTACTGTCCTTTCAAAAAGTCTAGATACCCGAGTTTAAAGAGGTATATCTCGAAAACGGTAAAAGCGATTTTGATGCGGTGAAAATTAGTGGGTAGAGAATTTATTTCTACGTTAACTGATATACATTCCAAATTTTTATCTTGCATTAAATATTTTATACTGCGCATTATTTGAATAAAAACACGTTTTTTAGGCATGCAAACAAGATAAGACTATTTTGAATGCTTACAATTCCGAAACCCTACAATGAATCAAATTGAAACTGTAACAGTACTTAGCTAGATCTATTGTAAATAAGTATGTGTAAGCGTTATTTTATAACATTGTTATTGATATCCGATATTGTTAAATTTCTGAAATCCGGCTATCTTCGCCATTTTTTGATTGTTTTCGAAGTATGAAGTACCGTTGTCAGTGGACAGATACATATAATACATATATGCAAAAAAGAACATAAGAAATTAACCACCGAAAAAGATATAATTTTTATTTAATATTCATTTTGCACGTGCCGGAGGGAATGAAGTCTCTGTGGCAAACGGAGGGAGAAAGGGTTTCCGAGCGCATGCTGTTGCCACGTCTAGCTATGTATGTTGGTGAAAGCAAATTTCGTAGAAGTAATTAATGCAAGTAAAAATAGTCCAAACCCCTTCGCGTGAGCTGTGGTTTTATGTTGCTCTTACTATTTTTCACTGAGGCATTACGGACGTTACATGGGTATTAACAATGTGTCCCAGAACACGATTTTCTGATCGGGAGATTCGCATGATTTTGAGTGCGATATGTTTTTTCCAATCGGAGGCGGATATAAGCGGTAATAAACGTTATCCAGTACATAAGTTTGTGTCAAAGTATCTTGGAATAAGTTTGATATCTGTGAAAAGAATTGGTGTAAATCACAGGAAAAGTGAAAAAAAAAATTCTTTTGGTGATTCTCCATTGCCTAAAAAAGGCAGAGTTTAACAGGATGTCCGAGGCATTTTATTGACCAATTTACTGTTGGTGTGATTCGGAGAGCCGTTCATGATTTTTATTTGAAGAAAATGTTTCCTACTCTCCATAATGTCAAACAAAAATTGCAAGACTCGATGCCAGATTTTCCGGAGATGTCCATTAGTACATTCAGATCGATTGTAATGAACAATTAAGGTTTTCGTTACAAAATCTAAACAAGAAGCTGGTTTTAATGGAATCCCACATGGTAGCGGCAAGTCGGCACAATTTCTTGCGAAGAATTAGATTCTTTCGGAATGGTGGTTATAAAATATTTTATATGGACGAAACTTATTTATCCTTTTAAAAAAATTTAAAATGTAATTCACATAATTATTTATTAAATTTGTGATATAATCTTTGATTTAATTTATAAAATTCACTACTTGCAATATAATAGTTTATATAAAACAAAGGAGAACTCATTAAATGTCATGTCTAGCAATAAATGTAGAAGACGTGGCAACAGAGCGTGCTCAGAAACCCTTTCTCCCTCCGTTTGCCACAGAGACTTCATTCCCTCCGGCACGTGCAAAATGAATATTAAATAAAAATTATACCTTTTTCGG
The DNA here is from genome assembly GCA_036926305.1 of Uropetala carovei. Lineage (NCBI taxonomy): Eukaryota > Metazoa > Arthropoda > Insecta > Odonata > Petaluridae > Uropetala > Uropetala carovei. Next base: position 5,406,908 of record JAXCHB010000068.1, read on the forward strand.
TGGTTAATTTCTTATGTTCTTTTTTGCATATATGTATTATATGTATCTGCAAGATAAAAATTTGGAATGTATATCAGTTAACGTAGAAATAAATTCTCTACCCACTAATTTTCACCGCATCAAAATCGCTTTTACCGTTTTCGAGATATACCTCTTTAAACTCGGGTATCTAGACTTTTTGAAAGGACAGTAATCATATATTTTTGCCCAAAAAAGCAGGAGTCGACATATACACCGGAATATACGGTAACTTTTTGTAATTTTCAGTATACAGCGCCACCACCATGTAGCGTTGAATTCTGTAAATGTAGTCAAAATATACCTAATTTACGGCAATATGGACAACTGTATTCTTTTACGATACGAAATAATAATTTTGCCTTATAATGCTATTCATAATAATTTAAATATCTATATCCCAAATATGGAGAAAGTCATGTGTTGGCCACATCAGATTTTTTTAATTTAGTAACCTCCATTTCTGCAATGGCTGAACCAGATAGAAAAGAAAAATTAATTATTATAATTCTTCTAAAATACCGTATTTACTCATATAATCTGCGCACTCGCGTACCCCACTCACTCCTATTTTTGGGTCGGTTCGGAGGAAAAAAATTAATTTGAGCCAGAATAAGTTTTGTGTAAGTCACCGATTCCCACTCCCTGAAACAAGTTCCACTCATTCTCCCTTCTACGTGACGCAACTTATTGGATGATCTCTTTATGGCAATACTAGCGGAAATCTTCTCAGTGATAGTCCTCTTTTGTTAACCCATTAACTGTTTTTGTTGTAATATTACGGAACTTCGTCCCCACTTCACTATTAATGATAAATGGGAACTTCCCTATGTGGATGGGGAGTTTTTTTGCTTATCGTCTCATGAGAAAATATTGGAAGGTTAGGAACAAATGAGTCCAAACACTTGAGATGTGGATTTCCATCTTCCTTTCGAATGATGAAATCTTTCATTCGCAACAAAATTTCACCACTCCGAATTCCTTGAAGTGGATGAAGAAAAAGAACCAAACATGAACCTACCTATTCTCAAGCCGGCAAACCCTCAGTAGTCATTGAACTATAGTTATCAGTTAGTTGGCGTATTCTTTCTGCCTACTTTTGCGAGTTTCTGCCTGCGGCACGGGCATAACTTACACGTTTGCTTGGTCGCATAAATATGCATATACTTCGTAAAATTTGATGTATTTTACGAATATAAACATAGACGCAAGCATAATGCAGAGAATTTACTATCGATACTCACAATTTATATAACCCTGTTCAGAAATCCTCGTGTAAGACACACACCCCCTTTTTTCTCTGGCATCTTGGGAAAAATGTGTGTGGGGTACACGAGTAAATACGGTAAATGCCCTAAAATGTAAATACTGGAACAGTTGATTGAAAATAGCGATCACCTCCACCGAAAGATCAACGGTCTTCTTAAATATCGATGTTATTAATTTGTAATTTATGGTTCACATTTTTATGTTCAGCATATAAGTCAACCCTAAGTTTTAGAAAAAATTTTTTGGACTTCAAAGGTCGACTTATACGCCAGAATATATGGTAAATATCTCCGAAATGGATGGTTCTACAAAAATTTGTTTCAAACAAAAGTCTGAAGAAATATTATTCTCTACAACTCTGATCCTCACGAAGATTACCAATAACGACGTTTTAAGGAGATATTTGACGGAAACCGAAAAAACCGATTATTTATAAATCTTATTAATATTTTAGTGTGTATGTGTGTTCTTTATACGTTTTTACACCGTTGAAGCTATCAAACTCAAAAGTTTCATGGGTCACCTTATGGACCAAAGGAAGAACTTGGTATAGGTTTGCAGACTTCGGGGTCTCTTATACCCCATGGGGTCAACAAAATACTATTTCCATAAGAATTCTTGAGAAATTGTGTAGAGGAATTCCAAAATGCCATGCAGCCCTTCACTGATGTGGATATAAATATACCTAAATATTATCTTACAATCACGGAAAATAGTTTATGTTACGCACGAAAGACTGAATATTTTAATTCTGTTCACGTTTTGTCGTATTACATGCTAAATCATTCGAAATTTTCCTTTAAGTGCAAAATTTATCAGTTTAGATGACCATTTTCCAGGCGGCAACAAAGCTAAATTTCTTAATTGTTGTCCTCTTCAAAGAGAGAGATATACACGTAAAGATTAATGCAAGGAAAATCCATACCGTGGCACGCCGTAGAGGAAGAATAGCTAATGCCAAGATAAAGGGTACAAATGGATTCATGCCTAAATATAATTTATGAATACTTTTAAAGTGAGTCAAATGATTTTTAAGGAATATTAGAACATTGTTATCTTTTACCATTAACATTGAAAGATTTATCGCAACATAAGTCGATACATCTACTTACATTTGTTCGGTAACCAAGATGTTTATTGTTTACGTTTTGGCTAATAGTGTTGACATAATCCACAATTTTATTGCTGCTTTAAAGGCTTCAGTGCATCTATCCATGTGAATATTAAGTAAGATGTTAATGCGTAATTATATTAATGGTACAACTTTACAATATGTACAATACATAAAATAGTAAATTTTAGTGTAAGCATCGCATTCGTAATTAAGGAATGGGGAACGTTTGCCCAGAGCAATAAAAATCGTTTGCGAAGCCGGGCATTTCAGCTAGTAATTCCTAAACAATAACTGCTATGGAAAATTGTTTCAAATGAAAGTTGTAGGAAATTACATTCTCTATAACCTTTGTATAGAATTGTATATACAATAATTATGCTTTAATGGAGAAATATCGCAAAAACCGAATCGGGTTTCGAATAAACCTCGACTTCCGGTTAACTGGTATTGTCCAAAAACTAATCAGTTCTTTGTGCCCATACCAAAGTGCTATATATGAAATTTGGTATTAATATGTCAAGTACTTTTTGAGTTAGAGCACCCACAATCACATCCATCCATCCATCCATAAACACATCATTCCAAAAATCTGATGTGGCCAACACATGACTTTCTCCATATTTGGGGTATAGATATTTAAATTATTATGAATAATATTATGAGGCAAAATTATTATTTCGTATCGTAAAAGAAGACACATCCTTGTTGCCGTAAATTACGTATATTTTGAATGTTTACAGAATTCACCGCTATATGATGTTGGCGCTGTAAACAATAACTCCTGTAGAAAATTGTTTCAAATGAAAACTGTAGGAAATTACATTCTCTATAACTTTTGTATAGAATTGTATATACAATAATGATGTTTTAACGAAGAAATATCGCAAAAACCGAATCGGGTTTCGAATAAACCTCGACTTCCGGTTATCCGTTATTGTCCAAAAACTAATCAGTTCTTTGTGCTCGTGTTAAAGTGTTATATATGAAATTTGGTAATGATATGGCACGTACTTTTTGAGTTAGAGCGCCCACAATAACATACACACACACAGACATCATTCCGAAAATAGTCTAAACGTGTTCTAGGGACCTCAAAACGTATTTCCGTTGAAATCTCGAAGTCGATTTTTTTCATGAATACAATACTTTCCCATTACTACGTATGGAGAAAGTAAAAATAGACTAAATGTGTTCTAGGGACCTCAAAACCTGTATTTCCGTTGAAATCTCGGTCAATTTTTTTCATGACCACAATACTTTCCTTATACTACGTATGGAGAAAGTAAAATCTCAACTGAATAAGTGAGAAAAATGGAAACTTGACATTTGTTGATATCTCCGTCTAACTAAATGGATTTCCAAAAGGGAGATCTGGATGTAAGAGATGATACTGTATTGCCCCATGAAATGTAAAATAAAGGTGTTTCACAGATAACATGAATATGATCTTGACAACAACAACAAGATTACACATTTTCATATAAAGACATTGGGAGGATAAATGGAAGGTTAATATGGGTAGATTTCACAATTGGCCAATAATTTCTCTAAGTATATGTAAGGTTGAAGATATTAGCTGGAAAATATTTGACACTCATGTCAGATAAAAAAACCACATTTCATGGCAAAGATTAAATACTCATTTATGATAAATGAATAAAAGCGATTTTCATGAAGTGCAGACATTAAAATGTATTAAAAGCATAAAAATACTGAACTATTTCAAAATATATATGCCATACCATATAAAAAAGATAAGAGTAATAGGTTTCACAAGACTTTAGATTCTTATTAACAGCTTTTGTCCTCCCACGTAAGAAGTATACAGAAAAAGTACAGGGTATGTCATTTAACGCTTTAACACTCACAGTTTATGAGGGCACTTTTACATAGTCTAATTGTGGCTAAATATTTAGCATTATTTTTCAAGATAACTATAAAAAGTATTTTCAAAATACGTTTCTGTAAACATTACGAAGCATTGTCAATATTCTTTATAAAAAATCTATGCTAATTTAGCCGAAAAATAAACAAATTAAACACACGGTGAAAAAGCAGTGGTTAAATATTTAGTCACCAAGCATTAAAGGGTTAAAACTATAATTTTAAAAGCATATTATACAGCTTGATTCAGTATATTTTTAAATAATATTTCCTGTACCAAAATTACAAAAAAATTTGACTTCCAAGCATTGATGAGTAAGCTATTAGTGTGTCCTCAACCATACGAATTACACGTCTGTATGCATCTATAGAGGTTAAATGGATTTACAGAACAGGATAAAATATCACATTTATGTAAGGTAACATCCAAAAGATAAATGAACCGTATGGTGCAAAAATGGAAGGTATGTACTTCCTTCTCATCAACTTCACAAAATATCAATGTATTCAAAGAGGAGCCAACAGGAGCTCATCACTGGTTTTACCATAATGTCATACAAGAAGAGCGCAATGTAATATATATATGCAGCAGTATGGAGTATTGATGAGTGATAATCTCTTGGCACAAGACTGAACGTCTTTTCTTCGCTGCATAAAAGAGTAACTTGAAATGTGCTGGGAAATTCAGGATATTCATTGGAGTCATTTTTCACACATGGTGGTCTTTGTGAATCGCAAACTAATTGTATTCACTTTAGCAATGTTCGAATTTGCCGTGTATACTAGCATGTAAGGCCAATTCATTTGCAGAACGGATAGATAAGATTCGGTAATGGGGTTTTGCTGCCCAAGTGACTGATCCTAAAAAAGTTTGATTTTTATGAAAGTTTGTTTATTTTGAACCCGGATACTTTGAAGTCATAATTTTTTCATCCCTTGAACTTCGAAATAACAAAGTTTTGCTGTATGTAGTGTCTATATTTTGATTCCTGAAGCTATACAATGACTAATATTATGATGAAATTTAACTCGGATAAGAACATCATTAAAAGTCTTACAGTGACTATTTGCAGAAAATCAGAGCATGAAAGACTTACCTGAACATCAAAGTTGGGTGGTAGAACCCCTGGAGAATCCATCTGCTGCAGCATCCCTCCACCAGCATTCCCACCTCCTCCTCCACCACTACCACCAATTCCACCCCCTCCGCCTCCGAGGCCAACTCCCATTCCGCCACCTCCGAGGTTCATGTTGCCACCTCCACTGTTGCCTCCATACCCTGCCACCACGACGGAGGGAGAATCGCCTCCACCCCCACCTCCGCTGCTGCTCACGCCGACCCCCAAGCCACCTCCACCACCACCACTACCTCCGCTTCCTCCACCCATACTGAAGTTCATCACTGGATCAAACATGACATGCTCAAAGTGACTGTTCTCCAGATTGAGGTGCACGGGATGGTGCTGCATTGTTGGTTGGTGGTGTTGCTGCAAAATATTTTCAAATTTCAATGCTTGCAAGGTTTGAACAAAAACAGAAAATTAATTTGACAATGATTAAACCTCTTTAAGTTGCTTTAATCATATCCTCTGATCATTTACTCAAAAAAGAGAAATTAAAATTAAAACTAAACATAACGGGAACTACTGAAATACCTTCTTGTATCCTTCTAGATGACAAACAAGTTAGGAAAGTTTATAATGTATCACAAATAGGCGCATTTCGTGCAATGGAGTATTAGAAAGAAATTATATACCTGTACGTAAGGGAAATAGCGTTTTAAAGTTCTTTTCTTCAGCATAAATAATCCATTTTCTTCCTATTTAAAAATAGTGCATGAACACATAAGTTAATTAAACGTTTGTTTGTGAGATTGTTTATGTTAGCAACAATGAAGAAGTAACCATGCAAGAAATTTTCAACTCGATTTAAGACTTTCTTGTTCGATTTTATGGATAATGGCTACTCCTACGATGAAAATGTATAGGAAAAGAAATACTGTAATTTATTAGTTCTACAAGTTTTATTTGAAAAATATTTTGATATGAGCAATACTTTACGAGATATGACAAAAATTTAATTTTTTGTCACGTCAAGTGGTACCCCTGATTGGTGTACGTGATTCATTTTTGCGATTTTCTCATTATATTTTATTGTACGTCCTTAACATCAAATTTCATGAAAATCCGTTTGGTAGAAACCAAGAACGAACATGCGGACGGACGGACAGACTATAATAGGCACACACGCTGGAAGCGAAATGCGCCTAAAAAGGGAAATAGAGATATAAAGATTGTAGAAAGTAGGCTTATGCAGAAAACTAAGTTTAACCAAGAATAATTATGGATCTGTTTAAGGATAGACTACCTATGTTGATATTTATTGGGTGAAGGATGCATCATACCATTCTCACTTAAGAGTAACAACATGTAGAAAAAACAATAAGATACAATGTGACCGCATACAATATTAAGTTGAAAAACGGGAGGTTAGTCAAGTTACATCATAAAAACAGTTAAGGGAATAACTGTAAAATTCACAACAACAAATATTATTGACTTTGCTATCTCTTAAGAATTTACTCTCAGGTAATCACAACTGATGATTGCTGTTTTGAAGCTGAAATGCTCATTTGCCTTTATATGAATTAAAAATTCTGTAAAAGACAAAGGCAAAACCCTCATTTCAAGATAAAGTTCTTTTCTCGTCTCACAAGCAAGCATAAAATGCTACTAGCAGCTAACTGCAATGTCTCTTGACAATATTATATGGATTCACTAACTAATGATTTATTAAGTTCATCTTGCGCCCGAAGAAAAACTTTTTAAAAAATTTTGAGTTTATTTCTGAATATTATATGAAATCCTTTTACATTAAATCCTTAATTAGCTACTTAATTTGTGGAGTTGATAAACTACCGGCCAACCTTGATACTGTATTATCTTCTAGATATTCTATTTTAATCAGAGCTGTGAACCGAACCGGTCATTTTTCTGAACCGTGAACCGAACCGAAACGACTGATTAATTTTTCAATGAACCGAAAACCGAACCATAATTTTTTCCAAAAGTGGTTCGGTTCGATCTCAATCCACAAAGTACGGACCAACGAAAAGACCAGGAATTTCCATTGGAAAAACCAGCGGGTTTGCTTCAAAGGAAAGAGTGCCTATCCCTTTCCTCTCTGCTACTATTGTTATCCACAGACGACATTTATGGTGAGGGTTATGGGGACACCAACTGTGACAATATCCGGGTCAACCACTGTAGGCAGAAACCGACCAACAGAATATAGAAAGACCTTTATCTGAACGCAGGCAAAAGGGTCGTTTTACAATGGCCTAGAAAGGAGCCGTAATCTGCTTTCGTGCCGAGAGAAAAATCCATGCCCTTACCATCACCCCCTTCAGCATTGTAATTAGAAGACCTGAGAAAATATGCCCCGCTGTGTCTTTCTTAGAACACCATAACTCTCCTCATATCTTTTTCTTCGGAAAAATTCAAATTGTAGCTCTCAACGGCTTGAGCTTTCAACGATATCATTCCTTTTCTAACTTTCATGTGGTGTTCTTTTATGATATTTCCATTACTTGGTGGTTTATATTCCAGCAAAAAAAGGCGAGGACTTCGGCGGATCCCTATGGAAGCGAGGCATTCATTTCCCGCAGAATTCCTTGAAATATCTAAAGTGTGTATTTTTAATAATATTTTAGTAAACTTTATTTAAGAGAAATAAAATTAATTAACATGTTAGTGTTATTTAAAGAGGGTCACTCTACGTTGTATAATCGTTTGTTTTGAACCATAAGTGTCCGCACTTCGTATATTGAATAATGTGCCCCGAACTGTCGATTAATTTTAAATTATTCTTGTAACGTAATTTTACTATCATATTGATTTTTTGATTACTTTTCTAAGGTGGTAAAAGAAAAAAATTAGCAATATATAATATGTTTCGAATCGAGCTAAAAGTGTCTTTTTGAATTTATTATATAATAATAAGAATTAATAATCGAATTTATTAGAGTTTTACATATCAGAAATTCATTTGGAGTAATATTTTATTCCATATTATTTAACCAATTAACTAATTAAAATACTTTATTTATTGTCAATAATGTGTTACAGGTGGGCAACATGCCCGGTGGTAACATAAATTATATTGAATTTATTATTGAAAGTTGGAAAAATTGAGACGCCGTGCATCATTGCCATTGGAAATCAAGAAACTCTCTACTTCAATAATTAAATCTATCATTCAATCAAGGAAATCTTAATAAGGGCTTACTGAAAAGAATTTCCCTAGACCCTTGATAAATACAGCGAACATTTTTTATTTTATTTGTTATAAATGAACCAAAGGAATAACGCTTTGTAACTTCCGTTGTTTTTATTTCTCTTACGACCCGGGTTTTGACATTACAATGCTATCGTCAGGTGCAGATATGGTGAGAATAGAAAGTATATACAGAGAAATGGGTAGAGGCAGGGGAGGGAGGGTAGTTTGTAAGATGGAAAGGAATGGAGGGAAAGGAGGAACCTATCTCAGAGGGTTACTGCGGGGGGTAGGTTGTAAAGGGATAAACAGGGAGGGGAAAGGAAAGGCTGGAGACCATCTCGGGAGGGTTTGGGGAAAGACGGGAAGGACTAAAAAGTAAGGTCTTGTGGAAGACGGATAGAGGGTGAACCCCAGAGAGAGGAGGGAGGAAATTATCATTGTGGCAATGGGTATGTGTGTGGGAATAAGAAAAATAAAGGCAAGTGCGGGTGGTAGAGGTTAAATATTGGGAGACGGGTGGTAAGGCCCTTGTTATAAATCTTTTTTCTCTAAATAATGTGTATTACAGGTAAGAAAAAGAAATAAAATGCTAGAGGAACTAATTTTCTTTGATTTTTAATGATTTCTTTAAAATACTTTTATGTTTTCGGTTTGTCCGTCCATCCAGGGATAATCTCAAAAGAGGTTTAAGCTAGAGGTACATTTTCTTTCTGATTATGTATGATTGTGTATGTTGGTAAATGAATTTGAAGTGAATCCATTCAGAGAATTTTTAATTGATATGTAAACAACAATGAACTTAAAATCATGTTAGGATCAAAAATACCATTTTTTAAAAATATAAGTAAATGAAGATGATGATGGTATTATAATATATTTAAAATATAAATTTTTCCTTTCTTTAAATAAATTCTTCTTTCATTTAAAATAATAATGACTGCTGATTGATTTACTTACAGATTGATACTGAATGTGTAATGTTTATATTGGATAAATTATTTCTGAATAGTATTTCAAATGATTAATTTAGCTGAACCGAACCACAAACCGAACCAAACCACTTGTCAAAATTCTCGTCTGAACCAAACCACTTCCAAAAATTTAGAACTGAACCGTGAAGTGAACCACTCCAAATTTTGAAGTGGTTTGCAGCTCTGATTTTAATGCAATTTTAAACTTTTTGGTGTGCAACTTAGGATTTTTAACAGTACAGGCGACTCCCGAGTTTTGATGGGGATGTGTTCCTGAAAACGTGTCGAATGTCGAACGCCATTTTTCAATATACTTGCATATTATAATCGGGGGATACGTTCCCGCATCTCAGGAAAAAGTCTCCCCTCACGTTCTATAAAGATAAAATAACATTACTAATATGTTAATACAACAATATTAAATTTTGAATAAATTATATCTATACTAATATATAAAATCGTTCGTTTGTATGTATGTTACCGATAAACTCAAGAACCACCACACGGGTTGGACGGGAGTTTCACCGGTGTATTCCTTATACTTCCAGGAGTAACATAAGCTATATTTTTTTCAGTTCTGAAGGGTCATATTTTAGGAAAAAAACAAAAACTTGACACCCATATTCTGTCAGCAAGAAAAGCAACTCCAGGCATGCGCCACTTACTGCACTATCTACTTCTGCCCGGTGGCGATCTTAGGAACTAGGATCGCATTCCCCTCTTGCCCTCTCTCACGCCTCAGCAAACACCCATTTTCCTACGCTACTCCATGCAGGGGGGGGCAGACGGTGCTGCTCGGACCACGCGTCGCTCACTACGCATGCAACACGTCTTGCACGCACACTCGCTCGACGCTCCGTCGCTCACTTGGTACATTCCTGCGCGCTTTCTTTCTATGTTAAGTTTCCAGCACAGCTTACTTAGATTGTGTTTTGAAATTTCTATGGTTTTAAAATGCAGAAAGTTAGGTCACAGCTGTCTAAATCATTATCGAGGGCTAGGAGAGCAGTGCTATCGAGAAATAATGAAACACCCGAAGAACGTGAGTTACGACTTTCCCAAATGCGTTCAATGAACAATGCCAGGCGCCTTGACGAGACAAGTCCTGAGAGAGATCCCCATTTGAATGAAAATCGCTTGCGTAATTCTTGAAATAGAGCAGCCGAATCAAGTACACAGAGAGACACCCGTTTAAGAGAACGAGTTCACACGGCTCAAAGTAGGAATGTTGCATCTAACCCACGGATTCAAGTCAGCATTTTCATACGATCCTGCCATAAACTATGCTGACCATCGTGACATTTCGATAGGGAAAATGGACAAAATTTGTAGACATTGTCACCCAAGGAAAATGATGGGATGTGTTGTTCGAATGGTAAAGTTCGCTTACCAGAATTTGAAGATCTTCCAGAACCACTGAAAAGTTTATTGCGCTTTTAATATGAGATAGGGAGGGAGAGAGATGGATGGTAACGGAGGGGGGAGATGGAGAGAGAGGGAATTACAGGGAACGGGTGGAGAGAGGGAGGAGGGTGGGAGATGGAGGGGGAGGGAGTACTTTCTTATTATTGCGATGCTTACATGTTACACGGTCAAAGTTTTAGATTCACTAAATCCGTTGAAATTCAATGGGCACTCCTGCTAGTAATAAATATTTTAAATGTATAACTTATTTTTTGCACTAAAAAGGAAAAAATATATTTTTGTTTCGAACTTCAAAGATAGATGTATGCAATATGTTGTAACAAATGACTCGCGCGAGCTGGATAACATAACTGCATACATCTATCTATACATACAACTATTTATCGCAGCAAAATTAATATAAAAGTTATTAAAAAGGCAGAAAATAACTTAAGAATAAAAAAAACAAAATTAAAATATCTTCATACCGTAAATCTTTTTCAACTGCGCTTACTGGACTTGGTTTATTAATTGAGAAGTTGGAAGATTTTAGTTGGAAGAAGAGGAGCTATTGGGTGGGGAGCTGGATTTTCTTCCAAAATAATCCTGTTTCGTCACAATTAAAAACTCGACGAGAACAATAGCGGCCCTCTTCAATCAATGCACACAATTTATCAGGATAACTTGAGGCAGCATCAGTATTTGCACTAACAGCCTCGCCAGTTAATTTAAGGTTATGCAAACCTGCCCTTCTCTTAAATCTGTCAAACCAGGAATGACTTGCACTAAATGGAGGCACATCAACAGAAATTTCATCTATCCTTTCCTTCAAATCATCATACAGATCCTTAGTCTTTGCTCTAATCATGGCCTCACTAATAGGAATGTTTCTGACACTGATCATTTACCCAAAGTTTTAAAAGTTTTTCCATTTTAGGAATCACAACACAGCACCTAGGACTGTTTATTGTTGTTATCAAATTACGTGAATTTATCACATCTTCTAGAATTTTCTCCTTCTGTTTCACATAAGTTCTAATAGTTGAACGACACAGTCCCAATGATCGTGTGATTTCAGTTTGGCTTTCACCTTTCTCAACACACTTTAAAATTTCTAATTTCAATTCATAACTATGAGTCTTATGCACTCTTTTATTTGATTCACTTAAATTATCACTATTACATTTCCTTTTAGATGCGATGTCAAGTGATAAATTTATAAATAAATCAATAAACTAAATAAATTTAAATAAAAGATTAACATAAATCAGTACAAATTCAAACAATTAGAGCAGATATAATATGTCTACACTAAAACTAAACCTCGTGTGGTTGGTCGGAACCAATTACTCCGCAAAAATTACTCCTCGTAAAGTAGTTCCCAATTCAATCGGCTGGGTCAAAATCTTGAATTTATCGAATCTAAAATTTATCGAATCTCGAACGGTCGAAACTTGGGAGTCGCCTGTATTTCACCTTCCGGTGTTTCGCATAAATTAATGTTCACTCTGTTAGAGGAGTTGCCCATATCATTTACAGCAAATTTAATTAATTTTTTTGAACTGTATTAAAAGACGAGGCCAAGAGTTCATGGAATTTCATGATTATTAGAAAATACGGTATTGTTATAATAAAACAAAATTCACACAACAGTTTAAAAAAGTACTTATGCTTTTTTTGTTATGTGGGAAAAGCAGAAGTATTCTTTAAATTGTGTTGTGAGAATTTTGTTTTATGTTAGCAGGGCCGTATTTAACCGATAATTTTTATGAACTGATAATAGACATTTGTTTTACTTTTCTGAAGGAATGGAGTATGCTTCCTTCTCAATCATATGATATTACATATCCCTGATAAATTAAAACATTTCTTATATTTCTATATATCCCAAAAATGGAATATCTTTTAAATGTTGAAAATAAAAATGATAAATACCAATTCGAGAAAGTCACAGATTTGAATCAAATCTAATTAAAAAGGTTCATTGTTTAATGTCAACACTATAACTGAAATAAAACAGTATATTTGCTAAAGATAAGCACAGCATCATATGTGCTTAAGAAAACTAAGCAATTTAACTTAAACATGAAATTAACTAAAAGGGACAATATGTTAAATGAAAGATATAAAAAAATCAAATTTTCAAATTCCAACATGTCCACAATCGAGAGTATAAAATGGTACAAAAGTATGATAATGAAATTTCAATAATTAAACGATGTTACAGGAAATTTAATTATCAAAACAGCATTCATAGAAGTGCAAATTAAATCTTCCATCCTAACAGGTATACTTGGTGACAGCAAAATGAAATACTTGGTGGAGAAAATTGATTGAAATGCTTTATAAAAATATATACTGTATATACTCGTGTATATGTTGACTCCTGACTTTTTAATCAAAAATTTAATTCTTATGAGTGTCTCGTGTATAAATCCACCCTAGCTTCTCAGGTATAGTTGAAAAAATGTACATTTTTTGTCGCTACTTGAATATTACGTACTCGATATTTAATGAGAATATTGCAGTAGGTGATTTATTACATTAAACTATACCGTATCCCTTTTTTTATATAATGGAATTATAAATTTAATTTCCTAAATTTTAGTTGTATTTATTTCAATGTTGCCCACACTTCTGCTGTGCTACTACATCCTACTGACACCCAGGGCTATACTAAGTATTTATTAAGAGGATCAAATTTCCTAAAGGGAGGCACAGCTGCTGCAGGACTGACTCTGAGTTGTCATTACAATGTATACACATTAGTAATCAATTGGATGGCAAATATATACTGATAATATTCCAATGAAATGCCCAAAAAAATTTCAAAAATAGAACTGAATGGAAACTAAAAAAAACAGCCATTCATCCCAAAATGACAGTTTTATTTCATGAAAATTCATCAAAACTTTGCAATTTTTTTAAAGTTGTTAAATCCAATTGAAATAATGTCATAATGGGTTAACTGGCACCTGGAAGAAGACCCCCTGAACATAAATTCACATTTTAAAGGTTTGCATCATACAATTACATTTGTATAGATTTTCAGCTAAAAGTTTAAATGAATTCCTTGTTTTATAATGAAAGCAATGTGTTTTGAAACATCACCAATACAGTAAATCAACTTATCACTAATAATCAGAAAACACTGACAATTTTTTAAAATATAACAATTTACCAACCTGGTGATGATGCGGCCCGATTCCATTATTGCTGCTGTTTCCAATTCCGTGGTGATGAGGAGGATGATGAGGGTGGTGATATGGGTGATTGTGATGTGGATTATGGTGTGGATGGTGCAGCTGATTCACCACTCCTGGCCTTCCTGTGCCAACACCACCACCGCCTCCTCCTCCCACACTTCCACCCTGGACTACCACTATTTCCTCTTTTGCTACCCCTTGGCTATTTTTGTTTGCCATATCTTCCTCTGCTGGGGATGGCTGGCGACTGCCTGGAGTACGACTGCATTGGAAGGAAAATTTAAGAATTGTTTTAGATTAAAGAAATAAATAAATAAGATATTAAACTATGGTGACATTAATGAACAGTTGCTCATACAAAATCAATTTTACTATCTTAAAAATATAAATATACTATAGAGTACAAAAAGTTTGACTGCACCAAAAACAATAATTCAAATAACACTACCCTTCTTAAACAACAGATGACAAAAATATCAAAAGTCCTACATTCTGCTCACAGTTCATTTAAATTGTAGAGAAAAAAGATTTTTCTTGAATATGAGCAATGACATTGTATCATATGATTTTAAACTTTGGAAATGTTAATGTCTCAATTTTAGAAAGACATCAAATTATCTTGAATGAAAAAATTAAAATGATAACACCAGACAGATGTAGGATAATAAATGAGAAAGAACGAGCTAAAAAATAACAATTAAAATTTTAATGATTACTCTCTTGCCGATCTTTATATTATAAAAACCAATATTATGAAAACAACTTTGGTTACCAAGTTCTTAAAGGATAAATATACTAGTCAATATTAAATGATTAATAGGTAAGTTGATCATGGAATCCGCGTTTCGATAAATTTCTCCTTATACGCTCGAAATATACACAAAGCAAAAATGAATACGCCATTGGATTAAATAATTTACACAAATAAATAGTTCGCACGTATTAATTCTAATAAACAATATTACCGAAACTTGTTGTGATAGTCATCTTCAAGTGTTAGTTTAGCAAAGTTATATTCCAGCCAATTTATAGACAAGTCACTAAGGTACGAAAACGTCATATGTTTCGAAAATTAAATATCAATAGACGTAATTAAATTAACAAGACTGCAAAAGTATTAATTATTAAAGCTAGAGCCGTAAATAATATTAAATGATGAAAGCAAATTTACAGCAAATGTCAAGAAACTCTAGCTAAATGAAGTTTTCGAATAATCATAGAGGCGCGAAGATAAACGTTTTTCAGAAACGGCGAATTGCTTAAACATTTCGCTAACAGATGGCGTATGTTCCAGACCGGTTTATACGCTACTCATTTGTTTTCTGATATACTGATTATTGTATTGTTTCAATGTCAACTTTCTCTTATGCATTTATTAAAATAAAATAATAAATATTATCATTTCATATAAATACAGCACAAAATAATATGATAGTTTATTCGGCGAGGTTACTTTTATTGAACAGCGTAATTCAGCATTGTTACGAATATCCTCTATTTCGTCGACAAAAAACTTAATTCGGTTGTAAATTGATAAAAATACTGCGTGATTGATAAAACATGTACGCTGAGGCGAACAAAAACGCTCAGCCATAAAATTGCAAGTTTCCATTTGCATACATTTGAAGTACAGCAATCTTACATAAGGTATGTACTAGTTATACTTGAAACTTTTATATCAACATTGAAAAAATAAATATTTAATTTTATTTATACCATTTATTTACTTCGACTTGTTTGAGGTATCCTTATGGGAAATGGACGTCTTTTGAATAACTTTACAAGACCAAATAATCGGTGGAAGATATCTAGCAGAAGCAACAATTTGGCATAGTTTCCTTAAATTCATCAAAACAATACGAAATGCCAGTGTATGGAAGTCAATAAGCCAAACATTTTCTATACTATTATAGAAATTACTTCAAAAATCAATTTTTTTTCATAAAACACCACATGGATGGATATAAGTAACTGCAGTGCAATTTGTTTATCAAAGGATGTTTGCAAAAATATTACCGTTTTCTCAAATATTGCAGAGATTTGTCAGTGTAATGAACTCCCATTAATTACTTTAGTATAAAGTGTATTTCAGATCAATATATAATTCCTAACAAAATTCTTTATAAATAATTATAAAGCTTTTCGGAATAGCATTATTCAATAATATAGTTTTTATTACTAGGTAAAAATTAAATAATCTTCATGCCATAATATTTCATGACTCCTGTATGCCAATACAGTATGTATTAAATACTTTGTAGTAGACATACAGACAATGACCAACAGCAAGGGAAAATTTAAACTTACATTTTCTTTAAATGAAACAGTAAAATACCCAAGTTTTTAAGAAGCATAAAATTAAGTTTAATATAACGAGCCATTATATTTTACTGTTGCACTTTGTGCCTTGTAAACATTTTTCAATAATAAAGTCCTTTTATTATAAATGAGATAATCACAGACCACACACAGCATAAAAGCAAAATTCACCATTCAACCATCACCTTGCCACAATCATCATTCTATCTGAAGGTCTGATTATGCTGACCTAATACACCACTAATAAGAGAATAGTATTTTCAGATCTTTTTTATAAGTTAACATTTTCTTCCAGGTATTTGGGGTGATGAGTTTATTTTGGGAGCTGGAAATAAATCCTTTAAGAGTCACAGATTGCCGACAGTCTAGTGTCACTTTTTTTCATTGATTTATACAAAATAATTGCTAAGCATAGTGCTTTCTACTATAATACCATTTTACCTGAATACAAGATAATCTTTTTCCCCATATTAGAATTTGAAAAACCATGGATTTCATTATTTTTTGCAGAATACGAAATAAACCTACATTTCAATATCTTTATGTAAAGGCATGCTGCAGTCAAATTAAATATATGATGATGAATAGTAAGGTTGAATTATGAATCGAATTAACAAGAAGAAGGTACGGACCCAAGGATACTATCAAAGGTTAAAATAATACTTTTGTAAATATGAAGTTGTGCAAGGCATGTTGTCTTCAATTAGTAGTTGTGTTATATTCCAATAAATAGGGTAGAAAATATTAACTGCCTAGAAACCATCAAAATTACAATATGTGTTTATCACTTTTGGTAAATTTGAAACATTGAAATATGATATATTACACCAACACTGATAAATTTAGAATTATATCCTTTTCACCTTTCTTTGAATGAAAAGACATAAATTATTGTCTACATATAGGTTTGAATATCAAATAACATTTTTAATAACTTTTTTATTTAAATAAATATAATATAAAGTGCATTTTTGGAAATATTTTTTAAAATTCATCACAATTTAGGAAAAAAATCTGATGTGTTCTCCATACAGAGCAATGGATATGATTGCTCCCAACATCAGCAGTGGCGTAGCGACGGGAGGGCAGTTGCCCCCAGGTTCAGGGCTTAAGGGGCACATATTCACAGACCGATTTTTATCGGTGAAAGCAGTTCTGCTAGGAGGTTGCACAGTAACATAATACGCTAGCGGATTAAGATTTGAGAGAGGCGAGAGTCATCAAAAACGCTTATGGGAACTGACCCTAGATGCAATTAATCACCCTTGTATTTATCTTTAGGATATAGTGATACCGTAGCATGTTTACGTTTATTAGATGGTCCCTGAGACTTAAGAAATGGCAATCGTAAGTGGGTCAGAGAAAAATATTTACAAAACCCTCTCTCTGTCTATCCAAAATATGTATAAAGTCCCGCTTTGGGTTGCCACCTCTTCATGTCTCACCTGAAGTCTTAGAGGTTATTGCTTATTCTTCGGGTTACACTTTCGTTTTCTCTCACTTGTAAACTATGTTTTGCCTATGGGCCAGGGGGGTTTGCAATTGAGTTGAGGTATCTCCTGCCATCTAGCCTTACTCGAACCAATTTCTCATTCAAATATGTTTGCTGCATGCTTTAGAGCCACCCTAATGGGGTAGCAAAATAGGGAATTGACTTAAGACCCGAACACGCTAAATTGAGTACAGAAGTCCCTGTAAACCCATCCTCCCTAGCACTTAGTGGCAAGAAAAAAAAGGTCATATGGCCCTTATGGGTGCCAAGAAGATCCCTTGACCCTGGGCACCAAAGACTATAGCTACGCCACTGGTGTCCTCAGGAATAATTATTAGCAATTACATTTGTGAATATTCTTAAAACATTTTCAATAGTCTTCATTTTAAAAAAAACAATAAGTAAAGAAAACCATTAGCTATTTCTATGGATAACAAAATGTCAATGCACAATGAAAATCACCCTTGACAGCATACTCAGCTCTATCAACAATTACAAAATTTTAACATAATAACAGAAACAATGGTATACTTTGAGACACATTTAACACATAAATCCAGAAGAAAAATCAAAAACAAAACCTGTAGAAAATTTCTACAATTTTAATAATAACAAATATTTAGATAAATTTATTTTTAAAGGAGATATTTAGAAGAAAAAGAACAATGGCTAGAATAAGCAGTTTTAGCAAAACCCTTTTTAGATCTTCATTTGCTAATAGAAATCTTAAGTACAGTACACTCCCAGTTATCTGGCACTCATGCAACTGGAATTCTCAAGTAACCGGCATCTCTTGCCTCTATTTTTTACTACATCTAGTTTGGAATTTTACGTAACTGTGGATGTTTCTTGGACTCGGTGTTAGTAATAAAATATTTGCACACCCTTTTTAAATGCCTCCTAAAACTCCAATATGCGCTGAAGGTAATAAAAGGAAATGGGTTGAATTAACCTTAACCCAGAAACTGGATATAATAAAACGTGTAGAGAAAGGTGAGAACCGCGATGTTTTAATGAAAGAGTTCAATGTCGGTTCTTTCACTATTTGTGACATTAAGGCACAGAAATCACAGTTAATGAAATTCATTACGTCTTCTGAGACAACTAGAGGAATTGAATATCAGTGCACTCTTCGTAAGCATAAACTTGAGCAATTGGATGTTGCTATTTATGAATGACTTTCTATAAAGCATTTCGAGGGAGTCGGTATTTCTGGATCAATGTTGACTGAAAAGGGCAAAGATTTTTTGAACAAATCGAGATTAGTGAACCATGTGCATTTTCAGATGGATGGTTAACACGTGTTTCACGATTAGGCATGGGATCAGACGTCTGGATGTTTCGGGTGATAAAAAATCAGTTGACTAAGACACCGCCGATAAATGTTGACTTTACTAATTGCACTGTATGTAATGGTGTCATGATTGTGTGTCACTATTTGCATCTCTTTTGTTTAATATCAATTTGCCTCAAGAATATCTGCTAATACATTGTGTTGTATGGGTAATTTCTCAGACAAGGAAACTAATTTTTTTTTGTTGGAAAATCCTAAAGAATGGACCATGTTAATCCTTGCCTCCAGTTGTTATTAGAACAAAAGAGAAGCTAATAGCGATAGGTATACGAGAAACTCGGTAGGATGTAATGAAGTTAGTAAATATTAAAATTAAGCACGTTGAATACTTGCATATTTGAATTTCATTACTTCCTTGTATGTCAAGGAGTTATTTAAGAACAATTGTGAGTAGAATACCTTTTCTACAGGTTAGCAATTCCAAGGTGAATGTACAATTCTGCATCTGTTTCTTATTTTGGTATCCAAATGCTTTATTGAGGAATAAAACTTTCAAGCAACCAGAAATTCACTTAACCAGAAAACCCAATTCCCCGGGCATTCTGGATAACTGGGAGTTTACTGTATAAAGTTTTGTGCTGATCTGATCATTAGTTTTTGAGCTAGAGCACCCACAAAATCCTTGTCACATACACCCACTGACATCACCACAAAAATAGTCAAAGGCAGGGGACCTTATTTCCATTGAAATCTTGAATTTGATTTTTTTCAAGAATACAGTACTTTCTCCTATATTAACCTTTGAGTACTCGTGTCAAAAATACATTAGTACTCGCGTTGGGTCGAATCGACTCAATCTATTTTTAAGCTTAAAAAGAATGACTGGATTTCCAGAACATTTTTAAAAAATTATTAGAAATGCTAAAACTATTTCAATAGAAAAAGAAAACAATCAATTATTTTACATAATTTATTATGTAAATATTTATTTCAAAAATTTTAATTCACATCTTCATCCGAGCTTTCAACCTCCTGAAATCTTGTTCTTAGAAAACAATTCATACAATGTTCTTGGCAAATATATTTACTACAATTTTGACAAATTGTTTTGGTTTTGCTGTCCTTTTCTGTCTCACACAGTTGGAACAATTATCCTGAAAACACGGGAGAGAAATTGAATTGCTTTTTCGGGGACCCTTAGGATACTTTCTGAAGATCACCATTTACTCCCCCTCATTCTTCAGAATGCCTTGCCAGTCAGTATACCCTCAGTCAAAGGTAATATAACAAACATTCCCCTTCCATTCCCATTCACCTCCAAATTCCTACTTCTTTTGTTACTTACCCTCGATGCTACAGCAAAATTTTACCCTCTAACACGTGGCACCATAAAATAATTTTATGACAGCACTGGGAAGCAGTTGGGAAAACCAAGGCAGAGACAGAAAAGAAAGTGGGTAAAAAACCCATAGCTACCCATTACTCTTGGCCAAAATTTTCTTGCTGCCATCCCACCTGGATTTCTGCAAGGGTGCAATGCACCTCGGGCTGGCACACCCTCATGCACAGACTACATACTTATAGATACCACTCCAATATAAGGTGGTTTAGCGAGTTTGCTACTTGTGGAGATTATAACTAATCGTCAGTAAAAACTGTATGGTAAAAATGACTTATTTAGTCTTCAAAACTGAAAAATTGTTCCTATATGAGAAATGTTACAAATAATAAATATATAGCCACAGTAATTAATCAGTAGCATTACAAAATATAACAGCATGAAAACATTTTCTTAAATTTTTCTATCGAGTCAAGCTCAAAATAAATCAAGGGCGCAACATTTTATGTGCGAGTTTCTAGCGCAGCGTATCAGTTATTTGCTCTTATTCATCATTAAATTTTCAGTGCCGAGCCCATGGACACGTGACATGTTTAAAACATTATAAAACTGAGCTACTAGGTGAATGAAGTTAGTTGCATTTTAAAATTAAAAAATATGGACTTTTAAAGTTGATCTGCGTCGATTCGACCCAGACGCGAGTACTCGAGGGTTAAGTATGGATGTTAATTACAAAAAATTCAACTGTTTTTTTTGTAATTTTAAAACTAGCTTGAATTTCTGAAAGAAAACATCCCTCTATGATAACATAAAGCCATTCATAAAAGATTAACATTATACTGTTATTAACACTTTGAGATCAAATTATTTCTACCCTGATTGCCGTCCTAGGTCCATTTAATTTTGACAAAAATGGGAAAACAGGTATTACATTTAATTAAACAATAATTTATTATACATGTATTAATATGGAATTTTTTTGTAGCAATCTATCAAATATACAGCTAATAATATTTCTTTAAAGTGTGGTACTTGGTAAAGCATGAATTTGGGTGTAGAAAATATTTAAGGCATGACGGAGTAGTTCCATCACTGGATCGAAACTGGTAAAAAAAGATGTCAGACCTATTTCGACAGAGGACCGAAAAGGGTTAACCCATAAGATAAGAGACAAAACAGCTCGTTATATATAGAAGAATGATACTCACTTGAAGGCTTTGTCGTCATCACCAACCCCATTCTGAACTACAACTCCATTTGTCTGCACCGAGTTTCCATTCTCGACATCTTTCTTTCCCGGTCCGCCGCCTCCTCCACCGCCACCTCCACCCCCTCCACCGCCGCTACCATCATATGGGGAAGATGACTGCCCCTTGTCTTTGTCCTTCTTATCTGAATCTGTAGAGGTCTGCAAAGATAATTCATAACATTCCTAAAAATTTGCATTGCCATTTAAATCTGATAAATACAATTTTTATGAATTTCGACCTATTCTATCAGATTCTTTTTAAACAGTTTTACAAAATAATGAGTATATTAAACATCTTATAAATACCTAACAAGTATGTACAGAAAATGCACGATTAACAGAAGGCTGCCTGGAAGAACCTCACTTATGAAAATGAATGTTAACACATTTGCGGACAGTCGATGACTGCTGTGTGATACTAGAAACGCACATGCAAATTTATATTCTCCAATAGATTTTGAAACTTTTATAAAGACTATATATGCTAATGCTTTATGAGTAATTATCAATAATTATAAGACATGACTGCTATAGCGTCTTGTCTGCGAAGGTGTTAAAAGAAAGAGACAGTGCATACTTGTGTATTTTGTGAAAATATACAATTTGATGAGGATTTCAACGTTTTGGGTCGAAGATGCAGATATTACAAAGGAACCAAGTTACAATACATTAACTAAGGGGTCGGCAACCTACAGCCCCCGACAGCGTTTTATGCAGCACGCGAAGCCATGATGAAAATTTTATTGGTATTATTTAACACAGTCAATTTCATATTTTTTCAGTGAAATTATGGTCTCAAAACCTCTTCTGATGAAGTTTTAATGCTAGTAAACTAATTAGAATTGATTTTCACCAATATGGGACCAAAAAATCACTAGGTAACTTCTGATTTAAATGCCAATCCAGCCCGCCCGAGCTCTTGTGTTTTTCGATGCAGCCCTCCAAATCATTCACAACGAAAAATGTGGCCCACCACATAGAAAAGATTGCCAACCCCTGCATAAACTAATATGTAAGAAGTGGTATGACATTTACCTTTCACCCTTAACTACATGTGTTCACTCTTGGGACTTAATAATGTGCATGTCATCCTGAGTGCTACGTTGGCATTTGTATGGTTTAAAAATTAGATGAAAAGAATTTACAATAACATGTTTATTTTAATAGACCAGGATAGTAGATAGCATATTTTTACCGATAGGGTATTTGGAGGTTTCAAAACGTTTTGTCTCTATCTCAAACCATGAACACTTTAGGTGCATTGGCATACAGAGTACCAGAAGGCATGTAGTTAAGGGTCACCAATACAAAGAGGCAGATCTAAGAAAAGGCAAAGAGAGCTGCAGCCTTGGAGCATCCGAGTTGTGGGACCACTGTGCCACAAAAAAATGCGGCTATATAAAATAAACTATTTATCATGCAAAAGAGCATACCTTTCGTAAAAAATTTCCCTCAAGTGTTTAATTTATGTCAAGGACCCCCAAATAACATTAGCCCTGAGTCCCCAAAATTTAACACAGTAAAACTACTCAGGCAATAAAATACTGATATTGTAAGATTAGCTAATTTTAGGGAAAATATATTTAGTAAAAAATTTAATTCTTGAACGTCTTGATTAAATCGCTTTATGTGAGAGGATTATCTAATACATTTAATTAACTCGGAACCATTAATTTTCCCAGATTAACAGAAATGCCACTGGAGAATACATTTAAAAAAAAATGAAACTCCACTTACAAGAACCAGTCCTCTCATTCTCTGCTCGATATCCTTTCCGGTTGGTGAAGAGCCCAACACATATTCGACCATCTTCACACCTAAGCCTCCACCGGTTTCGGCAGATCGCGGAGACAGGACTCCGCCCCCGCTACCGCCTCCGCCGCTGCCTCCGCCACCTCCTCCCCCGCCCCCACCGCCTCCAGACACTACAGAGTCACTTCCGGGGAAACTACCCGAACGTCTGGGGGCCATCGCCATCGCTTGCGACACTGCATGCTCTGAAATGCAAAAGAAATTCATTTAAAATTAACACGAAAAAAATCCCAATTTTCCGCGAAACTTTAAAATTACACATCTTGGATTTATCCATGTCCAACAAAGGAACATTAGAAAGTCAAGCACGTGTATGGCGTAAACAATATAAACAGGCGCTTTGAAAATAAAATGATAAATTTGATTTTTTTAAGTATGCGATCGTCTCCTCAGCTATTATTTAAAAGAACAAATGTTTATTTCAAGATAATAGACGAATTGGCCACTAAGTCATAAATCATTACAAGATTTATTTCACCCCAGATTCCAACCCCTCTAACGGGATTCCTCAATATTTAAATCGTCCGCTATTTCATCCAAAGGCAATAAATAAACAAGAGTTCTAATTGTAAGACTAATCAAACATTTCCGGATTAATCGAATTTAATTCTTTGCTATTGGAATAAAATAACAATTAAAATTCGTCTCTGTCGCTTAGAAGCTGGCATAGACGATTTAAATTTACCTAACCGAATCTGAACAAAAATCAATTAAAATTAGCAGCACGCACGTGGCTTTATTTAATGTTTATACTAAGAAAATTGTATATCTGAATTCGCCGCATGATGAATTCAACTGATAATAAGGAGAACTTATATAATACTAGCGACAGCGTAAAAATGACCTAATTAAAAAAACACGAAAATCCATATTAATTTATTTTTATTATGTTTACAGTAATTAATTTTTGAAACATCTCTAATTTTTATTCTTATAGAGCTTCAGGATATACAATGTTGCTCGTTTTTTTTCGAGCCGTGTCTGTCTCTGGTCTTGACTCTCGGACGCCCTTAATTTTGCATGTATCACACGTTGGCAGGCCTGCGTCGGGCGTATTTGCGCCGCTCGGGTGCAAGCAGTTTATGCCGCCCCTTACGGACTTATAAAAGCACCCTGGCCCAGATTTTTTTCGATTTTTTGATTAAAAGTTGTATTTAACTAGTAGGGCAGCCCCGGATCTCCGATCCTCAACGCGATTTAAATAGACTGAAAGTTTAGTGAAATAATTTTGATTGAATAATTAATGAAATGCAAATAATCGAAATAGTTCGGCCCTAGGTTAGATCTTCTTTGTTCCCTATTCATTTTACGTGTGTCCCTATTTCTTTGTCTTTCTAGTACTCTCCGCTCCTCATCTACACGGGCAATCCTATGAGCTTCCGCATCTCTTTCTCTCTCTTCCTACAATACTCTTCCTTTGATCTCTGGCTCCTCTTTTTTTCTCTGGCAGCTGTAGCTGGGCTAATAGCTCTACCTTACCTTAGTTCCAATGATTATCGTTGCACCCTTATAGACGAACTCACAAACAATTGCTTTACTTCAAGTGTCTATCAACGACTGCTTTTAACTTCTTACAGGACCTACCATAAAGGCGACGTCAATTCAACCGTTTATTTAGATTATCAATGAAGAGAAGATAACCATATAATGTGTTTACCAAGTAACGTGCGTCCCTATTCTTATCTAATTTTTAATTGATGCGTCAGCCTATTTGGATTACAGATGTGTAATATGATGGTTCTACTTACAAAAAGGTAAGATTCCTGCATTCAAACGATGAAACAAATCAAAAAACAAATTAATTGCACAATTTTAAATAAAACTCAATACGCTGGGAGCTTGTTTGTTATACACATGTATTGACATAGCTAGAAACGCTTCCCATACGCAGTTAACAAAATAATTATTCATAAATATTTATGTTGCTATGCTTCATTAATTTCGATGCTTATGTTAAACAAAAGTGCGAAGCGAATAACGCTATTCTTTCACCTATTTGAAGGTATAATTGATAGTAATTGAATCGGAGGCAACAATGACGGTCGCCTTGGCAACGCCCGGAAAGAGTACGAAAAATCCGAAAAAGAATGCGTATTTCTGAAAACTTCGATAGTGTAACGTACAAACATGGCAAGAATAAGATAGTATAGAGCTTTAGCCGTCAAATAAAGCAAAAAAGAAGAAAGTCGGTCCATATTTACGTATTTTAACGAACGAAGGAAGAAAACCTTGCACTCTGAAAAATCGAAAATCCCGTGTAAACTTATGGGAAAATATAATTGTCTCCTGGATTCGAACCCGGGACACCTTAGCAAACGAAAATATTTTTCCAGAGACCTCATAGCCAGTAGAAACAAAACGCCGTTTACCGCATATCTTTACGACGAACGGTTCTCGAGAAATACGCCGATATAAATTGTAAACAAATGTATAAAGACGTCAACGTAAAATTAATATATAGGTAGATTTAAGAAATAAATTGTGTAAAACACAATGTGCAAGCTTTCTCATATACGAATCATTTCGATATATTACTTTAAAGTACTTTGTTATAGAAGACGGTCTGTCACATGAGTTTACAAACACGGCAGAATGTAAAGGACGTTTGTGCGTTTGTAAAAACACAAAATTATGATATATTCTTGCTTCCGCCCGTGAATTGGCGCCCCTAATAGATTCTGCATTTGTAAGTCGCTGATTTTCGAGCCGTGTCTGTCTCTGGTCTCGACTCTCGGATGCCCTTAATTCTGCTTGTATTACACGTTGGTTGTCTACACGAATCTGCCTCTCTTCTACACTTTCAGCTACTCTTAATAAAGCCAATTTTTTTACGTCTGCAGTCTTTCTTCCTAGCTGACTTTTTCTTTTTACTGGCATAATATTTTTATAAAATGGTCTGAAAAATGGATTTTTTTTGTGTAATAATAATTTTTTAGGAAAAAGATTATAATCCGTTCATAATTAAAGTGACAGTATTTGGATAAATTAGAAATCGCGGGAAAATGTTTCGGAACCCTGCTATCGATATAAAAACAGTTATCCATATTTTGTTTAATACTGTTTAGATTATAGTCATTAACTATAATTATAGAAATTCAAATGGAAAATAGAATTAAATTGTCAAATCGACTGATATTACATATTGTAGGAATTGTAGAAAAAATAAATTATATTATCCAAACTTCTAGATCCAAACTTACCGCGATCGTAGAATTTTTATTCCTCGTATATAAATGACGTAAGTAATAAGGTAAGATTTCAGCTAAAATCCGAATAGAAATAAAAATGGAATGAGAATTAAATTTCATCAGTTTACAAACAGATGTAATAAACTAACAAATATATCATTTGATCAAAATATGATTATCGTATCAATTTTAGTAGACTGTTTAAAAAGCTATTTAAATCGATATTTAAAAATTAAAATTATTATTCACGTTTTGGGAAAAATGCAGTATAGTAGACCACTTACCAATCGCCGTTTCTTGCCCAATAACAGAATTACAATTTGTTAATTTACCTTAGAAACGTATTCAAAATAATCTATGACGAAAATTTCGGAATCATATTGGCGAGCCTTTGGCTCGCTTTGGTTTTAAATGAGTTGTCGTCTCCGGGCGCTACCGCGCCCTTCGCCTCGCCGGAACGAAACTAACCCTCCCCGTTGTCCGGTGATCGGGTTGGTAAATGTCGCGACAGGCCTGATCAGTTTTGCGTGAAAGTTATTAAATTCAAGTAAGCGATAATAATGCACTAAACTAATGTTTCTAAGGTAAATTAACAAATTGTAATTCTGTTATTGGCCAAGAGACGACGATAGGTAAGTGGTCTGCTACACTGCATTTTAGCCCATGTTTTACTAACCTGCTGTACATAATGAACAGTTTATTATGATGCAATTATGAGACTCTTAAATCGTTATCCTCATCAAATAATTCCTTACCATGAGTTATTCTAAACTATCCCAATACAAACAAGTTAGGAAAGCGTACAACGTATCACAAATGGGGCGCGTTTCGTGCAATGGAGTATTAGAAAGCAATTATATACCTGTACGTAAGGGAAATAGCGTTTTAAAGTCCTTTTCTTCATCATAAATAATCCATTTTCTTCCTATTTAATAGTATTACATGCACACGTAAGGAAATTAAACGTTTGTTTGGGAGATTGTTTATGTTAGCAACAATGAAGAAGTAACCATGCAAGAAATTTTCTAAGTTCAACTCGATATAAGACTTTCTTGTTTGATTTTCTCGATAACGGCTACTCCTATGATGAAAATATATAGAAAAGGAAATACTCTACTTTACCAGTTCTACAACTTTTATTTGAAAAATATTTTGATATGAACAATAGTTTACGAGATATGACGAAAATTTAATTTTTTGTCTCTAGTAAAGTGGTACCCCTGATTGGCTTACGTGATTCATTTTTGCGATTTTCTTATTATATTTGATTGAAAGTCCTTAATATCAAATTTCATAAAAATCCGTTCAGTAGAAGCTGTAAGCGAAACGCGCCTAAAAACATTCGGCTGTCAAAATAAAATTTGTTTGGTTAAAAAGGAAAGAGACAACAATACCGGTGGCCATGGTAGTCGTAATAAAAATGGCAATATTTAACAAAAATTTGCGTTTTTAATGATTAATACGAGAAATTTCGAATTTCTAGCGGAAAAGATGAACAGAATAAGAAACCTTATAGATTTTTCTTTACTACAGTACAAATATGAAGTTCACAGGTCAATTATTTCTTATTTAATTTGGCAAAAAAATAAAACCCTGCACGTCAAATTTTTTATTTTTACGTGTTATCTTGTGGGAAATACAAAATTATCCCCTGGGGTCGAACCCGGGTCTTTTTCCGAGATTTTTTTTGCCTTAAACCTCCTCAGGGATGAAATAAAAGCATGTGCAAAGTTTGAAAGTTTTTTGGACTTTGTATTCTTGAGTTATTAAGGTACAAACGTATTAACATACAAACATTCTCCTTTATATATTAGATAATATAACGTTTATAGATACGGTTCCCAATATAGTATTCAGGAAAATGCAACACGGTAAATGTAAGTTTGGCTCCGCAACGACTCCACCGAGATACAAAGCAAAACAAATTATTTTAAATTGTTACTTTTGGTACAGCAATTAATTTCCAAATCATATTGATCTAAACTTGCATAGTGGGTGATATCTTATAAAAGCGAGGTGATAACACGCTAAAACTAATGTTTCGAGTTGCCATGTTCTTTGGAAAACATCAGACAGGTATAGGAATAGAGACAGCATGTACCTTATTATAACGTTATACGTCATATTTGTAAGAAAATTTACTTCAATAAGTATATTTGATTTCCCCCCCCCCCCCCCCCTCCTCCTCACCCCTAGATGCGCGCTCACATCGGTCACTGCGTCAAAATCTCCGAGCTTTTATCAATTTAATCTTACTAAACGTGCTACGTGGACTTGCTGTAGCTCAGTGGTTCCTAAACTTTTTGTAGGTGCGGCAAACTTTCAATGACATTACAGGATTTCGCGACACCCCCACCTTGGAACAGTTTTTTTACTTTCTCCATACGAAGTAATGGGAAAGTATTGTGATCACGAAAAAAATCGACTTCGAGATTTCAACGGCAATACACGTTTTGAGGTCCCTAGAACACGTTTAGACTATTTTCGGAATGATGTCTGTGTGTGTGTGCGTGTGTGTATGTGATTGTGGGCACTCTAACTCAAAAAGTACTTGCCATATCCTTACCAAACTTCATATATAACACTTTAGCATCAGCACAAAGAACTGATTAGTTTTTGGACAATAACGGTTAACCGGAAGTCGAGGTTTATTTGAAACCCGATTTGGTTTTTGCGATATTTCTCCGTTAAAACATCATTACTGTATATAGAATTCTATACAAACGTTATAGAGAATTAATTTCCTACAACTTTCATTTGAAACAATTTTCCATAGCAGTTATTGTTTAGGAATTATTTATAAATAATCGGTTTTTTCGGTTTCCGTCAAATATCTCCTTAAAAACGTCGGTATTGGTAATATTCATGAGGACCAAAGTTGTAGAGAATAATATTTCTTCCAAGTTTTGTTTGAAACAAATTTTTGTAGAACCATCCATTTCGGAGATATTTTGCTTATTCGTAAATTTCCAGTATACAGCGCCACCACCATGTAGCGGTGAATTCTGTAAACATTCAAAATATACGTAATTTACGGCAATAAGGACGACTGTATTCTTTTACGATACGAAATGATAATTATGCCTCATAATGCTATTCATAATAATTTTAATATCTATACCCCAAATATGGACAAAGTCGTGTTGGCCACATCAGATTTTTTTATTTAAACACACGGGAATCAAACGTTAGAAGGGATCCATTTGTTGCTCCTACACCATAAGCAGTTCATTAGAGGAAATATTATCGCTTTAATGGCATGTAACGTTTCAAAATCGTTGATTTATTTGCTTAGCAAAGTTATTCGCGACCCTCCTCAGCATCAACTAAGGCATACAGTTTGGGGCAAAAACTAATGTGGGTGGTTAAAACAACGAAATTAAAAGCTAGAAGCGATTGTAATGAAAGAAGGACCAAAAAGTCAGAAATAATAGGCTTCAACTGTAGAAACCCAACTGCTGATGGTTCATGGTCATATGTGATCCGTGGTTGTTATTTACCACTCTGGATCGTGGTTGACAACGGTAAACCCTCACAATAACTAAAAAAAAATGGTGGCTATGGTCATCCCGAGACTTCTGCTGAATATTGCATTAAGAATTTACGTGCGATAAGTCGCAAGTGTTTTTTTCCAGTATGTGATTCAAAAATTAATTAATTGTAACAGCCAACCGGTGAATTATCACCGAAGACTTCGCGGTTAAAATATAATCTGGCTCTCTTTACGGATAAATCGCACTAGATTTAAGCAGGAGAATTCTACAAGGAATGAGTGGAAGAGAATTTCTCCACGAGCGCAGAGCAGGTGTCCGATATCGGGAGCGAGAAAAGTAGAGGAATTCCTAGAAGAGCAACGGTGTGGGAGAAGCAAACAAACCTTTTCCACCTCCCTTCACCTGAATCGCAGGAGGAGAAAGGCATCCACTGTTCTCACCTAACGAGCAAGGTATACACACGCACACACTGTGGAGAAGCGTGGGAGAAAGGAAGAGACCAGGCGAAGGAATGGCGGAAGACAAAGAGGAAAGAAACACAGGCGGCACAGCGTATTTTATCGACGAAGCCAAGCGAGAATTCTTCCGTCGCTGCAACTCTTGCGACCGCGGCTAAGGAGTACAGCAATACCCCGATTAACACGAAGGATAGGTTCCTGAAAAATACGTGTTGAGCGAATTTCGTGTTAAACGGGGCTGATACGACAATGGGATGCGTGCACGGTCCTTCAAAATTACGGAAAAAAACGTATAAATTATTGTAAATTCATCACTGGTATCCCTAACATGCTTTGAAGTCATAATTTTATACAAAACTCCTTTATAATAATAATAAATTATAAAATTTAGAACTTTTTAGAGATGATGTGCAAAACAACACGCTGAATTCAAACGATGCTGAATTGTAAACAAAGTTTTAAGATGGACGGCAGAGAGTGATTACTGAGTGATTGAGAGCGTAACCACCTCAAGCCAAGTGAGCTGATTGGTTGAGATGTTGATGATTGATGTGTAGAAATACTCGAGAGATTCGTTTTCTTTCATTAGATTTCAGTTATACAGAGGTATTAGTTTTCTCGCATTGGAATTAAGGTGGAAAATAGTAAATGAATAAAAAAGTTATTTTTGGTCGATTTTGTCTTAAAAAAACAATATTTTTTCCGTGTTATAACGAATTCGTGCTCACCGGGGTCGTGTTGAGCGGGGTATTGCTGTACTATGAAACGAAACGTATTTCCCGCGAATGGGAGAAGCGACACGTCTTATCGCAAAGAATCTCAAAACGATCTTTTTTCGGAAGAGCAACCATCACGCAAGCGTCACAAATTTTCAAGTGACGTGAACAAGGTATACATTCGCAGGATTTCTTTAATGGCCCATTTCTAAATATAAGGAGTTGATATTTCCGAACACATGGCATTCGACGAATTATTAAATTTTCATTTTCTACCACATTTTTTTCGAATAATTAGATTTAGGCCAATTATGTTCCTATAGGCGAACCTTCTTTTTCCCGCGTTCCAATATTACTGAAATTATCGAATATTTTCCGCCTCGCGTGCCACAAAAAAGTGCTTGATATTTTTTGCGTGCCAACTAAATTAAATTCGTGATCAAGACATAAGAGACTGAAATTTGTAACCATAAAACTAATGTTTACAGTAGTTAACTAAATAGCACAAATGTTTTTGTGGCACTAAATCAGTATGATATATGCTTTGATTGGTTTTCGCCTTTCGTTGGCGTGCCAACTATGGCACGCGTGCCATAGGTTCGCCATCACTGCTATAGGCAGGGCCACAGAGAGGGTGGGGATACCGGGGCAAAATCCCCGGGGCCCGGTATTAGGATCTGTCATAAGGTTTTCTTATCGCAATACGCGGGTGCAACCAATACCAACGGTCGGCGTTTTCTCCATTTCCCATTTCCATTTCTCAGATTTGGATTTGGATTTTCCCAACTCAACCCACTGCTTTTTATCATCCCTTAGCAACCTGAAACTCCCCACTATTATTTTTCTCCCCTTCGGGAAATTCCGTCTTTGGGCCCCGGGGTCCGGACCCACAAGCACTCGGAGTGTCGGCGTACGGTCATTCTAAAGAACAATACTGTTTACTCCCAATTTTTTAGAGATGAGAAACTAAATTTTATTCGTTGAATCGAATAATTACGAAATCGCACCCATTCAATAACAAACTTAATGTTACGCTATTATAATATACAACCAAATTTATACGTAAATATTATGAAGGAAAAAGTTGCGATGTTGGTAAAACAATCAGGAGGAATCTAGAAAAATGCCTAGACCGCAAACACGGAACGATGATGATGGGAAACTCTCCTTCGGAGGATGGATTATCGGTATGGCCCCTATAAATGTTAATTTTGTGAGAATTTATTAGTTATAGTACTATAGGGACATCTGGCGAACGGTATTCATTCATACTAAGATCTACTCTCACGTAATTCGTACTTTTGGACTCTGTTGCAGCGCAAGATACGCAGCTACTTAAAAATGTCACGGAGCACCTCACTATGCATAGTGTAAGAAATTCCGATTCAAATGTGGTCGTCTGTTATGACAAGTACCGATTATTGTTACGCGTTGCTTTTTTGGTAGTAAAATACATTTTAGGTGTTAATTTGGAAAACCAAATTTAAAAACCATGACATGCAATTTCGCAAAAAAGTTAGTGATGAAAAACCTACACTTATCGACGGCAATTAAATTTCGTCGAATATTTGATTTTTACAAATTCGCTGTTTATCGAAATTAATCTAATTATACCAAGTCTAATTACGATGTGATGTCCTGGGCCTGCCAAGTGGCCCGGTTCCCCTTTCGAACTTGAAACAGAAAAAAGGGGCCCGGCAATGGTATTTTCCTCAGGGCCCGCGCTGGCTCTCGGCGGCCCTGGCTAAAGGTAATCGGTTCGGTCAAAAGTTATCTCCGAATAACAATTAATCGACGAAGAACGAAAATCCCTTCAAGCGTGACGCGCCTAGTTCTCGACATCTACGGGCTCGAGTGGAAACCTACGAAACACGTGCAAAATAACGCCTCGTCCTGAATTAATCAGCGATCTGATTTTCCCTTTCCGTCGTCTCAGAAGAAGACGCTTGCAGTTCGGACTCATCTCCACTGCAGCCATCATCACTCGGCCTACAAGGTTTTTTGTTTTTTAATTAATTTATGCCTCCTCTTAAATCGGTTGGGACATTTCCATTCTTTAGCGCATATGATCTGTTATTTTTAACTCTCCAACTTACGATTCGGCAACGAGTTGACCGAGTAAACGCGCCCTCTTACGTCAAATCCCTTTCCTAAGGGAGTTTGAGCATGCAACTCGATCAAGATGATAAGAGATTTCCAATCAATCTTCCTGCGTCCACCACTGGAATCGCACGCACGACTAAGTCGACTAACGACAAGGGCACGCCAATGAATTCACGAATACTATAATGGCTGGCTTCCTTGCGGCATTATTAAATATATCAACATTTCTGTAACTGTTCCGAATAGTCATTTTAAGTAAAATCGCGTACGCCAACCGTTGTAATTGACCATTTAATTTCTTTTAAATAAAAAAAACGACCGCGACTGTAAATTTATCTGATACATTATGGCATCCGCTTATGAAAACCAGACATTTTGTGCGTTTCTACCGCCACATTGTGAACTTAAAAGTTGCTAACATCTGAACCCGATTAAGCTTCCGCAACATAAAAAATGTATAAGAGCTGAAGCCGGCGTAACAAAAGCATTTATATATTCCAGCAGGAGTGGTGATCAGCGAAAACTTCTCACGTGGATGCCGCTCAGGTCGAGCCAAGGTCGATTGCAGAGCAGTCAGCTCATTCGTAACTCGCAAAAAGAACGTGGCGGTGCAAATCGTCGGCATGGACGGCGAGAGAAACGCCAAATCCCAGTGCCGTCGGAAGCCGACATTCGGCATTTGCGATCGCCTCTCCAAAGGCCGATTTAAGACGCGCACTGCTTCGAACGGGGTTTCGGATTTGGCGCGATAAGCGGCCACTGGAGGAAACGATCGCTTCCTCGTAACAATCGGATGCCTCGGAAAAGCGAGGGTTGGTTACGCTACAATCGGACGAATAAAATCCCGCCCAGACCGAGTTTCGAATTCGGTGACGGCCATTTTTGGAAGTGTGACCTCCCGGAGAGGGAAAGCGGGGGTAATGGCAGGTGAGATAGCAAGAATTGTCGGAGGAATCCGATGAAGAATCGGAGGGGAATAAGACTTAGGGCAGAGCTTACCAGTCGACCAATAGTGGTAAGCCGTGGATAAGGTGGCACGCGGACTTAAGTAATAATCAGTTTTGGCACATTTACGTTTTTGAGATCTGGGTTGGGTTGTCACGAGGAAATAATCCAACCCAACGAAAAACCCCTTAAAAGGAAAAGTACCCAATTTTTAAAACATCCCAGCAGCCAGAACCAGATTTGACACATTCCCTCACTGGTATTTCAACAAGAATTCTCTTTAAAAAAAGCAATTTATCGAGAAATTGAGTTCAACTGAAACATCTTTACAATTTTGGCTTATATTTTACGAGATATGAGGGAAAGTTTATTTTTTGTTTCCAATAAAGTGGCACCCCTGAATGGGCTACGTGAACCATTTATGTCGTTTTCTTATTGCTTTTGCCCAAAAAGTCTTAAATACCACATTTCATGAAAATCCGTTCGGTATAAGCCAAGAACGACTACGCGCAAGGACGGAAGCTAATATATATGCGCTCACGTTGGAAATGAAACGCGCCTAATTACGGAAGGCCACATAAAATTTATGAAAAAATGGAATTACACGAGAGACTCGACGAATAAAATAATAATGCCTGCGAACAGAAAATTCAACAGTGGTATTAATGGTTCGCACGAAACCTCTCAGCATTTCCCACGCGGAAAACTTTTTCCTGCGCGAGATAGTCGTTATCGTCGTCTTTTTCGCCGTCTGCAGTCATTCTAAAGCAAAAACAATTCTCACTCCTATCCAGTCATACCATAATACAATAGTAGGCCGAGTCTTAGCATAAACAGTAGCCTGTAACTTATCTGCTTCGGGTATTTATCCAGCTCTCTCTCTCTCTCTCTGTCACACGCGTATCATACGATTGAAATAAGTCAAATTCTTCCATGAAACATAAGAGCAAGATATACGGCTCCGCTATTACGCTTAAAAACAACTTCGAACGCCCAAACGACCCCCGCCGCACGAGGCCATTTCGGAAGTATCGTCTGAGCGAATCGTTCCGATCGGCGGACACGAACTTCGAAATCGAAATAGAACAGCGCCTTACTCTCGAGTCGGACCGAATTTTCTTCACGCGTCGTCGCATCACGACGAACGAAATGCTTCCCAAAAATCAACATCGCGTCCAAAACAAACTGGGGGCCGAGGACGTGGGCATCACCGGCGGCAGGAAAGAGCGCACGAGGAAAATTTTCGGAGCGATGGGGGAGGAGACGGTGCACGGGAGACCGCGTTGCCAGATTTCGCCCCGAGACGGTCGATGAGTTCGGGGCAGGAAGGGGCCCGCAGCGGCGGCAACGTCGCGCGCGGCAGGAGTAGTTCATTGACAGCGTGCTCGCACTCTCGCTTCGTCTCAAGGTCAGCCGAGCGCACGCTCTCCCGCGCGCCTCGCTGCACGACACCCCCTCCCTCGCACCACCCCCGCCTCCCGGAGGCACGATGCGGCTCGACGCCCTCCGCACCACCTGCTCGCCACCGCACGCTCGCCGCAGATCCGACCGACGCCTTCGCAGCGGAGGAGGCGCCCTCCGAACCCGTGATGTTTACCTCGAGCGATAATAGTTTGACCTCTTATGGACACGTGACGACCGCGCATTCGTCCTTTAGCAGTTAATGGGATCCGGAAATTAATGCGAGGCAAAAGCAAAGGTTCGATTTTCTTTGGACAATTAAGTACCACGATAGGAGAAACGGTAATTAAAAGCCTTCTGTCCCCTCTGGATACACATTTCGTGAATGGCAGAGAGAAATTAGATGAAGATTGAACGGCGACTTACAATTAGACAAAGAAAAACGAAATTACACTAGTTATATCAAAAGAAACAAATTTTAACCATTCAATTGACGAACAAATAATTCCTTTGGCGAAGAAAAAGTGATACGTCGGAAATTATATTGTTCACTTCCAAGGTTTAAGGCGAATTAAAATTTCTAAATTTCCATTACAATTTCTAATAAAGGTAAACGACAATAAACATTTTGACGGAATAAATAATAAAACCAGTATAGCATTCGTTATTCACAAAAATGACTTTACGAGATAATTAGCAAAAAAAATGTCAGCCCCGCGCAGAAATTAAAAGTTAAACTAATTATATATACTTATTAAACTTGAGAAAATACAAAACTATGTGCCGCCACAATGAACAACAAAATTATTAGTCAAGAATAAACATTCAATCGCGTATATAATTAAATCACGAGCGTTAAAATGTAAAAATAAGGGAAAACAATAAGGAGGGCTATCATGGTGTTCGAATTAACAATTAATTCAGCCGGAAAAATCTCCTGTTTGCTAGTACATATCTGCAACGAGAGGAAGGAAGGAAGGGAGAGAGGCGAGGAAGGAAGAGAACGTTTTCGATTACCATGTCATCAAAAAAGAGAGAGAGAGAAAGAGAGAGAGTCTCTTCCGAGTGAAATGAGGCAACAGATGGCCCAGGGAAAAACGAAAGGCGAGACTGGACTGAAGGCAAAATGAGAGGAAAGAACGAGAAAGGTAAAATGAATCGGTTCTGAGGTTGGCAATTGTGCGTCCAGAGACACGTCGAGAAAAACATTTCAAAAGCAGTTAAGCGTTTGAAAACAAAGACAATGGGGGCAATGACGAGTACAAACCTCACAAATAAGGAAACGAATTTTAAAATTAAAAATAATATAATAAATATAAAAATTGGATATGACCTCAGACAACATTTTAATGACTATTACGAAAAGGAAAGCTACAAACAAATGTGTCAAGCATAAAATAAACAAATCCAACGTAAAAGCGATACGCTAGCTCCTGGATTGGAATCAAGATTTAAATGGTCCCCGTGGTTTTTTAAAATCCTTGAATCCAATCCGAGTATATGCGAAAAAAGATGGAATTCTATCAGAAAAATAGAAATGGAGAGTTATCAAAATCAACAAAAAAAAGCACACTACATTCGGTCGAATCCTTAATCTCTGTAACAATTTAATATTTTTTACTCATCCGAAACACTGAAAAATATAAATCACAAAATAATTCTACAAATTTGTTGTGTGTGGGCTTCAGAAATATATTATCGCGAACGGAATGCATAACAGTCGTGACAAAAGATTAGAAAATTCTACAATTGTAATTGTTTCGACTTATTTTATATACTTATTATATGTTATTGTAAAAAACAAATGTTTTAAGAAGGGTTTAATAAATATGTAAATAGCCGTTTGAGAAACTCATCCTGATTATTGAGTTGCCGGCCTTGGTAGAGGGGTGGTTAGCGTTTCTAGCTCCCAATGTTAGGGTCGCGGGTTCGAATCCTGCCGAGGGGATGGTCGTATGTGTTCGTCTTTGTTATTGTTATTACGCTCATCGAAAAAGGCCGCAAAGTGGAGTTTATGAGCTTTTGAAAAAATAAATAATTATTTTTTCCGCAGGATCGGGTCAAATCTGCATCGAAATAAATATTAACAAACAATGTATGAAAATCAATCTAGAAATTCAGATCATAAAAAGGATATAAATAAGTGATTAAGCCGGCAATGGTATAAAGAAAACCTTTTAATATATTAGAAGTACGAAATCCTAGTATAGGTGAGGTCAAAGAGCAAAAAGATTGTTCGGCTTGGAAATTCCTCCATTACGAGATTGAATCGTGTCTGGTATCGACCGCGTAGAAAATAAATGAAAAGCAAAAACATTCCCAAAATGTCAACTGGTCATATTCACAAACATACATATGTCCCTAAAACGGAATTAATGTCAACCATGCGGCATGACGTGGTTCATACAAATCATTATTTAGCCCCACTTACGAATTTTCGTACTAAGTCAAATCTGCGTTAACTTTTTCAAGACAGCCCCCGTAACGTTAGGAACACGTCCGTAAATATAGGTTTACATAACATTAGAAGTTATTTTTTTCATCGTCACAAGTACGTTTTTTATTAAGCCTTTCCAAATGAAATAAAATTAATTCTTTTATTTTATATTAACTCGGTACACCTTTTGCTTACCTACTCTCGCCAATTGGTGTACAAACAAAAAACCGCCGATAAAAAGGTCAAATAAAAAGAGAAAGTTCGGAAAAACAGCATTAAATATGTATTCATGTCACTGATGCCCAATTGAAAAATATTCTCTCGGCTTCGATATGAAATGAGATCCAAGGCGGAAGTGTTGCTTTGGAAAAACTTCGGAGGTTGGTGCTGCCACCCTCGGCCAAATAAGAACGCGGCAGAAGCGTTGCAGAAGTGTCTCCATGGCAACGGAGCAAAACGGAGGCGTCGCCTCGAAGCGGCAAAACGAAGCGGAGGAGGGTGGAGTGCGGGGGGAGGGGGGGGAAAGGGAGGGGCGCAGAAGGGACCATCTACGTAGATGGGGGAGGAAGGCGGACGAGAGAGCAGCAAGGATCGCATACGCAGCGCTATGGACTGTATCGCGGCATTTAAATATCAACGTACAATTAACAACGCAATGAGACAACGCAGAAGATAATATAATTTGGAAATCGATTTTTTTAAATTACCTAAAACAGAGCAATACATTCGATAAAAGGGTTTACCGGCACAGGTAGAGGGGCGGTTGACGATACCTATTATCTCGAGTTCGAATCCTGCCGAGGGCGTGTTCGCATGCGTTTCTATTTGTTATCGTTGTTGCGCTCATTGTAAAAGGCCGTAAAGTGCTGTTTATAAGGTAGTAAAATGAAATAAACACATGACCATAATGGCGACGTTTTATTTCTTTCGAATGGCTTCAAAATTGCTTCGAATCGGAAAAAAGACGCGTCTTCGGGCATTTCACTTCGAGAATTGATTCTGCCAAAATTAATTGGAACGGTATCTCTAAATCTCCAAAGGAACGCGAATCGCCTATATCTTCGGTCGCGTATCAACGACGGTTACATTTATATCGGAAAAAGAAACGGCGAAGCAAACCAACGCACGCCCGCTATTAACTACGCATAGATGCAGCAAAATCGCGATGAAAACACGAATCCAACGAGGAATGTGTCGCTTCCCTCAATGACACATTCCAATAAACTCACCCTCAGTCCGAGGAAACGAGAGATGAAAAAATCTCATCCCGCAAAAGCTATCGACGGCGCCGCCTCAACTTCCAACCAACTCCTTCGCAGGAGCTGACTTATCGATATTTCCGGAATCCGTCGACTTATCTCGAAGGGCATTGATACAATGGCTCCTTTCATCGCCCTGCCCATCTATCCCCAGCGGCCCTTCCTATCTTTCCACCACGCATGGGGTAGTTCGCGATAATTAACACCTACGCGTCCATGCGACGCACGGGAAGATCTAAGATCCACGGACGAATGCTAAAGTCCAGATGATACTTCGCTCGCTTACACTGCACTGGGGAAATAACGACGAAAAAGATTTCACGAGATTTCGCTTAACTGCGTAACACAACAAATAGACGTTTTCTACCACATTAATAAAACCGGTACAATACATATCGCACAAACTTTCTCGTATAAGTATGTATGCATCTGATCTCATTACATTTTTTCCTGACTGGAAGGAACTCGTACTGCTACAAAAACAACAAAACCGCGTAAAACTGCTAAAAAAATTTCATTTTCATAATTTTAATTTACGTTATTGATTTCATTTAACATAAAATGCAGAATGTGTAAAGAGAGGAAGAATCGCTAATTGACTGCGATTCCGATGGTTATGAAACGCAAAGGCAAGCTTTTGAGCAAGAATCAACAAGCACCGATTTTACCGACGTTAAAAACTCCTCTCCGCTGAAGCATTTACTGGAAGAAGACTGTTGAGGGAACTTGGGGAAAGATGGGCGTAAAACTCGATATATTATTAAGTCGCTCAGTTATAGAGTTATGGGGTCAAATAAGCAATATTTCTCAAAAAATTATATATCGGCCAGCGATGTTGTTAATATATTAATTTTTAAGGCCAGCTCTCTCAACAGTCTTCGTAGATTACACCAATCTTAAATAAAAAGAGAAAAAATAGCTCAAAATGTTTTATAGCGCAAAATTGATTTCGGGCAATGTGAATTCCCAACCTTTTGCATAATGTATTTTTCTCAGATTTCTTTCATCTTCGTCTATTAAACGGTCTTTACTAAAAGTAAAAAAATGAACGCCTTATGGTCTGGTCATGCCCGTCCGTCAGTTTCACTTCCAGAACTAGTGGGCGGTTGAGACAAAAGAGAAATTTGCGTCACATCTCGTAAAATATTAGCCATACCAAAAATCTCTGAGTTTGTATTAACCACATATGTAGGTAGCCTCTGCTCCTGCATGTAGTTGAGGGGACCCCAAATTATCCAAATGTTTGGTGGAATATTTTTTGTTAGAATTGACCCCCCCCCCAAGAGAAAATCCTGGGTGCGTGCCTGAAGTGAAGTATATTTTAAATAATTTTCGATCGTTTGATTAACTCCAGTGGCGTAGCGTACATGTAGAAAACCGGGGTCCCCAGCCAAAGGGAGCCCCCAAATGACACTGACACTACATGTTTCATGATAAAATTAATGATAGGGGCCCCAAAATCGAATTTTGCACGGGGGTCCCATAAGAGTTTGCTATGCCACTGATTAACTCGGTGAATTTTAAGATAAATAGGTAAATCTTAAATTCAATATTACCTTGACATCACTTCTGATATATCGTTTCGCAGCGTTCAGACGATATACTAAGACTATGCCATTAACATTTTTCTATTTTGACATGTTATCATAAATCGTTAAGAAGGCCTTTGCCTCGCATGCATATACACACATGGTGCGTTCATCTTTCCTCTATTTGTTTTACTTTTCACGTCTAAAAATTAGGTTGCGAGAAGTATGCCAGTAAATACGGCGTGTGACGCTACAGAATCCCTAGGTTACTTTCGGCGAAAACTCTTATAAGGCCCGCCGAACCGATGGCGGCCCACAAAGTAGAAAGGTTCGCCGACACTTGGTCAAGTCAAGGATATTGGACGGCGATGTTCGAGGCGACAATAGGAATTCGAAAGTAGAATTTGGAACTCGCCGCCGGCCGGCTTAGACTGGTAGGCAGTGCGCATGCCTTCTAACCCAAAGGTCGCGGGTTCGAATCCCGCTTCGGGCATGGACGTTGTGATGCATGTTGATTTTCTCTAAGAGAGTTTGACGGTGCAAAATAACCTCAGCTGTTGACGCACATAAAAACCTAATTACTACTACTGGAACTCGCCGGTCATCGAGCAGAACACAAAAACAGAAAAAAGAGAGAAAGAACAACACGTCTGACGAAGAATGAACTGCCAAGGTGAATTATTTTTCTTTAACATAGACCTTGGGATCAAAAGATCGGCAATTCGAAAGTAGCATTCCGTCGATTATTATTAGCGAGAACACTAGTGCGCCGTGCGGCCAGCTGGTCAAAATATGCGACCCGAAGACGAATTGACTCGTAGAGATTCTGTAAGTCCAAAAAAAGGTCCACGACGCTGACCGTGGACCGCGTTAAAGAGATCGTGGGTAAGCAAGACACGTACGCGCGTTGCGGGAAAAGGGAGAGTTTCCGAGACAGTGTGATAGTCGCGGGTTTAGCCGCAAAACGAATGGGAGGCACGGAAAGAGGCGAGGGAGGAGCGGAAATGAGAGAGAGAGAGAGAACGAGGGAGGAATTAATGCGAAAGAGAGAAGGGAAACTGCGGACGAAGGAGCGATACAAGAGACTCCTGCAGCCACGAG
Source organism: Uropetala carovei (assembly GCA_036926305.1). NCBI lineage: Eukaryota > Metazoa > Arthropoda > Insecta > Odonata > Petaluridae > Uropetala > Uropetala carovei. The sequence continues at coordinate 5,449,188 of JAXCHB010000068.1, forward strand.
ACGCTCGCCTCACGGACCTCCCGAATGCACTGAGGGCGACGCAGGTGGAAATTCCAGCAATGTGATTCCTATAAGTGCTCTCCTCCAAGAGAATCCTATTGGTACGTACGCTAATCCGTAGTCGATGATTAATACTTTTTTATGGACTGAGTGGTAAATGGGAGGGTCAGAAGGGCGAAAATTAAGAGAAGGGGAAGGAAGTAATAGGAAAAGGGGAAAGGTTGAGTCGATTAGATAAGAGGGAGAGACTTCGGAAATAGCCTCTAGAAGGATTACGTCGAAAGGGCGTATGACGTCAGGTAGGAGACAACTAGGATGATGGAAGGCGAGCAAGGACGCACGCACGCACACACACATGAAAGAGTTGCTCTGACGCTGCCTTTCTTGTTTTTAACTTTTTATAAATTTCGAACAGGTAGATATGCACTGCAAAGCTAATGCAACCACGGTAATTTTTAAATTAAAACGAGATTACGATTAATGGCATAGCACAACCACGGACGGCGATATATATGTTTCTTCGAATCGACTTCTGGGAATGACAGTATAAACCAATAAATGTAATCACACAAATTATCAGCAGCAGAGTTTCATAAACTTGGTAAAATAGGAGAGATTGTACCTTTTTTTTGTCTGCGTCATCCTAGGTTCAGTTCATTCAGTCAAGCGTCATCCCGTTTACAGTTCCATTACCTTCAAGTCACATTTAAAGATAAATTGGGCTTTCGCTACCACATAAAGATAACATTTTGGCATTTAAATACGCACGAGTGATTATTCTTTCGGTTTTATTTATATTTATAAGCCAAAATATGATACACTGAATCAAATGTTCGCGTCACCCCCATGGGGTGTCATGTCACCCCGGTTGAGAACCACTGACTTAGGGACTCAAGAGTGACAGTGGATATACCGACTAAGCTTAAACCAACAACGAAACGAGGGACTGAAAAAAGAAATTGAACAGGAGCATAAACAAGGCGAATTCGACACGGACTCAGAGAAGAGTTTCGGAAGGCTAAAAGATATCGCATTCAGAGAAACAGAAAGGGAGACAAAGATGCTACAAATGAATAGAGTAGCTGTAGGTCGCGGGAAGGAAAAATTATTGAGAGAGAGAGAGAGCATTGCAAATCGGAACGTGAATAAACAAGCATATGGAAATATTTGTCGTCAGCAAATACTCGGTGGAAGCCGGAGAGAAGGAGACGAGAGACTAACACATACCGACTAATATAACTCAAATGTAAAACATATCAATATCGACGAAATTCCTCTTCTGCGAGTTAACGAAACTCATACAGGGATTCGAATGTATTTTAATTTAAAATAATTCTTGGGATTGCACGAGTGATTACGGCCCCTTTTTATTAAGCAATTATTCCCACTTTCCTCGATCGAAAGACACGTGAAAAATTCAAGGGCGACGCAGCGGCTGCCTTTATAACAGCTCCAATATAGGCCGTGGAAAAAAGGGGACGCGAAAGGGGGAGGGGGCCCAAAGTGGCTTCCCCTATATCGACACCTGCCTCCGGCCCGATGCCCTCGGAAGAGGGTGCGTCGGAGCGTTGGGCGGCGCTAAATGGTACGGCCAAAGACAAGCGAGGGAATGGCGCGGTAGGAGCGGAATCGGAGGGTGGCATACCCCCCCCCCCCCCCCCCCCAGCACAAAATCCTCGGACCGCGCCACCGACGGAAAAAAAAGAAACGTAATGGTCGTGAGAAGATCTTTAAGGGCGGCGTGTCGCAGTTTTGCAGTGGCGATCATTAGAGCGCCCGGCGGCGGCGCCCAAAAAGCGTCTCGGAATTCTATATCCGCCCCTCTCTATCTCTCTCCCGAGCGCAGGACTGTGGCGTCCCTCCTCTCCAAACCCCCCTCTCCCCCCCTCCTCCCAACACCCACCCTCGGGAACCCCAGACGTTGAATCATCCGAGGGGCGGAATGGGGGAACGCTTTCGGAGATGAGTCGCTTGGAAATTTAAAAAAAATATATATCGATGGATAAATTCGGTAGGAAACTGTTCCCAGGACCCGAGAATAAAGCCGCTCGTTCCATGTTAAAACGACGGTTTGTGGGCGATTTATCGACAACATTTAATTTCATAAGAAGCAATACAAAAACAAATGAGGGAAGAAAGCTTTTACTGTTTCTATTGCATTGCCATGAGAAAAAGCAAGTACCGACATTAAAAAAAAAATAGAGAACAAAACTTCACACTTTATAAAGAATACTGCAAAATTATTTACGCGTGAATATTACATACCGATTGAATTCGTCTTTTATGTATACTGATACACAAAAATTTTGTAAATAAATCGCACCAAAAAGTATTGTAATTTCTGCAACTTCAAAAGATGGAAAAAGGTCTCAACACGGAAGAAATATAACCAATTACGACCCAATTCGTAATAATTTACAAACCACCCACATGGCAGATACAAATCCCACGGTAAAAAAAACTGCAACGGTCCGGGTCGCCACGCCCAAAAATACCGCGAGTTTCTTGCATCCCACAAAAAATCAGAGAATCAAACACTGCGCCATTATGAAGCGCCGAGACCCGTTGAACAGAAATAAACACTCGTCATTCGTCGCTCATGACAAGAAAATCTCGTCGAAAATCAACCGATTACGTTAGAAAAATAACCTCACATTAGATGAATAGAGAGAGAGGATATTTTCCACTTTCCACCCATCACATCCCACGCACCCCACCCCACTCGCAAGGGAGCATCAACCTAAGGGCTCGAGACCCAAACCCAGGGGTCAATGGAAGGTAAAGAAAGGGTCGGAGAAATACACTGGTACACATAAGGGCGTCGAGGAGAGAGAGTACATCTGTGCGGGGAGTGGATAGGGAGAGCTGCGGAGGGGAGAGAGAGGGAGGGGAGGGGAGAGAGGGAGGACGGGGAATAGGAGGTAAGTGGGAGTGACGTCAGAGTGCTCCCCTCCCGCCGAACGCCATCAATCGATCGGAGGCCGCCCCCCTCGACGCACCTTACCAAAGAGAGGCCGCGCGAGGGCCACACCCTAAGAGCCACTCGGCTAGCGCACCCTGGCAGAGGCGTTTTAATCGCGACTGTCAACCACTCCCGCCCTCCCTAACACCCTTATTCGTCCCCTCCCCCCGCCCCATGACCCCCGATAGCAACCTGGATGCCTCCGGAATCGCTCCCACACCCTATCAAACGACAGTCGACGCATTTTTCGCACGCCGAAATGCGAATCTCTCGCGCGATGACCCCTTCCCTCGGACTCGTGATCGGAGGGCGGGTATCCGACGATGCGGCACGCATGGCACCACTCCCTTCGTCGGTCGCGCGCGCTTCGAACGAGCGGAGACTAGCGTTCAAGATTCGACTTCTCATTTTCGACGATCGTGACGCCGCGAAATCGGTAATTCGGCGAAACCACCAGATCGAAAGATTTTTTCCGGGAAAAAATAAGCTGCTGCTCATCTGAGATTGCCATTTAAGCACGCATTATTTAGCGAGTCTGCATAAATGCGATTCCAAAACGGAAAAAAATGGTAATCAAGGACTGGCGAAGGATCGAACCTCGGTTTAAATAAATACCTGCGATAAAATACAGATGACTTTTTGATTTAGTAGGAAAAAACGCGATCCATTTTCGATGGATTAAAATTTTCCCCAAGATTGTCTTTAAAAACAATAACAAATATGAGCTATTTTACTGGAATATTTTTATTTGCGCTGAAAATAGAAGAGAAAACTGCATGGATGAAAAATAAAAGTAACGTCCACCGCAAATGTCACACGAGTGACTATAGTTCAACGAATAGTAGGCGAATGACTAGACAACCGAGCAATCGACACTGATTATATATTAACCTAAACGGTATTTCATTAAGGAAGTTAATTCGAACCACAAGGCGGGGAACGAAGGCAGTGAAACCGCATAAACCCTGAGAGCGGAGCAGGAACCAATTGAGAGAGGGAAAAGGGGGAGGGAGCGCCTCCCTCTGGTTACCACCCCATCCGCATGATAATTGCCACGCGCCATTACACGCTTTTCGGCGGGGAGAGAGCTGGTCGAAGGGAGTGGCCGGTGGAGGACGGAGGGAGGAAGATGGGAGAAAGGGAGGGAGATGGGAGGTGGGTGGAGAAAGGGATAATCTCACGTGCAAGGAGCGAGCGAGTTGCCGACGCACATCTCGACTCTATTCTGCCATGTCTTGCCACGCTCCATTAGCTCTTCAGGTAATTCCATTTGCCTGCGACACTCGAGAGCCGCCGTGGGTTGCAAAACGAGCAAAATCCACGTGACCTTGCCCAAACATGTGGATGTCACGGACAAGCTACTTATCGATCGGGGCAGCTTCAATCAGAGCCGCTAGGGGTGGTATGAGGGCGCGAGCGATGCCAAACGCTTGTGACAAAACGCTAGCGATATTACCCTCCGAGAGATGAGAGCAGGCTCGCGGAAGAGTTCGTAGCTATTTCATCATTTTCGTATTATTCAAAGAGAAATTAGTTCGTGATGCGAACCAGAACCGTAAGTAGTAACAGGAAATAAGGAAAACTTAGCCAAATAACGTTGGCATAGAGATTATATACACACACACACACACACACACACTACGGAAGAGGAAAGGTAAGTAAGGATAAATAGGGCAACTAGGTGTTGAAGGAAACCCAGTGAACACTTGCCGGAAGTAGAACCGCTGGGGTGTTGGAGAGACACATTTGTAGAGGTTAGAGCTTTCGGGATGATCCCTTCGTCATCCCGAAAACTCTAACCTCTACAAATGTGTCTCTCCAACACCCCAGCGGCTCTACTTCCGGTAAGTGATCACTGGGTTTCCTTCAACACCTAGTTGCCCTAAATATATATATATATATATATCTTTTTTAAATTAGTTGCCATTTCTACCATAATGTGACCAAGAAAAAAACTAAAAAATACGTTACTGCTGACTATTAAACTATATAATAGGTTAAATAAGAAACGAGTGAATTACCGAAAGGAGACAGTACAATAAGGTTTTGGTAATCCACTCCATTTGATCAATACACTGCAAATGACGCCATAACATCGGTGAAAAGTGGCTCACAAAATAAAAAACGGCGTAAGATTGCGAAGAACATCTGAAAGTCACCAGTGAAATTTGATATGCAACGTTTGCAACATTTTCTGTGCTTTGCTTACCTTTAAAGCCCTCTAGTTTAAATCACGACCGTAATTTCAAAAACCAAAGCAAAAACGTTTGGAAAAAGAACACTCGATGAAGAATCTCCTAAACGTTTTTATAATCAAGTGGTACACTTACAAAAAGGTATCCTGGCATTCGCCCAATGAGCTCGATACCTTACATCGATTACATGTAAAAAATCAACAAACATCAGAGTAGACATCATATTTCACAACCACCGAAAAAAAGCGTTTGCCGTAAAATTCACGACGATTAATCAGACACCAAAGGGAGACGTCGAGATAAAATGAGCGCTCCTAAAAAAAGACGATTTTGATTTCTAAGCGACTCCACAGGTTTACGCATTAAGGAAAGAGATAGAGATGTTAGAACGCGATGAGCGAAAGATGAATGCAGGCAAACGGACATCTGTCCGCACGTTGAGGATGAAGTCGAAGAGACTCTCCATCAATGCCTTACTCTTCACACGAGGAAGAAGCGTTCCCTTCACATCGCCTGCTCTTCAAAATGTGAAGGAATTATTATAAAACGTCACCTCAGATACCATTTCCGACTTTTGAACGATTACGTGTCAGAATAAATAAGGGGCACGAAACATTCCTCAAGCCGCCATTGTGATGGATGGGAAAGTATATCCTGACATTTTATGGAGAACTAAATAAACAGACAAAACCCTTGGCAAAAAAATCGGTACAATATACATTGTACAAACTTTCTCATATACTAATGCGTGGTTTAGTTATCTTTTGAAAAATATGAACTGTGTAGAATCATTATAAACATCAACTATACGAAATTTAATAAAAATCGTATGAGCCGTTTTTTAGAAAATCCAATTGCTTTTAAAGTTGTTTAGAATAAACTAGCCATATATTCATTTATTGAGAAATATTAACTATGTAGTATTATTATAGACGTCAAGTAACTGTAAGAAATTTGATCAAAATCGTTGTAGCCTTCTTTGAGAAAATCGAATTGTTGTTAAAAATGCGTAAAATACACTTCCCTTAATTATTGAGCAATTTCAACCATTTCTTCATAGTTCTATTCTGTATGATAAAATTCCTAAGTACGAGATTTCATTCATTTTCGCTCAATCGTTTAGGCTCTAGAGCCGCGAACAGACAGACAGACGGCATGGCGGAAACCACTTTTTCGGACTCAGGTACACCTAAAATGTATATCTGCATCAAAATCTCGAGATATAATTTTTTCGCGATTATAATACTTTCTCAATATACTTCGTATATATGAGAAAGTAAAAAACCGGAAATGACAGCATTACACGAGACTGTATAAAAGCTCTCGTTCAAGAGCTCGCGGGCAAATACGTACGCACAAATAACAGCTACTTTGCCATAACAAATGCAAAGTCATCTCTACACCTTCTTTAGCAACAGCATGAAGCGAACAAAGGATAATCACTGTTTTACTTTCTCATATACGTAGAATATAGAGAATCGCGAAAATAATTGACTTCGAGATTTGACGGAAATATGCGTTTTAGGTGTCCCCGAGTATTTAGGCATACTATGTACAGGGTGGTCATAATTAAACTTCTCCTATTCAGAGACCTCTGGATAATCTCGTAGAGGACGAAAAACACTCAAACTTGGAATATGGGTAAATTAGGACATGCGGAAGTGAATTATATGGAAAAAAAGTTTTTTTCCGCCACCAGGAGAAAATTTGGCGCTGTAATTTATTATTGGTCAGCGGGGCATTTGCTCTATATGGTTTCCATCGGAAATCGCAACTTGCTGAAACCGAGTAATCGTGTTTTCAACGACGAAGCATATCGTCGGTATTGTTTCAAACATGGCGTGCGATGCTGCCCTTTAGGTCTGCCAAGTTCCCAATTTTTTCTCGGTACACACGGTCCTTAAGATAGCCCCATAATAAAAAATCACAAGGTGTGAGATGGGGAGAACGGGGTGGCCATGCAGTTGGAAAGGAACGACTGATCACTCTGTCGTTGGTAAAATGCTTTTGCAGCAGCTGGCGGACTGGGCAAGCGATATGTGGAGGTGCACCATCCTGCATAAACACTGTAGTCTCGATGCATCTCCGCTGTTGCAGTTCAGGAATAACAAAGTTTTCCAACATTCTGTGATACCTCTTCCCAGTAATGGAACATGTTCGAGGACCCTCGGGATGTTTTCTTCAAAATAATATGGCCCGATGATGAACGCTGCCGTGAAGCCACACCATACCGTGACCTTTGGCGAGAGTAGTGGGACTTCTTGTACCACATGGGATGGGTCTTTTGCCCAAATTCGACAATTGTGGGTAGGGCAGCATCGTATGCTATGTTAGAGACATTACCGACGATATGCCCCATTCCGTCGTTGAAAACACGATTACTCGGTTTCAGCAAGTTGTGATTTCCGATGGAAACCATAAAGAGCAAATGCCCCGCTGACCAATAATAAATCACAGCGCCAATTTTCCCCCTGGTGGCGGAAAAAAGAACAATTTTTCCCCATATAATTCTCTTCCGCCAAATCCCAAGTTTGAGTGTTTTTCATCCACTATGAGATTCTCCAGAGGTCTCTGAATAGAAGTTTAATTATTATGACTACTATGTATGTATTATCCAGAGTTGCAGAGGTGTACCTACGGAAAATTTTATGAAACACCTTGGTTATGTAGAACATAAACAATCTCACAAACAAATGTTTAATTTCCTTACGTGTGCATGCACTATTTTTAAATAGGAAGAAAATGGATTATTTATGATGAAGAAAAGAACTTTAAAACGCTATTTCCCTTACGTACAGGGATATCATTTCTTTCTAATACTCCACTGCACGAAACGCGCCCATTTGTGATACGTCGTACACTTTCCTAACTTGTTGTAATTTTCTTGTAATTAAAAAATACATTTTATTTTTCAATCCGACGAAGGGATATACGTATGTATTATCTTTATATTTATAAAAGTATGTCTGCCATTGAGAAAACACTTTCACTCTTGGTTGATGCTGGTTTTACCGTTTGGATAGTCTTGATGACATTACGAGTAATAAGTCTAAGCCCTCAGAGTAAAAACGATAATTTAACGAAATAATTAAAACGGCATTAGTTTCTGAGTCTCTCAAAATTATTTTTTGATTTTTCTACACTTTAAAAGTGACAGTACGCCCAGAAACGGGTAATCCGCAGCTTTATTTTTAACGCGTTGACTGTCCATGTTCGCAACTTGAGTCCATGTGCATTAAACTGGTCATGAGTTCCGTTTATTTTCCTTTGCACCATAAACCCTGTTTTAACAAAATATGAGGCCCGGACCTATGATAAACCTCACTCTTTAATTTTTTTAAATCTGCAGCCAAATGTGTCATCTGATAGGTATGAGATTGTAACAATAATGCAATACGGATTTATCGTTATTTAAATCTACTATTTATCGTCAGCAAAAATATAGCTCAACATCTACGAGTAATTTTATTTAATATCAATCCGATTATGGACCTGCTGAGACGATCATTAATTAATTATTAATAGATTAATACTCATAGGCCCGTTTATTGTTTACTAGACAATTTTTTCCTTAACGTAAACATATTTACTTACTGTTTACATGAAAAAAGATCAGATGAAAAGATTCTCAGATTCACTGTGGGTTTATATATACATAGATCATACAGTATTTTGAGTTGGGCGGTAAATGTGAGAAAACAATTATATTAACGCTCACTGATCGACTGTACCAAAAATTCGAATGGAGGAAGCGTTTTAACTCGCCACCGAAAATCACGCAAGAAAGATGCATGAAAAAACCTCCTGGCAATGCAAGATTCTTACCTGAAGTGCTCCACGTCGAATCTCTCCACATTTGGTCGCCCAAGTTGAGAATTCCTCCACCTTTGGAGTCGTCCTTCTGCTCCTCAACGCCCCATAGCTTCTTGGCAGACGGTGCAATCTGCAAAATAAAAAGAATAGACGAATCAATAGCGACGACACTTTGCAACTCTAGAGAATTGTGAGAGGGAAATTAAGTCACCGACTTCGATAGAACCATTATGCATTCCAAACGCATTAATTAAAAAAAAACAAGATTAAAATTTTCATTTCACTGATCCATCGTTAATAATACATAACTAAGCTGTATAAATAATTGTATTCGATATAAAACAAGAACAAGTTTCATCAATAATTGTATGATCTTTCTATTAATAAGAAAACAAAATTTTAAAACTAATTTGTGAGATAATTTTTAGATTTCCCGGCGATTTAGTCAGCTAAGGAAAAACTTTGACAAAGTCTTCTACGTCGACTAAATGATGCGTGCTAACAAGCTAGACTTACGTAAAACCCCTTTTCAAACACTTCAGTCTGTTCGGATTTAAAGGTAACCGTTCCTTTAGGTGAAAACACAAGAAGCTTATATTTGCTACGAAAGAGGGTTTTCATGCAGAAATCACGCTTCAAAAGCTTCCCTCGATTCACTTGAAATCCCCAAACAATTTGCACAGTGTGCCAACACAATAAGCTCCGCCACAAAAGCCTCCGACTTTAAAGTGGAAGAGCAAATATTAAGCTGAAAGAATAATAAAAACTCGATTTCAAAAACGTTGCGGATGAAAGGAATTACTTGTCTCGTTCACTCGGGGAACTTGGCCGCAAGAGACACACGAAGCATAACTCCCAGGGGCGGGAAAGACAAAAAGGATGAGTTCGCAGCTGCTGTCTCGTGGCGTCAAAAAAATATTTTAAATTCCAAAGGAATTTAAAATATTTTTTGGTCCTGCGAACGAAAGAACAGTACTAGAAGCGGTCGTGACCGCAAAACTACTCACCGACAACAAAAAGACTGTTCAGGAGATACTTTTGCAAGAGATTGTAAATTAAACACAAACGGCAAGGTCTAAAGCGGATTAAGACGGAAACGTGAGACGATCAAAGATGATGAAATGGCGTGCGCAAAAGGGAGTCTGATTCGGGAAAACGAGAGTAAGTGGTCGCTGAAGAAATGGCAGATTTCGACTAAATATTTTAAACGGCCCAAAAAAAATTATGTATCGACCGATGAATGTAGAGAAATAAACCGTAAATCGCCCACCCACAGGTTAAAGCGGAGTCAAAATGGCGTAGAAGAACGCTTTCTTGTTGAAGGGGAACAAGAATGTGACAGCACTTAAAAGAACCAGAGTAATTCGGAGGGAATAGTTTTTACTGAGTGTCGTAAATGCAACCGAAATCACTTCACATTGACAAACTTGAAGTAAATATAATCAAAACTACGCGCTAATAATAATGCAATGTTTAACCAATAAAACTGCACGTCAAAAGTTAGGGGTGGGAATAAATAAGGTGTCAGGAATTAAGAGATACAAAATCACTGAAATAATAACTGGTTGAAAAAACTCGAAATGCACTTGATTAAAATTTTCTAAATATCATTATCTGCTCCACATTTAATTTGTTGACGCCAAATTTCAATTTACAAATGCCACAACACATTAAACTTCTTTACAGAGCAACGAACTTTAAAATGTCTCATTTCTCGGAAGTTTTATAATTTAAAATTTCTCTACCAATTTGTTTGACATACATATTCTACAAAAACGCTTGAATTGAAATTTTATTCTTGAATAAAACTAAGAAATAATGAGACAAACACTTCTTCTGTTCGAAAACGTTTAAGATAACTATAAATATAGGATAATAAGTTTCTAATACGAACAATAAAAAATATTACAATTCAAGGTGTATGAAAACAGATTTGTTGTTAGGTAAAATAAAAATATGAAATCCTATTTAACACATAACCTTAATATTATTATTAGATTTAAAACCAATCACGCATGCTTTTACTTACTCCATATACGTAGTATAGAGATTGTTTTCATGAAAAAAATCGACTTCGAGATTTCAACGGAAATACACGTTTTGAGGTCCCTAGAACACGTTTAGACTATTTTCGGAATGATGTGTGTGTATGTGATTGTGGGCGCTCTAACTCAAAAAGTACTTGCCATATCCTTACCAAACTTCATATATAACACTTTAGCATCAGCACAAAGAACTGATTAGTTTTTGGACAATAACGGTTAACCGGAAGTCGAGGTTTATTTGAAACCCGATTTGGTTTTTGCGATATTTCTCCGTTAAAACATCATTACTGTATATAGAATTCTATACAAACGTTATAGAGAATTAATTTCCTACAACTTTCATTTGAAACAATTTTCCATAGCAGTTATTGTTTAGGAATTATTTATAAATAATCGGTTTTTTCGGTTTCCGTCAAATATCTCCTTAAAAACGTCGTTATTGGTAATATTCATGAGGACCAAAGTTGTAGAGAATAATATTTCTTCCAAGTTTTGTTTGAAACAAATTTTCGTAGAACCATCCATTTCGGAGATATTCAACTTTTTCGTAATTTCCTGTATACAGCGACACTACCATGTAGCGGTGAATTCTGTAAACATATTCAAAATATACTTAATTTACGGCAATAAGGACGACTATTCTTTTACGATACGAAATAATAATTTTGCCGTATAATGCTATTCATAATAATTTAAATATATATACTGCAAATATGGAGAAAGTCATGTGTTGGCCACATCAGATTTTTTCGTTAAAATACTAGAAGTAAGAAATCTCAACACACTTTCCGTAGTTATACACTAGAAAATTGGGGTTTTGCCGAATTAGAAATATATTTAGGATAAATTCAAAACTGACGCAAATTATTTTGCCAAACAGAAGAACATAATTAGCATTAACGTTTTTCTATTTTATTCAAATGTAATAATCTAACTTTATTATTTATACCTTAGAGAGAGTAAAAGTCCATGAATTCGAAGCTATGCTGCCGATTTTAGCGAAGAACTTGAGGAAAATCTATTCTGAGAGAACACCAACGAGAAATGGATCAATGACCCTAAGTAAAATTAATCGCATTATGACTTCAGCGATCAATTAGATAGCCCATTCCAAGAATAATCTGGACTCACTACTATAAGAAAACTATTTCATTCCATTGGAAAGGTGCTAAGCATAGGTTTCATGTTGTCGGTCTTCCTCTAGTCTTATCATGCGTAGAAAGAGATAATGCCATCGCAACTTCAGACGTCATATTTATAATATCGCTATATTTAAAAGCGTCTATTCCTGATAATTAAATTTATACAGTTTCATCGCAGATAGTAAAGGTAATTATTTAACAAACATATTCTGCTATAGCTGCATTTATCATCAACGATTTTTAATAAACGATTCGCGTGTCCATTAGGGAAAAAGAAAAACTAACGGAGTGCCAAGTTAAACGAAATTAAAACTTAATTATACGACAAGACATTATAAGTTAATGCATAGATTATAACAAGAACGTCACCAAGGACATAATTACACAGCTTCGATCTTTCCTCTACCACTTTTTTATCCACAGAATGATTCTGATTCCAATATCTCTTTATTTTCTTAATGATTTACATTTAGCTTTGTATTAAATCTCATTTGACATTAAAAATGGTTCTCTACCCTTGGGTATTCTACCATTATTCTGAATTTACATTTTAACATTTTTGCATATTTATCTTACTGATACACTTTTTCACATGAGATCTATTTTTGATTTGCCATTTCGAGTTAAAAGAGTGAGCGATACGTCTCCCCAACGAATGAGCCTCATTCTCTCTCTCTCAAGTGAGCGCTGAGGGATAAGCCCACGGTGACAAAAACGGAGGGGACATCGGTGGGACAGATGCGTGGCGAAAGGATGACCTTGTGAGGGAAGCTGCATGCAAGAGGGATACTTGCACGTCAGCTGAGAGGAATCGTCCATCTGCTGCCGAAAAATGTGAAAGGAGGAAGGGTAAAAGCGAAAGGGTCGGTGGGAGGGAGTATGCTTTTTATTTATATTTTTAAAACTGCCGCGACACTCGTACTCAGCACGGATGACCCCTGAATCAGCCGAAGAAGACAAAGAGACGCCCAAGGAACAACTATCCAAACCAAGTAAAATGTATTTACAAATCTATATTTATACTTGTTCAGATTGTAACAATTTTAATTATTTATTTGTATGCCAACTAATGTCAATTCTAATCAGGCTGCCTACGGATGGTTTTTCAGGGGTTCCCTTCCGTCTTAGGGCGAATGCCACCCTCGGACAAAGCATAAATACCGTAACTACCACAGGGTTACCACTAACAATAAGTTACTAAAGAAACTTTTGTGCCTGAATCAGACCTGAAGTGGCCTCCTGCCTATAATGGGGTTCTTTCCGATCAGGTGCAATTAAAGAAATTATTTAAACTCGATGTTTTGTATATTTCTGATCTTGAAATGTATATATGGCTTATCGGAAATAAAAATATTTTGCTATGAAATGAGTCGACGAAGTATGAATCGAGGTTAAATGTACGGAAAATTAACAAAACGTGATGAGAGATTTGTGGCTCAGTGCAAAATACGCCCGGGGCGGTTTTTCTCTTTCCGATTCGATATGATCGAGTACTTTCGGTAACTCATCACCGACGGAGATTACGTCAACACCTATTTAGCGAGGTCTTTTAGGAAAAATCTTTCTCCGGCTAAACTTTCGAGGTTTCGGCGGGGAAATCGACGCCCGCGGTGGCTTTTCCGGGTACCTGGAAAAGGAAAACATGAGAGTGCGGCACGACGGAAGAGCGAGGGACGGCTTATCCGGTCGCCCGGGGCAAGTGGGCTGCCCCGTATAATGGCGTTTAACTGGCGCCGCAGATGGGCGCCGAACGAACTCCCGACCTCGAGTTCATTACTTCCATTTGGGTTAATCCCGCGAGATGAGTCGAATTAGCCGGTGCGACGGATTCGAACTGCCGAGAGAAGCTCCGGAGGGAGTATTGGATAGTCCAATGGGAAGGGGTGGGGGGCGGAGAGGGGGACTACCGGATTGGGAGAGAGGGTATCGGGTGGGGGTGCCTTTGGGCGCTTGTAGACGCGTCCTTTGATGAGATAAGGCATTCCGAGGATCACTCTCATTTCTTCGCAGCCAGTTAGCGAGACGGTGCTTTAATTGAAACTTAAACAACGTAATAGGTTTTAAGGGCCAAGCGAATCGGATAGGCTTAATTGCGATGTTTTGTCTGCGGCTAGCTTGATAGGACAAACTATTCCACGTAATATTAACGAAGGACTACAATAGTATACCAAACAGAATAAAGGAAGAGATTAAATCAAATCAAATGTATTCCTTTGCCATTTAAGCTGCAATACTTTTCATGGATCGCCGAAAAACGTTTTAGATTATATACCTAATAATACATTAATGCAAATAAAGGAGGCAATAGTTCACATGTATTGACTATCATGACAATAATTTACTCAAAGTGCAGAGAAGCTTTCGTATAAACTTTACCGCCAAAAGGATGAGTGTATGACGATTATAATTTGCATTTTTTTTAAATCAAGACAGGAATTCAATGCTTTATCAATTCGAGAGAAACAGTTTTAAAGATGTTTTATAATTTATATTACCCTAATTACTCATTAAAATGGCAGTGGACAGGTCATAGGTATTAAATTAGTAAGCAAGAGATTCTAAAGCGTCTTAGTAACAAATATTTTAGAGGTGACGAAAGCTATTTACCCTCGGAGCCGAATACGATAAACTTCACAAGTTCGAGATCCGCAAATAAATGTATGAAAATTAACCATAATCAGCATTAGAAGCAATTCACGGAGAATGCACGCCCTTTAGCTATCTCAAACAAGTTTCAAATCACACTACGTTACTGTGTTCTTCAGTGAAAAGCGTTGACATTCCCATCAATTGAAATGTAATGGGGCCGCGCATTAATGTAAAAGAGCCGTATGCGGTTCGCGGTTTAGCAACTCTCAGTATACCGGTCTTGGTAGACGTATGGTTAGAATATCTGCCGACGGATACTAAGATCGCGAGTTCGAATCCCGCATAGGGCGGATTTTTGTGTTCGTCAGGTTTGTATGTAAGAAAAGACATGAATGTTTAAAATATAGACCTAAATAAAGACGGCTTATTATTGTTTTTAATGATTGATTCCTTTACAATCATAATAAAATAAAATATTTATAAATTTAACTCTTTATCGATGTTTTCAAATATTAATTACCTTCGAAATTTGCTTATCAATTAATATTTCGCCTGTAATCCGATATGTTATTTTTGTAGTGCAGCTGCGTGTGTCTCCCTGCATCACACCGGTGAGAAACAAACTTGGCAGACAGACAGATATACAACTGTATCAGAAATATCTTTACATGAATAATAGTTAGAGAATTTTTTGTAAAAAATCCCATTATTGTTTTTTTTAATTGATCAGTATGAAGATACGAAATTGAGATTTTGAGAGCTGTACGTCCCAAATAACGTGTTTTTTTCCTTGAAGAGGAATCCGAATCCGTGCCGAATTAGCTTTACAATCCTTTTGATAGAAGAAGAAACTTGGAACTTTTCAAGATTTTAACAATGAGAAATTTTGATACCATGGAAAAGTATCCAATACTTTTAAATGACGTAGGCTATCCGTAGATATCTATAAAGAAAAGTGTTTGTATATATGTATGTATGCATGTATGTTTTTTAAAGCTCAGCAACTACAGAACGTAGAAACATGAGGAAGGTGTAATTTTAATCGGAATAAAGAGTTAAGTGGTGTAGTCAGGTTTTTATACCGATTTGATTAACCTTTCTAATTTTTAAAAATAATTTATTTTTTAATTTTCTCCATTTGAATAACATATGGATGAACGCAGCTTATTTTTTCATTTGAATTTTAAAATTACTTAGAAACATGGTACGAACTTGAGACTTAGGTGGTTCTATGAAAGAAACAAAAAAGTTTATTTTTATTGAAGACAGAACCCGAATCCTGATTGGATTAGCGTACAAATGCGTTTAGAATCAGAAAAATACGTGATTTTGTTTTTTGACAATACCAATTAGTATAAATTACCATGACAACCCCCATTCGCCGAAGTTGAGAGTCCAATGCATTTATATGAGAAAATTTTTAACGTAAAATCGTTTTTCAATTTCTGTATGCGATTTTGATTTGTTTACATGGCAACCACATATATATTGATTTTAATTGAAATACTAGCAAGCCTACGCAGATATTCTGCGTGTAAACAGTTGATAATCCTCCCATTTGGTCAATACAAAATCTACAGCTGTCTACAGCTTGAGTGCGAAGGTGTTAAGTGATGTTCCACAGTACCAAACAAATGCATGGAAACAGAATTAAACAAAGAGTTTCCATCGCCTAGAATAGAAATTATACTAAACACTGTGTTTTCATAAGTAAATCTCTCATATGATACACCTTCCTCAATTGCATTGCTCATTTTTACCACTTTTCGTTTCTTATCAGATTCTTTTCTTTCAGTTAAGCTTCGTTTTCGTCTTGGGGCCATTATATACTAATAAAAACTAAAAACAAATTTAATTTATTAATTAAAACCAAATAAACAAATTTGTAAATGAAAATTCCAATATATGTCCTTTCTTTTTTATATAACAATCAATGCAACCGTTTTTGTAGACTATCAATGAAGACATGATAACCATGTAATATCTTAACAAAAATAACGTATGTCACTATTCTCATTTAATTTATGCGTGAGCCTATTTGCGTTAGTAAGCATTAAATATGTATAATATAATGGTTCTACTTACAAAGAGATAAGATTCCAGCATTCAAACGATGAAAGGAAGATTCAACTGCTTAGAAATGCTTCCCATACAGTTGTCCGCAGTTAACTGAACAATTATGCGTAAATATTTATTTTACTATGTATAAATGTTGACAATGCTACAGCAATAATTTCGATGATTAAAAGTGAGAAGCGAGTTCTTTCACCCATTTGAAGGTATAATTGATAGCAATTGAATCGGAGGCAACAATGACGGTCGCCTTGGCAACGCCAGGAAAGAGTACGAAAAATCCGAAAAAGAATGCGTATTTCTGAAAACTTCGACCGTGTAACGTATAAACATGGCAAGAATAAGATAGTATAGAGCGTTAGCCGTCAAATAAAGCAAAAAAAGAAGAAAATCGGTCCATATTTACGTGTTTTAACGAACGAAGGAAAAAAACCTTGCACTCTGAAAAATGGAAAATCCCTTGTAAACTTATGGGAAAATATAATTGTCTCCTGGATAGACATCGACGAATTTTAATATATAAGATTACTAACAACCGGTTTTTAATGATATTTTCGTTCTCCAAAGCAGGCTGTTTTTACAACAACGTGAGTTACTTAAATAATTAGATGTAAATTTTCCACAAATTGTGATTGGATAAATCGTTTCATTGTTTCCAAGTATTGTTGATATAAAATATTCCGCGTAACAACGACAAAACACATACGGCCATGCCCTCGGCAAGATACGAAACCGCAACCACATCACTGGAAACTAGACACGCTAATCACCCCATTACCAATACATCTACACAATAGCCTGCAAGTCACCTTATTGGTGGTTGACAGGGGGTGCAATGCACCAAGGTTCCCTAGCTTACCCTCCTTACCAATATAAACGTCAAAGTTATTACAAATGTCCTTTCGTAAGTTTTAAGCAAATTAAATTACTGGTGTTAAGAAAGGCGATTTTAACTGTCGTAAAAGTCCAGGGTAAGAATGCCAAAGAGTAAAAAGTTGCGGACTCCTGATAAACTTCTCGAAAATACTTCAAGAGTTACGCTGAATTAAGCTTGGCAAATTGAGGGAGATGATTGACTCATTTTAATAGCTCACAGTCTTAGTTAAAAATGTTTCATTTTTTCTCGTAGAACGTTGCGTATAAACAAATATATTACGTCTCTCAATAACTATATTTTGTTCATTGATACATCGAGGGCGGAAAGAGCAATTAGTTTGCTCGAATTCGGTGATAATGCGTGTAGTAGTTATGACAACGACGAAGGAACCGGAATTTGTTTCAGGTTTAAAATCAACCAATAAGCTAACATGGATTCGTTTCAGTGATCAAGTTAAAGGGAAAATAATTTCGTTCTTTCTGAGGTTAACCTGTTTAAGTACTGTTCACATCTCGATTTTTATCTAATTTTAAAATGTAAACGAAAAACATCCTCGAGTTAATCATGTGAGATTCAAAGGAAGACGATAACGCTTAGGAAGTGATCCCATACGATTTTCATGTACGACGTACCGCAATATCTGCGAGGAGTGAAAAGTATCTTGTAAATCGATTCGAGCGTTCTCAAATTATTAACACTCATTCCAAAAGTCTTTTACAATGACGGACTGGGACACTTTCATAAAGATAATACAATTAATTTATTATATTTCCTGTCTAAAACTGTTACTAGTTTTACAGGTATTTCACATGAAAGAAGGAATAACGCAGAATCGTCAACGATGAAAAATACCAGTTTTCATCTCCGTCGATACCAGTTTCGTTACTTTACCGGCTAGTACGATACTGTGCCTCATAAACTGTGACCAATGTAAACACCGACAAGCTTCCATAAAATTGCGATGAAAATGAAAGCTGTCAAATTAAGTTGAGAAACTCAACTGCGTAAAAGAAAAACATTTCCACGCTTAATCCAATAAATTATTATCCCAATGAACTGGCGGACGATCCTCATTAAAGTGCTCATTACGCCGAGCGTAAATCATTCGCGCGTCACAGTTATGCGCTCTCTCTCTCCCTCACAAACTAAATTGTCTCAGGATTCAAAGAAAAACGTTTCTCTCAAGCAGGCAGTACCGAGTAACAAAAGCGAATCGATGGCGCAGTTCAAATAAATCGAGGATACAAAATGAGACGTCTGCCATCACTTAAAGCAAAACAGCGACAACTGAAAAGATTCTCAAACTCTGACGATTAACTTGGAAATGACTTTCGCCGCCAGAAGCTGAGCCAACAATATAAAACGCCTTTTTCATCTTACCCTGCGGAGAAGGGTGGGGTGGGGGGGGGGAGGCTGCGAAAGTTCCTCGTTACGGCCAAAGGCTGCGTCATAAGGGGAGGGGAGGGGAGGGGGGGGGGGGGTCCGAAAAGGGAGCAAGTGGGGCGCCTAATGAGGAGATAAGGGGAGGAGAGAGGGGTGCTGGGAAGATGGAATGGGGAATGAGGGGGGGCAGATGGGTGCTGACGGAGAGCGATGGAGAGAGAAATTGAGATTAAGGAGAGAAAGGGAGCGGAAGATTTGAAGAGGCTGATGGGAATAGAAATGGACTGCTTCGAGGGAATCGAGAAGTCCTTTAAAATACGGCTGTGACGGCAAAGCTTTATGTAATGCGATTAAGATCGAGGGAATGGACGCCATCGATTATGCGCTGCAAACTGGTAAATGGCAATTTAAGCAGATTTGCGAGATAAAAGAAATTAATCTACCGTTAACTAGGAAGGATAAACCTCTCATGCTCGATAAAAACTAGAAAACCTAGACAAGCAAGAAAAATAATGTATTTTAACCTAAGACAATTTTAAATACGGATTTATGGCACCTCAACAACAGAAACCGAGTGGGAAAAATAACGGAAGCATTATATCTTCACGAGACTTTTCTTTTCCTTCGCTTTCCTCGATTCCTATACCCCAGTCAAGGTAGAGGGATGGTTAGCGTGCCTAGTTCCCAATGCTAAGGTCGCAGGTTCGAATCCTGCCCAGGGTATGGTTGTATGTGTTCGTCTTTGTTATTGTTATTATGCTCATTACAAAGGCCGTAAAGTGCTGTTTATGAGCTTGTGAAAAATAAATAAATAAAAATAAAAATTTTTATGAGCTCAATATATCATCGTATTTTCAATAAATGTTCAATTGAACGACTTTTACTTTTATATGAAACCACAAGTATGAACACAGAGAGGAAGCTTCCGGAAAGATAAAATTCCTCCGAAAATCAGCTTGAGTCACTATAGCGCAAGAATCGCGCCCCGCGTTACCAACGTCGCGTCGTAAGGATGGCAACCCTTCCGTCGAACTCGAATGAGAAGGAAGGCATTGAGAAAATATCTCACACTGCGCTGCTTGTTACGTTAAATGAAACATGAATTACATAAAAATATAAAGATTCCTGTTTTCCAGAAGAGCTAAGGTGCGTGACCTCGGCCAGGGAAAAATCCTTCACTTCGATTGTAATAAACGGTTCGGGTATCGAGAGGCGTCAACCGACAAACGAAACTTGCGCGCGCGCACACACACACATGGATATATTGGGGTGGAAACTAGTTGTAGAAAGCAAATCACTCGCACATACACACGGAGAGGAGGGTTGTTTCCTTTCTGTAGCTGAAAAGGGGTTTTCCTCGAAAAGTTTCCCCACCATGTTTGCTCAGCGTTTGCAAGGGCCTGGCCGCAGCCCTAGGGTCGGGTAATGCGAGGCTGTCTCGGGCTAGGGTTCGAGCTTGTGAAAAATTATTTGTGATCGATGACTTCCGTAACAACTAAGGCTTTTTTCGGGCCGATTTGCCACTTTAAAAAATTAATTTAACTCGTTCCTTAGATAACATTAATATAATGTTTGTTACTTAAAAATAACATACGATTTATTAAATAAAAATATTTAATTTCATAATTACTATACATATTTATGCAAACCAATAAATCAGAAATGACACGCAAGCGATTTTACTTGGCACGCGGAAGCTTGTATTTTCTGTATAACATATTAAGTTTCTTAGAGGAGTAAACTAGTGGCACTCGAATAAAAATTCTGATGGTTCACATTACTGGCACACGACCCAAAAATCATTTGCCATCCCTGCAATAAATCAATAAATTCTCTTTCTATTTTTAGTTACTTCTAAGTTGGCCCTCCCTGCTTGTGTCTTTGGGAAGACACTGTGCTTATAGACCGATAGTTCTAACGAATCTGTTTCTGAGTACCCTTTTAAGCATTTTCTTGCTTGGATAGTATATATTTAATACTCTGGACAGATTGTGAAGACTCCATTATTATTTTGTTTTAAAATGAGTGAAAACGACGTTAAACAAAAGATCAAAAGTGGCAATTGCGCGACAAAGGAAAAACTGGAGGGTCAAGTGAAGTTTGGCGTAAATTTGCGTCAAATGAGGTCGGTTCTGTTTAGTGCAAATCATGTAAGTGTATTTTTAGTTACAATGATTTTAAAACTGGCATTTCTCATGTTATTGTTAGCCTTCAAAATGTCCTTATCCTGAACGTCAGGGCCTTTAGGGTCGTGTTCGGACCTAGCAGGTAAGAACAGGAAAAAATCGGGCCTTGGGTCGGGCAGGGCCCGGGCCAAAAATTTCGGCCATATCAGACCTCCGAACAAGTGTCCACTGGGCTTCCCACAACACCTACTTACTGCTAGTAGTTGTCACTCACACCTTATTTTACTTTTCCTCTTACTCAGTTGTACATAGCCTATAAAGTTATATTTCTAAAATAGTCTTTGAAATGTGTTTCATTTGTTATCACGGTAATCATTGCCAGAAACAAAATAATAACCATTCCTGTCTCAGAATTTCTACAATACGTTATTCTACGCAATATCGTTATATTTATTCGCAAATAAAGTGAAAGATCGTGAAATTCATCGAAAGCTTAATAAAATATAAAGAATATAGCATTTCACGATCTTCAGTATTAACATGGTGCAATTCTTCCAACAAAGGCCGCGAAGTTATTGTAAACAAACCACGAAAATATGTCAAGCCCATCCTGTAATGAGGTGAAAACTCCGCTGAATGAGTTTATCAGTAGGTAGAATATTATCAAGATATGGTTTCAAACTACCACGAAATACAACAAATTTATCGCGTAATGAATGCCAATGATGCTTACGCGTACTTTTATGATTTAGGATGTAAGGTTCTTTCGCGCCCTCCTTTTCGTCCCTGTCATTTTACATCGCTTTGAACCAATGAAAGAGCACTAGGGAGGAAATAAATTCAAGTCGAATGACGAAGCTAAAGAAGAGTCCTAACATGGTGTCTACATTAACCTAAAGATTTCTTTAAAACATGAATAAGAAAAATTTCCATAGCGACAGCACAAGTGCGCGTTAAAAAAGAGAGAATACCTTCAACAGTGAGTGAGATATAAGTTTCTGTTCTAACCTTAAATATGCAAGCAAAACAGGTCGAATTTGATCCACTTATAATTCGCGAATTAAAACTAATTTTAATGCAATTATTAAATTTGGCTCGTCGAGAACTACAATTTCAATAGTTTACCATTACTGCAGTAATTTCTAGCTGCCCCAAAAAGAAATATTCCATTTAATCTAAAGGTAATATTCATACCTATTGTAGACATATGAAAATATTTTATAAAGCTACATTTCATATTTTTTAAATCTTAAATGTTTAGAATGAAATAAAATGAATAAAACGCATTCGACAAGAGAATAATAGTTTCATAATCGGTACATTTTTGCGGCGTTTGTATATAGCATTTAACAGAATCCGCATCCTCCTAAGCCTTCGGCCAAGTAATTCCAAACAACATTTACATCAATACCCTGCAAGCCGCCAAAAGCGTTTGGCAGGGGGTGTCACAACACCAAGTGAACTCAAACGGTGCAACATGCCTGACCGCGGTATAACGAACGTCGTTATAGCAGTACCTACAGTAATGCGTTCTCTCGGCGGAATATTTTTTTACACAATGCGAACCATATCAACAGATCGTTCAGGATGCACCGCAATGGATGGCTCGCGAAAGAGGATTTTGAGAACGCAGACGCGGTGGAGAAGGGGACGGATGATTTATAGAAAGGAAAGGAAGAGCGCTGCAGGAGACGAAATGTCATGGAATGCGAGGGGTCGCGTGCCAAGACAGACAACAACGAGAATCATGAGATGGAAGAGGATAACCACCTATCTTTCTCTCTCTCTCTCTCTCTCTCCTGCTGACGACGTGACATAAATAACACAAAGTGGAATTCAGGGAAGAGCACAGCTGCACCGACGTAAAAAAAATAAAGATTTGCGGAATCTGCTGGCAAAATAGAATGAAAATGCACAGCGAGTAGCGCGGTAGAGTTTTTATTACCGACACAACAGAATCGACAAATAAATGCTTTTTAAGTAACGTCGGCGCGATTAGAGGGATGATTCAGCAGCTTCGACATCAAGAGAGGTCGCGGAGGAAAAATCAGGACCATACGAGACACCGGACGCCATGATTTGCGATACCCTTCACTTGCCATCTTAACATCCAAAGTCGCTCAAACTCGGCAGTTATTCTTGACTCGAGGAAAAATAATTGTGAAAAACTTTTCTTAAGAATTTTGTTTTGGTTAAAATACTCTACACAATTAAAGAACCTCCTAAGAACCTAAAACAATCGATTACTTAATGGAAAAACATGCTTATAGAGCCATATGCTATCGTAACAACGTTGCGGTGATTCATAATAATTGTCGTAGAACGCCCAACGAAATTAATTACCAAACTCGGAATTAAAAATAATTCAGATATTTATGTCACTGCAAATGTTCACGTCACTAACCTTGACTGATATGAACTCCCGGAGATCACACTTTTTTCCATTATAACCTCCGGCGAAGAATGAACACATTCTATTCAATGGAAACAAGGAGTCCGTTCCGCACGGAATGTCGCACGTAAACGACAATCGTGCGATCTAAGATAGCGAAGACCTTTATCGTACACATCAACTGAATGTGTTGACTCATACTGGCATGAAAAAGAAAAAGAAATAACCCACACTAAAATACGTAAAAATCACTAAAATTCCGCAAAATAACGGCCATCGGTCCAAGGGAGACTCACCGACAAACGATAATCAAGTAGAAGAGACGGAGTGACCTTTCACGCGATCATTTATCCAACTCGGCAAGTTATTCTCAATTTTGCGACGCGATGACCTTCCATTTCGCGTCATTCTAATAAGCGAAGAGAAGTGCGCCAATAGGGTGGCGGGTAGACCAACTAACCGGCAGACTTCAAAACATCCC
Source organism: Uropetala carovei (assembly GCA_036926305.1). Taxonomy (NCBI): domain Eukaryota; kingdom Metazoa; phylum Arthropoda; class Insecta; order Odonata; family Petaluridae; genus Uropetala; species Uropetala carovei. The sequence continues at coordinate 5,473,266 of JAXCHB010000068.1, forward strand.
ATGACTCACATCGAAGATATTAAAAACTGAACTCCTACGTAATCTCCATGCAGCGTGGAGGGATGTAAAGGGGAAACGCCGCCGATTCATGCTTTATCTAGCCGCGTTTCTTCGAAAAAAGAAAGTGCGCACTGTATTCGATTTAACGGTCTGTAAGAATATTTCAGGCGCGGAACTGATAAATAAATTTGAACGGAATTTATATCAAAATAGAAGAAGAAAGTGCCAAACTCTAATAAAGCCTGCCGGCCTTGGTGGTTAGCGTGTCTAGCTCCCAATGCTAGGGTCGCAGGTTCGAATCCTGCCTAGGGCATGGTCGTGTGTGTTCGTCCTTGTTATTTTTGTTATTTGTTATTGTTGTTACGATATTCAGTATAACTGGCCATGTGCTGTCTTTGAATTCTTGTCACTAAAGAAATAAACGCAGCCGCTTAAGGGAAACAATAGATTGAATTTTGATTATATTGGTGAAATATTCATCCTAATAAAACTTCTTTTTCGATAGAAGATAAAAAATTAAAATTTATTGTCTAATAGATTTTTCCAATAAGCAAAGGATAGATTCCTTGTTTTTATACCATATCCGTGTTTCGTGAACGCATCCAATTTAGGGATTTATTTTTTAGGTTTTCTTTGAAATGCATGAAAAAATAGCATTTCTGGACCACATCTCTAGATCAGAACAATAACTTTCATTTATATTAAAATCGGGGTTAAAATGAATAGAGTCGAGTAATTTTATACACGAGGCGAATAAATATAAAATAAAATTTGATATTAAAATTACATAATCCTACGATCCAGAAAATTTGTAATAATAAAACGAAGTAAGTCACGTTTCTGTAACATGGCTACCATCTTCCTGTGAAAAAAACAAAATACCTACCCATAAATCTCCCGAAATAAACATCTAACGAGCAATACTCCTTGTTGAATAGACAAACAGCTGACCGTCATCTACCCAGTCGTCTTAGGGAGGCAAACAAAAACATCTTCCGGCCAATCTCACCCACCCGATAATTAAGAAAGCATTCGAGTTCCGCTCCTCAATGGAAAGTGCATAAAAAAGATGGATGAACGATTAGAGTTGGGTTGGTGAAGCGCGGCGACTGAAGCGCTCCAATCGATTCTATTTACGGAGGAATGTCTCTCTAAGATATACTATTTTAAATCCAAAAACTCAGGAAAGAGCGACAGTTTCCGTTTAAACTCTAGATGGAGCAAAATAAATAAGTTACCATGAAAAGATAAATTACACTATCAGTTTGCCTTCAATGACACGAATAAATGAAATCTATCGACTAAACAGGAAGACAGAATAATCTAATATGAAAACACAGGAATATTTTCCCCTAAACCTGACCAATGGATGACAAGTTCATAAATGACATATTTCTTTTAACCACTTTATTTGTAACTTCCTAGGATGCGTGTCAAACAATCATAGTACATACATACGTTGTTTTCAGTCAAGTTTCATTCTTCAAGATTATGAAAAAGACATTTTAGGTCAAATTCAATTATGAACAGCTAAACGTTACATTACTCCTCACATTTCGATAGCCTAATTCCGCGAAGGAGTTTCCCATCTTTCATTCTCGAACGTTCGGCTCGAAGATCTTTCCGAATGGATATTCTTTAAGAATGGAATCGCTATTTCAAAGAAATATTGTGGCGAGAAATACGGTATCTTTCCAGGTTATTAATTTTATATGGATTTTAAGCGTCTAATCTATCATTTCAAACCAAATAACATCGTTCCACTATCACCTCATACATATTCTGTCGAGATTTGAAGACGAACTTACTCTGGACGCCGGTCTCTTCAATACCGGAGGTGATGAAGCCAAAGATCGTGAAAAAAAAGAGAAACGTTTAACAATAAGGTGCGCCGGCGATTGCAATTTTACCCGAAATAGGAGACGCGAAGTGATTTCCGGAGTGAAACAGGTGAGCGAGGGGGCTGTGTATTATTCTGCGAGAGGCACTCTCCGACAGCGCCTCCATGCAATTTGCCTAAACCTGGGGACGGAAACGAAGCAGAGAATAGGTCGGAATTCTGATTCCGAGGTAATCGGTCTATCTGGGATTCGGCGCACTATTCGCCACTGACGATGCTAAAAATCTCTCGAACATCTCCGCTCTAGTCGGAGGCCACCGATATCCCCTCGAGACGATTGATTCATTCGTCCGGGGCGGCGTGGGCGGCTATTAATATCAAACCAGCGAAAATCCACATCGAATCTGATTCGAAAAGTGAAAAGCTGGTTTTGTTTATGAGAAGAATAGTTAGTGTCTATTGAGGCAGCCATAGCATAATTCGGGTAAATAACCAATTCGTCCTCTGTTCTGGAGTGCTACCACTATAAAATGAATATGTCCACATTGATTTGTAATCATCAATAAACACCGAAGAATGAGGAAAAAAATTTAAAATTGTTTTCAACGCAAAATCTTAGCTAGAACTTAGAAAATCATCCAAAAAATCATCTATTTAGATGTGAAAAAACTAAATCTTAATACAACATAAAACGAAAACATTACTAATCATAAAGATTCGAAAAAGAATAAAAAATAATTTTAAGCTAAAACGACGAAGTCGAAAAACGGGAAACTACGAATAAATAACATCACTGCACCATATAAACGCCACGAAAACATCCTCAAATGTCAAAATCAGCAAAAAATAAAGTTCGCGCCGCTCAACCTGTGACGAGCGGATTCACCGCCATTGCACTGGCAAGGCACTTCCGTTAAGATATTTCGCATGCAGTCATTGATGCTAAAGTCACACTTAGGAGGGATATTTTTGATAAAAACACGAACAGCTGTGGATGTTGGGAAAATAAAAAACAAACAGATCGGCTTTTCAAATGGTTTACTGCCGAGTCATAGCCAACTCGCTGCGACACGCTCCAAATGATTCCGCCACATTTCACGGTCAATTCATAATTAAATCGCCATTTCTTCTTCTTCGCCAACCCAAGATATGCCAGCACGAAAGAAATTAAGTTAAAAGCTACTATGGCAAAATAATTAGCCAAATGCCATGACCATTCACTTTCGTATGGTGAGAGGGACCCTTCGTTCATATGCACGCGCGCGCGAATTCACCCTATCAGGAAAGTTTAGGCAATTTTTTAATAGTTACATGAATACCCTGAAAGCCGCCAGAAGCGTTTGGCAGGAGGTCAGTGCACCAAATTAATACTTACAATAAGTAATGCCTCTTTTGGCCTGACTTATCGTGCCAGGGAAAAAGATCTGTGGTATTTCTCGGTTCTAGCGACTATTTCTACGTATTTTCTCGTACGGGCTGATCTAACATTACCCTCACTAACACCGATGGGTACAACTATGCCACGTACGTCTTCAACGAATTCGGAGCTTTTAAACTTTTCAAATAGTTTCCTTTTGTATTCAATTCTTCTACTCTTCAACGTCTGCCATTTCAGGTCACTCAAGATCCCTGATACACTCGCATCATACCGATATTCTCCCTTTACAAATCTAGCTCTATGCTGAGCCATTTCGAGCTCCCTAGTTAGGCCCTCCTCAAAAGGGTCCCAGACGGCGCAACAGTATTCCACGACGGGTCGTATTAGGGGCATCCCCGCAGGATTCTAGAGAAAAGCCCTTGAACCCTGTTTGCCGATGTTATGACGGTTTTGATATGCTCCCTACTAGACAAGTTGCTACTGATTGTGAGCGTGACTCCTAGGTATATTGGAACTATATGATCTCGCTCAACTGATTGGAAATTTTTTCAAGAATTTAATCCACCGCAGACTAGTCAAAGAATCAAACATGACATTTAAATATCCTTTTCACATGTGCATCTCGACAATTTCATTAGATTTGAGTTGGAGACTTGCATCGCGTATCGACAAATTAGTCCGACGCCCACACGAAAATTTTAAAAAATTCAAAAACAATTTATGGATAATAATATACGCGTATAATAAGTATAGTTTTAACCTCTAATTGTAAAACGTCGAAATTATGACGCTAAAAATTACAGTATTCATTTTCACTTATGTGATACTACGGAATCTCTAGGTAATTTCCGACGAAAACTCTACTGCGGTCCGCCAAAGCTGCCGCAACTTCCAATGCGTCCCGAAGAAGAGTTCGTTACTTGCAACGCAGCCCGACATTTAGGAAAGTTTGTCGAACACTGGTCTAGGCATAAGCATCATCACACGAAGATATGGTAGGATTGCAGAGCAAAACGACAAGTAGCGGAACACACCTTCCCGAGCAGAACCGAGATGTGAGAGAGAAAGAGCGCTAAGGTCCTTGGAGAATGGAGGGGCGCAAGAGGTATCGACCCCAACCCCCTCGGTCCCAACAAACCGACCATTATCCCCGAGTCCACGACCTCAATCTCCGCGCCAGTCACTCCCTCATCCCCTTATTCCTCTCTCGGGACCTCCCACGCCTGGGAGAGACTGCGGGTAAGGAATGAAGAGAGAGAGACAGAGACAGAAAGAAAACGAGTGGGATAGCGGAGGAGTGGAAAAGGGGAGAGCGAGGAGGTCGAAGGATCTCGCAAATTACAGCTTTCGGTTGGTCCGGACGAGGAAGCCAAGGTCGAGGGCAGTTAATGTTGGGGGGAGGAGGAAGGCTCTTAAGCGAGATTGCGAACTTAAAGCCGAGAAAATTTTATTGAGATTTCTTATCTCGTTCATTCGATTAAATAGATTTAGATGCGGACTAAAGAAGATGACATTTCGAGTGATCGTTCCCAAGGCGCTACTGCAACTTAGCATACGACGAATTTCATTGCGGAGGCAATGAATTAACCGAGTGTCAGAGACGTATATATGTACCTAGGGATACGTGAACTTCAGCCCAACGCCTCGGTTTGACTAGTTCGGGCCCCTATGCTTAAGTTAATGCCGTGTGACATATAGCGAGAGGGGAATTAGGCTTGGGTCCCCCAAATTCAAAATCCGCCCCTGCTGCGGGGAAGTACTAAAACGCAGAGATACAGTAAATGTTTGTCAAACAGCATTTTAAATCCAATATATTAACCTAGTAACGCACAATTAATAAAAGAATACTATAGTATTCGTTAAACGTGGAAGTAATCGTTGATGTAGGCGCATCGTTCGTTTTCCTTCAGCAGTTTAAAACGCACTCCGAGGCAGAGACGAGAAACGGACAGCAGCACAATCCACACATTATTAACGTTCCCTTATTCAGAGAGAGTTTTCTACGACTATTTCGAAGGATCCGAAATCTCAGCCTCGACGACTGGAGGCATATACCACTCATCTGCCAAATTAACTACCATTAATTCCCCGTCCTTGCGAAACGTCATAAGCTCTTAATGAGGAATTCTCAGGAACACCCGATGATGAGACAGCGCTATGGTGAACCCGATCGGGCGCTCTTTCTCGATCGCATGTATAAAAACTCACGCGCGTCGATGAAAATAAAACGGAAACGCCATAAACCAGAGGTTCCTAAACTTTAAGCATCTTGTGTCTCCCTTTTAATGCAGCCCACCTTTCCCTATAACAATAAATATAAAATTTAACATTAATTTCAAATACTACTTTTTTATATTTTATTAACGAATAATCATAATTCTAATAGGAATCCATCCATAAAAAAAACATCCTGACTTCGCGACCCCATAGTTCGGGAACCACAGCCATGAACGCAATGCGCTCCATCACTTCATAAACCATTTCGTTATTTCTTATCGTGTGAGAGCGGGAATAGAGTGCACCCGTTTCCCAAAGGAGAAGAGCTCTCTTCGGTCGGGGAGATTTGGGAGGCGCGGTAAAGCAAGGGAGCGGCGGGAAAGGGAGCGAAGTGGGGATGCCGAAGATAAATAGACAAATGAATGAGGGACACGTGCTCCGATCGACGACGTTAGAGAAAAACTCCGTCCGTAAGTCGCTCCCATCTTCCAAAGAAACGCCTCCGCGACGAGAAAGGGGCGTGCATGCTATTATACCACCATCAACAAACGCTGACTCCCGATATCTCGGTCCGAGTTCACTACTGTTCTAATGCTGCACCGCTAAAAAAAATAAAGATGATGACTGGCGAGTTGACATTTAAATCCTACGGTAAAGTGTGGTGCAAGCAGGAATTCTGTCAAGGGGGAGGGACCAAATGCCTAAAGCGAAAAGAACCAATGCTGGACATATCGTAAAATAACTTTCATTAAAAGCATAATCGTGCCAACTGCAAAAACTAATGTTTATGTCTTCAAGGGTTTAAGAAAACTATTTTGTTGGGATATGAAAAGCATCCACAATTACCAATAAAACAAGATCAACACAAATTTCCAAATAGGTAACATTAGCCTTTTTTATTTGTTATATCCGAAAACTTCAAAAATATAACGTACACTACCAGAGGTGAACAATTTTATCCTATGGTACAAACAAAAAAATCATCCGAAAAGTAAACAAAAAACGAAGAAAGGCGATATAGAGGAAATATGGTTACCGTTCGACTAAATTTCCGCTGCGGAAAGTTAACTCATTCGAACCAAATGGCAGAATTCGCGCAATGCATCCTCCACAGCAAAAACACTTCCTAAACAAAAATCTGACGATTTGAAAAAATGTTTTCCTTTCCCCACTCTAAATCACCTCTCAGCTTTTATTTTTCCCGCACACATCCGTTTATACATTTTGCCACCGTCGAGCTAACCTAGCAGCACCAGAGACAACTGGAAAACGGAGCGCAGTGGCTCCAGCATTCGAGAAAGTTCCCGAAAGTAGTCTTCGGAACGGAGGAGGAAGGATGGCCTCCGCAGGAGAGGTAAGGAATGATGAAGAGGAGGCGAGAGGCTGAGGAGGGGAGAGGCAGAGGAGGGGATTGGGAGGCAGGAAGGTCTAAAAATAAAGACGCATTGAGGCGCAACGAAGGGAAAAGGAGAAAAGAGTTCCCTTGAGGAGATAGAGAGAATGAGGGAGAACGCGAGTGGAAACGCTTGCCTAGACTTTTGCGTTAATCCGCGCTTCGCTACCAAACGAGAGAGAGAACGAACGAATCGAATCCATTGTTAAGGGTTAAACGGAATCACTTCCCATAGGCGCCTCTCAATTAACCCCACCACCGACAATAAATACACGCACTTAAGTTCCACTGAGGAGCGTATATCATTCACTAGAACTGATTACAACCACCTGTAGAAATAAGCGATCTCTCTAATTACACAATTTAATTAAGAGATTTGCGGAGCGTTTACAGAAAAGTAGTTAACGTTAACATCTTAACTGTGACCAATAGGTATGTCATACAAAAACAGTACACTTAAACGAGCAAATAATAACAGCGTACCAGTTGTTATATTGGTCATAAAAGAATGATTTGCTTCGCTCTAACATCGATAAAACATAGAATTGCACAGGAGGCCGGAATAATCCGTGCGGATTAAAAAGCATTTCATAAACTATCGATATTAGTATAATTAAATGGGCTTATGCAACAAATATTTGCTTTTAAAAACACGAAAAAATTAGAATTGCAGAAATGGCAAATAATGCGAGAAGGAACGCTACATGAATCGGTTAAAAACGTGTATTAAGGTTTCATTGATTCCTCAGAATTTTCGCCACTGGCTGCTCTAAAAATACACCGCTAAGCGCGTAAGCGAGTGCCATTTTTCGTTAAGTGCGGAGACAAGGGGCGGCGCTGCGAATCGACGCCACAACTCGATCAATCCCAGAGGGTCTATTTTTAACGGCCCGTTATTGCGAAAAGCTTAATGAAATTTGTATTTACGACACGAATTACTCGAAACGCGTATGCATGTATCTGGTGGTAAGTGCAACAGGTATTAACACACGTCACGAAGACTGTGAATGAAGTGATTTTTTTTCCCTACATGAACAATTCGGTAAATAAGGATTAGGAAAGGTTAGGAGATATTTTAATGTTTGTTGAATCGAGGAGACAATTTAAAACAATATATGGAATTTACATTTTAATCGTATCAATTCCGGTAGACAAGTTTCATCAGAATATATAAAATCGCACTCCAGGAGAAATCAATAAACGAATATAATAATCCAATAGCACAGAAAAACCACAAAATAAAACTATGGAAACTACTTAGGACTGCTCCGAAGAAAATTACGGTATTAGAAAGACATATTTCGAAGTTCTCAAATGCACTTTTCATATTCCGTCAAGCATAAAATAAATTACCATTTACCTATTCGTTAACATGACAAGTAGAGCGTGTTTCAGTTACAATAGGTCAGGTTTCGTTAAATCTAACATACACATTGTCGATTCGTACCCAAAACAACGTGCGAGGGTTATAACCGACGTTTACCCTAAATTGTGAACACGAGATAAAATGAAATGTTTCAAAATAAAACATATTGCGAAGAATTTTATGGAAATAAGTGTTCAAAGCAGGAAAGCGTAATTCTTCTGCGTTAGAAAATGGGAAATGCTTTTCTCGGAGAGAAACAGAGAGGGAGAAGGAGCTGAAAGAGCGAAAATTAAAAACGGACATGGGGGAAAAACAAGGTATAAATTCCGATAAATAAAAATGCAAGAAAATTGAATAAACGGAAAAAAATGGTGCAAAAAAGGAGAAATTGAAAATCAAACTAGTGTCTCACAATCCTTCCTTTAAATAAATCCGGGGATACGATTGCATTTTTACTTACTTTTGGTCAAGTCTGAGTCAATTTGTCGTGCAAATACTAATAAAAAAATTCAGTAATAAACCAATGAAAAGGCAGATTCCACTTGTGTGATACTAACTGGAATAGAGAGAGTATGAGCGTAATCTTGGTTAGGGGTCCAAGAAATCGACGAGCGCGCATCCTTTGCTCATCGCAACGTTACGTGGCAGGAAAACGAATGTAGAATAATTCTTAACGGTACACGAATCAAGCTATAGCGCAAATTAGGGAAAACGCATTTCCTTCCAAATTAGCCAAAATCCGAAAGCGCAATCGAGAGCGAGCGAAGCTCATGAAAGACGAAGGAACTCATGATGGACACTGCTACGCGGAAGCAAACCAAAAAAAAGTCCCCGAAAGTAAACAACGCAGAAATCGCTCCATGCGCATCAATCACCAAAACACTGGGAATTGCATCGAGTTTGGGGAGAAAGAAGAGGAAATGTGCGTTAAAGTCGAGAAAAAAATACTCTGGCGATGGAGAGTGCCAGAGGAATGGACTTCCATCGAATCATAGCCTAAAATACGAATCGAGAAAAGAGAGAGCATCCAAAAGAGGAACACATGAAATGCCTAATCTGATCGAGGTTAATAAAGCGGGGGAAAAAGAGGAAGGAACAAACCATAAAAACAAAGAAAAAAGGGAAGGTCATTCGATAAAATTGGAGAGAATGCAACGGGAACACTTTAATCACAGGCGGATACAGAGTCTCGTGCCAAGAGCAGCTAGAGTTAAGTGTTAACGGAATCAGGAGCTCAGTGCGAGAGGAGAAAGAAACGTATACAATGAGTGCGAAAAGTCCCAAGAGGCGGTCATACAGCCTAGAAGACGTTCAACGTCAATGATAGTTGGCAAAGGCTCAACTGAAGAATAACACTGAAAAAGATACAATAATTTCCTATTAGACGATCGACCTCGACTTCAGAAGCCCGCCCACTATATTGTAATATGCAAGTAAATAAATTATTAGGGATCTGATAGCCTGTCCCTTCCATAAAGTTAAACGTTTACAGAAATCAAGAGTTGTGGACTTCGCATTCCCTAAATCCGCTCCTGACTCAAACAGTCCGGAAAAATGTCTTCAAAGAAAGCAAATATTTACCGTCGAATCCTAAAGAAAGTTCGCGAAGACGCGTTGCTCGCTCTCCTTCCCCCCCCCCCCCTCTCTCGAGGGAGAGCAACCTCCCCTCCAACTGTCTCGATACCCCTCGCGCCTCCTCAGCGGCACATCGCAGGCTGCTTCGTAAGCCTATTCAATGGCAGCCGAAAAGTTTTTCGAATATCATTCCTTCGAGAATCAATTTTCGAATGAAAAACTTATAGAAAAATTACAATATGAAAATTTTTAAATGTATAGGAAACTTTTAACTTTTATGAAAATAAATTTATCGACATTTTTTCTAATTCCATAAGTATTCCACTTATTTTATAATTTTGACAAACATTCATAAAGTTCATTCGCGGTGACAACACGCAGAACCCATATCATCCTACTTCCTCTGCAATGTATATAATCCTTAGTAATCCCAACAAACACAAGAGCTGAGATTGACATTATTTGCCAGAGCTATTGAGTAAGCTTCGGCGAGTTTTCACGTTAACGTAACATTTTTTGCCTCTCCGAAACTACGCAATGCGCATATTCCAACGTTCCACTCACGAGTGAACCACGTGGTCCAAACCATTTGTTAACAACACCTTCAAAGTCGCCTCCAGGGCTTAAGGACAATCCTCGTTCGATTCAAAACGCCGCCGTCTGAGCCCTCCCTTTCACTCCGGATACAGCAAAAAGTCATAAGGTGTCAAATCCTGACTGGAGGGTTGATGTGGCAAAACATTAATGCCATTTTTCAGCAAAAAATCGTTCACGTGCGGGGGCGCGCGCTGTCATGGTGAAGGAGAACTTCTATTTTCTGCTTCGTCGGTCGTTTTCTGCCAAAGTGGTGTTGACGAATAGTAAAACGATTATCTTAGTCAAGCATAACAGATGCGTTTATCAAATCTTCGTATCGTGAAGTTGAAGGTCGTCCCCCACGTTGTTCATCGTCTGCAGTTATCCGGCCGTCTGAAAAAGCTTTATGTCCACAAAAAAAACAGTAACACGTGACAAACCTTCGTCGCCATAAATCTCTCGAATCATTTTTCAAGTCTCTGTCGCAGCTTTCTTCAATAGAACACAAAATTCTACAGCAAAACGTTTTTCTGTTTGATACCACTGATACACTTGCAAGTGAAATTCGAAATGTCCAAACGATACTGACTCTTACTCAGAACCGCCCCTATCATTTGTTAATATTGACATACAGCGCAATAGTCCAGTGTTGCCACTACACGTCATCACAGTGTTGTTATTTCTAATATTTAAAGGTAACGCAATTAAATTTCTCATTACCTTTTGAACAGTATGAGCATCAATGAAATCAAGAAATCAAAATAATTATCCCTAATTGAAAACAAATCAATATTCCAGTATTAAAAAAAAGCGACATCTTTATAAGGATTATATTTTATACAAGACACATTTCACAAAGTTGGACAAGGAAAAATCCGTTCAGACGAAAAATGGGATAAATTCGATAACATTTTTAAAACTTGGTGAGACATTATCGCACAGCCTTAAACGATGTAACTTACGACAACGCCCCTGCAGTGTCGTAAGGAGCTCTAACACCGCTCTCTATCTCTAGTGAACCAAAACGAATCAAAGATAATCAATCTCGACAGTGGTCGACAACCTATGACCCGCGGGTGAATGAATGAACCGCCATCACGATTTGGGTGACCTACGAAGGTAAAAGTGTTTATAGGGATTTATGTTTTAAAAATAAAAGAGTAATTCATTTAGTTACAATTTAGTTTATGCAAACACCCGGATCTGATTTTTCTTCTCATTCAAACTTTTTAATCGACCCATCACATTTTCAAAAAAACCATTAATTGAACTACCATAAAAAATGTTGCCGGACACTGCAGTTACGTTTTAAAACGGAACAGGCAGATCAGTTGGTCTGCGGCGTCAGCTCCAAAGAGAAGAATATTGTTTTCCGTTCAGGAAAATCACGATGCAGATTAAAAGATTAGGGAAACGGCATATGAGTCACACAAGGGAACCAACGATTTCGAGCAGAAGAAGGTGGACGGGAAGGAGGGAGAGGAAGTCGGAGGAAGAAAAAAATGGAGTATGTTGGAGGGAAGGAGAAACAAGAGGGAGTGAGCGAGGAAGGAGATGGGGGAGGCAGCGATTCTCGGAAGCGATAGACAAAAAGCAGCCAACATACTGGAAGATTCTTCGAAGGGAGGAACACAGCGGAATTCCCAAAGAGAAATGCGCCTAAAGGGAGTGAAATAAAACCCCGTGTGTATGTACATAGCTACTACTACACTATGGACCGTAGCGAGACGCTTAACAGCCGCGAGCGTATGAAAAACGTTTATGTGGCGACTCTTTAAGACGGAGGCGAAAGCACGGGGATTAAAGTATCAGTCATTTCCCACTCACAAACCCCTCGAAAAGAATACCGCCAGAGATTATTATCACCGTGAACATCAATCGAAAAAAAATTATTTCGACGAATAATGAAGCTTAGGATAAGACGAATATTATCTGGAAGCCTTCACCAAATATAAACAGAAAATAAGTTCTAGTGATTTAGACTTGAGAAATACGATTGGAACTATTTTAGTGGAATGAGTGTCTTAAAAAATATACCACTCGTCGGTTCATACTTATTCAGTGAAGAAACAATTGCAACATTAAACAAAAGAAATCATACGGCGTTTGGTGAATATTAAACATAAATCTTTCCTAAAAGACCGGTTTAAACGAAAAAATACCTGATAAATAAATCACTAAACGTAATATACTGTCTAAATTTTATGTCGGTCGAGGCGATTGAAATTTAGACAAGCTTGCGACGAAACATAGCTCGAGGTTACAAGCACAGCAGTGACTATAGATGACGGCTAGGAGAATACGTTTGGAGTAAGCACGTTTCGAACGGGTTGGCTGGTGAGTCACGCTAACGGAGGGAAAATCCCTCCCGCTCACACCATTGGTTTTATCGAACCAATCGCTTCTCATCGCTCACCGTCGCTACGACCAACTCCAATGAAACAGAATTTGATGTCATTTCAATATGCACTCTCCGTGCTCACTATTGCGATGCACCGAAACTTGTGAAAACCTTCCGAGAAGTGACTACACCATGCGCTCTGGATACCAGATGCTATTCAATTTATTCTTCAAAAGCTGCAAGAGAGGATCACGGTAGAAACACTCAATTTAGAAATGAAACCTTCAAACGTTCAAGTGCTACAATATCCGAGCGAAAGTGCACGAAGAGAAACGAGTAGGATGAAAAATGAAAATGTTCTATACTAAATCTACGAACGGAAATGCTTTTAGTAATAGTTATAAATTTATCGATCGCGTTAAACACGAATAGAGCACTCTCGCAGTCTCAGGGATATTAGAATTCTACCATTTTCAATGCATCCCTGCGGTTTTACTTTTTAGTGCTGCGTTTAGTAACTGGCAATTTTATATTAAGCCTTTAACATTGGATAGCTTTTGCGACAACGGTCGTTAAAGGTCACGAACTGACAGTTGTAAAGAAATACTACATCTACAAAACTCGAAGATCGACTTTAAGAAAAAGACAAAAGATTGGGGAAAAAACTTCATTTCCAAAATGAGTTAAAAAATAAACACGAGAAATACGTAACTTTAGAGAAGAGTGGCAATGGCGCACACAGGATCCTATCAGAGGGGGGGCAAGCACAAACGTTGTATGCAAGTTATATGAATACCTATATGTCGCGTATTGCATTATTAATTATATTTATGTTAAAAAAACAAAAGAGGAAAACTGTCTCCTATTCCTCTCTGACGGCGCCCATGAACCGAAATTTAAAATAACTATGTGTTTCTACAGCTTAGAAAAAAATCACAATTTTCCTATTTTCACCCCTCCCCCCTCCCCGTGTGCGCCACTGAAGAGTGGCGTAAGTTTTCCATGGGTTTTCGAGTAATAACAGTTAGCGTTAACGGAAAAAATAGCGCGAAGGTTCAGTGAATTTGCTAAGGAGCATACAGTAACGAACAATAAGAGGCGAGCTGGTTTTTAATTGAAATTGCGCGAATCTACTGAAATTGGCACCGAGATGAACGACACTTCAGGAGCTTCAGCCACCGGAAAGAGCATTCACAGCTTCCACGCGAATTTCGCCGATTATCCTGGATACAGGAAATATCCCCGCGTCCCATTAAAAACCTGCAGTTTCCAATAAAATTGAAATTTCTTTGCTAATAAACAACTCCAAAAACTAAATATTGAAAATAATTTGGCTAGAGAAGGATGTGCCATCGCTAACAACAAACTCAACTTTGCGCCTGCATCTTATGCGGCCGCCGGAACAGAATAAAAACGACGAAAACAAACACAAACTAAATTTGAAGTTGCACAGCGAAGACGATGATGATTAGGAAAAAATATTCTAGTAAACTAGTGGATTACTTTATTTATAAAACCAGCGACCTATATAAATCAAGTTTCTGTACCTTGTACTGCTGAAACGGTTGGTAAAGTGGGGTACTACTCCCACGGGGACAACGATGACGACGTTAGATTGTAAAACAAAACGGATATGGAATTATTCTATTTGACGTGGAATCCGTCAATCACAGCCATTTAAGCATTTCGTTAATTTTTTATACGAAAAATGACCTCAGATTTTCTTTTAAATGTTTATTATTTTTCTATTAGCATGATTTGCGAATATTAAGTGTTCAAAAGTTTGTAAACAAATTAACGATAACAGAAACCACATTCAACTTTAATCCACGGTTTCAGAACAATTTTTAACCATCCACTGCTCCATTATACAATAATGGAACTGCTCGGGTATTTCTTTTGCAAAGCTCTGAATTGTGCTAACATCTATTGAAAATACCACAGTAAACAATTTCAACCATTTTCAAGAGAAGCACTTCAATATATAAAAACTGAAATGTTTCCACATGAATTTATCTTAAGCAATGAGACAAGCTCGATAATTCTCTA